>CM038672.1:600144230-601591730 GCA_021605145.1 Aegilops bicornis
GTGTGAAGATATAGCTGGTGGGTCCGAGCTATCAGCGGCGGTAACATTTTTTCGCGAAATACAGAGGCCCTTTCGGTGGGTCCCAGATGTCAGGTGGAGGAATCATTATTTTGTGCGTAATAAGGAGGCATTTCCTTGCGTGCGGCCCTTTCGGTGGGTCCGAGCTGTCAGCATGGACCCAGCTGTCAGCCTCTGCACGTACAGTCCACTTCAGATGCATGTCGGTCGTTAACCACGTTGACTAGGCCGCGCCAAGAGCACCAGGGCGGTGGATGACGGCGAGGCCTAGGAGGGGAATGACATGGAGCCAGGGAAGACTCGGCAGTTGTTTCCCAGCGGAGGAGTCTGTTGTCTGAGGTTTCTGGTTCGTCTGCTGTCGCCGGAGAATAACAACAAGTGTGGGTAAGTAGAGGGATGGCTAGGCCAGCGATGGGAGTACGATGGGGCGGTGAGGCCTGCGCGGTGGAGGAGGGAGCAGGCAGTCCAGCCGGTGCTTGTTTCAGCGGCTGGAGCAGGAAGAGCAGAGATTGAAGAAGCACGACGGCCATTGGATGGACATCCAATAGTCACGGCATGTGCGTCAACCTTTTTTTTAGGAAAGCCTCAAATATGTGGAAAACAGCATACAACCCATCTGCCATTATTTCTAATAATTTACAGCCCATTTGCTAATTCCTAAGGTTTTTTTGGAGCCCACATTCTTTTTGTTAGCATTACAACCCATATTATGGCCACGGTTAAAAACTTATACAAAATTTTGCCTATTTTGGTGCAGTCCGAACTGTTTTTAATCCTGAAATTTCGAGTCACATTCAAACTGATTTTAAAAATAAATGTATATCAATATAAAATTCAACAAATTGTCCATCCATAAAAATCAATGCAATTTAAAATCTCGAAATGATAAAAAGAAATTTGAAACTAATTGTCAGTTTGATGTGTTTTAAAAATGTTCTCATTACTGATAGGCCATTTTCTTGTCCAACCGAATGAAGCTCTCCTCGTCTTGAAAGATTTGCAGCCAACAGGCCTGACAAAGCGACTTACTTGGCAAATCACAAAAAACCTGGGCTAGCCATTTTCAGAAAAAAAAACTACTGGGCTGGTCTGTGGTAAACATAAAAGAGAAGGCTATCTAGACAGGCCAGAGTGCCCCACACAGCCCAGTTGACACCCTGCTTCTATCTCAAAAACGAATTAGATAAATACCACTGCAATTATGGCTATTCATAAAAATGCCATTGCAATTTCCAAACTTTGAAAAATGCCACTGCAATTTTTGCAAACTTTGGAAAACGCCACTTCAATTTGCAAACTTTGAAAAACGCCACTCCAGACTTCAAAAAATGCCACTGGAAATGGCATGAAATGGCATTTTTCAAAGTTTGGATATTGCAGTGGAATTTCTCAGAAACACCAGATTTGGAGTGGCATTTATCAAATTAACCGAAAACCAAAATAACTGGGCGAGCTCCTGGGTCCCTGGTGTCAGCCGCTCGTTGTGCAATTCTCTCGTTTATTGACTGTGTTGACAATGGCATGGGACCCAGATGTCAGAAATCCATTAGGAGGAGCCATTTTTTTATTGGCTTGAAATAAGGAGGCACTTGCTTGCGTACTGCCATGACCTTGGCGGGTCCCTGCTATCATCCTCTCCATGTACAATCATCTCTTGATTGTGTACGCGTTAACATGGTAGGCCCACAAGTCAGCCTCTAAACCCGTGGAGGACAAATACAACCCATTTGAAAAATAACAGCCCATTCCACACGTTCAAATGGAAAGTTCAACAGTCAGAGCAAAGTAACATGTCTGATCCACATATAGAGTAATGAACTTCCACGTTGACAACCATCATAGCCAAGTTAACTATCTACTCCCACTAATACTCTAGTAGCGTACAAGTACTAACTTACTCTTAGCTAACTAGACAATTCTGGCCGCCATCTGCGGTACACGCTAAACGCCGACATCGGCGTCCTCCATTTGGCTCGGACTTGCCAGAGGTGCGATAGGGGCGCGTTGCTTTCGCTGCTGGCCCTTTCCATGCCGGCGTGGTCTACCGAAGCTTCGGCTTCTAATCGGGAAACCCACTTGACGAGCTGGTAGTAAAAATCACCGTCGCAAACGCGTGCGTTCCCGACAGCCTCCAGGGCTATTTGCCGGGCGCCGGCCTCCATGTAGTCAGCCTAGTTGCGGGTGCTCTGCTCGCGACTCAGAGCGTCGGTGCACTGCTGCTCCATATCCCGCTGGCGGAACAAATCGGCGATACGTTGCTCCTTCGCCAAGCGGTCACGCTCCAACTACTCCTGCTCCTCCGCCAGGCGGTCGCGCTCCAACAAGTCCTCGATCTCCACATTGCCATCTAAAGACCGACAGAATGGCTCCTCCCTCCCTCTGCCTTTCGGTGAAAAACCAAACACTGGTTCTGGCGGTGACCGCCTCCGGGCTCGCCTATCACGGACGGGCGGAGGCATGGTGGACATGGCGAGAGCGAGGATAAGTGGCGAGCGACGTCGGGACGGTGGGGGCTTATGAGGATAGGGCGAGTTGGGTCACGGTGCCACTAGAGAAGGCCGGGAAATAGTACTTATAGGCGGAAGGTAGCGCGACGGTCATCGGAATTCAATGCATAAGCAGGCATGGCATAGCGCGCCAGCTTGCCATGGGAAACTAGAGAAACTGAAATAATGACTGTGTTGTCCCGTCCATGCTGGGTCACACGCCGGCATGACGGTCAAACGAGTGCACTCGAATCATCTCCCTCCTTGTCAATAATGATTCCACGGATTTAAAAGGCCCGCAACAATTAGAACGCATTTTTTCGCATCAGTTAGCTGCCTTAATTACGGCCGGCTGCATGCAGGCACTCAGAATCGCTCGCAGCCAATACACGGAGCAGCATGCAACGAGTCGCAGCCGAGGGCACGCATGCAGCCACTTAAATTGCTGGAATTAATTAGGCTTAAACTTCTGCATGCAGTTAATTATTGCCGTGCCTTGGTCTTGCTGCTTTGGCTCATGGGACTAATAAACCCGGACGGAGGGAGTACCTTGGTCGGTGAGATTTTTGAATTAAGCCCTGCAAACCGGAAAGGAGGTACTAGTATGTGCGTGATCCGCTATTTATTCATGTAGGATCGAGTAGGTCATTTCTTGAATTGAGCCATGCAAACCGGAAAGGAGGTAGTACGTGTATGATCTGCTATTTATCCGTGTAGGATCGAGTAGGTCAGATGGTGTACGTGTAGGATCGAGTAGGTCGGATGGTGTACATGTACGATCGCATTAGTTGATGAACTTTAGCTGGCAGATAAGGCATTTGCAAACGTTTTCGCTGGCAGTTTCTTCAGATTCGCATGGCACTTTCTTCAGAGCAGCTTGTCAGTTTCTTCAGGGGTGGGCATTTTTATTCAAAAAACTGCCACTTCGGATCTTGCATCGCAACTAAAACTGCCAGGAGCGCATTAGTAGGCTAGCTAGTGATTGATCAGTAACTTGTAAACACTGAGCGAACAGAATTAAGGAACTGTTAATGCATATCAATGATTCACAGATCATATACAAATATGTAGCTCCAAAAGCAAAGATCAGCCACTTCGGATCTTGCCTCGCAACTAAAACCAACTAGTACGATTCACATACATAAGATCAACATGTTAATGCATCTCAATGATTCACAGATCATATACAAATATGTAGCTCCAAAAGCAAAGATCTAGAAAAAACATCTATTCTTCCTACTAACATGGATGCTTCTCTTGGCCAACATTGATGCAGATTTGAAAGAAAAATTTGTTTGTGAAGTCTACAATTCCTCTTGCAAGCGTAAGTGGTTTCACCAACAATTTGGAACCATGAGAATGAACCACACATGATGGAGGAACATCCATCGCAATATGATTTGGTCTTCACTTTCGATCCTGCAATGAGACTATTTTGAATACAAACTTTAACTTAGGCAAAATGATGCCAATTGTATAATCAGACCAAAGCAATGAAGCACCTAGTGTTGGCCAATAAATAGTATAGTACTACTTTTCTGCAGTCCATGAAGTGACTATCCAATCTTTCTGTGTCTATTTTCGAATGGCACTGCATCGAGTGACTATACTATTCTCTTGTGCAGTTCCACCAAAATTGCGGTTACTTTGTGTGTTTGCCAAATAGCTAGGGCAGACATCTCTGTCTGCACAAATATCAAGCAGCTAGTAAACATATACCCCACCTTGTATTTTCGGTTTAAACATGTCTCTTCCGCTTAGCATCTGTCATGTTTTACCTTTGGACAATTTGATCTGATCATGTTTTGCCACTGGACAATTTGATACTGAATTGATTTGTTGGTTCGGAGCAGAAATATAGCGCCTATTCTTCATCGGACCAAGGATATCCATGTTCGCGATGATGGAAGAGGTGAAATCGATACAACGAAATTGAGCATCCAATCATTGAATCCTGTCCTGCACCTCCAATGTAGGTCCACCACGCCAATAAATTCACATGCAAACCACTAATATTACTATCTAATGACAGTAACAAAAGAGTAGCAAGATAGTAGCAAACCATGTACCTTCGTAATGAACAGCTCATAGTGCCACCAATTGGATATAAAGGTTTGGAAGAAAACATGCTCCTAATGTTCAACCGGTTGGACTTTTGTGCAGTTTCACTAAAATCGAGCATCCTGTTTGCATAGATATTCAAAGTGTGATTACTATAAAAGTGGCACTAGTTGAAGCATAGACTCACAAATATAAGCATTCCAATTTCTTAATGGGAAAAGGATGCAAGACTGTTTCTAACCACCTGTTTGAAGGAATAAATATGGCAACAACGACTGATGTCAGAAAGGCACATATAGTTCTTTCTGAAAGAATGATCGATTCCTGACCTTTCCTCTTCTTTTAAGTATATTTTGTGCAGTTCAACTAAAATAAAATGCCATGACCGCCTTGACAATTCAGGGACACTGTACAAAAGGAAATGACTTAACATTACATCATGATGTCAGGTATGTAGTCGACAGGCATTAGAGACAAACACACAAACCTCCTCCGAGAACATAATGAACATTAATTTTAACAAAGGTGTGACTAGCTTTACCAGGATAATTTAAGTGAACTCTACACCCTCTGTTCCTTAATATAAGACGTTTTCGCGGTTCAATTTAAAGTACCCAAACGTCTAGTATTTAGAAAAACAGGTAGTAGTTTTCTTGAGCACATATCTGGAAAGCTTGCCACACTTTATTTATGTCCATACGCTAATGCAACACCATTCGAATACTACAAATATACACTAATCCAGTGGCTAGTGCAACAGTAGAGTAGTTATTTTATTACATGGTACAGTACAATGGTTTTACTGAACATATTTCAATAAACTCTAGCACTGGAATATTTCTATAAGAATTAACAATACAAAATGTAAAGGTAACAAGTTTCAGCATTGGTATACTAGCTGTGCATGAGCATTAAACCAAATACAAAAGTCTGACGGTAACTAGCATTATTAACTAATGACAGTATAAAAAATTACAAACCATGTACCTCCAAGGTAAATATCATTTCGAACTCGGGGGGACCTTAAAAATTGCTATCCCAATCTTGATAATCGATCAAACATAAAAACTTGATCAAACGAATCAAGAGAACAGCCTGAGGAGGAGGTGCCCACTCTTGACCTTTCCTCTTGTCTTCATAATTTTTTGTGCAGTTTAACCAAAATAAAATGACATCAGCGCCTTGGCATTTTGGTGACACTGTACAAAAAAATTAACTTATCTCATGAAAGTGAGCTATGTAATCTATAAGCATTAACAGTGCAAAAATCTGAAGGTAGTAACAAGTTTCATCGTTGGTTTACTGGCTATGCAACAGCATTAGAATGCCTTACCTAAAAAATCTTTAATACATCCACAATCAACACCTAACCCTGAAATAATCCAGTGACATTAAATGGCATTGCTTAAATTTATTGGTGGCATTAGACTGAGTGCAGCATTAGTTAAATGTGGCATCACTTTAGAGGTAGCATTGCTTGACTTAACTGTTGGCGTTATACTAACAGCAAAAAAGTGACAATAAGGATGTGTTTGGTTTAAGGGACATGCTAGGCCCATTCGGACAATGGGCGCACCAGTACGATGTACCTCCACGGACACATAGAGTGGTGAGGGAGGTATGGTTGCCTAGAGCAACAAATATCCAGGCAGCATATGTGAATTACGTCCCATTTTTGTTCTCTTTAGCCACCTTTTTCCTATGTGAGGACAACAAACCGATCGACCTGGTCATTCTCTATTGCGTTGTCATGCCTTTCTACCCTTCTTCAACCAAGAGACCTGAGACTCGTTCCTTAGCTACTGATTTTCCCCTTTTCAACCTAGATGTGGGTTCGATGCCTACTCTCTTGGACAAGACTGATCTCCCTTCCTTTCCTTATTCAACCCATACATGGATTAGTCTGCATGAAGTAGGGTTTCCTTTAATAGTGCTAATTAAGGTTTTTAAATGCTGCGTGTGAGCGAGCGAAGGATAGGAAATTGGGAAGATGGTGGAGTGGAAAAAGATCCACATGCAGCGACGTGGCAGATGGGGCAATAGAACAAGGGTATGGTTCGAAAAGAGGTAGCATACCTAAGGGTCAGCGGGAAGTGGCTTCGCTCGTGGTCGTAGTCCTCCGCACGCACTACGGCAACGAGCTTGGGAACGGAGGCCATCCCGCGCGGGCGCTAGGTCTGAGAGGACGGCCTTGTCGTCATCAGTGCATGACCTCGCTCACCAACGACGAGTGCGTCAACGTGCATGTCCTTTTCTTCCCCTACAGATCTGTGACCACCAGTGAGGAGGGAGAGAGAGGCCGTCTTTTTTAGATCTAGAGAGAGGGTGATAGTGCGAGAAGCAAGTGGGCAGCCCTTAGCAAGAATGCTCTGAAGCTCCAGCCTATATATCTTTTTTATACTACTAGTACTAGAGGTGGAGTAGTGGTAGAGTAGTTTATATTTTCTCTGCAAACAGTACCAGTTAGTCGTGCTTCAAAACTGTATGGCACGCCATTAAAAAATAAAGGTCGATAACTAATGCGGCACCTTGAGCCAACGCGGCCAAATCACATTTTGCATGAGAAATTACACACCATGTTTCGTTGACATGTGGTCCCGTTCCAACATGTCAGTGAGACGACTGTCGGTGTCAAAAACCGACGAATCTCGGGTAGGGGGTCCCGAACTTTGCGTCTAAGGTCGATGGTAATAGGAGACAAGGGACACGATGTTTACCCAGGTTCGGGCCCTCTCTATGGAGGTAATACCCTACTTCCTGCTTGATTGCTCTTGATGAATATGAGTATTACAAGAGTTGATCTACCACAAGATCATAATGGCTAAACCCTAGAAATCTAGCCTGTATGACTTTGGTAATGAATATATCCTTTTCAGACTAAGTCCTCCGGTTTATATAGACATCGGGGAGATCTAGGGTTACACAAGGTCGATTATAGAGAAAGGAATCTACATATCCAGTCGCCGAGCTTGCCTTCCACGCCAAGGAGAGTCCTATCCGTACACGGGTGCAGTCTTCGGTCTTCGTATCTTCATGGCCCACCAGTCCGGCCCATGGCTAACAGGTTGGACGCCCGAGGACCCCTTAGTCCAGGACTCCCTCAGTAGCCCCTGAACCTGGGTTCAATGACGAGGAGTCCGGTGCGCAGATTTGTCTTCGGCATTGCAAGGCGGGTTCCCTTCTTTCTGAATTCCAAGATAGTCTCCGGACGTGATGATTGTATCCGGACCTATAACACGCACCGCACACAACCGCAGAGAGAACACAATATCTCACGGGTCCAATCCATTGATGACTTTTTACAACGTGACATCACGCCTGCCCGGTCATAATTTTGGACCGTTGTTTCGCCTGCGGCCCCATGTTCTGAAACGTGGTTGTCATTGACACGTTTTATCCAAGCAGAGATGGCACGGGATGATTCCAACTCCCAAAAATCACATATATTCCAAAATAATTCTCTGTAAAATTTTATTGCATTTGGACTTCGCTTGATATGTATTTTCCGTGAAAGAAAAAAATGCAACAAACAGGAACTGGCACTGGGCACTTGATGAATAGGTTAGTCCAATAAATCATTTAAAAATTTGCCAAAAATATGTCAAATTTGTATAATATTGGAATGAAACAATCAAAAATTATAGATACGATGGAGACGTATGAGATATGATGTAAGATCTATTAATGTAGGAATAGACCCCATATTTTTATCCTTAATAGCAATGATACATACGTGCCTCGCTACCCCTTCTGTCACTAGCCGAGGACACCACAAGATCGAACACATCACAAAGCACCTCTTCCCATTGCAAGAAAAATCTGTCTAGTTGGCCAAACCAAACCAAAGTTCCGGAGAATAAATACGAGGCTATAAATAATCATGCATATAAGAGATCAAAGAAGACTAAAATAATATTTATGGATATAGATCTGATCATAAACTCGCAATTCATCGGATCCCAACAAACACACCGCAAGAAGTCATTACATCAAATAGATCTCCAAGAACATCATGGAGAACATTTTATTGAGAATCAAAAAGAGAGAAGGAGCCATCTATAGCTACTGCCTACGGACCGGTAGGTCTATGCTGGACTACTCACTTATCATCGGAGGAGCACCACTGAGGATGATGAACCCATCTATGATCGTGTTCCCCTCCGGCAGAGTGCCGGAATAGGCTCTAGATTAGATCTCGTGGTTCTGGAACTCGTCGCGCCTGGAATTGTGTTTCTTTGACTCTCCTAGGGTTTCTGCAATATTTGATAATTTATAGACCCGAGAGGTGGTGGAAAAGACTCCCATGGGCCGCACCACCCACCTGCGCGCGCCAGGGGCCTCTAGCGTGGCTTGATGGTTTGTGGGCCCCATGGGCCTCCCCTTTGGTGCTTCCTTGGCTCCCAAGTTATCTTCTGGTCCAAAAAAATCTTGAAAAAGTTTCATAGCATTTGGAGTTCGTTTGGTACTAAAATTTTGCAAAGTAAAAATAAGCAAAAAACAACAACTGGCACTGGGCATTATGTCAATAGGTTAGTCCCAAAAATGATATAAAGTTGCTACAAAATGAATATAAAACATCCAAAAATGATAATATAACAGCATGGAACAATAAAAAATTATAGATACATTTGTCGGGGCAGGCTGATCTAGCCCACGAACACCTATGGGGCCGGCGGACCGAGCCCCTTTCGGTTCGGCGAGGAGCGGAGGTCGCATGAAGAGCAGATCGAGGCAAAGCACACGAGAGGTTTACCCAGCTTCGGAGCTCTCCGGAGCTATAATACTCCTACTGCTGCATGTGTGAGGTGTATTGCGTTCTTGCTCAGGAGCGCTGAGTGCTACAGTACACACGAGCTGCTAACGAGACTGAGCGTGGAGGGAACTGATCGACCCACCAACCCCTTTCTACGTTGCGCATGGGCCTCCTTTTATATGCTCAAGGGGCTCCGACAGGTGGCAACGTAGATGGGGGTACAAATGGAAAAATAGTGGTTGGTACACCCACTTATGCGAGTGTCTGATGTACCATACCTAACCACGGCGGCATTGGACAAAGGCATTAAATGCCCGTCTTGTCGCCCCTAACAAAGGCAAACAGGTCCGTCGAAGCGCCACCGTTCGCCACGATGGCAAACTTGTCAGCGCTGCTTGCCACCTCGCACCGCTGGCTGCACAGCCTCTTGCCACGCGCGCCTGGGAAGGTCCCAGGGCGACACGTTAGTGGATGTGCTGGAGCGTAGGTACCGAGTGGTGGTCTGCCGCGGCAAGCGCCTTGCCACGGTTGTTGTCTTGTCGCGCCCGGAAGATTGTCGCGCACCGAGCCTTCCCGGCAAGCTCCTCTTGCCGGGGCCTTGTCTTGTACGTGCCTTGGGCGTTCTTCCCGGCAAGCTCCTCTTGCCGGGGCCTTGTCTTCTAGGTGCCTTGGGTGGCCTTCCCGGCAAGCTCCCCTTGCCGGGGCCTCGTCTCCTTGGCTTGAATACTTTGTTCTTGAATGGCTCCACAGGAACCACGGAGGACCTTGGCGGTCACCCGGTAAGCCCTGCCGGAGGAGGCTGCAACTGCCCGTGCACAAGTTCGGGATACTAGGGTACCCTACTCTAGTACACCGGCAGAGCCCAGACTGGGCCACACACGGTGCCGAAGCGCTGTTGGGCGGGCCCAAAACAGGCTGCAGGCACACGCGGCTGGGTCACACCATAACTCACCCCGGACCCACCACGCCCCCACCAGCAGCACGCATCGAACGTGGCGTCGTGTGAGAGATCGTGGGGGTTTCTTTATTCGGAAAATCAGAACGTCCGCCCCCTCCCTCTTTATAAGCAGGGGAAATAGGGGCACGTCGCCTACCTTGCCAGTTGCTGTTCCATCGAAAAACCACCGCCGCTCCCCCCTTCTCTTCAAGGCTGAAAAGAGAGCGGCGCTCCGCCCCCCATTGCCACCGGCACCACCAACGCTGTCGACCTCCTCCACCGCCTCCGCCATGGGCCCGAAAGCCGATAAGGGGAAGTCCGTGAAGTCGGCCGAGGCACAGCGGCTTGCGGCGCTGCGGAAGGAGCAGCCATCTTCCCCCCTCAGCTCGCCGCGAGGGAGCTGAGGGAGAACTACTACCTCTTCTGGTCGACGGAGACGCAGGCGCATCCGCGCACGAAGGTACTCCCCGCCGTTGCTGCACCCTACGGGGTATCCTTTCTTCGCGCTCTTCTTCTACTGCGGGCTCTGCCCGCCTTTCTCTGACTTTATTTGCGACATCATGAACACCTACGGGTTCCGCCTCCTTGATTTCACCCCCAACGCCGTTCTGACCATGGCAGTTTTCGCACATCTCTGCGAAAACTTTGTCGGAGTCCACCCAAATGTAGCCCTTTTCCGTCACTTCTTTTTACCCCGAGTCGAGAGAGGAGAGCCCCTTGCTGGAGGAATTGCTTGGATCTCCAGGGTCGGCAAGAAGGAGGCCTATCTGGAGGGAGAGCTCCGTAGCAAATGGGAGGAGTGGAGGGCGGATTGGTGCTGGATTGTTGAGGAGAACCCGCAGCCATTTACCGCCCAGCGCCAAACCCCAGTAGTGCGCGGCAATGATTGGAGCAATCTGGCTCCGGAGGATGCTAGGCTGAAGATCGCAGTCACCCGAATCCTCCGCCTCAGACTTGCCGGACTCACCGTAGGTACTGTCGGCGCGGACTTTCTTCGCCGCCGCATCACCCCCTTGCAGGAGAGAAGGAGACCTGCCTGGGAATTTCAGAACGCAACAGATATCATGAGGCTGCGCCCAGGCCTCAACTTCAACTTCACCGTCTTGGAGCTTGACGCGATGCTCTTAGAGCTGTTCAAGCCTGATCCTGATCATCCAGAGATGTTTAGGTTGCCGAGGGGCGTCGTTCCGCTGTGCAACAACTCGTCGCTTGACCGCATCCGTGCAATGATGCCGTTGTGTGACTCCCATGGAATTGTCCCCACTTGGCAAGAGCCGACAGATGACGTCGTGCGGCAGTTCTTCGACAATTTAGTGGAGATGCCAGTCCGCCCCGACGAGCGCATCGCCACCAGGCTAGAAGAGGCGGCAGCAGCCGCTGCCGCGGGCGAGTTTGGCTTCACTGTGGAGGAGGTAGAAGCAGCCGAGGCGGCAAGCCTTGTCGAGCGAAAGGAGTTCGTCGGCGAGGAAGAGCTTGCCGAGCTCGAAGCCGAAGTCGGCGAAGCTCGCCAGGGCGCATCCTCCCCACCTCCAAGCAGCTACGCATGGCGGAGCCATCGGCTCCACCAAGAAGGCGTCTTCGCAAGGCTGGAGACGCATGGCAGGCAGACGGGCCAACAGCCGCAGCGCGCGCGACTTGCTCCACAGCGGCAAGCCTTGTTGCCAGCGGGAGCTCCTCACACCGCTGCGGCAAGCTGGGCGGGGCCCTCGCAGCCACCGGTGCCGCTCCCGCCAAGCGTCCAAGAGCCTCCTCCTCCGCCTCGTCGTCTGGGGCGGGCAGTCGACCTCTCCGCGCTCAGCTCCGACGAGGAAGAGGAAGAGTAAGATTCCTTGCTGTACTTGTAATTCTTCGATTTGTTGCCGTGTCTTGTATCTGATCTGCTTTACTCTAAATCCATTCCTTTTCAGGACGCTGGCCCAGAGGATGTCGAAGAGAGCCAAGACCCCGGTGATTGTCGTCGAGGACGAACCTACTGCGACGGCAGGAGGCGCGTCCGAGACAACCTTGCCGGATGAGGCAACTCTCCTTCAAAGCAGCCCCCAGCGCAGCCCTCAGCGTAAGCATATGGTCTACTTCTTGCTGTTCGGCGTGCATGGGTGCTCTTTTCTTCTTGATATCATTTGTTGACTTGTGTAGGAGCAGAGCAGCCTCCTACCTTCGACTCGCCGCCAAGGGTGGATTCCCGGCAAGGAGGCGTTCTCCGGCAAGGGCAGCTCTCTCCGGCAAGGGACGGCACCAGCGATCCCTTGGCGGCGGAGACCATGACCGCAGCCCAGCGCGGCAGTAACCTTCTTGCCTGAGTACTTCCCTTGTGTTTTTCTTCTTCTGATTTTGTCTTTGAATATTTGCTTGACTCTCTTCATCCGTCCGCCATAGAGCCAATGGAGACCGAGGTCGCTGGTGAGGAGGACGTGCGCGGCAACACTGATGAAACCGCCGCCGTGGAAGAAGAAGCCGGCGCTGACGAGCCTGCCGGCGAAGAGGATGCCGAAGCTGCCGCTGCAGAAGCCGGCGAGGGGTCCGGCGATCGTACTGACGACCCTGAGGCCACAGGAGCGCAAGGCGCTACACCGACCGCCGATCCCTCCGCCGCTGCTGCGTCAGTTCAAGAGCCCCAGCCAGCGCGCTTACTTAAAGGCGGCGGCAGCGTCTTCATCAAGCTCCCATGGGAGTCGAGCTCCAGGGCGCCGGCCGAAGGAGAAACCTTCGATGAAGAGCTGCTCGCCTCCGTTGGGCTGACGCTGGTTGACGCGCCAAGCAGCAGCAAGCGGCGAGCCTGAGGAGGAGCAGCTGCTGCGGAAGCTGCTGTCGCTCTACCGCGCCCGGCAAGCCAAACTGGCATCCCGGGAAGCGCTTGTCGCGAAGGCGGGAGCAGACATTGAGAAGCGCGCTGAGGAGCTCCGGGGCCGCAACCAGGAAGCTCTCCGGTCCTTGGCGGAGGAGCGGGAGCAACTCGCCGAGGCGCAAGGCCTTCATCGTCGAGAAGGCTGAAGCTGAGGAGGAACAGCGGCTTGCCGCTGAGAAGCTGTCTGCGCAGGAAGGTGAGTTGGCGCAGCGGAAGGTTAACCTTGACAGCCACGAGGAGGATCTTGCCATGCGTGAGGAAACATTTGGCGGGGCTCTCAAGGAAGCAAAGGATGCTGCCGCAGCTGCCGAGGCCGCCAAGAAGGAGCTGGAGACGAAGGTGGCGCAGTTGGAGGCCAGCCTAAAGAAGAGCGGCGAGGAGCTTGCTGCACTCAAGCACGAGCGCGAGAAGGACGCCTACACTCTTGGCGAGCTGCAGGGCCGTCTCGCCGAGAGGAGCAAAGAGCTCAGCGCCGCTAGGGACTCCAATGTAGATCTTGAGTTGAAGCTAACTACTTTGACTCAGACGCTGGACGGCGCCAAGGAGCAGGAGGTGGCCCTGAAGGAGAAGATCAAGGCCGACGAGGAGCTGCTGGCGAGTGCTGTTGCCGCCCAGAGTGCCTTGAGGGAGAACGTGGAGCACTGGACCGAGGGTCTCGTGGATACTGCCGCAGCCATCCACAGGGAGCTGATGGAGCTGGGGATGGTGGATCTTGGATACTCCTCTGACGAGCATCTCCAACCTAGCGCCAAGCTCAGCTTGTTCTTCAAGGGCGTGGTGACGGGCCTCCAGAGACTCCGGGAAGAAGTCCCAAAGCAGCTGGCCGAGGAGTCGCTCCAGATCTGTGGAGCTCTCAAAGGTCTTGATGAAGGTGGCCTTCCGCAACCCGGGCCTCAACTTCACCAACGTCCTCAAGTCCACCGCCCGGATCTTGATGTGGAGGCGCTCAAGACCCTTGTCGCACCCATTGTGGACAGGGTGAGCGGAATCAAGAGGTTTGAGGGCGATCGTGTAGATTAGGTCGCCCGTTTTCTCTTTCTCTTGCCGCTGCTGGTTATGTCATAGGAACAATCCATTAGAGCTGCGGCAAGCTATCTTGTAATATAACTTTATTTTGAGTACCAATTGTTATGTTATTTCCTTTACTTGATTCCTTCCTTTGTATGTTTTTGCCTTACGCTTTTAGGGAACTTGTCGGTGGGCACTGAGCCATGAAAGCACCGAAAAGTGCGGGACGTCGGCAACCTCTTTGGCGGTGCCGCTTCCGACAAGCAACCTTGTCGCAACTAGTCGCAGCTCACTTAAGTTGTTGAGCGGACTCGAAACAAAGTAAGGGCGCAACTAGCTACAAGTTGGTTCCTCTGCGCACAGGTTTTCCATACAAAGTTTGGTCGTTCAAGGAAGATAACTTAAAAAAAAATTAAAACTGATTGCTCAAACTTTGGCAACTTAGCTTTTCTGTCGTTTGCTTCCCGGTAAGGCTAGGTTTCCTTGAGCGACGCTTGGTCCACACCATTATCTTCTCCTTTCCCCCCGGCAAACTTGTTTGCGAGGGAACCTTCCTTTCTTTGAGAAAGAGAAAGAAGAGAAAATAAAGATATGGAGCCTCGTGGCTCGTTATCACTTGCCAGGGGTAGGTGCTGCACAAAGTGTCAGATAGTGCATGGAAAAATAGAAGTAAAAAAGCATGAAATTGACAAGGTGTGCGAAGCACGCTAGCTTTACTGATGCACGGGGTCTGCGCCCGGCTTTGTACAAAGGATTACATGCATCAGCGGCAAGACTTGTACAAAAGGTGGTTGCCGGAACAGGTTCTGCAACCGCGCCTCTCACGGGTAAAACTTAAGAAGATGCTTTCGATGTTCCAGAGTTGCTCACGGAACGCCATCTTCGGTCTCAAGGCGGACAGCGCCAGACCTAGTGACTCGTTTCACCCGATAAGGGCCTTCCCACTTTGGCGTCAACTTGTTGGAATTCTTGGCGGACTGAACGCACCGAAGAACAAGGTCGCCTTCCTCGAGACTTCTGGCATTAACTTTGCGGTTATGGTAGCGGCGCAAAAGCTTGTTGGTACCGAGCAGCTCGTCTGGCTGACTGAAGGCGATCTTCCTCAAGGAAGCGTAGCGTCATCTCGTCGCAGCTGCTCTTGCTCAAGCTCATCATAAGCGAGCACTCGAGGCGATCCGTATACGAGTTCCGTGGGGAGAACTGCCTCTGCTCCATAGACTAGAGCAAAAGGTGTCTGGCCAGTCGCTCGATTTGGCGTCGTCCTGATCGACCAAAGAACCACCGGCAGCTCCTCAATCCAGTTTCTTCCGCACTTGTGCAGCTTGTCAAAAGTTCTGGTCTTGAGCCCGCGCAGCACTTCAGCATTTGCCCTCTCCGCTTGACCGTTGCTTCTCGGATGAGCAACAGAAGCGAAGCAGACCTTGGTGCCAAGATCTTGGACGTACTGCATGAAGGTGCAGCTCGTGAACTGCGTGCCGTTGTCGGTGATGATCCTGTTAGGGATTCCGAAACGGCAAACAATCGACCTGAAGAACTTGACTACTGACTGTGTTGTCACCTTCCTCACTGCTTCCACTTCCAGCCACTTTGTGAACTTGTCGATTGCAACGTACAAGTACTCAAAGCCCCCGACAGCTCGGGGGAAAGGGCCGAGGATGTCGAGCCCCCAGATCGAAAATGGCGGGATAAAGGGATCGTCTGGAGAGCTTGAGCTGGCTGGTGTATCTTCTTGGAATGGGCCGCACGCTTCACACTTGGTTACTTGTGCAGTTGCATCCTGGAGGGCTGTCGGCCAAAACAAACCTTGCCGGAATGCTTTGCCGGCAAGTGCTCTGGCGCCAATGTGGTGACCACATATGCCTCCATGTATCTCTGCCAACAGCTTTTGTCCGGCTTCCCGGCGAATATACTTCAATTTCACACCGTTGAGTCTTCTTACATGCAGTGCTGTCGACAAACTGGTACATACTTGACTGCCGGGCTACTCTTTCCACTTCTTCTTGCTCTTCGGGAAGTTCTCCTGTCTGAAGGAAATGGACAATCTGTTGTGCCCATGCTGGAGCTTGTGGCTCGACAACAAGGACTAAAGGCACATCTGCTGCTGCGGGAACATCAGCTTCCACGGCGAGAGCCTGCGGCTCAGCCGAAGCTTGACGTTCCCCGGCAAGCTTGCTGGAGCAAAACTTGTCGGGAGCGTCTGCTTCAACGAAACAAACCCTGAGGCTTGTCGGAGCAGACTGCTCCTCAGCACTGTTGGTGTCGATCTTGGGGACCTTCTTGGCGGCAGCTTCGGGAAGCTCTGCCGGAAAATAGTCACCAGAGATCAACTTCCTCTTCTTGCTCTGCCCAGTTGATGGCGTTACAGACGGCTGAGTCGACTTGAGCACAAAACCCCTGGTTCCACAGGTAACTTAAGTGCGGCGCACTTTGGCGAGCCATCGGCGATGTCGTTCTGAGCTCTTGGAATATATTCCATCTGTAGGCCGTCAAAGTGCTCTTCTAGCTTTCTCACTTCATCAACATAAGCTTCCATCAACGGACTCTGACAATTCTTGTTCACTTGGCGGATAACAAGCTGTGAGTCACCCCTGACAATGAGCTTCTTGATCCCAAGGTCTACTGCGATCTCGAGGCGGCAAGCAAACCTTCATACTCTGCGGTATTGTTTGTTGCTTGCTCCTTGGGAAAGTGCATCTGGACTACGTACTTGAGGTGCTCTCCGGTGGGTGCGACAAGTAGCACGCCGGCACCGGCGCCTTGCAGCGAGAAGGCACCATCAAAGTACATCAGCCACTCTTTGCTTGCTTCCTTGAGGGAATGCTCGTTTCTGGAATTTCTTCATCTGGTGTTGGTGTCCATTCTGCTATGAACTCCGCCAATGCCCTGCTTTGGATAGTTGAAGTGCTCTCAAACTTGAGGCCAAAGCTTGACAGTTCCAGTGCCCACTCGACAATCCTGCACTGTTGCCTCTGGATTTTGCGGTATCCTCTTCAGCGGAAAGCGAGTGACAAGCTGTGATCTCATGTGCACGAAAGTAATGGCGCAGCTTTCTCGAGGCCATGAGGACGCCAAAAGCAATTTCTGCACACCGAGTACCTTGACCTAGCCCCCTGCGGAAGAGGCCGACAAAGTAAACTGGGCTCTGCACCATCCTTTTCTGCATCTTCTCATGCGTCTGCGCAGATCCGTCCTTGTCGGGACCAGAGCTTGCCGGTGAAGCCCCCTGCTTGTCGCTGGATGCGTCTGCCTTGGTTGCTAGCTCATCATCTGCCTCCCTCTCCACTACTAACGCAGCACTAACTACTTGATTGGTTGCCGCTATATATAGCAACAACTTCTCTTGTGGCCTAGGTGCGACAAGTGTTAGAGTGGAGGACTGGTATCTCTTCAAGTCCTGCAGCGCAGCCTCCGCTTCCGGAGTCCATTGCATCGGACCTGCCTTCTTCAAAATTTTGAAGAATGGTAGGGCGCTCGATGAGACCTAGAGATAAACCTGCTGAGAGCAGCTACGCAACCGGCAAGTCTTCGTACATCCTTGACGCGCTTTGGTGCTTCAATCTGCTCAATGACTTTGATCTTGTCGGGGTTGGCTTCAATTCCCCGCTGAGACACGAAGAACCGAGAAGCTTGTCGGAGGGGACTCCAAACACGCACTTCTCGGGGTTGAGCTTGAGGTTGATCTTGCGCAGATTTGCAAAGGTTTAAATCTAAATCTTGGACCAGGTCGCCTTGTCCTTGCTTTTGACCACTATGTCATCCATGTATGCTTCCACATTTACGTGCATTTGCGGCTCAAAAGCGTCATGAACTACTCTTGCAAATGTTGAACCAGCATTCTTTAACCCGAAGGGCATCCGTACAAAACAGTATGTGCCACATGGGGTGATGAATGCGGTCTTCTCCTCATCCTCTTCTGCCATGAAGATCTGATGATATCCTGAGTATGCATCCAGAAATGAAAGCAAATCACATCCGGCCGTGGAGTCAACAATCTGGTCGATGCGCGGCAAGGGAAATGGTTCTTTGGGACACGCTTTATTGACATTGGTAAAGTCGATACAAAGCCTCCATTTCCCGTTAGCCTTGTGTACAACTACAGGATTCGCCAACCACGTGGGATGGAGCACTCCTCTGACAAGGCCTGCTGCTTCCAGTTTCTTGATTTCTTCCGCGATGAATTCTTGACGCTCCACTGCTTGTTTCCTGACTTTCTTCTTGACGGGCCGCGCATGAGGACAAACGGCAAGATGGTGCTCAAATACTTTCCTGGGAACACCGGGGATGTCAGACGGTTGCCACGCAAACACGTCAACGCGTTCGCCATGAGAAAAACAGCAACGGCGCCTTCCTATTTAGGGTCGAGAGAGGCACTGATGGTGAAGGTACCACCAGTGCCGTCCTCCTTGGCGGACACCCTCTTGGTCTCTGGTGGAGCTGTCATCGTCTTCTTACACTTGCCGGTGGAGCTCGATGGTGCGTCCTCGATGGTAGCGCAGTGCTTCGAAGAGGTGCGCTTGCCGGAGTGGGCATCAGAGCTCTTGCCGGACTTGGTCTTCTTCTTCCCCCCGGGAGCTTCAGCGGCAAGTGGCTTGCAATCTGTCGCGGTTGCTGCTTCCCGATAGATGTTGTCGGCACAGATAAGAGCATCCTTCTTGTCGCCAGGGACAGAGATTACACTTATCGGGCCTGGCATTTTCAGCATGTTGTAGGCGTAGTGAGAGGCCTCCATGAATTTGGCGAGTGCTGGACAGCCAAGTATTCCATTGTAAGGCAATGGAAAGTCAGCAACATCAAAGGTGACCCTCTCAGTTCTGAAGTTCAACTCGCTGCCAAACGTCACCGGCAACGTGATCTTTCCCTTCGGCTTGCTCCTTCCCGGATTGATTCCTTGAAAAGTGCCGGTCTCTTCGAGCTCGCCATCAGGGATCTGGAGTTTCTGGAGCACCGTGGAGGAGATCAGGTTCAAGCCGGCCCGCCGTCAACTAGCATCTTGGTGACCTTGAGGTTGCGGATAGTTGGTGAAACCAACATCGGCAAGCACGACCGCGATTCTGCGATCAGGGTGGTCCTCAATATCAAAGATGATAGGCGTCTTTGGACCATTTCAGAGGCTTGCGTGACTCGATGGATGGTTCTGCTGCATTGACTTCCCGCATCCATTGCTTGAATTGGCGGTGTGAAGTATGCAGAGAAGCACCACCGTCAACGCACAGGACCTCTGTGGCTTTCTGGAACTCCTGCTCATCGGTCTCGTCATCATCCATGTCTTCATCGTCGTCTTCGTCCTCATCCTTGTCGCGGCCACGGGGAGGTCTGTCTCCTTGCCGCTGCTTGGCCTTGCCGCGGCGTCCTCCCCGGCCGGGGCGCTTCTTGGTAGCTTCTCCAGCACCCTCTTGGGCTTTCTCCTTGTCGCGCTGCTCGTATTCAGCTTTCTGCTGTTCGACAAGCTGCTCGACCTTCTTGCAGCTCTGGAGGTCATGGCCCTTGGTGCGGTGGATCTTGCAGTACTGCTTGCCGGAGCCGTCCTGCTTGTCGGCGGCCGCCACAGACTTGCAACTGGTGCCAGCGGCAACCTCCTTGCCGGAGCTACCAGCCTTGGCGTTCTTGGCGCCACCTCCGTTGCCGGACTGCTCAACAACTAGCACATCTCTGCCTTTCTTTTTCCTGTTGCCCCGCCGCCGGCTCTTCTTTGCCGGGGCGGTCTCCTCACTGTCAGATCCTACTGCTTCGGTATTTTCTCCGGGGAGTCTCCTCCCCTCCTCAGCACGTGCACACTTGTCGGCCAGGGCGTATAGCTCACTGACGTCTCTGATCTTGCACATCGCCATCTCCTCCCGCATCCTGCGGTTTCGCACGTTCTGATGGAACGCTGCGATCACCGCGGGGTGGACATCTGAGATGTTGTCTTGTACACGGCTGAATCTTTGAATATACTTGCTTGAGGGCTCTCCTTCCTTCCGGGCGGCAGATGAAGGTCACTTTCTTGGCCATGGGGTTTGTGGCCGCCTGTAAAGGCGCCGACAAACTGATGGCATAGATCTGCCCAAGAAGATATAGAGTTATCCGGCAAGTGCATGAGCCAGGATCTGACATTGGGCTTGAGCACCAGGTAGTTGGCAAGGATCTTGTCGTCTCGCCCCCCAGCAGCCTGCACCGCGATGGTGTAGATGCTGAGGAACTCCGACGGATGCGTCTTGCCGTCGTACTTCTCTGGTACGTCTGGCTTGAAGTTTTTCTTGCTGGGCCACTGGACTTGCCGCAGCTCACGAGTGAACGCAGGGCAACCTACCGCGTATGGCAAGTCGCTTGGTTCCTCTGGCGCGTGAACAGTGGGCCCAGCGCGCTTGTCGGATTGACGCCGCGCTTCTCCTCGGCGCTCGATGCGAGTTCGAGCGTCTTCTTGCTGTCGATCGTGCAGAACTTGGCGCTGATCGCGACGAGCTCGTGGATCCGATGACGCGGTGGAGTCACTGTCGAGGTGGATCCGGCGAGTCGGCGATCTTGGCCTTCGGGGCGGAGAGTGCATGGTGGTTGCATCCCCACCAGTCTCGTCGCCAGCGGTTCTTGTTTGGCAGTCCTGCCGCGGCAGCGATGCACTCGGTTGCCACGGAGCGTCGCCGTTGGCGAAGCCGATGAGACTCTAAATGGTGGACCTCCACTCATCGACCTTGTCGGCCGTTGGAGGGTAATCCAGGAGCAGCTGTGCCCTCGCCAAAGCTTCTGCTGGAGTAGTGGGTGGCAGTGGCGAACGGCGCGAGGAGCGGGATATGCTCGGACTTCTAACTATGTTAGACGGAGCAGTATCCCGTCCGGGCGACCGTGCCTCGCTGGTGCCAGCATGTTGGCGTGCATGCTGGTCTTGAACATCCCGGGATCCTCCAGCTCGATCTTGGTCCAACGAACGTATGGCATTGTGAATGCCATGACGCTGTCGGTCCCGCGCCTCCTGAGATGGGCGCGGTGCATGTCTGACGCCGAGTGCATGCAGCCTTGTCCTTGTCCTTGGCAGCACCGTGAGCTCCCCATCGCCGTCCATTCTTCCGCCAGCGTCTACCCCACCACCTGTTTGCTCCGGTGGCGGTGGGTTCGACGCGGACGGGGCTTCTGCCGCCGAAGCCTTCTTCTTCGGTGGCATGTTGACGAAGATGATGAAGATCTAGCTCGCGTGGACGCCGGATCAGGTTTACACAACCTCGACGCCCCCTACAGCGCGCCAAAGATGTCGGGCAGGCTGATCTCGCCCACGAACACCTATGGGGCGGCGGACCGAGCACCTTCGGTTCGGCGGGAGCGGAGGTCGCCGAAGAAGAGCGGTCGAGGCAAAGCACACGAGAGGTTTACCCGGCCCGGAGCTCTCCGGAGATAATACTCCCTCTTGCTGCATGTGTGAGGTGTATTATGCGTTCTTGCTCAGAGCGCTGAGTGCTACAAAGACACACGAGCTGCTAACGAGACTGAGCGTGGAGGGAATTGATCGACCCACCAACCCCTTTCTACGTTGCGCATGGGCCTCCTTTTATATGCTCAAGGGGCTCCGACAGGTGGCAACGTAGACAGGGGTACAAATGGAAAAATAGTGGTTGGTACACCCACTTGTACAGTGTACATTGTACCATACCTAACCCTGACGGCAGGGGACAAAGGCATTAAATGCCTGTCTTGTCGCCCTAACAGTGCAAACAGGGTCCGTCAGGGGGCGCCACCGTTCGCCACGATGGCAAACTTGTCAGCGCTGCTTGCCACCTCGCACGGCGGCTGCCTGACCTCTTGCCACGCGCGCCTGGGAAGGTCCCAGGGCGACACGTTAGTGGATGTGCTGGAGCGTAGGTACCGAGTGGTGGTCTGCCGCGGCAAGCGCCTTGCCGCGGTTGTTGTCTTGTCGCGCCCGGAAGCTTGTCGCGCACCGGGCCTTCCCGGCAAGCTCCTCTTGCCGGGGCCTTGTCTTGTACGTGCCTTGGGCGGTCTTCCCGGCAAGCTCCTCTTGCCGGGGCCTCTCTTCTAGGTGCCTTGGGTGGCCTTCCCGGCAAGCTCCCCTTGCCGGGGCCTCGTCTCCTTGGCTTGAATACTTTGTTCTTGAATGGCTCCACAGGAACCACGGAGGACCTTGGCGGTCACCCGGTAAGCCCTGCCGCGGAGGGCTGCAACTGCCCGTGCACAAGTTCGGGATACTAGGGTACCCCTACTCTAGTACACCGACAACATTGGAGACGTATCACATATCCCTATCCGAATATGTCTGGCAATATTTGATTCCACTCCATTCAGCCACGTTCCAAATAATGTGTTAATACTACTTGGAGGAGTAAAGTTGAAGGCTATATGAATCATAAGCCAAAGAAGTTTTGCTAGCGGACAATTGAGAAAGAGGTGTTGTATATTTTCATCCTGGTCGCAAAAAAAGAAATATGTTTCAAATCTTCAACAACTAATACCAAGGCTGGTTGTGAATACACATTAGTAAGTAATGAATCTCTTGATGACCTAAATTGCTTTGTTTGCTCTGGTACGCATAATCAAAATATATTCCGAATCTTCAAAACTAATGCTAAGTCATATATAAAGAAGCCAAGGAAATCTGCTTCAAATCTTCAACAAGTAATAGAATGGCTAGATATGAATGAACATTACAAATTAATTAATCTCTTTATTACATAAATATCATTTGTCCTTTGTGGTACGCATCATAAAGTTTTGTTCTCAATCTTCAACAACTAATGTTCCCAATATCCACCACATATCCCTAAAGAAAAATAACCTTTAAAGTCCTACAAATACATGTCAAGATAAAACCAACATCCATTCAAAGTGCTCACCATGGCTTGCAAGACCCGCATCGTTGTCGTGGCCATCTTGATACTTACCCTCCTCGTTTCTTTTGGTAATGACATGCTTCAAGATACTTCTATTCATAGAATTTTGTTGTTTTGATAACATGTAATAACACTTTTGTTCTACTCTATGTTCATAGACACAGTTCAAGGCAAGAAGTGTCGAAATTACCGTAGCACACTTGCATGTAGTGATGCCAACATTTGCATTCAAGCGTGTCGTCTCGGCGGTGCTAATCATGGTGGGTAATGTGATGTTCAAGCTAGTGGGGGTGTGTGCGTGTGTGTGGATTGTTGTACATTTTTTTGTACTTAATGACTTTATTTCCTGAGAATGGATAGGTTGTCTCATAAATAAAGTGCATGTACGCATCAAGTAGTATGTTTTTCATAGAGGAGTGTATATTTGGTAGGTAGTTGTTTTTCGTAGATATCATACACAGTCCAACTTCAGTTCTATGACTATGATCAAACTATGCCAATAGACCCCCATAGCGTTAGTATTGATACAAGTTATTCAGGGGGAAATGTCCTATTCGGAACCCATGTGTCCCTTGCTATATTGGCGCCCAAGCAAAACTGGGTTGTTGGTTCGGTGATTATCCGTTCCTTCATTCTTCTTCAATGATTGGTGTGTAAGCCAGTCAACTTTAACCGCCTTGCATAAACCCCCCCCCCCGCTACATCGACATAGGGTAGGAAGCTTCCTGGTGTTTTCATCTACCTCGGTCCTCTCCAAATATTTCTCTTCCCCCACTCGATCTCTCTCACATAGGCCCTGTCCTACTCTCAATTGTATGTGTGCCTTACCTCCTTCAACTATTAGTCTGTGAGCAGGTCCACTTTAGCAACCCCGCAGATGCCATCCCCTGCTATAGTGATATAGGGATATGAAGCTTCCTGGTGTTGTTGTCATTCTTGATCCTCTACAAATATATATCCCCTTGTCTCACATAGGCCATCTCATCCTCCCGGTTGTATGTGCACCTCATCTCCTATGCCCCCTAATACGTCTTTGGCGTATCTACTTTTCCTAACGCTTTTTCTCTTGTTTTGGACTCTAATTTGCATGATTTGACTGAAACTAACCTGGACTGACGATGTTTTCAGCGGAACTACCACGGTGTTGTTTTGTGCAGAAATAGAAGTTCTCGGAATGGAACAAAAATTTTTGGAGAATTTTAATACAATAAAAGAAAAATACGGTACCCAAGAACCACTGGAGGGTGGCCCCTGGATGTGCACAACCCACCAGGGTGTGCCCCCCCCTCAAGGTGCGCCCACGTCGGTTGTGCACGCCTGGTGGCCCCGCTGACCCTATCTCCGACGCTATAGAATCCTATTTTTGGAGAAAAATCAAGGAGAAAGAATTATCGCGTTTCACGAGACGGAGCCGCCGCCACCTCCTGTTCTTCATCGGGAGGCTAGAGCTGGAGCCAGTTTGGGGCTCCGGAGAGGGGAATCTTCGATCTTCATCATCACCAACCCTTCTACATCGCCAATTCCATGATACTCCCCAACGGGAGTGAGTAATTCCATCGTAGGCTCGCTGGTCGGTGAGAAGTTAGATGGGATTGATCATGTAATCGAGTTAGTTATGTTAGGGCTTGATCCATAGTATCCATTATGTTCTGAGATTGATGTTGTTATGACTTTGCCATGCTTAATGCTTGTCACATTGAGCCCGGGTGCCATGATTTCAGATCTGAACCGTTTATGTTATCACCATTATATCTATGTTCTAGATCCGATCTTGCAAGTCATATTCACCTATTACGTGTTATGATCCGTAAATCCCGGTGTGACAGTAATCGGGATACTTTCCGGTGATGACCTTAGTTTGAGGAGTTCATGTATTCACTATGTATTAATGTTTTGTTTCGGTTCTCTATTAAAAGCAGGCCTTAATATCCCTTAGTTTCCTTATGGACCCCGCTGCCACGGGAGGGTAGGACAAAAGATGTCATGCAAGTTCTTTCCATAAACACGTATGACTATTTACATAATACATGCCTACATAATATTTATGAACTGGAGCTAATTTTGTATCGCCCAAGGTTATGCCTGTTATATGATGAATATCATCCAATGAATCCACCGATCCAATGCCTACGAATTTTCCACATATTGCTCTTGCTAAGTTACTATTGCCATTATTGTTATACTTGCTACAAAATTATTGCTATTGTTACCACTACTATCAAAACTATCATATTACTATGCTACTGATCATATTGTTGCAGATAATTAATTTCCGGGTATGGTTGAATTGACAACTCAGCTGCTAATACTTGCGAATATACTTTGAATCCCCTTGTGTCGCATCTATAAATTTGGGTTGAATACTCTACCCTCGAAAACTGTTGCGATCCTCTATACCTGTGGGTAATCAAGACCTTTTTATCACGCAGTTGCCGGTGAGCATAGCTATATTTGTTGAGTCAGTTGGGATTATTATCTATTTATCACTATGAAGATTCTGAAGGATGCCAAGAGTAAGATTTTTCCCTCTAAGACGAGGAGAGGTAAGGAACTCCCATCTAGCTCTGCACTTGATTCACCTTCTATTTTGAGTAGACTGGCACCACCACCACATGCTACTAATCCTGATATGTCGCAAGTTATTGATGATGCTAATTCTGCTATGAATGCTACTCATGTTGATGCTAGTACTGCTTGATGATAATATGCCACTGGGTGAATTTCTTGATGAACAAATTTCTAGAGCTAAAGATATTGAGAATGCTGAAACTGATGAAATTATTGAAACTATTGAAGAACTTGAAACTGAAAATCTTGAAACACCTATTAGGCCTAGCTCTCCTAGATATGAATTGCCTAAGATACCTGAAGGTTATGTTATGGATGAAGAGACAACTAGAGATTTTCTTGCTTGGAATGATAGCGATGGTCTTAAGAACTTATTATGCAAACAAAAAGAGAAATATTTGAATGCTAGAATGAGATGTGATCCCAAGTTTGCTAGTTCACCTATCTTTGTTGATGATAAGGATTTTGAATTCTCTGTCGACCCAGAGTTAATTACTTTGGTTGAATCTGATCCTTTACATGACTATGAAACTGAACTTTGTGGCACACCTTACTAAACTAAATGATATAGCCACCCCTATTTGCTCACGATGAGAATATTTTCTACTACTATATTCTCAAATTATTTATGTTCTCATTAAAGGGTGATGCTAAGATATGGTACAATACTCTTGCTCATGGTTGTATGTGTAGTCCCCAGGATATGATTTATTACATCTCTGAAAAATATTTTCCTGCTCATAAGAAAGAAGCTGCCTTATAGGAAATATTTAACTGGGTGGAAATTGAAGAAGAGAGTCTCGCACAAGCTTGGGGGAGGTTTCTCTAATTGCTTAATCCTTTTCCTGATCATCCTCTTAAGAAAAATGAAATACTTGATATCTTCTATAATGGACTAACCGATGCTTCTAGGGACTTCTTAGATAGTTGTGCTAGTTGTGTTTTCAGGGAACAAACTGTTGGACAAGCTAAGAATTATTGAATAATATATTGAAACATTATCATGATTGGACTCTTCTTGAACCACCACATAAACCCACTCCAAAGAAGAGGGGTATCTTATATCTCAGTCCAGAAGATATGCAAAAGGCAAAGAAATCTATGAAGGAAAAAGGTATTAAAGCAGAGGATCTTCAAATTTTACCTCCTATTGAAGAGATACATGGACTTGAAACACCACCACCCAAGGTGGTAGAGGTAAATTCCTCAATGAAATTTGATGAAAAGGACAATCCTTATAATATGCATCCTAGTTAATGCCTTTATGAGTTTGATAATTACATTAGAAAGCAAGATCGCTTCAATGAAAATGTTATGAAACAATTGAAATACAACGCTGATATGATTTCTCGCTTGAGTGACTTGTTATTTAGAATTTCCAATGATGTTAGAGGTGTAGAAAAACATGCCTCTATGGTTCATACTCAGTTAGAAACGTTGCTAAATATCAAAGAGAATACTTCATGAAATGAATAATAATATGAATGATCATGCTATAAGAGTAGTGACTAGAGGAGGTAGAATGACTCAGTAACCACTTTATCCTGAAGGTCACCCTAAAATAATTGAACAAGACTCTCAAATTATCAACACGGATGCACCTAGTCCACGTAAGAAGAAAAAGAAAAAGAAAAATGATAGGACTTTGCTTGCTTCTAGTGAACCTAAGTTGGAAAACCTCCTGATAATAATGTTGTTTCTAATTCTGATGCTGAAACTCAATCTGGTAATGAGCATTCACCTAGTTATAATGAAAAAGATAATGATGATGTTTATAAAGACACTCAACAAGACAATGATAAACAACCAGATAATGAGGTTGAAATAGAACCAGTTGTGTCGGGGATATACCCCGCGGTATGACCCGACCGGATATATGACCCGGCCGAGACTTGGCGGTTTATCGGTAACCCGCATAAAGATTGGCAACTCACTGGTCTGTAGACTCACTGGTCTTGCGATTCACTAATGACATCAATGGCGGGTCAAATAGATGACAAGGCCCAAGGCCCAGAAGGCCGGCTCATGTTATGGTGGGCCGGTCTAATAGGAAAGGCATAAGGAATATACCCTTACAAAGGAAGCAAGACTAGGACTCCAGTTGTAACAAGTAATCCTAATCCTACTAGGACTAGTCATGTAACCCGCCCCTTCAACTTATATAAGGAGGGGCGGGGCACCCCAAGAGGGACAGGTTTTCACAAAGATGAGACAGACAAATCAATAGCTCTCGAGATAGAGCACCCTTGTAATCGTGATCATCAACATCATCAATATCAATGAAGCAGGATGTAGGCTTTTACCTCCATCGCGAGGGGCCGAATTTGGTTAAAAACCTCGCGTCTCTCGTCCCACTCAACCCCTCTCAAGCTACCACATAAAATATGTTGGCCTCGCGACTACGTCCTCACACTAGGATATCTACCGTGACAAATCCACGACAGTTGGCGCCCACCATGGGGCCTGCGCACGATGTTAATTTCTTGGAGGGCGCTTTCCCAAGGATCGAAAATGTTCTGGTCGGCTCGTCGAAAAGTTTCGTCCGGCTCATCAAAAGGTTCCACTGGCTCATTGGAAAGTTCTGGCCGGCTCATTGAAAAGTTCCGACCGCCTCGACGAAAAGTTTCGTCTGAATCACCAAAGAGTTCCGACCGCTTCGACAAAAAGTTCCATCCGAATCGCCAAAGAGTTCCTACTGCCTTGCCGAAAAGTTCCGTCTGAATCGCCAAAGAGTTTCGTCTGCCTTGATGAAAGGTTCCGTCTGAATTTCCAAAGAGTTCTGACTTATAAAAAAAGGGGTCAAACACGACCCGGAGGATCTCATCCCGAGCCGCCATGCTCCGGCCCTGCTGCGATCGCGCTTCAAAGCCACCGCCTCGCCGTCAACGCTGTAACCTCGGGCTAAGTCACCCCGCTCACCTTATTTCAAGCCGCCGCGCATTGCCTACGAGCCGCCTCTACTTCAACATCCGATTCTCACACTAGGACGTCCGCGGTCTCACTTTGAGCCGTTTTCATCGCTATGAACCGCTGTTTCTGCCGAGGCCTTGAGTGATTGATTAAATTGTTGTTGAAATTACTGGAAGTCATCCGTATCTGCTGTATACGGATCATCTATCGTTCAGAAAAATAAGATGAACTCTGTCCAGTCAATTTTTTTGATATGTTTTTATTCTTTAAGGAACAAGTACTCTGGTTTGTGATATTTTTTGATGCAGGATAATTGTTCACTACAAGAGCGATGGTCGTGGATATATAGCGCGCGCCAAAATTATCAGGCGCTAGCATCTAACTATGCCATAATGCTCAATGAATGTATGTGCAAGCCGCGGCCTCTGTGGCCCAATTTACATCCACACAATGCGATTGACTCGCCCGTCCACATGGCTTATCACGCCTGCGATTGACTCGCCCATCCGCATCGGCTAACAATGTGATGTCTATTACGCAATTGATACGTCTCCAACGTATCTATAATTTTTTATTGCTCCATGCTACTTTATCTATTGTTTTGGACTATATTGGGCTTTATTTTCCACTTTTATATAATTTTTGGGACTAACCTATTAACCGGAGGCCCAGCCCGTAATTGCTGTTTTTTTGCCTATTTGTGTTTGAAGAAAGCAGAATATCAAACGGAGTCCAAACTGAATGAAACCTTCGAACGTGATTTTCTCGAACGTGATCCGGAGACTTGGACCCTACTCCAAGCAGTTGTGAGGCGGTCACGAGGTGGAGGGCGCGCACTTCGGGCGCGCCTACCTCGTGGGCCTGACGCCCACCGACGCGTACTCCTTCCTCCTATATATACCTATGTATCCCCGAACGATTAGAACAGGAGCCAAAAACCTAATTCCACTGCCGCAACCTTCTGTATCCACGAGATCCCATCTTGGGGCCTATTCCGGAGCTCCGCCGGAGGGGCATCCACCACGGAGGGCTTCTACATCAACACCATAGCCCCTTCGATGAAGTGTGAGTAGTTTACTTCAGACCTTCGGGTCCATAGTTAGTAGCTAGATGGCTTCTTCTCTGTTTTTGGATCTCAATACAATGTTCTCCCCCTTTCTTGTGGAGATCTATTCGATGTAATCTTCTTTTTGCGGTGTGTTTGTTGATATCGATGAATTGTGGGTTTATGATCCAGCTTATCTATGAATAATATTTGAATCTTCTCTGAATTCTTTTATGTATGATTGAGTTATCTTTGCAAGTCTCTTCAAATTATCCGTTTGGTTTGGCCAACTAGATTGGTAGTTCTTGCAATGGGAGAAGTGCATGGCTTTGGGTTCAATCTTGCGGTGTACTTACCCAGTGACAGAAAGGGTTGCAAGGCACGTATTGTATTGTTGTCATCGAGGATAACAAGATGGGGTATTTGTCATATTGCATGAATTTATTCCTCTACATCATGTCATCTTGCTTAAGGCGTTACTCTGTTTTTAACTTGATACTCTAGATGCATGCTGGATAGCGGTCGATGAGTGGAGTAATAGTAGTAGATGCAGAATCGTTTCGGTCTACTTGTCTCAGACGTGATGCCTATATACATGATCATACCTAGATAACCTCATAACTATGCTCAATTCTTTCAATTTCTCAACAGTAATTCGTTCACCCACCGTAGAATATCTATGCTCTTGAGGGAAGCCACTAGTGAAACCTATGGCCCCCGGGTCTATTCTCATCATATCAATCTCTATCACTTTTATACTTGCTTTGTTTTACTTTGCCTTTTACTTTTTACTTTGCATCTATATACCAAAAATACCAAAAATATTATCTCTATCAGATCTCACTCTCGTAAGTGACCGTGAAGGGATTGACAACCCCTAATCGCGTTGGTTGCGAGTAGCTATTGTTTTGTGAAGGTACAAGGGACTTGCGCATGGCCTCCTACTGGATTGATACCTTGGTTCTCAAAAACTGAGGGAAATACTTACGCTACTGTGCTGCATCATCCACTCCTCTTCGGCGAAAACCAACGCAAGCTCAAGACGTAGCAAGAAGGATTTCTGGCGCCGTTGCCGGGGAGTCTACGCAAAAGTCAACATACCAAGTACCCATCACAATCCCTATCTCTCGCATTACATTATGTCGGGGAGGCTGATCGTACCCACGAACACCTATGGGGCCTGCGGACCAGGCCCCTTGTGGTTCGGAGGGGGGCGGAGATCGCACGAAGAGCGGATCGAGGCGAGGCACACGAGCAGTTTACCCAGTGAGCTCTCGGAGAGATAAAACTCCCTCTGCTGCTTCGATGTATTGTGTTCTTGCTAGGGAGGCGATGAGAGCTACAAAACCTAAGCGTGAGTGTATCTGGTCTCGAGTGAGTCGAGCAGACGAACCCCCTCTATGTTGCACATGGGCCTCCTTTTATATGCTCAAGGGGTCTCCGGCGGTGGCAACATAGATGAGGGTACAAATGTAAAAACAGGAGTTGGTACACCTACTCGAGCGATTATGATGCAAAATACCTAACTCGACGGCAAGGGACAAGAGCAATAAATGCCCGTCGATGTCGCCCAAATAGTGCCTTGAGAGACCGTCAGTGCGCCTCCGGTCGCCGCTTCGCCACGATGGCGAGCTTGTCGGCCGCTTATCGCTGCTCTCCGCTGGCTGCACAGCCTCTCGACACGCTGTAGCGCATGGAATGGTCCCATGGCGACACGTTCTTTGGATGAGCTGGAGCGGAGATGGAGAGAGGTTGCATGCAGCGGCAAGCGCCTTTGCCGACGAATCCTTGTCGCATCCGGAGGCTTGTCGCCCTCCGGGCCTTCCCGACAAGCTCCTCTTGCCGGGCCTTGTCTTCTGCATGCCTTGAGTGGCCTTCCGACAAGCTCCTCTTGCAGGGGCCTTGTTTTCTTAATCAAATACGTTGTTCTTGAATGGCTCCAAAGGAGCCACGGAGGATCTTAGTGGTGACGAGGCAAACCACGCCAGGTGCTACAACTGTCCGTGCACGAGTCACGGGATACTAGGGTACCCTACTCTAGTACACCGACAGAGCCCGAACTGGGCATTCTGCAGTGCCGGTATTTGTCGGGCCAGGCCCAAAAGCGATTACGGGCACACTGCGTGGCCTCGACCACGTCGCAACTCGCCCCGGACCCACCACGATCCCCACTAACGGCACGCACCGGACGTGGCGTCGTGCGAGAGATCGTGGGCGTGGTCGTGGGGGTTTCTTTATTAAGAAAAGCGGAACGTCCGCCCCCTCCCCCTCTTTATAAGCGGAGGAAACAGGGGCAGGCCGTCCACTCTGCCATCGCTGTCTTGTCAAGAAAATCACCGCCGCTCCCCTCTTCTTCTCCGGTGCGAAGAGAGTAGCGCCCCGCCCCCGTTCGCCACAAGCGCGCTCACCGCCGTCGGCCTCCTCCGCCGCCCTCGCCATGGCTCCGAAAGCCGACAAGGAGAAGGGCGTCAAGTCGGCCGAGGCGTAGCGGCTCATGGCGCTGCGCAAGGCGGGCCATCTTCCCCGCAGCTCGGCGCAAGGGAGCTGCGGGATGTCTTCTACCTCTTTTGGTCGACGGAGACGCGTGCGCATCCGGCGCGCGAGTACTCCCTTCTCCGCCTCGATTTGGCACCAGCAGGTACCCCTTTTTCGCCCTTTTTCTTCTATTGCGGGCTTTGCCCGCCTTTTCCGGAAGTTCTTCTGCGACATCATGAACACGTTTGGCCTCCGCCTCCTTGATTTCACCCCCAACGCCGTCTTGACCATGGCAGTTTTCGCGCATCTTTGTGAAAACTTTGTCGGTGTCCACCCAAATGTGGCACTCTTCCGCCACTTCTTTGTGCCCTGCGTCGAGAGAGGAGAGCCGCTTGCCGGAGGGATAGCTTGGGTCTCTAGGATCGGCAAGAAAGAAGCATATCTAGAAGGAGAGTTCCGCAACAAGTGGGAGGAGTGGAGAGCCAATTGGTGTTGGGTCGTAGAGGAGAACCCGCAGCCCTTCAACATCGTCGCCAAACTCCAATAGTCTTGTGGCAGAGATTGAAACAACTTGGCGCCGGAGGATGCGAAGCTGAAGATAGCTGTGACCGGATTTTTGCGCCTCGGGCTTGCCGGTTAACCGTAGGCGCAGTTGGCGCAGATTTCCTTCGTCGCCGCATCGCTCCCTTGCAGGAAAGGAGGAGGCCTGCCTGGGAGTTCCAAAATGCGGCAGACATTATGAGGTTGCGCCCGGGGCTGAACTGGAACTTCACCGTCTTGGAGCTGGACGCGATGCTGCTCGAGTGGTTTAGGTTGCCGCGGGGGGTCCTCCCTTTGTGCAACAACTCGGCGCTCGACCGCATCCGCACCATGATGCCGTTGTGCGACTCCCATGGGATCGTCCCAACCTGGCAGGAGCCCCCCGACGAGGTCGTGCAACAGTTCTTTGATGATTTGGAAGAAGTGCCGATCCGCTCCGACGAAAGAAAAAGGCTCACCAGCGACACCACCGGCGAGGAGATGGCGCGGATTGCCACCAGTGGAGGAGGCGGCAGCAGCTGCCGCTGGAGCCTTCGGGTTCACCGTGGAGGAGGCGGACGCTGCGAAGGCGGCAAGCCTTGCCGAGCGAGGGGAGGTCGTCGGTGAAGACGAGCTTGTCGAGCCCGAGGCCGGGTCGAGTGGACCCGCCGTGGGCGCTTCCTCTCCACCACCCAGCGACTTGCCGCCAACGGAGCCCCCGGCTCCGCCGAAGAGGCGTCTCCGCAAGGCCAGAGACGAGTCGGGGCGGTAGACTAGCCCACAGCAGCAGCGTCGCGCGACGCGCTCCACCGCGGCAAGTGATGTTGACGCGGGAGCGCCTCACACTACTGCGACAACCGGGGCGGGATCTTCTCAGGCCACCGCCGACGCCTCCGCCAAGCGGCCAAGAGAGCCCACTCCCCTGCCTCGTCGCACCGGAGGCGAGCCGGAGTTTGACTTCTCCGCGCTAAGCTCAGGAGGAAAGCGAAGAGTAAGCTCTTGAGATTTGTGCTTGTATTTCTTCAATTTTATTGCTTCATCTTGAATATGATTTGCTTAGATTACGGACCCTTTCCTTTTCAGGGGCTGGCCCGAAGCGTCGAAGAGGGCCAAGATCCCGACGGTCGTCGTTGAGGACGATTCTCCCGTGGCGACAGGGGACGCGTCCGAGACCGCCTTGCCGGACCCGGCAACCCTTCCTCAGAGCAGCCCCCAGCACAACCCCCAGAGTAAGTGTGCAGTTTTCTCCTTACTATTGGGTGCGCAAGGGTGCCCTTTCTTCGTTGATACCTGACTGCTTGCTGGTGTAGGAGCAGAGCAGCCTCATCAGGAGGGCTCGGAAGCCGCCCGAGATCACATCTCGCCACTCGCCCGCCAAGGGAGGAATCTACGGCAAGGGCGCCCTCAGACATGGGAGGCCACTCGGGCAAGGGAGGCTACCCGGCAAGGGGCGGCGCCGGTGACCCTCCGGTGGTCGAGGCCATGGCGGCGGATCCGTTGCGGAGTAATTTCCTTACGAAAATCTCCTTGGGCTTGCTTTCTTTTGTTTCTCTTTTTGAACATTTGCTTGACCGCTCTTTCTTCGTCGGCCTTGAGCCGATGGAGGTCGAGGCCACGGCGAGGAGGAAGCAGCGGCAACACCGGCGAGGCCGCCGTCGAGGAAGAAGGGGTCGTTGTCGTGGAAGAAGAGGTTGTCGCCGACGAGCCTGTTGGCGAGGAGGCCACCAAGGCTGCCGACGCAGAGGCCGGCGAGGGGTCGGGCGATCGTACTGACGGCCCTGAGGCCGCAGGGCGCCAAAGCGCTACACCGACAACCGACTCCCCGCCATCGCTGCGGCGTCAGGCTCTGAGGAGCCCGGCCAGCGCCTACACGAAGGCGGTGGCGTCTTCATCACGCTCCCCTGGGAACCGAGCTCCAGGGCGCCGGTCGAAGGAGAGACCTTCGACGGCGAGCTACTCGCCTCCGCTGGGCTGACGCTGGTGGACGCGCCAAGCAGCAGCAGCGGCGAGTCTGAGGAGGAGCAACTGCTGAAGAAGCTGCTGTCGCTCTACCGTGCCCGGCAGGCCAAGTTGGAGACCCGGGAGGCCCTTGTCGCGAGGGCGGGAGCGGACATGGAGAAACGCGCCGAGGAGCTCGGGCGCCAACCAAGAAGCTCTCCGCGACGTGGCGAAGTGCGGGGCAACTTGCAGAAAAGCGCCACGGCCTTCATCCTTGAGAAGGCTGGTGAGGAGGAGCAGCGGCTGGCTGCTGAGAAGCTCTCCGCGCAGGAAAGCGAGCTGGCACAGCGGAAGGTCAACCTGGACAGCCACGAAGAAGAGCTCGCCGCGCGCGAGGAGTCACTTGGCGGGGCGCTTCAGGAAGCGAAGCATGCTGCCGCAGCTGCTGAGGCCGCCAAGGAAGAGCTGAAGGCGAAGGTGGCACAGCTGGAGGCCAGCCTCAAGAAGAGCGGCGAAGAGCTTGCCGTGCTTAAGCATGAGCGCGAGAAGGACGCCTACACTCTTGGCGAGCTGCAGAGTCGTCTCGCTGATAGGGGCAAGGAGCTCGACGCCGCCAAGGATTCAAAGCGGATCTTGAGCTGAAGCTAACCACTCTGACGCAAATGTTGGGCCAGGCGCCCGAGAGCGGGAGGTGGGCTTGTTGGAGGCGATCAAGGCCAAGGAGGAGCTGCTGGCGAATGCTGCCTCCATCCAGAGCACCTTGATTGAAGGTCTTGTGGACACCGCCGCCGACATCCACAACGAGCTGATGGAGCTGGGGATGGCGGACCTTGCATACTCCTCCGACGAGCATCTCCAACCCAGCGCCAAACTCAGTTTATTCTTCAAAGGCGTGGTGACGGGTCTCCAGCGTCTCCAGCAAGAGGTCCCAAAGCAGCTGGCCGAGGAATCACGCCAGATCTTGAGGAGCCCTCGAGAAGGTGTTGATAAAGGTGGCCTTCCATAATCCGGGCCTCAACCTTAATGGCGTCCTCAGATCCTTGCCGCCAGATGCCAGCGTGGAGGAGCTCAAAGCCCTTGTCGCACCCATTGTGGACAAGGTGAACAAGATCAAGCGGATTGATGGCGACTGCGTAGACTAGGCCGCCAATTTTATCTTCCCTTGTCGCTCTTGATCATGTTTAGAACACTTTGTTAGATCAGCGACAAGTTATTTTGTAATATACTCTATCTTAGGCGATCAATGCAACATTATTTCCTCTACTTGATTCCTTCCTTTATGCGTTTACGCCTTACGCATTTGGGGGACTTGTCGGTGCGGGCACTTTTGCATATTTGAGTCTTGAACGTCGGCTGACTTCTTTGGCGATGCCGCCTCCGACAAGCAACCTTGTCGCGACTAGCTGCAGCTCACTTAAGTTATTGAGCGGACTCGAAACAAAGTAAGGGCGCGACTAGCCGGCGAGTTGGTTCCTCTGCGCACAGGTTTTCCATACAAAGTACTATCGTTCGAGGAAGATAACTTAAAAATTTAAAAATTGATTGCTCAAACTTTGGCAACTTAGCTTTTACATCTCTTGCTTCCCGATGAGGTGAAACTTCCTCGGCGGTGCCTGGTCCATAGTATTATCTCCTCCTCCCCCTGGTTAACTTGTCTTGCGCGAGGGAGCCTTCCTTTCTTTGAGAAAAGAAAAAAGAGGAAATAACGTTATGGAGCCAGTGACTCGATTCTGCTTACCGGGTGTGGTTGCTGCACAAAGTGTTAGTCAAAACATGCAATAAAATGATGAAAGCATGAATTTGACAAGTTGTGCGCATAACACATGAGCTTCTTGATCGATGCACGGGTCTGCGCCCGGCTTTGTACAAAGGATTACATGCAACAGCGGCAAGAATTGTACAAAAGGTGGTTGCGGAACGGGTTCCGCAACCGCGCCCTATAGGTAAAACTTACGAAGATGCTCAATGTTCCAGGAGTTGCTCACCGGAATGCCGACCGGTCTCAAAGGCAGACGGCGCCAGGCCTAGTGACTCGTTTCACCCGATAAGGGCCTTCCCACTTCAAGGCGTCAACTTGTTTGAATTCTTGGTGGACTGAGCGGCGAAGAACAAGGTCGCCTTCCTCGAGACTTCGGCATTAACTTCTGCGGCTATGGTAGCGATGCAAAGCTTCTTTGGTAGCGAGCAGCTTCGCCTGAATGGCTGAAGGCGATCCTCCTCAAGGAGCAGCGCGTCATCTTGTCGCTGACTGCTCTTGCTCAAACTCATCATAAGCGAGCACTCGAGGCGATCCGTTATCTGAGTTCCATGGGGAGAACTGCTTACGCTCCATAGACTAGAGAAAAGGTGTACGGCGGTGGCTCGATTTGGCGTCGTCTGATCGACCAAAGAACCACGGAAGCTCCTCAATCCAGTTTCTTCCGCACTTGTGCAGCTTTGTCGAAAGTCCTGGTCTTGAGCCCGCGCAAAGACTTCATTGCCCTCTACGCTTGACCGTTTCTTCTCTGGTGAGCCATGGAAGCAAAGCAGACATTGTTGCCAAGATCTTGGTCGTATTGAATGATGATGCGACTCGTAAATTGTGTGCCGTTGTCGGTGATGATCCTGTTAGGGATTCCGAAACGGCAAACAATCGACCTGAAGAACTTGACTGCTGACTATGCCGTCACCTTCCTCACTGCTTCCACTTCCGGCCACTTTGTGAACTTGTCGATGGCGACGTACAAGTACTCAAAGCCCCCGACAGCTCGGGGGAAGGGGCCGAGGATGTCGAGCCCAGGACCAAAAATGGCGGGATAAAGGGATCGTCTGGAGAGCTTGAGCTGGCTGGTGTATCTGTTTGGAATGGAACAGCACGCTTCACACTTGGTTACTTGTGCGATTGCATCACGGAGGGCTGTCGGCCGGAAGAAACCTTGCCGGAAAGCTTTGCGGCAAGTGCTCTTGCTTGCCAATGTGGTGACCACATATGCCTCCATGTATCTCTGCCAACAGCTTACATCCATCTTCCACAGGAATACACTTCAATTTCACACCGTTGAGTCTTCTTACATGCAGTATCTTGTCGACAAACTGGTACATACTTGACTGTAGGGCTACTCTTTCCGCTTCTTCTTGCTCTTGGGAAGTTCTCCTGTCAGAAGGAAATGGACAATCTGATGCGCCCATCTTTGGAGCTTGCGGCTCGACAACAAGGACTAAAGGCACATCTGCTGCTGCGGGAACACCGGCTTCCACGGCAAGAACTGCGGCCTGCCGGAGCTTGATGCTCCCGGCAAGCTTGGAGCAAGACTTGTCGGGGCGTCTGCTTCAACGAAACAAACCACAGGTCCTGTCAGAGCAGATGCCCCTCAGCCTTTGTTGGTGTTGATCTTGGGGACCTTTGCAACGATGGCTTCGGGAAGCTCTGTCGGAAAGTAGTCACCGGAGGTCAACTTCCTCTTTTTGCTTTGTCCAGTTGATGGTGTTACGGTTGGCTGAGTCAGCTTGAGCACGAAAATCCCTGGTTCCACAGGCAACTTAAGTGCGGCACACTTTGACAGGCCGTCAGCAATATCATTCTGAGCTCTTGGAACATGTTCCATTTGCAGGCCGTCAAAGTGCTCTTCTAGCTTCCTCACTTCATCGACGTAGGCTTCCATCAACGGACTCTGGTAATCTTTGTTCACTTGGCGGACGACAAGTTGCGAGTCACCCAGGACAATAAGATTTTTGATCACAAGGTCCACTGCGATCCACGAGACGGCAAGCAAGCCTTCATACTCTGCGGTATTGTTTGTTGCTTGCTCCTTGGGAAAATGCATCTGGACTACGTGCTTGAGGTGCTCTCCGGTGGGTGCGATAAGCGACACTGGCACCGGGCGCTCTGCAGCTAGAAGGCACCGTCAAAGTACATCAGCCACTCTTTACTTGCTTCCTTGACGGGAATGCTCGTCTCTGGAATCTCTTCATCTGGTGTTGGCGTCCATTCTGCTATAAATTCTGCCAACGCTCTGCTTTGGATAGTTGATGTGCTTTCAAACTTGAGACCAAAGCTTAGCGGTTCAATGCCCACTCGACAATCCTGCCCGTCGCTTCTGGATTCTGCAGTATCCTCTTCAGCGGAAAGCGAGTGACGACTGTGATCTCATGTGCTTGGAAGTAATGGCGCAGCTTTCTCGAGGCCATGAGGAGGCCGAAAAGCAATTTCTGCACACCAGAGTACCTTGACCTAGCCCCTGGCAGGAGGGAACTGACAAAGTAGACTGGGCGCTGCACCATCCTTTTACGCATCTGGTCATGCGTGTGCGCGGATTCGTCCTTATCGGGACCAGAGCTTGTCGTGAAGCCCCACCTTGTCATTTGGATGTGCTTGCCGTGGTTGCCGGCTCGTCATCCGCCTCCCTCTCCCCTACTAACGCAGCACTAACCACTTGATTGGTTGCCGCTATATATAGCGACAACTTCTCTTGTGGCTTAGGTGCGACAAGTGTTGGAGTGGAGGACAGGTATCTCTTCAAGTCTGAAGCGCAGCCTCCGCAGGAGTCCATTTCATTGGACCTGCCTTTTCAAAATCTTGAAAAATGGCGAGCGGCCTTCAGCAGAACCTAGAAATAAACCTTTGAGAGAAGCCACGCATAACCGGCAAGTCTTCGTACATCCTTGGCGCTTTGGTGCTTCAATCTGCTCAATGGCCTTGATCTTGTCGGGATTAGCTTCAATCCCTCGTTGAGACACGAAGAACCGAGAAGCTTGCGGAAGGGACTCCAAACACGCACTTCTCGGGGTTGAGCTTGAGGTTGATCTTGCGCAGATTTGCAAAGGTCTCGTCCAAATCTTGAACCAGAGTTGTTTTGTCCTTGCTTTTGACCACTATGTCATCCATGTAGGCTTCTACATTTACGTGCATTTGCGGCTCAAAAGCGTCATGGACTACCCTTGCAAATGTTGAACCAGCATTCTTCAAACCGAAAGGCATCCGTATGAAACGATATGTGCCACATGGTGTGATGAATGCGGTCTTCTCCTCATCTTCTTCAGCCATGAAGATCTGATGGTATCTGAGTATGCATCAAGAAACGAAAGCAAATCACATCCAGCCGTGGAGTCAACAATCTGGTCAATGCGTGGCAAGGGAAATGGATCTTTGGGACAAGCTTTATTAACATCCGTGAAGTCAATACAAAGTCTCCATTTTGCATTTGCTTTGTGCACGACTACAGGATTGGCCAACCACGTAGGATGGAGCACTCCTCTGAAAAGGCCTGCTGCTTCCAATTTCTTGATCTCTTCTGCTATGTATTCTTGGCGCTCCTTTGCTTGCTTCGACTTTTTGCTTGGCGACGCGCGCATGAGGACAAGCGGCGGCGGTGCTCAATCACTTTCCTGGAAACACGGGGATATCGGACGGTTGCCATGCAAACACGTCGACATTCGCGCAGGAAAGCAGCGAGCGCCTTCCTATTTAGGGTCGAGAGAGGCGCGATGGTAAAGGTACCACCGATGCCGTCCTCCTTGGCGGGCACCTTCTTGGTCTTTGGCGGAGCCACCATCTTCTTGCACTTGCGGTGGAGCTCGATGGTGCGTCCTCGACGGTAGCGCAGCACTCCGAAGAGGCGGCGCTTGCGGAGTAAGCATCGAGCCCTTGCGGACTTGGACTTTGTCTTCTTCCCCGGGAGCTTCAGCGGCAAGTGTTTGGAAATGCATCACGGCTGCTGCGTCCCGGTAGATCTTGTCGGCACGAGATAAGGGCATCCTTCTTGTCGCCATGGGCGGAGATGGCGCTTATCGGGCCTGGCATCTTGAGTAAGTTGTAGGCGTAGTGAGAGGCTGCCATGAACTTGGCGAGTCTGGGCGGCCGAGTATCCCATTGTAAGGCAGCGGAAATCGGCAGCGTCGAATGTGACCCTCTCGGTCCTAAAGTTCAGCTCGGCGCCAAATGTTACCAACAGCGTAATCTTCCCCTTGGCTTGCTCCTTCCCGGATTGATTCCTTGGAAAGTGCGGTATCTTCGAGCTCGCTGTCGAGGATTTGAAGCTTACGGAGCACCGCGGAGGAGATCAGATTCAAGCCCGGCCCCGCCGTCAACTAGCATTTTGGTGACCTTGAGGTTGCGGATGGTTGGTGAGACCAACATCGGCAAGCACCCGACCGCATGATTATGCGATCGGTGGTCCTCAATATCAAAAATGATAGGCGTGCTGGACCACTTGAGGCTTGCGTGACTCTACGGATGGTTCCGCTGCATTGACCTCCGCATCCATTGCTTGAGTTGGCGGTGGGAGGTATGCGAGGAAGCACCTCCAAATCATGAGAGGACCTCTGTGGCTTCTGAAACTCCTGCTCATCGGTGTAAATGCGTCTTCCATATCTTCATCGTCGTCATCATCTTCATCCTTATCGCGGCGGCGAGAGGTCTGTCTCCTTGCCGCTGCTTGGCCTTGCAGCGGCGTCCTCCCGGCCGGGGCGTTTCTTGCTTGCCCCCGGCACCTTCCTGGGCCTTCTCCTTGTCGCGCCGCTTCGTACTCAGCTCTATGCTGTTCGACAAGCTGCTCGACCTTCTTGCAGCTCACGGAGGTCGTGGCCCTTGGTGCGGTGGATCTTGTAATCTTGCTTGCGGAGCTGTCACGCTTGTCGGTTAGCCACCACCGGCTGGTGGTTAGCGTCAACGGCAACCTCCTTGCCGGAACCACCAGCCTTGGCGTTCTTGTCGCCACCTTCGTTGCGGACTGCTCAACAGCTAGCACTTCTCTACCTTTCTTCTTCCTGTTGCCTTCGCCCTTGGCCCTTCTTTCTTGGGCGGTGTCCTTCTTGTCGAGATCCTGCTTCCGCATTCTCTCACAGAGTCTCCTCCCTTCCTCGGCGTCGCACACTTGTCGGCCAAGGCGTACAGCTCACTTGGCGTCCTTGACTTTGCACATCGCCATCTCCTCCCTCATCCTGCGGTTCGAGCATTACGATGAAATGCTGATCACCTTGGCGGGGGTGGACGTCTGGGATGTTGTAGTGCACACGGCTGAATCTTTGAATGAACTTGCGCAGGGACTCTCCTTCCTTCTGGGCAAGAAGATGAAGGTCACTCTCTTGGCCATGAGGTTTGTGGCCACCTGTGAAGGCACCAACAAACTGATGGCACAGATCTGCCCAAGAGGATATGGAGCTGTCCGGCAAGTGCATGAGCCAAGATCTGACGTTGGGCTTGAAATACGGCGGGAAGTAGTTGGCGAGGATCTTGTCGTCCCGTCCCCGCAGCCTGCACCGCGATGGTGTAGATCTGAGGAACTCCGACGGATCGTCCTGCCATCATACTTCTCCGGCACATCTGGTTTGAAGTTTTTACGGCTGGGCCCTTTGGACTTGCCGCAGCTCACGAGTGAACGCAGGGCAACCAACCGCGTACGGCAAGTCGCCTGGCTCCTCCAGCGCGCGCACGTCAACAGAAGGCCCAGCGCACTTGTCGGACTGACATCGCGCTTCTCTCCGGCGCTCGTCACGAGTTCGGCGTCCTCTTGTTGTCGCTCATGAAGAACTTGGCGCTGATCGCGGCGAAGCTCGCGGATCCGACAACGCGGTGGAGTCATTTGTCGAGGTGGATCCGGTGAGTCGGCGATCTTGGCCTTCGTGGCGGAGAGTGCACGGTGGTTGCACCTCCGACAGTCTCGTCGCCACCGGCTCGTGCCTTGTCGTCTTGCCGCGGCAACGATGGCGTTGGTTGCCGCGGAGCGTCGCCGTTGGCAAAGCCGATGAGGCTCTGGATAGTGGCCCTCCACTCGTCGACCTTGTCGGCCGTTGGAGGGTAGTCGAGGAGCAGCTGAGCTCTCGCCAGAGCTTCTGCTGGAGTAGTGGGTGGCATTGGAGAACGGTGCGAGGAGCGGGATATGCTCGGACTTGTAACTACGTTAGAAGGAGCAGCACCCCGTCTGGGCGACCGTATCTCACTCGTGCCAGCATGTTGGCGCGCATGCTGGTCTTGAGGGCCTCGATCCAACGAACGTATGGCATTATGAACGCCATGACGTTGTTGGTCAGCGTCTCTGAGATGGGCGCGGGGATGCCTGAACGCCGAGGTTTGCGGGGCCTTGTCCTTGGACTTAGCAGCGTCGCGAACACCTTCGTCGGCGCCCGTTCCTCCGCCGGCGTCTGCTCCACCACCCGTTTGCTGCGGTGAGGGTGGGTGCGGCAGCGGACGGCTCTGCTGCCGAAGCCTTCTTCTTCGGTGGCATGTTGAGGAAGATGTTGAGGACGCTGCTCGTGTGAGCGTCGGATCAGATTCACACGGCCTCGGCGCTTCCCTACAGCGCGCCAAAGATGTCGGGAGGCTGATCGTACCCACGAACACCTATGGGGCCGGCGGACCAGGCCCCTTGTGGTTCGGAGGGGGCGGAGATCGCCTACGAAGAGCGGATCGAGGCGAGGCACACGAGCAGTTTACCCAGCAGAGCTCTCCGGAGATAAAACTCCTCTGCTGCTTGTCGATGTATTGTGTTCTTGCTAGGGAGGCGATGAGAGCTACAAAACCTAAGCGTGAGTGTATCTGGTCTCGAGTGAGTCGAGCAGACGAACCCCCTCTATGTTGCACATGGGCCTCCTTTTATATGCTCAAGGGGTCTCCGACTGGTGGCAACATAGATGAGGGTACAAATGTAAAAACAGGAGTTGGTACACCTACCGAGCAGTGTATGATGCAAAATACCTAACTCTGAAGGCAAGGGACAAGAGCAATAAATGCCCGTCGGTGTCGCCCAAAGCGATTACTGTGAGAGATCGTCAGTGCGCCTCCGCCGCCACGATGGCGAGCTTGTCGGCCGCCGCTTATCGCTGCTCTCCGCTGGCTGCACAGACCTCTCGATCTGCGCGCATGGAATGGTCCCATGGCGACACGTTGCTGGATGAGCTGGAGCGGAGATGGAGAGAGGTTGCATGCCGCGGCAAGCGCCTTGCCGCGGCCGAATCCTTGTCGCATCCGGAGGCTTGTCGCACTCCGGGCTTTCCCGGCAAGCTCCTCTTGCCGGGGCCTTGTCTTCTGCATGCCTTGAGTGGCCTTCCCGACAAGCTCCTCTTGCCGGGGCCTTGTTTTCTTAATCAAATACTTTGTTCTTGAATGGCTCCAAAGGAGCCACGGAGGACCTTGGTGGTGACGAGGCAAACCCTGCCGCGGGGTGCTACAACTGTCCGTGCACGAGTACGGGATACTAGGGTACCCCTACTCTAGTACACCGACACATTATTTTCCATTTGCCTCTGATTTTCCTCTCCCCCACTTCACCCTTGCCGTTTTATTCGCCCTCTCTTTCCCAATCTCCTCCTCTCTTTTCCGTTTGCCTTGATGTCTTACTTGGCTCGTTTGCTTGTTTGGTTGAAATAGTTGGGTATTAATTCCTAAACAGAGTAGCTAATATCTATGGATCCTCATCCGCTTGCTAATCTTTTTAAGAGATCCAATTATGATGAACCAATTCCTAGTGGTTTTGATGCACTAGATTATCTTTATAAGCTTTTGCCTGAAATTCATAAATCTGAAAATTGTGATAAAGTGCTTTATGAAGTGATTCACGATAGATCTTTGAATAAAAAGCATGATTGCAATGATGTTACTATAAATTCTCTTGATGTCAATTGTGCTAATAATATGCAAAACCCTAAGCTTGGGGATGCTAGTTTTGCTATGTCTACTACTTGTTGTAATGATCATGATTGGGGTGATTCTTCTTATGATCTTGAAAATTTATTTAAGCCCCATGATGAATATGAGATTGATAATATTGTTTGCAATAATATTGGAAGTGGGTTCGGAAGAGTGTCAACTTTAGATCCCACATATTTGGAGAATGTTCAATCTTATGAAGTTTTTGATAAAAGTGGGTTTGGAAAGGTCATGACTTTAGTTAATGATAATCCCACTATTTTGGAAGAGTATCAACTTTGCATGCATGTGGATCGTGTTGAGAATATAATTTGTGATAGCTATTTTGTTGAATTTGCCTATGATCCTACATGTAATTATTATGAGATAGGAAAATATGGTTGTAGAAACTTTCATGCTACTAAATTACCTCTCGCTATGTTAAGATTGCTATTGTTCCTTTCTGTTTCCTTGCATATGCTAGTTTTTGCTTGCTACGGTAATTTTTTTGCCTATAATATGCCAATGCATAGGAAGTATGTTAGACTTAAGTGTGTTTGTCACATGTTTTATGATGCTCTCTTTATGCTTCAATTCTTGTCTTTCACGTGAGCATCGTTGAAATCTTAATGCCTAGCTAAAAAGGCTTTAAAGAAAAGCGCTTGTTGGGAGACAACCCAATATTTTTCCTTGCTGCTTAGTAATAAATAATCCATCTAGCCTCTGTTTAGATGTGGTTTTATCTTTTAATTAGTGTTTGTGCCAAGCTAGACCTATTGGATCTTCTTGGATGATAGTTATTTGATCTTGCTGTAATTTCCAGAAACTTTGCGCTCAGTGTCCGAATTGTTAAAAATCACCAGAACGTGATAAAATACTGATTCCAATTTCTTCTGATCAATAAACAAATTTTCCAGGTCGTCTAATTTTGGTATAAGTTTTTGGGTTCCAGAAGTTTTCGTTAGTAACAGATTACTACAGACTGTTCTGTTTTTGACAGATTCTGTTTTGCGTGTCTTGTTTGCTTATTTTGATGAATCTATGGCTAGTAAAATATTTTATGATCCATAGAGAAGTTGGAATACAGTAGGTTTAACACCAATATAAATAAAGAATGAGTTCATTACAGTACCTTAAAGTAGTCTTTTGTTTTCTTTCTCTAATGGAGCTCACGAGATTTCTATTGAGTTTTGTGTTGTGAAGTTTTCAAGTTTTGGGTGAATTCTTTTTGATGGATTATGGAACAAGGAGTGGCAAGAGCCTAAGCTTTGGGATGCCCATGCCACCCCCAAGATAATCCAAGGACACAAAAAAGTCAAAGCTTGGGGGTGCCCCGGAAGGCATCCCCTCTTTAGATCCCACTTCCATCGGTAATTTACTTGGAGCTATATTTTTATTCACCACATGATATGTGTTTTGCTTGGAGCGTCTTGTATTATTTGCGTCTTTGCTTGTTAGTTTACCACAATCATCCTTGCTGCACACACCTTTTGAGAGAGACATACATGAGTTGGAATTTGATAGAATACTCTATGTGCTTCACTTACATCTTTTGAGCTTGATAGTTTTTGCTCATAGTGCTTCACTTATATCTTTTGAGCGTGATAGTTTTTGCTCTAGTGCTTCACTTAGATCTTTTAGAGCATGGTGGTGGATTTGTTTTAAAGAAACTTGATCTCTCATACTTCACTTAGATTATTTTGAGAGTTGTTAATAGCATGGTAATTTGCTTAATGTTAATATACTTGGTATTCAAGATATGTGAAACTTTCTTTTGAGTGCGTTGAATACTAAGATAAATTTGATGCTTGATAATTGTTTTCAGATATGAAGATGGTGATATTAGAGTCATGCTAGTTGAGTAGTTGTGAATTTAAAGAATACTTGTGTATAAGTTTGTGATTCCCGTAGCATGCACGTATGGTGAACCGTTATGTGATGAACTGGAGCATGATTTATTTATTGATTGTCTTCCTTATGAGTTGCGGTCGGGGACGAGCGATGGTCTTTTCCTACTAATCTATCCCCCTAGGAGCATGCGCGTAATACTTTGCTTTGATAACTTCTAGATTTTTGCAATAAGTATATGAGTTCTTTATGACTAATGTTGAGTCCATGGATCATCGCACTTTTCCCATCCTTCCACCATTGCTAGCCTCTCTAATACCGTGCACTTTTCGCGGTAGCATACACCCACCATATACCTTCCTCAAAACAGCCACCATACCTGCCTATCATGGCATTTCCATAGCCATTCGAGATATATTGCCATGCAACTTTCCACCGTTCCGTTTATTATGACACGCTCCATCATTGTCATATTGCTAGCATGATCATGTAGTTGACATTGTATTTGTGGCAAAGCCACCGTTCATAATTCTTTCATACATGTCACTAATGAATCATTGCATATCCCGGTACACCGCCGGAGGCATTCATATAGAGTCATATTTTGTTCTAAGTATCGAGTTGTAATTGTTGAGTTGTAAGAAAAATAAAAGTGTGATGATCATCATTATTAGAGCATTGTCCCAAGTGAGGAAAGGATGATGGAGACTATGATTCCCCCACAAGTCGGGATGAGACTCCGGACGAAAAATATATAAAAAAAGAGGCCATAAAAAAGAGAAAAGTCCCAAAAAATGAGAGAAAAAGAGAGAAGGGACAATGCTACTATCCTTTTACCACACTTTGCTTCAAAGTAGCACCTTGATCTTCATGATAGAGAGTCTCTCATTTTGTCATTTTCATATACTAGTGGGAATTTTTCATTATAGAACTTGGCTTGTATATTCCAATGATGGGCTTCCTCAAATGCCCTAGGTCTTCGTGAGCAAGCGAGTTGGATGCACACCCACTTAGTTTCTTTTGTTGAGCTTTCATATACTTATAGCTCTAGTGCATCCGTTGCATGGCAATCCCTACTCACTCACATTGATATCTATTGATGGGCATCTCCATAGCCCATTGATCGCCTAGTTGATGTGAGACTATCTTCCCTCTTTTTGTCTTCTCCACAACCACCATTCTATTCCACATATAGTGCTATATCCATGGCTCACGCTCATGTATTGCGTGAAGATTGAAAAAGTTTTGAAAATGTTAAAGTATGAAACAATTGCTTGGCTTGTCATCGGGGTTGTGCATGATTTAAATACTTTGTGTGGGGAAGATGGAGCATAGCCAGACCATATGATTTTGTAGGGATAACTTTCTTTGGCCATGTTATTTTGAGAAGACATAATTGCTTAGTTAGTATGCTTGAAGTATTATTATTTTATGTCAATATGAACTTTGTCTTGAATCTTTCGGATCTGAATATTCATACCATGATTAAGAAGATTTACATTGAAATTATGCCAAAGTATCACTCCGCATCAAAAATTCTCTTTTAATCATTTACCTACTCGAGGACGAGCAGGAATTAAGCTTGGGAATGCTGATCGTCTCCAACGTATCTATAATTTTTGATTGCTCCATGCTACTTTATCTACTGTTTTGGACTATATTGGGATTTATTTTCCACTTTTATATTATTTTGGGACTAACCTATTAACGGGTGGCATTGCCTAAATTGCTGTTTTTTTGCCTATTTCAGGTGTTTGAAGAAGCAGAATATCAAACGGAGTCCAAACGGAATGAAACCTTCGGGAACATGATTTTCTCACCGAACGTGATCCAGGAGACTTGGACCCTACTCCAAGCAGTGCCGGAGGCAGTCACGAGGTGGAGGGCGCCCCCCCTAGGCACGCCCCTACCTCATGGCCCCCCTAACGCACCACCGACGTACTCCTTCCTCCTATATATACCTACGTATCCCCAAGCGATCAGAACAGGAGCCAAAAAACCTAATTCCACCGCCACAACCTTCTGTATCCACGAAATCCCATCTTGGGGCCTGTTTCGGAGCTCCGCCGGAGGGGGCATCCACCATGGAGGTATATATAATGTTCCCCTCCGATGAAGTGTGAGTAGTTTACTTTAGACCTTAGGGTCCAAAGTTAGTAGCTAGATGGCTTCTTCTCTCTTTTTGGATCTCAATACAATGTTCTCCCCCTCTCTTGTGGAGATCTATTCGATGTAATCTTCTTTTTGCGGTGTGTTTGTTGAGATCGATGAAAAATGGGTTTATGATCCAACTTATTTATGAATAATATTTGAATCTTCTCTGAATTCTTTTATGTATGATTGAGTTATTTTTGCAAGTCTCTTCGAATTATCCGTTTGGTTTGGCCAACTAGATTGGTAGTTCTTGCAATGGGAGAAGTGCATGGCTTTGGGTTCAATATTGCATTGTCCTTACCCGTGTGATGTAAAGGGTTGCAAGGCACGTATTGTATTGTTGCCATCGAGGATAACAAGATGGGGTATTTGTCATATTGCATGAATTTATTCCTCTACATCATGTCATCTTGCTTAAGGCGTTACTCTGTTTTTAACTTAATACTCTAGATGCATGTTGGATAGCGGCCGATGAGTGGAGTAGTAGTAGTAGATGCAGAATCGTTTCGGTCTACTTGTCTCGGACGTGATGCCTATATACATGATCATGCCTAGATAACCTCATAACTTTGCTCAATTCTGTCAATTGCTCAACAGTAATTTGTTCACCCACCGTAGAATATCTATGCTCTTGAGAGAAGCCACTAGTGAAACCTATGGCCCCCGGGTCTATTCTCATCATATCAATCTCTATCACTTTTATACTTGCTTTGTTTTACTTTGCCTTTTACTTTTTACTTTGCATCTATATACCAAAAATACCAAAAATATCATCTCTATCAGATCTCACTCTCGTAAGTGACCGTGAAGGGATTGACAACCCCTAATCGCGTTGGTTGTGAGTAGCTATCGTTTTGTGCAGGTACGAGGGACTTGCGCGTGGCCTCCTACTGGATTGATACCTTGGTTCTCAAAAACTGAGGGAAATACTTACGCTACTGTGCTGCATCATCCTCTCCTCTTCGGGGAAAACCAATGCAAGCTCAAGACGTAGCACCAAACTTCTCCTTGTAGACGTTGTTGGGCCTCCAAGTGCAGAGGTTTGTAGGATAGTAGCAAATTACCCTCAAGTGGATGAACTAAGGTTTATCAATCAGCGGGAGGTGTAGGATGAAGATGGTCTCTCTCAAGCAACCCTGCAACCAAATAACAAAGAGTCTCTTGTGTCCCCAACACACCCAATACAATGGTAAATTGTATAGGTGCACTAGTTCGGCGAAGAGATGGTGATACAAGTGCAATATGGATGGTAAATATAGGTTTTTGTAATCTGAAATTATAAAAACAGCAAGGTAACAAGTGGTAAAAGTGAGCGTAAACGGTATTGCAATGCTAGGAAACAAGTCCTAGGGTTCATACTTTCACTAGTGCAAGTTCTCTCAACAATAATAACATAATTAGATCATATAACTATCCCTCAACATGCAACAAAGAGTCACTCCAAAGTCACTCATAGCGGAGAACAAACGAAGAGATTATTGTAGATGCGAAACCACCTCAAAGTTATCCTTTACGATCGATCTATTCAAGAGTGTGTAGTAAAATAAAAGCGAAGCTATTCTTTACTTCGACCTATCATAGAGTTCGTACTAGAATAACACCTTAAGATACAAATCAACCAAAACCCTAATGTCACCTAGATACTCCAATGTCACCTCAAGTATCCGTGGGTATGATTATACGATATGCATCACACAATCTCAGATTCATCTATTCAACCAACATAAAGAACTTCAAAGAGTGCCCCAAAGTTTCTACTGGAGATTCAAGACGAAAACGTGTCCCAACCCCTATGCATAAGTTCACAAGGTCACTGAACCCGCAAGTTGGTCACCAAAACATACATCAAGTAGATCACGTCAATATCCCATTGTCACCACAGATAAGCACATGCAGGACATACATCAAGTGTTCTCAAATCCTTAAAGACTCAATCTGATAAGATAACTTCAAAGGGAAAACTCAATCCATTACAAGAGAGTAGAGGGGGAGAAACATCATAAGATCCAACTATAATAGCAAAGCTCGCGATACATCAAGATCGTGCCAAATCAAGAACACGAGAGAGAGAGAGAGAGAGAGAGAGAGATCAAACACATAGCTACAGGTACATAACCTCAGCCACGAGGGTGAACTACTCCCTCCTTGCCGTGGAGAGCACCGGGATGATGAAGACGGGCACCGGAGAGGGATTCCCCCCTCCGGCAGGGTGCCGGAACGGGTCTAGATTGGTTTTAGGTGGCTACAGAGGCTTGCGGCGGCGGAACTCCCGATCTAGGTTTCTTTCTGGAAGTTTGGGTATATATGAGAGGTATTGGCGTCGAGAACCAGTCAGGGGGGTCTCTAGGCTATCCACGAGGCGGCGCGCTGGGTGGGCGCCCCCTACCCTTTTGGGCAGCCCGGGACTCGTCTGGTCCATCTCCGATGCTCCGTGGGCTTCTTCTGGTCCAAAAATAATCTCCATCAAATTTCAGGTCAATTGGACTCCGTTTGGTTTTCCTTTTCTGTGATACTCAAAAACAAGGAAAAAAAGAAACTGCGATTGGGCTCTGGGTTAATAGGTTAGTGCCAAAAATCATACAAAATAGCATACAAATGAATATAAAACATCCTAGATGGATAATATAATAGCATGGAACAATAAAAAATTATAGATACGTTGGAGACGTATCAAGCATCCCCAAGCTTAATTCCTCCTCTTCCTCGAGTAGGTAAATGATAAAAACAGAATTTTTGATGTGGAATGCTACCTAACATATTTATCGATGTAATTTTCTTTATTGTGGCACGAATGTTCAGATCCGAAAGATTCAAGATAAAAGTTTAATATTGACATAAAAATAATAATACTTCAAGCATACTAACAAAGCAATTAGGTCTTCTCAAAATAACATGGCCAAATAAAGTTCATCCCTACAAAATCATATAGTTTGGCTATGCTTCCATCTTCGTCACACAAAATATCCAAATCATGCACAACCTCGGTTTCAGCCAAGCAATTGTTTCATACTTTATTTTTTTCAAACTTTTTCAACTTTCACGCAATATATGAGTGTGAGCCATGGATATAGCACTATAGGTGGAACATAATATGATAATGGGGGTTGTGTGGAGAAGACAAAAAAGGTGACAGTCTCACATTGACGCGGCTAATCAACAGGCTAGGGAGATGCCTATCAATTGATGTCAATGCAAGGAGTAGGGATTGCCATGCAACGGATGCACTAGAGCTATAAATGTATGAAAGCTCAACAAAAGAAACTAAGTGGGTGTGCATCCAACTTGCTTGCTCATGAAGACCTAGGGCATTTGAGGAAGCCCATCATTGGAATATACAAGCCATGTTCTATAATGAAAAATTCCCACTAGTATATGAAAGTGACAATATAAGAGACTCTCTATCATGAAGATCATGGTGCTACTTTCAAGCACAAGTGTGGAAAAAGGATAGTAGCATTGTCCCTTTTATTTTCTTCTTTTTTTCTCTTTTTTTTATCTGGCCCCTTTTTTTTTGGCCTTTCTCTTTTTTTGGACAATTCTCGATTAATGATGATCATCACACTTCTATTTATTTACAACTCAATGATTACAACTCGATACTAGGACAAAATATGACTCTATATGAATGCCTCCGGAGGTGTACCGGGATGAGAAATGAATCTAGAGTGACATGTATGAAAAATTATGCATGGTGGCTTTGTCACAAATACGATGTCAACTACATGATCATGCATGGCAAAATGACAATGATGAAGCGTGTCATAATAAATGAAATGGTGGAAAGTTGCATGGCAATATATCTCAGAATGGCTATGGAAATGCCATAATAGGTAGGTATGGTGGCTGTTTTGAGGAAGATATAAGGAGGTTTATGTGTGATAGAGCGTATCATATCGCGGGGCTTGGATGCACCGTGAAGTTTGCACCAACTCTCAAGGTGAGAAAGGGCAATGCACAAAGATCAAGAGGCTAGCAATGATGGAAGGGTGAGAGTCCGTATAATCCATGGACTCAACATTAGTCATAATGAACTCACATACTTATTGCAAAAATCTACAAGTCATCAAAACAAAGTACTACACGCATGCTCCTAGGGAAGGGTTGGTAGGATATAACCATTGCGTGATCCCGACGTCCACACAAAGGAAGACAATCAAGGAAATACCTCATGCTTCAAATTTGTCACACAACGGTTACCATACGTGCATGCTATGGGACTTGCAAACCTCAACACAAGTATTTCTCAAATTCATAATTACCCTACTAGCATGACTCTAATATCACCATCTTCATATCTCAAAACAATCATCAAGTATCAAACTTCTCATAGTATTCAATGCACTCTATATGGAAGTTTTTATTATACCCATTTTGGATGCCTATCATATTAGGACTAATTTTATAACCAAAGCAAATTACCATACGTTTCTAAAAGGCTCTCAAAATAATATAAGTGAAGCATGAGAGTTCATCTATTTCTTCAAAATAAAATTACCGTCATTCTCTAAAAGATATAAGTGAAGCACTAGAGCAAACGACAAACTATTCCAAAAAATATAAGTGAAGATCAATGAGTAGTTGAATAATTATGTAACTCTGTCAAGAATCTCTAACATTTAAGAATTTCAGATCTTGGGATATTATTCAAACATCAAGCAAAACTAAATAAAATAAAATGACGCTCCAAGCAAAACACATATCATGTGGTGAATAAAAATATAGCTCCAAGTAAAGTTACCGATGAACGAAGAAGAAAGAGGGTATGCCATCCGGGGCATCCCCAGGCTTAGGCTCTTGGTTGTCCTTGAATATTAACTTAAGGTGCGTTGGACATCCCCAAGCTTAGGCTCTTTCCACTCTTTATTCCATAGTCCATCAAATCTTTACCCAAAACTTGAAAACTTCACAACACAAAACTCAACAGAAAATCTTATGAGCTCCATTAGTATAAGAAAATAAATCACCACTTAGGTACTATTGTGAACTCATTCTAAATTCATATTGGTGTTATATCTAATGTATTACAACTTCTATATGGTGCATACCCTCCGATACTACTCATAGATTCATCAAAATAAGCAAACAACACATAGAAAACATAATCTGTCAAAAACAGAGCAGTCTATAGTAATCTGTATAAAACGTATACTTCTGGAACTCCAAAAATTCTTAAATAAACTGGTGAACCTGAGGAATCTTTCTATTAATCATCTGCAAAAAGAATCAACCTAAAAGCATTCTCCAGTAAAAAATTCCAGCTAATCTCGTGAGCGCTAATGTTTCTGTTTTTTATAGCGAGATCATAAAGACTTCACCCAAGTCTTCCCAAAGGTTCTAGTTGGCACAAACACTAATTAAAACATAAAACCACATCTAATCAGAGGCTAGATTAATTATTTATTACTAAACGGGAGCAAATGGCAAAGAACAAAAATAAAGTTGGGTTTCCTCCCAACAAGCACTAACATTTAACGCCCCTAGCTAGGCATGATGATTCCAATGATGCTCACATAAAAGATAAGAATTGAAACATAAAGAGAGCATCATGAAGAATATTACTAACACATTTAAGTCTAACCCACTTCCTATGCATAGGGATTTTGTGAGCAAACAGCTTATGGGAACAATAATCAACTAGCATAGGAAGGCAAAACAAGCATAACTTTAAAACTTTAAGCACAGGGAGAGGAAACTTGATATTGTTGCAATTACTACAAGCATATATTCCTCCCTCACAATAATTTTGAGTAGCATCATGTATGAATTCAACCATATAACCAGCACATAAAGCATTTTTTTTCATGATCTACTTGCATAGAAATTTTACTACTCTCCACATAAGAAAATTTGTTCTCATCAATAGTAGTGGGAGCAAACTCAACAAAATAACTATCATGTGAAGCATAATCCAATTGAAAATTAAAATCATGATGACAAGTTTCATGGTTATATTTATTCTTTATAGCATACGTGTCATCACAATAATCATCATAAATAGGAGGGATGCTTTCATCATAATAAATTTGCTCATCAAAACTTGGGGGACTAAACATATCATCTTCATCAACACATAGCATCCCCAAGCTTGTGGCTTTGCATATCATTAGCATCATGGGTATTCAAAGAATTCATACTAACAACATTGCAATCATGCTCATCATTCAAAGATTTTGTGCCAAACATTTTAATGCATTCTTCCTCTAGCAATTGAGCACAATTATTGGAATCCTTATTTTCACGGAAGACATTAAAAAGATGAAGCATATGAGGCACCCTCAATTCCATTTTTTTGTAGTTTTATTTTATAAACTAAACTAGTGATAAAACAAGAAACAAAAAGATTCGATTGCAAGATCTAAAGGTATACCTTCAAGCACTACCTCCCCGAGCTTGATGTCTACTATGCAACCTTCTCCTTGTAGACGTTGTTGGGCCTCCAAGTGCAGAGGTTTGTAGGACAGTAGCAAATTTCCCTCAAGTGGATGAACTAAGGTTTATCAATCAGTGGGAGGTGTAGGATGAAGATGGTCTCTCTCAAGCAACCCTGCAACAAAATAACAAAGAGTCTTTTGTGTCCCCAACACACCCAATAAAATGGTAAATTGTATAGGTGCACTAGTTCGGCGATGAGATGGTGATACAAGTGCAATCTGGATGGTAGATATAGGTTTTTGTAATCTGAAATTATAAAAACAGCAAGGTAACAAGTGGTAAAAGTGAGCGTAAACGGTATTGCAATGCTAGGAAACAAGGCCTAGGGTTCATACTTTCACTAGTCCAGGTTATCTCAACAATAAAAACATAATTGGATCATATAACTATCCCTCAACATGCAACAAAGAGTCACTCCAAAGTCAATAGTAACGGAGAAAAAATGAAGAGATTATTGTAGGGTACGAAACCACCTCAAACACTACTGGAATCTGGCACTTTGCCATCTGCCATGGCAGATGGCAAAGGCATGTTCGGCGGCTGGAAAAGGCTTTGCCATCAGCCAGCAGATGGCAAACAGGTCGTCTGAAACCCTGCCGGTAAAGGCTTCTTTGCCATCTGGCTGATGGCAAAAAACTTTAATAACTTTGCCATCTGGTGATGGCAAGAGCACAATAACTTTGCCATCCTCCGGCAGATGGCAAAGCCTCTTAACGGGTTAGCTCCGTCGAGGTTAACGGCATACTTTGCCATCGGCCCGTGAGATGGCAAAGGCTGCGACTCTTTGCCATCGACCGGCAGATGGCAAGGCTGCGAGCTCTTTGCCATCTGCCCGGCAGATGGCAAAGGCTGACTCTTTGCCATCGACCGGCCAGATGGCAAAGGCTGAGCTCTTTGCCATCGACCACCGGATGGCAAGGCTGCGACTCTTTGCCATCTGCCGGCCGGATGGCAAAGCTCTTGCCATCTGCCAGATGGCAAAGTGACTATATTGCCCCATTTAATTTTGTTTTTCTTATATCAATTCATTTTCACAGAAATCAAACACAAATATATTTATATGACCAATATAGCATATTCAACACATATTACCAATAGTCATGAACACATATGTATCCAACACATGTTACCAATAGTAGCAAGTTTCATCGTACATATACATAGTTTCATCAATATTACGGTTTCATCCATAGGTAGCAAGTTTCACAAGGTCAAAACAAAAACTAAATACAAGCACTCCATCAACCCAAGCTTCCGTGATCTTAAGCAAATCTGTAAAATGGGAAAGAAGAAAGTTAGAAGAAGAAGATTATTATGATGCATCTTGAAACTTTTTGAAGAGACTTTGATGAATGAATGACTTACTACAAATCTGTAAAATGCTAAGTATAGGTCATTTTAGAGCTAGCCTAGGTTGAATAGGTCATTTTGAAGCTAAGTAAGGTTATTATGTTATTTTGGAGCTAGCTAAGCATATGAAGTCATTTAGGACCTAAAATATGTCATTTCTTAAGCATACTATATCATTTTAGAGCTAGCTAAGCATATTAAGTCTTTTTTGAGGAAAAGATGCTAAGTATAGGTCATTTTAGAGCTATCCTAGGTTAAATAGGTAATTTTTATGCTAGCTAAGCATATTAAGTCATTTTGAAGGAAACAATGCTAAGTATAGGTCATTTTATAGCTATCTTAGGTTAAATAGGTCATTTTGGAGCTAATTAAGCTTATTATGTAATTTTTGAACTAGCTAAGCATATTAAGTCATTTTGGAGGAAAAAATGCTAAGTAGGTCATTTTAGAGCTAGCCTAGGTTGAATAGGTCATTTTGAAGCTAAGTAAGGTTATTATGTCATTTTGGAGCTAGCTAAGCATATGAAGTCATTTAGGACCTAAAGTATGTCATTTCTTAAGCATACTATATGGAGGAAAAAATGCTAAGTACATGATTATGTCGCTAGTATCCATATGGCGTAGAACCCGGGCCGACATGACTAGTCATAGAACCAAGGTGGCACAAGCGACAGGGATAGGCATACATGAACCAGCAATGCACGTGTCGGTCATCGTGAGTGCAACCAAGTCGTAAGTAAGCTGCAAGGACTTCGGTGATACTGCGTGACATTTCCCGTAGGAGACAGACACAGGAGCAAAGAAGGACACATGCCGGTCAATCCATGTGTTCCGGAGCGATAGCGAACTACCATGGCTCGATGGAAGCACTAGGAGGCATTTCCCTATATGGAAGGCTACCAAAGGCACACGACTAGGTGTCGAATCCCACACATACAATGCATTTCAAACATACACACATTATGCACGATATGTCTAGATATATACAACATGGCATCACAACAAAACTCTATTAAGCAAAATACTTGGGACACTTACCGTCATCACGGAGGTGTAGGTGTAGGACCGGTCGCGCCAGTGGCAGACGGAGAAGGTTCGGTCGATGCTTGTCGGGAGTTACGCTGCACCAAAGATTATTTCCAATGTATCGTTAGCATGATGCAACTCAAATGTGAAGACTAGTAACTAATGACCGTTTAAATGAAACTCACCGTGCCCGGAGCAATGACTGGCATCGGCGGAGGGGTCTGGCCGTTCTTCTCGCACATGGACTGCACATTTGGTTTTGACGAGTCGGTCATATTAGTTACTAATCAAAGGAACATTGCATGCATGATTTAGCTAATATGCAGAAGAAACTTACCACGAAGAGCTCGTACATGGCCAGTTAGCCAAGTCGTTCGGTTCCTCTCCTCCTCCAACGGCATAGCCTTCCTCTCCTCATTCTCCTGTCCCTCTCTGCGCTTTGCCGGTCCCTCTGCGCCAACTGCCGGTCCCTCTCCTCAAAAGCAGCCTGGGTCTTCACTCTCTCTGCCTCAATAGCAGCCTGCAACACCACTCATTAGCATTGTAATCATCGACGACCGCAAACACAATGTAATGGAGGAAAGGCTCTCGAGTCCGTATAATTAACAAACCTGGAATTCGATTTCCACTGGTAAGAACGACGCGGTATCTCAGGATCGAGCTGGCACGGCGCTTCTTGATCTGCGGGAGAGTGCTACTACAACGTATCAGTCCATTACCAATGGCTAACGAGCCATGTGACCTCCGCCACCAGATATCATCACCAGCTCTGGATCAAGAGGCGGCTCGGGTTAAAGTCCGGCCCTTTCCTCGCCTTCCACGCTTAACGTACTGCACCATCTTGTGGTGGGAGGCCTCGTTGCTGAAGTTCTTTGCATTTTCGAGGTTAGACTCAGAGAATGCGTTGGCCTTCTTGTACGGTGCAATATTGGACATGCCATAGAGGTCGAACAGCTCTGGCACTGGAGCCTTGTTGTGTTTTGACTAAAAGAGAGGAGCAGTATTAGTTAAGGACTTAAGCTAGCACAAAGAATGAATTTGCATGAATCATGAAGCAAACCACACATACCCAGTTTTTCCTGTACCCATGTAGGTCGACGCTGCCTAGATGGTGTGGCACACCTTTCATTTTGAAACGCTTCTCCTTTGCTATGTTGTGGGCGACGCGCCATTGGGGAGAGAGCACCACTCATCCACCAACACCTCCCAGCAGTCCATCTTGTCCGCACACCATCTCGGAGGCACCTAAGTTAAGCAAGAGAAATTTGAGCGCTACGCCTACGAATCAAATCAAGGAAACTAAGTACAAGGCCTTAAGAATAGGTAATTACCTTCATGTACTTCTCCTTACTCAGATACTTGTCCCGACACTTCTCTTTTCTCCTCCTAATACCAGTCTGTGCTAAGTAGTCTCGAACAGCTGCGTCCGAGCCTCGTGCCGAAAGTTTCCAAGTAGGCGCTTTGCACTCGGCGTCGATAACCCGAGCCGCCTCCTCCTGTCCCTCAAAGACACACAGCAGAAGGTCTGCAATCAAACAAGAAAACATGGATTAGAAGGTCTGCAATCAAACAAGAAAACGCATGTAGAAGGTATGCAATCAAAGAAGAAAACACAACGTAAATGGCAAAGGAGAAATTACCCAAAACGTGGCGATCACAATGTCGGCCACCGTGGTCGCACTCGACATCGCCGACCCTATGCTCGCCAAGGGGCCGGGCAGCCAAGTAGTGCTCGAGGTCATTCCTAGCTCTGGAACCCGGCCCTCACCGGCAACATGACCCACCCCGGAAGCACCGGGCGACAAATCACACCAAGGACAGTGTTGGGCCTGCGGACACCATCTTCGTGTGTCCAAGAACTTCAGTATGACAAGGCCAACGCATTAGATATTCGAAGAAACGTCAAGGCAAAAGGTTAAAAAAAGAGTAAATGCACTTACTTCTCCACATTAGGCGCAATCAACCACCTTCGTCGGGGTCGCTGGGTGGGCGAGGAGCTTTAATGCGACCATGCTTTGGTAGACTTTCGCCCCTCAACCCACTCACCCTCGCTATAGCTATCGGGACTATTGTCTCCACCCTGAACACAACCATGTGCACTCGACTCCGACTCAGCGTGACCCCGGCTGAGCTCCGGAGTCTCGTGGGGCGAAGACTCGGCAGCCCGAGGCTCCGACTCAGCGTGACCCCGTCTGAGCTCCGGAGTCTCGTGGGGCGAAGACTCGGCAGCCCGAGGCTCGTCGGCCGTAGGCGCGTCTGCCATAGACGGGTCCACCTCAGATGGCTCGATCTCAGACGGAGCAGCCCTGTGGTCGGGTGACTCAGCTGGGGGTGGCGGCGAGGAAGGCGTAGCAGCCTTCCTACCTCTCCCGACGCCACGTCCACCTCTAGCAGCCTTCTCCTTCTTACCCCCTCGACCTCTCCCGGCCGAAGAAGAAGCGACCGTCGCTGGACTCTGCAAACTGAGATCTAGCGCTCTCCGGAGGCTATGGGGGAATGGAACTACCCTCCCACCACGCCGAGGTAGGAGCCCCGGAGCGCTCTCGACCCGCGCCCACCATCTGTCAACACCTGGAATGACAAAGAGTAAATGAAATTAGTACAACATAAAAAAATGAATACCTGACATGAATAATAATATGTATATAAATTCATTTTAGAGGAATAAATGCTATGTATAGCTCATTTTAGAGCTATCCTAGGTTAAAGTCATTTTTGAGCTAATTAAGGTTGTTATGTCATTTTTGAGCTAGCTAAGCATACAAATTCATTTTGGAGGAATAAATGCTAAGTATAGCTCATTTTAGAGCTAGCTAGGTTAAAACTTGAACTAATTAATAATATATATGTATAAAATAATAATGTAATACGACATGAACTATAATATTAATCTTCATCGTCATCATTAATAAATGCATCATCATAAATGCATATATGCTTCGGGTCAATAAATGCATCATCCTCATCACTAGCGGTAATGACGTGCTCATCATCACCATCAACATCTGGAAGGCCTCCTGCATGTAATCGGTCAAGCATTGACAGGTCATCCATAGCGATAACCTCTTCTTGTTCGGCTCTTCTTGTTCCCGCCAGCTCAGATTCACTGCCGCTGTCTACTTGAATGTTATGAGGTGAGCGGTTCTTGAAACATTTTTTGGAAAGACGTGTTTCTTGGAACAATTCTCCTTCATATGTGTCTGGATTAACGTGAGGTTCATAATCCTCTTCATTGGGGGGAGGTGGTCTAACACGTGGCGGCACTTCATAAACGACATCCCAACCTTCGAGATTTGGATCACTTTGGCAGGCCCACGGTAGATAGAAAACTTGGGTTGCCTGTTGAGCCGTAATATAGACATCGGGAACATCCAAATGGGTGCTTTGTTTGATTTCGACTAGCCCTAGATGTTCATGAGTCCTTCTAGTCTCTTTCGGATGGAACCAATGACATTTGAAGACTACGACGTTCGGTGGGTTTGCACCATAGAATAGAAGTCCATAAATTGCTTCAACTCTTCCATAATACTCGGTATCTCCTTCGCCGATAGCGAGAGACACAACAATTTGTAGACTTTCGATTGACCATAGATAGCTCTTTGCCATAAGTACGAAAGCGATACCCGTTGATGTCGTATTTGTCAAATGAATGGACCTTATAGTCAAAACCATTAGCGACTTGTCTCAATTCGGCGTCCATAGACTACGAACTAGCCTACAAGTTTAATCTGAAAGGATTGTTGCATTAGCCAGAAATTAGAAGAAGAAATGAAATGGTCTAATGGAAATTACCGTTTGTTTGAACCAAGAGATGAAACCAGGATAACCGCCTCCATGCATTGCCGTAAGCTCATACTCTTGACGGAATCCTTTTGGATAACCGCTCCATACGAGAATTTGGCGACGTATCGATTGTATCAAATATCCAGGAATAAGAGCAGTTCAAATGAAGTAGAGGTTGCGAAACAATGTACCGAGAACTTACTCGATGTACGGCCGCCACATTAGATTGTTCAAGATATACAACGTAATGGTCCGCCATTCGTCGTTATCCAACAATAAGGGAGTATAAGCACCGGCTGGTGCGAGCTTCCCTTTGAATAGGCTGAGGTTGGATCCACCCTTTTTAGGGTCTCCAACATTGTACCGAGGCTTCGGATTATGCACATGACGATTTTTGGCTTTGTAGTGTGCTGTCACGAAGTTTGCCGCCTCCTCAGTAATGAATGCCTCGGCCATCAATGCTTCAATTCGACGTTTATTTTTACATTTTGCTCGAAGCGTCTTCTGCATCCTCTCGATTCGTAGCACCAACGATTCTGCAGGCCCCCCAATCGTGCCTCGGTCGGGAGATGCAAAATCAAATGCTGCATTGGATTAAAGAAGCCGGTGGAAAGATCTTCTCCAACTTGCGAGATCAACTCCGCGCCAACTCTTCCATTTCTTCTAGCAAGCCAGGCGATAATTCTTTCGCACATAGAACACGGAAGAAATAGCTCAGCTCTACCAGTACTAGCCATTCATCCTCAGGGATAAAGCCACGCAACATCATCGGCATTACCCGCTCAAGCCATATGTGCCAATCATGACTCTTGAGACCAAATACTTTCAATTTTTCAAGGCTCGCTCCCCTCTTTAGATTCGATGCATACCCATCGGGGAACATCAACTCCTTTTTCACCCACAGGAGTATTTCCCTCATAACCGCCTTCCAAGATTGAACCATGCCTTTGGCTTCGCCCGATTCTTCTTTCCTTTTGGTTGTTTCATGTTTTGTAGCGGTCTATCACATAGAGCCTCTGATCGACTACGGCCTTAGGATTATCCTTCGTTTTCCCCTCTATGCCGAACAATGTACCAAAGAGGGCCTCGCCGACATTCTTTTCGGTGTGCATCACGTCGATGTTGTGTGGGAAAAGGAGGTCTTTGAATCTGGCAGATCCCACAAGCATATCTTGTGGGTCGAGCGTGTTCCGTATTATACCCCTTGAAATACCCTGGATGCTCTGGATCCGGCTCGAGAGCGTTTAAATGATCCAGGGTCTGTTGGCCTGTCAATGCAGGTGGTGCAGAGTTTTTGACATCTCTACCTTTGATGAAGTTCTTCTTGTCTTTTCTAAACTTATGGTGAGGATCCAGGAGCTGTCTATGCATGTCGAAGCAAGAAAGCTTGCCACACCACCGCAAATGATTTAAACTCAAGAGCTGCCTTGCATGTGGGGCACGGGAACCTTCAATGCACACACCAGCCAGCGAATAAGCGCATACGCCGGCGAGTCATGCATTGAGTACATGTACCACACACGCATTAGGGAAGTTTTTTTGTAGCGGCGTCGTATGTCTTGATCCCATTATCCCAAGCTTCTTGCAGTTCATCCTTAAGCGGCTGCATGTACACATTCATATTCTTCCCGGATAGTTGGGCCCCGGAATTATCAACGTCGGAAAATGTTCTTTCTTTGCATAATCTGTCCGGGGAGATTGAGTGGAATGACAAATACAGGCCAACAAGCGTATTGCGCTGCCATCGTACCAAACACATTGAACCCATCCGTCTTTGACGGCTACTCGAGGATTCCTTGGATCTGCCGCTTTTTCATCATGCAATGCATCGAAGTGTTTCCATGCAGCACCATCCGATGTGTGTACCATCATCGATTCCCATCTGCATCCCGTTCGGTTCTTTTGCCCAATTTGTGCCATGTCATACATGTCGGCCGTCTCTTCGACCATGAATAGGCGTTGAAGTCTTGGTATGATTGGCATATACCAAAGAACGTTAATGGGGATTTTGGTCTGACTCTTCTCACCCATACCGTTGTCTACCTCAACATACATGGAAGACTTGCAAATGGGACAATAGTTCAAGTCCGCATACTGGAGCCTAAATAAGGCACATCCATTCTCACAGGCATCTATCTTCTCATAGGGCATCTTAAGTACACGGAGGATTTTGTCCTACTGGTACAGGTTTGCAGGCATTATATGGCCTTTGGGTATAAAGCGTCCAAATAGTGTCACTATCGGCGTCATAGCATTCTCTGCCCAAGTTGAATTGAGCCTTGAGCCATTACTTGTGCGATGGCATCCGGTGACAAAGCTCGGTGTGCTCATGGAGAGGACGCTCAAGACTCCAACATATCATTGAAGGCCTTTGCAGATTCCTCCATCTCATCGTCCGAATCCCGAGCATCATCAAAGTCTTGCACCATGTCTTCCATCCGGTACCATGCTCGTCGGTGCGACGACGGCCCTCCTCACTCTGGAGCGTTGGGCAGACTCACCATGAAATGTCCACATCGTATAACCGGGCGTAAACCCCACTTCTGCAGGTGTTTGATCATTTCAAACTCGACATCTTACGATCGTTGTCGCTTTTTCAAACAGGGGCACCGGTTGTTTTATGTCCATTTGCAAATGCGGCTCTAATAAACCCCTTGGTTTTGTCATCCATTCAGAGGTCATGTCTTTCCGACTAGGGTGACCGTGTACATCCACATACGATCACTCATCTTGCCCACCCTCTGGACACACAAGAAATACATACATAACTCAGCAAACCATATTCATCGATTAATAAAGTTTTTCAGTTTTATTACGTCCATGCAACCTACACGCTAATAGGTAAAGATAGGTCCTAATCCCACCCAAGTATGTGTAGATTGGGTTCGTTTTCCCATGCTCCGCTCCGGATCCAACGCAAAATTTCGGCAGCACCTCCCCGCTGTTCTCCTGATACACGCCTCGGCAATAAGCAGAGAGGATGTGTACCCGGAGAACAACAGAGAGGCAGCGAAATTTCGCATCGAATCCGGAGCGAGCATATTGGAAAACGGGCAATCTACACATACTGGCTGTCCATGGATAACGTTGGACAATTTGAAAGAATTACGGTTATAAATATGCAAATGAATGCATATTTATAGATGTAACCTTCGAACGGGAGGCGCATAGTGGTCACGCATCTTGATGATTGAATACACCTATAGCTAGCAAGTTTCATCGGCACGAAGACCGGAACAGAGCAAATGAAGGGGAGAGGAGGAGATGTCATTTGTGCTCACCCACGAACGCAGGGCGGAGCTCGTCGAAACGCACGGGAGGTTGTTGAACACCAGACCCTCACAGCGATGAAACAACTGCACATTTAAATCCACCCGATCAACGCAAATATATATGATGTTTTTCATAACAAAATTGGAAAATATATTACCTAACTCATAATTCACAAATAAATAGGGAGTGCCTATTTAGTACTTGATTGTTTTCCAATTCAGTATCATTCACATTTCGTGACAAATAAATAGAGGATTGTGCATGGAGTTGTTTTACTAGCGTGCTCAGTTTTTTTAAAAGAGGTCTGGGTTCTTTTTTTAAAACAGAGAAAAAACTACGGGTGCGTTTGGGAGCAAAGTATTTTTGCTGTTTTTTAGGAATACTGTGGTTTTTAAGAAAAACTTTGGTATTAAATACTTTGAAGTGTTTGGCTCAAAAAATTAGGCTCCGTTTGGAAGTAATGTTTTTATAAAACCTTAGGCCTAGTTTGGCAACAACGTTTTCTCAAAACCATGGTATTCCAAAACCTAAGTATTACAATACATGGTCAATAAATACTTCAATTTCTAAAAAGCATAGTTTTTCTCAGTTTTGGTAAAACTGCCAAGGTGTTTGGCAAGTGGCAGTTTTTCTCGATTTTCTTTCGGTTTGCATTGATCGTTACGTTGCTGCATGCATATTCAGCTACACTCAGCGATCAGCTTGTACTAATAGCCACCATATGCATTCAGCCTTGCGGGAGCATGTTCTCCTAGCTGCTAAGATCTGTAGTAGAGTTATCTCTTGTAATCAATCAAAGACCAAGGTAGTTAACACATGCCTTTGAAGGTCGACGTTTTCAGCTCGTGGTAATGCGTAATGCCCGCCTCTAGCCGGACGTGTCGATGGGCTAGCTATCGATTTATGCATCACATGCGTTGATGGCCAGAAGTTAGACACAAGAGAGACCAACCAGCCAGCACTTTCTCGGTTTTAGAAAAAGAGGTCGGGGCCTCTTTTTATATACAACAAAAATACCACAGTTTTAGAGATACCACGGTTTGTTGAACTGCAGTATTTTTTTGATCCAAACGACTCAAAGTATTGAATACCAAAGTTTTTTCAGAAACCACAATATTCCTGTAAAACCATAAAAATACTTTGGCTTCCAAACGCACCCTTAGTATTCCGATACTACAGTTTTTATACCAACGACAATGTATACATGTAGTTTATGAAAACAACAATTTTTCAAAGTATTGTGGAAACAATGGCATGTTTGGCAATCAAAGTATACATCGTTGTAATAGGTCCCAACCTCTTTGTTGTGTTTCTCAGTTTTTTAAAAAGAGGTCCCAACCTCTTTTTAATATCGCAAAAATACTACAGCTTTTGTGGATACCGCAGTTTATAATACTACAATTTTAACTAGAGCCAAACACCTCAAAGTATTTAAAACCATAGTATTTTAAAATACTGTAGTATTATTGAAATACTTCAAAAATACTTTGCAACCAAACACAGCCAGGCTATGTTTGATAGTAAAGTATTGTAAAAACCAAAGTATCAGAAACCAAAGCTCATTGCAAATAAAACTATGATAATCTCAAAACTGTAGTATTCTTAAAATACTTAGGCTGTGTTTGATAGTAAAGTATTGAAAAACCAAAGTATTGAAAACTACAACATTTTAGCATGTAGGTGTAAGATACCACAGTTTTGACATATCGCATTATAGTGAAGTATTGGGAATACTTTGGAGTTGTTTGGTAGTGTTGTATATATTGATGCACCTAATAACTAGCTAGCCGCTTTTCTACTTGCTTACCCTGTTACCCAAACCCAACGGCCATGCAAAAGGCCACCCATATGCACAAAGTCCATAGCCAAACATCAACGACCATGCCCAAAGCTCGTCCTGCAGCTTACAAAGATGAGAAAAACCATGTAGTGCCGTCACCTGGCCGGGCACCGAAAGGCATTCTACGAAGAGAAGTAGGAGGCACGCGGTGATGCCATCTTCATGAGGCAGCAGGAGGTCTCTTCCTCAGAAAGCAAGGCCTGCCAGCTTCATGCCACGGGCCTCCTTGAGAAGGGAACAGATGATTAAGCGTACTAGCCGCTTTTCCATGGTCGTCTCTTTATCTATCCACGGCAACCCGAGGGAGAGACGATCTCCAGCAACGAGCGAGCGGCGGTGGCCTGGGAATGAACGAGGACGAAGAAACGTGTTTGTTTTTTCGCCTGCTCTGTTTTTAAAAAAGAGGTCCTGGGTTCTTTTTATTAGACAGAGAAAATACTGCATTTTGAGAAATACTGTAGTATTAATACTACAGTTTTTTGTGGAGACCAAACAACTCAAAGTAATTAAAACCATAGTATTTAAAAAAATTGTAGTATTCACAAAATACTTAGAAAATGCAGAGCTATCAAACGGGGCCTTAGGCTTAGTTTGGCAACAAAGTTTTACAAAACTGCTGTAATTGAAAACCACAGTATTCCAATCGGTAGGCAAGTAATACTGCAGTTTTCTAAAACCAACGTTTTTCTCAATTTTTACACGTGTTTGGCTGGTGCTGTTTTTTACCTAAGTTTTGACCAAGTATTTAGCATGCATGATCGAGTATTTAGCGGCTGCTAACGGCGGCGCCATGCACACGCCGCCCGTACTAGATGCTCGGATCTGTAGAATGTGTCTACCCTGCTGCATCTACATGCATGTCACCTAACCTCGCCAAGTAAAAGATGATGTACCTACTCAACAGGACTACAATTAGATGCTGAGCTAACTAGACAAGTGCAAGAAATAGATCAATCACCGCCTTCAATGGCATGATTAATTTAACCAGGACATACATCATTGTTCATTAATCAACTAGATTAAAGCAATACAATCTTAGGAGTGTTGCCATCATATTTTTTCTATACGTGCATGTACTTCCAGTTCGCCAAAATTCTATGCTTGGCGTAGTGCGCCGTTTACTCTTGCATCGGCTATCTAGGCCTGCCGGCCAAGTTGGATGCTACGGACGGTGGGTTCGTCGAGCGAAAACTTTCCTGTAGCAGTGCCGCAGATCTGCCGGTGGAAGGCGTGGACAATTAAGACGGGATCATGTGGAGCCGCTTCAACGACATGGACTTTGGCATTAGTGTGAAGTTGCGGCGCAACTAGCAAAACTGGAACAGAACATACAAAATGCGAAATTTTAAACGGAGAGTTTGTGTTGTGGCTATTTATTCTAATTTTCTGTTTGATAAAATTGTTCATGCTCATATTATAAAAACAGAATATGTATGTGCTTACTTTTGTTTATCGAACAATGTTTCCTTGTAGATGACATATTTGTATTGTTAAACCAGCCTCTAACTTACTCCATACAATGTTAGGGCACACACAGCCTGACTCAAGAATTTGATACTTTTGGTGATTTCCTTGGCATTTTGTTTTCATGCTTTTTTTTATTATCTTTCCTACGGTGGTGATTGGATTTAAATTTTTGTCTGATTCATCATAAAGGAAATCTCTACATGTTGCGGTGGCTGATGGTTGTGAACTTTTAGCAGCAGTCTAAAAATAAGATCTATGTTCACTAATAAGGTCAAGAGAAAATGGTTCTATAATAGTATTTTTCTACTCAAAACATACAAGCTAGAGTTGTATAGCTTATTTTGGTTTACGTGTATGCCTGCTTGCAATAATACTTTTGAAGCAATATTATGGAGTTGGCCCATTCCTCCTGTCTCTGCAGTTCTGCATTGTTGATTGAATGAAAAGTGCACTCATGTGCTACATCAATCTTCAACTTGCAAAATTAAATCCCTTCTGCAATATATGACTACAAATACTTTGTTTATAGGGCAATTTGTGTATATAAAACTGATATTCAATGTTATATGGCAATATGGTTAATCTCCAAAACAGAAATTGCAAAGCCTCTACTTATTCATCTAGTATATCTAAGGATAGGCATGGACGACGCATACCTTTTTCACGATGGTGAGCTAGTTCGATGGCGCCATGGCGGGAGGGTCAGCGAGAAGCGGCGCCGTGGCTGGCTCGATGGAGGCGGGCGTCATGGGCACGCCAAGGGTGGCCGGGAGGGCGGGGAGGCCGGCTCGGTGGAGGGACAGGCGGTGCTGATGCAGGCTTCGGTGGAGGGACAGGCGTGAGGCGAGCTGCAGTGGCGAGGAGGCGGGGAGGCGGGGAGTGCTGCGGTGGCGGGGAGGCGGGGAGGCGGGAGCGCTGCGGTGGCGGGGAGGCGGGCGGGCGGCGGTGCTGGGCGGTGGCAGGCCGGCGGCGCCCTGGGGTCGTCCGGCTGGGGGAGAAGTCCCAATGGAGGAGGCCATGCATTGGACTCGCCGAAGGGAGATCGTAGGGATAAACCCTAAAATCGCCATGGGAGTCGCCAGAGGTGGAGAGGAGAGGGGTGGGAGGCGCCATCCCTTACTGGGCTCTCGGTTAATAGGTTAGTCCTAAAAATCATATAAAATAGCATATAAATGCATATAAAACATCCTAGATGGATAATATAATAGCTTGGAACAATAAAAAATTATAGATACGTTGGAGACGTATCACAATGCCACGGCCGGTTCATCTGTCCATGCCTGTGGCCGACTCACTCACGCCTGTGCTGTCTCTGATGATGTAGTCGTCTTTACCGTCCGCTTCCGCGGTCTGGTCCACATGAGCACACTGGAGCTGCACCTGTTTGCACGAGCTATTTAAGTGAGCGCATGCAAGTCACTACTCTTGCAGCCCGGTTTAATTCCAACAACCCTGTACCAAATCATAATATGTTATCAGCATCTACCTGCACCAGATGATTCAATGGATAGGGACGCAAAGTCGCCGCCACTGTGGTGTGTTTAAATTCAACAACCAGCTGGGATGAACCGCTGGCCGGTTACTGACACAACTCATATGGGATCATTTATAACTCGCCACGGTCAACCTGAACCTTCCGTGGATTCATATCATGTTATCAACGCCAAGGATATACAATGAGAGTTGCGAAAATCGTTAACTCGCCACCTTGCTTCTAGCTTCAACAGATGATAACGTTCTGCCTTTCAGCTGTATATGCCGGTTTATATCACGGCCAAGTATGAAGAATCTCAAGCCAACTCCTCGAGTCATCTTGAGACTCAGGGGCTACGATGACATGACTTAACAAATATTATGAGATTCAAGAACCCCGGGTCATTGGAGGGAAAGATAACCCGGTCCCGGAGGCTACTTCCATATTGATGAAAATTTAAAGGCCATAAAAAATTCCAGCTTAAAAGAAATGTCGAGCAATTAGAAAGTTCCGGCTCAAAAGAAAGTTTTCGGGTTATAAGAAGAGTTTCCGGTTCAATATCCGGCTCAAGGGAAATCTATCTATCACAAAGTCTTGATCTCTTAATATCCGGCTTACCATCCAGTTCAAAAAGAATCTGTGTCTCTCAAGGTTGAGTTCTCAGAAAAAATTAAAGGTTGTTAAACAGAACGTCATGATGCGCGGTTCAAACATGGGTATCCTGCCTTATTGGCTTATCATATTATTGGTCACTTGGGGGCTTCCTGCTCACTGAGCATAGTTGTGACTACCCTCTTGATCCGGCTAACGTGCCTTGTTACAAATTACTTGGGGGCTTCCTGCTCACTGATCAGAGCTGTGAGTACCCTCTTGATCCGGTTTACATGCCTTGTTAAAAATTACTTGGGGGCTTCCTGCTCACTGAACATAGCTATGACCCTTTGGTCTGGCTTATACGCCTTGTTACAAACGACTTGGTTTTTTTTGCCTAAGTTAAAAGATTGCTAAAGAGAACGTGCTACAATGTGCATTTCAAACATAGGTAACCTACCTTGATGGTTTGTTATAGGTCACTTGGTGGCTTCCTGTTCAATGAACGTAGCTTTATTTAACCTTTTTGATCGGCTTGGATGCCAGGTGTATTCATGAAAAATCCGGGTTAAACGCCTTTGTATGCCTGCCACTCCGCCCAGGTAATCCTGGAATGACCTGCCATACTCTTGACAGTCAATCTTATAAAGACCCTGAACTCACTACTGCAGGATGCTGCTGATATGTCTCCAACGTATCTATAACTTTTGATTGTTCCATGCTATTATATTACCCCTTTTGGATGTTTATGGGCTTTATTTTACACATTTATATCATTTTTGGGACTAACCTACTAACCGTAGGCCCAGCCCATATTGTTGTTTTTTGCCTATTTCAGTATTTCGAAGAAAAGGAATATCAAACGGAGTCCAAAGCGGAATGAAACCTTCGGGAGCGTGATTTTTGGAGCGAACGTGATCCAGAGGACTTGGAGTGCAAGTCAATAAGCAGAAGAGGATCCCATGAGAGAGGAGCCCCCCCCTATAGGGCGCGCCCCCTGTTTCGTGAGCCCCTCGGGCGTCCACCGACGTACTTCTTCCTCCTATATAAGCCTACGTACCCCGAAAACATCCAGGGAGCAGACGAAACACAATTTCCACCACCCTAACCTTCTGTATCCGCGAGATCCCATCTTGGAGCCTTCGCCGGCGCTCCGTCGGAGGAGGAATCGACTACCGAGTTCTTCTACATCAACATCCTTGCCCCTCCGATGAGTTGTGAGTAGTTTACCACAGACCTACTGGTCCATAGTTATTAGCTAGATGGCTTCTTCTCTCTTTTTGGATCTCAATACAATGTTCTCCCCCTCTCTTGTGGAGATCTATTCGATGTAACTCTTTTTGCGGTGTGTTTGTCGAGATCTGATGAATTGTGGGTTTACGATCAAGCTTATCTATGAATAATATTTGAATCTTCTCTGAATTCTTTTATGTATGATTGAGTTATCTTTGCAAGTCTCTTCGAATTATCAGTTTGGTTTGGCCTACTAGATTGATCTTTCTTGCCATGGGAGAAGTGCTTAGCTTTGGGTTCAATCTTGCGGTGTCCTTACCCAGTGACAGAAAGGGTTGCAAGGCACGTATTGTATTGTTGCCATCGAGGATAACAAGATGGGGTTTATATCATATTGCTTGGTTTATCCCTCTACATCATGTCATCTTGCTTAATGTGTTACTCTATTCTTATGAACTAAATACTCTAGATGCAGGCGGAGTCGGTCGATGTGTGGAGTGATAGTAGTAGATGCAGGCAGGAGTCAGTCTACTTGTTGCGGACGTGATGCCTATATACATGATCATGCCCAGATAATCTCATAATTATTCAATTTTCTATCAATTGCTCGACAGTAATTTGTTCACCCACCGTAATACTTATGCTATCTTGAGAGAAACCACTAGTGAAACCTATGGCCCCCGGGTCTATCTCATATCATATTTGCTTCCAATGTACTTTTATTTGCATCTTTACTTTTTGCATATATATTATAAAATACCAAAAATATATTTATCTTATCGTACTATCTTTATTAGATCTCACTTCCGCAAGTGGCCGTGAAGGGACTAACAACCCCTTCATTGCGTTGGTTGCGAGTTCTTTGTTTGTTTGTGTAGGTGCGTGGGACTTTTGAGGAGCCTCCTACTGGATTGATACCTTGGTTCTCAAAAACCGAGGGAAATACTTATGCTACTATTGCTACATCACCCTCTCCTCTTCGAGGAAAACCAACACAAGATCAAGACGTAGCAAGAAGGATTTCTGGCGCCGTTGCTGGGGAGGTCTTCGCTCAAGTCAAGACATACCAAGTAACCATCACAAACCCATCTCCCTCGCATTTACTTTATTTGCCATTTGCCTCTCGTTTTCCTCTCCCCCACTTCACCCTTGCCGTTTTATTTGCCCTCTCTTTCCCAATCTCCTTCTCTGTTTTTTCGCTTGCCGTTTTCTATTTGCTTGTGTGTTGGATTACTTGTTGCCATGGCGCAAGATAATACCAAATTGTGTGATTTCTCGAATACCAATAATAATGATTTCCTTAGTACTCTGATTGCTCCTCTTAATGATGTTGAGTCTTGTGAAATCAATACTGCTTTGCTGAATCTTGTTATGAAAGATCAATTCGCCGGCCTACCTAGCGAAGATGTTGCTACTCATCTAAACAAATTTGTTGATTTGTATGATATGCAAAAGAAGAAAGATACGGATAACAATATTGTCAAATTGAAGTTACTTCCGTTTTCACTTAGAGATCGTGCTAAAGTTTGGTTTTCGTCTTTGCCTAAAAATAGTATTGATTCTTGGAACAAGTGCAAAGATGCTTTTATCTCTAAGTATTTTCCTCCCGCTAAGATTATCACTCTTAGGAACGATATTATGAATTTTAAACAACTTGATCATGAGCATGTTTCCCAATCTTTGGAAAGAATGAAATTGATGCTTCGCAATTGCCCTGCTCATGGTTTGAATTTATGGATGATCATACAAAAATTTTATGCCTGTTTGAACTTTGCTTCTAGAAATATCTTAGATTCATCCGCGGGAGGCACGTTTATGGAAATCACGTTAGGAGATGCTACAAAAATTCTTGATAATATTATGGCTAATTATTCTCAATGGCACACCGGAAGATCTTCTAGTAAAAAAGTGCATGCTATAGAAGAAATCAATGTTTTGAGTGGAAAGATGGATGGACTTATGAAATTGTTTGCTACTAAAAATACTCCTCTTGATCCCAATGATATGCCTTTGTCTTCTTTGATTGAGAATAATAATGAATCTATGGATGTGAATTTTGTAGGTAGGAATAGTTTTGGGAACAATGCTTATAGAGGAAACTTTAATGCTAGACCGTTCCCAAGTAATTCCTCTAATAATTATGAAAATTCCTACAATAATTCTTATGGTAATTTTAATAAGATGCCCTCTGATTTTGAGAATAGCGTGAAAGAATTTATGATTTATCCAAAGAATTCTAATGCTTTGCTTGAAGAAAAATTGCTCAAAGTTGATGATTTGGCTAGGAACGTTGATAGACTTTCGCCTGATGTTGATTCTCTTAAACTTAGATCTTCTCCTCCTAAGCATGATATCAATGAGTCTCTCAATGCAATGAGAATTTCCATTGACGAGTGGAAGGAAGGAACCACTAGATTGCATGCTAAAAAAGATAGCTTTATAAAAGCGTGTTCTTCTAGTTTCAATGAAAATAATGATGAAGATCTTAAAGTTATTGATGCGTCTCCTATTAGATCTATGTTTTGCAATATGAATTTTGATAATTATGGGACTGATGATGAGTCAACTTTTCCTAGAAGGCGTCCCAAGAATTCGGAGTTTTTAGATCTTGATGCTAAATTTGGTAAAAGTGAGATTGGAGAGGCCTCAACTTTAAATAGCGTTGAACCCACTGCTACGTCTTGAGCTTGCGTTGGTTTTCCCCGAAGAGGAGAGGATGATGCAGCAGAGTAGCGTAAGTATTTCCCTCAGTTTTTGAGAACCAAGGTATCAATCAAGTAGGAGGCCGCGCGCAAGTCCCTCGTACCTACACAAAGCAAATAACTCCTCGCAACCAACACGAATAGGGGTTGTCAATCCCTTCACTGTCACTTATGAGAGTGAGATCTGATAGAGATGATAGATAATTTTTTTGGTATTTTTGGTATAGATATGCAAAGTAAAATAAAAGGCAAAGTAAAGAGCAAAGCAATAATAAAGCGTAGGAAGATTAATATGATGAAAATAGACCCGGGGGCCATAGATTTCACTAGTGGCTTCTCTCAAGAGCATAGGTATTTTACTACAGTGAACGAATTCATTGTTGAGCAATTGACAGAATTGAGCATAGTTATGAGAATATCTAGGTACGATCATGTATATAGGCATCACGTCCAAGACAAGTAGACCGACTCCTGCCTGCATCTACTACTATTACTCGACTCATCGACCGCTATCCAGCATGCATCTAGAGTATTAAGTTAATGAAAATAGAGTAACGCCTTAAGGAAGATGACATGATGTAGAGGAATAAATTCATGCAATATGATAAATAACCCATCGTGTTATCCTCGATGGCAACAATACAATACGTGCCTTGCAACCCTTTCTGTCACTCGGTAAGGACACCGCAAGATTGAACCCAAAGCTAAACACTTCTCCCATTGCAAGAACTACCAATCTAGTTGGCCAAACCAAACGGATAATTCAAAGAGACTTGCAAAGATAACTCAGTCCTACATAAAAGAATTTAGAAAAGATTCAAATATTGCTCATAGATAATCTTGATCATAAACCCACAATTCATCGGTCTCAACAAACACACCGCAAAAAGAAGATTACATCGAATAGATCTCCACGAGAGAGGGAGAACATTGTATTGAGATCCAAAAGAGAGAAGAAGCCATCTAGCTACTAACTATGGACTAGAAGGTTTGAGGTAAACTACTCACACTTCATCGAGAGGCTATGATGATGATGTAGAAGCCCTCCATGGTAGAATCCTTCCCATGTGAGCTCGAACAGGCCCCAAGATGGGATCTCGTGGATACGTAAAGTTGCGGCGGTGGAATTAGGTTTTTGGCTCCGTATTCGATCTGTTGAGAATGCGTATGTATATATAGGAGGAAAGAGTACGTCGGTGGAGCTTCGAGGAGCCCACGAGGCAGGGGGCGCGCCCTAGGGGGGGCGCCCTCCACCCTCATGGCCGCCTCGTGGCTTTCTTGACGGAGGGTCCAAGTCTCATGGGTCTTATCCGATGAGAAAATCACGTTCCCGAAGATTTCATTCCGTTTGAAATCCGTTTGATATTCCGTTTCTTCGAAACACTGAAATAGGCAAAAATAGCAGTGCAGGCTGGGCCACGGTTAATAGGTTAGTCCCAAAAGTAATATAAAAGTGGAAAATAAAGCCCAATATAGTCCAAAACAATAGATAATATAGCATGGAGCAATCAAAATTATAGATACGTTGGAGACGATCGGGCATCCCCAAGCTTAATTCCTGCTCGTCCTCGAGTAGGTAAATGATAAAAAAGAATTTTTGATGCGGAGTGCTACTTGGCATAATTTCAATGTAACTCTTCTTAATTGTGGTATGAATATTCAGATTCGAAAGATTCAAGACAAGAGTTCATATTGACATAAAAATAATAATACTTCAAGCATACTAACAAAGCAATCATGTCTTCTCAAAATAACATGGCCAAAGAAAGTTATCCCTACAAAATCATATAGTCTGGCTATGCTCTATCTTCACCACACAAAATATTTAAATCATGCACAACCCCGATGACAAGCCAAGCAATTGTTTCATACTTTTGACATTCTCAAAACTTTTTCAACCTTCACGCAATACATGAGCGTGAGCCATGGATATAGCATTATATGTGGAATAGAATGGTGGTTGTGGAGAAGACAAAAAGAGGGAAGATAGTCTCACATCAACTAGGCGTATCAACGGGCTATGAAGATGCCCATCAATAGATATCAATGTGAGTGAGTAGGGATTGCCATGCAACGGATGCACTAGAGCTATAAGTATATGAAAGCTCAACAAATGAAACTAAGTGGGTGTGCATCCAACTCGCTAGCTCACGAAGACCTAGGGCAATTTCAGGAAGCCCATCATTGGAATATACAAGCCAAGTTCTATAATGAAAAATTCCCACTAGTATATGAAAGTGACAAAACGAGAGACTCTCTATTATGAAGAACTTGGTGCTACTTTGAAGCACAAGTGTGGCAAAAGGATAGTAACATTGTCCCTTCTCTCTTTTTCTCTCATTTTCTTTTTTTTATTTGGGCCTTTTCTCTTTTTTTATGGCCTCTTTTTTTCGTCCGGAGTCTCATACCGACTTATGGGGGAATCATAGTCTCCATCATCCTTTCCTCACTTGGGACAATGCTCTAATAATGATGATCATCACACTTTTATTTTTCTTACAACTCAACAATTACAACTCGATACTTAGAACAAAATATGACTCTATGTGAATGCCTCCGGCGTTGTACCGGGATATGCAATGTTTCATAAGTGACATGTATGAAAGAATTATGAACGGTGGCTTTGACACAAATACGATGTCAACAAAATGATCATGCTAAGCAATATGACAATGATGGAGCGTGTCATAATAAACGGAACGGTGGAAAGTTGCATGGCAATATATCTCGGAATGGCTATGAAAATGCCATGATAGGTATGTATGGTGGCTGTTTTGAGGAAGGTTTATGGTGGGTGTATGATACCGGCGAAAAGTGCGCGGTATTAGAGAGGCTAGCAATGGTGGAAGGGTGAGAAAAATGCGTATAATCCATGGACTCAACATTAGTCATAAAGAACTCATATACTTATTGCAAAAATCTACAAGTTATCAAAGCAAAGTATTACGCGCATGCTCCTAGGGGGATAGATTGGTAGGAAAAGACCATCGCTCGTCCCCGACTGCCACTCGTAAGGAAGACAATCAATAAATAAATCATGCTCCGACTTCATCACATAATGTCGGCGTTCTGGGAACGTGGGTACCCAGACTTGCCTGCCTGTGGCCTGCAGCGTGGCTCAAGGGGTGGCCCAGCACGGCCCATCTTCATGAACACGAGCTCAAGACCCTCGCGAGGGGCCAAGCCTCGCGGGGCGGACGACAGGTAGCTTCCTCAGGCACGGCCTCGTCAGGATGGCTCGCGAGGAGGCCGAGAGATCAAGGCAGGGTACCTCACGAGGTGCCCATGACGCAAGCCATGACGACCAAGGGCGCCATGCGGGTGCCAGCCCATGCAGTGTCATCCTTTCCTCTTTGGTGCAAAGGGAGCAAGCGCAGGCAAGAGTATCAAGCAAAGGCATCCGTTTCGGTGCAACAAGACCAAGACCGTCGCAACGGCAGGAAGGAAGTCATTGTGGAGCCGAAGCCGGTGTCACCACCGTGAGCCTTTGACAAAGCGAGGACCAACTTTAGTCGATAAGTGTACTAGATGTTCCCCTTCAAAATGGCCAATTGTTGGTGCCCTTCCCGCTCAATATTTGGGAAGAGGCCCAGGGCCCTTGCCTATAAATAGGACTAGCCACCCACAGGATAGAGGCAGCTTGATCCAGCATCAAGAGATCAACCAGCAGATAGAGAGCGACTGAACTCCCCATAGCAGTTCATCGCGCCAGCCAAGAACAGACCCTCGCGAGGCTGTTCTTCCTTGTATTGTTCATCATCAGCCCAAGAGGCAATCCACCACACCACAAACTAGAGTAGGGTATTACACCACAATGGTGGCCCGAACTAGTATAAACCCTGTGTCTCTTGTGTTGTTCCTTTCATAGCTTAGATCTTAGCGAGGCGGCGAGGTGCGGGTAGGTAGAGGGTGAAATCTCCACGCGCACCCCAGTGTTTGAACCTAGAGGGTCTACCGGAACCCGAAATCTGACATTTGGCGTGCAAGGTAGGGGTGCGCTGGAATCCGCCTTTTGCCGCTTCGCGCCCCATTGCATAATCATCATCATGTCCGGCGACCAGGCGGGCAATCCTGATCCCTGGGCGGCCTGGCCTGCCCACGCAGAGCCGCTCGCCCCGGGCGACCCCATGCCCCAGGCAGCTCGCGGTCCGCAGGGCGCTGTGGGCCGCGGGCGACGCGGACAGTCAACGACAGCTCTCACGCCATGGCACGCACGGTCGGCGGCGAGGGCCTCCAACCACGCCGCGACCACGACGCCGTACACCCGACGGGAGCAGGCGAACTCAAGGGCCGCGCTCATAGTGGCCCGAGAGTTACTGCAATGCAGGCTGCTGGAGGGCGGCCGCGACGTGCTGCTGGAACGGGTGGCAGAGCTCCTGGGCTTCGCCGCATCGGGGGCTCACCCCTTCTGCACCCAACTCCCACCTCAGGTCCAGGGTGGCCCACGCGGAGGCTCCACGCACGCCCGCGCAGCTCCAAGCGGACTCCAAGGCCACCCCAACGCCAGCCAGTCGCCAAGACGGGCCAGCGGTGCCTTGCCCGCCTCCGGGCAGCGAAGAAGGACTCGCCATAGCCCACGGCCCCAGTGGGCCACTGTGCTACCGTCCCCAGGTGGGCGCCTCAAGCAGAACTGCATGGCACACGGAGCACTACGGCGCAGCCTTCGGGATGGCGGCCCCAGAAGAGTATGTGCCCCACATGATGGACCAAGGGCACGCGCATGAGGACGAACAAGGCTCGCTCCTCGGCCCAAGCTGGGGGGACGAGGCACCAGAAGCTGAGCTCTTCCAGGAGCCCCGAGAAGGCCCTGTCGGCCATGCTGGAAGTGACGATTATCGGGTACCGCTAATTCCTCAGGAGCAGGCATAAGCTAACCATGGATCGCAGGAGGTGCAGGTCGCCACAGCGGGCGGCTGCCCGCCCAGCGATTTCCTACCCCTCGGGAGGAGGGCGCCGGGCTGCAGGAGAGGGGCCGAGATCCGCATCACCACTGGGCGTCGGAGCAAGGCGCCCTCGTGGAGGTAGGCCCTCTGCTGGGGAGGTGCCTCGGGGCCTGCCCTTGGCGGAGGACCCATGGTCGTCGGGGAACTGGCTGGCGACCGCTCTACCCCATCGGCGGCGCCCTGGTTTCGGGTCGCTGCCGGTGGCACTAGAGTGTGGCGCAAGGCGGGCCCTCGTCTGGCGATATGAAGCAAGGCTGGTACTGTGAAGAAGGCCCGGTGCTGTGAAGCTTCGCCGCCCGTGACACTCTCACGTAATAATGAGTGGGGCTGTACACGCCCCGGAGTCTTAGGGGTGCCAGCCTCAGGCCCTGGGGCTCCCTCCCATGCCCAGTGGCAGCACTTAGCTCCGCGCTGGTGAGAAGACATCCAAGACTAGACTAGGTGCAGGACGCGGCCTTTTTTCTGCTTTCATTGCTTTTTCCCTTGGCTGTCGTTTTCCCCCGTTGGATTTAAGTTGGATTTGAGCTTGAGATTTGCGTGTGTCCGGGGAAGGGGTGTTTAGTCTCGTTCTAGCAATCTCTCACGTTCTGGTTACCACTTTGCCTCAGCTGCCTCCCCTCGCGAGCCGGGTCAGGCCCAGCTTGCGTGCAGCCCAGACTGCCGTCGCCGCGCCCTCTCAGGAGGTTTTTATTACAGGTCCTATGGGCTCGATCAGGAGACACTCGAGACACCGCAGCCCTCCGCAGAGCTATCTCGGGGCCCACGCTGGTCGAAGGTAAACTAGCCAACCAGCTCGTCATAAAGCCAGCCGCTTCGCAGCGTCTGGGTGAAATAGCATCTACTAACACGCTGAATGCAAGTTTTACATGAGGGCTCCCCTCCCAAAATGCTCTTACAACCTTCGTGGCAAAGCCCGAACTCTATCTACGCAGGTAGCAAGCAGGGACGGCACGCGGTCAGTCGGATAAATCCCCCAATGCATCCTCAGGGGCACCTCCTGAATCGTCGCCGGCGTCGCTGGCCTCGCCGTCACTCTCTGCGTTGCCGTAAGCGGTGTCAGGGCCGTTCACCACGCCGCCTTCATCAGCAGCCACGACCACGCCGTCGTTATCAGAAGCGAAGGCCCTGACGAGGGCATCCACGTTGGCTTCCACCCAGTGCGCCAGGTCGTCCCGGACGGCCTGAGGTACTAGGGCGATGGCGGCGCCAAAGTCGAAGTTGGGGTCCATGTTTCGGAGATGGCTCAAGACACGAGAAAAGGCGCACCCGAGCAGGGCGCGGATCCTCTCCTCCACCAACCTCTTGGCCCTGACCGACCGCACCTCCAGCTGCGTCACCACGTCGGTGAAGAACTGAAGGTTGCCGGCATAGTTGACTGCATGGGGCTCGCCAACGGCCGCCTTGCAGATGTTACCCAAGGCCGTGTTGGCTCTCTCCCGGAGCGTGGTGAGCATGGGGCCGTGCTCATGCTCCAGGATCCGCCACTGGCGTATCTCGTCCTCGTTCCGCCGCGCAACGGCCTCAGCTCGTACACCCGTTGGCGGAGAAGAAGCGCCTCAGCGCGGGAGGTAGTCAGCTCCTCCTGCACCACACCAAGGGCGGCCTGGGAACCATCGGCCCGCCGCGTCACTTCATCCAGCTTGGCCCTCAGGGCGGCGGTCCTGCCTTCAGCTTCGACCCGAATCAACCCCAGCCTCTCCTCAAACTCGCGCTCAAGGTTCAAGCGGGCCGTCGCCACCCGGCGTCCAACCTCTTCCAGGACGCGGGCTTCCCGCGCAGCTACGTCATCCTCCGCCTGTGCCACCAAGCGCTCCCTCGTCTCCAGACGCTCAAGATCGCGCGCGCGTTCGGTAGCTTCCAGCGTTGGTGCCTCCTCACGCCTGTGGAGCTCTGCCTGGTCGACCGTAGCCACCTTCATCGACGCAAGGGCCGTCTCATGCAGCTCCACCTGCTGCTCCAGGTAATGGCACCGGGCCCGGAGTTCCCGCGCCCGCTCCTCCACCGCCTCGCGCCGTCGGTCAGCCTCTCGGGCCTCCTCAACGAACCGGGAATGGCCCTCCTGAGAGGCCGCCAGCGACGCCTCGGCTTCCTCATTGTCGAGGTCACGCTGGTGGCGTGCAAGGGCAACAGCCGCCTTCAGCTTGCGCCTCTCTTCAGCCAGGCGCAGGCCCTCAGCCTCAAGGCGCGCGTCTTCGTCAGCGAGCTCTTCACCAAGCAGGCTCACCGCGTCAGCCGCCCTCCGAAGAAACCCTTGGCGAAGAGCGCGATGCTCCCGAGCGCGCTCGAGCATGTATTCCACGCCGTCATCCGCCCCAAGTAAGCGCGGAGGGCCACGAACCAGCGCTCCCCCTCTGGGGAGGGGGCTGGGGGCTGGCGCCCTCGTGATGGCCGGGCACGCCTCGCCAGAAGCCCGGCCTGGAGCCAGCACATCCCCAAATGAAGAGCGCAGGGCTGACCAGTTGAGAAGCTCAGGGCAGGCTGGCTATGCCCCGAGAAGGCTCACGAAGGAGGGTCGCGAGGCGCGCAGAGCCGCGATGCGCCACAGGATGGCTCACCTCTCCGACCGGCCACACCACAAGGGCTCTGCTTGAGCTCGGAGCGCTCGAAGGCGGTGGAGAGGGCGAAGCCTGGGGGGATGGCTCCTCAGCCCTCTCCGTGAGCTCGGCAGGAAGGGCCCTGCAGAGCAAGGATCAGCCAAAGCAACAGGAGGATTAGGAGCTAGGAAAGGGGAAGGCTTACTCATCAATGGCGAAATACTTCCTGCGCTTCAACAAGCGGCAAGGGTAATCGTCACCCAAGGCCTCCCTCCTCTTCCGGAGAGCCTCGAAGTCCACGCGGAAGCGGCCCAGGAGTTGGGCGCAGGGGTCAGCCTGCGACGAGGAAGAAGCATCAAGGTGACCAGCGTCAGGGGCGTCGTCCTAATGCACGCCAATGGTCGCCTCACCAAGAAGTGTAGCTGGGGCCTCAGGGGCCTCAACCACGGGCGCCGCAGGCAGCGGCACAACGCCTTCAACCGCAGTAGTATGGGCCTCAGGAGCTTCCCCCTCAGGAGTGCTGCCTGGCATCGTCATCCTGGCGGGGGCCCCCTCAGCCTCTAGCGGCCCATGCCTCCCTGCTCCGCCTCTCGAGGAAGGACCGCCGTGGGCGACTGGAACGGCAGTCACCACCACTGGGTTCTCGCGAGGCCCCAGGAGGCCAGCGGGGCGCAACCCCCATTCGTCAAAGCTGGGAATCTGATTCACAAAGTCGCCCTGTTCGAGCAAAAGTACAGCAAAGCCCCCCCTTGCCGGATGCTACCGGGGGTGGGGTCCCCAGTCAAGACCAAGAGCACCTTCCTCAGTGCTTCAAGCATCAGGTCCTCCTCCTGGAGCCTCATGCGATCCTCACGCCAGCCGAAGGTCCACATCCGTCGGGAGTGACGCTGGAGAGGGGCAATGCGGCATAACAGGAACTCCTTCACCACCTTGGGCGCCACACGCCGAGCGCCTCAGAACACGGGCGACGCCAGACGAAGATGAGCCGGGGCTCGTGGAGCTGCCTCCTCGCCCCAGCCTGAATTGGGGACAGCGGGAGATGTTGGCTCCGAAAGCAGGGGGCTGGGCACCCCGACATCCACGTATAGCCACCGCTCGCGGAACCCAGGCGCGGGCTAAGGAAGAATGAAATCAATCCTTGAAGCCGCTGTTTCTGGTGCGGCAATGAAGCTCACGCACCCCGAGCATTGGGTGGGGGCGACGAGGCGCAGAGAGAAGAAGTGACGCAGCAAGGCAACTGAAGGAGGGATACCCATCATTGCCTCACAGACAAAGGCGAAGACGACAAGAAGAGTAATGGATTCAGGACCCAAATGCATCATATGGATCTGGTAATGGGAAAGCACAGCGTTGAAGAAATCGGAAAAGGGGGGGAACCAGTCCGCCCTTCGCGGCAAAGAAAGTACCGGACCTCGGTGACTATTCTCGCCGATGGAGAAGTGAGACGCGGGCCAGGCCGTCGTCCTCCCGCACTCGTTGAAGATGGTGGCCAGAGCAGAGCTGACCTTGCCCAAGCCTTCTCGGTTGAGTATGATCGACCGATCGACGGCAGGGGCCGCCGACGACGGCGAGCGAGGCGGAGGCATGGGTTTCTTCCCTTTCCCCTTCTTCATCGGAGCCATGGCGACAGAAGGGGGAAGGATTCGAGATAGGATTGGAAGCGGAGACTGGAGCTCGAGAGGAGGAAGACCAGGGGACTGTCGAGCAACGAAAAGGGGAACGACTGTGTGCAACCGCGGGTCCGCCTAGCTGGGCGCAAAATAAGGAGGCGTGGGGCAACAGTGCCGCCCACGTCCAATCAACCGCCACACGGCGCCTGAGGCCGCAGGCTGTTAGGGCCCGCGGCGCTTCGCACTTGCCACTTCGCTTCTCTGCTCAGCCAAGTCCGGGCGCGCCTTGGGCCCGGGGCTTATGTCACAACGCTTCTGGGAACGGGGGGTACCCAGACTTTGCTCGCTCTGCGGCTGCGGGCGTGGCTCAAGGGGTGGCCCAGCACGGCCCATCTTCATCAACACGAGCTCAGGACCCTCGCGAGGGGCCAAGCCTCGTGGGGCGGATGACAGGGAGCTTCCTCAGGCACGTCCTCATCAGGCTGGATCGCGAGGAGGCGGAGAGATCAAGGCGGGGTACCTCACGAGGTGCCCATGACGCAAGCCATGACGACCAAGGGCGTCAGGCGGGCGCCAGCCCGCGCAGTGTCCTCCTTTCCTCTTTAGTGCAAAGGGAGCAAGCGTAGGCAAGAGTATCAAGCAAAGGCATCCATTTTGGTGCAACAAGACCAAGACCGTCGCAACGGCAGGAAGGAAGTCATTGTGGAGCCCAAGCCGGCGTCACCACCAGAGCCTTTGACAGGCGAGGACCAACTTTAGTCAGGATAAGTGTACTAGATGTTCCCCTTCAAAATGGCCAATTGTTGGCGCCCTTCCCGCTCAATATTTGGGAAGAGGCCCAGGGCCCTTGCCTATAAATAGGACTAGCCACCCACAGGATGGAGGCAGCTTGATCCAGCGTCAAGAGATCAACCAGCAGATAGAGAGCGACTGAACTCCCCCTAGCAGTTCATCGCACCAGCCAAGAACAGACCCTCGCGAGGCTGTTCTTCCTTGTATTGTTCATCATCGGCCCAAGAGGCAATCCACCACACCACAAACGAGAGTAGGGTATTACACCACAATGGTGGCCCGAACTAGTATAAACCCTGTGTCTTTTGTGTTGTTCCTTTCATAGCTTAGATCTTAGTGAGGCGGCGAGGTGCAGGTAGGTAGAGGGTGAAATCTCCACGCGCACCCCAGTGTTCGAACCTAGAGGGTCTGCCGGAACCCGAGATCCGACACATAACGGTTCACCATACATGCATGCTACGGGAATCACAAACTTTAACACAAGTATTTCTCAAATTCACAACTACTCAACTAGCATGACTCTAATATTACCACCTTCATATCTCAAAACAATTATCAACCATCAAACTTTTCTTAGTATTCAACACACTCAAAAGAAAGTCTTACAAATCTTGAATACCAAGCATATTATGATTAAGCAAATTACCATGCTATTTAAGACTCTCAAAATAATATAAGTGAAGCATGAGAGATCAATAGTTTCTTTAAAACAAATCCACCACCGTGCTCTAAAAGATATAAGCGAAGTACTAGAGCAAAACTATAAAGCTCAAAAGATATAAGTGAAGCACATAGAGCAAAACTATCAAGCTCAAAAGATATAAGTGAAGCACATAGAGTATTCTAACAAATTCCAATTCATGTATGTCTCTCTCAAAAGGTGTGTACAGAAAGGATGATTGTGGTAAACTAACAAGCAAAGACGCAAATAATACAAGATGCTCCAAGCAAAACACATATCATGTGGTGAATAAAAATATAGCTCCAAGTAAAGTTACCGATGGAAGTGGATTTAAAGAGGGATGCCTTCCGGGGCATCCCCAAGCTTTGACTTTTTGGTGTCCTTGGATTATCGTGGGGGTGCCATGGTCATCCCCAAGCTTAGGCTCTTGCCACTCCTTGTTCCATAATCCATCAAATAATTTCACCCAAAACATGAAAACTTCACAACACAAAACTCAACAGAAATCTCATGAGCTCCGTTAGCGAAAGAAAACAAAAGATCACCTCAAGGTACTGTAATGAAATCATTATTTATTTATATTGGTGTTAAACCTACTGTATTCCAACTTCTCTATGGATCATAAACTATTTTACTAGCCATAGATTCATCAAAATAAGCAAACAACACATGAAAAACAGAATCTGTCAAAAACAGAACAGTCTGTAGTAATCTGTAACTAACGCAAACTTCTGGAACTCCAAAAATTCAGCCGAAATAGGAAGACATAGGCAATTTGTTTATTGATCAGCATCAATTGGAATCACTATTTTATCACGTTCTGGTGATTTTTAACAATTATTTTCGTGAACCAAAAGTTTCTGGAAATTACAGCAAGATCAAATAACTATTATCCAAGAAGATCCTATAGGTTTAATTTGGCACAAACACTAATTAAAACATAAAACCACATATAAACAGAAGGTAGATGGATTATTTATTCCTAAACAGAAAAAAATAAAAAAATAAAAATAAAATTGGGTTGCCTCCCAACAAGCGCTATGGTTTAACGCCCCTAGCTAGGCATAAAAGGAAGGATAGATCTAGGTATTGCCATCTTTGGTGGACAATCCATATGTGGCTCTCATAATAGATTCATATGGTAATTTTATCTTCTTCCTAAGGAAATGTTCCATGCCTTTGTTTAATGGGAATTGGAATCTAATATTCCCTTCCTTCACATCAATAATTGCACCAATCGTTCTAAGGAAAGGTCTACCAAGAATAATAGGACATGAAGGATTGCAATCTATATCAAGAACGATAAAGTCTACGAGCACATAATTCCTATTTGCAACAATAATAACATCATTAATTCTTCCCATAGGTTTCTTAATAGTGGAATCCGCAAGGTGCAAGTTTAGAGAGCATTCATCAAAATCACGGAAATCTAGCAAATCACACAAAGTTTTGGGAATAGTGGAAACACTAGCACCCAAATCACATAAAGCATAGAATTCATGATCCTTAATCTTAATTTTAATAGTTGGTTCATACTCATCATAAAGTTTTCTAGGGATGGAGACTTCCAACTCAAGTTTTTCCTCATAAGATTGCATCAAGGCATCAACGATATGTTTAGTAAACGCTTTATTTTGACTATAAGCATGCGGAGAATTTAGCACGGATTGCAACAAGGAAATACAATCAATTAAAGAGCAACTTTCATAATTAAATTCCTTGAAATCCAAAATAGTGGGTTTAGCAACATCTAAGCTTTTACTTTCTTCAATCCCCCTTTTATCAATTTTAGCATCATACTCTAAAAGCTCTGAATTCTTAGAACGCCTTCTAGGTAAAGGTGACTCATATTCAATCTCATCATTATCAAGATTCATATTGCAAAACAAGGATTTAATGGGAGACACATCAATAACTTTTAGATCTTCATCTTGATTTTCATGGAAATTGGAAGAACACGCTTTAATAAAGGCATCTTTCATAGCACGCATCTTAGTGGTTCTTTCTTTGCACCCATCAATGGAAGTTCTCATGGCTTTGAGAGACTCATTGATATCATGCTTAGGATGAATAGATCTAAGCTTTAAAAAATAAACATCAAGAGAAATTCTATCAACTTTCCTAGCCAATTCATCAACTTTAAGTAATTTCTCTTCAAGCAAAGCATTCAAATTCTTTTGGGAATTCATAAACTCTTTAACACTATTCTCAAATTCAGAGGGCATCTTATTAAAATTTCAATAAGAGCGTTGTAGGAATTTCCATAATTATTAGAAGGATTACTAGGGTAGGGCCTAGGATTAAAATTCCCTCTATATGTGTTGTTACCAAAATTATTCCTACCAACAAAATTCACATACATAGATTCATTATTATTCTCAGTCAAAGTAGACAAAGGCATATCATTAGGATCAGAAGAAACACTCTTAGTAGCAAATAATTTCATAAGTTCATCCATCTTTCCACTCAAAACATTAATTTCTTCTATTGCATGCACTTTTTTATTAGTAGATCTTTCAGTGTGCCATTGAGAATAATTAACCATAATATTATCTAGAAGTTTAGTAGCACCTCCTAAAGTGATTTCCATAAAAGTGCCTCCCGCGGCCGAATCTAAAAGATTTCTAGAAGCAAAATTCAATCCGGCATAAAATTTTTGTATAATCATCCACAAATTTAAACCATGAGTAGGGCAATTAAGTATCATTAATTTCATTCTCTCCCAAGCTTGTGCAACATGTTCATGATCAAGTTGCTTAAAATTCATAATATCGTTCCTAAGAGAGATGGTCTTAGTGGGAGGAAAATACTTAGAGATAAAAGCATCTTTGCACTTGTTCCAAGAATCAATACTATTTTTAGGCAAAGACGAAAACCAAGCTTTGGCACGATCTCTAAGCGAAAAAGGAAATAGCTTCAATTTAACAACATCATTGTCAACATCTTTCTTCTTTTGCATATCACACAAATCTACGAAGCTATTTAAATGAGTAGCGGCATCTTCACTAGGAAGGCCGGCGAATTGATCTTTCATAACAAGATTCAATAAAGCAGCATTGATTTCACATGATTCAGTATTGGCAAGAGGAGCAATCGGAGTGCTAAGGAAATCATTATTGTTGGTATTGGTAAAGTCACACAATTTGGTATTATCTTGAGCCATGGTGACAAGCAAGCAATCCAACACACGAGCAAACAGAAAAAGGCAAGCGAAAAGAGAGGAGGAGATTGGGAAAGAGAGGGCGAATAAAACGGCAAGGGTGAAGTGGGGGAGAGGAAAACGAGAGGCAAATGGCAAATAATGTAATGCGAGAGATAAGCGATTGTGTTGGTTACTTGTTGACTTTTGCGTAGACTCCCCGGCAATGGCGCCAGAAATCCTTCTTGCTATTCTTGAGCTTGTGTTGGTTTTCCCCGAAGAGGAGAGGATGATGCAGCAGAGTAGCGTAAGTATTTCCCTCAGTTTTTGAGAACCAAGGCATCAATCCAGTAGGAGGCCAAGCGCAAGTCCCTCGTACCTACACAAAGCAAATAACTCCTCGCAACCAACGCGAATAGGGGTTGTCAGTCCCTTCATGGTCACTTACGAGAGTGAGATCTGATAGAGATGATAGATAATATTTTTTGTATTTTTGGGTATAAAGATGCAAAGTAAAATAAAAGGCAAAGTAAAGATCAAAGCAATAATAAAGCATAGGAAGATTAATATGATGAAAGTAGACCCGGGCGCCATAGATTTCACTAGTGGCTTCTCTCAAGAGCATAGGTATTTTACGGCAGGTGAACGAATTACTGTTGAGCAATTGACAGAATTGAGCATTGTTATGAGAATATCTAGGTATGATCATGTATATAGGCATCACGTACGATACAAGTAGACCGACTCCTGCCTGCATCTACTACTATTACTCCACTCATCGACCGCTATCCAACATGCATCTAGAGTATTAAGTTAATGAAAACAGAGTAACGCCTTAAGCAAGATGACATGATGTAGAGGAATAAATTCATGCAATATGATAAATACCCCATCTTGTTACCCTCGATGGAAACAATACAATACGTGCCTTGCAACCCTTTCTGTCACTGGGTATGGACACCGCAAGATTGAACCCAAAGCTAAACACTTCTCCCAGTGCAAGAACTACCAATCTAGTTGGCCAAACCAAACGGTTAATTAGAAGAGACTTGCAAAGATAACTCAAACATATATAAAAGAATTCAGAAAAGATTCAAATATTGCTCATAGATAATCTTGATCATAAACCCACAATTCATCGGTCTCAACAAACACACCGCAAAAAGAAGATTACATCGAATAGATCTCCATGAGAGAGGGGGAGAACATTGTATTGAGATCCAAAAAGAGAGAAGAAGCCATCTAGCTACTAAGTATGGACCCGAAGGTCTGAGGTAAACTACTCACACTTCATTGGAGAGGCTATGATGATGATGTAGAAGCCCTCCATGGTAGAATTCCCTTCCCGGCGGAGCTCCGGAGCAGGCCCCAAGATGGGATCTCGTGGTTACAGAAAGTTGCAGCAGTGGAATTAGGTTTTTGGCTCCGTATCTGATCTGTTGGGGGTACGTAGGTATATATAGGAGGAAAGAGTACGTCGGTGGAGCTTCGAGGGGCCTATGAGGCAGGGGCGCACCCTAGGGGGGGGCGCCCTCCACCCTCGTGGCCGCCTCGTGGCTTTCTTGACGGAGGGTCCAAGTCTCCTGGGTCTTATCCGATGAGAAAATCACGTTCCCGAAGATTTCATTCCGTTTGGACTCCGTTTGATATTCCGTTTCTTTGAAACACTGAAATAGGCAAAAAAACAACAATTTTGGGTTGGGCCTCCGGTTAATAGGTTAGTCCCAAAAGTAATATAAAAGTGGAAAATAAAGCCCAATATACACTACACCACAACACTAAAATGGGGGCAATTAACTGCCGAGAGAAATAAGAGAATGGGGGCAAATCATCTGCCGGGGATCTTGTTACTGCCACTAGAAGCGCATAATGGCGGAAAAACTGCTGGTAGAAGTTAAGAAATAAGGGCACGTGCACTGCCAGCAATGATGTCTACATCGTAGGTCATAAAATCTGCCGGGAGACTGAACACTACGGCTCACTATCTGCCAGGCCTGTCCGTGGCATGAGCCCACATAATTTGGCCCAAAACGCGCGCGTTGGCGCGGGAGAGCGCGCGACAGACCAAATTTTTTCACCAAAAGAAAAAGGAATTACAGCCGTGGGCCGCCACCCGACCTATGGGACCGGCGGACCGAGTCCCTTTTGGTTCGGAGGGGGGCGGAGATCACACGAGGAGCGGATCGAGGCGAAGCACACGAGCAGTTTACCCAGCTTCGGAGCTCTCCGGAGAGATAATACTCCTACTGTTGCTTGTCTGGTTTGTATTGTGTTCTTGCTAGGGAGCGATGAGAGCTACAAGACCTAGCGTGGGTGTTCTCTGGTTACGTTGGAATCGAACCTGGAGGGAACTGATCGAATGACCAACCCCTTCTACGTTGCGCATGGGCCTCCTTTTATATGCTCGAAGGGGCTCCCATAGGTGGCAACGCAGACGGGGGTACAAATGGAAAAACTGTAGTTGGTACACCTACTTGTACAATGTATAGTGTACTCTACCTAACCCTGACGGCAAGGGACAAAAGCATTAAATGCCCGTCCCTGTCACCTAAACAAGGCAATGTGAGGACCGTCAGGAGCGCCACCGTTCGCCATGATGGCAAGCTTGTCAGCGCCGCTTATCGCTGCTCCCCGCTGGCTGCACAGCCTCTTGACACGCGCGCATGGAATGGTCCCATGGTGACACGTTAGTGGATGAGCTGGGGCGGAGATGAAGAGGTGTTGCCTGCCGCGGCAAGTGCCTTGCCGCGGCCGAATCCTTGTCGCGTCCGGAGGCTTGTCGCTCTCCGAGCCTTCCCGGCAAGCTCCTCTTGCCGGGGTCTTGTCTTCTGCGTGCCTTGAGTGGCCTTCCCGGCAAGCTCCTCTTGCCGGGCCTTGTCTTCTTGGTTAAATACTTTGTTCTTGAGTGGCTCCAAAGGAACCACGGAGGATCTTGGCATTGACCAGGCAAGCCTTGCCGCTGGGTCCTGCAACTGCCCCGTCTGCACGAGTTCGGGATACTAGGGTGCCCTACTCCAAGACACCGGCAGAGCCTCGGCTCGGGTCAAGACACGGTGCCGAGCGCTGTCGGGCCAGGGCCAGAACAGTGCACGGTCACACGCGGCCTTGATCACACCGTAACTCACCCCGGACCCACCACGTCCCTCACGAACGGCACGCACCGAACGTGGCGTCGTGTGAGAGATCGTGGGCGAGGTCGTGGGGGTTTCTTTATTAGGAAAAGCGGAACGTCCGCCCCCTCTCCCTCCTTATAAGCAGGGGAAACAGGGGCAGGTCGCCCACCTTGCCATTGTTGTCCTGTCTCGAAAACCACCGCCGCTCCCCCCTTCTTCTCTAGTGCGAAGAGAGAAGCGCTCCGCCCCCTTTCGCCATAGCGCCATCAACACCATCGTCCTCCTCCACCGCCTCCGCCATGGCTCCGAAAGCCGACAAGGGGAAGGGCGTGAAGTCGGCCGAGGCGCAGCGGCTCGCGGCGCTACGAAAGGAGCGGGCCATCTTCTCCCCCCAGCTCGACGCAAAGGAGCTGAGGGAGGGCTTCTACCTCTTCTGGTCGACAGAGATGCGTGCGCAAGATCCAAGGCACGAAGGTACCCCCGCCACCGCTTCGAACTAGCCCCAACTGGGTACCCTTTCTTTGCGCTTTTCTTCTATTGCAGGCTCGCCCGCCCTTTTCAATTCTTCTCGCGACATTATGAACACCTACGGGTTCCGCCTCCTTGATTTCCCCCAACGCCGCTTCGACCATGGCAGTTTTCGCACACCTTTGCGAAAACTTTGTCGGGATCCACCCAAACGTAGCCCTCTTCCGCCACTTCTTCATGCCCAGCGTTGAGAGAGGGGAGCCGCTGTCGGAGGGATTGCTTGGGTCTCCAGGGTCGGCAAGAAAGAAGCGTATTTGGAAGGAGAGTTCCGCAGCAAATGGGAGGAGTGGAGAGCCAATTGGTGTTGGATCGTAGAGGAGAACCCGCAACCCTTCACTGCCCTGCGCCGAACCCTAATAGTTCGCGGCAGCGATTGGAGCAACTTGGCGCCGGAAGATGCTAGGTTGAAGATAGCTGTGACCCAGATTTTGCGCCTCAGGCTTGCCGGACTCACCGTAGGCGCAGTTGGCGCAGATTTCCTTCACACAGACGCTTCCCTTGCAGGAGAGGAGGAGACCTGCGTGGGAGTTCCAAAACGCAGCGGACATTATGAGGCTGCGTCCGGGCCTTAACTGGAATTTCACTGTCTTGGAGTTGGATGCGATGCTGCTAGAGCTGTTCAAGAATGACCCCGATCACCCCGAGTGGTTTAGGTTGCCGAGGGGGGTCGTCCCATTGTGCAACAACTCTGCGCTCGACCGCATCCGTGCCATGATGCCGTTGTGCGATTCTCATGGGATCGTTCCAACCTGGCAAGAGCCTTCCGACGACATCGTGCGGCAGTTCTTCGACAGCTTGGAAGAAATGCCGATCCGCCCCGACGAGCAGAAGAAGCTCACCCGCGACACCACCGACGAAGAGATGGTGCGCATTGCCACAAGGTTGGAGGAGGCGGCAGCAGCTACTGCCGCTGGTGTCTTCGGGTACACCGTGGAGGAGGCAGACGCAGCAGAGGCGGCAAGCCTTGCCGAACGAAGGGAGTTCGCCGGTGAGGAAGAGCTTGCCGAACCCGAGGCCGAGTCGAGCGAACTAGCCGAGGGCGATTCTTCCCCACCATCCAGGGGCTTGCCGCAGAACGGAGCCCCCTGGCCCGCTTAAAGAGGCGCCTCCAAGGCCGTAGATTTAGACGGGGTGGCAGGCGGGCCCACAGTCAAGCAGCGACGCGCTTCATCATGCGGCAAGAGATGTTGCTGAGGAGCACCCCACACCGCTGCGACAAGCTGGGGCGGGATCCTCCTGTGCCACCGCCGACACCTCCGCCAAGCGGCCAAGAGAGCCCACCTCCGCCTTCGTCAGACCGGAGGCGAGCCGGAGTTTGATTTCTCCGCTCAGCTCCGAGGAGGAAGAAGAAGAGTAAGCTTCAATATTGTGCTTGTATTTCCTCAATTTTGTTGCTTCATCTTGAATCTGATTTGCTTGCTCGAACTCTTTCCTTTTCGTGACGCTGGCCCAGAGAGCGTCGAAGAGAGCCAAGACCCGGTGGTCGCCGTTGAGGACGATCCACCCGTGGCAACAGAGGCGCGTCTTAGACCCCCTTGCCGGACCCGGCAACCCTTCCTCAGAGCAGCCCCCAAAGACAGCCCCCGAGTAAGTATGCGGTTTTCTCTCATCGTTAGGTGTGCATGGGTGCTCCTTCTTCATTGATATCTCGACTATTGGTTTGTGTAGGAGCAGAGCAGCCTCATCGGGAGGGCTCGAAGCCGCCTGAAATTCTATCTGCTTGACTATGCCGCCAAGGAGGATTCTCCGCAAGGGAGCGCCCCGACAAGGGAGACTACTCCGGCAAGGGACAGCACCAGTGATCCTCCAGTGGTCGAGACCATGGCTGCAGATCCCAATGCAGGTAATCCTCTTGCGCGAAAATTTCCCTTGGGTTTGTTTTCTTCTGTTTTTCTTTGAATATTTGCTTGACTGTTCTTTCTTTGTCCGCCACAGAGCCGATGGAGACCGAGGTCGCCGGCAAGGAGGACGCACGCGGCAACACTGACGAAGCCGCTGCCGTGGAAGAAGAAGCCGGCGCTGACAAGCCTGCCGGCGAGGAGGCCACCGAGGCTGCCGCCGCAGAAGCCGGGCGAGGGTCTGGCGATCGACCGACGGCCCTGGGGCCGCAGGAGCGCCAGCGCCATACACCGATCACCGACTTCGCCGGGCCGCCGCAGCTGTCAGCTCCACAGAGCCCCAGCCCGGCGCCTACTTGAAGGCCGGCGATGGCGTCTTCATCAAACTCCCATGGGAGTCGAGCTCCAGGGCGCCGGTCGAAGGAGAGACCTTCGACGGAGAGCTGCTCGCCTCCGCTGGGCTGACGCTGGTGGACGCGCCAAGCAGCAACAGCGGCGAGTCTGAGGAGGAGCAGCTGCTGAAGAAGCTGCTGTCGCTCTACCGCGCCCGACAAGCCAAGTTGGAGTCCCGGGAAGCACTTGTCGCGAGGGCGGGAGCAGACATGGAGAAGCGCGCAGAAGAGCTCCGGAGCGCCAACCAAGAAACTCTCCGGAACGTAGCGGAAGAGCGGGAGCGACTTGCTGAAGAGCGCACGGCCTTCATCCTCGAGAAGGCCTTCATCCTCTTTTTTCTTCTTCATCCTCGGGAGCGACTTGCTGAAGAGCGCACGACCTTCATCCTCGAGAAGGCCTTCATCCTCGAGAGTTTCTTGCTGAAGTCCGCCGCCAAGGATTCCAAGGCAGATCTTGAGCTGAAGCTGTCTACCCTGATGCAGACACTAGACGGCGCCAAGGAGCGGGAGGTGGGCCTGTTGGAGAAGATCAAGGCCAACGAGGAGTTGCTGGCGAATGCTGTTGCCACCCAGAGCGCCTTGAGGGAGAGTGTGGAGCACTGGACCGAAGGTCTTGTGGATACCGCAGCCGCCGTCCACAACGAGCTGATGGAGCTGGGGATGGTGGACCTCGGATACTCCTCCGACGAGTACCTCCAAGCCAGCGCCAAGCTTAGCCTATTCTTCAAGGGCGTGGTGACGGGGCTCCAGCGACTCCGGGAAGAGATCCCAAAGCAACTGGCCGAGGAATCGCGCCAGGTCTGTGCAGGAGCCCTCCAGAAGGTGTTGATGAAGGTGGCCTTCCGCAATCCAGGCCTCAACCTCAACGGCGTCCTCGGATCCTTGCCGCCAGATGCCGATGTGGAGGCGCTCAAAGCCCTTGTCGCACCCATTATGGACAAGGTGGGCAAGATCAAGCGGGATGATGGCGACCGCGTAGACTAGGCCGCCAATTTTATCTTTCCCTTGTCGCTGCTGATCATGTTTAGAACAATTTATTAGATCTACGACAAGTTATTTTGTAATATAGCTCTATCTTAGGCGATGATTGCAATGTTATTTCCTTTACTTGATTCCTTCCTTTGTACGTTTCTGCCCTACGCTTTTAGGGAACTTGTCGGTGCAGGCACCTTTGCCGCGAAGTCTTGAGTTAACGTCGGAACTTCTTTGGCGGTGCCGCCTCCGACAAGCAACCTTGTCGCGACTAGCTGCAGCTCACTTAAGTTGTTGAGCGGACTCGAAACAAAGTAAGGGCGCGACTAGCCGCGAGTTGGTTCCTCTGCGCACGAGTTTTCCATACAAAGTACTATCGTTCAAGGAAAATAACTTCAAAATTTTAAAACTGATTGCTCAAACTTTGGCAACTTAGCTTTTCTGTCATTTGCTTCCCGATAAGGCGAAACTTCCTTGAGCAACGCTTGGTCCATAGTATTATCTTCCCCTTCCCCCCTGGTTAACTTGTGCACGAGGGAACCTTCCTTTCTTTGAGAAAAGAGAAAGAAGAGAAAATAAAGTTATGGAGCCCAGCGGCTCGATATTGCTTACCGGGTGTGGGTGCTGCACAAAGTGTTAGCCAAAACATGAAATAAAATGATGAAAGCATGAATTTGACAAGTTGTGCTCAACACATGAGCATTACATATGCACCCGACCTGCGCCCGGCAATGTACAAAGGATTACATTCAACAACGGCAAGACTTGTAGGTTAGGTGGTTGCGGAACAGTTCCGCAACCGCGCTTCCACGGGTAAAACTTACGACGATGTTCAATGTTCCAGAGTTGCTCACCGGAATGCCATCTTCGGTCTCAAGGCGCATAGCGCCAGGCCTAGTGACTCGTTTCACCCGATAAGGGCCTTCCCACTTCGGCGTCAACTTGTTTGAATTCTTGGCGGACTGAACGCGCCGAAGAACAAGGTCGCCTTCCTCGAGGCTTCTGGCACTAACTTTGCGGCTGTGGTAGCGACGCAAAGCTTGCTGGTAACGAGCGGCTCGTCTGGCTCGAAGATGATCTTCCTCAAGGAGCAGCGTCATCTTGTCGCAGCTGCTCTTGCTCAAGCTCATCATAAGCGAGCACTCGAGGCGATCCGTGATACGAGTTCCGTGGGGAGAATCGCCTCGCTCCGTAGACTGGAGCGAAGGTGTCCGCCGATGGCTCGATTTGGCGTCGTTCTGATCGACCAAAGAACCACCGGCAGCTCCTCAATCCAGTTTCTTCCGCACTTGTGCAGCCTATCGAAAGTTCTGGTCTTGAGCCCGCGCAGCACTTCCGCATTTGGCCTCTCCGCTTGACCGTTGCTTCTCGGATGAGCAATGAAGCGAAGCGAACCTTGGCGCCAAGATCTTGGACGTCTTGCATGAAGGTGCGATCAGAAATTGTGTGCCGTTGTCGGTGATGATCCTGTTAGGGATTCCAACGGCAAACAATCGACCAAGAACTTGACTGCTCATCGTGCGTCACCTTCCTCATCGCTTCCACTTCCGCCACTTTGTGAACTTGTCGATTACGACGTACAAGTACTCAAAGCCCCGACAGCTCGGGGAAAGGGGCCGAGGATGTCGAGCCCTGCACCAAAAATGGCCAGGATAAAGGGATCGCCCGGAGAGCTTGAGCTGGCTGGTGTGTCTGCATTTGGAATGGAACCGCACGCTTCACACTTGGTTACTTGTGCGATTGCATCCTGGAGGGCTGTCGGCCAGAAGAAACCTTGCCGGAAAGCTTTGCCGGCAAGTGCTCTGGCGCCAATGTGGTGACCACATATGCCTCCATGTATCTCTGCCAACAGCTTTTGTCCATCATCCCGGCAAATACACTTCAATTTCACACCGTTGAGTCTCCTTCATGCAGTGTCTTGTCGACAAACCTGGTACATACTTGATCGCGGGCTACTCTTTCCGCTTCTTCTTGCTCTTCGGGAAGTTCTCCGTCTCAAGGAAATGGACAATCTGCTGCGCCCATCTTTGGAGCTTATGCGGCTCGACAACAAGGACTAAAGGCACATCTGCTGCTGCGGGAACATCAGCTTCCACGGCAAGAACCTGCGGCCCAGCCGGAGCTTGATGTTCCCCGGCAAGCTCGCCGGAGCAAAACTTGTCTAGAGCGTCTGCTTCAACGAAACAAACCCTGGGGCTTGTCGGAGCAGACTGCCCCTCAGCATTCTTGGTGTTGATCCTGGGGACCTTCTTGGTGGCGGCTTCGGGAAGCTCTGCCGGAAAATAGTCACCAGAAATCAACTTCCTCTTCTTGTTCTGTCCAGTTGATGGTGTTACGGTTGGTTGAGTTAGCTTGAGCACGAAAATCCCTGGTTCCACAGGCAACTTAAGTGCAGCGCACTTTGACAGGCCATCAGCAATATCATTCTGAGCTCTTGGAACATGTTCCATTTGTAGGCCGTCAAAGTGTTCTTCCAGCTTACTCACTTCATCAACATAGGCTTCCATCAATGGACTCTGATAATCTTTGTTCACTTGGCGGACGACAAGCTGCGAATCACCCCTGACAATAAGCTTCTTAATCCCAAGGTTCATCGCAATCTCGAGACCGCAAGCAAACCTTCATACTCTGCTGTATTGTTTGTTGCTTGCTCCTTGGGAAAGTGCATCTGGACTATGTACTTGAGGTGCTCTGCGATGGTGCGACAAGCAAAGATGCAAGACCGGGCGCCTTTGCAGCGAGAAGGCACCATCAAAGTACATCAGCCACTCTTTGCTTGCTTCCTTGACGGGATGCTCGTTTCGAGTTTCTTCATCCGGTGTTGGCGCCCATTCTGCTATGAACTCCGCCAATGCTCGCTTTGGATAGTTGAAGTGCTTTCAAACTTGAGGCCAAAGCTTGACAGTTCCAAAGTGCCCACTCGACAATCCCGCACCGTCGCCTCTGGATTCTGCAGTATCCTCTTCAGCGGAAAGCGAGTGACAACTGTGATCTCATGTGCCTAAAAGTAATGGCGCAGCTTTCTCGAGGCCATGAGGAGGCCGAAAAGCAATTTCTGCACACCAGAGTACCTTGACCTAGCCCCCTGCAGAAGGGAACTGACAAAGTAAACTGGGCGCTGCACCATCCTTTTCTCCATCTGCTCATGCGTCTGCGTAGATCCGTCCTTGTCGGGACAAGAGCTTGCCGGCGAAGCCCCCTGCTTGTCACTGGATGTGTCTGCCATGGCTGCCGGCTCATCGTCCGCCTCCCTCTCCGCTACTAACGCAACACTAACAACTTGATTGGTTGGCGCTATATATAGCAGCAACTTCTCTTGCGGCTTAGGTGCGACAAGTATTGGAGTGGAGGACAGGTACCTCTTTAAGTCCTGCAGCGCAGCCTCCGCTTCGGAAGTCCATTTCATTGGACCTGCCTTTTTCAAAATCTTGAAAAATGGCGGTATGCGCGTTCAGCAGAACCTAGAGATAAACCTGCCGAGAGCAGCCGCAACCGCAAGTCTTCGTACATCCTTGACGCGCTTTGGTGCTTCACCGCTCAATGGCCTTGATCTTGTCGGGATTGGCCTCAATTCCCGGCTGAGATCTGAAGAACCCGAGAAGCTTGCCGAAGGGACTCCAAACACGCACTTCTCGGGATTGAGCTTGAGGTTGATCTTGCGCAGATTTGCAAAGGTCTCATCCAAATCTTGAACCAGAGTTGCTTTGTCCTTGCTCTTGACCACTATGTCATCCATGTAGGCTTCTACACTTATGTGCATTTGCGGCTCAAAAGCGTCATGGACTACTCTTGCAAACGTCGAACCAGCATTCTTCAAACCGAAAGGCATCCGTACAAAACAGTATGTGCCACATGGTGTGATGAATGCGGTCTTCTCCTCATCTTCTTCTGCCATGAAGATCTGATGATATCCTGAGTATGCATCAAGAAACGAAAGCAAATCACATCCAGCCGTGGAGTCAGCAATCTGGTCGATGTGCGGCAAGGGAAATGGATCTTTGGGACAAGCTATATTGACATCTGTAAAGTCGAAACAAAGCCTCCATTTCACGTTAGCCTTGAGTACAACTAAAGGATTGGCCAACCACGTAGGAAGGAGCACTCCTCAGACAAGGCCTCTGCTTCCGGTTTCTTGATCTCTTCTGCGATGAACTCTTGGCGCCCACCGCTTGCTTCCTCGACTTTACGCTTGACGGGCGCGATGAGGGCAAACGGCAAGACGGTGCTCAATTACTTTCCTGGGAACACCGGGGATGTCAGACGGTTGCCACGCAAACACATCGACGTTCGCCCGCAGGAAAGCAACGAGCGCGCCTTCCTAATTGGGGTCAAGAGAGGCACTAATGGTGAAGGTACCACCAGTGCCGTCCTCCTTGGCGGACACCTTCTTGGTCCTTGGCGGAGCTGCCATCGTCTTCTTGCACTTGCCGGTGGAGCTCGATGGTGCATCCTCGACGGTAGCGCAGCACTCCGAAGAGGTGCGCTTGCCGGAGTGGGCATCAGAGCTCTTGCCGGACTTGGTCTTCTTCTTCCCCCCGGGAGCTTCAGCGGCAAGTGTTTTGCTTTCTGTTGCAGCTGCTGCTTCCCGGTAGATCTTGTCGGCACAGATAAGAGCATCCTTCTTGTCACCATGGACAGAGATGATGCTTATCGGGCCTGGCATCTTGAGTAAGTTGTATGCATAATGAGAGGCTGCCATGAACTTAGCGAGTGCTGGACGGCCGAGTATTCCATTGTAAGGCAATGGAAAATCAGCGACGTCGAATGTGACCCTCTCAGTCCTAAAGTTCAGCTCGCTGCCAAATGTTATCGGCAACGTGATCTTCCCCTTCGGCTTGCTCCTTCCCGGATTGATTCCTTGGAATGTGCCAGTCTCTTCGAGCTCGCTGTCAGGGATCTGAAGCTTCTGGAGCACCGCGGAGGAGATCAGGTTTAAGCCGGCCCCGCCGTCAACTAGCATCTTGGTGACCTTGAGGTTGCGGATAGTTGGTGAGACCAACATCGGCAAGCACCCGACCGCAGTTATGCGGTCAGGGTGGTCCTCAATATCAAAGATGATAGGTGTGCTGGACCACTTCAGAGGCTTGCGTGACTCTACGGATGGTTCGGCTGCATTAACTTCCCGCATCCACTGCTTGAGTTGGCGGTGGGAAGTATGCAGGGAAGCACCTCCGTCAACGCAGAGGACCTCCGTGGCTTTCTGAAACTCCTGCTCATCGGCGTCGTCATCATCCATGTCTTCATCGTTGCCGTCATCTTCATCCTTGTCGCGGCCGCGGGGAGGCCTGTCTCCTTGCCGCTGCTTGGCCTTGCTGGCGCCTCCCCGGCCGGGACGTTTCTTGCTGGCTCCTCCAGCACCTTCTTGGGCCTTCTCCTTGTCGCGCCGATCGTACTCAGCCTTCTGCTGTTCGACAAGCTGCTCTACCTTCTTGCAGCTCTGGAGGTCATGGCCCTTGGTGCGGTGGATCTTGCAGTACTGCTTGCCGGAGCCGTCCTGCTTGTCGGCAGCCGCCACAGGCTGGTGGTTGGTGCCAGCGGCAACCTCCTTGCCGGAGCTACCAGCCTTGGCGTTCTTGTCGCCACCTCCGTTGCCGGACTGCTCGACGACTAGCACGTCTCTGCCTTTCTTCTTCCTATTGCCCCGCCGCCGGCTCTTCTTTGCCGGGACGGTCTCCTCACTGTCAGATCCTCCTGCTTCGGTATTCTCTCCGGGGAGTCTCCTCCCCTCCTCAGCACGTGTGCACTTGTCGGCCAGGGCGTATAGCTCATCGACGTCTTCGATCTTGCACATCGCCATCTCCTCCCGCATCCTGCGGTTTCAAGACGTTTCGATGGAACGCTACTGATCACCGTGGCAGGTGGTGGACATCCGGGATGTTGTGCTGTACGATCGAATCTCTGAATATACTTGCGCAGGGCTCTCCTTCCTTCCGGGCGCAGCAGATGAAGGTCGCTTTCTTGGCCATGGGGCTTGTGGCCGCTGTAAAGGCACCGACAAACTGATGGCATAGATCTGCCCAAGAAGATATGGAGTTGTCCGGCAAGTGCATGAGCCAGGACCTGACGTTGGGCTTGAGCACCAGCGGGAAGTAGTTGGCAAGGATCTTGTTGTCTCGCCCCCCGGCAGCCTGCACCGTGATGGTGTAGATGTTGAGGTACTCCGACGGATGCGTCTTGCCGTCGTACTTCTCCGGTACGTCTGGCTTGAAGTTCTTCTTCGGGCCATCGGACTTGCCGCAGCTCACGCAGTGAACGCAGGGCAACCTATCACAGACGGCAAGTCGCCTGGCTCCTCTAGCGCGTGCATGTCAACAGAGGGCCCATCGCGCTTGTCGGATTGACGTCGCGCTTCTCTTCGGTGCTCGATGCGAGTTCGAGCATCCTCTTGCTGTCGATCGTGTAGCACTTGGCGCTGATCGCGATGAGCTCGCGGATCCGATGACGCAGTAGAGTCGCTGTCAAGGTGGATCCGGCGAGTCGGCGACCTTGGCCTTCGGGACGGAGAGTGCATGGTGGTTGCACCCCCACCGGTCTCGTCGCCACCGGCTCGCGTTTGCCATGCTCTCGCCGCGCAGACGCACTCGGTTGCTGCGGAGCGTCGCCATTGGCGAAGCCGATGAGACTCTGTATGGTGGCCCTCCACTGGTCGACCTTGTCGGCCGTTGGAGGGTAATCGAGGAGCAGTTGAGCTCTCTCCAGGGCTTCTGCTGGAGTAGTGGGTGGCAATGGTGAACGGTGCCAGGAGCGGGATATGCTCGGACTTCTAACTATGTTAGAAGGAGCAGCACCCCGTCCAGGCGACCATATCTCGCTCGTGCCAGCATGTTGGCGTGCACGCTGGTCTTGAGGGTCTCGAGATCCTCCAGCTCGGTCTTGATCCAACGAGCGTATGGTATTGTGAATACCATGACACTGTTGGCCCCGCTGCTCCTGAGATGGGCGCGGGACATGTACGGACGCCGAGGTTTGCGCGCGGCCCTGTCCTTGGACTTGGCAACGCCACGAACTCCTTCGCCGGCGCCCGTTCTTCCGCCGGCGTTCGCTTCCACCACCCGTTTGCGCCGGTGATGGTGGGTTCGACGCGGACGGCTCCTCTGCCGCCGAAGCCTTCTTCTTCGGTGGCATGTTGATGAAGATGTTGAAGATGATGAAGATGTTGCTCGCGTGAATGCCGGATCAGGTTCACACAGCCTCGACGCCCCCTACCTGGCGCGCCAAAGATGTCGGGGAGGCTTATCGGACCCACGAACACCTATGGGACCGGCGGACCGAGTCCCTTTTGGTTCGTAGGGGGGCGGAGATCGCACGAAGAGCGGATCAAGGCGAAGCACACGATCAGTTTACCCAGCTTCGGAGCTCTCCGGAGAGATAATACTCCTACTGCTGCTTGTCTGGTTTGTATTGTGTTGTTGCTAGGGAGTGATGAGAGCTACAAGACCTAGCGTGGGTGTTCTCTGAGTACGTTGGAATCGAACCTGGAGGGAACTGATCGAATGACCAACCCCTTCTACGTTGCGCATGGGCCTCCTTTTATATGCTCAAAGGGGCTCCGACAGGTGGCAACGTAGACGGGGGTACAAATGGAAAAACAGTAGTTGGTACACCTACTTGTACAGTGTACAGTGTACTCTACCTAACCCTGACGGCAAGGGACAAAAGCATTAAATGCCCGTCCTCGCCGCCTAAACAAAGGCAACAGGACCGTCAGAGCACCACCGCTCGCCACGATGGCAAGCTTGTCCGCCGCTTATCGCTGCTCCCGCTGGCTGCACAGCCTCTTGACACGCTGCCGCATGGAATGGTCCCATGGCGACACGTTAGTGGATGAGCTGGAGCGGAGATGAAGAGAGGTTACTGCGCGGCAAGTGCCTTGCCGCGGCCGAATCCTTGTCGCTCTCCGAGCCTTCCCGGCAAGCTCCTCTTGCCGGGGTCTTGTCTTCTGCGTGCCTTGAGTGGCCTTCCCGGCAAGCTCCTCTTGCCGGGGCCTTGTCTTCTTGGTTAAATACTTTGTTCTTGAGTGGCTCCAAAGGAACCACGGAGGATCTTGGCGGTGACCAGGCAAGCCTTGCCGCGGGGTGTCAGAATCGCCCGCGGCACTGCAGTTCGGGATACTAGGGTACCCCTACTCCAGTACACCGACACAACCCCATGGGGATCTATGGCGGTAGTGCTTGGAGCTCGGCGTCGCCTCCCTCCAGACGCCTGTGGTGTGCGAGATGGAAGTCGCCTCCCTCCCTTCAACACTACTACCAGAACTAGTCGATGCCGCCGGTAGCGTCCCTCTCTTCTCCGCGGTGACGAGCATGGGCGGGTTCCCCACCATGGCTTCCTCGCCGTCAACGGCGAGCGCGGTGCCTCCTCTCCACGCTATGCTGGTACAACACGCTCTGTAGATCCGTCCCGATGGAAACTCAATGCATGTGAGATTTTCCTTACCAAGGTTGTGAACCTCTCCTTCCCTGCTCGATTGAGAACTCACGGTGGGAGTTGTCCAGTTGTCCGTAGGAAGCCAGATTTCCCCTTCCACCGAGTTATACTAGGCTCTGTCTTCCTTATTATTATTTTTCTTTTGCTACCAAATTGATGCAAGTTCTATCAGTGAAAGGATTGGAGACTGGTTCTAGTAGTGGTGGTTTGTTTGATGAATTTCTAGTGCCCATGATTTGCAAAGGGTTTCAGCTAGGTTAGTGTACGTGTAATGTCATATTTCATTTTGTTATCTTAATATGCAGGTATATGTGCTATGATTTGTAAAATTTCATTTGCTTGTATCCACCCTTTTTAGGTACATGGATCGGTCTTTATTTATTCAGGTTCAGACATTGCACAACTGAATACTATATAAATACAGCGCTCTATAAAGTTTTTGGTGCCTGCATCTAAAAGAGCTAAATTTGTAGACATGAATGTGGATTTGATATTAAAATTTTCTCTACAAAAGTAGCTACTTTTCCTTCCCAGATTTATCATCTAGCTAAATGTTTCATAGCAGTTCAGTGTTGAGGTAACATATTTTTTTCCTGCTGGTAGTTGGTAACAAAATACTTCTATAGTAATTTTTCAAATGTAGGACTAAACATATAATACGTTTTGCGACATTTTCTTTAGCCTATGCCTCGCTCTTATTTGACAATAGTACTAGCAGTTAAGGTACTGCTGTCATCTTTGTATTAGATAGAACTGTTCCTCAGTGCCAAATCATTGTTTTCTTGTTAATATCACTCACAATTGCCTGCTATTGTTTCAGTACTGGCGTCTAGCAACCTTGAAGCCCATAGTTGACCTGCCTCCTAATTTGTGTGATGAGCAAATGTGTAGATTGTGTGTGTAAATCAGAGATGCCTTGGGTTATGCCCTCCATAATGCTGTTTCGCAAGAGTTGATTTCTATGTGTTGCAGAATGTGTTGTTTGAGTAAGAGGATTTAAGTTTCGCGTGCTAGCCACTCTGACCTATGAAGATGGATTGGTAGTTTTTTTGATAACTAAACAATATGCCATCAGTATTTATGCCTTTTTATGGGCAAGTGATTCCTGCAATTACTTTCATCAGATTTCAGATACTCACCAAGACCTAAGAAGGGCAGGTGATCTTCTTTTGTCCATTTTCTAATTATTCACGCGAAAGTTGTTGGAGGCCAGAGAGAACATTGCAAGCTCATTTGGTTCAATCTCTCTCTGTTTTCCTGACTGAATTAGGTCTTGGTGAACGAGGTGGAGGTGATCGGAGAGGCAATATGCTTATAAATCATCTTCACATCAGGTATATTTTTCCTGACTGAATTTTAGAAGGGAATCACATTACGGAAGAAGTTTCACAGGAATGGAGCATCACTCCTTAGCACGTCTACAGAAACAATGGGGGTTCGTATGTACAATTGTGCATATAGCTTAGGTGAAGCGATTTCTGATTTGCGAAACTCTCTTTATGTTAAGATAAAGGTAAGAACTATATAATGCTAAAAATTCCATTACTCCTATAACTATTGAATCAAATCAAATCTGTTTTTATTCTTGTGTTTGCCTGCTATGAGAAATGAGGTTGGGTACTAGTGTGTAAATAGGCAGAGTTATTTCAGATTTGTAACACTCTCCTTGTGTTAAGTTGAAGCAATATAATGATCCAATTTACATTATACAAATTTATTTTTATTCTCATGCTCATGAATATTCTAGTATTTTTTGTGTGTAATGAAAAGTGATTGCTTCCTTGTGGATCACGTGCTGAAGTAACCCTTTAGACCATTTTTATTTATCTTTAGACTAATTTAACATGTGTTATCTTTCTGGGAATATAAAACCTATTTGCAGATGATAAGTCTTATGATTGTGCGCATGCAGCTCCTTCTATAGGCCTTAAAGTACCTGACACGCAGTTATTATGGGCCAATGATAATTGAACTCCACATTGCATTTGTTCTACTTACTTCGCCTTTGTTTCGTTCTTGCGCCAGCGGCGCAAAGGGTGGAATGTAGTGTACAAAAGAGTGAACATGTAATTTGTCTTCCTGGACATGGTTGCAGCCATGCGATGTGCTTAACCATTTGTGTAGCTCAGTTTGAAGATATAAAATATTATTTTCTTATGTAAAATTTGTGTACCCTTGTAGCTGAATGCTACTGAACACATGTATGGATGATGAGGTACTGAATTATTAGTCTATGAATGTTTCTAAACTTTTAAGGTTTTGGATGAGACTGTATGTAACTTTGATTTAAGTGTATATACAAGTTCTGACATTTTGTCAAAATCAGCTGACATTGATAATGGATATTAAACTAAAGCTATGTTGAACATTTTGCAAGTGAACAACGTGATGGCATATTAACTGCTGGGTAGACATGTTTGTGCCGGCAGTTCCACAGCCTGTAACAGTAGTTCACGTGTCACCACCAATCTTCCAGGAGAAAACTAACTGCCGAGAAATGCAAGTGCCGGGGCAGAGAAACTGCCGGGAGAAGTAATCCCCGGCAGCCGTTCTCGTGGCAGTTCTATCTGCTAGGAGAAATACTGTCCCGACAGTTTTTCTGCCACCTTAATGACTTTCTCCCGGCAGATTGTGTGCCATTGCATCAGTGTTGTGGTGTAGTGATAGTCCAAAACAATAGATAATATAGCATGGAGCATTCAAAAATTATAGATACGTTGGAGACGTATCACCCACTATCTCAGATTTCAAGGATTTTGATTATGATAATTTTTCTTTAGAAGGTTGTATTTCCTTGTTGCATTCCGTTGTTAATTCTCCTCAGGCTTATAGTCAAAATAAAGCTTTTACCAAACATATATTGTTGATGCCTTGATGCAATCTTATGATGAAAAACTTAATTTGGAAGTTTCTATACCTAGAAAACTTAATGATGAGTGGGAACCTAATATGAAAATTAGAATTAAAGATCATGAGTGTTTTTCTTTGTGTGATTTGGGTGCTAGTGTTTCCATGATTCCGAAAACTTTATGTGATATTCTAGGTTTCCATGATCTTGATGATTGCTCTTTAAATTTGCACCTTGCGGATTCCACCATTAAAAGCCTATGGGAAGGATCAATTATGTTCTTATTGTTGCAAATAGAAATTTGGTGCCCATAGATTTTACCGTTCTTGATATAGATTGCAATCTTTCTTGCCCTATTATTCTTGGTAGACCTTTCCTTAGAACGATTGGCGTGATTATTGATATGAAGGAAGGGAATATTAGATTCCAATTTCCATTAAATAAAGGCATGGAGCACTTTCCAAGAAAGAAAGTCAAATTACCTTATGAATCTATCATGCGGGCTACTTATGAATTTAGTGCCAAAGATGGCACTCGTTAGATCTATCTTTGCTTTTATGCCTAGCTAGGGGCGTTAAACGATAGCGCTAGTTGGGAGGCAACCCAATTTTCTTTATGTTTTTTGTTTTTGCTCCTGTTTAGTACTAAATCTTGCATCTACCTTCTGTTTAGATGTGTTTTTATCTTTTAGTTAGTGTTTGTGCCAATTAGAACCTATAGGATAACCTATGATGATAGTTGATTTGATTCTGCTGAAAAACAGAAACTTTGCGCGCACAAATATAATTTTCTTAAATCACAGAAACGTGCTTTTGCCTTTATTCTTTTTGCTGCTGATCAATAAACAAATTGTCCAGGACTTCCTATTTTGGTAGGATTTTTATAGTTCCAGAAGTTTGCGTTAGTTACAGATTTCTACAGACTGTTCTGTTTTTGACAAAATCTGTTTTTCGTGTGTTGTTTGCTTATTTTGATGCATCTATGGCTAGTAAAATAGTTTATAAACCATAGAGAAGTTGGAATACAGTAGGTTTAACCCAAAATAAATAAATAATGAGTTCATTACAGTACGTTATGTGGTGGTTTTGTTTTCTTTCACTAACGGAGCTTATAAGATTTCCTGTTGAGTTTTGTGTTGTGAAGTTTTCAAGTTTTGGGTAAAGCTTTTATGGACTATGGAATAAGGAGCGGCAAGAGCCTAAGCTTGGGGATGCCCAAGGGACCCCAAGATATTCAAGAATAGCCAAAGTTTAAGCTTGGGGATGCCCGGAAGGCATCCCTCTTTAAATCTTCGTTCATTGGTAACTTTACTTGGAGCTATATTTTTATTCACCACATGATATGTGTTTTGCTTGGAGCGTTGTGTATTATATTAGTCTTTGCTTTTAGTTTACCACAATCATCCTTTCTGTACACACCTTTTGGGAGAAGCCTATTTGATTAGAATTTGCTAGAATACTCTATGTGCTTCACTTATATCTTTTAGAGCACGGTGGTGTCTTAATTTTGAAAGAATTGCTAGTCTCTCATGCCTCACTTATATCTTTTTGAGAGTCTTTTAGAACAGCATGGTATTTTCTATGGTAAAAAAGTTGGTCCTAGAATGATGAGCATCCAAGTTGGGTATAATAAAAACTATCATAGAAAAAGAATTGGATGCTATGATCAATATGATGCTTGATAATTGTTTTGGGATATAAAGGTAGTAATGTTAGGGTCATGCTAGTGGGTAACTATGAAATTGAGAAATACTTTTGTTGAAGTTGACAAGTCCCGTAGCATGCACGTATGGTAAAAGTTCTGTGACAAATTTGTTGCATGAGGTGCTCTTTTGATTGTCTTCCTTATGAGTGGCAGTCGGGGACGAGCGATGGTCTTTTCCTACCAATCTATCCCTCTTGGGGCATGCGCAGTAGTACTTTTCTTCGAGGGCTAAGTAGGCTGTTGCCATAAGTATATTAGTTCTTTTTGACTAATGTGAGTCCATGGATATACGTACACTCATCCTTCCACTTTGCTAGCCTTTATTATTACCACGCAACTTTCGCCGGTATCATGAACCCCTTTGTTTACCTTCCTCAAAACAGCCACCATACCTACCTATTATGGCATTTCCATAGCCATTCCGAGATATATTGCCATGCAACTTTCCACCGTTCCGTTTATGACACATTCCATCATTGTCATATTGCTCTTTGCCTAATCATGTAGTTGACATCATATTTGTGGCAAGGCCACCTTCATAATTTTCATACATGTCGCTCTTGATTCATTGCATATCCTGGTACACCGCCGGAGGCATTCATATAGAGTCATATCTTGTTCTGGCTTTGAGTTGTTTGAGTTGTAAATCCATAAAAGTGTGATGACCTTCATTATTAGAGCATTATCCTAGTGAGGAAAGGATGATGAAGACTATGATTCCCCCACAAGTCGGGATGAGACTTCGGACTTTACAAAAGGAAAAAAAGAGAAAAAAAAAGAGAAAGGCCAAAAATGAAAAAAAGGAAAGGCCAAAGAAAAAAAAGGGAATAAAAAATGAGAGAAAAAGAGAGAAGGGACAATGCTACTATCTCTTTTTCCACACTTGTGCTTCAAAGTAGCAGCATGATCTTCATGATAGAGAGTCTCCTATGTTGTCACTTTCATATACTAAGTGGGAATTTTTCATTATAGAACTTGTCTTGTATATTCCAATGATGGGCTTCCTCAAAATGCCCTAGGTCTTCGTGAGCAAGCGAGTTGGATGCACACCCACTTAGTTTCTTTAGTTGAGCTTTCATATATTTATATCTCTAGTGCATCCGTTGCATGGCAGGCCCTACTCACTCACATTGATATATATTAATGGGCATCTCCTTAGCCCGTTAATACGCCTAGTTGATGTGAGACTATCTTATCCCTTTTTTTCCTCACAACCACCACCATATACCATCATAGTGCTATGTCCATGGCTTGCGCTCATGTATAGCGTAAGAGTTGAAAAAGCTGAAGCGCGTTAAAAAGTATGAAACAATTGCTTGGCTCGTCATCGGGGTTGTGCATGATGGGAGTATTTTGTGTAATGAAAATGAAGCATGGCCTAACTATATGATTTTGTAGGGATAAACTTTCTTTGGCTATGCTATTTTGATAGGACATGATTATATGTTAGTATGCTTTGAAGCATTATTGTTTTTATGTTTTATAAGCTTTTATTTTGAATCATTTGGATCTGAACATTCATGCCACAATAAAGAAAATTACATTGAGAATTACGCTAGGTAGCATTCCACATCAAAAATTTCTTTTTTATCATTTACCTACTCGAGGACGAGCTGGAATTAAGCTTGGGGATGCTTGATATGTCTCCAACGTATCTACAATTTTTTATTGTTCCATGCTATTATATTACCCCTTTTGGATGTTTATGGGCTTTATTGTACACATTTATATCATTTTTGGGACTAACCTACTAACCGGAGGCCCAACCCGTATTGCTGTTTTTTTTGCCTATTCAGTATTTCAAAGAAAAGGAATATCAAACGGAGTCCAAACGCAATGCAACCTTCGGGAGCGTGATTTTTGGAACGAACATGATCCAGAGGAGGGCCCCCCCTATAGGGCGCGCCCCCTGTCTCGTGGGCCCCTCGGGCGTCCACCGACGTACTTCTTCCTCCTATATAAGCCTACGTACCCCGAAAACATCCAGGGAGCAGACGAAACCCAATTTCCACCACCGTAACCTTTTGTATCCGCGAAATCCCATCTTGGAGCCTTCGTCGGCGCTCCACCGGAGGGGGAATCGACCATGGAGGGCTTCTACATCAACATCCTTTCCCCTCCGATGAGTTGTGAGTAGTTTACCACAGACCTACGGGTCCATAGTTATTAGCTAGATGGCTTCTTCTCTCTTTTTGGATCTCAATACAATGTTCTCCCCCTCTCTTGTGGAGATCTATTCGATGTAACTCTTTTTGCGGTGTGTTTGTCGAGATCTGATGAATTGTGGGTTTATGAGAAAGTTTATTTATGAATAATATTTTAATCTTCTCTGAATTATTTTATGTATGATTGAGTTATCTTTGCAAGTCTCTTCGAATTATCAGTTTGGTTTGGCCTACTAGATTGATCTTTCTTGCCATGGGAGAAGTGCTTAGCTTTGGGTTCAATCTTGTGGTGTCCTTACCCGATTCTGAGAAAGGGTTGCAAGGCACGTATTGTATTGTTGCCATCGAGGATAACAAGATGGGGTTTATATCATATTGCTTGAGTTTATCCCTCTACATCATGTCATCTTGCTTAATGCGTTACTTTGTTCTTATGAACTTAATACTCTAGATGCAGGCAGGAGTCGGTCGATGTGTGGAGTAATAGTAGATGCAGGCAGGAGTCGGTCTACTTGTTGCGGACGTGATGCCTATATACATGATCATGCCTAGATAATCTCATAATTATTCGCTTTTCTATCAATTGCTCGACAGTAATTTGTTCACCCACCGTAATACTTATGCTATCTTGAGAGAAACCACTAGTAAAACCTATGGCCCCCGGGTCTATTCATATCATATTTGCTGCCAATCTACTTTTAGTTGCATCTTTACTTTTTGCATCTATATTATAAAATACCAAAAATATATTTATCTTATCATACTATCTTTATTAGATCTCACTTTCGCAAGTGGCCGTGAAGGGATTGACAACCCCTTTATTGCGTTGGTTGCGAGTAATTTGTTTGTTTGTGTAGGTGCGTGGGACTTTTGAGGAGCTTCCTACTGGATTGATACCTTGGTTCTCAAAAACTGAGGGAAATACTTACGCTACTATTGCTGCATCACCCTCTCCTCTTCGAGGAAAACCAACGCAAGCTCAAGATGTAGCAGCTGCTAACGCGACACTACGATCAAAGACCCTTCGAGAAACTGTGTGCGATGCCATAATCGCAAACGGTGGTGTATGAAAACCGTCAGAAATGTATAAAACGTTTGCGATGAAGGACACATCAAACACGGTTCAGATTTTTGTTGCTTGCGCGAGGTAGGGCACACGGTTAACCTGTTCAAACTATTTGCGATGAGGCAGAACAACAGAAACGGGCATCGATATCAATATGTGTGCGATATACGGCATACAGCTCGCTCCGATGAACCGTTTTCTATTAGGGAGTGCAACATAAACGGTTAGCCTACTCGGATGTGTGTGATACGCGACAAATAGCCGACTCGGATGAACTGTTTGCGATGAGAATTTACAACACAGACGGTTAATACAGTTAGTTCATGTGCGATTCTGTGTGTACAAAAAACTTTTAAAATGCAAACTAGTTGCTTCCGGTTGGTAGGAGTATAGTAGACGATGTGTCTGCGAGTACTCGTGTGCGATGATTAGTAAGTTACACATGCATTTCCCTATGTTAACACTTGTGTGATAAATAACACGTGGCACCAGATACGATATTCGTGTTGTGTGTGTGCTCTACTTAGTCTTCCCGCGCTCGAGCGAATGCTTCCCGTGCTCCACATGGGTGAATTGTCCACGCCTATTCCCTCACCGGTTTCCTGCCACCAGGTAACGGCTTGCTGCATATAACCCAGGCGGCAACACACCGCCGCGACACACTTTGAAGATCTAGTCGTCATCCATTAGTTATTCCAAGCATGCCAGGCAATGACCAGAGCTTCGACGTCGACGCCTACCCGCGTTACATCTTCAGCGAGGAGAACGAGCCGGAGCAGGTCGGGGAGCAAGAGCTTCATCGTCCGGTGTAGGCACCATGGCCCATCGGCAGTGATATCGGCGTCACAGTCTTTGGGAGCACAATCGACATATTGCAGAGGAGGTGTGATGAGCAGTTTGCCATCCACCATGCAAAAGATCCAGAGCTGCTCGGTGGCATGGTCGAAGAACCACCCGAAGAACTGCCGTCACCAGTGCTCATTGAGAGCCTGATGTCCTGCAAGGAATGGGCAGATGACCTCTGCGATTCAGTCAAGACAAAGGCAGCCTGAGGCTCCATCATTGCCCGCAGCGGCCGTGTCAACCTCGATCCCAATGATGTGGTGGCCAGGCTCGAGCGCATCCTTGGCGGAGTTGACGTCCCCAGAAGTAGAACATCGCCAACGTGATATCTTGAGGATGCAGGTGATCGACGAAATTTGCTACCAGGCCAGAGACATGGAAATGGAGCGGTTCCGCGGAGTAGTCATGCGCGCGATTGCATGCTGTGAAGCTCTTCTGGAAGAGGCCCAGCAGCCCCAAGAGCCTCCGAGCACCAGTAGCTCTGTAGGCGGAGGCGGGTCGGGACCTTGGAGTGAACGGACGCAAGGGTGCTATGCTGATCATGGAGTCCGAGCAGACCATCATCGGAAGGCCGCTAGCTCAGCCTTTTAGCTTATATTTTATTATAATTGTGTTCATGTGTAGGTCGTGAGTGTTCTGGGCCTTGGCACATTTGGCATTTTAAATTATTCTGAATATGTAAGACAATTGTTAAGAATTATTAACCGTTCCATTGTAACTTTGCCTCAACGGCGAGCAGAGCGCGTGCAGGGACGCACGAGCGGAGCGCGCCGCGGCCGCCTCAACGGCGAGCAACCACGTGGTCAACCTTCTGCCATCAATAAATTTTGACCTTGTTTCTCATCACATTGCTGATTACAACACAATTAGTAATTGCAAATCTGTTCACACCTATCAAACTAATATGTTTTCACACTGAGCACCGGGCTATAAAAACTACCCACTCGAAAATTATTTCATAGTTCCTCTCCTCATCACCCACAAAACTGGTTTTTTCTGTCAAGTCATTCCGCCATGACCGGTAGGAGGAGTTTAGGGTGGACATATAACCAGGCAGCAAAGACCAAGGCCGCGGAAGCACTAGAGACGTCCCACCGCGAAGCCGCAGCCGCAACAAAGATGTCCCGGCGCGCCGCAGAGCCCTCGAACGAGCTCTCACGGGCACAAGAGGGCTCTCACAAGCGCATTCGCGGCGTTGGCCATCACGACGAGCCGGCGTTCCTGAAGTCCTTCGCCGGTGACGACGACAATCTCGGTGGCGTCACTACACAACAGGAGCTGGTCGGCGGCTTGATGAAGCTACTCAAGATCTACGATGCCTCGGTTGACAAGGCGACCAGCCTCGTCGAGCAACTCATGGATGACAAGGCGAAGCTCCTCAAGTTGGTCACCGAGAAGGACGAGGAGGCCGCCGGCTGGAAGATCTTTCATGAAGCAGAGCAGTGCCTCAGAGATGACGCTGAAAGCAGTCGCCGAGGAACTGATGGGTGGCTTGAGGAAGCTCTGGATCGAGCGCGAGCAGGAGGTGGAGGAATCCGTGGCTTCTTTCAAGCAAAGTCGTGAGGAATTAAAGAAGGAGCTGGAGGATTTCGCCGCCCGGCGATCCATGACGATTAGAGACAGTAGCGACCCGGATCGTTGTCTGCAATTTCCACCTTCTCTTGCCCCCATGTATTCCGGGCTTTGCCGCATGTGGCATTCTAAATTATCTGGAATATGTAAGAACATTATTATCTGCGCCGTTGTAAATTTGTCATTGTATTATCCGTTGCCATTTTATTTGTGGTCGTATTATCCGTTGCCCTATGTGGCAATTTAAATTAGGGAAAAATATGAGTTGGAAATACGAACAAAGCAAATGCTGCCATGGGATCACAAGCAAACACCCTCCATCCAGGTGCTTTAATTAACCCATTAATGGAGAAGTTGTGAGCGAGGCAGGTAGCAGCTGGTGCATGGAGGTCAAAGAGCTTGCTTCCTGGTGTGCATGGGCGGCCTTGCTGCTCCCACGTGTCCCGTCGAGCCTGTGAGGTGGACAGGATGCACGCGTCCCGTCAAGCCTGCGCGGCGGACTGCTCGCACGCGTCCCGTCGAACCTGCACTACGGACTTCTCGCGCTCGTCCCGTCTAATCAAACAGCTGCATGCACGCCACCGAGTATGGTTAAATTTTGACACGGTAAATATAATACAACCATTTGCGATATTAACGTGTCCGCTTTTTGTTTCAAAAAGGACTTCGTTGGCTACTAATGTGTGCGCCTCTTCTCAAACTGGACGATTTTTTACCACGGCATATATGTGATTGCCATGTCATGAAACCATGCCAAGTTTCATGTTTTTTGGGTGACTTTTTTATTTACTAGGATTTAAAAACCAAGATTCTCATTGTTTCAGGACGACGACAAATTTGTAATTCATTATCGTTCCTTCAATGAGACCTAAACATGCACCCAATGACACATGTATGATTTCCCACCCATTTTGCTTCACTTGAGCATGTGGTTGTAGTTCAAATTTGAATTATGGACTACATTAAATGCATAGAAAACTTAGTAATAAGTAATATATATATACAATGGCCAAACGAACCCTAAAATTCTATGTTGCCAGTAGAAAACAAAGTTCAAGGCGAGAAGAGGCATCGATTATCGTTTCGCCCACAAGAGGGGCATGTTTCCCTACCAGAACCACGAGGGTTGCGACAGACTCCGGTTTGTAAAAGGCTTGTAAAATAGCTTCACCCAAATTGGACAATTATATATACCATGTAGTGACACCATGCCAAGTTTTACGATTTCCTGGTGAGTTTTGGATTTACAGACATTTAAAAACTGAGATTTGCAATGTTTGTGGCCAGGCCAGGACGGCGAGACAGTTGAATTCGTTCCCATTCGTTCCATGGGACCTAAACATGAACCCCAAGGAAACATGTGCGTTTTTTCTAGCCATTTCTGTGCACTTGAGCATGTATTTGTAGTTCGGATCTGAATGATGGACATTAAATGCCTAAAAAACTCAATTAATGAATAAAAAAGGTCAAACAAACCCTGAATAAGTTCAAAGTTCAGCCCGAATCTCCAGTTGTTCCGTGTCACGTGTAGAAGAAAATACGAGGCTAGAAGAGGGAGTGATTATCGTTTGGCCCACAAGGGGACACGTTTCCCTATTGAAACCACGAGGGTTCTTGCGACAGGCTCCGGTTTGTAAGAGGTTTGTAATAAAGCTCGGCCCAAATTGGCAATGTTTTTACCACGACATATATGTGCCATGACGTGACACCATGCCACCTTTGATGACTTTCTGGTGAGTTTAGGATTTATGCGGACTTAAAAACCGAGATTTGAAATGTTTGAGGACGAGCCAGTACACTAGTACGGTTGTAATTCATTCCCATTCCTGGCATGAGACCTAAACATGCACCCAAGGACACATGTATAATTTTTCTAGCCATTTTGGTTAACTGGGACATGTATTTGTAGTTCATATTTGAATTATGGACATTAAATGCCTATGAAACTTAATTAGTGTATAAAAAGGCCTAATGAACCCTGAATAAGTTTAAATTTCAGCACGGATATCCTGTCGTTCCATGTTGCCCGTGGAAGAAAATGCAAGGTGAAAAGAGGCAGTGATTACGTTTCTACCACAAGGTGAACACGTTTCCCTATCAGAACCACCAGGCTTTTTTGAGAGAAGCTCCAGTTTTTGAAAGTGGTTTGTACTAAAGCTTGGCCCAAATTGGACAATGTTTTACCACGACATATATGTGCCATGACGCGACACCATGCCACCTTTAATGACTTTCTGGTGAGTTTAAGATTTATGGGGACTTAAAAAATGAGATTCGAAATGTTTGAGTACGAGCCATGACACCAATACGATTGTAATTCGTTCCCATTTCTGGTATGGGACTTAAGCATGCACCCAAGGACACATGTATAATTTTTCTAGCCATTTTGGTGAACTGGAGCATGTATTTGTAGTTCAGATTTGAATTATGGACATTAAATGCCTAGGAAACTCAATTAATGTATAAAAAGGCCAAACGAACCCTGAATAAGTTTAAATTTCAGCACGGATATCATGTCGTTCCATGTCGCCCCTAGAAGAAAATACAAGGTGAAAAGAGGCAGTGATTACGTTTCGACCACAAGGGGGACATGTGTCCCTATCGGAACCACGAGGCTTCTTTGAGAGAATCTCCGTTTGTAAGAGGTTTGTAATAAAACTTGCGCCAAAATGGACAAAAAAATTCCTCGACATATAAGTGCGATGTCGTGACACCATCGCAGGTTTCACGATTTTCAGCTTAGTTTTGGATTTACGGGATTTAAAAACCGAGATTCTTCTCACATTTTTTTTCAAATAGCACACGGTTCACTCACGAAAGCCGATATTCAATGAAACTTCATGGAAACCATATTTTAAAGGTTTCCCGCCTCTTCTCCCAGATATGCATGATGTAGATGTTTGTTTAATAGTTCATCTCATCCAAAATCAATTAGTTTTATAAAAAACTATTTTAAGATTCATGGAATTGTGCATTGTAAAGGTACAAAAAAGTGACAATTCATTTAGAAAAAACAGGTTTTGGCAATAAAGATATGGAAGATTCTAGAGAAACAAAGGAGAAGTGCTTGTGTTTTGAGGTTCGTGCATTATGCTTAAGTTCAACCATGGAGTCTTCTAGATTGTACATGTGGTAGAATTTGGTGGAATGTAGATGATATCCAACGACCAGTAGTGCTCGGATTTGCCATCTTTGTACCGTCGGATTGGCTTCATCCAACGAGCAACTTTCATAGTTATTCGCAACTATATAGGAGTATAGATGTATATATATATATATATACATATACATATATATATATATATATATAGATGTGTCCCATGCTAGACAAAATAAAGTTTGAGCGCATGCGTGGGACGACCCTCCCCCTCCCCCCCCGATGCCGCCTCGAAGCTGGGATACTAACATCATAGGTATTGAACCAGGCTTGGAGTCAGTTACGGTGTTCGGTTTGAAATGTACTTGGCGTGGCCCATCGAAGTTGTGCATTTGGGATTTAAACACATCATACACCATCGTGTCCATACATACTTTCAGGCCGCATGCAGTGTATATATACGGGGTCTTCTAAATCGACCACGTCTCCCTCGTGCGGTTTTTTGTGATGACACGCATATTTGTGGGCTCCCCAAGTTTATATATATCATCCCTTTGACCGATAATGAGGGGTATGTGTCGGCCATGAATGGATTCCTCCTAGTTCATGTTAGGGCCGGTCACCGTCAAATGTCGGTCAACCAAAGCTCGAGCTCATGTGTTGTCAGGATTCCCTCCCAGATGCTCGGATTGCTGGGTTCGACTTACATCAAACCCTGCGTACGTATCTCGTCCTTAACTACCTTGCCTTCATGGTTGTTGTCTGTATCTAGAGGTAGGCACCACATCTAAATTGTAAATTATTCTATATTGAAAACACACATCACCCCTTCCCAACGTACATCAATTTGGGCCGCATGCAAGAGGTGCTGGTTTTGTGGTCCCTCTCGTGCGATGTTTATTATGGTTCAATCTATTGGCCCAAGCGGTTTATCGACAACAAAAACTGTCATTTGACCAAACGAAAGATTCATTGGTCCGTCTTATGGTAGGTCACGGCGACATGCATGTATGACCAAAGTATCGACCATTACGTGCATCCGCCCCGCTGACACGAAGTGGGAGGTGGTGGGACAAGCATCCTAGATAGGTACGACATTATGTCATTATATATATACTAGCTAGGTGGTTGTTAGGGTGCTTTCGGGTTTGCGAGGCAGGTGCCACCAAAGTTATGCATTGTGTATTTAAAGTTTTAAACATCCCCAATATTCGTACATATATTTGGCCACTTCCAGGTGGTTCTTGACTTCTGGCCCCTCTCATCGATCTTCAATGACGCGCCCAACCATGGGCCCGCGGGGTCAAAGTTGTGCATTGGAATTTTGTACATCACATACCACCCTTTTCACTCATATATATTTGGGCCACATACTGGTGTGGCTGTCTTTTGACCCTCCCTAACATTATTTTTTGCTGCAAAGACTCTGATGACCCTCGATGGACGCGGGGTATAATAACTTAACCGTGTGCAATACAAGTGCAATGTGAATCATCACGACCGCGCAAGCGCGAGTAAATTAAGGTGGAGGTACTGGCTCAACCCTGTACCATGCAAGTGCACTGAAATCACCACGACCGCGCAATCACGAGCAAAGGGTGGAGGTACTGGCTCAACCGTGTGCGATGCAAGTGCGCTGAAATCACCACGACCACGCAAGCGTGAGCAAAGGGTGGAGGTACTGGCTTAACCGTGTGCGATGCAAGTGCGCTGTAAAACCACCACCTGCGTGGAAGCTAAAGGCGGGTAAGTTTATACGGAAATTAGGACGAACCGTGTGTGGTAGACCAGCTAGCTAGAAATATAAAAAACAAACTACCCGCCTTGAGTGTTGCAAAAATCGGCGGATCCGCGCCACTTTTCCTTATTATCATACACACATATTGTTATTGGACCGTGCGCGATCTTGGGCACTCCCGCGCCACATCAATTCCATTACCCAAATTTTAGTAGCCGCTATACTTCAACCGTCGCCCACACTCCTCCAGCACCGACCTTATAGTAAAATTGCAGTAGCCAAGGCATTTGAACCGTCGCCCTCCCTCGTCCACCACCATCTCCGCCCACCATTACGAAAATTCTCAGTAGCCGCGTGTATCCTCAAACACCACACCCTCCCCCCTCCACAGTCCCCCACTGTCGGCGTCCTGGGAACGGGGGTCCCCAGACTTGCCTGCCTGCGGCCTGCGGCATGGCTCGAGTGGTGGCCCAGTACGACCCATCTTCATTAGCGCAAGCCTCAAGACCCTCACGAGGGGCCAAGCCTCGCGGGGCGGATGACACGAGGCTTCATCAGGAACGGCCTCACCAGGCAGGCTCGCGAGGAGGCAGAGAGATCAAGGCAGGGTACCTCGCGAGGTGCTCGTGACGCAAGCCATGACGATCGAGACCAGGTGGGCGCCAGCCCGCGTGGTGTCCTTGTTTCCTCTTTGGTGCAAAGGGGGCAAGTGCAGGCGTGGAGTACCGAGGCATCAGGCAAAGGTTGCCATTTCAGTGCAATGAGACCAAGACCAGCAGAGCTGTAGGATGGAGGTCACCGTGGAGCCCAAGACGGCGTCATCGCCAGTGCCTTTGCCAGCCGAAGACCAACTTTAGTCAGGATAACTTGTACTAGATGTTCCCCTTCAAAATGGCCGTTGTTGGCGCCCTTCCCGCTAAATATTTGGGAAGAGGACGAGGGCCTCTATAAATAGGGCTATCATCCATCTAGAGAGGGGCGATCGAGTGCTCATTAGATTGAGAGGCGATCGAACTCATCCAAGCAGTTCATCGCACCAGCTCAAGAACACCTCTCGCGAGGCAGTTCATCCCTGTAATGTTCATCATCAGCCCCTGAGGCAATCCACCACACCACACACTGGAGTAGGGTATTACACCAGAACGGTGGCCCAAACCAGTATAAATCTTGTGTCCCTTGTGTTGTTCATCGTTTAGCCTAGATTCTCGCGAGGCGATCGAACGTGGATTGGTAGGGGGAAGATCTTTGCGCACAGCCGAGAGTTCGAACCTTAAGGGTCTGCAGGAACCCAACATCCGACATTTGGCGCGCCAGGTAGGGGTGCGCCGGAATCTTTCTTCCGCTATTTCGCGTTTGATCTTCCATCGTGTCCATGGCGGACGCTCGCCGGGATCGCACCGAGCGTCGGGCTGCTCTCGCCGCCCCCGTCGCCCCGACGACTCCCGTCGGCGGGTTTCCTCGTCGTTGCCCGTCGCCTGCCGCCAACGCCGCCACCGGCACGGCGGGGAACGAGCAGCAGGCCTCGTCGCTGCATCCTTCGGTGCGGCGGGAAGGCCGCACCGCCACCCCGTCGCTGACTCCAGCTGGCTCGTCGTCCCACGCCCGTCGCGCCCCTACGGACGTGCATGCCACCTTGCTCCTAGCGTGTGAGCTCCTGCACTACCGTCCCGTCGACGACCTCTACGAGGAGTGGCTCGCTCGCATCACCGAGCTCGTCAGCGCCGCAGGGGGCTCCCCTGCGCCGTCCCTCTCGCTGCCTCACCCTCCGTCCTGCGTGGGTAGCGCAGCCCAGGAGGTTCCTCCGCCACCTCCTCCCCAAGAAGGCGCCCTGGCTCCAAGGCGCATGGCCCCAGGACTTGATCCACCGCGTCTGGCGCCCGCACGAAAAGAAAGGAGCTGCCAAGAAATCCCTCGTCCCCAAGAAGGTGCACGCGTGCTCCCGGCACCGGTGCGCCACGACCGCGTCCCTGCGCTACCACGTCAAGACCCCCCGTTGCTTCAGGCAGCGGCGCGCGGGAATCCCCAGGAGCAAGCCCCGCATCAGTAGAGAGCTCCGGTGGCCACCGCAGGCTGCCGCACCTTCACCACCGAGCTACGCAGTGTCGCCTGGCCGGGCAAGTTCAAACCTGACCTGCCCCCTCGCTACGATGGCACTGCCGACCCCGCGGAGTTCCTACAGCTCTATGAGCTAGGCATTGAAGCCGCCAACGGGGACGAAAAGGTCATGGCGAACTAGTTTCCCATGGCACTCAAGGACGGTGCCCGCACCTGGCTCCTGAACCTGCCTCCAGGCACGATCTCCTCCTGGGACGAGATGCGCACTCGCTTCATCGCCAACTTTCGGTAGCTTGTGACCGCCGCTTGACCGTGGGTGACCTGTGCTGCATCAAGCAGCAACCCGGAGAGACCTTGCAGAAGTACATCCAGCGCTTCAACAGCGCTCGCCTCAAGATTCCCAAGGTGACCGAGGAGGCCATCATCTCGGCGTTCTCTGATGGCGTCCGTGACGTCAAGATGAAGGAAGAGCTGGCGATCCACGAAGATCTGTGTACGTCTCTGGAGTTGTTCAACCTGGCGACCAAGTGCGCAAGGGCTGAGGAGGGACATCTCTCCCTTCTGGAGCTCCCGTCAGCAGACCCAGAAGAGAAGAAAGCCAAGGCCAAGGATGTGAAGCGCAAGGGAGCATCTGTGTTCGCAGTAGAGCCGGACATGAAGCATGGCAGGGACCAGTCCGAGTCGTCCAAGGGCAGCCGGTACTGTGTGTACCATGATCTCCATACCCACAACACCAAGGAATGCCAAGATCTCAGGGCCGTGTGAGAAGGCCGTGCCGGTCGACGCCCCGAGCGCAACGATCAGGGCTACGGCCGAGGCAGAGCAAGAGGTGCAGGACGATGGGACGACCGTGGTCCTCGGCAAGGATGGCGCGACCGGCCTCGCGAGGACCGCTGGCAGGACCAGCCTCGCGAGGGGCTTGGAGGGATCAACCTCCTGAGGATCGCCCGCAAGGCAACACATGACTTCCTCCTCTGCCACCACCACCAAGAAGGAATGACGACCATCATCAGGACGAGGGGGCTGGGGGCTTCCAGGAGCCGCGTGCAATCGCTTGCATCTTGGGCAGTGCCCAGGCCCCAGCCTCTCAGTGCATCTTCAAGCAGTTTGCTCGCGAAGTGAATGTAGTCCTCCCCAAGCTTGAGGCCATGCGCCCCCTCAGGTGGTCTGCGTGCGCCATCACGTTCAGCTCAAATGCGCGGAAACGGCCGGTGTCCTCCCGATGCTCTGTTCCCCAGTCATCAGCAATGTGCAAGTTACCAGGACCCTCATCAATGGCGGGGCAGGGCTCAACATCCTGTCCATCAAGATGTTCAACAACCTCCAAGTGCCATATGATCAGCTTCAACCAACCAAGCCTTTCTCAGGAGTCACTGATGGTTCCACTGTCCCGATAGGGCAGGTCCGCCTCCCTGTCACCTTTGGACAGTGCAAGAACTACCGTACCGAGCTCATTGACTTCGACATCGCCCACATTCGCCTGCCATACAATGCCATCCTCGGGTACCCTGCCCTGCCCAAGTGTATTGCAGTGACTCACCATGGCTACAATGTCCTCAAGATACCAGGAAGTGGCGGAGTCATCACAATCCCCTGTGAAGAGAAGGATGCGGTGTGCTCTCTCGAGCGCGCCTTCCAAGCTGCGTCAATTGAGGACCCAGACAACAAGAGTGGAAACCTTCCTGAAGCAACCCCCATGAAGAAGAAGACGTCACCTGGCTCAAGGCCTCAGGAGGTAGGCACCCCCGGAGGCGCCGCATGCGGACATGCGCCCATCCAAGGGGCACCGCCCTCCATCGCATAGGGAGGCGTGCCCGGCACCCTCCTCGGGCAAGGCTCTGGGTCTCTCTCCTGGGGAGCCACTGACTTTGCCAAGATCACGAGGGAGGCACTCGAGCACCACTTGGAGGCGTGCTTCGCGGCACGTCTCCCTCAGGAAGGCATAAGGCAAGGAGGGCCCAACCCTCAGGAGTTCATCACCAAGGTCGCTCAGGAGTTGCAGGAATCGAGAGTCATGCGCGGCAACCGCCGCCTGCCCAGCGTAGCTCCCCATCCAGGCGAGGATGGCGGGCTGCGCGTCTGCATCGACTACCCAGGGCTCAATCGAGTCGCGTCTCAGGAGTGCTTCTGGCCTTCGCGTGTAGGACGTTGCGAGGGTCCACCGCACATCTACGTTCGCATGCCCTTCAGCTTGCCGAACGCGACTACCGCCCACCAGCGCCTGATGAGAAGCATTCTGGAAGCTCAGGTGGCCAAGCACCACACACACCTGGAGGAAATAGAGGTCAACCTCGCCGAGCCGCTCGGACCTCCCGAGCCTCCCGAGGCTCGGAGCCTCGAGGGCTCATGAGGATTGGCTTCTTCACCACGCACCGTCAGCTACTCCAGCACTCGCTCTGCAATGGTATCAGGTGACTTCTCTCAAGTTTTGTTTCAGCTGGGAGCGCCCTCAGGGCTGCATCATTCCCAGGTCGTGTGGGTCTGTCCCCGTGGCATGTATCCTTTTTGCTTATGTCTGCAGCTTACCTTGTTGGGGGCGCCCCTCGGGCTGCATCATCCCCAAGCCGCTTGGGCCTGACCCAGTGGCGTGTGCCTTTCTCTTCATCTATTTAAGTTGATTTGCTTATTTATCCTTAACCTGCTTATGATACCGTCCGCCGCCTACTACGGGCCTATTTTTCCACATGCAAATCGCTTGCACGTTAAATGGGGGGCGCCTGAGCATCGTGACTCAGGAGCTCTTACTGGCTCTCCAGCCCTCACCCCCTGGCCTTGTCCACGGCATAGCGACCTGGCATACCAGCGGCGGCTGAGCTTGCTCGAGGGCCGGGACCTGAGGACGTAGAGCAGTTGCATCTTAACCATCTTGCAGAACGCGTACCACCGACAAAGGCCCAGCCAGCGCAACCTGCCTCGAGGTAGGGCCTCGTGAGTCCCGCTTGGCTCACGGGTGCCCAGACACACCTCTCCTAGCCCTACTGGTCAGGCCACGCTGCCGTATGGGCTGTACACGCCCGGGGCTCCTACCGAGGAGGAGCCCCTCCCACGCAGCTGGAAGCACCATGCTCCGCGCTGGATGATGACACTGTCGAGGAGCGGCTATGCCCGTACACATACGGAAGCGCTATGCTCCGCGCTAGTGATAAACAACTGAGGGCAGCTGTCGGTGTCAAAACCGGTGGATCTCGGGTAGGGGGTCCCGAACTGTGCGTCTAGGCGGATGGTAACAGGAGACAAGGGACACGATGTTTTTACCCAGGTTCGGGCCCTCTCGATGGAGGTAATACCCTACTCCTGCTTGATTAATATTGATGATATGGGTAGTACAAGAGTAGATCTACCACGAGATCAGAGAGGCTAAACCCTGGTAGCTAGCCTATGGTATGACTGTTGTTCGTCCTACGGACTAAAACCCTCCGGTTTATATAGACACCGGATAGGGTTAGGGTTACACAGAGTCGGTTACAATGGTAGGAGACCTACATATCCATATCGCCAAGGTTGCCTTCCACGCCAAGGAAAGTCCCATCCGGACACGGGACGAAGTCTTCAATCTTGTATCTTCATAGTCCAGGAGTCCGGCCAACGGTGATAGTTCGGCTATCCGGACACCCCTAATCCAGACTCCCTCAAGAGTCTCTGAACCAGGCTTCAATGACGCATTTAGTACGGGCGCGCATATTGTCTTCGGCATTGCAAGGCGGGTTCGTCTTCCGAATACTTCATAGAAGATTTTGAACACAAGGATAGTGTCCGGCTCTGCAAAACAAGTTCCACATACTACCGTAGAGAGAATAACCTTTGCACAGATCTGCTAACGTATTCCGCGGCGTGACATCACACCACGGCCAGGCCTTTATACGAATCGTTTTTATTGTCCACCTCAGCTCGTTTAGCGAGGCGGTTTCCTTGGCACGTCTTATCAAAGCAGAGATCGTCCCCCCTTATTCTGGGATTCTCATCAATACGGACGTGGGTAACCCATCCGCGCCATTGATTACGGCGCTTGGGAGATAAGCGAGTTTTACCAGGCTGGCGGGGGACGCATAGCTTCGTCCGTCCATATAAGGGGATAAGGATCCACCTTTTCACCCACGCCTTCTTCCTCCTTTGCTCATCCATTTCCACGACTTTTCGAGCTCCAGCGCCCAAGTCCGCACACCCCACCTCAACCTTCTCCAACTATGTCTGGAGCGGGAGGCAGGTGGATGGCCTCCTCCGTCACGGAGGGGCACATCAAAAAGCTGCGGTAGGCCGGATACTTGTCCAGCAACATCGTGCACCGGCTACCCGACGAGGGGCAGCTCATTCCCACCCCGGGCCCATGAGAGGGTGGTGTTCCTCACCCACTTCCTCCGCGGACTAGGTTTTCCACTTCACCCATTTTTCCGGGAGCTCATGTTCTACTACGGCTTGGATTTCCACGATCTGGCCCCGAATTTCATCCTCAACATCTCGGCGTTCATCGTCGTGTGCGAGGCCTTCGTCTGCATCCAGCCCCAGTTCAGCTAATGGCTGAAGATCTTCAATGTCAAGCCGAAGGTAGTGGGTGGCCGCCAAGCGGAGTGCGGAGGCGCCATGGTTGGCAAGATGGCCAAAGTCCTATGGCTCGAGGGCTCCTTTGTGGAGACCATAAAGGGGTGGCAATCGGGGTGGTTCTACATCACCGAGCCGCGCGCCTCTCAATGGGCGGCGGCCCCCGAATTCTGATCTGGCTTCCCCACGCGGCTCACATCATGGAACGAGACGGGCCTGTCGTGGGGTGATTCGGACGAGCTATCCAAACTCCAAACATGCGTCCAAAACCTGGCGGACAAGAATCTCAGGCTTGTCAACATTATCCAGGTGATGCTCATCCGCCGGATTCTCCCATGCCAACAACGGGCCTTCAAATTGTGGGAGTTCGATCCAGCACAGCACCCAACTCTGAAAAGGCTCTTCGACACTACGTACGAAGATGCCTGGAAGGTGCTGTTCAAGGGCGCCAAGGTTCTACATCCGCTACCAAGATCGCGGATTCAGCTCGCAGCGTCAAGCCAGCGAGGTAAGTTATTTTACCCTTTATGGGACTCTTTTTCATAGTTTAACTCTATGTGGGATCTAAAACTCCCTAACCTTTGACAGGCTGGCTGAAGACGTGGGACAGATTAACTGTCCGCCCTTTGCCGAAGACCTGGACGCCCGATTGATTTGGAAGCTGGCTCCGGCACCTCACGTGGTGCCGGAGAAGAAGGCCACGGGAACTCGAAGGAGCTCCCAGCGCCAGGTGCTGTCGGACTCACCGCCCGACAACTCTGAGGCGGAATCCTCCTCTGAGGAAGAGGAGGAGGAAAGAGAAGCCTCTTCCCAAGCGGGGGGGAGAGAAAAAAAGGAAGGCCGCCCCGACTGGGGAGGCCGGAGGTTCCAAGAAAGGAAGGACCCTTCCTCCGGACTTCTCCACCAACGCCGACAGTGACGAGGAGGAGTGGCCACCAAGGGCCAAGCCCCTGGCGAGATCGTAAGTGTCCGGACTCCGGAATAGTTCATGACTTTTTATTTGTCGCATAGTGTCTTCTAACGCCGAATATGACCATGTAGCCCGCCCAAAGAGGAGCTTGCCGCTTCGTCGAGTGGCTCCCTGGGCTCGTCGGATGTGAATAGTACTTCACTTCCGACCGCCTCCTCTCCTCGTGTCGCCGACGACACTGCGGTGGAGTCCCAAGAGGGGCCCAGCCAGGAGGAGGTGGTCCTGGAGGCGCCGCAAGGCGACCTCCCGGACTCCGGGCGCGAAGGGGGCGAGACCCCAGAGGGATCTAAGTTTGGCCCTGTGCCGGACTCCGTACCGGAACCTTCAGTGGTTCCGAAGTCTGGGAAGCGGCCCCTTCTTAAGAAGGGTAAGACTACGACGCCGGTGACCTCCGTCCATCCGGAGGCACCAGATAGCTTGCTGGAGGCGCTTAAAGGCGCCTCCATCAACGAGGAGCACCGCACTTTTATGAGTGTGGTGATCCAGAAAGTTCAGTCCGCCAAGAGAGGGCTGACTGAAGCCTGTACCAGCCTTTTAACAGGCTTTGAGGTAAGTTTAGAATATCTAAAAATATTACCGCATAGACAAGAGTTCTCGATGCTTAGTTCGGTGTTCGTAAAGAAAAGCCGGACTAAGGATCTAAAAAGATATACGCAGGATTCTAACATAAGTATGTCAATATGCGAATGCAGAGCTGCGCTTGACCTCTGCCAAGACCGATCATGGAGGTCAATGCATTGAAGAAGAGCCTTGAGCGGTCCGAGAACGAGATCGGCCTTGCCAAGAAGCAGCTCGAGGAAAGGGAAGGTAAGTAATACCTTATTAAAGAAATACCTTATAGAAAGGATTCGGTTGCAAAAAATGACAGGAATAACGTGGGTATTGTAGGGGCCACGAACGAGGTGGCGACCACGAAGGAAGCGGTGTCCGCGCCGAAAGCAAAGCGGTCATGAGCGCACCGAGCGAGAGAAGCAGGAGGAGCGGGTGGCGGAGGTGCGACAAGAGCTCGAGGCTCTCGTGGAAAAACACGAGAGTTTGGAGCGTGACTCAAGACTAGAGAGTCTCGAGCTCGCCTCGGCTCTTGAGAGTGCCAAAGCCGCTAAGGTCAAGCCCAAAAGCCCTCCAAGAAATTGAATCATTAAAGAAGATAGCGGCGGGTAAGGCATTCTTTATGCAAAGCAAGCAAGTGAAGGTGAATTACCTATTACTTACTCGGATTCGGAGCTCTCCAGGAGCATTCGTAGATCTGCCCCGTAGTGTGTCTGATGCTGCCGCGTTCTACCGCGCCAAGGAGGGGAGCTCAACGGAGAAGGTGTTCTGGTCTCAGTATGCTGAGGCCGAACGTCTGTCTCCCCTGGCGACCAGCTTTAGCAGCTGGTCGAGCTCCACAAGGTCGCCGAACAGGCCATGAAGGGCCTCATAGTTCGGCTGTGGCCATTGGAAGCCATGCCTGGGAGCTACTTCGGGCTAGTGCAGCGGCTGGTGGACGCCTGTCCATGGATTGAAGTCATCAAGCGCTCCATCTGCATTGAAGGTGCCCGTCGGGCCCTTGCCCATGCTAAAGTGCACTGGGGCAAGCTGGATGCGGAGAAGCTTGTGACGGACGGGCCACCGAAGGGCAAGGAGCATCGCAAGCCCAAATGTACTATGAGGGCATCTGAAGGGTGCTCACGTATGGCGGATGAGTGCTCCAAAGATGTAATTTTTAATAGACTCGCATTTGTTATCCTGTAGGCTGAAAACTTGTTCATATGCGCTAAGCAACGCTTGTTAATTTAAAATATTACCTTACAGGCGGCCGTTTATCAAATTTGAGAGATGGCAAGTCGTTGGCTTCAGCCCCCATGCCACAGTCTTTGGGGTGTTCGGGATAAACTTGAGCGCTCTTGTTCCCATTCTTGGGTCCGTCGAGGAGGCGCTCAACGCAACGAACAAGGCAACTGGACTTATAGTGCTTGAACACTCTCACTTAGCCATAGAATTCTATAATTTTAAGTTTCGGCGAAGCCCCTAGTATTCGGAAGACCGACTTCGGGGCGCTATCCACGCCTTGGCCGGACAATGCCGACTCCTCGCTCTAAGTGGCATAAGTATTTAGGGACCCGAAAAAACCTCTCGAACAGCGACCGGCTCTTGCCTTATCATGACGGTCAGTTTTAGCTTTCTCCACTGAGGTGCTCAACCCAGCTCAACCGGGGCACAATCGCAGTGGTTCACCCAACGCTACCTTAGCCGATATAACGGAACGTAAGGTACCAAAACATGGGAGCCGGGCAAACCCAACTATTGACCCAAGACATGATTCGGAGCCGATGCATATAATGCTATAAGTTCGGGGTGCCGCACTTGTGAAAGTGTTCGGACTTATCACACCATACTTTTGGGGTACTTAAGCCCCTGGTGTATTGGTCGTACCAAATTGTACGGTTGCGCAATGTCATATATGAACATATATAATGGGAAAGAATGCAATAATAGGCAAGAGCTATATATTGGCTATTAAAAAGAAACTGCAAATAAAAGCAGAACGATACAAATTGTGCGATAAGCAAGGTACGGGACTTTTGACATGTCCCCCTTCCAGGGGTAAGTTTGCGGTGTGGTATGTAAATCAGGTATACTGCTCGTAATAGAGACCACCTGGACACTCGACGCAGTTTTCTGCTTCCATGGCTGTTGCATCGTGTATTCGGCGCGAATGCTGGACAGGGCTTCTGGAGAACAGAGTCCTGCAAGTAAAAGGAAGAAAAAAAAAGGAATGACACAAACGGGAGCCCCTAGTGCGGTCTAGCCGCATTCTGGGTGTGCCGTGGTCGTGGCCCGTACCCTATGCCCATGGTGCTTCAGACCGCAATTACATGCGCGTAGTACTGGCTTCGCGAGTTCGCGAGGGCTGGGGTTGGGGCTGCATTCCTACGCTTGTCCAGAACGTGCCAGGCGGTCTTGCTGTAGGTTACTCCGGGCGCGCTTGACGGTGTCCGATTGTTTATTGGCCAGACTGGAGAATTGCCTTAAGAGGCTGTTCTGCACTTCTGCCGCAAGGGCGGCCGTATGCTCCTCCGTTCGGAATGAGCGTTCGGTGTTTCCATTGACCGTGATTACGCCTCGAGAGCCTGGCATCTTGAGTTTGAGGTACGCATAGTGCGGCACCGTATTGAATTTTGCGAATGCGGTTCGTCCGAGCAGTGCGTGATAGCCGCTGCGGAACGGGACTATGTCGAAGATTAACTCCTCACTCCGGAAGTTATCCGGGGATCCGAAGACCACTTCAAGTGTAACAGAGCCTGTGCAGTTGGCCTCTACACCTGGTATGACGCCTTTAAAGGTCGTCTTTGTGGGTTTAATCCTTGAGGGGTCTATGCCCATTTTGCACACTGTATCCTGATAAAGCAGGTTGAGGCTGCTACCGCCGTCCATCAGGAATCTAGTGAGGTGAAATCCGTCAATAATTGGGTCAAGAACCAATGTGGCGAATTCGCCATGACAGATGCTAGTGGGGTGGTCCCTTCGATCGAAGGTGATCGGGCAGGAAGACCATGGGTTGAACTTCGGGGCGACTGGCTCCATCGCCAGATATCGCCCTTTAGTGCACGCTTCCGCTCCCTTTTGGGTATGTGGGTTGCGTATATCATGTTCACCGTCCACACTTGTGTGGGAAAGCCCTTCTGTCCTCTATTGTTTGGCGGCCGGGGCTCTTCCTCGTCATCGCAATGCATCCCCTTGTCATTGTTTTCGGTGCTTAGCTTGCCTGCTTGCTTGAACACCCAACAATCCCTGTTGGTGTGGTTGGCTGGTTTTTCGGGGGTGCCATGTATCTGGCACAAGCGATCGAGTATTCGGTCCAAGTTGGACGGGCCCTGGGTATTTCTTTTGAATGGCTTATTCCGCTGACCGGGTTTAGAGCCTCTGAATCCGGCATTTACTGTCGTATCTTCAGCATTATCACCGCACGCGACGCTTATGCTTGTTGCGACGCCGACCGCCATTGCTGTCCTTGGTATCCGAACTACTGTGGTGTTTGGCCAAGCTGTTGCTTCGAGCTAGCCAGCTGTCCTCTCCAGCAAAAGCGGGTCATGAGTGTGGTGAGGGCTGCCATGGATTTCGGCTTTTCTTGTCCTAGGTGCCGGGCTAGCCACTCGTCACGGATGTTGTGTTTGAAGGCTGCTAGTGCCTCTCGCATCCGGACAAATGACGATCTGATTTTTCTTTGTTAGGAACCGCATCCGTAATTGTCCGGCCGATTCTTCGCTCTTGAATTATATGGCTAAGGTCATCGGCGCTCGGGTGGTCGCACATATGTGCCCTGGAAGTTATCAAGGAATGCGGCTTCCAGGTCCTCCCAACAACCAATTGATTCTGCTGGCAAGCTGTTAAGCCGATGCCGAGCTGGTCCTTTAAGCTTGAGTGGGAGGTATTTGATGGCGTGTAGATCATCACCGCGGGCCATGTGGATATGGAGGAGGTAGTCCTCGATCCAAACCGCAGGATCTGTTGTGCCATCGTATGATACGATGATCCATTACTTCATCTGTGAGTGGGTGTGCGGCGCCTCTATATTGAGCTATATCACGACGCAGCTCAAATGAGCTTTGTCTACTGTGTTCGGCCCGGCCGGAATTGCTGTATCCGGCGTGACGGTTATCGTCACGTGTCGTTGGGCGCCCACGTGATCCGTAGATCGATCTTGTTTGTCTTGCCTTGTCCTCCAATATGCCTCACAGGTCTGGCGCGTTTCCCCGTGCCTTGGTACTTTTCGAGCGATGCCGGAGTGCGGCTTGAATGGAGGGTCTAGAGGCCTCTCTGTCGCGACCACGGGGTGGCCGGTCGGCCACATCATGCGCTGGTGATGTAGGTTTGGGTGATGCTTCCTCTAATTGGGGTAGCAGCCTGCGTTTGGGGTATCTCTTGGAGGGGCGTTCGAGTTCATACTCTTCGACTGCAAGGACTTCAGTCCATCATCTGCCTAGCAAGTCTTGGTCAGCTCTAAGCTGTCGCTTTTTCTTGAGGGTGCTTGCCGTGGCCATAAGCCTGCGTTTAAAACGCTCTTGTTCAACGGGTACTCGGCCCGACGAATTAAATCGTCGCCGAGGCTTGCCTCGCCTTCGGAGGGGCGCATAATTATCGCCCTCTACCTCTCTTTCTCGCCAAGACCGTCGATGCGGACTTGCTTCTCCCTCCTCCCGTGCTGAGTCCTGCTGGAGGGGCCGTCTTCGGCACCGTCTGGGTATTATTGTCTCCGTGCGGAATCGCCGTGTTCTTGTGGCAGGATTTAGAGCGGATACCGGCGCCGGGCGCTTGGGTTGTTTCTTGGAGGAGTCATCCTCCGCTTTTCCATCGCCGTTCCCATCTTTTGGGATGTCCACTATGTATATGTCGTATGACGAGGTGGCCTTCCAGTGCCCTGTAGGCGCTGGTTCTTGGTCGTCTCCGGCATCGTCGTCCATACCGTCGATGTCTTCGGAGTCAAGTCGAGCATGTCGGTTAAATCGCCGAGTGGCTACAAAGTGGGTGGTGGGTGGGCGTTGAATTTCTTCGTCGTCCGCATCCCAACCTTCCTGACCGTAGTCCGGCCAGGGCTCTCCTGATAAAGAGAGAGACTTTAGCGAATTCAGGATGTCGCCAAAGGGCGAGTGCTGAAAGATGTCCGCGGCAGTGAACTCCATGACCGGCGCCCAATCGGATTTGATTGGCAGGAGCGCGGAGAGTTCGGAGTCCGGCACCTTGGAGTCACGGTCTTCGCAGCGACAGGGGATGGAGTTCGGCTCAATCGCCGTTGAGATCGTAGCCCCCGAGGCGGTGTCCAACCACTCTTCCTCGATCGGGGGAGTCGGCTCCGAGCTAAGGGTCGGAGCGGATACTGGTGCGGCTTCCAGGGCGCTGTTCGGCGACAGAGCTAGATCTTACCCATCGAGACAGTGCGGCACGCTCGGCTGTGGCTCGAATCGGTCGAAGATCAAGTCTCCGCGGACATCGGCCGTATAGTTCAAGCTTCCAAATCTGACCTGATGGCCAGGGGCGTAGCTTTCGATCTGCTCCAGATGGCCTAGCGATTTGGCCCGCACTGCAAAGCCGCCGAATACGAAGATCTGTCCGGGGAGAAAAGTCTCACCCTGAACTGCGTCGTTGCTGATGATTGAAGGAGCCATCGGGCCTATAGGTGACGACACAGAGGAACTCTCAATGAAAGCACCAATGTCGGTGTCAAAACCGGCGGATCTCGGGTAGGGGGTCCCGAACTATGCGTCTAGGCGGATGGTAACAGGGGACAAGGGACACGATGTTTTTACCCAGGTTCGGGCCCTCTCGATGGAGGTAAAACCCTACTCTGCTTGATTAATATTGATGATATGGGTAGTACAAGAGTAGATCTACCACGAGATCGAGAGGCTAAACCCTAGAAGCTAGCCTATGGTATGATCGTTGTTCGTCCTCTGGACTAAAACCCTCCGGTTATATAGACACCGGATAGGGTTAGGGTTACACAGAGTCGGTTACAATGGTAGGAGACCTACATATCCGTATCGCCAAGCTTGCCTTCCACGCCATGGAAAGTCCCATCCGGACACGGGACGGAGTCTTCAATCTTGTATCTTCATAGTCCAGGAGTCCGGCCAACGGTGATAGTTCGGCTATCCGGACACCCCCTAATCCAGGACTCCCTCATTAGCCCACGGCTGTATCAACCTCAGGGAGCCCAGAGCTCAGTGTCTGGCCTCATCGCAAAGCCTCCCCTCGGGAGTGCCGCGCGAGGGGGCTGGACACGGGGGCTGTGCCAGGGCCACGCCCGAGCACACGCCACCCAGCCAGGTCCCTTGGACCTGGTCGTCGCGCGCCCCTCCCCGAGCGGAACCAAGGTATGAAGACCTGTTTGAGCGTCAAGGGGGACTCCTGAGCATCGCGACTCAGGAGCCTAACTGGTCACGTAGCCCCTCACTCCTTAGTTCCGAAAGGCTAACGGCGGTCGAGGTATGCGCGGGCCCGGGCCCTGCCGACGTAGAACGACAGATCCTCTCTTCCACCCCCTCCATATTTGTTGTTTGCGCGTCAAGGGGGACTCCTGAGCATCGCGACTCAGGAGCCTAACTTGTCACATAGCCCCTCACTCCTTAGTCCCGTCCTACTGATCTTGTCGGGGCTAACAACGGCTGAGGTATGCGCGAGGCCGGGCCATACCGACGTAGAACACAAGCAAATAGGAAGGAAATCGCAAAATCTAGAAAATCCAGAAGCAAATATTACAGACCATAGATTGTTCTCACAGTACCAGACACAAATTTAAACGCCTCCACGAGGCATGGTGCATGTTGCAGGAACCAAAGCAGGAAAAGGGCCGCGAGAAGATCACCCCTGAGCCATGCCACCGCTCGTCGTCGAGTCGCGCTTGTCAGCTCCACCCCCTGGGGCTACGAAGCCAGCAGTGCCTCGCCTGGGCGCGGTGTTGAAGGCGCGGAACTTTGCCAGCAAGGCCTCCGCTCGACCCTTGACGGCTTCGGCAGTTGCGTCGGAGCGCTTGGCGTCCACGGGCTCCAGCATGTCGTCGAGGTTGGCGTCGGGGTTGTGGAGGTAGATGTGGCTGAGGATCCGCGTCAGCGCTGCGGAGGAAAGGACGCGAGCCTTGACTTCGGACATGGGGCCGATGCCAATCACGACCTCGTCAAGCGCCTCGATGAGGAAGGGAACCAACTTAGTGGGGACTTCCTTGGCTCCGGCCAGCGGTTTCTCCAGGCCCCTGTCATACAGCGTCTTCAGTGCTATGCGAGCCCTCTCCTCATAGCACATGAAGGCCACGCGGGCCTCGGCCAAGGCCTTCGCCTCGGCATCCAGCTCAACCCTCTCCGTCTTCAGCACCTGCTCTAGCGTCTTCAGCCGGTCGCGGTCGGCTGAGAGTTCAGTGTCGCGGTCCTTGACAGCAGCCTCCAGAGCCTTCATCTCCTCCTCTTTCACCTGGCGGTCGCGAATCTCCTTGGCGAGCTCATCACGCAGCCTTTGCAACTCGCCCTCCAGCGTCTTGCAGTGGCCCTTGACAGTTGAAGCGTCCTTCAACGCCGCGTCACGGGTGGCTAAGGCCTGGGAGGTGGCTTGCTTCTCCTACTCGGAAGCCGTCACAGCCTGGGTCAGTGCCGCTCGGATGGAGGCATCAGAGCGAACCCAACTGGGGACCAACTCCAGGCGCCGGCCACAAGGCGGGGGTCCGCGCTCCAGAGATCCTCCCGCAGCCGGCTCAGCTCGTCGGCGGCACGGTCCAAGGCGACGAAGGAAGCAGAGGAGACGTGAGCCGGTGGAGTAGGAGGAGAAGATGGCAGCGTGATCATTGCTTGGGAGGCGGGGACCTCCTGAGCCTTGGTAACTTCAGCGACAGCATCAAGCGCAGGCGCCTCCGGAGTCAGCGGGGTCACGGGGGCTGACTCCTCGCCGGAGCGTCCCTGCTGGCCTCGCGAGGATGATTGGGCATGGGACATGCATGCCTCGCTGCCTCCTTTCCCCGTGAGGGAAGACGCGGCCCCGACTGATGAGCCCGTCCCAGGCGGGGTTGCCGCGTCTCCCTTCAGCCTCTTCGCCGCAGGTAGCAGCCTACCCAATGAATGATGTCAGGCCTCGACGACAAAAGATAGGAGCAAGGCGGAGTTCAAGTACTTACTGGTTGACTGCCGCGGGATCCCACGGACTCCGGCCAAGCTTGAAGCCCGAAAGCCTCTTGTGAGGCTCAACCTCGGGAGGCCCAGCCGTAGAGGAAGGCGCACCTGAAGGGCTAGAGATGGCTTCAGCCGACGCAAGGGCTGGGGTAGACCCTCGGGAGATCAGCCCAGACCTGTCCTTCTTCAGAACCAAGGGCGGGTCCTCCCCTCCTCGCCTAGCGCCGGCCTCGTCGTCATCAGGCATGGAGCGGAGGGCGCTGGACCTGCGCCAGGGGGAAGTCTCCCACGTCCCCTCGAAGGTCGCCTCCGAGTCACGCTCCTGATCCTCGTCGTCATGTTCCTCCTCTCCCCCGCTGGAGTCACCAGAGGACAAGTTCACCGTCACCGTCGCCGCCTGGCCCTCAGGGTCCTCCGCTGGTACCAGACCGACCCCGTTGAAGGTGGGCATGGTGTCCACCACCCGTTCCCAGTCATCATGAAGGAACAGGGGGACTGGAGCATCCACCGGGCCTGCCACATCCTCTCCGACCAAGAAGCGGAGGGCCACGGTCAGGTCCTCGTCATTCAGGGCATCCAAGCTCAGGCGGAGGACGATGTCTGCATCCGCGAGCCTCCAAAGCTGGCGTGAGTGTGCCTGAACAGGGGCCACCCGGTGCGATAGGAACTCCCTCGGGAGCGAGGCCCCGGTCAGCTTCGCCGCCCTCAGATTGCCCGGCCTCAGGTCGATGTTCATCTTCTCCAGCACCAGTTTCGCCCCCGGTCGTCAAGCTTCGTGCGGGACCATGCCTCAATGGCCTCGGGCTGCTCCATGGGCAGCTCCAGCAGGGGGTTGTGGCACCTGGCGTCCACCATGATCCACTTGCTCCGGAAGCCGTCGGCCCTCTTCCCGGCCTTCGAGATGGCGTTGGACTTGGAGTACGCGACAAAGCTCGCGCACGCCGAGATGTTGGCGCCAGTGACCCAGAGGGAGAAGAAGTGGCGCAGCAAGGCCACGGAGGGCATCACCCTGACGTGCGCCTCGCAATAGTAGGCGAAGATCGACAGAAGCAGAACAGAGTTGGGGTGGAGATGCAGAGCATGCAACTGATACTGGCGAAGGACGGCAAGGAAGAATTCAGAGAAAGGAGGAACCAGACCAGCGATAACGACACTCATTAAGAGGGGGTAGAAGGTGCTCCCCTTGTCCTCCGGTCGAGCGGAGCCAAGCCGGAGCGCAGTCTCCCCCATCTCGATGATCTGCACCGCAGCCATCTGGCGCGTGAGGGCGAGATTCTTCTCCGTCACATTGGGGGAGACCAGAGCCGGCGAGTACCAGGCTAATGCAGCCCCAGCAGGGGTCTTGCGGGGTGCCATTGCTCGCCGGAGGAGAAAGGCTGCAGCAAATCTGGAGTTTTCGGAAGCAGCAGGGCGAAGAACAAGAAAGGGGATCTGAAGCAAGGAGAACGAGAGGAATGAAGGTAAGGCTAACCCGGGCCAGCCTTTTGTCAGTCGAGCGGTTGACGAGGCGGCATGGGGAAGCAAAGGCACCCACGTCCAATCAACCGCCACGCGGCGCCCAAGGCCGCAGGCTGATGGGGCCCGCAGCACTCCACACTTTCCCCTTCGCTTCTCTGCTAAGCCAAGTCCGAGCGCGCCTTGGGCCCGGGGGATACTGTCGGCGTCCTGGGAACGGGGGTCCCCAGACTTTCCTGCCTGCGGCCTGCGGCGTGGCTCTAGTGGTGGCCCAGTACGTCCCATCTTCATCAGCGCAAGGCTCAAGACCCTCGCGAGGGGCCAAGCCTCGCGGGGCGGATGACACGAGGCTTCATCAGGAACGGCCTCGTGAGGCAGGCTCGCGAGGAGGCGTAGAGCTCAAGGCAGGGTACCTCGCGAGGTGCCGTCACGCAAGCCATGACGATCGAGACCAGGCGGGCGCCGACCTGCGCAGTTTCCTTGTTTCCTCTTTGGTGCAAAGGGGGCAAGCGCAGGCGTGGAGTACTGATACGTCTCCAACGTATCTATAATTTATTATTGTTCCATGCTATTATATTACCCCTTTTGGATGTTTATGGGCTTTATTTTACACATTTATACCATTTTTTTGGGACTAACCCACTAACCGGAGGCCCAGCCCATATTGTTGTTTTATTGCCTGTTTCAGTATTTAGAAGAAAAGGAATATCAAACGGAGTCCAAACGGAATGAAACCTTCGGCAGCGTGATTTTTAGGAAGAATATGATCTGCGAGACTTGGAGTTCACGTCAGAAGAGCGCCGAGGAGGCCACGAGACAGGGGGGCGCGCCCACCCCCCTGGGCGCACCCTACCCTCTCGTGGGCCCCTCGAGGCTCCCCCGACCGACTTCTTTCACCTATATAAGCCTACGTACCCTAAAAACATCGAAGGAGAAGATAGATCGGGAGTTCCGCCGCCGCAAGCCTCTGTAGCCACCAAAAACCTCTCGGGAGCCCGTTCTGGCACCCTGCCGGAGGGGGAATCCCTCACCGGTGGCCATCTTCATCATCCCGGCGCTATCCATGACAAGGAGGGAGTAGTTCACCCTCGGGGCTGAGGGTATGTACCAGTAGCTATGTGTTTGATCTTTCTTTCTCGTGTTCTCTCTATGGCACGATCTTGATGTATCGCGAGCTTTGCTATTATAGTTGGATCTTATGATGTTTCTCCCCCTCTACACTCTTGTGATGAATTGAGTTTCCCTCTTGAAGTTATCTTATCGAATTGAGTCTTTGATTTGAGACCACTTGATGTACGTCTTGCCATGTTTATCTGTGGTAACAATGGGATATCACGTGCCACTTGATGTATGTTTTGGTGACCAACTTGCGGGTTCCGCCCATGAACCTATGCATAGGGGTTGGCACACGTTTTCTTGACTCTCCGGTAGAAACTTTGGGGCAATCTTTGAAGTACTTTGTGTTGGTAGGATGAATATGAGATTGTGTGATGCATATCGTATAATCATGCCCACGGATACTTGAGGTGACAATGGAGTATCTAGGTGACATTAGGGTTTTGGTTGATTTGTGTCTTAAGGTGTTATTCTAGTACGAACTCTTGAATTGATCGATCCGAAAGAAAAACTTTGAGGTGGTTTCGTACCCTACCATAATCTCTTCGTTTGTTCTCCGCTATTAGTGGCTTTGGAGTGACTCTTTGTTGCATGTTGAGGGATTGTTATATGATCTATCTATGTTATTATTGTTGAGAGAACTTGCACTAGTGAAAGTATGAACCCTATGCCTTGTTTCCTATCATTGCAATACCGTTTCAGCTCACTTTTATCATTAGTTACCTTGCTGTTTTTATTATTTCAGATTACAAAAACCTATATCTACCATCCATATTGCACTTGTATCACCATCTCTTTGCCGAACTAGTGCACCTATACAATTTGCCATTGTATTGGGTGTGTTGGGGACACAAGAGACTTTCTGTTATTTGGTTAGAGGGTTGTTTGAGAGAGACCATCTTCATCCTACGCCTCCCATGGATTGATAAACCTTAGGTCATCCACTTGAGGGAAATTTGCTACTGTCCTACAAACCTGTGCACTTGCAGGCCCAACAACTTCTACAAGAAGAAGGTTGTGCAGTAGACATCAAGCTCTTTTCTTGCACCGTTGCCGGGGAGGTGAGTGCTTGAAGGTGTATATTTAGATCTTGCAATCGAATCTTTTTGTTTCTTGTTATATCACTAGTTTAGTTTATAAAAGAAAAACTACAAAAAATGGAATTGAGTTTGCCTCATACGCTTCGTCTTTTTAATATCTTTCGTGAGTATGATGGAAAGGAAAATTGTGCTCAAGTGCTATAAGAAGAAGTCTATAAAATGCTTGATACTAAATCTTTGAATGATGAGCATGATTGCAATGTTGTTAGTATGAACTCTTTGAATATCCCTAGTACTAATGATTATTCCATAAGCATGTTGAGTTTTGTGGAGTAGATTGGAATTTGCAAGTACACAGCAAATAGGGAAGATAGTTTTTGCAAGAGGCATAAGTATTTAGAAACTAAATTGTTGCAAGAAAGCCTTGATGTTTGTGCTGAAAAGTTCAATATTTTTCGCGCTCCTTGTGAACTTTGCGATGAACGTGGTCATTTAAATCTCCAATGCAAATTGTTTCATGAACGAATCGTGTCCAAAAGTTGTGATAACTTGATTACCCTTGGGCATCATAAAGAGCTTAGTCTTCTTTTGGGGTATGAAGAAATGAAACGTATAACTGAGGGTATTCCAAAATTTAATCTTGATAGATTTCTTGATTTTGATCTAGAGAAGATTTATATGTTTTGTGCAGTGAATTGCATTGAAAATCCTTATATTGCCAATTACCTGAAGAAAATAAAGCAAATAGAAGATTATGAGAATACTAATGAAAGGGAAGAGACTTCCCAATATCCTCCTATTATTTCTTATGATGAATCAGGTAACGAGGAGGATCTTTCTATTCAACCAATCTCGTCAATAAGGAGTTCAAAGAGGAAGGTTGAACCCACACATAATGTGAAGAAAAAGAAAAGAAGGAACAACAAAGGTAGAAAAGTATCCCTCCCAAATGATGTTGCTCCTACTACTCATTGTGATGATGATAATTGCTATACTATTGGTGCTATCCATATTTTTAATGATGAGAGTGATTATGCTTATGATATGAAAACACCCAAGCTTGGGGAAGCTATTTTGATGAGGATGACATATTTGAGAATATATTTGCTGAAATTAATTTTTGTCCCAAGCTTGGGGATGCTATGTTTAATGAAGATGATATTTTTAGCATCCCATGTTTTGATATGCAAAGTTATTATGATGATAGCATGCCTCCTATTTATGATGACTTTATTGGTGAAAGTGGGTTTGGAAGAGTGTCAACTTTAGGAAGTAGTGATCCCACTATTTTGGAGGATGTTGAATCTTATTGTGATGAATATGAAAGTGGATTTGAAAGAGTGTCAACTTTATTTAGTGATGAATCCACTATTTCGGAAGAGGTTCCAATTGATTACGAGAACAAAGTTGCTATCTATGATGATTATTGTGATGACTTGTATGCTATTAATAATAATGATAACCATGAATATCGTCATCATGATTTTAGTTTTCAATTGGATTATGCCTATAATGATAATTATTTTGTTGAATTTGCTCCCACTACTATTCATGAGAAGAAATTTGCTTATGTGGAGAGTAGTAAATTTTCTATGCTTGTAGATCATGAAAAGAATGCTTTAGGTGTTGGTTATATTGTTGAATTTATTCATGATGCTACTGAAAATTATTATGAGGGAGGAACATGTGCTTGTAGGAATTGCAATAATATCAAGTTTCCTCTCTATGTGTTGAAAATCTTGAAGCTATGCTTGTTTTACCTTCCTATGCTAGTTGATTATTGTTCCCATAAGTTGTTTGCTTACAAAATCCCTATGCATAGGAAGTGGGTTAGACTTAAATGTGCTAGTCATGTGCTTCATGATGCTCCCGTTATATTTCAATTCTTATCTTTTATGTGAGCATCATTGTCATCATCGTGCCTAGCTAGAAAGGCATTAAAAAAGCGCTTGTTGGGAGACAACCCAATGTTTACCCCTATTGTTTTTGTGTGTCCAAATGATTATGCTACTGTAGTGATCATGTTTTATAGCTTTTGTTTCAATAAAGTGCCAAGTAAGACCTTTAGGCTAGCTTACGGTGATAGTTGTGTTGATCCTGGTGAAAATCAGAAACTTTTGCAGCCAGTAAATTAGTTTTGTTAATTCACAGAAACGTTCTTATGATCTGATTCTTTTTGCTCTGGATTGGTACACAAATTGCTTAGGACTTCCTAATTTGGTAGGATTTTTTGAGTTCCATAAGTATAAGTTTGATACAGATTACTAGAGACTGTTCTATTTTTGACAGATTCTGTTTTCTATGTATTGTTTGCTTATTTTGATGAATCTATGAGTAGTATCGGAGGGTATGAACCATAGATAAGTTGGAATACACTAGATATTACTCCAATATGAATTTAGAATGAGTTCACTACAGTACCTAAGTGGTGGTTTTATTTTCTTATACTAACGGAGCTTACGAGTTTCCTGTTGAGTTTTGTGTTGTGAAGTTTTCAAGTTTTGGGTAAAGATTCGATGGACTATGGAATAAGGAGTGGCAAGAGCCTAAGCTTGGGGATGCCCAAGGCACCCCAAGGTAACATTCAAGGATAACCAAGAGCCTAAGTTTGGGGATGCCCCGGAAAGCATCCCCTCTTTTGTCTTCGTTCATCGGTAACTTTACTTGGAGCTATATTTTTATTCACCACATGATATGTGTTTTGCTTGGAGCGTCATTTTATTTTGTTAGCATTTGCTTTCTGTTATTTAGAATAATTTTTTGCATCTTTATTTTCAATAAAAATGTCAAGGATAGCCTTTGCCATGCTTATTTTGCTAATATACATGTTGCTGTTTGAAAACAGAGAGTTTACCGCTGTTGCAAAAATTCCCTAGAAAAGTCAGAGAATGGTATAATGTTGAAAGTTTTTTCATATTGAGCTCTGATAAATTTACTACAGTAGGAATTTTCTCTCAGTATGATGAATCTTGCATTCTTTACAGACTGTACTGTTTTGGCAGATTGCTGTTATGTTTGAATTGTTTGCATATGTTTGCTTGTTTAATGATTCTATTTGAGGATAGGAGTATTAAATATGCAGAGGCATTTAGTATGAAATGTTGAATAATAATTTTAGTGATTTTTCACAGTAGAAAATGATAAGGTTTTGCATTGGTTTATACTAACCTATCTCATGAGTTCTTGTTGAGTTTGGTGTGGATGAAGCTTTTGATAAAAAGAGAAACCATGATATGAGAGGAATTAAGGAGACACAAAAGTTCAAGCTTGGGATTGCCCAAGGCACCCAAGATAATATTTCAAGAAATCTCAAGGATCTAAGCTTGGGGATGCCCCGGTAGGCATCCCACATTTCTTCTTCAACAACTATCGGTTAGTATCGGTTGAGCCTAAGTTTTTGCTTCTTCACATGAGTTGTGCTATCCTTGCAATGTCATTTTATTTTGTTTTGCTTTCTGTTTGAATACAATACCAAGATCTGAAATTCCTTAATGTTAGAGAGTCTTCGCATAGTTGCACAATTATTCGACTACTCATTGATCTTCACTTATATCTTTCGGAGTAGTTTGTCATTTGCTCTAGTGCATCACTTATATCTATTAGAGCACGACGGTGGTTATATTTTGTAGAAATTGCTAGTCTCTCATGCTTCACTTATATCTTTTTGAGAGTCTTTTAGAACATCATGGTATTTGCTACTGTTACAAATTTGGTCCTAGAATGATGAGCATCGAAGTTGGGTATAATAAAAACTATCATAGAAAGTGAATTTGATGCTATGATCAATTTGATGCTTGATAATTGTTTTGAGATATGGAGGTAGTGATATTAAAGTCATGCTAGTTGAGGTGATTATGAAAAATGCTTGTGTTGAGGTTTGTGATTCCCGTAGCATGCATGTATGGTGAACCGCTTTGTGATGAAGTTGGAGCACAATTTTATTTATTGAGTGTCTTCCTTATGAGTGGCGGTTGGGGACGAGCGATGGTATTTTCCTACCAATCTATCCCCCTAGGAGCATGCGCGTAGTGCTTTGTTTTTTATGACTTCTAGATTTTTGCAACAAGTACATGAGTTCTTTTGACTAATGTTGAGTCCATGGATTATATGCACCCTTCCACCCTTCCACCATTGCTAGCCTCTCTTGTGCCGCGCAACTTTCGCTGGTAGCATACAACCACCATATACCTTCCTCAAAACAGCCACCATACCTACCTGTTATGGCATTTCCATAGCCATTCCGAGATATATTGCCATGCAACTTTCCACCGTTCCATTCATATGACACACATTACTTTTGTCATATTGCTCTTTGCATGATCATGTAGTTCACATCGTATTTGTGGCAAGGCCACCTTCATAATTTTCATACATGTCGCTCTTGATTCATTGCATATCCCGGTACACCGCCAGAAGCATTCATATAGAGTCATATCTTGTTCTAGCTTTCAGTTGTAAATCCATAAAAGTGTGATGATCTTCATTATTAGAGCATTGTCCCAGTGAGGAAAGGATGATGGAGACTATGATTTCCCCACAAGTCGGGATGAGACTTCGGACTTTACAAAAAAAAAAATAAAGGCCAAAGAAAAAAAGAAAAAAAAAGAAAGACCAAAGAAAAAAAAGAAAAAGACAAAAAGAGAAAAATAAAAAGAAAAGAAAAAAATGAGAGAAAAAGAGAGAAGGGACAATGCTACTATCTCTTTTTCCACACTTGTGCTTCAAAGTAGCACCATGATCTTCATGATAGAGAGTCTCCTATGTTGTCACTTTCATATACTAGTGGGAATTTTTCATTGTAGAATTTGGCTTGTATATTCCAATGATGGGCTTCCTCAAAATGCCCTAGGTATTCGTGAGCAAGAAAGTTGGATGCACACCCACTTAGTTTCTTTTGTTGAGCTTTCATATATTTATAGCTCTAGTGCATCCATTGCATGGCAATCCCTACTCACTCACATTGATATCTATTAATGGGCATCTCCATAGCCCGTTGATACTCCTAGTTGATGTGACACTATATTCTCCTTTTTGTCTTCTCCACAACCACCATTCTATTCCACATACAGTGCTATGTCCATGGCTCACGCTCATGTATTGTGTTAAAGTTGAAAGAGTTTGAGATTATTAAAGTATGAAACAATTGCTTGGCTTGTCATCGGGGTTGTGCATGATTAAATACTTTGTGTGGTGAAGATAGAGCAACAGTAAGACTATATGATTTTGTAGTGATAACTTTCTTTGGCCATGTTATATTGAGAAGACATGATTACTTTGATTAGTATGCTTGAAGTATCACCATTTTCATGTTAATATGAACTTTTATTCTGTATCATTTGGATCTGAACATTCATTCCACAATTACATTGAGAATTATGCTAGGTAGCATTCCACGTCAAAACTTCTATTTTATCATTTACCTACTCGAGGACGAGCAGGAATTAAGCTTGGGGATGCTTGATACGTCTCCAACGTATCTATAATTTTTGATTGTTCCATGCTATTATATTACCCCTTTCTGATGTTTATGGGATTTATTTTACACATTTATATCATTTTTGGACTAACCCACTAACAGGAGGCCCAACCAATATTGTTGTTTTATTGCATGTTTCAGTATTTCGAAGAAAAGGAATATCAAACGGAGTCCAAACGGAATGAAACCTTCGGGAGCGTGAATTTTAGGAATAATATGATCCAGGAGATTTGGAGTTCATGTCAGAAGAGCATCGTGGAGGCCACGAGACAGGGGGGCGTGCTCACCCCCCTGGGCTCGCCCTACCCTCTCGTGGGCCCTTCGAGGCTCCTCCGACCGACTTCTTTCACCTATATAAGCCTACGTACCCTAAAAACATCGAAGGAGAAGATAGATCGGGGGTTCCACCGCCGCAAGCCACTGTAGCCACCAAAAACCTCTCGGGAGCCCATTCCGGCACCCTGCTGGAGGGTGAATCCCTCACCAGTGGCCATCTTCATCAACCCGATGCTATCCATGACGAGGAGGGAGTAGTTCACCCTCGGTGCTGAGGGTATGTACCAGTAGCTATGTGTTTGATCTCTCTCTCTCTCTCTCTCTCTCTCTCTCTCTATCTCTCTCTCTCTCGTGTTCTCTCTATGGCACGATCTTGATGTATCGCAAGCTTTGCTATTATAGTTGGATCTTATGATGTTTCTCCCCCTCTACTCTCTTGTGATGAATTGAGTTTCCCTCTTGAAGTTATCTTATCGGATTGAGTCTTTGATTTGAGAACACTTGATGTATGTATTGCCGGTTTATCTGTGGTGACAATGGGATATCACGTGCCACTTGATGTATGTTTTGGTGACCAACTTGCGGGTTCCGCCCATGAACCTATGCATAGGGGTTGGCACACGTTTTCTTGACTCTCCGATAGAAACTTTGGGGCACTCTTTGAAGTACTTTGTGTTGGTGGGATGAATTTGAGATTGTGTGATGCATATCGTATAATCATGCCCACGGATACTTGAGGTGACAATGGAGTATCTAGGTGACATTAGGGTTTTGGTTGATTTGTGTCTTAAGGTGTTATTCTAGTACGAACTCTTTAATAGATCGATCCGAAAGAATAACTTTGAGGTGGTTTCGTACCCTACCACAATCTCTTCGTTTGTTCTCCGCTATTAGTGGCTTTGGAGTGACTCTTTGTTGCATGTTGAGGGATTGTTATATGATCTATCTATGTTATTATTGTTGAGAGAACTTGCACTAGTGAAAGTATGAACCCTATGCCTTGTTTCCTATCATTGCAATACCGTTTACGCTCACTTTTATCATTAGTTACCTTGCTGTTTGTATTATTTCAGATTACAAAAACCTATATCTACCATCCATATTGCACTTGTATCACCATCTCTTCGCCGAACTAGTGCACCTATACAATTTGCCATTGTATTGGGTGTGTTGGGGACACAAGAGACTTTCTGTTATTTGGTTGCAGGGTTGTTTGAGAGAGACCATCTTCATCCTACGCCTCCCATGGATTGATAAACCTTAGGTCATCCACTTGACGGAAATTTGCTACTGTCCTACAAACCTGTGCACTTGCAGGCCCAACAACATCTACAAGAAGAAGGTTGTGTAGTAGACATCAAGTACCGAGGCATCAGGCAAAGGTTGCCATTTCAGTGCAACGAGACCAAGACCAGCAGAGCGGCAGGAAGGAGGTCACCGTGGAGCCCATCGCCAGTACCTTTGGCAGCCGAAGACCAACTTTAGTCAGGATAACTTGTACTAGATGTTCCCCTTCAAAATGGCCGTTGTTGGTGCCCTTCCCGCTCAATATTTGGGAAGAGGAACAGGGCCTCTATAAATAGGGCTATCATCCATCTAGAGAAGGGAGATCGAGTGCTCATTAGATCAAGAGGCGATCGGACTCATCCAAGCAGTTCATCGCACCAGCTCAAGAACACCTCTCGCGAGGCAGTTCATCCCTGTACTATTCATCATCAACCCCTATGTAAATCCACCACACCACACACTGGAGTAGGGTATTACACCACAATGGTGGCCCGAACCATCTTCTGTCCCTCGTGTTGTTCATCGTTTAGCTTAGATTCTCGCGTGGCGATTGGACGTGGATTGGTAGGGGGAAGATCTTCGCGTGCACCCCAGAGTTCGAACCTTAAGGGTCTGCTGGAACCCAACATCTGACATCCACCCGGCCCCCTCCCCCCTTCGAACCCTAGCTCGCGGTCGCTGCCGACGCCGCTGCCAACCCTGCCGGTCTGCCCGTTCCTCCTAGCTTAGATAATATAAAGTTCAGGTTATCCAGTGGTTCCCATACCGTCGCCCCACTCCCCTGAGTTTTTAGATGAGGCATGCGGTGTCCCACCCCGCCAGATCAACATGCCCTGCTCCATAATATCGCAGCCTAAGCTCGACCACGTATCCCGGGGAGCCCGACAAGCGTTCGACCAAGAAGAGGTTTATCATGGCCTCTCCGGCGAACGTTGGCGAGGTGGCCGCCGTTCGTGCCGACCTGTCGATCCCGGAGCAACACGTCGCCGCGGAAGCCGGTGAAGACATTGACTATGTTGCCATGCCGAAGGCTTCATGTCAGCGGTCTAGCGTATTACTGTATCTCAGGAAAGCTGGCTACGACATCAAGCTCGTCCGCACTGACGGCTTCACGCGGGCCATGTCACAGGTTAAGTGGTCCATCCCCAACCCCTTTGGTTCAACCGCCGTCGATCTCTTCGATGGCCCTGCCGCTGATGTCCTCCGCCAAGCGGTCAAGGATTTGCGAGCTTTATACGCCATCGAGCCCATTTTGTCACTTCTGAAGGACACGTTCTACGGCGGCGGCTTGGGATCCTCAATTGCCAAGTCAGATCTCATTGACCACGACCACGACCCTGAGGAGGGCACCCACAAGGTTCTTCCAAGGTGAAACAACCCATCTCTAACATCAGAGAGCGCACCATGGGTCTGTGCTCTTCCAACTAGAAGGATCCCGTCCATGAAATGCGAGGTAACATTCTATCAGCAAATCTTACATTTTGTAGCTTGCCAACCAATACCCTTTGTTGTAGTAGCATTTTCCGTGCGGTGCTTTAACCGTGTCGTGTTTAATTATTTCAGTTATGCAAAAATGTATTGTTCAATAGGTTTATGTGATGTTTAAGTATGAATTGTCCACTTTAGTTTCACGAATGGCTATATTTGGTTGTTTATAGTGAGTAGATGCCTTGTTTATCTGTATTTTTTGTTAGGTTGGTTGGAGTAAGCATTTTTTCAATTATCGAGCAGATGCCTTGTTTATCTGTATTTGGTTCTTAGTTTGGTTGCAGTGAGTATTTGACCAGTTATCAAGTAGATGCCTTGTTTATCTGTATTTGGTTGTTAGGTTGCTTTTATTTTTAGCATTTGTCCAGTTATCAAGTAGATGCCTTGTTTATCTGTATTTGGTTGTTAGGTTACCTTTTTTAGCATTTCTCCAGTTATCAAGTTGATGCCTTGTTTATCTTTATCTGCTTGTTAGGTTGGTTGAAGTGAGCATTTGTACAGTTTTCAAGCATATGCCATGTTTATCTGTATTTGCTTGTTAGGTTGGTTGAAGTGAGACTCTGTCTAGTTCTCAATGGCTATATTTGGTTGTTATACTGGTCATTTATGCCTTGTTTATTTGATCCATTCACAATGTGTGGTTCATTATGTGCAAGTGGGAACTGTGCCGCTCGACTATATCAATACCAGTTTGAATGGCTATACTTGGTTCTAGTTATTCCTGGTGTAGTTAACACATGCCCTTTATTTCAGTTTTACACATTTATCCAATGTGATGTTTAAGCCTTACCTACGTTCTATTCATTTTCAACAATACCAGTTTGAATTGCAATATTTGATGGCTATTAAGCCTGTTGTCGGTAACATTGCCTTCCATTTTATACCTTCTTTAACAGCATGCTGAAACCAACACATTAAATCTATCATTTGGAGATGATGTTGTTTACCTTTGCTATATTTGTTAGATGTTAAGATTGTTGTACTTATCATGCCTTTCCACTACTTATGCAGGACAACAACGGGAGTGGCCACAATTTTCCACCGAGGTTAGCTTCATCCCCTGGCTTGTACTCCCCCCCGTCTTTCCATATGTAGTGCATAAAAAGATCCATGCCTGGACACTAGTTAGCTTTTAATGCTGACTTGTTGCTTGTAGGTACATATGCCCTTGGCAACGGTCCACGCATAGACCCTTTTTGTGTATGGGGCAATGAGATATTGATGAACAAGCATCAAGTGAGGAAACTGATAAGGATTATTAGCAAAAAGATACGAATGGTGGCAAGCAAATTATTTGTTTATGCTCTATCCAACACAACAGTGAGCTGTAGGATGGTAATTACAAACTCTACAGCCTTCTCTTTTTACTGCCCATAATGAGTTGTTAGACAACAATGTCTGAATCTTTTTCATTCCCAGTGGTTCCCGAAGCAGTTCAGTCAAGATTACCTCGCAAAGCACATGATTGGTGGACATGCAATGAAGGTTAAAGTATTTCATCCAGACTTACAATGAGCATCAAGGAATCCTAACGAAGACAATGAAGGATGGACGGGCAGCCATCACAAGGGGTTGGCCTAGAGTCGTGCGCGCCTTACGCATGGAGGAGTGCACAATATGGGCATTCCGCTTCACCTTCGCCAGCATCCAGAATGTCTTTTGCCTCTCTCTTTACAGTCTTTAGTACAATTGTGGTTCATCATTCTTTACTTGGTGCTTCTGTAGTTCTTCAGTATATGCTCCTATGCATTGAATTATGGATTCGTGGTTGAACCTATATTTGTAATAAACATCGTTGGATATGAAATAAGTGATTGCCTACTTTCAAATTCAAAACACGTGACTTTTAAAATTTAGGGATTAATTATGGATTAAATAGGGATTACACTACACGCGGTTTGCGAAAGCGAAATGTCTGCGATATATGTGGAGATCAGAAACGTTTCTAGGATCCACTACGTGTGCGATCAATCTCCACTGCACACACGACTTTCTCTTGAAAACTGTTTGTGTTAGGCCACCTTGCGCAAATGTTTATCACATAAAAAGTGTGTGTGATGGACAACCTTTGCCACACAGTTTCTTCTACGCACCATGTGTGATGCATTCAATAACATAGACGATAAATTATTAATATCGTGTGCAATGGCAACGCTATCACAAACGATTTAACGGGAAAAATTGTGTGTGATGTACCTGCGAACGGAAATGTTTTCCTTGGAGCGACTGTGTGGGATGTACATACGAACGAAAACCTTTAGCGGGGACTGACTATGTGGGATGTACTTGCAACCAGAAACAATTTTGCCATATAATTGTATTTTTTAGCACTACTGTACGTATTTCCTTTTTTGAGCGCTCGCCGGTCGCACACGACCTCATTTTGCAAAACATGTGTGCCAGGAGGGCATATCCCCGATGGTTTCTGGGTCGTATGGGAAGGACCCCCCTATCGCCCAGACTCACTTGGCGACGGTTCTAAATGCCGTCGTGGAAAGGGGTTTTAAACCGTTTGTTTAGGATCGACGCGCACCAGTGACTTGTCAAAGTTAAAACAACAATTGGTCATTGAGGCCCCGCTTAGAGGTTTGAATAAAGGATTAACTCAGTGGATGTGCGGCCATTGAACAACACTTGATATTGAGGCTTGGCAGCCTATGAAGGCCTTGTTTTGTCTAATTTATTATTTGCTTTGAACATTTTTTGGGTTCATATCTTTGTACAATATTGACGTATGGTTTAAGATGATTCAGGCCATGTAGCCTTAATCCTTATGGTTCATATTTGAGCATATCTGGGGTTTTGATAACTCGGTCTAGTTTTGGACGATAAGTCACCAGTACACTTTTATTGTGCACTTGGAGTTATGTGATCTATGTTTTTGGGCTGTTACCCTTGGTGCATATGGCACTGTAAGCCGGCACTATGAATCGATTTCACAAGCCATGTAGCCTTGATTATAAGACTCATCATTGAGCATCTTTGGGTTTGATCACCCGCCCTAATAGCCGACTTTAAGTCGCCAGGATATTTTGCCTTGAGCAATCAAAATGATGATATTTCATGACTCCAGGTTGAAACTGGCTCCGGATTATAGTTATAAAGGCATAACCATGGTATTAATCTATAGGTATGTCTTTCAATAATCGTATGAATATTTTGGGTTTGGTAAACCACCCTGGCTTTTGACATTAAGTCGCCAGTATACTTTGGATTGCGTAATTGGAATTATGCGCTTATAAATCTTTGGGTTGTCACCCTCACTGGATATGACAATTTAAGCCGGCAGTATGAGTCAATTCTACATGTATGTTTTCCTGGTTATATAAATATGCGAGGTTTGATAACCCACTCTAGCTTTTAATTTAAGTTGCCAGTATGTTTAGGCTTGAATGGCCTTAATTCTAGTATTTTCCACAATTGCATAAGAGTATATTATGTATGGGTTGTTACCCGCCCAGGCTTTTGATGATAAGTCGCCAGGGCATATGTTGTTTAAACTTTGTGCAGAACATGCAGAGCTATGCTTTATATAAATGATTAAGTTCAAGCCCATCATCAAAGATTAAAATTGGTGTTTCGAAAGGGTTATCAGTTCTGGATTCTTACAAAGGCTATAAGCCGCCGGGTTACAAAAATACTGGGTTACAATGGATGCGCGTTAAGTCGACATCGGCCAAGGGTCGCCGGGTATTTAACTCTCGATTTACTTGTCAACAGATACGTATTCAAATCTTTAATAGCCAAACTTGGCGGATTTTTATTATATAGTATTGAATGATTGAGGTTTTCGTACCGGATTATATTATTCTAGTCTTTAATAGCCAACATGGCTGCATTTTTATTATGGTTATTAATAACCAGTATTATGATTCAGGTTTTCAAAGCTGCTTCTCAGCAATGGCTATTATTCCTTCATCCAAAAGTACAAGCTTACAACAGAGAGCATGGTCTAATATTGATATGCAAGAGTTTCAGCAATATTATCTCGACAATGGATATGATTTTATTTACAATGGAAGGAATAGTCCCGAGTCGCTGCAGGCTTACGACCCGGCACTTGGGGGCTACATTATTCAAATCATAATTATATCAAATATGAAAGTCTCATGTCACTGCAAATCATGCACCATGACACTTGGGGGCTAATGCAAAGTCATTTTTTACACACCTTATTGAAGACCCGACTCATCACATCGTAATGAGCTGGCCCTTGGGGGCTGAGGGAGTCCTGGATAAGGGGGTCCTCGGGCATCCGGGCTATGTGACATGGGCCGGACTGATGGGTCATGAAGATACAAGATAGAGGATTTTCCCCCGTGTCCGGATGGGACTTTCCGTGGTGTGGACAACAAGCTTGGCGGCCGGGCGTGTAGTTTCCTTTCTCTATAAACCGACTCTATACAACCCTAGCCCCCTCTAGTGTCTATATAAACCAAAGGGTATAGTCCATAGAGACAACCACAAATCATACAGCCTACACATCTAGGGTTTAGCCATTACGATCTCGAGGTAGATCAACTCTTGTAACCCCTATACTCATCAAAGTCAATCAAGCAGGAAGTAGGGTATTACCTCCATTAAAAGGGCCCGAACCTGGGTAAACATCGTGTCCCTTGTCTCCTTTACCTTTGATCCTCATATGCATAGTTCGGGACCCCCTGCCCGAGATCGGCCGATTTTGACACCGACATTGGTACTTTAATTGAGAGTTCCTCCGTGTCATCAATAGAAGGATCGATGGCTCGTCTTGTCATCAACAACAACATCACCTCTGGAATGGCCATAGCTCCTGGGCAGATCCTCAAGCTCGGCAGTTTTACCATGGGCGCCCGCTCGGCCGTTATGCCAAAGACGGTCCCCCAAACCATCAAAAATCATCTCCGCATTGGCCTCGAAACCTCTGATAAGATGGACCCGGCAGATGTTTCGTCTTTGAACGAACTGCTAGATCCCATCTTGCCCTGGGGTTCACGACAAACTACGATCGTATCGGGCTTAAAAATGATCAGAGCGAAATCAAGTCCCCGTCGATCACCCATCTAGTTGCAGTTGTGGAGGAGCAAGCCAAGGATAACTCTCCCCCTATGCTGAGAACAAGGTATGTTCGGAATTACGAGCCCTACGAGCCGGATACCCATCTTCAGGAAGAGAGTCCCTGTCCTCCAAACATAGAACCAAAGGCCGAGTTCGAAAACCCCTGTGATACTCCGGATCCTGGGCTAGTGACCTCAGAAATTCTTAAAACTCCGGATCCCATAGTGGGTCAGGGTTCGGATTTAAACATGCCACCCACCACAAGCAATATTCCCCAAGCAATTCCGGTCCTCCGGACATATGCGAACTAATATATGTACGGCGGCAACCTCAGGAAACAGTCCATCACTTTTGGGCCAGATTCCTCTTGGTTAAAACCAAGATCAAAGATTGCTGCAACGACAACGCAGTTTCAGTGTTTTGCCGCAACTATACGGACGAGGGTATCCTCAATGCCCTCAACCGACACCGCATACTGCACTTTGCAGATTTGGTACACATAGTATAGAAATATTGCGCCATGGAAAGCGCCTGGAAGCCCAGACAGCTCGATGGGAACCGCCGGACTTTAAGCCACCCACCGGACGGGCAAAAAGGATGCACCCTCACGGGGCACCTGTTCATCACCCTCCGGACAAGAAAATTAAGCCCTCAATGGGACACAGAGCTGTCCTTGTTGAATGGCTCGACAAGCCCTGTAGGATACACACGAAGCCGAATTCTGAACCAGCACACAGCCTTCGGGCATGTTGGGTGCTCTGGCAGGTAGCCAAGAGCGGTGATGCTATCCTCACCAATACTACCTCCGAGAAGTACCCTCCGGAGGACGACAACCTCAACGTCTTTACAGTCTTCGAGACCTTTTCTTCGAATAATCGGCGTAAAAGGGCACTCCGCGACCTCGCTGAAGTCAACCTAGTAGCCGTAGTAAACCCATGGAATGATACGGCGATAACTTTCACCGCCAACGATGAACCAAGGGCTCAATCAGTCCGCGCACCGGCCGCTTTGGTCTTAAATCCAATTGTCGACGGCTTTCGGCTTGCTAAAGTACACAAGGACAGCGGCAATGACTGAACCTCATCTACAAGGACACGCTTGGTAAAATGCAAATAGACAAAAGTCGCATCGAGTAGAGTAGCACAACCTTTTGAGGTATTATCCCCAGTCGAGAAGCACGATGCTCGGGGAAAATTAAACTTGATGTGGTATTCAGCACACCGGAGAACTACTAGTCCGAAGAGTTAGTCTTCCACGTGGTACCTTTCAACAGTGGATATCACGCCCTGTCGGGGAAAGACGCATTCACACGCTTTCAAGCCATACCCCATTACGGGTACATGAAGCTCAAAATGCCCGGGCCCAATTGAGTTATCACAATCACCAGTGATCCAGACATAGCACTCCGCGCCGAAAACAAAACCGCATCCCTGGCCCTCGAGGCATTATCCGAGGCCCTTGCGGCCGAGGAGCTCCCCGCTCTGTGTTCCATAGTGGATAGAGACGATGTAATCCTTGATAAAGGGCCTAAGTCTACTTCTTTCAAGCCAGCAGACGAAATAGTCAAATTCCAAGTTCACCCGACGGTTCCTAATAAAACAGCAACCGTTGGAGCACAGCTGGATCCGACGGTTGACGCCGCTCTAAGAGCATTCCTGCGTGAGAATTGGGACATATTTTCCTGGCATCCCTCGGATATGCCAGGAATCCCATGCAGAATGGCCGAGCACAGCCTCAACATAATAAAGGGGTTCAAGCCAGTTAAGCAAACGTTGCGGAAGTTTTCCGAACCCAAGCAACAAGCTATGGGGGAGGAGCTAGCCCAACTACTTGAAGCCGGGTTCATTCGAAAGATCAAACACCCGGATTGGCTAGCTAACCTGGTCATGGTGCCAAAGAAGGAAAAATCCTAGCGCCTTTGTGTCGATTTCAAAGAACACAAGAAGGCCTTCCCTAAGGACTCCTTCCCACTGCACCGCATTGACCAAATCATTGATGCAACGGTAGGACACGATTCACTATGTTTCCTCGATGCATACTCCAGATACCATCACATTAAGATGAAGGAATCCGATTAGGCCGCAACGGCATTCATTACTCCGTACGGGCCTTTTTGCTTCAACACTATGCCTTTCGGACTCAAAAATGTCGGCGCCACTTACCAGCGCATGATTCAACATGCCTGGAAAAACAAATTGGCAATACGGTGGAGGCATATGTAGATGATGTAGTCATCAAAACTGAATATGTCGAATCATTAGTGGACGACTTATGCCTCACATTTGACAATCTCCGAAATATGACATACGACTCAATCCGGAAAAATACATTTTCAGCGTTCCAGCCGGAAAGCTGCTCGGGTTCATTGTTTCCAGTAAAGGAATCGAAGCAAATCCGGCCAAAATCCGAGCCTTGTCACAGTTGGCAATACCAACAGACCTAAAACAGGTTAAAAAACTAGCTGGGTGTGTGGTAGCCTTGAGCCTCTTTATTTCCAGATTGGGAGAGAAAGCGCTGCCGCTATACCGCCTGCTCAGACGTACCGACCACTTCAAGTGGACAAATGCGACAACATCCGGGTTGGAGGAAATAAAAACTTTGTTCAAACAACCCAATCCTTGCCACACCTAATGTAGGCGAACCTATGCTGCTGTACATATCTGGCACTCACCAGGTGGTCAGCGCTGTGCTTGTCGTTGAACGAGAGGAGGAGGGACACAAGTTACCACTCCAAAAACCAGTATACTATGTATCGGAGGTTCTCACACCATGCAAATCCTGATACCCGCACTATCAAAAGATAGCATATGTGGTTTTCATGGCATCTCGGAAGCTGCGGCACTACTTTCAAGAGTGCTCGATAACGGTGGCCTCTGAGGTACCACTCAATGACATCATAAACAATCGAGACGCCACCGACCGCATTGCAAAAAGGGCTATCGAGCTCTTACCATTTGAAATAACATAAAAGCCACGCCGAGCTATTAAATATCAGGTGTTGGCCGACTTTGTCGCCGAATGGACAGAAGCCGAACTCCCTAAAGAGTATGGCACATATTCCAACTAGATGATGTACTTAGACGGCTCTAAAATATTGGCCGGACTGGGGGATAGTGTCATCCTAACATCCCCCACAGGGGACACAGTCCGTTACGTATTACAAATCATGTATACGGACTCCAATAACGCAGCCGAATATGAGGCAGTGCTGCATGGTCTCCGAATGGCTGTTTCTATGGGCATACTACGCCTTGAGATGCGCGGGGACTCGAACCTCGCAATATCCCTAATAAACAGAGAATTCGATGCAAAAGATCCAAATATGGTGGCCTACCGCAACACCATACTCAAAATATCAGCTCGGTTTGAGGGCTCGACTTTCATCATGTGGCCCAAGATAGTAATCAAGCAGCGGGCATCCTTGCTCGAATGGGCGCTAAACACGACCCCGTCCCGCCTAACACCTTCATGGAAAGGCTTTTCAAGCCATCCATGGTATGGCAGGACGAGAGCGGAAATACCGGTTCGGCGCCGACCACACCCTCAGATGCCGAACACGATTCGGAGATCATCGGGAGCTCGGAAACCGAACCAACGCCTTCCGCCCACATAATCATGGTGGTGATCGCCCCATGGACCGAATCCTTCTTAGCCTACCTCAATAGGCGGGAGCTCCCTGATGACCAGAATGAGGCCCGTCGCATAGTTCGATGCTCCAAAGCCTACAAACTCCATGAAGGAGAACTCTACAAGAAAAGTTCTACCGGAGTCCTTCAAAAATGTATCTCTGAAGTGGAAGGACGGCAGCTCTTGGCCGAAATACATGCTGGTCTTGGCGGCCATCACGCCGCAGCTCAGGACCTTGTAAGTAAGGCCTTCCATACATGTTTCTTTTGGCCCACGGCCCGAGCAGATGCACAGGACCTCGTACAACACTATGTCAGATGCCAGCTTTTTGCCAATCAAAGCCATATGCCGCCCAGTGCCCTACAAACAGTCACCATCACTTGGCCTTTCGTGGTCTCGGGGCTGGACATGGTCGGACCCCTTAAAGGGGGAAGTCATAAGAAAAAAATACTTGCTAGTTATGGTAGATAAATTCACTAAGTGGATAGAGGCTGAACCAGTTAAAAAGGCTGAAGCCGGACCCGTGATAGACTCTATATCCGGTGTCGTACACCGTTATGGTGTCTCACACATCATTATTACTGACAACGGCTCTAACTTTACAGCCGATGAGGTGAAAACCTGGTGTGCTAATCTGGGCATTAAGCTCGATTACGCCTTCGTATATCACCCCCAAACAAATGGTCAAGCTGAACGGGCCAATGGCCTGATAATGAGCGGCATCAAACCCAGAATAGTGCGATCCCTAAAGGAGTCGGACAAACACTTGGTCGAGGAGCTTGACTCCCTACTCTGGGGGCTGCGGACCATGCCTAATCGCACGACCGGATACACACCGTTCTTCATGGTGTACGGCAGAGAGGCTGTCTTGCCCTGTGATATCATTCATGACTCACCTCGAGTGCGCATGTGTGAGGAGAGAGAGGTCGAGCTCGATCGGCAGGATGACTTAGATGGCCTGGAGGAGGAGTGCGACATCGCAAAATCCCGTTCCGCATTCTACCAACAACAAGCTCCAAGATACCAAAGCAGAGAAGTGCGGGCAAAGACTTATAATGTCAGTCAACTCGTTCTATGCCTACCAGAGAAGAAAAAGGACAAGCTCAAGCCCAAATTGGAGGGTCCCATCATTATAGATGAAGTTCCCACTCGAGGAGCCTATCACCTTTGCAATGCATCGAATAATCTCTTAGAGCCGAACCCATGGAACGCCGCTCGACTCCGAAGAGTCTACGCCTAAGTCTGGACACATACCTTTGTACGTTCCATTTTTCTCCTTTTTCATTTTTTCCTCTTTTTTCATTTTTTTCTTTACGACTTCTAGCGTGTGTTCAGGTAAGCCACATACTTGAGGGGTATGCATCCTTAAATGTACACACCCCATCATAACTGAGGGCTTCTCTCAATAGAAGCTTATTATTTTGAGCATAAAGCTCACAATGTATATGTTGTTTTCTCACATACATCCCTTCACGGCCACTTGCGAAAGTGAGATCTGATAGATATAGTATGATAAGATAAATATATTTTTGGTATTTTATAATATGGATGCAAAAAGTAAAGATGCAAATAAAAGTAGATTGGAAGTTTATATGATAAAAGATAGACCCGGGGGCCATAGGTTTCACTAGAGGCTTCTCTCAAGATAGCATAAGTATTACGGTGGGTGAACAAATTACTGTCGAGCAATTGCTATAAAAGAGAATAATTATGATATTATCTAGGCATGATCATCTATATAGGAATCACGTCCGCGACAAGTAGACCGACTCCTGCCTGCATCTACTACTATTACTCCAAACATCGACGGACTCCCGCCTGCATCTAGAGTATTAAGTTCATAAAGAACAGAGTAACACATTAAGCAATATGACATGATGTAGAGGGATAAAGTCAAGCAATATGATATAAACCCCATCTTTTTATGCTCGATGGCAACAGTACAATACGTGCCTTGCTGCCCCTCATCCTTTGGGAAAGGACACCGCAAGATTGAACCCAAACCTAAGCACTTCTCCCATGGCAAGAAAGATCAATCTAGTAGGTCAAACCAAACTGATAATTCTAATAGAATTTCAAAGATAACTCAATCATACATAAAAGAATTCAGAGGAGATTCAAATATTTCTCATAGATAAACTTGATCATAAACCCACAATTCATCGGATCTCGACAAACACACCGCAAAAAAGAGTTTACATCAAATAGATCTCCACAAGAGAGGGGGAGAACATTGTATTGAGATCCAAAAAGAGAGAAGAAGCCATCTAGCTAATGACTATGGACCCGAAGGTCTGTGGTAAACTACTCACAACTCATCGGAGGGGCTATGGTGTTGATGTAGAAGCCCTCCATGGTCGATTCCCCCTCCGGCGGAGCACCGGCGAAGGCTCCAAGATGGGATCTCGTGGATATAGAAGGTTATGGCCGTGGAAATTGTGTTTCATTGGCTCCCTGGATGTTTTCACGGTACGTAGGCTTATATAGGAGGAAGAAGTACATCGGTGGCCGCCCGAGGGGCCCACAAGACAGGGGGCACGCCCTGTAGGTGTGGGCGCACCCTCCCCTCTCGTGGTCGCCTCGGCTGCTTATTGACTTGCATTCCAAGTCCTCTGGATCATGTTTGTTCTAAAAATCACGCTCCCGAAGGTTTCATTCCGTTTGGACTCCGTCTGATATTCCTTTTCTTCGAAATACTAAAATAGGCAAAAAAAACAGCAATACGGGTGGGCCTCCGGTTAGTAGGTTAGTCCCAAAAATGATATAAATGTGTAAAATAAAGCCCATAAACATCCAAAAGGGGTAATATAATAGCATGGAACAATAAAAAATTATGGATACATTGGAGACGTATCAAGCATCCCCAAGCTTAATTCCTGGTCGTCCTCGAGTAGGTAAATGATAAAAACAGGATTTTTGATGTGTAATGCTACCTAGTATAATTCTCAATGTAATTTTCTTTATTGTGGGATGAATGTTGAGATCCAAATGATTCAAAATAAAAGTTCATATTGATAAAAGAAATAGTAACACTTCAAGCATACTAATCAAAGTAATCATGTCTTCTCAAAATAACATGGCAAAAGGAAGTTCATCCCTACAAAATCATATAGTTAGGCTATGCTTCATTTCCGTCACACAAAGAAAACTAATGGGTGTGCATCCAACTTGCTTGCTCACGAAGACCTAGGTCATTTGAAGAAGCCCATCGTAGGAATATACAAGCCAAGTTCTATAATGAAAAATTCCCACTTGTATGAAAAAGACAACATATGAGACTCACTATATGAAAAGCATGGTGCTACTTTGAAGCACAATATATGAGACTCACTACATGAAGAACAAGGTGCTACTTTGAAGCACAAGTGTGGAAAAAGTGATAGTAACAATGCCCCTTTTATTTATTTTCTTTTTTTTCTTTTCCTTTTTTTGGGCATTTCTTTATTTTTCTTTTGGCCTTTCTTTTTTTTCTTTTTGGGCAATGCTCTAATAATGATGATCATCACACTTTTATTGATTACAACATATGAATTACAACTCAAAACTAGAACAAGATATGACTATATATGAATGCCTCCGGCGGTGTACCGAGATGGTGCAATCAATCAACAGGGACATGTATGAAAAATAATGCATGGTGGCTTTGCCACGAATACAATGTCAACTTCATGATCATGCAATGGCAATATGACAAAAGTAAAGTATGTCATGATGAACGGAACGGTGGAAAGTTGCATGGCAATATATCTCGGAATGGCTATGGAAATGCCATAATAGGTAGTTATGGTGGCTGTTTTGAGGAAGATATAAGGAGGTTTATGTGTGATAGAGCGTATCGTATCACGGGGTTTGGATGCACCGTGAAGTTTGCACCAACTCTCAAGGTGAGAAAGGGCAATGCACTGCAATCAAGAGGCTAGTAATGGTGGAAAGGTAAAAGTGCGTATAATCCATGGACTCAACATTAGTCAAAAGAACTCATATACTTAATGCAAAAATTTAGAAGTCATCAAAATCAAGCACTACGCGCATGCTCCTAGGGGATAGATTGGTAGTAAAGACCATCGTCGTCCCCGACCGCCACTCATAAGGATGCACAAGCCAGGTACACTTCATGTTTCAACTTTGTTACACAACTTTAACCATACGTGCATGCTACGGGACTTGCTAACTTAAACACAAGCATTCTTTAAATTCATAATCACCCAACTAGCATGACTTCAATATCACCACCTCCATATCTCAAAACAATTATCAAGTATCAAATTGATCATAGCATCCAAATCACTTCCTATGATAGTTTTTATTATACCCAACTTGGATGCCTACCATTCTAGGACCAATTATATAACCATAGAAAATACCATGCTGTTCTAAAAGACTCTCAAAATAATATAAGTGAAGCACGAGAGACTAGAAATTTCTACCAAAATAAGCCACCGCCGTGCTCTAAAAGATATAAGGGAAGCACTAGAGCAAAAACTATCAAGCTCAAAAGATATAAGTGAAGCACATAGCATATTCTAATAAATTCAATCAAAGTGGGCTTCTCCCAAAAGGTCTGTACAGCAAGGATGATTGTGGTAAACTGAAAAGAAAATACTAATATAATACACGACGCTCCAAGCAAAACACATATCATGTGGCAAATAAAAATATAGCTCCAAGTAAAGTTACCAATCAACAAAGACGAAAGAGGGGATGCCTTCCCGGGGCATCCCCAAGCTTAGGCTTTGGATATTCTTGAATATCTTGGGGTGCCATGGGCATCCCCATGCTTAGGCTTTCGCCACTCCTTATTCCGTAGTCCATCAAAGCTTTACCCAAAACTTGAAAACTTCAGAACACAAAACTCAACAGGAAATCTTATAAGCTCCGTTAGTGAAAGAAAACAAAACCACCACATAAGGTACTATAATGAACTCATTATTTATTTATTTTGGTGTTGAACCTACTGTATTCCAACTTCTCTATGGTTTATGAACTATTATACTAGCCATAGATACATCAAAATAAGGAAACAACACACGAAAAACAGAATCTGTTAAAAACAGAACAGTCTGTAGCAATCTGTAACTAACGCAAACTTATGGAACTTTAAAAATCCTACCAAAACAGGAAGTCCTGGAAAATTTGTCTATTGATCAGCAGCAAAAAGAATCAACGCAAAAGCACGTTTCTGTGATTTAACAAAACTAAATTCGTGCGCAAAGTTTCTGTTTTTCAGCAGAATCAAATCAACTATCATCTAAACAGAAGGTAGATGCAATATTTATTACTAAACAGGAACAAAAACAAAAAACACAAATAAAATTGGGTTGCCTCCCAACTAGCGCTATCGTTTCACGCCCCTAGCTAGGCATAAAAGCGAAGATAGATCTAAGTAGTGCCATCTTTGGCACTAAATTCATAAGTAGCCCGCATGATAGATTCATAAGGTAATTTGACTCTCTTTCTTGGAAAATGCTCCATGCCTTTCTTTAATGGAAATTGGAATCTCATATTCCCTTCCTTCATATCAATAATTGCACCAATCGTTCTAAGGAAAGGTCTACCAAGAATAATAGGGCAAGAAAGATTGCAATCTATATCAAGAACGATAAAATCTACGGGCACCAAATTTCTATTTGCAACAATGAGAACATCATTGATCCTTCCCATTGGCTTTTTAATGGTGGAATCCACAAGGTGCAAATTTAAAGAGCAATCATCAAGATCATGGAAACCTAGAATATCACATAAAGTTTTCGGAATCGTGGAAACACTAGCACCCAAATCACACAAAGCAAAACACTCATGATCTTTAATTCTAATCTTTATAGTAGGTTCCCATTCATCATTAAGCTTTCTAGGTATAGAAACTTCCAAATTAAGTTTTTCATCATAAGATTGCATCAAGGCATCAACGATATGTTTGGTAAAAGCTTTATTTTGGCTATAAGCATGCGGAGAATTAACAACGGATTGCAACAAGGAAATACAACCTTCTAAAGAGCAATTATCATAATCAAATTCCTTGAAATCCGAGATAGTGGGTTCAATACTATTTAAAGTCATGACCTCTCCAATCCCACTTTTACCAATTTTAGCATCAAGATCTAAAACTCAATTCTTGGGACGCCTTCTAACTAAAGTTGACTCATCTCCAGTCCCATTATTATCAAGATTCATATTGCAAAACAAAGTTCTAATAGGAGACACAACAATAACTTTCAGATCTTCATCATTATTTTCATGTAACTTTTCTGGTTTGGCAGCCATCTTATTGACTAAGGTATCTTGCTTATCAGAAATTTTGGCTATAGCATTTTCAAACCAGGTAATTTGAGAGTTCACACCATAAAATTCTTTAGACATATCATCAAGCTCTTTGTTCATAAACACCAAAAAACCTTTTTGTTCCTTAAGCTCTTTTCTGAAGAAATTATTATGCTCAAATTGCAAATTCATAAAGCTTCTAATATTTGATTCAATCTCTTCCAACCTTATAACAAGGTGGTCGGTACTCTTAGGCAAAGCCATAAGGACAAACATGCACACAAGTAAACAGAAAAAGGCAAGCGAAAAAGAGAGAGAGAGAAGATTGGGAAAGAGAGGGCAAATAAAACTACAAGGGTGAAGTGGGGGAGAGGAAAACGAGAGGCAAATGGCAAATAATGTAAATGCGAGGGAGGTGAGTTTGTGATGGGTACTTGGTATGTCTTGACTTGAGCGAAGACCTCTCCGGCAACGGTGCCAGAAATCCTTCTTGCTACGTCTTCAACTTGCGTTGTTTTTCCTTGAAGAGGAAAGGGTGATGCAGCAATAGTAGCGTAAGTATTTCCACCAGTTTTTGAGAACCAAGGTATCAATCCAGTAGGAGGCTCCTCAAAAGTCCCACGCACCTACACAAACAAACAAATAACTCGCAACCAACGCAATAAAGGGGTTGTCAATCCCTTCACAGCCACTTGCAAAAGTGAGATCTGATAGAGATAGTATGATAAGATAAATATATTTTTGGTATTTTATAATATAGATGCAAAAAGTAAAGATGCATCTAAAAGTAGATTGGAAGTTTATATGATAAAAGATAGACCCGGGGGCCATAGGTTTCACTAGTGGCTTCTCTCAAGATGGCATAAGTATTATGGTGGGTGAACAAATTCTTGTCGAGCAATTGATAGAAAAGCGAATAATTATGAGATTATCTAGGCATGATCATGTATATAGGCATCACGTCCGCGACAAGTAGACTGACTCCTTCCTGCATCTACTACTATTACTCCACACATCGACGCACTCCTGCCTACATCTAGAGTATTAAGTTCATAAATAACGGAGTAACGCATTAAGCAAGATGACATGATGTAGAGGTATAAATTCAAGCAATATGATATAAACCCCATCTTTTTTATCCTCGATGGCAACAATACAATACGTGCCTTGCTGCCCTAACATTTGGGAAAGGACACCGCAAGATTGAACCCAAAGCTAAGCACTTCTCCCATGGCAAGAAAGATCAACTGGTAGGCCAAACCAAACTGATAATTCGAAGAGACTTGCAAAGATAACTCAATCATACATAAAAGAATTCAGAGGAGATTCAAATATTTCTCATAGATCAACTTGATCATAAACCCACAATTCATCGGATCTCGACAAACACACCACAAAAATAGTTTACATCGAATAGATCTCCACAAGAGAGGGGGAGAACATTGTATTGAGATCTAAAAAGAGAGAAGAAGCCATCTAGCTAATAACTATGGACCCGAAGGTCTATGGTAAACTACTCACAACTCATCGGAGGGGCTATGGTGTTGATGTAGAAGCCCTCCGTGGTCGATCCCCCTCCCGTGAGCACCCCGAAGGCTCCAAGACGGGATCTCGCGGATACAGAAGGTTACGGCGGTGGAAATTGTGTTTCGTTGGCTCCCTGGATGTTTTTGGGGTACGTATGCTTATATTGGAGGAAGAAGAACATCAATGGCCACCCGAGGGGCCCACGAGACAGGGGGCGCGCCCTGTAGGGTGGGCGCGCCCTCCCCTCTCGTGGCCGCCTCGGCTGCTTCTTGATTTTGCACTCCAAGTCCTCTGGATCACGTTCGTTCCAAAAATCACGCTCCCGAAGGTTTCATTCTGTTTGGACTCCGTCTGATATTCCTTTTCTTCGAAATACTGAAATAGGCAAAAAAAGCAATACGGGCTGGGCCTCCGGTTAGTAGGTTAGTCCCAAAAATGATATAAATGTGTAAAATAAAGCCCATAAACATACAAAAGGGGTAATATAATAGCATGGAACAATCAAAAATTATAGATACGTTGGAGACGTATCACACGACAGGTTCCATGGTGTGGGTACAACGTACTAACCTTGCAGAGTGTATATTAAATCTATCGATAGCCGCGCCTGCGGATAAAGGCCCAGTTCGTAGTTGGTCACATTGTGGGTCAACAGTAATAATAATAATAATGTGCTTAATAACAACCCTGGTTCGATGATGAGATAAGTTGGTTATGTGATCCGTGAATGATCACCATTTGGTTACGAGGTAACCCGTTGAGCCCAGAGTGGTTCCGTTTGTGATCCGCGAATGCTCACCATTTGGTTACAAGGTAACCCGTTGAGCCCAGAGTGGTTCCGTTTGTGCTCCGCGAATGATCACCGCGGTATCGAGGATACCGAGTTGTTGGATATTCGTGATGTTGTGCGAGAATCGTGGGTAAAGATCAAGCTCCTTATGGTCATTTATTGATTACTACGGTATTGTTTATACCAACCTTGATTTGATCTTGGGATGATCGTGTGATGTCCGAGGTTGGTAAGTGATGCATGTGTTGGTTACGAGGTAACCAGAACAGAGTAAGTTGGTGTATGATAACGTCATCATGTTGCGTGATAGTGTCCTCATGTTTATATGTTCATGCCATGTTCGTATTGTTCTAGCTGTATCATGTTCATGTTGTTCATGTCATGTTGTTCTGATGATATCATGTAATTCCTGCTTAACCTGTAATTGCCATGTTGTTGTTTGTCCTGAATGCTTCTGGTTATTGTGAGCTTGCGATTACATTCAATGTACTGACCTGGCGTGTCATGCCAGTTTGCAGGTCATGCCAGATTTGATTGCTTGCTTGTCGTGGTTTCCGTTCGTGCGAGCTAGGATAAGCGTTCCAGCCAGAGTCCCTCCGGAGTGGAGTTCACCACCGCCATCGTTGTTCTGCTGCCAGTAGTGTTTCTGCTACTTCAAGTTGTTCTGCTGCTTGCATAGAGCAACTGAGGATGGCGTAGTGTCGCTGTGCCAATGTTATTCATTGTAATATCGGAGACCTTATATTCATATTCGTGTAATAATAGAAAGTTGGGTTGTTCTATGCTAAGCAGTGCCGTATTCCAGAAGACTTCTTCTCGATCTCTGGGCCGGAATACGGGGCGTTCTGGTTTCTCTGAGCCGGGGTGCCACACTAAGCATGCAACCAAGGACATAGATTTTAATTTTCAAACAATTTATATGCATTAGAGCATGTGCATGTACTTCAAATTTGAGTTATGCACATGAGTGCTTTGAAAACTCAGTTAATGCATAAAAATGTCCAAACGAACCCCGAAAAATCCACAAAATTGACACAACACTCCTGTTGTTCTATGTTGACATGAGAAATTTTTTGAAAGCAATAAGAGGCGATGGATATCGTTTCGTCCCTAAGGTGGGACGTTCCCTACAGAAAATGTAGGATTCAGGGTTCCGCAGACCGTTGAGAGGTTCGAACTCTGGGTTGCGTGCGAAGAACTCTCCCTTCCCAGTCTGTCTGCTCAGCGATTCCACGGCCTAGCTCGACGAACCCAAGGGGCTAGAGACACAGCAGTTTATCCTAGTTCGGGCCACCTTGTGGTGTAATACCCTACTACAAATTTGTGGTGGATGGCCTCGAGGGGCTAAGGATGAACTAGTACAGTGGTGGAACAGCCTCGGGAGGTGAGGTGTTCTTGAGCTCGATGAGCTGGTGAGATGGTTAGGGCGGAATCGATACGTCCCCCTCTATGGTGGTGGCTAAGTCCTATTTTCAGTGGCCTTGGTCCTCTTCCCAATGTAGGTGGGAAGGGATCCCACAATGGCTAAATTTGAAGGGAGACAACTGGTACAAGCTATTCGGACAAAAGTAGTCTTCGCCTGCAAAAGGCTCTGGTGGTAACGCTGCGGTGGGCTCCATGATGACCTCCGTCCTACCGTCCTGGCGGGCTTTGTCTTGTTGCACCGATATGGAAACCTTTGCTTGATTCCTCGCGACCCGGCGTCAAGGCTTGCCTCCTTAGCACCAAAGAGGAAATCGCACATCATCACGGGCGCCCGCACCGGTCTTAGTCGTCATGGCTCACGTCATATGAACCTCGTGAGGTATACCCTGCATAGATATCTCTGCTCCTCGGGAGCCAGCCTAGTGAGGCCGCTTCTGTGGAGGTCTTGGTGACGTCCGCCTCATGAGGCTTGGCCCCTCGCGAGGGTCTTGGGTTGTTGTTCTTTGAAGCTGGGCCGTGCCGGGGAGCTGAGGAAACCATCTTGTGGGCATGAGCGATAAAGTCTTGGTACCCCTATTCCTAAGACACCGACAGTAGCCCCCAGGCCCAAGGTGTCGGTGTCAAAACCGGCAGATCTCGGGTAGGGGTCCCGATCTGTGCGTCAAGGCTGATGGTAACAAGAAGCAAGGGACACAGATGTTTACCTAGGTTCGGGCCCTCTCGATGGAGGTAAAACCCTACTTCCTGCTTGATTAATATTGATGATATGGGTAGTACAAAAGTAGATCTACCACGAGATCGTAGAGGCTAAACCCTAAGAGCTAGCCTATGATGGTATGATTGTAATTGTGATCGCCATTCTAAGGATCAACCTCTCCGGTTTATATAGACACCGGGGAGGGCTAGGGTTTACATGGAGTCAGTTACAAGGAAGGAAATATAATATCCAGATCGCCAAGCTTGCCTTCCACGCCAAGGGAAGTCCCATCCGGACACAGGCCGAAGTCTTGAGTCTTGTATCTTCACGCTTCAATAGTCCGGATGTTGTACACAGTCCGGCTGTCCGGATACCCCCTAATCCAGGACTCCCTCAGTAGCCCCTGAACCAGGCTTCAATGACGATGAGTCCGGCGCGCAGTCTTGACTTCGGCATTGCAAGGCGGGTTCCTTCTTCGAGTACTCCAGTGTCCGGCCTCCAATCAATGTTGTGCTCCTCGGCTTCAGTGCTTCAGTAATGACCGTCTGCACGTGTCGAACGAATGCAAGGAGTCGAGGCACTTTTTCATTTGCCACCGTCGATCCTCCAGGCTAACCGTCTATTTGAAGGGACGGGGACTCTCAGAACCAAACCTCACTCTCCCTCCCAGGGCTTAGCATCCAACAGAGCGCTCCGCGAAAAGCCATTCCAGCATGGCCGGCCGTCGCAACTCTTCTACTCTCCCTTCTCATTCCAAGCCGGGTGAATGGGGAGAGTGCTCAGTTCCTCATAGCCGTGTGATAAAGTTACAAACCCAAGGGTTTCTCCCACCAGCGTACATGGTCCCCGTCCGGGCTGGAATAGCCACTTATGACGGGGGGGGGGGGGGAGGGGAACAAGCAGAGGGATCTCCTAATCCATCTCCAGAGGAGCGGGTATGCCTCATCCCGCATCTGTTGAGGGGCGTCGGATTTCCTATCCATCCGTTTCTTTGCGGGCTCTTGGAGTTCTATGGCCTACAGTTACACAATTTTACCCCTGCCTCTATTCTGCACATAGCGGGATATGTTGCCCTTTGCGAGCTGTTTTTGGGCTGTGAACCACAGTTCGGATTATGGAGGAAGCTGTTCTGCCTTATCCCCACCACCCAGGGGGAGTCCCTATGTCAAGTGGGCGGGGCCGAAATATGCGCATTGCCGAGACCGGATACTTGTCCGTCACTCCTGAGAAGGCACCAGAAAGATGGTCTTCAGAGTGGTTCTATATAAACGACGTTCCCCTTCCGGATCCAATCCAGACAGGTCTCCCCAAGTTCAGCAACGCCCCGCCGAGGGCACGCCTAAGCTGGCACCCCCGGGGCCCTCAAGAAGAGGACACAGGATAAATACTCCTCCTGATGAACAGGATAAAGTTACTTGCCAAATCCGGACTGACGATAGTTGAGGTTATGGCGATATGCATAAAGCGAGGCGTGCAACCGCCCCAATATTGGGGGAAGCCCATGTGGCATTTCAACGGGGAAGACGACGCCTCCTGCTACGGTCGTAAGGGCCCAGACTCCACTGCCGCTTTGGCAAGGATATTGTCCGATTTGTACAAAGGAGAAGAGGAGGAATTCCTTCGTATCAAGAGGGACGGATTCTCCATGTACAACCCCCCAGCATGGGTAAGTTGCTATTCTCTTTCCCTGTTTTACTTGCTCTAACATACTTCTGCTAAGATTACTCGCATCAATGCTTCTGAGCAGGAACTTAGGAGGGCCGTAGAAGGAATCTTCAGCCCCTCACCGCAACCAGAGGACCCTGGAAGGGCCCTAGATCCGAGACTTAAAGTGGATCCGGATATCACTGTTGAGCTTGCCAATGGGGTATTCTATCAAGCTTAGCCGATGGCGCCCTAGTGGCCATTACGGCCGACTACCCTGGACTGCTCCCCGCGTCGCATGTAAGCCGAACTAAAAGACCCTGTCCTTCGAAGAGGACTCCTCCCAGGTATTATAATTTACCCATGAGGCATCGTTCTATTTGTAGAAACGACGGCCTGAGCGAGGGGCCGAGCCCCTAGGGACTCTCAACAACGGGCGTCCGGATCGGGCAGGCTCAAGAGGAAGGCGGTGAGGGTTGACACACCGCTACGGAGGTAAAGTAGTAATCTGCCCGGTAGTTCTAAAATTTCAAATGTGACAGCGCCCTTCGTGTCTAGCAGGAAGAGGAATAACCGGACTATACCCGGAGACCCCACCAATCACGCCTCTACCAGCCGGGTTCCAGAACCGGCTTCTTGGCGGAGGCGGACACAGGGCCAGCACCGCATAGTCCCCCGACGGAGGATGCGGATATGTGTTTGGCCACGAACTCCGAAGTGGAGAGCTCCATGAATCACCGGCGCCGGAGGGCCGTGCTCCGGAACAACATCTTTTCCGAAGAGGCTTTTAATGCCTTCAATTCAAGTGACGCATACGTCCGAGCTGCTCGGGGCGGGCTTGCCCAAGCGACAAACCAGTATACCAAAGACATACGGGTAAGAAATTTTGATAAATGTAAGTAGTAGCCCCTGAGACTTGAAACAGCTAGAACAACAATTTTAAGGATCAATGTATGCACAGGTCCTTGTAGAGAAGAACGAGCAATTGTCTCGGGATCTGGAGGGATGCAAGGCCGAACTGAGGTCCGCAGTTACCAAATTAGAGGAACCCCAAAAGCCCGGTAACATTTGTCATAATTGCATGAAGATGCACCAGTTAGTAAATGGCTGATGTCAAAAGTCTAACAGAAAATTCTGCAGACAATTCCGGGGTGAATCCGGAGGGCATAAGAGAGGACGCATCGCATCTCAAAAAGCAGTTGAAGGCTGGCGAGCGCATTCTTACGCGATTTAGGCAGGAGAAGAACGATCTTCAAGATGCCAAAGTCCAGCTGGACGTGGAGTTAAAAGATCTCCGTGCTCAGCTGGTGGACTCCGTGAAGGAGAACAGGAGCCTTCGACACGGCATTTACCGTAAGTGCCTAGACGAACTGTAGTATAGTTCGGCGAGGAAGTGTATTGAAAGAATTTTGCTTGCACGAATGTTAACGGGTCACCCTGAGTAGGAGATGCCCGCATCTGCAAGTGATTTACTGCAAGACCTTTCGCAACTGCACGAGCGTGCTTGGCAAGTGATGCAGGGTATTTCTCAGGCTTTATGGCCATCAAGCGTGCTACCAAATGACATGGCGGATGTAACATCCCAAAATTCTAAATTTTGGAATGTTATATTAAATAAATAACTATGCTTGTTGTCTGATTGTTTGTTTGAGTGATTGAGTGAAATTGAGTGGAATTTGAAATTTTTGAAAGTTGGATGAGAGGGAATAAAATGACTTTCCCAAAACTATCCCTTTGCCCTTTTTGGATCACAATGAATTCAAGTTCATTCCAACACCAAACCCTAGAGTGAAGATGACATGACTTCTTCCATTTTGAAATGAAAAGGGTTTTGGAAAAAAATTTGAATTTCATTTGGGAATATTTCAAATTCAAAGCTTTATGCAACTCAATGATTTTCATGAGGGAAGATAAAATGACTTCTTCAATTATATGAAATATGAGTTGAAAGTCATTTGAAAGTGCCTTGAAAGTATCAAGTTGAAAGTCATTTGAAAGTGCCTTGAAACCCTCTTTCAAATTTTGAGTTTTGAATTTGAATTCAAACTTTGGCATGTGGGAAACATTTCAAAAACTATGCACGATAAATACTTGAACCAAAGTATGAGAGGAGCAAACATGACACTCCAAAAATATCAGAAGAAACTATGCCAAAAGTTTTGGAATTCAAATCTGAATTTTATTAGAATTTGAAAAAATGGATTTTTATAAAGTTTGGATTTTGCCTTTGGTAAAATGTTCAAATGAAAGGGAATATTTCTGATCATTTTGGTATATATATACCCTATATAAAATATTTATAGATATTGTTTTATTTCTGTTTTGTTTTATTTAAAAAATAAAGTAAAACCCCAGGCGCCCGAACCAGACCCAGCCGGCCAGCCGGCCTTTAGCCCAGCAGGCCCACAGCCAACTGGCCACCCCGACCAGGCTCCCATCGCCCCTCGCCCGAATCGCTCTGGCCGCCGCCTCGCCCCTCTCTCTCTCTCACTGCTTGAACCACCCCTTCTTCCTCCCCGCCCCACGCCACGCCGTCGCCATGGATCGCCGGATCGAAGGATCCGGGATGCCGATCCTCCCCGATCCCCTTCCCTCCCGACGAGGCCCCGCCCTATAAACCCCTCCCGCACCCGTTCCCCCTCGCCCCCTCGCGGACCTCCTCTCCCTCCCGCTTTCGTGCTCGCCCGGAGCCAAGCTCCCTCCGCCACCAAAGTCGCCATTGCCGACGCCCTAGCCCTCCCCGAGCTCCCCCCACCCCACCGGACTCCGCACCGGCCTTCCCCGCACCCCTTACGGCGACTCCCGGACCTCCCGGCCTTCAAGCCCCGACGCCTCTCGCCGCCGCCATTGCCGTCACGGACTCAGACGTCACGAAACCACCTCTCCCGTCCGATCTCAAACGGACGGCCACGATTAGAACCCCCGAAGGGGTACGTTTTTATTAGAAAACCGGCCGGTTCATTCGGTTTATTAGTTAGGGTTTTTAGTCAAATAGCCGGCTCGTTTTTCAGTTTTAACCCGAGGCCCGTTTAGACTATTTAACGCCCAGGGCACAGTATAGGCCCATTAGGCCTTTTTCTTTTTAATTTGATTTTCTGTTTTAGCAGAATAGTTTCTGTTTTCAAAAAATTCATATCTTTTATTCTGTTCAATATTTTTGAGTGATTCTTTTTTTGTTGGATTGCACATTTTATGTAGTTTCTATGGAATATATATTTACCTATGTTAAAAATAATTAAAAATGCTTTAATTTAGTTTTAGTCAGAATAGTAAATCTGCTATAACTTTAGTTAGAAAAATTATTTTTGCATGATTCTTTTTGTCCCAACTTTATTTTGTCATTGCCAAACCCTAGAAATTAACTTGGGTATTTTAGGATTAATAAATAATTAGTTCTAAGCAGAATCCTATTAATCCTAATTAATTAGCTAGTTGCTGTTTTCCTAATATATTAATTAGTAAATTAATTTATTTTTAACTTGTGATTAGTTATTCTAGGTTAGTTTCTGTCATGATAGTAGATGAACTTTTATTTATAATTAATAAAAGTTTTAAATTATTTTTCTTAATAGAAATTGGATTAGGCCTAAAATGAGTTTTATAATAGCTTTTTTAATTAATTCTTTTTGCTCCTAGTTGCTTAGTGCAACCTTTTCTGTTAAGTTAACCTAAAACCATTATTAGGTTATATTAAGAAATTTTTATTATATAAAAACTATTTTTTGCTATGATTTGAAGTAGGGAAACTTTGAGTGGCCTTTCTTTGAGTTTTTCTTTTGGATTTGGTTTGGTTGTTTTGTTGTGTTGCTATTGTTATGTTATTGTGTTAAGTGATGTTATGCTATGTGCTTATTATAGTTATTGTTTGCCTCGGTAGAATTTCCGGAGTGCGAAGATTGCTACTACGAAACCCTAGTTTTTTTCGAAGATCGTCAACCAGGCAAGTTCACTTGACCATGCTTTTCTTACCTATGTTTTATTGCATTTAGTGGCACCATTGCAACCACCCCTCAGGAGTGTTATTGAATCCTTGTAGTTGAGTAGTATGCATGAGGTAGGAACCCATCACCCTGTTACCAAGCCCGGGACGTCATTTGTTTTAATGCTGCGCTATAGTAGACGGGGTTTGGTATGAGTGCTCGAGAGTGGTGTGAAGAAGGAGAACTCTACGTCAATGACGACAACTCCATGATGGAATCTGCAAGGACTGCATCTTCAAGACCTCAAGACTTCAAGACTCGAGACAGGATTTTCAATACACACTACTGGGTGAAGGATTTGTTGACGGGCACCTGGAGAACCCAGTGGTTGGCGGGATGCATGGAGAAGCGCCAAGACATCTTGCGGAAAGCTTCACCCAGACTCAAAGAGACGGAAGAATACATCAACGCCGTAAGCTAACCTGAGCAACCGCAAGTCATTATGGGCTCGCTTGGTTGACCTTAGTTGTGACTCTGGCTGGGGCGGTACTAGCAGATGTAGAATGACGGTAGGATTGGATGGGTACCGACAGTGGTCGAGGAACTCTTTGGAAGACCATGTTTGGTCATCTTGTTCTCAAACACCACGAAGTGCGAGAACGTAAAGAGAGGGATCGAATCTTGCGGGTAAAGTGTACAAACCTCTGCAGAGGGTTATAACCTAATCGATTAGCATTGTCCCGATTACGGACAATTTGAGCATCTGGACTTGGATCTATCTCAGAACTCTCAACACCGGATTGATAACTTAATTATGGGCAACATATGATGATTTTGGGCTATGAGACATCGGTTGGCGGAACCATGTCATGATAGAAAACTCCATAGTACAGACTTCCTTTATTCCTTTGATGTAGGTAAAATAAAAATCAGCTTTTACGCAAACAAAACTCAGATACAGAGCCATAAAGCCATATTGCATATAGTATAGTTTTATCATCTGCTTTTCTCATATTGTGATCTTGCGGTACATACAATGTACTGACCTACACGGCTGCAACGTATCATGTTGCAGATATTTCCTCGACGAGTAAGAGTTACGATACAGGTTTACGGTCTACACTCAACCTGCCGATGGCGTTGATGGGACTCCACACCCGTTTGATTGTTTCCGCTGAGTATTATGAGGTATATATCAGTTTTACGTTATTTATGCATGTGATTGCACTTTGATATATACATTGATGTACTGTGTGCAAAGATACATCTTGATCCAGGGATGGCATAGAAACACAGAGGCTTGACCGTCTCGAGGTCGGGTCGCTTCTGAAAAATGGTATCGAGCACATGTTGACTGAGGACGTGACCCTAGAAACCGGAAAAGCCCTTAGGACAGGATATCTCAAAACTTTATTTACAAAAAGACTCTTACTTCTCATCTTTTCTGAATTTATCAAATAGACCCTCTCACCTCAAATAGTTAGAATATACCCCTTATCCTTTGATCACCCGGAGGATCAATCAAGACGCTCAAGAAGGATTTGATATCGAGAACTGATGACCCCTTCAGAGTAAAGAGGATTTCACCATGTATTAGAAGCTACAACAGTTGAAGACTCAAGATTTGAAGTTCTGAAGAAATATTTGACCTTTAGAAGACCAAACCCTGTTACACACTTACGTTAGATGCGACGATGTGTGAGCTGTCATTTGTTTGATGTTTTCCGACAGCCACAAAGTAAAACTTGTTTCTTCAAAAACTATTGTTTGTATTGTGTGTATATCCTCCCCACCTCTCTCTCATCTCACCTTAAAACCCTTGAACCCCATAGATGATGAATGAAGTTGGACTGATATTCTTCGGATCAAGACTCAGCCGGAGGCAGAGCTATGGATGCAGAACATGGAGAATCACTTCGGGAACAATTTGGTTTCAAGGAAGTATGAGGTCCAATACGCTCTTCAAGATTTCTTTACGTAAAGTGCTGCAACCTGGTGGAGAATGCATCAATCCATACAACGATTTAAAGGAGCAAGAACTTGGGAGGAATTCAAGAAGACCACGATGAGATCACGTCTTATCCGGAAGCACAATGATACACCAAGAAATAAACCTTGTGCTCGCAAGATTTATGGAGAAATAGGACACACCCGTAAGGTTACGCAAAAACACGAGAGTGGTGAAGTAACGATAGATGTTTTGTTTGGCTTGCGTAAACCATGGAATTACTCGAACCCAGTTCGAGAACAAGAGAATTTCTGCAATGCTTGTGAGTATGCCCAAGTGTTAGAATACGTGATTCGATATTTACGTATGTGGTAATGATTCAAGTACGGGATGGACTGGCCCCCATACCGGAGACTTCTATCATGAACTATCATATGTTGATGGAAAATCAGAGAGCCTTGAAAACCTTAGAAGAGTGTCGACACGATAAGCCATAAAACCATAATATGGTAGGACTTTGGAACCCCATTACAGTGCAACCGCTACAAACGTAGGTTATCTGGTGAGGTTCGACCTGCACCCGCTTTGCTGCAGGAGAAAACCATAAATTGTAGACCACCATGAGTGTTTCGATAGTTGTTTAGAATGGACACAGACCCATCAGCTAAGAAGATCCGGTCTGGACGAACTTCAACTTTGACGAACCGACCCAAGCTTTTGAGGAAAACTCTATGCTTCCGATGTAAGAGCTTTAATGACGGAGCTATTGTAAGATATGTGAAGAGACATACATTGTCAGCCCTCCAGAGGAAATATCTGAGTTTATTGGAACCATGACCTGGTTTTTAAGTGTGGTAGCACCCCTGACCTTTCTGACCAAAACATTTGCTAGAAGACCCCAACCCCTAACCTTTTCTTGCTAACCTCTTCGAATCTCGAGGACGAGATTCATTTTAAGTGTGGTAGGTTTGTAACATCCCAAAATTCTAAATTTTGGAATGTTATATTAAATAAATAACTATGCTTGTTGTCTGATTGTTTGTTTGAGTGATTGAGTGAAATTGAGTGGAATTTGAAATTTTTGAAAGTTGGATGAGAGGGAATAAAATGACTTTCCCAAAACTATCCCTTTGCCCTTTTTTGGATCACAATGAATTCAAGTTCATTCCAACACCAAACCCTAGAGTGAAGATGACATGACTTCTTCCATTTTGAAATGAAAAGGGTTTTGGAAAAAAAATTTGAATTTCATTTGGGAATATTTCAAATTCAAAGCTTTATGCAACTCAATGATTTTCATGAGGGAAGATAAAATGACTTCTTCAATTATATGAAATATGAGTTGAAAGTCATTTGAAAGTGCCTTGAAAGTATCAAGTTGAAAGTCATTTGAAAGTGCCTTGAAACCCTCTTTCAAATTTTGAGTTTTGAATTTGAATTCAAACTTTGGCATGTGGGAAACATTTCAAAAACTATGCATGATAAATACTTGAACCAAAGTATGAGAGGAGCAAACATGACACTCCAAAAATATCAGAAGAAACTATGCCAAAAGTTTTGGAATTCAAATCTGAATTTTATTAGAATTTGAAAAAATGGATTTTTATAAAGTTTGGATTTTGCCTTTGGTAAAATGTTCAAATGAAAGGGAATATTTCCCTGATCATTTTGGTATATATATACCCTATATAAAATATTTATAGATATTGTTTTATTTCTGTTTTTGTTTTATTTAAAAAAATAAAGTAAAACCCCTCGGCGCCAGCCAGCCACCCAGTGCCCGGCCAGCACCCTTGACCCGCCAGGCCCACCCACCAGCTGGCCAGCCACCGGCTCCCTCGCCCCTCGCCCGAATCGCTCTGGCGCCCGGTCGCCCTTCGCCTCGCCCCCTCTCTCTCTCACTTGCATGACCCACCCTTCTTCCTCCTCGCCCACGCCACGCCCGTCATTGGATCGCCGGATCCCGAAGGATCCGGGATGCCGATTCCTCCCCGATCCCCTTCCCTCCCGACGAGGCCCCGCCCTATAAAACCCCCTCCCGCACCCCGTTCCCCCTCGCCCCTCATGGGACCTCCTCTCCCTCCCGCTCGTGCTCATGGGAGCCAAGCTCCTCCGCGCCAAAAGTCGCCGCCCGTCGACGCCCTAGCCCTCCTCGAGCTCCCCGACCCCACCGACCTCCTCCCCGGCATCCCCCGCACCCGCACGGCGACTCCCCGGACCTCCCCGACGCTCGAAGCCCCCGACGCACTCTCGCCGCCCTAGGCCTTTTTCTTTTTAATTTGATTTTCTGTTTTAGCAGAATAGTTTCTGTTTTCAGAAAATTCATATCTTTTATTCTGTTCAATATTTTTGAGTGATTCTTTTTTTGTTGGATTGCACATTTTATGTAGTTTCTGTAGAATATATATTTAGCTATGTTAAAAATAATTAAAAATGCTTTAATTTAGTTTTAGTCAGAATAGTAAATCTGCTATAACTTTAGTTAGAAAAATTATTTTTGCATGATTCTTTTGTCCCAACTTTATTTTGTCATTGCCAAACCCTAGAAATTAACTTGGGTATTTTAGGATTAATAAATAATTAGTTCTAAGCAGAATCCTATTAATCCTAATTAATTAGCTAGTTCTTGTTTTCCTAATATATTAATTAGTAAATTAATTTATTTTTAACTTGTGATTAGTTATTCTAGGTTAGTTTCTGTCATTATAGTAGATGAACTTTTATTTATAATTAATAAAAGTTTTAAATTATTTTTCTTAATAGAAATTGGATTAGGCCTAAAATGAGTTTTATAATAGCTTTTTAATTAATTCTTTTTGCTCCTAGTTGCTTAGTGCAACCTTTTACATTAAGTTAACCTAAAACCATGATTAGGTTATATTAAGAAATTTTTATTATATAAAAACTATTTTTTGCTATGATTTGAAGTAGGGAAACTTTGAGTGGCCTTTCTTTGAGTTTTTCTTTTGGATTTGGTTTTGTTGTTTTGTTGTGTTGCTATTGTTATGTTATTGTGTTAAGTGATGTTATGCTATGTGCTTATTATAGTTATTGTTTGCCTCGGTAGAATTTCCGGAGTGCGAAGATTGCTACTCTGAAACCCTAGTTTTTCAAGATCGTCAACTAGGCAAGTTCACTTGACCATGCTTTTCTTACCTATGTTTTATTGCATTTAGTGGCACCATTGCAACCACCCCTCAAGAGTGTTATTGAATCCTTGTAGTTGAGTAGTATGCATGAGGTAGGAACCCATCACCTGTTACCAAGCCCGGACGTCATTTGTTTTAATGCTACGCTATAGTAGACGGGTTTGGTATGAGTGCTCGAGAGTGGTGTGAAGAAGGAGAACTCTACGTCAATGACGACAACTCCATGATGGAATCTGCAAGGACTGCATCTTCAAGACCTCAAGACTTCAAGACTCGAGACAGGATTTTCAATACACACTACTGGGTGAAGGACGGTTGACGGGCACCCTGGAGAACCAGTGGTTGGCCGGGATGCATGGAGAAGCGCCATGACATCTTGCGGAAAGCTTCACCCAGACTCAAAGAGACGGAAGAATACTTCATGCCCGGAAGCTTACCTGTGCAACCGCAAGTCACTATGGGCTCGCTTGGTTGACCTTAGTTGTGACTCTGGCTGGGGCGGTACTAGCAGATGTAGAATGACGGTAGGATTGGATGGGTGCAGACGGTGGTCGAGGAACTCTTTGGAAGACCATGTTTGGTCATCTTGTTCTCAAACACCTGAAGTGCGAGAACGTAAAGAGAGGGATCGAATCTTGCGGGTAAAGTGTACAAACCTCTGCAGAGGGTTATAACCTAATCGATTAGCCGTGTCCCCGGTTACGGACAATTTGAGCATCTGGACTTGGATCTATCTCGTAACTCTCAACACCGGATTGATAACTTAATTATGGGCAACATATGATGATTTTGGGCTATGAGACATCGGTTGGCGGAACCATGTCATGATAGAAAACTCCATAGTACAGACTTCCTTTATTCCTTTGATGTAGGTAAAATAAAAATCAGCTTTTACGCAAACAAAACTCTGATACAGAGACATAAAGCCATATTGCATATAGTATAGTTTTATCATCTGCTTTTCTCATATTGTGATCTTGCGGTACATTCAATGTCTTGACCTACACGGCTGCAACGTATCATGTTGCAGATATTTCCTCGACGAGTAAGAGTTACGATCTGAGTTACGGTCTACACTCAACCCGCCGATGGCGTTGATGGGACTCCACACCCGCTTGATTGTTTCCGCTGAGTATTATGAGGTATATATCAGTTTTACGTTATTTATGCATGTGATTGCACTTTGATATATACATTGATGTACTGTGTGTGCCAGCATACTGATCCAGGGATGGCACAGTAACACAGAGGCTTGACCGTCTGAGGTCGGGTCGCTACAGCGGAGCTTGTGAATATGCTTCAAGGAGCCCGGCGACGCTTCCGTCTATGGAAGATATCAGCATGCCGGGAAGGAGCAGGAGAAGCCTGGGCAATGGTGAAGACGCGCTACACCAAGCTGGACACGAACCATATGGCTGAAGTGGGACCGGCGGGGCCCGATGGGCAAGAAATTCCCGTTAGTCTGGTGTATGACCAGGTAGCGTTAGCCGCTAGGTATTCTCAACAGGATTGTAAGCTAGATAGCCTGTTGGATGGTATAGAGGAGGAATGTAATCAGTCCAAGTGATTGTGTAATTTAATGGGCATGATAAGCCCCTAGCCGGATTAGAATCATTTGTCATGGCAGACCTTTTCGCTTCAGCCCCCGGATCCTATAGTCCGGGGTGTGTCCGAATACCCGCACAGCTATACAAAACCGGGGTATGCATGGAAACAAGGCGTAGGGGTCATAAGTGCTTGAACAGATAAGTACCCAACTAGTTATGTTATATTACATGGATAGTAAGAAACATCTTCCAGAGAGAATAGTTCCGTTAGGGGTTCCTTTCCCTGGGTACGCATGCGATGATGCACATGTCCGGACTGCGAACGAAGGCACAGGATACAAGACTTCTTGGGATTTATGTTATAATAAACGAATACATATTTTGTTCACCGACCGAATATTCTCTTAAGGAAGCTAGCTTTCGGCTTCACCCAGTCTGAGGTACACATCCGGCTGAACCGGCAGTAACAATCACAGAGGTGCTCACCTTATGCCCTAGTCGAATTAACGGGAACGTAGGGCATAAACACAAGAGCCAGGCAACCCAGGTTGGCAACATCTTAAGTCACATCGATGCATATAATGGTGAAGAAAAGGCACATATGGAAAAAGAATGCATATGCGACGGGCACAAAGCCATGTGAGTAATCATTTTTAGCTTTCGTATAGGAAGCCCCCAGGTATTTCTTACACACTTAGTGCGGCCGGAGTTATCCGGAAATCCGCACTGTATTGAATACTTTGTGTGAAGGGATAAAAAGGTCGAGAAAGGAAAAGGGGATGGGGCATAATTAAAAGGGAGGGTTAGGAGGCGAACAACGTGTTCGGCGCTAGGCGTAGAATCTCCGTAGTCTTGCCGCATTCCATGGGTTCGGCTCGAGTCTGTTATCGGATGCATTACGTAAGCGGTATGCTCCTCCGGTGAGAACTTTGTCAATGACGAAGGGACCCTCCCACTTGGGTTTGAGATTGTCCTTCTTCTTCTCCGGTAGTCATAGAACGAGCTTGCCAATATTGTATGTTTTGGCCCGCACTTCTCTGCTTTGGTATCATCGAGCCTGCTGCTGATAGAATGCGGAACGGGCTTTTGCGACATCACGCTCCTCCTCCAGGGCATCCAAATTATCCTGCTGATCTAACTCGGCTTCCTTCTCTTCGTACATGCGTACGCATGGCGAATCATGTATTATGTCGCAAGGTAATACTGCTTCCGCGTCGTACACCATAAAAAATGGTGTATATCCGGAGGTGCGGTTTGGCGTGGTTCGTAGCCCCCAGAGTATGGAGTCGAGCTCCTCCACCCAGTGCGTATCCGATTCTGTCAAGGATCACACTAGTCTAGGTTTGATGCCACTCATAATGAGACCATTTTCCCTCTCTACCTGGCCATTTGTTTGGGGATGGTAGACGGAAGCGTAATCGAGCTTGATGCCCATTTTTGCGCACCAGGTTTTCACTTCGTCGGCTGTGAAATTTGAGCCATTATCAGTGATGATGCTATGGGGGACACCGTATCGGTGTATGACCCCGGATATGAAGTCTATAACTGGTCCGGATTCAGCCGTTTTAAATGGTTTAGCTTCTATCCATTTGGTGAATTTATCCACCATGACCAGTAAGTATTTCTTCTTATGGCTTCCCCCTTTAAGAGGTCCGACCATATCCAGCCCCCAGACCGCAAAGGGCCAAGTTATGGGGATTGTTTGGAGAGCGGTAGGGGGCATATGACTCTGATTGGCAAAGAGCTGGCAATCGACGCAATGTTGGACAAGGTCTTGTGTGTCTGCTCGGGCCATCGGCCAATAGAAGCCTGTATGGAAGGCCTTGCTGACTAATGCCCTAGCCGCAGCGTGGTGCCCGCCCAGGCCGGCATGGATTTCAGCCAAGAGCTGCCGCCCTTCCTCTTCGAAGATGCATCTTTGTAGTACTCCGGTAGCGCTTTTCTTGTAGAGTTCCCCTTTGTAGACTTTGTAAGCTTTAGAACGCCGGACAATGCAGCGTGCTTCATTTTGGTCTTCGGCGAGCTCCTGCCTATTTAGGTAGGCCAAGAAGGGCTCAGTCCACGGGGCGATTACATCCATGATTTCGTGGGCCGAGGAAGTTATTTCGGGGGTAGAACCTCCGACTATGTCTGATGGTTCGGAATCTGGGACTGTATTCGGATCCGTGCTAGTATTGTCGGACTCCCCTTCCCATACTACAGATGGCTTGAACAGCCGTTCCAAGAATATGTTAGGTGGGACAGGGTCGCGCTTAGTGCCAATGCGAGCGAGGACATCCGCTGCTTGATTGTTTTCTCGAGCCACATGGTGGAATTTGAGCCCCTCGAACCGAGCTGACATCTTGAGGATGGCATTACGGTAGGCCGCCATTTTCGGGTCCTTGGCATCAAAATCTCTCTTTATCTGTGATATTGCGAGGTTTGAGTCCCCGCGCACTTCCAGGCGTTGAATGCCCATAGAGACTGCGATCCGAAGACCGGGCAACAGAGCCTCATATTCAGCTGCATTGTTGGAGTCTGTATATAATATCTGGAGGACGTACTGGACCGTGTCTCCGGTGGGGGATGTCAGGACTACACCTGCTCCCAATCCGGCCAGCATTTTAGAGCCGTCAAAGTGCATGATCCAGTTGGAGTATGCACCGTAGTCTTTAGGGAGTTTGGCTTCCGTCCATTCGGCGACAAAGTCAGCCAGTACTTGCGACTTGATGGCCCGCCGTGGTTTGTACATTATATCGAATGGGAGGAGCTCGATGGCCCACTTAGCAATCCGGCCCGTAGCGTCGCGGTTGTTTATTAAGGCATTGAGTGGTATTTCGGAAGCTACTGTGACCGAACTCTCTTGAAAGTAGTGTCGTAGCTTCCAGGATGCCATGAAGGCCGTGTATGCTATTTTTTGATAGTGTGGGTATTGGGATTTGCATGGGGTGAGGACTGTGGATACGTAATAGACCAGCTTTTGGAGCAGGAATTTATGTCCGTCAACCTCTCGTTCGATGACGAGTACTGCGCTTACAACTTGGTGTGTTTCCGCTATGTATAATAGCATAGGCTCGCCGGTGTTCAGCACTGTCAGGACTGGATTACTGGCCAGTAAGGTCTTTATTTCATCGAGTCCGGCCGCGGATGCATCCGTCCATACGAAGTGTTCGGTGCGCCGCTGGAGGCGGTAAAGAGGCAATGCCTTTTCTCCTAGCCTGGAGATAAAGCGGCTCAAAGCGGCCATGCATCCGGCTAACTTCTGGATGTGCTTGAGGTCTGTTGGTATAGCCAACTGGGACAGAGCTCGGATTTTTGCCGGCTTCGCTTCAATTCCTCTATTGGAAACAATGAAGCCCAGCAGTTTCCCCGATGGGACGCCGAAGACGCATTTTTCCGGACTCAACTTAATGTCGTATGTCCGGAGGTTTTCGAATGTGAGCCTCAAGTCATCTATCAGGGTTTCGACGTGTCTAGTTTTTATGACCACGTCATCCACTTATGCTTCCACTATTTTGCCGATTTGTTTTTGCAGGCATGTTTGAATCATGCGTTGATAGGTTGCGCCAGCATTCTTGAGCCCAAAGGACATAGTGTTTAAGCAAAAAGGGCCATATGGCATTATAAAAGCTGTTGCAGCTTGGTCAGACAACGCCATCTTTATTTGATGGTATCCAGAGTATGCGTCGAGAAAACACAGCGAGTCGTGTCTAGTTGTGGCATCGATGATTTGGTCGATGCGAGGGAGGGGAAAGGGATCCTTGGGGCAAGCCTTGTTGAGGTCTTTGAAGTCGACGCATAGGCGCCAGGATTTGTCCTTCTTTGGTACCATCACCAAATTTGCCAGCCAATCCGGATGTTTGATATCTCTGATGAATCCGGCCTCGAGTAGCTTGGCTAACTCTTCCCCCATTGCCTGTCGTTTGGGCTCTGAGAATTGCCTTAGGGTCTACTTGACTGGTTTATATCCTTTTAGGATATTAAGGTTGTGTTTGGCCAGTCTGCGTGGCATTCCTGGCATGTCCGATGGGTGCGAGGTGAAAAAGTCCCAATTCTCGCGTAAGAAATCTCGTAGTGGTGCGTCAATAGCGGGGCTTAGCTGTGTCCCGATGGAAGTTGTCTTCATGGAGTCCGTTGGATGGACCTGGAACTTGACTATCTCGTTTGCAGGTTTAAATGAGGTGGACTTGGATCGCTTGTCTAGTATTACATCGTCCCTGTCCATCGTGGCCCGTAGTGTTGTTAACTCTTCGGCTGCTAGGGCTTTGGATAACGCTTCCAATGCTAGAGCTGCGGTTTTATTTTCGGCGCGAAGTGCAATGTCCGGATCACTAGCTAGAGTGATGATTCCTATGGGACCGGGCATTTTAAGCTTCATGTATCCATAATGGGGTACAACTTGAAAGCTTGTAAACGCGTCCCGCCCTAAAAGGGCGTGGTATCCGCTGCTAAAAGGGGCCACATGGAATGTGATTTCTTCGGACCTATAATTCTCCGGGGTGCCGAATACCACATTGAGTGTGATTTTTCCCGCGCACCGCGCTTCCCGAGTGGGGATAATTCCCCTGAAGGTCGTGTCGCTTTGTTCAATGCGGCCTTTATCAATCTCCATCCTGCTAAGTGTTTCTTCATAGATTAGATTTAATCCGCTTCCGCCGTCCATGAGTACTTTAGTGAGCCGAAAGCCATCTACGATCGGACTAAGGACCAGAGTGGCTGGTGCCCGGACAGCCCGGAATCGAGGTTCATCACTGGCATTAAAAGTTATAGTAGTATCGTTCCAAGGGTTTATTTTTGCCACTTGGTAAATTTAAGCGGAGCTTCGACAAGCTCGCTTGCGCCTATTGTTCGAGGTGAAAGTCTCGAAGACTGTTAGTACCGCATTGTGTTCGCTGGCAGGATGTTGTTCCGCTTTACGACCCTCAAGAAGATCCTTGCCACTTTTTGCCACTTGCCGGAGTATCCAACGTGCCTGAAGTACTGTGGAGCTTACATGGCCTGTCGAGCCATTCTTCCAATACGGATCCCCGCCCTAGGGTGGGTTTTGGTTTCTTGGGGGTTGTGTCGGACGACTTACGAGAGTTCGCCCGTTTAGTTCGGACAAAGGTCTTGGTGAGAGCAGTAATATCCCAAAATTCGGTTTGGGTCTTCCAAGCACTCTCCATCGCACAGTACTTCCATACTATGGTTGCCAAGTCCGCGAAGCGCACTATGTCGCGGCGGCTTATAGCATTGAGGAGTCCCTCGTCCGTGCAGTTTTTGCAGAAAAGTGAGACCAAGTTCTCTTTGCGGCAGCACCTGACCTTGTTAAGCGCAAGGAGGAATCTGGCCCAGTAGTGGTGTACGGTTTCCTGGAGCTCTTGCCTAATGCGGGAGAGACCGTTTAGGTCCAGTTCAGAGTCCGGATTTTGATCCGATCTAACGCCCAAGGGCGCGGGCGGTCCTGAGCTCAACAGCCCAGAATCCGGAGTGCCCAACTTTTTTGGCCCAACGCCCGATTCTAAGTCCGGGACCTGGGTCAGGTTTTCCTTTGAGTGGGTCTTTGGCTCAAGGAGTTTGGTGATCTGAACATGACTTGTCCTCAAAGTTGAGGGGAAATCCGTGTGTGGTTCCTCCACTATCGCTATCTCATGGGTGACCGGCGGGGATCTGATGTCCCTTTGGTCGGGTTTAATCCCAACCCGGTCGTAGTCTGTAGCAACTCCAGGCGGCGTCACGATCCAAGAGTTCGTTAAGGGAGGAGAGCTCCATTGGATCCATTTGTTCGGCAAGTTCGAACCGACGCGAAGGTTATGATTGATGACCCGAGAAGTCATCGTCGGCGCCATCACCGGCGCGGCGTGATCAAGATGAAGCCGCCGAGCCGGAGCGTCTGGCCTACAGCCAGAGCCCCCTCTGAGGAAATGTCGTCCTTGACAATGAGACGAGCCATCGAGCCTTGTGGCGACGTCATAGAGGAAGTATCGATGAAAGCACCAATGTCGGTGTCAAAACCGACGGATCTCGGGTAGGGGGTCCCGATCTGTGCGTCAAGGCTGATGGTAATAGGAAGCAAGGGACACAGATGTTTACCCAGGTTCGGGCCCTCTCGATGGAGGTAAAACCCTACTTCCTGCTTAATTAATATTGATGATATGGGTAGTACAAGAGTAGATCTACCACGAGATCGTAGAGGCTAAACCCTAAGAGCTAGCCTATGATGGTATGATTGTAATTGTGATCGGCCTTCTAAGGATCAACATCTCCGGTTTATATAGACACCGGAGAGGGCTAGGGTTTACATGGAGTCGTTTACAAGGAAGGAAATATAATATTCGGATCGCCAACCTTCCCTTCCACGCCAAGGAAAGTCCCATCCGGACACGGGCCGAAGTCTTGAGTCTTGTATCTTCACGCTTCAATAGTCCGGACGTTGTACACAGTCCGGCTGTCCGGATACCCCCTAATCCAGGACTCCCTCACAAGGCGCGCTTGAACTTGGCTTCGAGGCGAAGCGAAAGGGCAAGGATGGAGTGCCGCGGGCCCCAACCGCCTGCGGCCTAGATCGACGGGTGGCGATTGATGGGACGTGGGTGCCTCCGCTTCCCTACGCTGCCTGGGCAACCATTCGACTTGACGAGACTCTGCTGCATGCAGAGAAGAATCATCATTATATGCGATCGTGGAGGCCGACGGTTGGCCTCCTCTTGGCTATAAATAAGGAGAGGGGCGGAGCCCCCTTTACTCATTTCCTTCTTCTCGTCGTCCGCTCTCTCTTCTTCCTGTTTGCCTTGCCGTCTTGCCATGGTATTTATGGCGCATACAAACAGGTTCTCCGCCGCCGAGAAGGGGAAGGCTCACCAGGAGGGACCTGGCCCGACGCCACCCAAGAGAGGGCGGGGCCGCCCTGTAAGCACGCCGCGACCCCTGCGGTGGCTCCTCGGGGGCATGGGCGCACTCCTTCGGGGACCGGCGCCGTCCTTGGTGGCCGCGGCAGTGTTTCTTCTCATGGCAGGAGCCGCCCTGGGCGAGTCAGCCCCTGTGATGAGGGGAGGCGCGTCGTGGTTGCTCGGCCTCCCCGGCCGCGCTTCCACTCGGCGGAGGTGCTCCCGAAGTTCGTTGTGTGGTCGGAGAGGCCGGCCGGCACCTGGCTCCAGCTTCTGTGCTCCTTTGCCAGCGAGCTACCGGCCATGGGTCTTGACGGCCTCTGGTTGTAGGCCGATGGTTGCTGCAGCAAAGCCTCGTGGGCCGCGGTGGAGGTCTCCGCTGCGGGCAACGTGGCCCTGGCCCGCGGCTGGTAGGCGTTTGCACACGCGCGCGTCCTGAGCAGGAGGTGCACCCTCCACTTCAAATATGACGGCGTCGCGGCCCTCTATGTGAAGGTGTTTGGGGAAGATGATCGTCGCGCAGGGTGCTGACACAAAGACAACGGCGGCAACGATGAGCTTGGCCTTGACGACGGCCCTGATGACGCTCAGGGCGAGCTTGCCCTTGGCGACGGCCGCGGCTTGTCCATCGGCGGCGGCTCCTCCTCCAGCGAGTGCACCAGCAGCGGTGGCTACGACAAGCCGCCACGCCGTCGGGCTCGCTTCGAGGACGGTGGCGGGTCGTCCTGTCGCCATGCTCTAGTGTAGCATGAGGAAGGCTCGGGCAGAGCTGAGTCCGGGAGGCCCTTGGAGCCAGGCCTCGTGAGCTGCTGCGGTTCTGCAGGCCGCTTTTGTTTACCCTTTCCTTTCTTTCTGCATTTGAAAAAAGTAGAGGATCCTGCAGGGGCGTGTAATGAACCATGGTATTTATGCTGCTATGCTATGTTTATTGTTCCGATGTTATGATGCAGTGTTCATGCTCCAAATGGGTATGGTAGGATAACTTAGCTTGATACACTCGCGGTAGTTTCCCTCCTCATGAGAGCGTGCACTTCATTATCTGGTGAGGCCCTCCTTGTTGGCGGCTCGAGAGCCATCGACCTGAGGAGGCAACATGAATCTACGGAGTTGTTAGAAAACTTTGTCGGGTGTCCTATTCTTCCATGCAAGAGCCCTCAGGCTTGAGCCAGTCGTGGCTTAGTGCACCGCATCACAGTACCCAGGGGCATGGACTTCAATAGGGTGCGTAGATCAGGAGCTTACTCGAGGGCGTCTCGCGAGGATAGAAAAAGTCAAAGCTCTGGGAGAGGAGGGCTATGGCAAAGTGTGTTTGCGGCACGGGGCGAGCCCGTCGCACACACACCCGCCCAGCCCCCGCGCGTGAGACGCGCTAGGAAGAGCGACGGGAAACTGCCGCTCCTCCTAGACCAAAACCAAAGTGCAAGAGAGAAGACGAAGGGGAAAGCAGCCTTGGAAATTGAAAACACGAGAACTCCAAATTTCATTAAAAGGATCACAAACTAACTACAGAAATCAAGCAAATGAACAGCCGTGTCCGGCACCTAGTCTAGTCATCTCACCAACGCAGAGCTAAGTGCTGCCACTAGGATGTTGGAGGGACCCCCCGAGGCCCGAGGGTGGCTCTCCGGAGACTCCAGGGCGTGTACAACACCACTCATTATTACGTGAAAGTGTCACGAGCGGAGACCTTCACAGGCGTGATCCTTGCTTCAAATCGCCAGACGAGGGCCCCGCCATATGCCTCCCCCGACCACTGCTGGGGCGTCCGGAAACCAGGACGAGACCAAGTGGCAAGGGGGACACTGGCGGCACCCTCGGCGACCACGGGCCCTCTGCCGCGGGGAAGGGCTCACCAGTGCCTCCCCCGGCAGAGGACCTAGCTTCGCGTGACGTCTTGCTCCATGCGGCGTGGGGGAGGACCTGCCCCCAGGCCCCTCCCGCGCAGCCCCCAGAGCGCTGGTCCTACCGGGAGCGGGGACACCGCCCTGGGGTCTCCAGCAGATGCTGTGGCCTGGCTAACATGCGGTCCATGGTTGTCATAAGCATGCCCCTGAGGTATCGGCTGTACCCTACAGTCGTTGTAGTCGAAGGGGTCGGTGAAGCTCTTGGGCGGCTCGCGGAAAGCCCCAGCTTCTAGCATCCCCTCTGCCCAGCTCGGTTCGGGGAATGAGCCGGGGTCTTCCTCCGGCATGTACTCTAGGTCCATCATGCAGGGCACGTAGGCGTCTAGAGTCGCTGTGCTAGAGCCTTAGCCTGGGAGCCCCACACCTTGGGACACCAGGCCATGCGCTTGACCCTGGCAGCTGCGAGGTGGTACCCCAGCGCTGCCCCGCAAGGGGACGCCTGATCCTGTGTTGCCTGAAGGAGGTGCAGTTGTGGTAGGACGAGCAGCGCCGAGGGCCGTGTTGTCGCTGTTAAACCCCTCAGGTGCTCCGGGAGGCGCGCGGGCATGTCGTGGCCCGGCGCGCGCTCCCGCCACTACCTGAGGTGTGGGCAGGGATCAGAATGGCGCCGCACCTCTACAGGCAGCGTCAAGCAGCTCGACGACCTACTCTAGCAGGGCGTCACGGCCGCCCTCCGCTAACCTGCAACGCAGAAGCTCTCGTGCCATGATGATCGCGACTCGCATGCTCGCCTGCTCCCAACGAGTGTGTGGTTTCGTCGCCACGGTGTAGCCCGAAGATCGCATTGTAGCACGCGTACGCTATGGTGCGAGGGCGGACGGCGCAGGACCGCGCCACCCACGTCCTGCGGGGTTGGGCGGTGTGCGAGCCGCCTGAAGTGCAGAGTGGAGGTCTTCCTGGGCGGACGGCACCATGCGGGCGGGCCAAGCGGCCTAGTGCTCGGCATGAGCCCTCGGATCGTCGGCCATCAAGACTGTCACTCGACGGCGGGCCGGCTGGAAGAAGGGAGGCCCCGACGCACCACTACCTGCTGCGCCAAATATCAGATTCAGGATTTCGCAGACCTTTGTGAGGTTTGATCTCTGTGGTGTGTGTGAAGAACTCTCCCTTGCCAATCTGCCTACTCAACGATTCCACGGCCTAGCTGAACAAACCCAAGGGGCTAGAGACACAGTAGTTTATCCTGGTTCAGGCCACCTTGCGGTGTAATACCCTACTCCAGCTTTGTGGTGGATTGCCTCGAGAGGCTGAGGATGAACTACTAAAGTGGTGGAACAGCCTCATGAGGTGAGCTGTTCTTGAGCTCGATGAGTTGGTGAGATGGTAAGGGAGGAATCGATTCGTCCGCCCCTATGGTGGTGGCTAAGTCCTATTTATAGTGGCCATGGTCCCCTTCCCAACGTAGGCGGGAAGGGATCCCACAACGGCCAAATTTGAAGGGAGATAACTAGTACAAGCTATCCTGACAAAAGTAGTCTTTGCCTGCAAAAGGCTCGGGTGGTGACGCTGCGGTGGGCTCCGTGATGACCTCCGTCCTGCCGTCCTGACGGTCTTGGTCTTGTTGCACAGATTTGGAAAAGTTTTCTTGATTACTCGGGACCCCGCACATGCGCTTGCCTCCTTAGCACCAAAGAGGAAACTGGTACACTGCGCCCACTGGCACCCTCCTGGTCTTGGTCGTGATGGCTCACGTCATATGAACCTCGCGAGGTATACTCCTCATAGATATCTTCGCTCCTTGGGAGCCATCCTAGTGAGGCCGCCCCCAGGGAGGTCTTGGTGTCGTCCGCCTCGCGAGGCTTGGCCCCTGGCGAGGGTCTTGGGTTGTTGATGCTGAAGCTGGGCCGTACCTGGCCGCTGACGGAGCGACACCACGGGCCGCAGGCAGGCAAGTCTAGGTACCCCCGTTCCCAGGACGGCGACAGAAACCATCAGGCTTGTTGTGAGAAGCTCTGGTTTGTGAGAAGCTGTCGGGTGGTAGGTGCGACATATGCTGACGGGTGGCTAATCATAGTGGGAGCCAATAAGACGTCGCCGGTGCCTGGAAACGTGATGAGGCGAAGACATGCACGCCGGCGAATCTTACCCAGCTTCGGGGATCTCCGTGGAGATAACACCCCTACTGCTGCTCCGCGGGGTCTCCGCATGATCACTAAATGAACAAGAGCTACAAGAGGCTCCTCGAGCTGTTCGGGGTGAGGAAGAAGAAGGGCACGGCTAGCTCTCCTGTTCCCTCTACGTGGTGTCTAAAACTATCAGAGTCCAACCCTTTGCATGGGTGCCCCGGGGGGTTTATATAGGCCTACCCCCCGGCGGTACAATGGTAATCCGGCTAGGTGTGGGCCCTAGCCATCAGTGTCTTCATCTGCCTGCTCCTCCGCCAGCCGCTGGGGCCCGCCGACTAGTGGGCCCTGCCGGCTGCCGGCTTCCTGGTCGACAGGATGGCCCCACCGTTGAGGGCTTTGTCGGGGGCTGGTTACTGTTGCCTCGATCCTGATGACGAGGGCTTTGTCGAGGTAAGCATGGCTACAGTGCCGCCGCCTTGGCGGCGATTACTGTAGCCTCACTTTATCTTGTCTCGTTAATGAGGCGCTTCCTTCGAGAGAGGGAACGAGCCGGCTATGGGGAGCCGGCCATGCCTCAGGCCGACTGGGGGAGGCTGAGCCGCCTTCGGGCATCTCTCTGACCGGGGGGACCCGGCACCTGCGGGTAGTACATCCTGACTGTCGTGGGTGGCGTCATAGTCAACATGGCAAGGTTGCGCGCCCGGACGGGTGATGGCTACCCGTCTGTGCTTGTAGCCACGCGTGCTCCGGGATGCGGGGGTGGCAGGCTTCACTGTAGCCACGCCCCGTCTCGTCGCCGTTATGTGGGTGCAGATTCTGAGGGTGCGGCCTTGGCCGCCTGCGGGGTGGCCGGCTCCTTGGAGCCGGCTTTCTCGTGGCCGGCTCCTTGGAGTCGGCCCTCTGGTAGCCGGCTCCTTGGAAGCCGGCCGTCTTGTGGCTTTCTTCTATGGGTCTTGGGGCCAGGTCGCCTCCTGACAGCCGGCTTGGATGAGAGCCGGCCGGGGGAAGGCGGCCCAACGTTTTGGGTGTTGGAAGACTTGATTGGCTTGATTGGCTTGTAATTTTTCAGAAGCCCCAGGGGGAGCCGGCTAGGCTACCCGTGGTCATTTACTCCGACAGTAGTCCCCGAAGCTGATTGGGCTTCGAGGTTGAAGGGAGAACGAGAAGCTCGATCAGCTTCCTATCCTGGGAAGCCAGCACCTAGGAGCCGGCCTTGAACGGGTGCGCCATCTTCGGGGAGCTCCGTAGTTAGAAGGGGGGAACGCGAGCCAGCTTGTGCGTTGACCGCGCGTCACCTTGTGTGCCACGTGGCCCAAAAAGCCTGCCAGCCCACACGCGCGACGAGACGTCGCGCAGGCCGGGGCCTACTAAGCCTACGCCTCGGCCCACGCGCGGATTCCCTGCGGCCCAAATGGACTGCATGTCTTCCCGCGGCGGTTACAGCACGCCTTTAGGGCGCCATAATCGCGGGACGTGGGGAGTGGGCGATTAATCCCACGTTCCCCCACGCCTCGCCTCCTCGGCTCCGCCGCCCGAGCCTATAAGTAGGGGGAGGAGGGGGAGCGGCAGGGGCTCGCACTCTCACCCTCGCCCTTCTCCTTCATCTGCTTTCTTCCTCACGCTTCCGCCGCCGCAGCGCACTCGCCACCGTGCCGTTCCGCCGCGAGTTTTTCTTGGCTCGCCGCGGTTCCTTCGTCGTGTGGCCGTGCTCTCCGTCGCCGCGGCTCTTCCATTCCACTTGCTCTCATGGCGTTGTCGAGCTCGTGGGACGGCTCCAACGTCCACGAAGATCACATCGATTGGCTCCGCCGGACGCTTGGCGGTTGCCGAGCGAGACCTCGTGAAGACCCGGCCTCGGGAGGCGGAGATTTCGCCAGTGCGGAGGAGGCGGCGGGTCATCTTCCGCTTCGCCGCCTGCGGCCTCGGCCTGCCGGCGAGCGGGTTCTTCCGCTCGTTCTTAGACTTCTATCATCTTTAGCCACATCACATCACCCCCAACACGGTGATGCTGCTGTCGGCCTTCGTCACTCTGTGCGAAGGTTTCCTTGGCGTCCTCCCCACCCTCGAGCTCTGGGGGGAGTTCTTCCAGTGCAAGATCGGCACTGTCTCTGCGGGTGTGCCTGCCCCCTGCGGCGCCTTCATCGCCAAGCGGAGGACGACCGACAACAACCTTTTCCGCCTATCCCGCTGATCCAGTCGGTGAAGCTTTGGCGGCAGTCGTACTTCTACGTGAAGAACATCGCTGCGCAAGGCGACTACCTCAACCTGCCGGCTTACGTAGCCGGCCCGCCGCCTGCAAGGCCGTCATCTTGGTCCTTCCGAGCCCGGTCGCTCACCTTGGCCGGGAACGCCGCCGTCACCCGGCTCCGGGTGATGGTCCAGTCGGAGGGCTTGGTGGGGGACGACTTGGTGTCCGCCTTCATGGAGCGCCGGGTGCTCCCGCTCCAGAGACGGCCACACATGATATGCCACATGAGTGGCCGCTTCGACCCATGCCGGCTGAGCACCAGGGAGATGCCTCGCGACGAGGTATCTTACATGGTGAACTATATCTCCAACTGCAAACTCACCGTGGAGTGGCAGTATCACAAGGCGCAAAATTCTCGGGCCAATCCGCCGCCTGTGGTGAGTTTTTCTTCGTTCTCTTCTTTTTTTGTTGTCGAGTTCGATAGCCGACTCTTGACTAACCGGCTTTGTCCTTGGGCAGAGCCCTCTTCTTCGACCGGAGCCCGGAGCCGCGGGGCCGGAGCGCAAGTTCGCGGCCGACCGCGCCGTGAACGACCCCGACGACCCGGATCTGGGGACGGCCGCCATGGACGACGCCGTAGTCGCAACCAGCAAAGAGGCAGGCGGCCTCGACCTTACGGCCGGTTTCGAGGACTGGCCGGAGGAGGACGAAGCCGAAGCCGTCTTGCGCCGCCAGCCGGCGGCCGATCGCCATGGCGTGGGGCCTTCTGCCGTGCCAACTGCTCGGGGTGGCGCGCAGAAGCGTCGGGCCGCGCAGGGTCACTTTGGCAGCCAGTCGAAGAAACCCAAGAGCTCCGCGGCGGCAACCAAGCGAGACGAGGCGGCAGCGAAGGCGGCCCGCTTCCGCAAGGTGGTGAAGCAGGCACAAGCGGTTTCGGCGTAAGTGCCGTGTGTCTTGCATTTTTGTTGTCTTATTTAGTTGAGGCTCATCTAAGCCGTCTTCTTGTCTTGTTGAACAGGGTGCCGGTTTCCCTTGAGCGGGTTGACGCCGCCTCCATAGTCGCGCCGACGGGAGGGTCTTCGAGCTCCCGCCGAGTGGACCCCTGCGCTGACCTCATGGAGGCAACGGAGCGGAACGCGCGGGAGGCTCGGGAGGAGCGGGAAGCGGCGGTGCGGAGGGCCGCCCAGGAGGCGGTGGAGAAGTTGGCCGAGGCGCAGGCCGACGCGGCGGCCAAGGACCAGGCGGAGGCCGCGGCCGCGAAGAGGGAGGCGGAGGCTTCGCGCAACCAGCCCCCGCAGCTCGTCATTCCTCTTCGCGCCGTGGCTCCTGACGTCCCCGTACCTCCGTCTGAGGAACCCGACCGCGACCAGCCGGTGATGGAGAGGATGGAGGATGACGTGACGATATTGGGGGAGGCGCCGCAGTCGGCATCGACTGGAGCAGGCCAAGGCGGTCGACCTACCGTGGCGCCTGGGCAGCCGGCCGGGGGCGAGTCGGCGGCGGGGGCGGATCTCGTGGTGCAGTCCGTGCCTCGCCAGCGCGTGGGAGAAGCGTCCTCGATGCCGGAGCCACAAAGGGTTGCAGGCGCCAGATCAACGGCACAGGACCAGGAGGCAGCCAGCGCCATCACCTCTGAGTGGACGCCCAATGGCGGGACGGCCGAGCTGAACGGGGCGGCACAGGAGGTCCGACGCGGCTTCAGGCTCAGGCCGGCTTGCTGCAACGATACACCCAGGAGTTCCTTGCTACGCGCGCGGTCGTCCGGGTGAGTCTTTTGGCTTTGATCGATTTCTTCTTTGATTTCTTCCGTGGGGGCGCGTCAGCGCACCCACTGGGTGTAGTCCCCGAGTTTCGAGTCGGCTGCTGAGCAGGCGGCTTGAAACTTCTTAGCAGGCCTTGATAGCAATCTTGTTCTTATACACACTCCATCTGATTTTCAGGAGTACCACAATCTTCGCGCGGCCGCCTTCAACTCCAGTGCCTGTGAGCTGAGCCAGAAGGCCGCCGATCTGACAAATAGCCAAAGTAAGAACTTGGTTTCTTCTATCTCAAGTGGGGGCGCGTCAGCGCACCCACTGGGTGTAGTCCCCGAGATTCGGGCCGGCTGCTGAGCAGCCGGGTCGGATCTTCCCAGACGACTTTTCCCTTACTGCTTTTTTCTTTTCTCTTCATGCTTGCAGGAGCTAACGCCGACTTGAGGGGGCAGCTAGGCGAGGCCCAGACCGCTCTTCGCGCCAAGGAAGCCGAGATCGCCGCCTTGGCCCTGGAACGCGACCGCCTGGCCAAGAGGCTGGCCGACCAGGAGGAGAGCCCCCAGGCGGCCCTAAAGAAGGCGCAGGACAACGAGGCCGCCCTTAAGGCCGAGTTCGAGACCGAGGCGGCTGGCTGGGCCGAAGCAAGGCAAGCGTTGAGCGAAGGTTATGGGCGGGTGTAGGATCTGATCGACGGTAGGCCGCCTTCCTCTTCTCACTCCTTTGCTTGCTCCTTGCCCTCTTGTTCCTCTTCTGATTTTTGTGCCGTTTTCTTGTTCTTCACGCAGACTACTTCCCCGGCTACTCCGTCGCCGCTAGCCAAGCCATCGTGGCCCACCGCGAGACGCGCCGGCAAGCAGGGCTTGCAATCGCACCAGATGCCAGCCGGACACTCCAGGAGAAGCTCTTGGCGATCCAGGCTCGGCTGCAGCCAGCTCATCGCATGCTCCGCCGGCTTCAGCATGCTGGTGCGTAAGTGTTGGCCGCTCTCTGGCCGGGCAAGGTGATCCCCCGTACCCCCAGCCGGACTGCCGACTAGCTGGAGGTTGCGGTTGGCCGCTTCGAGGCTTCGAAGGCCTGCGCTGCTCGGTCCGGCGCCGGGCGGGCGCTGGAGTTCGTCCGGGCCTGGTATCCTGGGTTGAACCAGCGCCAGCTGAGCACTTGGAGGCAGGAGGCTGACAAGGAGCTGGTGGCGGTGCGGCCGGCTATCATCCAGCGCGCCTCGGCTATCGCCGAGTACACCGACACCAGCGTCTTTGCTCCTGAAGTGAACGACAGCGGAGTCGCCTAGCCGGAGGAATGGTTCGGGCTGAACCCGGCAGAAGGCGAGGACTCGGCGGAGGAGATCGCTTCTAGCGATGAAGCCGAAGACGACGAGGAGGAGGGCGGCGAAGACGCCGCGCCGGACGGTGAAGTGACCAGCCAACTTCAGCCTGATCGTGCCTCTAGCAATGAGGCACGCAGCAGCGCCGCCTCGAGGGTGAAGATCCGCCGAGACTCGCGGCCGGCCACTCCTCCGGCCCAAGACTGCCGCCTCCGACCTGCCCGACTACTTTGTTGCTCACTGGCTTGACCTGCCTGCCGCTCTTTCTTTTCTGCTTTTGCTCTTTCAACAAATTTTATTAACATTGCGCAGTTCCATCCACTTGGGGTGTATTCAGACTATGTTGAATGCCGGCCTTTCAAAGGCTTTTGTGTAAATATAATTATGCATGTGTTTGGCTTCCATTCGAATTTGCTTTTTATCCTTAGGCTGTTTCCTTTGCTGCCTTCCCTTGATTGCCGCCTTCCTAGCCGAACAGCTGCTCTGCAGTCTGCGGCAGGGGAGGAACTTGGCTATTTGTGGGAAGGCAAGTACTTGAAACTTTGTTGGATTGTGGCAGGGTTGAATGGAAGCCATGTCGGCTATTCTGGTAGCAGGTCGGCAATGGGAGGAAGCCGGCTTTTGTTATATAAGTTCGTTAGTCCTTAGCCATTTTTCGTGTGGGCATCCTTTCCTGCCTTTGACTCTTGCCAGCCGGACAGTCGGTTCTTCAAGCTGCGACTTTTGACAAGAGAGGGCTTCGGTGCCGGCACACTACTTGTCTGACTGCAGGTGAAACTTAAATATAACTCAACGCGGCCAGTCCCCCGGGCCGACTAGTCGAACCCGGTGCCGGACGAAAAAAAGGTGAAATATAAAAATCATAGGCATGATACTTGTCATTCATAGATAAATGGTGGCAGTCCCCGAGTTCTCCTCGGGGGGCCCATTGTCTCATACTTAGTACAAAAGGTAGCGTGATACATACTGCATTTTAACTATAAAATCTTCGGGGGAGGTTGGCGTTCCATGGTCGTTTCGACTCCTTGCCTGAATCATATCTCTTTCATGCCTTCGGCTTCTGTGCGTCGATTAGGTAGTAGGAGTCGTTTCCCAATGCTCTGCTGACGACGAAGGGACCTTCCCAAGGGGCCGAGAGCTTGTGCTGGCCGGCTGTTCGCTGGATCAGCCGGAGCACAAGGTCACCCTCTTGAAAGGATCTTGGCTTAACCTTCCGGCTATGGTAGCGGTGCAAACCCTACTGGTACATGGCAGACCGGCTGAGGGCTAATAGCCAACTTTCTTCCAGCAGGTCGACGCCGTCTTCTCGTGCTTCTTTGGCCTCTTCTTCCGTGTACATGGTTACCCGAGGCGAATCGAACTCGATGTCAGTATGTTTGATAACCCACCCTAGCTTTTAATTTAAGTTGCCAGTGTGTTTAGGCTTGAATGGCCTTAATTCTAGTATTTTCCACAATTGCATAAGAGTATATTATGTTTGGGTTGTTACCCGCCCAGGCTTTTGATGGTAAGTCGCCAGGGCATATGTTGTTTAAACTTTGTGCAGAACATGCAGAGCTATGCTTTATATAAATGATTAAGTTCAAGCCCATCATCAAAGATTAAAATTGGTGTTTCGAAAGGGTTATCAGTTCTGGATTCTTACAAAGGCTATAAGCCGGGTTACAAAAATACTTTGGGTTACAATGGATGCGCGTTAAGTCGACATCGGCCAAGGGTCGCCGGGTATTTAACTCTCGATTTACTTGTCAACAGATACGTATTCAAATCTTTAATAGCCAAACTTGGCGGATTTTTATTATATGGTATTGAATGATTGAGGTTTTCGTACCGGATTATATTATTCTAGTTTTTAATAGCCAACATGGCTGCATTTTTATTATGGTTATCAATAACCAGTATTATGATTCAGGTTTTCAAAGCTGCTTCTCAGCAATGGCTATTATTCCTTCATCCAAAAATACAAGCTTACAACAAAGAGCATGGTCTAATATTGATATGCAAGAGTTTCAGCAATATTATCTAGACAATGGATATGATTTTATTTACAATGGAAGGAATAGTCCCGAGTCGTTGCAGGCTTACGACCCGGCACTTGGGGGCTACATTATTCAAATCATGATTATATCAAATATGAAAGTCTCATGTTACTGCAAATCATGCACCATGACACTTGGGGGCTAATGCAAAGTCATTTTTTACACACCTTATTGAAGACCCGACTCATCACATCGTAATGAGCTGGCCCTTGGGGGCTGAGGGAGTCCTGGATAAGGGGGTCCTCGGGCATCCGGGCTATGTGACATGGGCCGGACTGATGGGCCATGAACATACAAGATAGAGGATTTTCCCCCGTGTCCGGATGGGACTTTCCGTGGTGTGGACAACAAGCTTGGCGGTCGGGCGTGTAGTTTCCTTTCTCTGTAAACCGACTCTATACAACCCTAGCCCCCTCCGGTGTCTATATAAACCAAAGGGTATAGTACATAGAGACAACCACAAATCATACAGCCTACACATCTAGGGTTTAGCCATTACGATCTCGAGGTAGATCAACTCTTGTAACCCCTATACTCATCAAAGTCAATCAAGCAGGAAGTAGGGTATTACCTCCACTAAAAGGGCCCGAACCTGGGTAAACATCGTGTCCCTTGTCTCCTTTACCTTTGATCCTCAGATGCATAGTTCGGGACCCCCTGCCCGAGATCGGCCGATTTTGACACCGACATTGGTACTTTAATTGAGAGTTCCTCCGTGTCATCAATAGAAGGATCGATGGCTCGTCTTGTCATCAACAACAACATCACCTCTGGAATGGCCCTAGCTCCTGGGCAGATCCTCAAGCTTGGCAGTTTTACCATGGGCGCCCGCTCGGCCGTTATGCCAAAGACGGTCCCCCAAACCATCAAAAATCATCTCCGCATTGGCCTCGAACACTCTGATAAGATGGACCCGGCAGATGTTTCGTCTTTGAACGAACTGCTAGATCACATCTTGCCCTGGGGTTCACGACAAACTACGATCGTATCGGGCTTAAAAATGATCAGAGCGAAATCAAGTCCCCGTCGATCACCCATCTAGTTGCGGTTGTGGAGGACCAAGCCAAGGATAACTCTCCCCCTATGTTGAGAACAAGGTATGTTCGGAATTACGAGCCCTACGAGCTGGATACCCATCTTCGGGAAGAGACTCCCTGTTCTCCAAACATAGAACCAGGCGTCGAGCCTGAAAAACCCCAGGATACTCCGGATCCTGGGCTAGTGACCTCAGAAATTCTTAAAACTCCGGATCCCATAGTGGGTCAGGGTTCGGATTTAAACATGCCACCCACCACAAGCAATATTCCCCAAGCAATTCCGGTCCTCCGGACATATGCGACCTAATTTATGTACGGCAGCAACCTCAGGAAACAGTCCATCACTTTTGGGCCAGATTCCTCTTGGTTAAAAACAAGGTCAAAGATTGCTGCGACGACAACGCAGTTTTAGTGTTTTGCCGCAACTATACGGACGAGGGTATCCTCAATGCCCTCAACCGACGCTGCATACTGCACTTTGTAGATTTGGTACACATAGTACAGAAATATTGCGCCATGGAAAGCGCCTGGAAGCCCAGACAGCTCGATGGGAACCGCCGGCCTTTAAGCCACCCACCGGACGGGAAAAAAGGATGCACCCTCACAGGGCACCTGTTCATCACCCTCCGGACAAGAAAATTAAGCCCTCAATGGGACACAGAGCTGTCCTTGATGAATGGCTCGACAAGCCCTGTAGGATACACACGAAGCCGAATTCTGAACCAACACACAGCCTTCGGGCATGTTGGGTGCTCTGGCAGGTAGCCAAGAGCGGTGAGGCTATCCTCACCAATACTACCTGCGAGAAGTACCCTCCGGAGGACGACAACCTCAACGTCTTTACAGTCTTCGAGACCTTTTCTTCGAATAATCGGCGTAAAAGGGCACTCCGCGACCTCGCTGAAGTCAACCTAGTAGCCGTAGTAAACCCATGGAAAGATACGGCGATAACTTTCACCGCCAACGATGAACCAAAGGCTCAATCAGTCCGCGCACCGGCCGCTTTGGTCTTAAATCCAATTGTCGATGGCTTTCGGCTTGCTAAAGTACACATGGACAGCGGCAGCGGACTGAACCTCATCTACAAGGACACGCTTGGTAAAATGCAAATAGACAAAAGTCGCATCGAGTAGAGTAGCACAACCTTTTGAGGTATTATCCCCAGTCGAGAAGCACGATGCTCGGGGAAAATTAAACTTGATGTGGTATTCAGCACACCGGAGAACTACTGGTCCGAAGAGTTAGTCTTCCACGTTGTACCTTTCAACAGTGGATATCACACCCTGCCGGGGAAAGACGCATTCACACACTTTCAAGCCATACCCCATTACGGGTACATGAAGCTCAAAATGCCCGGGCCCAATGGAGTTATCACAATCACCAGTGATCCGGACATAGCACTCCGCGCCGAAAACAAAACTGCATTCCTGGCCCTCGAGGCATTATCCGAGGCCCTTACGGCCGAGGAGCTCCCCGCTCTATGTTCCATAGTGGATAGAGACGACGTAATCCTTGATAAAGGGCCTAAGTCTACTTCTTTCAAGCCAGCAGATGAAATAGTCAAATTCCAAGTTCACCCGACGGTTCCTAATAAAACAACAACCGTTGGAGCACAGCTGGATCCGACGGCTGACGCCGCTCTAAGAGCATTCCTGCGTGAGAATTGGGACATCTTTGCCTGGCATCCCTCGGATATGCCAGTAATCCAATGCAGAATGGCCGAGCACAACCTCAGCATAATAAAGGGGTTCAAGCCAGTTAAGCAAACGCTGCGGAAGTTTTCCGAACCCAAGCAACAAGCTATGGGGGAGGAGCTAGCCCAACTACTTGAAGCCGGGTTCATTGAAAGATCAAACACCCGGATTGGCTAGCTAACCTGGTCATGGTGCCAAAGAAGGAAAAATCCTAGCGCCTTTGTGTCGATTTCAAAGAACACAAGAAGGCCTTCCCTAAGGAATCCTTCCCACTGCCCTGCATTGACCAAATCATTGATGCAACGGTAGGACATGATTCACTATGTTTCCTCGGTGCATACTCCAGATACCATCACATTAAGATGAATGAATCCGATTAGGCCGCAACGGAATTCATTACTCCGTACGGGCCTTTTTGCTTCAACACTATGCCTTTCGAACTCAAAAATGTCGGCGCCACTTACCAGCGCATGATTCAAACATGCCTGGAAAAACAAATTGGCAATACGGTGGAGGCATATGTAGATGATGTAGTCATCAAAACTAAATATGTCGAATCATTAGTGGACGACTTACGCCTCACATTTGACAACCTCCGAACATATGACATACGACTCAATCCGGAAAAATACATTTTCAGCGTTCCAGCCGGAAAGCTGCTCGGGTTCATTGTTTCCAGTAAAGGAATCGAAGCAAATCTGGCCAAAATCCGAGCCTTGTCACAGTTGGCAATACCAACAGACCTAAAACAGGTTAAAAAACTAGCTGGGTGTGTGGTAGCCTTGAGCCTCTATATTTCCAGATTGGGAGAGAAGGCGCTGCCGCTATACCGCCTGCTCAGACGTACCGACCACTTCAAGTGGACAAATGCGACAACAGCCGGGTTGGAGGAAATAAAAACTTTGTTAGCAAACAACCCAATCCTTGCCGCACCTAACGTAGGCGAACCTATGCTGCTGTACATATCTGGCACTCACCAGGTGGTGAGCGTTGTGCTTGTCGTTGAACGAGAGGAGGAGGGACACAAGTTACCACTCCAAAAACCAGTATACTATGTATCGGAGGTTCTCACACCATGCAAATCCTGATACCCGCACTATCAAAAGATAGCATATGTGGTTTTCATGGCATCTCGGAAGCTGCGGCACTACTTTCAAGAGTGCTCGATAACGGTGGCCTCTGAGGTACCACTCAATGACATCATAAACAATCGAGACGCCACCGACCGCATTGCAAAATGGGCTATCGAGCTCGTACCATTTGAAATAACATAAAAGCCACGCCGAGCTATTAAATATCAGGTGTTGGCCGACTTTGTCGCCGAATGGACAGAAGCCGAACTCCCTAAAGAGTACGACACATATTCCAACTGGATGATGTACTTAGACGGCTCTAAAATATTGGCCGGGCCGGGGGATAGTGTCATCCTAACATCCCCCACAGGGGACACAGTCCGTTACGTATTACAAATCATGTATATGGACTCCAATAACGCAGCCGAATATGAGGCAGTGCTGCATGGTCTCCGAATGGCTGTTTCTATGGGCATACTACGCCTTGAGATGCGCGGGGACTCGAACCTCGCAATATCCCAAATAAACAGAGAATTCGATGCAAAAGATCCAAATATGGTGGCCTACCGCAACACCATACTCAAAATATCAACTCGGTTTGAGGGCTCGACTTTCATCATGTGGCCCGAGATAGTAATCAAGCAGCGGGCATCCTTGCTCGAATGGGCGCTAAACGCGACCCCGTCCCGCCTAACACCTTCATGGAAAGGCTTTTCAAGCCATCCGTGGTATGGCAGGACGAGAGCGGAAATACCGGTTCGGCGCCGACCACACCCTTAGATGCCGAACACGATTCGGAGATCATCGGGAGCTCGGAAACCGAACCAACGCCTTCCGCCCACATAATCATTGTGGTGATCGCCCCATGGACCGAATCCTTCTTAGCCTACCTCAATAGGCGGGAGCTCCCTGATGACCAGAATGAGGCCCGTCGCATAGTTCGATGCTCCAAAGCCTACAAAGTCCATGAAGGAGAACTCTACAAGAAAAGTTCTACCGGAGTCCTTCAAAAATGTATCTCCGAAGTGGAAGGACGGCAACTCTTGGCCGAAATACATGCTTGTCTTTGCGGCCATCACGCCGCATCTTAGGACCTTGTAAGTAAGGCCTTCCGTACATGTTTCTTTTGGCCCACGGCCCGAGCAGATGCACAGGACCTCGTACAACACTGTGTCAGATGCCAGCTTTTTGCCAATCAAAGCCATATGCCGCCCAATGCCCTACAAATAGTCACCATCACTTGGCCTTTCGTGGTCTCGGGGCTGGACATGGTCGGACCCCTTAAAGGGGGAAGTCATAAGAAAAAAATACTTGCTAGTTATGGTAGATAAATTCACTAAGTGGATAGAGGCTGAACCAGTTAAAAAGGCTGAAGCCGGACCCGTGATAGACTTTATATCCGGTGTCGTACACCGTTATGGTGTCTCACACATCATTATTACTGACAACGGCTCTAACTTTACAGCCGATGAGGTGAAAACCTGGTGTGCTAATCTGGGCATTAAGCTCGATTACGCCTTCGTATATCACCCCCAAACAAACGGTCAAGCTGAACGGGCCAATGGCCTGATAATGAGCGGCATCAAACCCAGAATAGTGTGATCCCTAAAGGAGTCGGACAAACACTTGGTCGAGGAGCTTGACTCCCTACTCTGGGGGGCTGCGGACCATGCCTAATCGCACGACCGGATACACATCGTTCTTCATGGTGTACGACAGAGAGGCTGTCTTGCCCTGTGATATCATTCATGACTCACCTCGAGTGCGCATGTATGAGGAGAGAGAGGCCGAGCTCGATCGGCAGGATGACTTAGATGGCCTGGAGGAGGAGTGCGACATCGCAAAATCCTGTTCCGCATTCTACCAACAACAAGCTCTAAGATACCAAAGCAGAGAAGTGCGGGCAAAGACTTATAATGTCAGTCAACTCGTTCTACGCCTACCAGAGAAGAAAAAGGACAAGCTCAAGCCCAAATGGGAGGGTCCCATCATTATAGATGAAGTTCTCACTCGAGGAGCCTATCGCCTTTGCAATGCATCGAATAATCGCTTAGAGCCGAACCCATGGAATGCCGCTCAACTCCGAAGAGTCTACGCCTAAGTCTGGACACATACCTTTGTTCATTCCCTTTTTCTCCTTTTTCATTTTTTCCTATTTTTTTCATTTTTTTCTTTACGACTTCTAGCATGTGTTCGGGTAAGACACATACTTGAGGGGTATGCATCCTTAAATGTACACACCCCATCATAACTGGGGGCTTCTCTCAATAGAAGCTTATTATTTTGAGCATAAAGCTCACAATGTATATGTTGTTTTCTCACATACATCCCTTCACGGCCACTTGCGAAAGTGAGATCTGATAGAGATAGTATGATAAGATAAATATATTTTTGGTATTTTATAATATGGATGCAAAAAGTAAAGATGCAAATAAAAGTATATTGGAAGTTTATATGATAAAAGATAGACCCAGGGGCCATAGGTTTCACTAGAGGCTTCTCTCAAGATAGCATAAGTATTACGGTGGGTGAACAAATTACTGTCGAGCAATTGATATAAAAGAGAATAATTATGAGATTATCTAGGCATGATCATGTATATAGGCATCACGTCCGCGACAAGTAGACCGACTCCTGCCTGCATCTACTACTATTACTCCAAACATCGACGGACTCCTACCTGCATCTAGAGTATTAAGTTCATAAAGAACAGAGTAACACATTAAGCAAGATGACATGATGTAGAGGGATAAACTCAAGCAATATGATATAAACCCCATCTTTTTTATCCTCGATGGCAACAATACAATACGTGCCTTGCTGCCCCTCATCCTTTGGGAAAGGACACCGCAAGATTGAACCCAAACCTAAGCACTTCTCCCATGGCAAAAAAGATCAATCTAGTAGGCCAAACCAAACTGATAATTCGAATAGACTTTCAAAGATAACGCAATCATACATAAAAGAATTCAGAGGAGATTCAAATATTTCTCATAGATAAACTTGATCATAAACCCACAATTCATCGGATCTCGACAAACACACCGCAAAAAAGAGTTTACATCGAATAGATCTCCACAAGAAAGGGGGAGAACATTGTATTGAGATCCAAAAAGAGAGAAGAATCCATCTAGCTAATGACTATGGACCCGAAGGTCTGTGGTAAACTACTCACAACTCATCGGAGGGGCTATGGTGTTGATGTAGAAGCCCTCCATGGTCGATTCCCCCTCCGGCGGAGCACCGGCGAAGGCTCCAAGATGGGATCTCGTGGATACAGAAGGTTATGGCGGTGGAAATTGTGTTTCATTGGCTCCCTGGATGTTTTCACGGTACGTAGGCTTATATAGGAGGAAGAAGTACACCGATGGAGGCCCGAGGGGCCCACAAGACAGGGGGCACGCCCTGTAGGTGTGGGCGCACCCTCCCCTCTCGTGGCCGCCTCGGCTGCTTATTGACTTGCATTCCAAGTCCTCTGGATCATGTTTGTTCCAAAAATCACGCTCCCGAAGGTTTCATTCCGTTTGGACTCCGTCTGATATTCCTTTTCTTCGAAATACTAAAATAGGCAAAAATAACAGCAATACGGGTGGGCCTCCGGTTAGTAGGTTAGTCCCAAAAATGATATAAATGTGTAAAATAAAGCCCATAAACATCCAAAAGGGGTAATATAATAGCATGGAACAATAAAAAATTATGGATACATTGGAGACATATCAAGCATCCCCAAGCATAATTCATGCTCGTCCTCGAGTAGGTAAATGATAAAAACAGGATTTTTGATGTGGAATGCTACCTAGCATAATTCTCAATGTAATTTTCTTTATTGTGGGATGAATGTTCAGATCCAAATGATTCAAAATAAAAGTTCATATTGATAAAAGAAATAGTAACACTTCAAGCATACTAATCAAAGTAATCATGTCTTCTCAAAATAACATGGCAAAAGGAAGTTCATCCCTACAAAATCATATAGTTAGGCTATGCTTCATTTCCGTCACACAAAGAAAACTAATGGGTGTGCATCCAACTTGCTTGCTCACGAAGACCTAGGTCATTTGAAGAAGCCCATCGTAGGAATATACAAGCCAAGTTCTATAATGAAAAATTCCCACTTGTATGAAAAAGACAACCTATGAGACTCACTATATGAAAAGCATGGTGCTACTTTGAAACACAATATATGAGACTCACTACATGAAGAACAAGGTGCTACTTTGAAGCACAAGTGTGGAAAAAGTGATAGTAACAATGCCCCTTTTATTTATTTATTTATTTTTCTTTTTTTTCTTTTCCTTTTTTTGGGCATTTCTTTATTTTTCTTTTGGCCTTTATTTTTTTTTATTTTTGGGCAATGCTCTAAGAATGATGATCATCACACTTTTATTGATTACAACATATGAATTACAACTCAAAACTAGAACAAGATATGACTATATATGAATGCCTCCGGCGGTGTACCGAGATGGTGCAATCAATCAACAGGGACATGTATGAAAAATAATGCATGGTGGCTTTGCCACAAATACAATGTCAACTTCATGATCATGCAATGGCAATATGACAAAAGTAAAGTATGTCATGATGAACGGAACGGTGGAAAGTTGCATGGCAATATATCTCGGAATGGCTATGGAAATGCCATAATAGGTAGTTATGGTGGCTGTTTTGAGGAAGATATAAGGAGGTTTATGTGTGATAGAGCGTATCGTATCACGGGGTTTGGATGCACCGGCGAAGTTTGCACCAACTCTCAAGGTGAGAAAGGGCAATGCACGGTACCGAAGAGGCTAGTAATGGTGGAAAGGTAAAAGTGCGTATAATCCATGGACTCAACATTAGTCAAACGAACTCATATACTTAATGCAAAAATTTTAGAAGTCATCAAAAATCAAGCACTACGCGCATGCTCCTAGGGGGATAGATTGGTAGTAAAATACCATCGCTCGTCCCCGACCGCCACTCATAAGGATGCACAGGCCAGGTACACTTCATGTTTCAACTTTGTTACACAACTTTAACCATACGTGCATGCTACGGGACTTGCTAACTTCAACACAAGCATTCTTTAAATTCATAATCACCCAACTAGCATGACTTCAATATCACCACCTCCATATCTCAAAACAATTATCAAGTATCAAATTGATCATAGCATCCAATTCACTTCCTATGATAGTTTTTATTATACCCAACTTGGATGCCTACCATTCTAGGACCAATTATATAACCATAGCAAATACCGTGCTGTTCTAAAAGACTCTCAAAATAATATAAGTGAAGCATGAGAGACTAGAAATTTCTACAAAAATAAGCCACCGCCGTGCTCTAAAAGATATAAGGGAAGCACTAGAGCAAAAACTATCAAGCTCAAAAGATATAAGTGAAGCACATAGCATATTCTAATAAATTCAATCAAAGTGGGCTTCTCCCAAAAGGTCTGTACAGCAAGGATGATTGTGGTAAACTGAAAAGAAAATACTAATATAATACACGACGCTCCAAGCAAAACACATATCATGTGGCAAATAAAAATATAGCTCCAAGTAAAGTTACCAATCAACGAAGACGAAAGAGGGGATGCCTTCCCGGGGCATCCCCAAGATTAGGCTTTGGATATTCTTGAATATCTTGGGGTGCCATGGGCATCCCCATGCTTAGGCTTTCGCCACTCCTTATTCCATAGTCCATCAAAGCTTTACCCAAAACTTGAAAACTTCACAACACAAAACTCAACAGGAAATCTTATAAGCTCCGTTAGTGAAAGAAAACAAAACGACCACATAAGGTACTATAATCAACTCATTATTTATTTATTTTGGTGTTAAACCTACTGTATTCCAACTTCTCTATTGTTTATGAACTATTTTACTAGCCATAGATACATCAAAATAAGCAAACAACACACGAAAAACAGAATCTGTTAAAAACAGAACAGTCTGTAGCAATATGTAACTAACGCAAACTTCTGGAACTTTAAAAATCCTACCAAAACAGGAAGTCCTGGTCAATTTGTCTATTGATCAGCATCAAAAAGAATCAACGCAAAAGCACGTTTCTGTGATTTAACAAAACTAAATTGCGGCGCAAAGTTTACATTTTCAGCAGAATCAAATCAACTATCATCTAAATAGAAGGTAGATGCAATATTTATTACTAAACAGGAACAAAAACAAAAAACACAAATAAAATTGGGTTGCCTCCCAACTAGCGCTATCGTTTAATGCCCCTAGCTAGGCATAAAAGCGAAGATAGATCTAAGTAGTGCCATCTTTGGCACTAAATTCATAAGTAGCCCGCATGATAGATTCATAAGGTAATTTGACTCTCTTTCTTGGAAAGTGCTCCATGCCTTTCTTTAATGGAAATTGGAATCTAATATTCCCTTCCTTCATATCAATAATTGCACCAATCGTTCTAAGGAAAGGTCTACCAAGAATAATAGGGCAAGAAAGATTGCAATCTATATCAAGAACAATAAAATCTACGGGCACCAAATTTCTATTTGCAACAATGAAAACATCATTGATCCTTCCCATTGGCTTTTTAATGGTGGAATCCGCAAGGTGCAAATTTAAAGAGCAATCATCAAGATCATGGAAACCTAGAATATCACATAAAGTTTTCGGAATCGTGGAAACACTAGCACCCAAATCACACAAAGCAAAACACTCATGATCTTTAATTCTAATCTTTATAGTAGGTTCCCATTCATCATTAAGCTTTCTAGGTATAGAAACTTCCAAATTAAGTTTTTCATCATAAGATTGCATCAAGGCATCAACGATATGTTTGGTAAAAGCTTTATTTTGGCTATAAGCATGCGGAGAATTAACAACGGATTGCAACAAGGAAATACAACCTTCTAAAGAGCAATTATCATAATCAAATTCCTTGAAATCCGAGATAGTGGGTTCAATACTATTTAAAGTCATGACCTCTCCAATCCCACTTTTACCAATTTTAGCATCAAGATCTAAAAACTCCGAATTCTTGGGACGCTTTCTAACTAAAGTTGACTCATCTCCAGTCCCATTATTATCAAGATTCATATTGTAAAACAAAGTTCTAATAGGAGACACATCAATAACTTTCAGATCTTCATCATTATTTTCATGTAACTTTTCTCGTTTGGCAGCCATCTAATTGACTAAGGTAGATTGCTTATCAGAAATTTTGGCTATATCATTTTCAAACCAGGTAATTTGAGAGTTCACACCATAAAATTCTTTAGACATATCATCAAGCTCTTTGTTCATAAACACCAAAAAACCTTTTTGTTCCTTAAGCTCTTTTCTGAAGAAATTATTATGCTCAAATTGCAAATTCACAAAGCTTCTAATATTTGATTCAATCTCTTCCAACCTTATAAGAAGGTGGTCGGTACTCTTAGGCAAAGCCATAAGGACAAACATGCACACAAGCAAACAGAAAAAGGCAAGCGGAAAAGAGAGAGAGAGAAGATTGGGAAAGAGAGGGCAAATAAAACTACAAGGGTGAAGTGGGGGAGAGGAAAACGAGAGGCAAATGGAAAATAATGTAAATGCAAGGGAGGTGAGTTTGTGATGGGTACTTGGTATGTCTTGACTTGAGCGAAGACCTCTCCGTCAACGGTGCCAGAAATCCTTCTTGCTACGTCTTCAGCTTGCGTTGTTTTTCCTTGAACAGGAAAGGGTGATGCAGCAATAGTAGCCTAAGTATTTCCCCCAGTTTTTGAGAACCAAGGTATCAATCCAGTAGGAGGCTCCTCAAAAGTCCCACGCACCTACACAAACAAACAAATAGCTCGCAACCAACGCAATAAAGGGGTTGTCAATCCCTTCACAGCCACTTGCAAAAGTGAGATCTGATAGAGATAGTATGATAAGATAAATACATTTTTGGTATTTTATAATATAGATGCAAAAAGTAAAGATGCATCTAAAAGTAGATTGGAAGTTTATATGATAAAAGATAGACCCGGGGGCCATAGGTTTCACTAGTGGCTTCTCTCAAGATAGCATAAGTATTATGGTGGGTGAACAAATTACTGTCGAGCAATTGATAGAAAAGCGAATAATTATGAGATTATCTAGGCATGATCATGTATATAGGCATCACGTCCGCGACAAGTAGACTGACTCCTTCCTGCATCTACTACTATTACTCCACACATCGACACACTCCTGCCTGCATCTAGAGTATTAAGTTCATAAATAACAGAGTAACGCATTAAGCAAGATGACATGATGTAGAGGTATAAATTCAAGCAATATGATATAAACCCCATCTTTTTATCCTCGATGGCAACAATACAATACGTGCCTTGCTGCCCTAGCATCCTTTGGGAAAGGACACCGCAAGATTGAACCCAAAGCTAAGCACTTCTCCCATGGCAAGAAAGATCAATCTGGTAGGCCAAACCAAACTGATAATTCGAAGAGACTTGCAAAGATAACTCAATCATACATAAAATAATTCAGAGGAGATTCAAATATTTCTCATAGATAAACTTGATCATAAACCCACATTTCATCGGATCTCGACAAACACACCACAAAAAGAGTTTACATCGAATAGATCTCCACAAGAGAGGGGGAGAACATTGTATTGAGATCTAAAAAGAGAGAAGAAGCCATCTAGCTAATAACTATGGAGCTCCAAGACGGGATCTCGCGGATACAGAAGGTTACAGCGGTGGAAATTGTGTTTCGTTGGCTCCCTGGATGTTTTCGGGGTACATATGCTTATATTGGAGGAAGAAGAACATTGATGGCCACCCGAGGGGCCCACGGGACAGGGGGCGCGCCCTCCCCTCTCGTGGCCGCCTCGGCTGCTTCTTGACTTTGCACTCCAAGTCCTCTGGATCACGTTCGTTCCGAAAATCACGCTCCCGAAGGTTTCATTCTGTTTGGACTCCGTCTGATATTCCTTTTCTTCAAAATACTGAAATAGGCAAAAAAAGCAATACGGGCTGGGCCTCCGGTTAGTAGGTTAGTCCCAAAAATGATATAAATGTGTAAAATAAAGCCCATAAACATACAAAAGGGGTAATATAATAGCATGGAACAATCAAAAATTATAGATACGTTGGAGACGTCTCACACGACAGGTTCCGTGGTGTGGGTACAACGTACTAACCTTGCAGAGTGTATATTAAATATATCGATAGCCGCGCCTGCGGATAAAGGCCCAGTTCGTAGTTGGTCACATTGTGGGTCAACAGTAATAATAATAATAATAATGTGCTTAATAACAACCCTGGTTCGATGATGAGATAAGTTGGTTATGTGATCCGTGAATGATCACCATTTGGTTACGAGGTAACCCGTTGAGCCCAGAGTGGTTCCGTTTGTGATCCGCGAATGATCACCATTTGGTTACAAGGTAACCTCGCTCCTCGGGAGCCATCCTAGTGAGGCCGCCCCCAGGGAGGTCTTGGTGTCGTCCGCCTCGCGAGGCTTGGCCCCTGGCGAGGGTCTTGGGTTGTTGATCTTTGAAGTTGGGCCACGGCGGCGGCGAAGCGACACCGCAGACGGGCGAGAGCAAGTCTAAGTACCCCGTTCCCGGAATGACGGCCATGTAAACCATCAGGCTTGTTGTGAGAAGCTCTGGTTTGTGAGAAGCTGTCGGGTGGTAGGTGCGACATATGCCAACGGGTGGCTAGTCATAGTGGGAGCCAATAAGACGTCCCCGGTGCCTGGAAACATGATGAGGCGAAGACATGCACGCCGGCGAATCTTACCCAGCTTCGGGGATCTCCGTGGAGATAACACCCCTACGGCTGCTCCGCGGGGTCTCCGCATGATCACTAAATGAACAAGAGCTACAAGAGGCTCCTCGAGCTGTTCGGGGTGAGGAAGAAGAAGGGCACGGCTAGCTCTCCTGTTCCCTCTACGTGGTGTCTAAAACTATCAGAGTCCAACCCTTTGCATGGGTGCCCCCGGGGGTTTATATAGGCCTACCCCCCGGCGGTACAATGGTAATCCGGCTAGGTGTGGGCCCTAGCCGTCAGTGTCTTCATCCGCCCGCTCCTCCGCCGGCCGCTGGGGCCCGCCGACTAGTGGGCCCCGCCGGCTGCCGGCTTCCTGGTCGACCGGCTGGCCCCACCGTTGAGGGCTTTGTCGGGGGCTGGTTCTTGTTGCCTCGATCCACGATGGCGAGGGCTTTGTCGGAGTAAGCATGGCTCTGATGCCGCCGCCTTGGCGGCGATTCTAACAACCTCACTTTGGCTTGTCTCCTTAATGAGGCGCTTCCTTCGAGAGAGGGAACGAGCCGGCTATGGGGAGCCGGCCATGCCTCAGGCCGACTGGGGGAGGCTGAGCCGCCTTCGGGCATCTCTCTGACCGGGGGGACCCGGCACTTGTGGGTAGTACAGACAGCCTGTCGTGGGTGACGTCATAGTCAACATGGCAACAGTGCCGCTCCGGACGGGTGATGGCTACCCCGTACAGCGCACTGTAGCCACGCGTGCTCCGGGATGCGGGGGTGGAAGGCTTCACTGTAACCACGCCCCGCTCGTCGCCGTTATGTGGGTGCAGATTTTGAGGGTGCGGCCTTTGCCGCCTGCGGGGTGGCCGGCTCCTTGGAGTCGGCTTTCTCGTGGCCGGCTTCTTGGAGTCGGCCCTATGGTAGCCGGCTCCTTGGAAGCCGACCGTCTTGTGCCTTTCTTCTATGGGTCTTGGGGCTAGGTCGCCTCCTGACAGCCGGCTTGGATGAGAGCCGGCCGGGGGAAGGCGGCCCAACGTTTTGGGTGTTGGAAGACTTGATTGGCTTGATTGGCTTGTAATTTTTCAGAAGCCCCAGGGGGAGCCGGCTAGGCTACCCGTGGTCATTTACTCCGACAGTAGTCCCTGAAGCTGATTGGGCTTCGAGGTTGAAGGGAGAACGAGAAGCTCGATCAGCTTCCTATCATGGGAAGCCAGCAGCTAGGAGCCGGCCTTGAACGGGTGCGCCATCTTCGGGGAGCTCCGTAGTTAGAAGGGGGGAACGCGAGCCGGCTTCTGCGTTGACCGCGCGTCACCTTGTGTGCCACGTGGCCCAAAAAGCCTGCTAGCCCACACACGCAACGGGACGTCACCGCAAGCTGGGGCCTACCAAGTCTACGCCTCGGCCCACGCGCGGATTCCCTGTGGCCCAAATGGACTGCACGTCTCCCCGCAGCGGTTACAGCACGCCTTTAGGGCACCATAATCACGGGACGTGGGGGGAGTGGGCGCAGTTAATCCCACGTTCCCCACGCCTCTCCTCCTCGGCTCCGCTGCCCGAGCCTATAAGTAGGGGGAGGAGGGGGAGCGGCAGGGGCTCGCACGCTCACCCTCGCCCTTCTCCTTCATCTGCTTTCTTCCTCACGCTTCCACCGCCGCAGCGCACTCACCACCGTGCCATTCCGCCGCGAGTTTTTCTTGGCTCGCCGCGGTTCCTTCGTCGTGTGGCCGTGCTCTCCGTTGCCGCGGCTCTTCCATTCCACTTGCTCTCATGGCGTTGTCGAGCTCGTGGGACGGCTCCAACGTCCACGAAGATCACATCGATTGGCTCCGCCGGACGCGGCGGTTGCCGAGCGAGGACCTCGTGAAGACCCGCCTTGCGCCGGAGGCGGAGATTTCGCCGGCCGGAGGAGGCGGCGGGTCATCTTCCGCTTCGCACTGCTGCGGCCTCGGCCTGCGGCGGCGGGTTCTTCCGCTTCGTTCTTAGACTTCTATCATCTTCAGCCGCATCACATCACCCCCAACACGGTGATGTTGCTTGTCGACCTTCGTCACTCATGCGAAGGTTTCCTTGGCGTCCTCCCCACCCTCGAGCTCTGGGGAGTTCTTCCAAAGGTCTGGCTTCGGCACTGTCTCTGCGGGTGTGCCTGCCCCCTATTGCGCCTTCATCGCCAAGCGGAGGACGACCGACAACAACCTTTTCCGCCTATCCCGCTGATCCAGTCGGTGAAGCTTTGGCAGCAGTCGTACTTCTACGTGAAGAACATCGCTGCGCAAGGTGACTACCTCAACCTGCCGGCTTACGTAGCCGGCCCGCCGCCTGCAAGGCCGTCTTCTTGGTCCTTCCGAGCCCGATCGCTCACCTTGACCGGGAACGCCGCCATCACCCGGCTCCGGGTGATGGTCCAGTCGGAGGGCTTGGTGGGGGCCGACTTGGTGGCCGCCTTCATGGAGCGCCGGGTGCTCCCGCTCCAGAGACGGCCACACATGATATGCCTAATGAGTGGCCGCTTCGACCCATGCCGGCTGAGCACCAGGGAGATGCCTCGCGACGAGGTATCTTACATGGTGAACTATATCTCCAACTGCAAACTCACCGTGGAGTGGCAGTATCACAAGGCGCAAAATTCTCGGGCCAATCTGCCGCCTGTGGTGTGTTTTTCTTCGTTCTCTTCTTTTTTTATTGTCGAGTTTGATAGCCGACTCTTGACTAACCGGCTTTGTCCTTGGGAAGAGCCCTCTTCTTCGACCGGCGCCCGGAGCCGCGGGGCCGGAGCGCCAGTTCGCGGCCGACCGCGCCGTGAACGACCCCGACGACCCGGATCTGGGGACGGCCGCCATGGACGACGCCGTAGTCGCAACCGGCGAAGAGGCAGGCGGCCTCGACCTTACGGCCGGCTTCGAGGACTGGCCGAAGGAGGACGAAGCCGAAGCCGTCTTGCTCCGCCAGCCGGCGGCCGATCGCCATGGCGCGGGGCCTTCTGCCGTGCCAACTGCTCGGGGTGGCGCACAGAAGCGTCGGGCCGCGCCGGGTCTCTTTGGCAGCCGGCCGAAGAAACCCAAGAGCTCCGCGGAGGCAACCAAGCGAGACGAGGCGGCAGCAAAGGCGGCCCGCTTCCGCAAGGTGGTGAAGCAGCCACAAGCGGTTTCGGCGTAAGTGCCGTGTGTCTTGCACTTTTGTTGTCTTATTTAGTTGAGGCTCATCTAAGCCGTCTTCTTGTCTTGTTGAACAGGGCGACGCTTTCCCTTGAGCGGGTTGACACCGCCTCCATAGTCGCGCCGACGGGAGGGTCTTCGAGCTCCCGCCGAGTGGACCCCCGCGCCGACCTCATGGAGGCAACGGAGCGGAACGCGCGGGAGGCTCGGGAGGAGCGGGAAGCGGCGGAGCGTACGGCCGCCCAGGAGGCGGTGGAGATGTCGGCCGAGGCGCAGGCCGACGCGGCGGTGAAGGCCCAGGCGGAGGCCGTGGCCGCGAAGAGGGAGGCGGAGGCTTCGCGCAACCAGCCTCCACAACTCGTCATTCCTCTTCGCGCCGTGGCTCCTGACGTCCCCGTACCTCCGTCGGAGGAACCCGACCGCGACCAGCCGGTGATGGAGAGGATGGAGGATGACGTGACGATCTTGGGGAGGCGCCGCGATCGGCGCCGCGAGCAGGCCAAGGCGGTCGACTGCATGGCGCTGGGCAGCCGGCCGGGGGCGAGTCGGCGGCGGGGGCGGATCTCGTGGTGCAGTCCGTGCCTCGCCAGCGCGTGGGAGAAGCATCCTCGATGCCGGAGCCACAAAGGGCTACAGGCGCCAGCTCGACGGCACAGGACCTGGAGGCGTCCAGCGCCATCACCTCTGAGTGGACGCCCAATGGCGGGACAGCTGAGCTGAACGGGGCGGCACGGGAGGTCCGACGCGGCTTCGTGCTCAGAGCCGGCTTCTTTGCAGAACGATACACCCAGGAGTTCCTCGCTACGCGCGCGGTCGTCCGGGTGAGTCTTCTGGCTTTGATCGATTTCTTCTTTGATTTCTTCCGTGGGGGCGCGTCAGCGCACCCACTGGGTGTAGTCCCCGAGTTTCGAGTCGGCTGCTGAGCAGGCGGCTTGAAACTTCTTAGCAGGCTTTGATAGCAATCTTGTTCTTATGCACACTCCATCTGATTTTCAGGAGTACCACAATCTTCACGTGGCTGCCTTCAACTCCTGTGCCCGGGAGCTGAGCCGAAGGCCGATCCGATTTAATAGCGGAGTAAGAACTTGGTTTCTTCTATCTCAAGTGGGGGCGCGTCAGCACACCAACTGGGTGTAGTCCCCGAGATTCGGGACGGCTGCTGAGCAGCCGGGTCGGATTTTCTGCATTTACTTTTCCCTTACTGCTTTTTTCTTTTCTCTTCATGCTTGCAGGAGCTAACGCCGACTTGAGGGGGCAGCTAGGTGAGGCCCAGACCGCTCTTCGCGCCAAGGAAGCCGAGATCGCCGCCTTGGCCCAGGAACACGACCGCCTGGCCAAGAGGCTGGCCGACCAGGAGGAGAGCCACCAGGCGGCCCTAAAGAAGGCGCAGGACAACGAGACCGCCCTTAAGGCCGAGTTCGAGATCGAGGCGGCTGGCTGGGCCGAAGCAAGGCAAGCGTTGAGCGAATGTTATGGGCGGGTGGAGGATCTGATCGACGGTAGGCCGCCTTCCTCTTCTCACTCCTTTGCTTGCTCCTTGCCCTCTTGTTCGTCTTCTGATTTTTGTGCCGTTTTCTTGTTCTTCACGCAGACTACTTCCCCGGCTACTCCGTCGCCGCTAGCCAAGCCATCGTGGGCCACCGCGAGACGCGCCGGCAAGCAGGGCTTGCAATCGCACAAGATGCCAGCCGGACACTCGAGGAGAAGCTCTTGGCGATCCAGGCTCGGCTGCAGCCGGCTCACCGCATACTCCGCGGGCTTCAGCGTGCTGGTGCGTAAGTGTTGGCCGCTCTCTGGCCGGGCAACGTGATCCCCCGTTCCCCCAGCCAGACTGCCGACTGGCTGGAGGTTGCGGTTGGCCGCTTCGAGGCTTGGAAGGCCTCCGCTGCTCGGTCCGGCGCCGGGCGGGCGCTGGAGTTTGTCCGGGCCTGGTATCCTGGGTTGAACCTGCGCCAGCTGAGCACTTGGAGGCAGGAGGCTGACGAGGAGCTGGTGGCGGTGCGGCCGGCTATCATCCAGCGCGCCTCGGCTATCGCCGAGTACACCGACACCAGCGTCTTCGCTCCTGAAGTGAACGACAGCGGAGTCGCCCAGCCGGAGGAATGGTTCGGGCTGAACCCGGCAGAAGGCGAGGACTCGGCGGAGGAGATCGCTTCTAGCGATGAAGCCGAAGACCACGAGGAGGAGGGCGGCGAAGACGCCGCGCCGGACGGCAAAGTGACCAGCCAACTTCAGCCTGATCGTGCCTCTTGCAATGAGGCACGCACGAGCGCGCCGCCTCCCAGGGGTGAAGATCCGGCTGAGACTCGCCGGCCGGCCACTCCTCTGGCCCGCACTGCCGCCTCCGCCGACCTGCCCGACTACTTTGTTGCTCACTGGCTTGACACACTGCCGCTCTTGCTTTTCTGCTTTTGCTCTTTGAACAAATTTTATTAACATTGTGCAGTTCCATCCACTGGGGGTGTATTCAGACTATGTTGAATGCCGGCCTTTGAAAGGCTTTTGTGTAAATATAATTATGCATGTGTTTGGCTTCCATTCGAGTTTGCTTTTTATCCTTAGGCTGTTTCCTTTGCTGCCTTCCCTTGATTGCCGCCTTCCTAGCCGAGCAATTTGCTCTGCGATCTGCGAGGGAGGAACTTGGCTATTTGTGGGAAGGCAAGTACTTGAGCTTTGTTGGATTGTGGCAGGGTTGAATGGAAGCCGGCCTTCAACTATTATGGTAGCAGGTCGGCAATGGGAGGAAGCCGCTTTTGTTATATAAGTTCGTTAGTCCTTAGCCATTTTCGTGGGCATCCTTTCCCGCCTTTGACTCTTGCCCGGCCGGACGATCGGTTCTTCAAGCTGCGGCTTTTGACAAGAGAGGGCTTGGGTGCCACAAGTACTTGTCTCGACGCAGGTGAAAGTTAAATATAACTCAAGGCGGCCAGTCCCCGGGCCGACTAGTCGAACCCGGTGCCGGACGAAAAAAAGGTGAAATATCAAAATCATAGGCATGATACTTGTCATTCATAGATAAAGGGTGGCAATCCCGAGTTCTCCTCGGGGGGCCCATTGTCTCATACTTAGTACAAAAGGTAGCGTGATACATACTGCATTTTAACTGTAAAAATCGTCGGAGGAGGTTGGCGTTCCATGGTCGTTCTGACTCCTTGCCTGAATCATCTCTCTTTCATGCCTTCGGCTTCTGTGCGTCGATTAGGTAGTAGGAGTCGTTTCCCAATGCTCTGCTGACGACGAAGGGACCTTCCCAAGATTGAGAGCTTGTCTTTGGCCGGCTGTTCGCTGGATCAGCCGGAGCACAAGGTCACCCTCTTGAAAGGATCTTGGCTTAACCTTCCGGCTATGGTAGCGGTGCAAACCCTACTGGTACATGGCATACCGGCTGAGGGCTAATAGCCGGCTTTCTTCCAGCAGGTCGACGCCGTCTTCTCGTGCTTCTTTGGCCTCTGCTTCCGTGTACATGGTCACCCGAGGCGAATCGAACTCGATGTCGGTTGAGATGACAGCCTCGGCGCCATATACAAGGAAGAAAGGGGTGAAGCCGGTTGACTTGTTTGGGGTAGTGCACAGACTCCAGAGGACGGCCGGTAGCTTGTCGAGCCAACAGCCGGCCGAGCGCTCCAGCGGCACGACCAGCCGGGGCTTGATGCCGGAAAGGATGAGGCCGTTAGCTCGCTCAACTTGGCCGTTTGACTGCGGGTGGGCAATGGATGCTAGGTCCAGTCGGATGCCCTGCGTCGCGAAGAAACGTGCCAATGCTCCCTTGGCAAAATTCGTGCCGTTGTCGGTGATGATGCTATGTGGCATGCCGTACGGAGCTATGATGTCTGCGATGAATGTTACTGCAGTCGGCCCATTCAGCTTCTTGATCGGCTTCGCTTCGATCCATTTGGTGAATTTATCCACGGCGACAAGTAAGTGTGTCATGCCGCCGCGCGCCGTCTTGAATGGACCCACCATGTCCAATCCCCAGATGGGAAAAGGCTAGGTGAGGGGAATGGTCTTGAGTTCTGAAGCCGGCAGGTGTTGCTTGGAGCTGAAGACTTGGCAACCTTTGCAGTGTTTGACCAACTCTTTGGCATCGTCCAAGGCGGTCGGCCAAAAGAAACCATGGCGGAAAGCCTTGGCAACGAGGGATCTTGAGGCTGCGTGGTGGCCGCATTCGCCTTGGTGAATGTCTTTGAGGATTGCTACGCCCTTCTCCGGCTCGACGCAGCGCTGGAAGACTCCAATGACACTGCGCCTGACGAGCTCTCTGTTGGCAATTGTATACGCGCCGACTCGGTGTTGGACTTGTCTTGCCGCGATCTCATCAGCCGGTAGTTCTTTGTTTATCAGGAAGTTGAGGATGGGCTGAGCCCATGATGGAGCTGTGACTTCTTCTATAGTCAATACGGCTACTGCAACCAGGGCGGGTGGGCTGCGTGGTGAAGAGCTGGAGCTGGCCGCCGCCTGGGGCGTTGGAGCAGTCCCCGGGCCGACTACCGTAGTCCCCGGGCCGGGTTCTAAAGTCCCCGGGCCGAGTGATACTATGGCAGTCCCCGAGCCGCCTATCGAAGTCCCCGCCGCTTGCTTGGCTCCCCAAGCCGGATCCGGCTGCGTCGGGGTTAGGCGGCACGAAGATGGAGTCGGATTCTGGAGACGGCTTGATAGACGGCTTGAGGAGGCGTTGGAGAGAGACACCGGTTGGTATAGCTTGTCGGGTTGAGCCTATCCGTGCCAGGGCATCTGCTTGCTCGTTGTCGGCCCGTGGCACGTGGAGGAACTCGCATCCTTCAAAGTAGCCGCTGATTTGCTGAACGAGGAAACGATAGCTCGCCATGTTTGCATCCTTGGCGTCCCAGTCGCCAGATGACTGCTGGACCACCAAATCTGAGTCGCCATAGCACAGGATCCGGCGGATGCCGAGCTCCTTGGCTAGCCGGAGTCCGTGTATGAGCGCCTCGTACTCGGCCACGTTGTTGGAGGCGGCGAAGTGAATCTGCAGCGTGTATCTGAGCTTGTCGCCTTTGGGAGAGGTGAGGACGATGCCGGCTCCCAAGCCGGTGCGCATCTTGGACCCGTCGAAGTGCATCCGCCAATGGGTGGAGTCGGGAGCCGGCGGCAGGTACTGGGTCTCGGCCCAGTCGACGAGGAAGTCGGCCAATGCTTGCGACTTGATGGCGGTGCGAGGTTGGTAGAAGATCGTGTAGGGGGCTAGCTCAATGGCCCACTTTGCCACCCGGCCGGATGCGTCCCGGCTGCCTATGATCTCGGCGAGCGGGGCGGTGCATACGACCATGATGGAGTGCTCTTGAAAGTAGGGCTTCATCTTCTTGGCGGCGAAGTACACGCCATAGCACATCTTCCGTAATGCGGTAGTTCTGCTTTGAGGCGGATAGTACTTCGCTTAAGTAGTAGATCGCCTCTGGACCGGCCGAGCTCGGCCCTCTTCTCGGGCGTTGGACTACGATGACGGTCTTGACCACCCTACCGGTGGCGGCGATATAAAGGAGCATGGGCTCTTTCTCGGTTGGCGCCGCCAAGACAGCGGTAGCGTGGCGGCATCTTCTTCAGCTCGTGGAAGGCTTGGTCGGCTTGATCGTTCCACTCAAAATGAGTGCTTTTCTTCATGAGTCGGTAGAGGGGGAGTGCCTTTTCTCCCAGCCGGCTAATGAAGCGATTCAGGGAGGCCAGGCACCCGGTAAACTTCTGTACGTCACGCAGCTTGGTGGGAATCTCCATTGTCTCAATGGCCTTGATCTTCACAGGGTTGCATTCAATGCCGCGTTCAGAGACCAAGAAGCCTAGGAGCTGGCCGGCTGGCACTCCGAACACGCATTTCTCGGGGTTGAGCTTGATCTGGAACCGGCGCAGGTTCTCAAAGGTTTCCTTGAGGTCTTCTAGCAAGGTGTTGCGCCTCTCCGTCTTCACCACGATATCGTCTACATAGACATGGGCATTTCTGTCGAGTTGCTTGAGGAGGCATTTCTGCATACAACGCTGAAAGGTGGCACCGACATTCCTCAAGCCGAACGTCATCGTCAGGTAGCAGAAAGCTCCGAATGGTGTGGTGAAGGCGGTCTTCAGGCGGTCGGCCCGGTCCAGCTTTATCTGGTGGTAGCCCGAGTAGGCATCCAAGAAACTCAACAGCTCGCATCCGGCTGTGGAGTCTATTACTTGATCAATCCTGGGTAAGGCAAAGGGATCTCTGGGGCAGGCTTTGTTGAGGCTTGTGTAATCTATACACATGCGCCACTTGTTATTCGTCTTCAGCACGAGGACCGGGTTGGCGAGCCACTCCGGGAAGAAAACCTCCATGATGAAGCCGGCTGCCAAGAGCCGGGCTATCTCTTCTCCCACAATCCTTCTCTTCTCCTCCGACAGTCGGTGGAGGGGCTGCTTGACTGGCTTGGTGTCTGATCGGACGTGTAGCTTGTGCTCGGCGAAATCCTTCGGAACACCCGGCATGTCCTTGGGGGACCATGCGAATATGTCCCGATTCTCACGGAGGAAATCGATGAGCTCGCTTTCCTATTTACTATCCAGGTTTGCCCCGATGACGGCAAACCTCTCCGGGTGCTCTGGATCCAGGGGTATCTTCTTTGTTTCCTTAGCCGGCTAGAAGGAACCTTGGGCATCACACTCTTTGGGGTCGGGAGACAGGGCATGCTACTTGCTGGCCATGGCCACGACCCGGTCCAACATCTTCTTCTCTTCGGCGACTACGAGGGATTCCGCCAGCCGGCTGCTGGCTGCAGTGCACTCGGTGGACTTCTTGTAGTCGCCGGTTATGGTGATGATGCCCTTGGTAATCGACATCTTCATCTTGAGGTAGGCATAGTGGGGTACAGCCATGAACTTGGCCAGAGCAGGCCGGCCAAGTAGCGCATGGTAAGGGCTCTCGAGGTCCACCACTTCAAACCAGATTGCTTCTCGGCGGAAGTGATCCTTGTCTCGAAGAGAACATCTATCTTAATCTTGCCGATGGGTGAACAGGACAGGCCGGGTACAATGCCATGGAACACGGTGCGGCTTGGCATGAGGTGCTTGGCCTTGATGTTCAACTTCTCCATGGTATCCCGACACAGGATGTTGATCTTTGCTCTCGCCGTCTATCGATTATCTTGGGAGAATCAGCAAAGAAGCCTGTCCGTTGCTAGGGTTGCTTCCAAAACCAAGGCATAGGAGCCCGGGGACGGCATCACCGCTGGGTGGTCGGCCCGGCTCCAGCTGATAGGCCTCTCTGACCAGTGCATGAATTCGGGGTTGTTGGAAGCAAGTGCATTGACTTCTTGGTGCTGTCGGCGCCGGCTGCGCCGGTCTTCGGGCTGGCTCGTGAAAACGATGTAGCCGGCGTGCTCGTTGGGAAAATCGTCTTGGATGGTTCCGACTGCTGGTCGAGCGGCCGGCTGTTGGGGAGCCGGAGGCGGCTGTCCAGCAGGCGGAGGCAGCACCAGCACTTCGCCCTTGGTGATTCGGGTGAGCCAGTGGCACTTCCGGGTTGTATGGTTAGACGGCTTCGCGCCGTTGTGGAACTTGCATGGGACGTCAAGGGCTTGCTCGTAAGAGAAAGCCGGCTGCCAAGCTGGCCTGCCGCCCTTCGGCTTCTTGGGCGCGGACCGCTCTTCAGGTTGCTCGTCTTCGACGGTGGCCACCTGCCGGTAGCGAGGCGGCATTGGGCCTTGCGCTTGTTGTTGTCTTTGAAATGCAGGCGTCGGCTAGAGTCGCCACCGGCGTTTTGGGGAGCCGGGCTGATTACTTTCCCGGCGGCGTCTACCCGGAGCTCGGTCTTCATTGAGGAGTCAGCAGTGGCATACTTTTCGGCGATGACGAGTAGGTCGTCAAGGGTAGCCTGCTCGTCGCAAAGGAGCTTGTGCTTGAGGAGGGTGCCTTCTCGGCACCCGGCGGTGAAGTACCCTCTTGCTTGAACCTCGTGCACCCCCTCGCAGGAGTTGCGGAGCTCGGCCCAGCGCGTGAGGTAGTCGCGAGTCGACTCGGTGGGTCCTTGTACGCACAAGGAGAGTTGCCTGGGCTTGGGCGCCCGCTTGTAGGTGCTGCTGAAGTTGCGGATGAAGGCTTCGGTGAAGTCTAGCCAGCTGTTGATGCTGCACGGCTTGAGGCTGTTGAGCCAGGTTCGCGCTGTGCCCTGGAGCATGAGGGGCACATATTTCACGGCAACGCGCCTATTGCCGTTTGCGATGCTGACGGTGGTCGAGTAGTCGATCAGCCAATCCTCCGGCTTCACGGAGCCGTTGTACTTGGGCGCATCCCTCGGGAGCGAGAACCCTTTGGGGAAGGGCTCGTCGTGGATGCGGGGGCCGAAGCAAGGCGGCCCGACATCGTCTTCTTTTTCCAACGCCAGGGATCGCGCCAGGCGGTCGATCCGGTGGCGGGCTTCGTTTTCGCCGACTCCTTCGCGGCGGCCAAGTTGGCCGCTTAGAGTCGGATACGTGACAGGCGGCGGGGTGGGATATCTTTCCCCGTGAGGTGTAGGAGGGGGCAGGTTGCCTCGCCGTTCCACGGCTCGAGGGTGACCTTCGGCGTCGCGCTCGATGGAGATCCGGGTCCGGCTGCGGCTGGCATCCGGCTCCTTTTCTTGCCGTGCACGGGCGTTCCCCGCAGTCGGCATGCGTGATGTAGCGCCGTGCTCTCGGCGCGGGGGATGGCTTTCGGCGCGGGCGCTGTCTTTTTGCCGCTCTACGGCCGCGCCGATTAACTGCTGAATGCGTCTTGCCATGTAGGGAAGCTCGTCAGGCCCTAGCCCGTTCAGCAGCTCTTCACGGCTGGGCGTACGCAGGTTCTCGAGGGGCGTGGCATAGACGGGGCGGTCCGCGCCCAACATGTCGGCGATGGCTGCGCCGCATTTCTTGACAATGCCGAGTGGGCTCGGCCCTTTGGGAGGCGGCGTGCCGAAGGCGGCGCGGTCGACTTCGCGCTGGTGGGCCTCGGCGAAGCGTCTCAGGGAGGCTATCCTCCGGACCTCCGTGCGGAGGGCGAGGCGGCGTGCCTCCAGCGCCTCGGCGTCGGTGTTAGCCGGGAGAGGGGCGGCCGTGGATGATGACCAGCACCTCGGTGATGGCGCTGCCGCAGCTGTCGGCTTGGGGAAGCGGGTCGTCGAAGATGATGATGTTGGTGGGGAAGGCGTCGAGCGATGCCGTGTCGGAGTCGACAAGCATTGGGTCGGTGGAGCCAACCGACTCCAAGTACACAGTGGGCTCGCTGGAGACGTGGAGTTGGTCGAGGAGGCTGACGAGATGGCTCTCGAGGCAGCCGGTGCCCGCGTCGGACGCGGGCTCGTCGGAGATGCGAGCTTCGCCAAGAAGGTCGGCGAGGCAGCTCGCCGCGCAGGCGTCAGCGATGCCTTGCAACGCGTCGGGGCAAGTGCCATCGGGCGTGACGGGCTAGCTACGCTCGCGAGGGAGGAAGAGGGTTCCCGTCCAGAACAGGTCACCGGACAACGGTACACCTGGCCCCACGGTGGGCGCCAAATGTCGGGTGGTAGGTGCGACATATGCCAACGGGTGGCTAATCATAGTGGGAGCCTGTAGGACCTTGAAGTATGTCTAGAGGAGGGTGATTAGACTACTTGACCAATTAAAAACTTAGCCTTTTCCTAGTTTTAGAGTTTCGCAGATTTTAGCTATCTTAGGACAAGTCAAGCAATCATCACACAATTCAAGCAAGCATGCAAAGAGTATATTGGCAGCGGAAATTAAAGCATTCAACTTGCAAGAAAGTAAGGGGAAGGGTTTGGAGGATTCAAACGCAATTGGAGACACAGATGTTTTGGCGTGGTTCCGGTAGGTGGTGCTATCGTACCTCCACGTTGATGGAGACTTCAACCCACGAAGGGTAACGGTTGCGCGAGTCCACGGAGGGCTCCACCCACGAAGGGTCCACGAAGTAGAAACCTTGTCTATCCCACCATGGCCGTCGCCCACGAAGGACTTGCCTCACTAGCGGTAGATCTTCACGAGTAGGCGATCTCCTTGCCCTTACAAAAGGAAACAGAGAGTTTACATTGTAATATCGGTGGGACCGATCCGCTCTTTCGGTGAGACCGAAAAGTTACGAAAAGGAAACAGAGAGATTACAATCCCATCTCAGTGAGACCGAGATCCCTATCGGTAGAACCGATTTGCCTAGGGTTTGTGGCAGTGGCTATGACATATGAAATCGGTGGCGCGGGATTGGAAGAATCGGTGAGACTGATTTTGGCTTTGGGTTTAGGTCATATGTGGATGTGAGAAAGTAGCTGAGGGTTTTGGAGCATATCACTAAGCACATGAAGCAAGAGGCTCATTAAGCAACACCTCATCCCTCCTTGATAGTATTGGCTTTTCCTATAGACTCAATGTGATCTTGAATCACTAAAATATAAAATGAAGAGTCTTGAGCTTTTGAGCTTGAGCCAATCCTTTGTCATTAGCATTTTGAGGATCCACTTTCATCATCCATGCCATGCCATTCATTGAGCTTTCCTGAAATGTTCATCTTGGAATAGCATTAGCTCAATGAGCTATATGTTGTTATGAATTACCAAAACCACCTAGGGATAGTTGCACTTTCAATCTCCCCTTTTTGGTAATTGATGACAACATATAGATCAAAACTTCGACAAATGATAATAAGATTGAAAAACATCGTCGCTTTGAGAAGTATGTGATAAGAAAGAGCTCCCCCTAAATTTGTGCATATTTTAAGATTTGCTTTGGACTGCAAATGCACAAGGAATTAGGCTCATGGGTTACTCTTACATGTCACATACATCTTGGTGGAGCGCTAAAAATGATACGGAATGAATACATTCACTCATCACCAAGCACAGTGAATGATCACATAGGATAGATAAGATAATATCATCAAACATGCATAAGTGTAGCTTATGATCAAACACATGATCATCAATGTCTCACTAACATGGTATATCAAGCAACCAAAAGAAAACAAGTTTGAAAAACCACAACCACCAAATCAAGAGAGAACAAAAGCAACTCTCTCTCTCTCTCTCGAAGCCTATGATCTATACATTTTTCTCCCCCTTTGGCAATAAGTTACCAAAAAGTTCATAGAAAATGCATAGTGCTAGATCGACTCTCAGGCTTGATCTTCAGGTGGTGGAGTCCGGATAACACCGAGGACGAAAGCTTCAGTTGAAGTAGATGGAGCTGGAGCTGATGTAGGTGCTGGAGCTGGTTGCACTGAGGCTGTAGCTAGTGCAGACGAAGTTGCTCTTGTGTCAGGAACTGGCACAGCAGATGACCTCTGGGCTCTAGGCGCTCTGGCAAATGCATCAGTTGTTATTTTGCCCTTCCTCTCCTGCATGTCATCTTGTAGTTCCTCCACTACAGACTGAATCTCGGTTACTTTCACATCTAAGTTATAGAACTTTTGTTCTATGATTCTCTCCAAGCTCTCCTGATTTTGAGTGAGGGTGGCCAATCCCTTCTCAATCCTCAGGGTTGATGCTATTAAGTATCCGAGCTGCTCCTGCTTGTTCTTCAAGAAATAATCAGATGCCTCCTCCTGAGTTGGCATCCTGGCAGCCTTCTCCTTCCTTGCCTTCTCCTTCTTAACTTGTGCTTGAACTGACGATGGATCATTCTCATTCATGATAACCTCATTGTCCTCAAAGTCTGGATAAATTGGAAAATGTTCCTTATCCAAAAGATATTTTCCTGTGCCCATATTTGAGTTAATCAACTCCTGGATCTGAGGGGCATATCCACAACTTATTTTCTGATCAACTGCAGTCCTCTTAATGGTTTCAACCATAAGGCTCATGACTTTGAACTTCTGTGGCACATCAAACAAATGCAACATGTTGATTGCATGCCCTCTGATCATGTTGTGGTCACCAGACTTTGGCGAGGGGTATGCCTTAAGATGGTATTGATAGTAGGCAGCCCTGACAGAACAAAGTGGACTGATCCAAAAGAGAAAGTCTCTAGGGATTCGTCTGGGATCTCCTTGTACATGTGTGTCATGGTATTGTGTCCCATTTTCTTCTTTGCATATACATCCAGGTCATCTTCATTCTCCTTTGGGGCATTTATCAGCTTTGCCCACTCCTCAACAGTTGACTGGTATCTTGTACCTTCAGACATCCATACTATCCTGCCATCTGGATAAAAGTGTGCTGTGGAGTAGAACTGCATGATAAGTTCATCGTTCCAGTTGGTGAGCTTTTTCCCAACAAAGTCTGAAACTCCAACAGCAACAAAACTGTCTTGCAATCCAGGATAGTGCTCTACATTTTCCTTCATGTAGGTCCAGTCGACCCACCTCATGTCACACACTATGGTCTTCTTATCCAGTGAGCAGGTCTCTCATAAAAGTCCTGCTTTGTTCCTTGGTGTGGAACACATAGTCCACAACAGTTCTTCTCCTTGAGGCATATGGATCTGTCATCCTCCATAGTCTCATCCATTGTCTTTTCTGCTCTTCATATCCTCAGCCACAGGATGGGCATCATTGTGGTCTGGTATCTTTGGCTTGAGCTTCCTCAAAACTTGTCCTTCTTCATCTTCTTCTTCAGCAACCTCAGGCACTGGGGCCTTGTTCTTCTCAGTAGCTGGAATACTCCTGGTATTCCTCTTAGGTGCAGACTTGGCCTTGGGGGCAGCTTTGGGTGCTTCCTTGGGCTTAGATGTGGCAGCCCTTGATCTTATAGCATCACCCATAAGCTTGGGTGCCTTTGGTGCTGTCTCTTCTTCCTCTTCCATCATGGAAGGCTTCCCAATAACTCTGACTGTGGTCTTCTTGACCCTCTCTTTCCTTTTCTTCCCTTCTGCAGCAGCTGGCTCTTTGGGCTCTGGCTTTTTAGGAATTTGAGTTGATGCTCTGGCCTTTGGCATAGGTGTCCTCTTGGCAGGAACCTTCTTATTGAGTCCAGGCTTTGAGCTATGTGCTGGGCCATACTCCTTTTTGAGCATAACCTTCTTGGAGGTTGCTTCCTCCTCTTCTGCCCTATAATCCTCATCTTCTGAATCTGAGGTTTTGTTCTTCCTTTGTCTGGTGGCAGCTTTAGGCAGATTGCTTGGGATGCTCCTGCTGCCTTCATCTGAAGAGCTGGAGGGACTAGTGCCCTCACTCATGTTCACCTGTTCCTCGACACATTACATTTGTCACTGCAGTGCGACATCTTGTTATTGACCCTGTGAAGAGTTATAGATGAGGTAGAGTGGATGAGCATCACAAAATGCAGAGATTTTTGCAAAAGAATGACTCAAAAATTCAGTTCTAGTTTTCCACAGAAAGCATTTAGGATCAACCGATTTTCAAACTCGGTGATACCGAAGCAGTTTTGGCACCTAAACTGATGAACTCGGTTGGAACGACTCACAGTTCGGTGGCACCGAGACTGCTAGGGTTTCACAAAGTCCTAAAATCGGTCACACCGATTAGTAATTCTCGGTCAGACCGAGTCTTACTAGTGCAATGGCATAAGCCAAATCGGTGGGACCGAGTTTTTCAACTCGGTGGGTCCGAGATGGTTTCGGTGGAAACCTAACCCTAAATTTTCGAATCAAAACTATTCTACAGATTGCATTGATTGGATAGGAGTGTTTCAATTGTGGCAAGAATCAATAAGAACACAATGTGCTGAGAATCGGACGAGGAAAGCACAGTGATCGAGTCCATACCCTAGTTCGGCGGAGACTCGCTACGACGGCAACGACGGGGTTGATTTCCGTTGACAGCGGCGGACACCAGCGACAGGGGGCGGCTGGCGATGAGGAGACGATCCGGAGACCACAGAGGCAGAGCGAGCTATTGCGCGGGCGAAGAGGTTCGGAGAAATTTCCAATTTTTTTTCCCGTGACTATATATAGCCCGACCCTGTCGGTGTTACCGAGTGGAACAACTCGGTGGCACCGAGATGCAAAACTGTGTACAGTTATTGCAACTCGGTGTGACCGAAGAGTTCAAATCGGTTGCACCGAGATTGAAAACTTAGATCGACTAAGTGATCTCGGTAAGACCGAAATGGAGGAATCGGTCAGACCGAAAATCACAAAGAAGTTTTGGAAGTTTAAGTCTATGACGAATCGGGGACTCCTAGTGCTCCTCACACAGAGTGGTTCAAATCTGACTTGATCAAATTTTGTGATGTAGCATGAACAGAGTTTGAGACGAGAAAGGAATAGATAGCTAAAGAAGGTTCTTAGGCATTCTTGTCCATCCACTTGGCCAAAGAAAAAGAAGCCAATCAATCAAAACAACAAGTGGATGTCCTCGAATGAGCAAAGTATGCAACCAACATGCTCACACAATAAGATGGCAAATGAAATATGTCACAAAGCATGCACAACCAATTCTAGCATCTATCAAGCAATTGGCGATGACTAGGTCATCTATATATGAGTATATTGACTTAGGAGTCAAATGATAAAATTTGATCATAGGTCATACTCATCGTTTAAGCTCAAGTGGGGTTACCACTTTTACAAAAAGCATTTATGTGTTCACATCATTAGAGTTGCTTTGACTCAATTCTTAGAGTTAAGCTCCCCCTAGATGTGAGATCCCCCTTAGAGGGATGAACTTACCTTGGGTTTTGTCGATGATGACTTCATGTGGGTGTTGAAGATGTGGATGCTCAATGTTGTTGCAGATCTTTTTGGAGCAATCCTTTGGAGTGAGTTGCACTTTCAATACCTACATGGGTTAGTCCCACAAGGAACAAAGAAGTATATCCATAGACGTAGAGTGATGCACACACAAAATGATGTCCATGAAATCATTAGGTTACCTTGTCCCTTGCCTTACCAACATGAGGGTTTGTGACTCCTTGAACTAGTGCACGATATGGAAGTTGATTGCACTTGTCCTTGCCATAATGATATGTGTGAAATATGTTGGCAGAGTCACCCTCAAGAACTCTCTAGTTCTTCTTCTTCTGGATCCACATCATCTTGACGGGAATCCTTGGAGTTGTAGTTGTACTTGATGAGGTAGAACTTGACGTAGTCTTGGGAATCCACTTGACCGAGACCTTAGGTGCTTCTTCAAATGCATCAATCTCTTCTTGAAGCTTGTCCTTTCCCTTGTGGTCTTGTGGTGGAAGATCATCTTGTGCTTGTGTTCCCTTGAAGGAAGTAGGATCATACTTCTCTTGTTGAGGAACAAACTTTGTCTTGGGGTATTGATCTTCTTCCCACTCAACTCCATTGGCATTGAACTTTCGTTCAAAACCAACACCTTGATTCTTCCGGTGCCTTCCTTGCTTGCGTACAATTTCCTCGAATTGCTTACTCCCGGCAAGGCTCTTGTATACACCTTTCTCTATAATTCCCTTCAATAAGCTATTTTCTTGCTCAAGTGTAACTTGGCTAAGAGAATCATTAGTGGAATCAAGAGAACTACTAGAAGCAACAATATTGGATATGACATTATTGTTGTTACTACTAGAGGAAGAATCTTTCTTGTTCTTGTTACTAGACTTGACTTGAGGCATGTAAGTAGATAAGAGTAAACGCTTAGCAATGTAAGAAGAAATTTTCTTACAGAGACCATCATTGATTGCTTTTAAGAACTCATGCTCTTGCTCAAGATTGAGCTTTTCAAAGCGTAACTTCTCATGAGCCCTTAAAAGTTCTCGATCATCTTCAAAGATAGTTTCATGAGCTAACTTAAGAGTGTTTAGTTCTTTAGTTAGACGCTCAATTTTCTCCTTATCATTTTCATTCGTTTCAACTTGATTAGCATGATTAATTGACGTTTTATCATAGTATTCATCACTAGAGTTGTCAACAAGTAAATCATCATCACCTAGCAAGTCATCTTCATCAACATCAAAAGCTATATACTCGGGGTGTGTTACCTTAGGACCTTTGGCCATGAAGCATCTACCAATTCCTTCTTTTGGTGATTCAAATATGTCGTAGGAGTTGGTTGACACAAGTGCTAGACCGGCAACACCTTCATCTTGAGTATATCCGGAGTCGGAGTGATAGCTTCTCCTGAGTGATGGTTTGAGTCCTGAGTCGGATACCCATTCACCAACATGAGCTTGATGTCTTACGCTTTGTGTAGCTCTTTGATGACTTCTCCTTCCTTTCTGAATCCTTGCTTCTCTGTGAGGGTCTTCGTTCATAACGATCATCTCTACTCCTTCTCTCTCTTGGTGGTGATTCTTCTCTTCTACTCTTTCTTTTTGGAGAGTCTTCTCTTCTTTTGTAGGGTGCCGTACACTCATTGGAGTAGTGTCCGGGTCTCCCACAATTGTAGCAGTTGTGCTCTCGACTAGAAGATCTTTTGTCATTGTAAGACCTAGACTTGGAGCTTCTTTCTTTGCTTCTACTCTTGTAGAATTTGTTGAAGTTTTTCACCGTTAAGCTCAATTCTTCATTGAGGGTTTGTTTCTCAATTAATGATGTGGGGGCTTCACTTGAGGCTTTGTAAGCACCACTTGACTTGTTGTGAAGTTCCTCCTTATCCTTGAGTGACATCTCATGAGCAACAATTCTTCCAATGACTTCCATTGGCTTGAGATCTTTGTAGTTTGGCATCATTTGAATCAATGTGCACACGGTATCATACTTTCCATCCAATGCTCTTAGGATCTTCTTGATGATGAATCTATCACCATCTCTTCACTCCCTAAGCCGGCAATTTCATTTGTGATAAGTGCAAGCCTAGAGTACATTTCAAATGAAACCTTCACCATCCTTCATTTTGAACTTGTCAAGCTGACTTTGGAGCACATCCAACTTGGATTCCTTGACGGATTCGGTACCTTCATGCATATCAATCAAAGTATCCCAAATTTCCTTTGCATTCTCAAGACGGCTCATTTTGTTGAATTCTTCGGGGCACAATCCGTTGAAGATGATATCACAAGCTTGGGCGTTGTATTGAAACATCTTCAATTCTTCCGCATTAGCTTCACGGTTCGGCTCTATCCCATCAAAGAATTCACCTTGCAAGCAAATACAAATAATTGCCCAAACGGCGGGGTTATGTCTGAGAATATGCATTTTCATCTTATGCTTCGAACTAGCAAAATTAGTATCATCAAAGTAAGGACCTCTACGGTGATAATTTCCCTCGCTAGACGCCATACTCTCCTAGGTTGTGAAACCAAGGCTATGACCTCCAAAAGCTATGGAAATCAAAGCAAATGGAGACCAAGGCTCTGATACCACTTGTAGGACCTTGAAGTATGTCTAGAGGGAGGGTGATTAGACTACTTGACCAATTAAAAACTTAGCCTTTTCCCAGTTTTAGAGTTTGGCAGATTTTAGCTATCTTAGGACAAGTCAAGCAATCATCACACAATTCAAGCAAGCATGCAAAGAGTATATTGGCAGCGGAAATTAAAGCATGCAACTTGCAAGAAAGTAAGGGGAAGGGTTTGGAGGATTCAAACGCAATTGGAGACACGGATGTTTTGGCGTGGTTCCGATAGGTGGTGCTATCGTACCTCCACGTTGATGGAGACTTCAACCCACGAAGGGTAACGGTTGCGCGAGTCCACGGAGGGCTCCACCCACGAAGGGTCCACGAAGCAGCAACCTTGTCTATCCCACCATGGTCGTCTCCCACGAAGGACTTGCCTCACTAGCGGTAGATCTTCACGAAGTAGGCGATCTCCTTGCCCTTACAAACTCCTTGGTTCAACTCCACAATCTTGTCGGAGGCTCCCAAGTGACACCTAGCCAATCTTGGAGACACCACTCTCCAAGAAGTAACAAATGGTGTGTTGATGATGAACTCCTTGCTCTTGTGCTTCAAATGATAGTCTCCCCAACACTCAACTCTCTCTCATAGGATTTGAATATCGTAGAAAGAAGATTTGAGTGGAAAGCAACTTGGGGAAGGCTAGAGATCAAGATTCATATGGTAGGAATGGAATATCTTGGCCTCAACACATGAGTAGGTGGTTCTCTCCCAGAAATGGTAAGTTGGAAGTGTAGGTTTAGTCTGATGGCTCTCCCCACGAATGAAGAGGAGGTGGAGGGGTATATATAGCCTCCACACAAAATCTAACCGTTACACACAATTTACCAATCTCGGTGCGACCGAATCAACAAACTCGGTCAGACCGATTTTAGTAAACCTAGTGACCATTAGGGTTTTCGGTGGGACGGACATGCATCTCGGTAGGACCGATATGGTTAGGGTTAGGGTATAACGTAATCTCGGTGAGACCGATTACACAAACTCGGTGAGACCGATTTTGGTAATTAGCTAACTAGAGAGTTGGTCAGGTAAACTCGGTGGGACCGATTTGCTCTTTTCGGTGAGACCGAAATGTTACAAAAGGAAACAGAGAGTTTACATTGTAATCTCGGTGGGACCGATCCGCTCTTTCGGTGAGACCAAAAATTTACGAAAAGAAAACAAAGAGATTACAATCCCATCTCGGTGAGACCGAGATCCCTATCGGTAGAACCAATTTTCCTACTGTTTGTGGCAGTGGCTATGCCATATGAAATCGGTGGCGCCGGATTGGAAGAATCGGTGAGACCGATTTTGGCTTTGGGTTTAGGTCATATGAGGATGTGAGAAAGTAGTGGAGGGTTTGGGAGCATATCACTAAGCACATGAAGCAAGAGGCTCATGAAGCAACACCTCATCCCTCCTTGATAGTATTGGCTTTTCCTATAGACTCAATGTGATCTTGAATCACTAAAATATAAAATGAAGAGTCTTGAGCTTTTGAGCCTGAGCCAATCCTTTGTCATTAGCATTTTGAGGGATCCACTTTCATCATCCATGCCATGCCATTCATTGAGCTTCCCTGAAATGTTCATCTTGGAATAGCATTAGCTCAAGGAGCTATATGTTGTTATGAATTACCAAAACCACCTAGGGATAGTTGCACTTTCAGAGCCAATAAGACGTCGCCGGTGCCTGGAAACGGGATGAGGCGAAGACATGCACGCCGGCGAATCTTACCCAGCTTCGGGGCTCTCCGTGGCGATAACACCCCTACTGCTTCTCTGCGGGTTCTCCGCATGATCACTAAATGAACAAGAGCTACAAGAGGCTCCTCGAGTTGTTCGGGGTGAGGAAGAAGAAGGGCACGGCTAGCTCTCCTCTTCCCTCTACGTGGTGTCTAAAACTATCAGATTCCAACCCTTTGCATGGGTGCCCGGGGGGTTTATGTAGGCCTATCCCCCGGGGGTACAATGGTAATCCGGCTAGGTGTGGGCCCTAGCCGTCAGTGTCTTCATCCGCCGGCTTCTCCGCCGGCCGCTGGGGCCCGCCGACTAGTGGGCCCTGCCGGCTGCCGGCTTCCTGGTCGACAGGCTGGCCCCACCGTTGAGGGCTTTGTCGGGGGCTGGTTACTGTTGCCTTGATCCTGATGACGAGGGCTTTGTCGGGGTAAGCATGGCTACAGTGCCGCCGCCTTGGCGGCGATTACTGTAGCCTCACTTTGTCTTGTCTCCTTAATGAGGCGCTTCCTTCGAGAGAGGGAACGAGCCGGCTATGGGGAGCCGGCCATGCCTCAGGCCGACTGGGGGAGGCTGAGCCGCCTTCGGGCATCTCTCTGACCGGGGGGACCCGGCACCTGCGGGTAGTACATACAGCCTGTCGTGGGTGACGTCACAGTCAACATGGCAACAAAGGTTGCCACGGACGGGTGATGGCTACCCGACAACAAGATCAGAAGCCACGCTGCGTTCCGGATGCGGGGTGGCAGGCTTCACTATAGCCATGCCCCGTCTCGTCGCCGTTATGTGGGTGCAGATTCTGAGGGTGCGGCCTTGGCCGCCTGCGGGGTGGCCGGCTCCTTGGAGCCAGCTTTCTCGTGGCCGGCTTCTTGGAGTCATCCCTATGGTAGCCGGCTCCTTGGAAGCCCGCCGTCTTGTGGATTTCTTCTATGGGTCTTCGGGCCAGGTCGTCTCCTGACAGCCGGCTTGGATGAGAGCCGGCCGGGGGAAGGCGGCCCTACGTTTTGGGTGTTGGAAGACTTGATTGGCTTGATTGGCTTGTAATTTTTTCAGAAGCCCCAGGGGGAGCCGGCTAGGCTACCCGTGGTCATTTACTCCGACAGAAGCATATCCCCAAACCTGCCCCAAATGGGACAAAAACTTTACCATGGCATGTTGATTCCGCTCCGTGACAGCATGCCAAGTTTCATGAATTTCAGACGTGCTGTAGATAATAGAATTTAAAAACCAGGTATCTCAATTTTTGCGACTGTGTGACGGTGGCAGGGTGTTTGACATTCATTCCCATTTCTTGCATGGGACCTAAGCATGCATCCAAGGACACATATTTGAATTTTTCAACCAATTTATATGCATTAGGGCATGTGCATGTAATTCAAATTTGAATTATGCACATGAATGCATTAAAAACTGAGTTAATGCATAAAAATGTCCAAACGAACCCCGAAAAATCCCAAAAATTGACACAACACTCCTGTTGTTATATGTCGATACTAGGAAAAAAACTGAAATCGAGAAGAGGCAACGGATTTCGTTTCGTCCAGAAAGGTAAGTGTTCCCTACCGAAACCATCACCCTTGTTTTGAGAAGCTCTGGTTTGCGAGAAGCTTATACCCAAACCTGCCCCAAATGGGACAGAAAATTTACCATGGCATGTTGATGCCGCTCCATGATAGCATACCAATTTTCATGAATTTTGGACGACTTTTGGATTTACTAGAATTACCAAAGCAAGTACGTCGACATTTTCCGGAGAGCCACGGTGCCGTGGTGTTCGAAATTCATCCCCGATTCTTGCATGGGACATAAGCATAAACCCATGGACATATATATGATTTTACAACCCATGTAGGTGCACTGGAGCATGTGCATGTAGTTTAATTTTGAATTGTGCACCTGAAATGGATAGAAACCCAATTTAATGTAATGTCCAAACGAACCCTGAATAATTCCAATTCTTTTATGACACACATATAGTTGCATGTTCACTGCAGATAAAAGGTCTAGCAATTCAAACACTGTCCATTGCCGCTGTGACCCCCTTATGTAATTCAAATCAAGATGAAAAATCAAGTAGATGCCACACCATTTGTTATCACCATCCATGTGAGATGAAGCACAAAATATCCTGGAGCACCGTCGGTGTATAGTACGCCTATGGCTTACGCGAGAAGGTGTGTCCGCTACAGTCCACAACCGGCGTGTCAAGCACACTAGCTCGCTCCCCAAATATCATTTCACTGTTCAATCGTCGCCGGTGAAAGATGGGGATGTGGACCCGCATCGTGAGGGCAACTTCGGCGACCCACTCCGGCGAGAGCGCGGCCGCAGTCGCCATGCGCGTGCTAACAAGGTGCTTGAGTGCGGCTGCAATCTGCGACCGGGCAGCAAGACAGCTCAAACGGCCGTCATTGCTTCTCAGGTGGCGGCAGCAACATCTGGCTCATCTATCCATTCCGCAGCGGCGGCCTTAGCCCTGATGGAGACCGCCCACGACCATGTCGAGGGCGCCCACTGATACGTCTCCAACGTATCTATAATTTTTATTATTCCATGCTGTTTTATTATCAATCTTGGATGTTTTATAATCACTTTATAGTCATTTTATGTCATTTTTTGGTACTAACCTATTGATGTAGTGCCAAGTGCCAGTTGATGTTTCTTCCATACTTTTTACATCGCAAGAAATCAATATCGGACGTAGTCCAAATGCAACGAAACTTCACGATGATTTTTATGGACCAAAACAAAGAAGTTGGGACCTGGTTGTACCTGGGGGGAGTCCTGAGGAGGGGACAACACACCAGGGCGTGCCAGGAGGCCTAGGCGCGCCCTGGTGGGTTGTGTCCACCTCAGGTTCCCCCCGGACCGCCTCTTTGCTCTATAAATAGCCCAAAAATACCAGAACCCTAGAGGCGTCAACGAAATATTCATCCAGCTGCCGCCGAGTCCAGAACCACCTGATCCAATCTAGACACCATCTCGGATAGGATTCACCACCTCCATTGGTTCCTCTCTGACGATGCGTGAGTAGTTCTTTGTAGACCTTCGGGTCCATAGATTGTAGCTAGATGCCTTTCTTTCTCTCTCGCTGAATTCTCAATACAATGGTCTCTTGGAGATCCATATGATGTAACTCTATTTGCATGTGTTTGTTGGGGTCTAATGAACTTTGAGTTTTTGTGATCACTCATATCTTTTTATCCATGAAAGTTATTTGAGTTTCTTTGATCTCTTATATGCATGATCCCTTATAGCCTCGCATTTATTCTCCGATATTTGGGTTTTGTTTGGACAACTTGATCTATTTATCTTGCAATGGGAAGAGGTGCCTGGTAGTGGGTTCGATCTTACGGTGCTCGATCCCAGTGACAGAAAGGGAAATGACACATATGTATCGTTGCTACTATGGATAAAAAGACGAGATCTATACCTACACAATAGATAAAAGGATCGTCTACATCATGCCATCATTATTATTGCATTACTCCGTTTTTCCATGCACTTAATACACTATATGCATGCTAGATAGCGGTCGATGTGTGGAGTAATAGTAGTATATGCAGGCAGGAGTCAGTCTACTAATCTTGGACATGATTCCTATGTAATGATCATTGCCTGGATATCGTCATAATTATTTGAGGTTCTATCAATTGCCCGATAGTAATTTGTTTACCCACCATTTGCTATCTTTCTCAAGAGAAGCCACTAGTGAAACCTATGGCCCCCGGGTCTTCTTCCTCATATATTTGCTTGCGATCTACTTTTCCTTTGCATTTCTATTCAGATCTATTAAACCAAAAATACAAAAATACCTTACTGTATTTTATATCTATTTATTTTAATTGCGATCTATCTTTCCATCTACTACAAATTTATCTCACGTCAGTTTGCCTATCTTGAGGCGCCGTACCCCGGAAGGGATTGACAACCCCTTTAGCACGTCGGGTTGCGAGGTGTTGTTATTTGTGTGCAGGTGCTGTTTACGTTGTGTTGCTTGGTTCTCCTACTGGTTCGATAACCTTGGTTTCTTCACTGAGGGAAATACCTACCTTCGATGTGCTACATCATCCCTTCCTCTGTGGGGAAATACCTACGTAGTCTAGCAGACAGGAGCTTTTCTGGCGCTATGGTCAGAGAGCCATCAAAAGGAATTTCTGGCGCCGTTGCCGGGAGGATCTTAAACATAACCAGGTACCTAATCACAAATCTCAGCTCCTCGCAATTTACATTATTTTCCATTTGCCCCTCGTTTTCCTCTCACCCACTTCACAAAAATTTGCCGTTTTATTCGCCTCTCTTTTTTCGTTCGCCGTTTTCTTGCCGGATCTGTTTTTGGGTGCAATCTTGTTGTGTGGTCATCATGACTTAAGAGAACACCAAATAATGTGATTTCTCAAATACCAACAACAATGATTTTATTTGCACTCCGCTTTCTCCTCCCGCCACTAGTGCGGAGACTTGTGATATTAATACTCACTACTAGAAAAACCCCTACTAATGGCGCACCTATTATGGCTATTAATGGCGCATCTGTGGTGCGCCATTAATAGCACGCCATTAGTAATTTTTACTAATGGCGCACCACCTGGTGCGCCATTAGTATACCAGATACTAATGGCGCACCATGTATAGCCCACGGTGGGCCATTAGTATCTGGTATACTAATGGCGCACCATATAGAAGTGCGCCATTAGTAACATTTTGTTTTTAAAATTTTTTTTAAATTTTTTAAATTTTTTTTTACTTTTTTTCAAAAAAAAATTTAAATTTTTTTATTTTTTTTTTCAATTTTTTCTTAATCTCAGTTCACTATGGCTTAATCTCGGGTCAATATGCTTAATCTCAGGTCAAATCGCACTCCATGGTCAAACTTCCCGAAAGGTCACCCATCCTCACACTACTCCAGCCCAAGCACGCTAAACTTCAGAGTTCTATCCAACCCCAAAGAATAAATTTCACTTCACAGTGCACTTGTTGATATATCTAGCATATCAATCATGTTATACCTTATTGATGTCTAGGACTTTGTTCATGTTAATGACTATGATGAAATTTTGAAAAATATTTCAAACTTCTCGATCATATTACGATTATTTTTGAAAAAAATTTCAAAACCAATTTTTTTGAAATTTTTTAATTTTTTGCCGCTAGATCTTGAAAGGCCCGTAACTTTTTTTCTGTTAGGTTTTGGGGATTTTGAAAATGTTTAACGGGGTTCCCCGATTAAATTTGGATGTAACTTTTCGAGTAGATGATTTTTCATATAAAAACTTTTTCATCCGAGTTAGTATGCAAAAGTTATGCCCATTTTTACAAATTTCTAGAGATTTTGCAAATGAAGTCGAAATTCATATTTGCAAATTTTCCCAACAACTAGACCACATATCACATGGGAAACTTATTTTCTTTTATTTTTTGACATTTTCATCATTTTCTTTTATTTGTTTTAAAACTGAAAAGGCGATCCACGGGGGGTGCATTCGTTGGAAGGTGGCCAAGTTACTAATGGCGCACCGTGGGAGTGGTGCGCCATTAGTAGTTACTACTAATGGCGATTACTCCCACGGTGCGCCATTAGTAACTGGCCACCTTCCACCGACGACGCATCGTGGAAGGTGGAAGGTGGCCAAGTTACTAATGGCACTGCAAGTGGTGCGCCATTAGTAGTTGTTCAACTACTAATGGCGCACCACTCTCAAGGTGCGCCATTAGTAGTTTTGAAAAAATAATAAAAAATGATATTTTTTTGATTTTTTTAAAAAACTTAGTAATGGCGCAAAGTGGAAAGTGCGCCATTACTAGTTAAAATTAGTAATGGCGCACCACCCCAAGGTGCGCCATTAGTAACAAAAAATTTTCTTATGTTTTTTTCCCAAACTACTAATGGCGCACCACACACCAGGTGCGCCATTAGTAATATATTACTAATGGCGCACCGAGACATGGTGCACCATTAGAATATACTAATGGCGCACCACATCACAGGTGCGCCATTAGTAGCCATTCCATCTATAGCCCTTTTTGTAGTAGTGACTGCTTTGCTGAATCTTGTTATGAAAGACCAATTTTTTGGTACTCCTAATGAGGATGCCATGTCCTATCTTAATACCTTCGTGGAATTATTCAATATGAAAAATAAAAAGATGTGGACAATGATGTGGTCAAGATGAATTTATTTCCGTTTTCTTTGCGTGATTCTGCAAAAAAATGGTTCTCTGCTTTGCCTCGTAATAGTATCGATTCTTGGAACAATTGCAAAGATGCTTTTATCAGTAAGTATTTTCCTCCCGAAAAAATTATTTCCCTTAGAACCTAGATCATCAATTTCAAGCAACTTGAACATGAGCATGTTGCACAATCTTGGGAAAGGATGAAAATGATGCTAAGGAATTGCCCAACTTATGTCAGGACCGATTTTCCAGGATATTAATTTCCCAGAAAATGGCCCTTGTGCTCACCAGCCCCAGGATTACTGTTAGCTGATGAGACACCAACTTGATACAGAAACTGCAAGAAAAATACAAAATGTGTAGTACAAGACCATTCTGGTCTATCAGTACAACAAATGGTTTCTAGTGGTTGATGGCGGAAGCGGTTTGCGGTTCATCAGCGTCTATGGGACTCCATTTCCCACAAGAACAACTGACCTGGATAACTCCTATCTTCGCGAGGCTTCTATCATCATTGCGTAGGTTCCGGGGCTGTCATCCCAACGCTACTCTCCATGCAAGAAATCTGGCCAAGACAATAGCCAGGGACAAGCCAGTGAGTACTTTCAATGTACTCGCAAACATTATGAACACATGTATAACATAATGAATGATAATCATGCTCTGAAATATTTCATGATCACAACGTCAGTCACGAAATAAAAATCCATGATGCACGCAAGCAGGTTATTCAAATACAACATGAATATGCAATAAGGGAGTAGAAATAGATGCACCGATCGGGTGTCTGAAGCGATGCCTCGAAAGGATAATAATATAAAGCATGCCTCAGTCGGGCGTCTGAGCGACACCACATAAAGGGCTTATAAATAAAAGAAATAACAAACATGCCGTGCGACACCACATAAAGGGCTTATAAATAATTTAAATAACAAGCATGCCACAGTCAGGCGTCTGAGCGACACCACATAAAGGGCTTATAAATAATTTAAATAACAAGCATGCCACAGTCGGGCGTCTGTGCGACACCACATAAAGGGCTTATAAATAATTTAAAGAACACGCATGTCACCGTCGGGCGTCTGTGCGACACCACATAAAGGGCTTATAAGTAATTTAACTAACAAGCATGCCACAGTCGGGCGTCTGAGCGACACCACATAAAGGGCTTATAAGAGAATAATCACAGTGAATATCCAGGAGGTAGAACCGTCCCAGGGATACTCAATAATTCAAATAATGTAAATGGTTAGTCCATAATAATAGTAATCATAATCATCATGAGTCACAAGTCATGATCCATGTTCTGGTTTAGCAATTTTTCCTCTGAAGACTGACACTAAGACCGACACTTGACCCATCCCAGACTGTAGTCCTTAACCATGGACACGGCTATTCGAATAGATATAATCTCTGCAGAGCGTGTACCCTTTACCCACGAGTAACGGATTCCTTTAGTCCATCGGGACTAATTCCGTCTACAGTCTTTTAATGGAAAACACACCTGACCGCACACACCAGCCAAACTTACCGGTGTGTGGAATCACCCACGACACCCGTTAAGCAAAACTCTAAGTGGGGAGGCTACAACCTCGACTAGCATAGGATCACAAAATTTATAATGTGCGCAAACTAGGGAGCTACCCCTCGGCTCCAACCGAAACACCCATGCCCCCGGACCAGGTGGCATGTCTACCGGATGCAGCCGGTATCTTCCACCATGGCCTCTCTGTACGGTGTGTGCTAGGAAGGGGTTGACACCTTACTGAACCGTACCCTACCTATGGCAGGGACAAGTGGTAGTACGAAACAATTGTGGGGGTTACTAGAACAACACTCGATCTACGGTCGACTCAGGAGGTTAAGGCATTCCCTGCAGGATTAGTATCACTAGTAGAAAAAGGGCCTATAGTCCCGGTTCATAAGGGCCTTTAGTCCCGGTTCGTGAACCGGGACTAAAGGGTCGGTACTAATACCCTCACCCTTTAGTCCCGGTTCATAAGGGCCTTTAGTCCCGGTTCGTGAACCGGGACTAAAGGGTCGGTACTAATACCCTCACCCTTTAGTCCCGGTTCTATCCAGAACCGGGACAGATGGGCCTCCACGTGGCTGTCCACGAGCTCAGTAGAGGGCCTTTGGTCCCGGTTGGTGGCACCAACCGGGACCAATAGGCATCCACGCGTCAGCATTTCTTTGGCTCTGGTTTTTGTTTTTTTTTCAAAAGAGGGGGGGGGGGGGGTTTGGGGGGTTTTGGGGGGTTAATTTAGATGTTTCATATATTGTGCTATAGCTAGCTAATTAATAGAGAAAAGTGTCCTTTCTTTTGTCCGTGCTTGGTCGACGCTACGTACTATACATACGTATATAGAGGACTAACTGGACATGCTAGCTAGCTAGTAATTAAGCAAACAGAAGATCGTCATGAACATATATATGCATACAGAGAGAAGTGATATCGACCACCTCTCCTTCTCCGAGAAATTGGTCGAACAACAAGTTCTCGTATATCTATCCGACACTACCGGCTACATATATATATATACAATAGTTATCTTTTACAATACGGACGCGTGGTCCACATAGTATTCTCCGTCTTCAGCGATCACGTGGTCAAGAAAGAATGCCGCCAATTCCTCTTGAATTGCTCGCATGCGATCTGGTGCTAGTAGTTCATCCCGCATCCGAAACATCTAATTTTAAGAAGGGGTCAATACATATATATATGAATGAATGAAACTCAACACAAATGATGGTAATAAAATAAAATTGTGAATATTTTTATTTACGCGCCGTATTGTTTGTCGGAGTAGCCCCTCTCACAGGTCGTGTGGCGGATGGACTCGCAAACGTAGTATCCATAGAAATCATTCCCTTGTTCCTGCCACAACCACTTTACAAGAAACAGAGGTCAATCAAAATGATAATTAGCAAGCATGCTAAATGGTATTGATGAAACTAGTGCTTGAATCACTAGGAGATGCGCGTGGAATCTGCTACTATATAGTACTTACTTTCGGGTGTCTAAATTGTAGCTTCTTCGGTAGTCCCGGAGCTTTTTTGGTGAATTTTCCCCAAGCCCTGCCATACAAAGAAAACAATTACTTGATATCAGAAATGAAAAAAGTTGCTGATATGGTGGATAATGATCGATTTAACTTACTTCTCGAGCATTTCAGTCATGTCCGCATACTCCTTGGGATCTTTTCGTCTCGAGTCAAAGACAGTTACTACTCCCTTCTCAAGCTTAATCTCTAGGAGAATATAGTGGTAGTTGCACACATGCATAACTCATCAATATTACATTACTATAACCTGGACTAATAAGGAAACCGAATATGCCACAAGACAAGAACACTCACTTGAAGTTGTAAGGAAAGAGTATTATATCTTTGTGTTCATTTATTACCAACGATTGTAGCAAGTTGGCCTCGGTATCTTTGGCACGAAATTCAACCTCATTTGCATCTATGAGATATGTGTTAATGAACCCAATATCACCCACTTGTCTTTTCTTCAATTCGCGATCTTCAATCTGCATAATATAGTGAGGATATTTATAAATACATGCAATGAAAGGGCTGAGTTATATAGAGATACTTAATGATGTAAGTAGTACTACTTACAGATGGTAGCAGTGACCGTTGTTTTATCGAGGGCCAATTGATTGAAAAACTGATAGAACTCCTCAAATGGAATAGGCAACAGTTCAATTCCAAGGAGGTCATGCTCCTTTTAACTCTCAAATACAAAGTACTCCTCCCTCGGACTCTTTGCAGGTTTTCATGTACCAATCATGCAATCTTCGCATCATCGTTGATAGAGAGCTTTCATCTTTGACGAGAGGCTTCCGTACATCGTATCTTTGTATCTGCACCTCCAAGAAATCAAATTGTACATCGTCGGGCAAGTAATCTTCAGATTGCCATAACGGGCACCATCCTCGGATCGACGATGTCGCTAGCAGCACCTTGAGCGGGGGCACGATTCCTTCGGCTTGTTCGCCGAGCTGGGCAATTTGTTTCCCAGCTCGTCGTTCTTTCATCCTTTGATCAACGACAAGATTTCCCGATCTCTCCGCCTCGGCAAATGCCTTTCCAATAATGCGCTCATAGTTTCCTTTCGGCGGAGACTTGGGTGGTTTTGTCAGGGCAGCCAGAGTGCGCTTCGCTTTGACCGGATCTACCTTCTCCTCCGGAGGTGGATGTCTCTTTGCTTTCAACCCTTGAAACCAGTCATCCACTTCGGTCTGCGCGATCTTCGTGTTTTCCTCCTCGCTCCTCTCGTACGGTAAATTCTCTAGAGTCTTCAGAGAAGGACCGAATATGTATCTCCTCCCGCCTTTGGCAGTACTGCTAGACGCCGGCAGAGCAGGCGGAGCGGATGTCTTCTTTCCTTGCTTACGAGGCGGAGGAGAAGGACTACGACGCGCCGGAGCAGCCGGAGCGGCGGCTGGTCTCTTCCGCCCTTGCTGACGAGGCGGAGAAGGAGGAGGCTAGCTGCCCGGACGCGCCGGTGCAGACGGAGAAGGAGACGGAGTGCCGCCACGCGCCGGAGAAGGAGCCGGCCGAGTGCCCTGATCGTCACTCACTGGAAGAGAAGGCGGTGGAGGAGGCGGAGTGCCCTGACTCGCCGGAGGAGGAGGAGGAGGCGGTGGAGGAGGCGGAGTGCCCGACTTCACGGGAGGAGGAGGAGGAGGCGGAGGCGCCCAGTTCGGAAGGTTGATGAGATCCTTCCGCCATAGGCATGGAGTCTTGAGCGTAACGCAGCCGATACTCCCCTTCACCGGTAGGGTGGTCAAGCCGGAGCTCCTCAAATCCCTCCGTTATTTCATCGACCATCACCTTAGCATATCCTTCGGAATCGGCCGGCGGTGAAAAGTTGAGTCGGGTTTAGTGGGATAACAGAGCCAACAGCCGCCTTGACCTTTAAATTGCTCCATTGCGCCATAAGGTGGCAACTTTCAGCATCCGTGATAGCATCCACAGGATAGCTGGCAGGAGCCGTCAAGGCATGCTGCTCTGGCTGAAGCAGCTTGGTGGAAGCCACGTTGCTTCTCCGCTGAGATGGCGGGGTAGCTTCGGGGGAAGCTTCGGCAGGTCGTTTGTTGTGATCGGCTGCTTCTCGTTCCTCTTATCGTTCCTCTAGCCCCATTACCCTTTCGTGCAGCGCCTGCATTAGGCTCTGCTCCGCTTTCTTCCTCCTCTCATGGGTTTTGTAACCCCTGCGTCAAAATCCAGCCTTCCACGAAAGGGAGCTCGGCGTGCCTCGTGTCCGCCCAGTGGTGCTCAGATTCCCGAGGGCCATTGTGAGCTCGTCCTTCTCCCATGTCTCGAACGAACTTCCCTTGCTGCGCTGCTTCGATATAATGCTTAAGCCTCTTGACTGGTATGTCCAATTGTTCGTCCGTCCAAATGCACTTCCCGTTATAGGGTCCAAGGATCCATGGCCCCAAGAACCAAGTCCGCAACGGTGCAGCGATTCATTGTCTCGGTTCGATCCCTTTATCAAGCAGATCATTCTCAGCCTTGGACCACTTAGGCCGGGCTATGAGGTAGCCACGACCCCTGCGGCGATGATGAAGCTTCTTCTTCGCAGCATTTCTCTTGTTTGTCGCTGACATCTTTTTGCTCTTTTCCGATGTCTTGTAGGCCACAAATGCGGGCGATCATCTCGATCTTCTCATATTTGCGGTGAATTCTGGTGTCTCATTTTTTTCGACATACGTATTGAGGTCTTTCTTCCAATTCCTGAATAGTTCTGCCATCTTCTTAAGAGCAAAAGACTTGATTAATGGCTCTATTATCGGCTTCTCCGGATCATCCTCTGGCGGTAGGGTAAAATTTGACTTCAGCTCGGTCAAAGATCATTTTTCTGCATATCATTGACATAAGACACCTCGTGGTCTTCGTTCTTAGGCTTATACCATTGGTGGATGCTGATCGGGATCTTGTCCCTAACCGTAACCCCTTGACCGAGCAACAAATGCCTTCTTTGTCCGGTAGGGTTCAATCGGTTGGCCGTCATGGCGTGATTTCTATGATCTCAAACTTTTCATCCGAGCTCAACTTTTTCTTCGGGCCTCGTCTCTTTACCGAAGTTGTGCTCGATCCGAATGGCTAGAAAAAAGAACAAAGACGAGAGTTAATTAATATGTGTACATATATATATACCAAAACAAAGACGAGAGCTAGTTAGCACAGGCTTAACTAATATATATACCTGGCCGGACTCAGTTTGGTGATCACCGGAGCCGTCCTCCCGGTCTACTTCTTGCACCGGCTTTGGTTAACTAATCATAGCCAGCTGCTTCTTCACCCTCTCCTTCCAGACCATCGTTATCGACGCTGAGAAACATCATCGAGGAGACGACATCACTTCCGTGTGCGATTATGTCCCTCAACAACGCTTCTTGTGCTTCGTCTCAGGGGGTGTCCATAGTTTCTACAAATATTTACAACATGGCAATTATTATTCAAACATGACAGATATGGATATATTAGTGCCAACGTAGAACTAGCTAGCTAATCACAATAAGGAATCATATTAGTGGCCTCGACGCTGCTTCTCTAGGGTTTGGGGTGGCCTCGACAACGCTTCAAGGGTTAGGGGTGGCCTCGAGAACGATTCAAGCTAGGAGGGGGTTATATCGACCCCCCACGTGTTGAAGCTATCGGGAGGGGTCGGTGTTGAACCGTACATCTATGTCCCACACGGAGGGTAGAGGGTCGTGGATCGCCGAGCGGTCGAGGGTCAAGGGGTCGAGGATCGCCGAGGGGTCGGGAGGTTGCCTAGTGTCAAAGGATTCAACAAAACCATGTCTTCATCATTAGGAGAAAGTAACAGGTGCATGATGGTACGAAGCTCTCCAAAGTTATTTTGGAACGGAGTTCAGATAGGATAATTTGCTTTTGGTACAAAGTTCAGCAAAAGGCAAATTATCCTATCCGGACTCCATTCCGTAACAACTTTGGAGGACTTGCATCATCATGCCATGGTTACTTCCGGCTAATGATGAAGCCATGGATTTCTTCAATACTTTGACACTATAGGGACCCTCGACCTGAAACCTTCGACCCTTGACCCCTTAACGACCCTCGACCCTCTACCCTAATTCCCGACCTCGACCCTCGGCGATCCTCGACACCCTCGTTATATCGACAACGACGCAACATACATATACATGGGAAAATAATGTTATCGGGGAGGGGTATCGGTACCCCCCTTGTGTCAAAGTTTCTTCTTTCCCTCTATTCCTTTCTTTCTTCTTCTCCTCTTCTTTTCTTCTTATCCCTCGAGAAAGGAAAATAAGGAAAAGGAAGAAAAGAGGAAGAAGGAAGAAGGAAGAAGAAGAAGAAAAAAGACAAAAAGAGGAGAAGAAGAAAGAATAGAGGAGAAGAAGAAAAATAGAAAAAATTCTATTTTTCTTCTTCTCCTCTATTCCTTTCTTCTTCTCCTCTTCTTCTTCTTTTCCTCTCATTCTTTTCTTCTTCTTCTTCCTTCTTCCTTCGGATCCTAGAACCCTCGAACCCTCGACCCTAGAACCCTAGAACCCTCGAACCCTAGAACCCTCGAACCTCGACCCTAGAACCCTCGAACCCTCAAACCCTTGTGCCTCGAAACCTCGACCGGCCTCGACGACCCTCGACCCTCAAAACATTGACCCTCGACCGGCCTCGGCGACCCTCGACCCCTCTGTGACCCTCTCGACCCTCTAGCCTAGTTCCCGACCGTCGACCCCTCAGCTATCCTCGACACCCTCGTTCCCGATAAAAAGAAGAAGAAGAAGAAGAAGAAGAAGAAGAAGAAGAAGAAGAAGAAGAAGAAGAAGAAGAAGAAGAAGAAGAAGAAGAAGAAATGAGAAGAAGAAAAAAGAGAAGAAGAAGAAAGAAGAAGAAAAAAAAGAAGAAAAAAAAGAGAGAAGAAGAAGGAAAGAGGAGAAGAAGAAATTTTTTCTTCTTCTCCTCATTCCTTCTTCTTCTCCTTTTTCTTCTACTTCCTCTTCTTATTTTTTCTCCTCTTCTGCTCCTTCTTCCTTCTTCCTCTTTTATTCTTTTTCCTTATTTTCATTCTTCCTCGGCGACCCTAACTCTAAACAGTACAACTTCCTCGTCGACGCCCCGCCTCTCTCATGAACAAAATAAAAGCATCATACATATGAAAACAAAATAAAAAAGCATCATACATATATATGCAGAAAACAAAATAAAAACATCACACATATATGCAGAAAAAAACATTAGATCAACACATATGCAAAAAAGCATCATACATATATCCATACATCAATATATATACATGAAAAAAAACATTAGATCAACACATATGCAAAAAATCATGGCGGCGGGCGGTGGGGCAGGGCAGGTGCGCTGCTGGGGCTCATCAGGGCGGAGGCGACGGCGAGGTCGCGGCGACGGGCGGGGGAGGCGGAGGCGACGGCGAGGTCGGGAGGCGGAGGCGACGGCGAGGTCGGGAGGCAGGCGACGGCGAGGTCGGCGAGGTCGCGGAGGCAGGGGCGGCGACGCCGAGGGCGCGACGACGGGCGGGACTACGACGAGGCAGGGGCGACGGCGTTAGGGCAGATGCGGTGCCCGAAGGGGGCAGACGGGCGGCACGGCGGCGCGGGCGCGACGGCGGCGATAACGGCGCTGGCGACGGCGATGAGATAAGCGGCCTTTGGTCGGTTGGCAGGCACCAACTGGGACTAAGGGCAATGGTCTCGGTTGGTGCAACCAACCGACCATTGCCCTTTAGTCCCGTTGGTGCCACCAACCGATCAATGGCCTTGTGCTGCCTCGTGCCCAAAAGTTTAGTCCCACATCGCTAGTCAAGGGCGCCAGACCTTTGGTTTATAAGCGCTGGTGTGCCTCCCCTTTCGAGCTCCTCTCTAATGCAGGCTTTTGCCTAAACTTGCACTCTTGCTGTGGGCCTATTGGGCCTCTGCGGGCCTGAATCCTGGCCCATGTAGGGTTTCTAGTCGTATTCAGCCGTGGGGGCCCGATGGGTGGCAGTTTTTTTGCTTTATATTTTATTTCTTTTTGCTTTTAGTTTTAGAAAAATATAAACTTTCTATTAGTGCCATTAGTTTTAAAATTTGAAAACACTTTTTTGTTTTCTTTGTTGCTTTATTTATTTTATTTTGTTTCTACTTACAACAAAATACTTATTGTTGCTATTTTTATTTTTTCAAGTTTTTTGTTTTGTTTTCTGCATTATTTATTTTCTTTTGGTTTTTTGCTTTATTTTTTAATTCTTTTTGCTTTTAGGTCAGCAAAATTATAAACTTTCTGTTAGTGCTTTTAGTTTTAGAAAAATATAAACTTTCTGTTTGTGCCATTAGTTTTAAAATTCAAAAACACTTTTTTTTTCTTTGTTGCTTTATTTATTTTATTTTGTTTCTACTTACAACAAAATGCTTATTGTTGCTATTATTATTATTTTTTTCAAGTTTTTTTGTTTTGTTTCCTGCATTATTTATTTTCTTTTGGTTTTTTGCTTTATTTTTAATTCTTTTTGCTTTTAGGTCAAGAAAATTATAAACTTTCTGTTAGTGCCATTTGTTTTAGAACAATTATAAACTTTCTGTTTGTGCCATTAGTTTTATAAAATTTGAATTCTTTGAAATTTGTGTGAATCACAAGTTTGTGAGCTCAACAAGGCGTGAAGGGACGGGCTTATAAACCGGTGTGAGCGCCCTTCGGTTGGCGAGGTTCTCAAAGTTGGCATAGTATGTTCATGAACAAAGCGGACAATGGTATCATACTCGTGTGTTACAAAGTTGGCATGGTATCATCATAATAGTTATGGGAGAAAGTCTTCACTTTTTCTTCACTTGTGTCGCTTGCTTATTGCTACCGTAACCATGGATAATCTTCATCATTTATCGGGATGCTTGGGTCAGCCTTGACTTTGAAGGGGAATTTCATGAAACTTTTCATACTCTTGAGACATGTCATCTTGCCCTCCACTCCCAGGATGTCCCTTTTCCCGAAAAGAACTATGTGGCGCTTTGGCTCATTGTATGATGTATTCGCTTCCTTATGTTTTCTTTTCCTCGATCCGGTAGACATGTCCTTCACATAGATAACCTGTGCCACATCATTGGCTAGGACGAACGGTTCGTCGCTGTACCCAAGATTTTTCAGATCCACTGTTGTCATTCCGTCTTTGTGGGTCTACATACCCGCCTCCCGATGATTGACCCACTTGCACTTAAACAAAGGGACCTTAAAATCTACTCCGTAGTCAAGTTCCCATATGTCTACTATGTAACCATAATATGTGTCATTTCCTTGTCGGTTGCTGCATCAAAGCGGACACCGCTGTTTTGGTTGGTGCTCTTTTCATCTTGGCCAATCCTCGTAAAATGTATTCCCATTTATCTCAGATCCTTTCCAAATCATTACAGTCGAAGATGGTCCCTGGACAACAAGTACAACTCATCACAAACAGTCTTGTCACCTCCGAGACGTGTTTCCAACCAACCGCTGAAAGTCCTGATGTGTTCACATGTAATCCGATCGTCGCCTTTGCTCCGGGTGTTTGGAGCGCAGATCGTTCTTGTGTTCATCGACATACGGGTCACCAAGGTAGAGTTACGTAGAACTGTAGTGTGCTTGAGACCAAGAATATCCGTCCCGCATATTATTGAGTCTCTTCCAAGCGTGTTTTTCCAGTCAGTCTCCCCTCATACCGCGATTTAGGGAGACCTATCTTATTAAGGCCAGGAATGAAGTCAACACAAAACCCGATAACATCCTCTCGTTTGTTGGCCCATGGAGATGCTTCCTTCTCGCCTAGCACGATTCTGAACATATTTCTTTAGGACTCCCATGAACCTCTCAAAGGGGTACATATTGTGTAGAAATACGGGCCCCAGAATGACAATCTCGCCGACTAGATGAACTAGGACGCGTGCGTCATGATATTGAAGAAGGATGGTGGGAACACCAGCTCGAAATCGACAAGACATTGTGCCACATCACTCCTTAAGCGTTGCTACGATTTCTGGATCGATCACCTTCTCGAGATATTGCATTGAGGAATGCACATAGCTTCACAATGGCTAATCGGACGTTTTCCGGTAGAAGCCCTCTCAATGCAACCTAAGCGCTTGCGTCATAATCACGTGGCGATCATGAGACTTTAGGTTCTAGAACTTTTTCTCCGACATATTTATTATTCCCTTTATATTCGACGAGAAGCCGGTCGGGACCTTCATCTTGAGCAGCCATTGAAAGAATATTTCTTTCTCTTCTTTCAGAAGAGCGTAGCTGGCAGGACCTTCATACCGCTTCGGAGGCATGCCCTCTTTTCGTGCAAGCGTTGCAGGTCCTCTCGTGCCTCGGTGTATCTTTTGTCTTCCCATACACGCCCAAGAAGCCTAGCAGGTTCACGCAAAGGTTCTTCGTCCACGTGCATCACGTCGATCGAAGAGCGGACCTCTAGGTCTTTCCAAGAGGGTAGGTCCCAAAATATAGATTTCTTCTTCCACATGGGTGCCCGATTCTCGGCGTCATTCGGAACAGCTAGTCCATGGGACCCTTTCCAAAGATTACGTGTAAATCATTGACCATAGCAAATGCGTGATCACCGGTACGCATGGCGGGCTTCTTCCGGTGATCTGCCTCGCCTTTGAAATGCTTGCCTTTCTTTCGACGTTGATGGTTGGTCGGAAGAAATCGACGATGGCCCGGGTACACATTCTTCCTATAGCTTCCCAGGTATATACTATCGGTGTCAAGTAAACAGTGCGTGCATGCGTGGTATCCCTTGTTTGTCTTTCCTGAAAGGTTACTGAGAGCGGGCCAATCGTTGATTGTCACGAACAGCAACGCCTTCAGGTCAAATTCCTCCTGTTTGTGCTCATCCCACGACGTCGTACACCGTTTCCATTCCACAGCTGTAAAAGTTCCTCAACTAATGGCCTTAGGTACACATCAATGTCGTTGTCGGGTTGCTTAGGGCCTTGGATGAGAACGGCATCATAATGAACTTCCGCTTCATGCACATCCAAGGAGGAAGGTTATACATACATAGAGTCACGGGCCAGTGCCGTGATTGCTGCTCTGCCGCCTAAAGGATTAATGCCACCCGCGCTTAAAGCAAACCATACGTTCCTTGGGTCCTTTGCAAACTCATCCCAGTACTTTCTCTCGATTTTTCTCCATCATGCGACCCGTCGTGGGTGCTCTCAACTTCCCGCCTTTCTTACGGTCCTCACTGTGCCATCGCATCAACTTGGCATGCTCTCCGTTTACGAACAGACGTTTCAACCGTGGTATTATAGGAGCATACCACATCACCTTCGCAGAACCCTCTTCCGGAGGCTCGCCAAATCAACATCACCAGGGTCATCTCGTCGATCTTATATACGCAATGCACCGCATACCGGCATGCGCTCAGATCCTTGTAGGCACCACGGTAGAGGATGCAATCATTAGGGCATGCATGTATCTTCTCCACCTCCAATCCTAGAGGGCATACGACCTTCTTTGCTGCGTATGTCTTGTCGGGCAATTCGTTATCCTTTGGAAGCTTCTTCTTCATTATTTTAGTAGCTTCTCAAATCCTTTATCAGCACAAGATTCTCCGCCTTCCACTTCAGCAATTCGAGTACGGTACCGAGCTTTGTGTTGCCATCTTTGCAATTGGGGTACAACCCTTTTTTGTGATCCTCTAACATGCGATCGAACTTCAGCTTCTCTTTTTGACTTTCGCATTGTGTCCTTGCATCGACAATGACCCGGCGGAGATCATCATCATGGGGCACATCGTCTAGTTCATCTTGATCTTCAGCAGCTTACCAGTAAAGCACCATCGTGCACATCGTGCAGTGCAACTTGATGTTCAAGAGCATCACCGTATTCGGGGCACATAGTTGTCATCGTACTCTTCTTCCTCGCCGCCTTCCATCATAACCCCTATTTCTCCGTGCCTCGTCCAAACATTATAGTGTGGCATGAAACCCTTGTAAAGCAGGTGGGTGTGAAGGATTTTCCGGTCGAGTAAGACTTCAGATTCCCACATATAGGGCATGGACAACACATAAAACCATTCTGCTTGTTTGCCTCAGCCACTTCGAGAAAAGCATGCACGCCCTTAATGTACTCGGAGGTGTATGTCATCACCGTACATCCATTGCGGTTCATCTGCGTGCATTATATATAATTAAGTGTGTCAAAAATCATTACAGAACATCATGAATAGATAATTAAATGACCAAATTAATAGAAGTTCATCATCACATAAAAACCAAAGTACATACATAGTTCTCATCTAACAACATAAAGCTCTGCAGAGCATCTAAATTAATTAAACCATACATTGAAACTATGCAAAACAAATACGATCATAATCGCAACCAAGGTAAAAACTGATCCAACGGCATAATGATACCAAGCCTCGGTATGAATGGCATATTTTCTAATCTTTCTCATCTTCAAGCGCATTGCATCCATCTTGATCTTGTGATCATCGACGACATCCGCAACATGCAACTCCAATATCATCTTCTCCTCCTCAAGTTTTTTTATTTTTTCCTTCAAGAAATTGTTTTCTTCTTCAACTAAATTTAACCTCTCGACAATAAGGTCGGTTGGAATTTCCGGTTCAACAACCTCCTAGATAAATAAAATCTATGTCACGTTGGTCGGCTTAATTTTCATAAACAATAAATGAACCAATAGTTATGAAAAGATAATACATACCACATCCGAATCATAGATGTGACGAGGGCCGACGGGGCGGATACCAAAACCATCGCACTATATAAGATGCAATAATAAAAGTAAGAAAATAATACAAGTAAGAATATTTTTCCTTCGTAAAGAAGATAAGAACAAGAGGCTCACCACGGTGGTCTTGGCGATGAGATCGCCATGGGTGATCGACGGCGGTGAAGACGGGACGGGCGTGACGGACCGCTAAACCTAGACAAATATTGAGGAAAATGGAGGTTAGAGGTCGAGCTTGGAGAGGAGAAAGCTTAAGTAGTGTGGCTCGGGCATTCCATCGAACACCTTGTGTGCATAGGAGGTGAGCTAGAGCACCACCAAGCCCCCTCCTCCTCGGCCAGAAAAAACAGAGCAGTGTGCTCTGCTCTTGCGCGAGGGGCTATATATAGGCAGCACCATTAGCCTCGGTTGGTGGCATGAACCGGGACTAAAGGGAAGCCTTTGGTCCCGGTTAATGCCACCAACAGGGACCAATAGTGGTGGGCCAGGAGCCAGGACCATTGGTCCCGGTTCGTCCCACCAACCGGGACCAAAAGGTCCGGACGAACCAGGACCAATGGCCCACGTGGCCCGGCCGGCCCCCTGGGCTCACGAACCGGGATAAATGCTCGCATTAGTCCCGGTTCTGGATTGAACCGGGACTAATGGGCAAAACAGGCCTCAACGATAGCCCCTTTTTCTACTAGTGTATAACAAATATATTTCACACCAGCAAACAGAATCACCACTCATCATACCTCACCATGCCTTACCAGACATAATCGTCTCAACGAATTATTAGAGACAAGTTCGTGTCAACCCAAGACAGAGACTTTCCCCGGATTCCTCCCGATAGGCATGAAAGGCATACGAGGGTGATTACTATCAGAAGCATATCAAAGTCCAATAGTAAGGAATCATCATTATGCACTCATGACCATGATCATATCATCACATAAAATACCGAACACTTCATGTCAAGGCGGTGTCGTATTAGCATCGAACAAGACACAACAAATATTATGTCGGGTTTCAGAATGCTTGCCTTCAAGAGTATGTAAGTGGGGTGCACTTTTTGAAAGTTGCTTCCTTCTTCAAAAGTCCTATTTTAAGAAAATTTAAAATTAACACATAGTTTCAAAACAGTACGAAAAGTTGTTTGTAAAATTTTCAAATAAATATGAAAATAAACTAGACATAATTTGAGAAACAACAGAAAAAGAATCAAATCAATTGGACTTATATTTAAATAGCTATAGCCAGTCAAAATTCTGTTTTTAATAAAAAAATCAGAAAAAGAAAGATGGTTCGGGGGCTTACGCTTTCCCCTTAGCGAAGACGTATTCAGAGGAATACGTTTCCACTTAAGCCAGCGCGGGTCGTCTCGTGGGTCACTGACAGTGGGTCCCTTGGGCCCACTGATCAGGTTTGACCAGTCGCCCGCGCGTCCTTCTCCTCTGGCTGAGCGGTGGCGGGGCTCCGGCGATCGCCGTCGACGAACAGCGGCTCCCCGCGGGATTCTGAGGGCGGGGATGGATCCGCTGGTCCAGGGTGGTCCTCCCAGTGGTTGATAGGCTGGCACGGGTGGAGGGGGTCACCGGCAGCAAGTTCCACGGCGGACAGTGGCTTCGGGAGCAATTTGTGAGCTTGGGCTACGGTGGCTCCCGGTCGAGGCTGAGGTGTAGGGTGGCTCCGCACGGTCGAGGGGAGGAGAATGGGAGCACGGGAGGGGTTAGGGGCCTCGGTCTTGGCCGGATTTTACCGGAACATGGCGGCGACCGAACCTGCCTTAGATGGGAGAGAGAATGGCCTCTGGCCAACTAGGGAGGAGGGGGGGCTTCCAACTACTCGAACAAGGTTGCTGACGAGCCTAGGCGTGATCGGAAGGGCTATTTATAGACCGGGGAGATCGGTCCCCGTGGCTACGGATAAGAACACCGGCGAACCGGCGTTCTGTTGCTAGCAGGGCAACGTGGCAGCGACGGGTGCTAGCGGACGGGCTCGTGGATGAGCTCGGGCTGTTCAGGGGCGAGCTGGCGCGCGCGAGTGGCTCGGGCGGCACCGTCCATGGCAGGAGCTCACATGACGCCGGTGTGCCGCCAAGGGAGCTCTCACGGCGCCACTGTAGGGCGCAAGGGGTGGCTTGGAGGGTTCTGGCGAGCGGGTGAGGACAGGGCGTGGCCCTTGGGGTGAGCAAAGGCCAGGGGCAAGACGCGGCGGCTCGGTTGCGCGCGCGTGCAAATCGTGCGCTTTGGGCGCGCCCAAAGCACGCACGGCAGGTGCTCGACGAAATTCCAACGCGTGCTAGAGGGCTTGAATGAGGCTGGTAGTTAACAGGTCTAGGTTAGTGGTGGCTAGGAGATTAGTGGACATGGCTGCTGGGTCAGGGGATCAAGTCCACAATGTAGACTAAAACTATGCCAAAACTGGCCATGCACACAAGGTGCTCGACAGAATGCCATGGGCATCTGGGCATCTCTTCTGGTGGCCAAAAACTCCAGATCATAGTCTCTTTAGGTGAATGGGATGGTAGCAAGGTTAGTTTGGCAAGACCAGAAACTTGTTAGTGCAAAATTTTGAGAAAACCAAATCTGGACAGAAAATGAAGGCTACTATTGTATGGACCAAAAGTATTCGAAAGGGTCCAATCTCCTGGACTTAAGGGTTTGGTAGAGTGTTTTATAAGCAGGAGAAAAATTGTGGGTAATAGGGCAAGATAAAATATGGTTGCAGTAGAAAATACCAAACTGCACCAGAGAGCAAAAGAGGATGATTTGCTCAAATTTTTCAAAGAACACTAATGGTTTTTTTTGCATATAGTTGAATTATACACTACTACTAACATCCCCCAATTTTGGTGGAATTTTGAAAGAAATATTTAAATAGATTGTAGTGCAAATTACAAACTGGACCAGATTTGAAAACTTGAGGTAGGGCTCAAAATCTCCAAATGACTAAAAGAGATTTTTGCATAAAAGTGATGTGGGAACATCACATAACATCCCCAAATTTTGGTGGAAATTTTAAAGAAGTATTTGAAAGGTTGTAGTGCAAATGGAACTCTAAAACTTATGAAAAATCATTTTTAAAGAAATAAAGCTCAGGAAAAATAATTGTAGAAATAATTCCACTGATAAAAAGAAATGGTCTTGGGTAGATATATAAGTCCATCAATATTTTGGAAAGGTTTCCACTTAGAAGGAAAAACTCAAAAATATTCAGAGGGACAGAGTGATCTGAAATTAAAAGATAAAACCAGAAAATAAAAATTTAATTTCCTGGCAAAATTTTAATTAATAAATCAAGGTCAAAATTTTGGGGTGTTACAACACTACCCCCCTTAAGAAAAATCTCGTCCTCGAGATTTGCTAAGGGCTGCTTTGAAAAGAACTACTCGTACTATCTCAAAGTAATATCACAAAAATAACCATCCTACCCATGTAATAAAATGTGGCTACGGTGAATGGGCAATTAAGTGGTGTAAAACTACAGTGTGGAATACTGGCGCTGCGTGGAAAAATCTATGGTTGGGGGAAAAAGAGAAATTTCTACTTTTGGTTACAGTAAATTTAGAATAAATTTCTAAATTTCTAAAATACGCTGGTCGCACCCGAGAGCACAGTGCTCTCTCTGGCTGACAGATGGACCCGGGGCTCACTGTCAGTCTCTTCTTCTACCTCTGGCACTCTCTTCTTCCTCTCTCTCGCGCGCTTTCCCGCGCTTTCTCCAACGACGACGTCTAGCGCGTAGAGCATCTAGGCCGTACTGTGGTAGTGCGCGGCGCGCTAGCTGTCGGTGCAGCGTGACTCACCTTGTGGTCCAGTGCGCTGTCGGCACTGCTCGAGGATTTGCCTCCGAACACCGGTGATCGAGCGACGAGCAGCACTGGTGGACTTCGCCCACCGTACACCGATCTCGAGCTATAAAATGTCCGAGGTGCTCCTTTCTCCTCCCTCACACCTGGCCTCGCTTCTCCTTCTCCTTCCTTATCCTCCATTTCTGTTTGCAGTAGGTCGAAACGAGGCCCTAATGGCGGAGGTGATGCCCGACTGGTACATGAACTGATGTGCGGAGGGTTGGTGGCATTGCTGGGGTTCTCCGTGCTCTTGTGCGTGATGATCCTCGATGATCGTTGTAATGCTGCCGCTCGAGTGTTAGCTCTCTGCGGTGGCGGTGATCATGAGGATTAAGTGCAGTGTCGGGTGCTAACTGTTATCAGTGTGCTGGAGGCAACTTGCACCCGAATAATTACCCACAAATCTCTCCTTCAGAGACTGTGGTGTGCTAGGGAGGTGATCAGTTAGGTGCAAAATGTGCACGTGGATTTGCAATTAGTGCACGTGGTCGAGTGGTTGTGGTTGTGCGTCTGCTGTCGTGGTGCTGCGTGAATAAAAATCTATGTCATGAAGAGATGTACGCTGCAACAACTCAGGGAAAAATCTCACTTCAGAATTTACCGAGAGTGAAATTACTTAATCGAAATTAACAATAGTAAAAACTACTCACATTAATTGAAACCAAATATTTAATTCATCGCACAAATTTAGGATACCACGCATAAGTTGCAACACATAAATAAATGCTGGGACAATAAACATAGCAGTGACGTCTACAACGAAAACGGTAAATAGACAGGGTCCTTAGGAAACGTCTCTGGTACTGGGGCACACTCCTCTTCTATTGAGGGAAGCGGGTTGACTAGTCGAAGAACGCGTCTCTCTTGGTTGGGCCTCAGTGGTCTGCCGATGGCGATCTGAGGATTTAAATCAGCAAGGCTCTGGAGATAACCCATTAGTCGTTGGGTCAAACGCTCTTGAGCGATGACATACTGGGCAAGATTGGCCAGTACTGGGTCTCTCTTGATTCGTCCACCGGGAAAAGATGCTACTTCTCCGGGTGCTGCACAACTCGGGAAGTAATAATACCCTCGTTCGCTAGCATAGGGTACCGCGAATCGAAGGCGAGCAAGCGCTTCGTACACAGCAACTTCTATGGCCATTTGCGGAGTCGGCATAGATTTCCCCACGAAGGAGACTTCCGTTGGGTCTTGGTTTGGGTTTGCGGGAGGAATGTGCACCACTGCCCAATATTTCGAGGTGGATGGGGTGATCCTCGATTTGAGCAACTCGTACTGGGGTGGATGGGTGGAACTCATGGTACTGCAGGTAAAGTCCCACAATATTTTAACAGAACTACCTGGGGTTGCATCTGGAGTTCTAAGATAAATACTAGGGCTTGGCATGGCAAGGAATGGCTGTGAGAGTTGTGTACAAGGTGAGGGGTACTTGGCAAGGTCACGAGGTGGCCTTTTATAAAACACTGGGGCTGGGTCATCGATTACGGTGTGGGGCAACTAGTTTGTCGAATCTGCTCTATGTGGTCGGGGTCAATGCTACAGATACACATATCTCACAAAAGTGATGTATTACTGTGGGTGTCGTCGGGGTGGTTTTTGGTAGCTGTGCCCGGAATTAAAAATGCAACCGCACGCCAACATACTTATGCATGGCTACTATTTAAAATAGGGGCGCACAAGCATACAACATTTAATTATGGCGATACAAGATCACACAATTACAGGGCATGGACATACTAAGACTCGGTACTACTCGAGTGACTTAGTCTACCTCGTTAATATCTAAGCGGGCATGCCTTGTGGACGTCGAGGCTTCTCCATGGGCTTCACCATCGGGGTTAGCTGGATGGAGTTGGGGGGCTGCAGGGTCGGGGTAGCGATGATGACCATCACGGGGGTTGTTGGCCAAAATCCCGTTGGAGAGTGTTCCCACAAGGCGACGAAGCACTTCTGAGGACACCAAAGTATTTTGGTCGATGGCTGGGGCAGACCTCAAGGACTCGATCGGTTGTCCGAACAACACGACTGGGTTGTCGGCGTCGGGCTCATCTTCTCCTCTTGCCGGGGCTCGGCGAACCAGTTCTCCACGGGCTGTGATCAGATCAAGGGTGATTTGATCGAACAGTTCCTCTCGTGCACTTACATAGCGCACCAGATGCAACAATGCAGGATCCGTCATGTGATCTCCGTTGGCAACTTGGGGTGGCCTACCATACCCGTTACGGCTGGGGTATTAGTAGAACGAGCGACAGTTAACTCTGGGCGACAAGTGCCGGAGTTGAACTACAGCCTCTCGAGCAGCTAGTTGGATGGCTTGTGGCTCAAAGGAAGTTGTCCTTCCGGTGAACCTATAGGGGCGTTCTGGCGATAGACCCCTACCATTGACGTGCACAGTGGCCCAGAATTGACGGCTCTCACCGCTCATGGGCCCTTGCTACACAACATATTCTGGGGGCTCTTCTAATGCAAAGGCACGGCGGGTGAGGTTATCTAGCACGGTCACACAACCTCTAAGGTTGGTTGTTGTGGTCTCATTGTGCACAATGGGGCCAGGCATTATAGCTCGGTTTGGGGAAGAGGCTATGCTGGGTTGAGGCTAGCGTGCCCTTTTTATATGTCTTCTCAAAATAGCATGGCAAAAGAAAGTTCATCCCTAAAAAATCATATAGTTAGGCTATGCTTCATTTTCGTCACACGAAGATGCTCCAAACTTCTATACCCCCGATGACAAGCCAATCAATTGTTTCATACTTAAATAATCTCAAACTTTTTCAACCTTCACGCAATACATGAGCGTGAGCAATGGATATAGCACTATGGGTGGAATAGAATATGATGATGGGGATTGTGTGGAGAAGACAAAAGGAGAAAGTCTCACATTGACGAGGATAATCAACGGGCTATGGAGATGCCCATCAATTGATGTCAACATGAGGAGTAGGGATTGCCATGCAACGGATGCACTAGAGCTATGAATGCTCAACAAAAGAATACTGACGGAGTCTTCCTTCGCATGCTTGCGAAAGAGACTATTTAGGTGTCGGTCACTGGCGCGTGATCGACAGGCTAGGCTGATAGGTTGGGCACCGACTGCCAAAAGGTGTCGAGGTCACTGTGTGGCTATCTTACACGAGAAGCTTGGCTGGGGCTAGGTTAAGGTCTGGTGGATTGGTTAATCTAGGTTTATTGACCTGGCCAAGATAGGATTAGCCAATGGTCACCAAGGCCGATACCAAGGTTGTCAGGACCAATTTTCCAGGATATTAATTTCCCAGAAAATGGCCCTTGTGCTCACCAGCCCCAGGATTACTGTTAGCTGATGAGTCACCAACTTGATACAGAAACTCCAAGCAAAATACAAAATGTGTAGTACAAGACCATTCTGGCCTATGAGTACAACAAATGGTTTCTAGTGGTTGATGGAGGAAGCAGTTTGCAGTTCATCAGCGTCTATGGGACTCCATTTCCCACAGTAACAGCTGACCTGGATAACTCCTATCTTCGCGAGGCTGCTATCGTCATTGCATAGGTTCCGGGGCTGTCATCGCAACGCTCCTCTCCATGCAAGAAATCTGGCCAAGACAATAGCCAGGGACAAGCCAGTGAGTACTTTCAATGTACTCGCAAACATTATGAACACAGGTATAACATAATGAATGATAATCATGCTTTTAAATATTTCATGATCACAACGTCAGTCACGAAATAAAAATCCATGATGCACGCAAGCAGGTTATTCATATACAACATGAATATGCAATAAGGGAGTAGAAATAGAATGCACCGATTGGGTGTCTGAAGCGACGCCTCGAAAGGATAATAATATAAAGCATGCCTCAGTCGGGCATCTGAGCGACACTACATAAAGGGCTTATAAATAAAAGAAATAACAAGCATGCCACATTCGGGCGTCTGTGCGACACCACATAAAGGGCTTATAAATAATTTAAATAACAAGCATGCCACGAAATGAAGGCCCGAGCGACACCACATAAAGGGCTTATAAATAATTTAAATAACAAGCATGCCATAGTCGGGCGTCTGTGCGACACCACATAAAGGGCTTATAAATAATTTAAATAACAAGCATGCCACAGTTGGGCGTCTGAGCGACACCACATAAAGGGCTTATAAGTAATTTAAATAACAAGCATGCCACAGTCGGGTGTCTGAGCGACACAACATAAAGGGCTTATAAGAGAATAATCACAGTGAATATCCAGGAGGTAGAACCGTCCCAGGGATACTCAATAATTCAAATAATGTAAATTGTTAGTCCATAATAATAGTAATCATAATCATCATGAGTCACAAGTCATGATCCATGTTCTGGTTTAGCAATTTTTCCTTCGAAGACCGACACTTAGACCGACACTTGACCTATCCCAGACTGTAGTCCTTAACCATGGACACGGCTATTCGAATAGATATAATCTCTGCAGAGGATGCACTCTTTACCCACGAGTAACGGATTCCTTTAGTCCATCGGGACTAATTCCGTCTACGGTCTTTTAATGGAAAACACACCTGACCGCACACACCAGCCTAACTTACCGGTTATGCAGGAATCACCCACGACACCCGTTAAGAAAAACTCTAAGTGGGGAGGCTACACCTCGACTAGCATGGGATCACAAAATTTATAACGCTACAAGAAACTAGGGAGCTACCCCTCGGCTCCAACTGAAACACCCATGCCCCGGACGGTGGCATGTCTACCGGATGCAGCCGATATCTTCCACCATGGCCTCTCTCAGACGGTGTGTGCTAGGAAGGTGTTGACAACTTATTGAACTGCACTTACCTATGGCAGGGACAAGTGGTAGTCTGAAACAAGTATGGGGTTATCGAACAAGACTCGATCTACGGTCGACTCAGGAGGTTAAGGCATTCCCTACAGGATTAGTATAACAAATATATTTCACACCAGCAAACAGAATCACCACACATCATACCTCACCATGCCTTACCGGACATAATCATCTCAACGAATTATTAGAGACAAGTTCGTGTCTACCCAAGACAGAGAATTTCCCAGGATTCCTCCCGATAGGCATGAAAGGCAGACAAGGGTGATTACTATCAGAAGCATATCAAAGTCCAATAGTAAGGAATCATCATTATGCACTCATGAACATGATCATATCATCACATAAAATACCGAACACTTCATGTCAAGGCGGTGTTGTATTAGCATCGAACGACGCACAACAAATATTATGCCGGGGTTCAGAATGCTTGCCTTCAAGAGTATGTAAGTGAGGTGTACTTTTTGAAAGTTGCTTCCTTCTTCAAAAGTCCTATTTTAAGAAAATTTAAAATTAACTCATAGTTTCAAAATAGTACCAAAAGTTGTTTGTAATATTTTCAAATAAATATGAAAATAAACTAGGCAAAATTTGAGAAACAACATAAAAAGAATCAAATCAATTGCACTTATATTTAAAAAGTTATAGCCAGTCAAAGTTTAGTCAGAATTATGTTTTTAATAAAAAAATCAAAAAAAGAAAAACGGTTCGGGTGCTTACGCTTTCCCCTTAGCGAAGACGTATTTCGAGGAATGCGTTTCGACTTAAGCCATCGCGGGTCGTCTCGTGGATCACTGACAATGGGTCCCTTGGGCCCACTGGTCAGGTTTGACCATTCGCCCGTGCCTCCTTCTCCTCTGGCCGAGCGGTGGAGGGGCTCCGGCGATCGCCATCGACGAACGGCGGCTCCCCGTAGGATTCTGAGGGCGGGGATGGATCCGCTGCTCTAGGGCGGTCCTCCAAGTGGTTGATAGACTGGCGGGGGTGGAGGGGATCGTCGGCGGCGAGCTCTGCGGCGGACGGTGGTTTCGGGAGCAATTTGGGGGCTTGGGCTACGGTGCCTCCCTGTCGAGGCTGAGGTCTTGGGTGGCTCCTCACGGTCGAGGGGAGGAGAATGGGAGTACATGAGGGGTTAGGGGCCTCGGTCTTGGCCGGATTTTACCGGAACGTGGCGGCGGCTGCACCTACCGAAGATGGGAGAGAGAATGGCCTCTGGCCAACTAGGGAGGAGGGGGGGCTTTCTGCTACTCGAACAAGATTGCTGACGAGTCTAGGCGTGGGCTATTTATAGCCTGGGAAGGTCGGTCTCCGCGGCTGCAGATAAGAACGCCGACGAACCGCCGTTCTGTTGCTAACAGGGCGACGTGGCGGCGACGGGCGCTTGCGGACGGGCTCGTGGATGAGCTCTGGCTGTTCAGGGGCGAGCTGGCGCGCTGGAGTGGCTCGGGCGGCACCGTCCATGGCAGGAGCATGCTGTGGACGCCGGCGTGCCGCCAAGGGAGCTCTCACGGCGGCGCTGTAGGGCGCCAGGGGTGGCTTGGAGGATTCTGGCGAGCGGGTGAGGACAGGGCGTGGCCCTGTGGGTGAGCAAAGGCCAGGGGCAAGACGCGGCGGCTCGGTTGCGCGCGCGTGCAAAACGTGCGCTCTGGGAGCGCCCAGAGCACGCATGCCAGGTGCTCGATGAAATGCCAACGCGTGCTAGAGGGCTTGAATGAGGCTGGTAGTTAACATGTCTAGGTTAGTGGTGGCTAGGAGATTAGTGGACATGGCTGCTGGGTCAGGGGATCAAGTCCACAATGTAGAATAAAACTATGCCAAAACTGGCCATGCACACAAGGTGCTCGACAGAATGCCATGTGCATCTAGGCATCTCTTCTGGTGGCAAAAATCTCCAGATCAGAGTCTCTTTAGGTGAATGGGATGGTAGCAAGGTTAGTTTGGCAAGACCAGAAACTTGTTAGTGCAAAATTTTGAGAAAACCAAGTCTGGACAGAAAATGGAGGCTACTATTGTATGGACCAAAAGTATTCCAAAGGGTCCAATCTCCTGGACTTAAGGGTTTGGTAGAGTGTTTTATAAGCAGGAGAAAAATCATGGGTAATAGGGCAAGATAAAATATGGTTGTAGTAGAAAATACCAAACTGGACCAGAGAGCAAAACAGGATGATTTGCTCAAATTTTTGAAAGAACACTAATGGGCTTTTTGCATATAGTTGAATTATACACTACTACTAACATCCACCAATTTTGATGGAATTTTTAAAGAAATATTTACATAGATTGTAGTGCAAATTACAAAGTGGACCAGATTTGAAAACTTGAGGTAGGGCTCAAAATCTCCAAATGACTAAAAGAGATTTTTGCATAAAAGTGATGTGGGAACATCACATGACATCCCCAAATTTTGGTGGAAATTTTAAAGAAGTATTTGAAAGTGTTGTAGTGCAAATGTAACTCTAAAACTTATGAAAAATCATTTTTAAAGAAATAAAGCTCAGGAAAAATAATTGTAGAAATAATTCCACTGATAAAAAGAAATGGTCTTGGGAAGATATACAAGTCCATCAATATTTTTGAAAGGTTTCCACCTAGAAGGAAAAACTAAAAAAAAATCAGAGGGACAGAGTGATCTGAAATTAAAAGATAAAACCAGAAAATAAAAATTTAATTTCCTCGCAAAATTTTAAATAATAAATCAAGGTCAAAATTTTGGGGTGTTACAACTTATGGGTTAAATATTTGAATGATCATACAAAAAATTTATGCGGGATTTAATTTTGTTTCTCGTAATCTTATAGATTCCGCCACGGGTGGTACTTTTATGGAAATTACTTTGGGTGAAGCAACCAAAAATCTTGATAATATCATGGCAAATTATTCACAATGGCATACCAAAAGTGCTCCTACGAGTAAAAAAGTTAATCCGGTTAACGAAATTTCTTCTTTGAGTGATAAAGTTGATGCTCTTATGAAATTGGTTGCTAGTAAAAGTGCTCCTATTTATTTTAATGATATGCCTTTGTCTACTTTGATTGCGCAAAATAGTGATGCCATTGATGTGAATTTTATCTCTATAAATAATTTCAACAACAATGCTTATAGAGGTAATTTTAATCTTAGGCCTTTTCCTAGTAATTCCTCTAACAATTATGGTAATTCCTATGGAAATCAATCTTACATTAATAATAGGAACACCTTTGATCTTGAGATAATACTAAATAATTTATCAACACACAAAAAGTTTTCAACACTTCCATAGAAGAAAAGTTGAATAAGATTGATGATTTGTCTAGAAGTGTTGATAGAATTGCTCATGATGTGGAAAATCTCAAGATGAAATTTTTTGTTCCTAAGGTAGATGAATCAATTAAAGCTCTTTATGTTTCTATGGATTAAAGTAAGAAAAGAACTGCTATGCTTAGAGCTAAAAGAGAGTTTTTAGAGAAAGCTTTTTCTAGTGATTATTCTTGTAAAGATAATGAAGAACTTAAAATGATTGGTGTCTCATCTATTTATTCCTGGTTTAGTAAAGTTAAGAATGATGATAAAGGGACTGGAGAAGAGTCAACTTTAGGTAGAAAGCGTCCCAATATTTCGGAGGGTGAAAATATTTATTGAGAAAATTGATAAAAGTGGGTTTGGAGAGGTCAAAACTTTAACTAGTGATGTGCCCACTCTTTTGGATTACAAATACTTTATATGATAGTTGCTCTTTGATTGATTGTATTTCTTTGTTGCAATCCATGCTATATTCACCCAATGCCTATGTACAAAACAAAGCTTTTACTAAACATATTGTTGATGCTATGATGAAAGCTCTTGAAGAAAAATTGGAACTAGAAGTTTCAATTCCTAGAAAATTGCATGATGAATGGGAACCTACTATAAAAGTCAAGATTAAAATTTATTATTGTTTTGCTTTGTGTGACTTGGGTGCTAGTGTTTCTACAATTCGAAATCTTTATGTGATGTGCTTGGTCATACCGATCTTGAAGAATGTTCTTTGAATTTGCACTTGGCGGATTCTACTATTAAAAAGCCTATGGGAAGGATTAATGATGTTCTTATTTTTTCAAATAGGAATTATGTGCCCATATATTTTATTGTTCTTCATATTGATTGCAATCCGTCTTGTCCAATTATTCTTCGTATACCGTTTTTACTCACTATCGTTGCCGTGATTGATATGAAAGAAGGTAATATTAAGCTCCAATTTCCTTTGAGGAAAGGTATGGAACACTTTCCTAGAACAAAAATCAGGCCACCTTATGAATCAATCATTAGGTCATCTTATGGATCTCGAACCAAAGATGACAAAACTTAGATCCCTGCTTTATGCCTGGCTAAGGGCGTAAAACTATAGCGCTTGTTGGGAGGCAAACCAATGAATAAAATTTATTTTTGCCTGTTGCTTTCTATTCTTGAGTGTTAGCACAATTATGCAATTTTTATTATTGTGTTTTTTGTGTTTTAATTAGTGTTCGTGCCAAGTAGAACCAATAGGATCTTCTTGGGTGATAGTTGTTTGATCTTGCTAAAAAGACAAAAACTTTGCGCTCACGAAAAAAAATTCTAATTTTTTTTATCAGAAAGAGCTTTTGCCCTGATTTTTTTTGAAGAAGATAAATATACAAATTATCTAGGTCGTCCTAGTTTTTCAGAATTTTTGGAGTTCCAGAAGTATTCAAACAAATCAGATTTGTACAGACTGTTCTGTTTTGACAGATTCTGTTTTCTTTGTGTTGTGTGCTTATTTTGATAGCTCCATGGTTTTCTTTGATGAGTTTTTGCCATAGAAAATTTGGAATACAGTAGATATAATACAAAAAAATAAAATAAGAATTGGTTTGATACAACACTGGTAGTGATTTATTTTTCTTACACTAACGGATCTCACGAAGATTTTGTTGAGTTTTGTGTGATTGAAGTTTTAAATTTTTGGGTTATCTTACGATGGGTGAAGGAAGGATGTAAGAGCATAAGCTTGGGGATGCCCCGGCATCCCAAGCTGTTATCTAAGAATGAGCAACCAACTAAGCTTGGGGATGCCCCCGAGTGGCATCCCCGCTTTCTTCCAACAACTATCGGTATTTTACTCGAGGCTATATTTTTATTCGTCACATGATATGTGTTTTGCTTGGAGCGTCTTGTATGATATGTGTCTTGGCTTTTTTTATTTTCTGTTTTAAGTCATCAATCCTTGCTGGACACACCTATTTGAGAGAGCCAAAATTATGTCATGAGTTGTTAGAATTGCTCTCTATGCTTCACTTAAATCTTTTATGAGCGAGGACTTGCTCTAGTGCTTCACTTATATCTTTTTGAGCATGGTGTGCTTTGTTATTTTTGAATAAATGCTCTCTTAATTCACTTAGATTTATTTGAGAGTTAGTAAAATCTTGAAGAAATTCTGTCTTGCTTACTTAAATTATTTTGAGAGAAAGAAGATTTCTTATGCTCATGATCTTCACTTATATTTGTTTGAGCTTATGAAAAGCAACACATGAAAATTATTCCCGGAGTGATAGATATCCAAGAAGGATAAAGTAAAAAAATGTCATCAAGATCATTGGACAAAATAAACTTGATTCTTAGTAATAGTCTTGCGACATGATGATGTGATATGTGAGTTATGTTGATGAGTAATTGTGCTCTAGTAAGAATATTGGTGTTAAGGTTTGTGATTCCCTATGCATGCACGAAAGTCAATAATCATGCAATCAAAATTATATCCTACTTATGGTGCATTATTCGGTGTTAATTATGCTTAATGCTTGCTTATGAGATTATTCGTTTGTTGGTTGGTCTCTTCCCAATCTTTTGCTAGCCTTCATTTTGCACCAAGTATGATCTCTACTTGTGCATCCAAAATACTTTAAACCAGTTTTGCCACATGTGTCCACTATATCTTCCTATATGTGGTATTCTTTTGCCGTTCTAAGAATATTTGCATGTGCCATCTCTAATTTCCAAAATAAACTTCTCTTTTGTGTGTTTATTTCGCTCGCGGAACAGTACCGGGTGGCTAATATTTTCCATGATGGATGTGTTATTCTCAAGATGAGTTTTTATTCACTTGTCATTACACAAGAGTAAGGCAAAGGTCTTAGGGATGCCCGGTCCCAAAATGCAAAAATGAATTTACTTTATGGTGTCAAATAATAAATTCCTTGGAAAGTGTTGGTATGGAGGCCACCCGTGGGTACGGTTAGCCATGGAAAGTGAAAGAATGGTGGAAAAAGGAATAAACTTTATTTTCTGTTTGGGAACCGCCTATGGCATATCTAGCATGGAAAGTGTTGGGAACTCCGAGTCATTTTCGTTGGTGGGATAGATACTCCTCCCTAAATGTTTTCATCTCTAATTTTTTCGCTTTCAGCTCTGGCACCTCTACGAATCCCTACTGCCCTCTGCGAAGGGCCTTTCTTTTACTTTATGCAATTTTTATTTTTGAATTTGAGTCTCCATCTTCTCTCATAAAAAGCACCAACTAGGAGGCAATATGCTCGTACTTAAGTATTGGGTGTAGCTAATATTCGAGAGTGTTTCATGAATGGATCATTGTTTGAGCATGATGGGCTAGGGACAACTTGTTTTAGCATTGATATTTTGAAAGACATGGTTGCTTGTTGATAAGCTTGAGTATCTAAATTATTATGTAAAAACTAGACTATTGCTTTGAATCACACGAAAGTCCAAATGTCCATGCTATAAAGAAAAGAATATGATATGACATGATGAACAACACTCCACATCAAAAAATTCAGTTTTATCACTTACCTACTCGAGGACGAGTAGGAGTTAAGCTTGGGGATGCTGATATGTCTCCAACGTATCTATAATTTTTTACTGTTCCATGTTGTTTTATTATGAATCTTGGATGTTTTATAATCATTTTATAGTCATTTTATATCATTTTTTGGTACTAACCTATTGACCTAGTGCCAAGTGCCAGTTGCTATTTTTTTGCATGTTTTTACATCGCAGGAAATCAATATCAGACGGAGTCCAAATGCAACGAAACTTCACGATGATATTTTACGGACCAAAAGAAAGAAGTTGGGCCCTGGTTGCACCCGGGGGGAGTCCCGAGGAGGGGACAACCCACCAAGGCGCGCCAGGAGGCCCAGGCGCGCCCTGGTGGGTTGTTCCCACCTCGGGTGCCCCCCCGGACCGCCTATTTGCTCTATAAATACCCCCAAAAATACCAGAACCCTAGAGGGGTCAATGAAATATTCATCCAGCCGCCGCAGAGTCCAGAACCACTAGATCCAATCTAGACACCATCTCGGATGGGGTTCACCACCTCCATTGGTGCCTCTTCGATGATGCGTGAGTAGTTCTTTGTAGACCTTCGGGTCCGTAGTGAGTAGCTATATGGTTTCTCTCTCTCGCTGAATTCTCAATACAATGGTCTCATGGAGATCCATATGATGTAACTCTTTCTGCGGTGTGTTTGTTGGGATCTAAAGAACTTTGAGTTTATGATAAGTCATATCATTTAATATCCATGAAAGTTATTTGAGTTTGTTTGATCTCTTATATGCATGATCTCTTATAGCCTCATATTTCTTCTCCGATATTTGGGTATTGTTTGGCCACCTTGATCTATTTATCTTGCAATGGGAAGAGGTGCCCGGTAGTGTGTTCGATCTTACGTTGCTCGATCCCATTGATAGAAAGGGAAACGACATGTATGTATCATTGCTACTAAGGATAAAAAGATGAGATTTATATCTACGCAATAGATAAACGGATCTTGTCTACATCATGTCATCGTTCTTATTGCATTACTCCATTTTTCCATGAACTTAATACACTAGATGCATGCTGGATAGGGGTCGATGTGTGGAATAATAGTAGTAGATGCAGGCAGGAGTCGGTCTACTAATCTTGGACGTGATGCCTATGTAATGATCATTGCCTGGATATCGTCATAATTATATGAGGTTCTATCAATTGCCCAACAGTAATTTGTTTACCCACCGTTTGCTATCTTTCTTGAGAGAAGCCACTAGTGAAACCTACGGGCCCCTGGTCTTCTTCCTCATATATTTGCTTGCGACCTACTTTTCCTTTGCATTTTTATTCAGATCTATTAAACCAAAAATACAAAAATACCTTGCTGCATTTTATCTCTATTTATTTTAATTGCGATCTATCTTTCAATCTACTACAAATTTATCTCATGTCCGTTTGCCTATCTTGAGGCGTCGTACCTTTGTGTGCAAGGTGTTGTTATTTGTGTGCAGGTGATGTTTACATTGTGTTGCTTGGTTCTCCTACTGGTTCGATAACCTTGGTTTCTTAACATAGGGAAATACCTACCTTCGCTGTGCTACATCATCCCTTCCTCTTTGAGGAAATACCGACGTAGTCCTAATAGACAGGAGCTTTTCTGGCGCTATAGTCATAGAGCAATCACCCACACCCAGCTCATGGTGGTCACTGTACAAATCGAACGAACCTTCTTCGACAACGGTCGGCATCCCACGGCTGAAGAGTTAGCAATTGCCGAGTGCGTTCGAGTAGCCATCCGTTCCTCCGCCGCATACCTTGCAACATCGGAGCCCGTCCAAGCCCAGATCGCGGCCGCCCACGCCCACCTCATGGCGTCCTTTTCCAAAGAGAGGGCGGACACGGATGGCGAGATGCTTGCCGAGTATGGTGCGATGGACGTCATGGAGCCCCTTCCGCAGGAGACCGTCGGGCGCGAGCTGGACATGGAGGCAGCGGCGGAGATCGACGAGCACTAGCCGTAGTAGTACTCTTTGTTTTGTTTAATTAAGAGCGTCGGTATTTAATTTCTTAGAGTAATGTTAAGGTCAGCTAGCTCTATTTAATTGCTGAACTTCCTCGATTAAGAAGTGTGGGTGTGCTATAGTCTCCTTTGTGTACCCAAATTATGCAATGAAGTGGACAACCATTGTAACCAGGGAAATTCGAACCAAAATTTTGACGTTCAAACACATCAGACACGGGTTAAGCTATCCGCCCAAAGGCAAGGACCACGGCAAGCCGGGGAGGTACTTTGAAGACGTTCTGGCAGGGGCCCGAATAGTAGAGGGCCAGTGTTCTAAGGACGTGATATTAGATTAGATGTGTGCGGGTTATAGAAACTATGTTATGATCCCATGCTTGTAATATATTTGCGCCTTTTATCTTAAGCGATTTTCCTCCTGTGCGGCCATTTAATTCTGAAAGTTGCCAGTCGTCGGCTTCAGCCCCCACATAGATGCTACGGGGGTGTTCGGCGTAGCGCGTGACCACACTTTATCCAACGTCTTGGTCCGTGAAGGAGGTGTCCGCGAGGTGAACCAGGCAATCAGACTATGCGGCTTTATTACTTTTACTTAGCCATAGGAATTTGATGGTGGGGCTAAGTATAAGCCCTTTGTGCGTGTGCGGCAATCCGAACTAAGGTGGCTTTTCAACGCGGTTGGACGAAGACCAGCTCCTCGTATAACACGGAGTAAATTACTAACGATTGTAGTAAGTCACCGAATCGCCGACCAGCTCTCGCTTTATCATGACAGTCAATTTTCGGATTTCTCTACTGAGCTATTTGACTGGACAAACTAGAAATACAATCGCAGTAGTTCTCCCTTTACTGCCTTAGCCGAACGAGCGAACGTAAGGTGGTAAGCACAGGAGCCGGGCAACCTAACTATAGACCAAAGACATGATTCCGAGCCCATGCATATAGTGCAATATTCGGGACGCCGAAGAGTACCCTATAGGTATTCGGACTTGAAAATGTGCGGAGCCGAATATAGCCCCCGGTGTTAAGGCTGGACTAAAGCACGTGTGGCAATGTGAAGTAAGGAGGGAATATAGATGACAATATAAATCAGTACCAGACGAAAGTGGTGATCTACTGTTTCCTTTATATCCCGGTTAATACATCAAGACCTGCTATTACAGATAATTCCATGAATATCAAGGCTATTTTACATGCCGAGAGTTTACACAAGGGAAAGTTTTACACAGGGCCTGAAAAGTAGTGGTTTTGAAGATCCCAGTGGTGCCCTGCCGCACGTCTGCGCCATTTCTCCTTGGTCGGAAATCCTTTGAGAGGAAAAGTCGATGGTCGTCTATAAGAAAGGAGAGCCTTGAAAAGAGCCCTTGTACGACCGTAGGGTAGGTAGGTTTTTAATGAACCTGTAGTCAAAAATAAAGAAAAAGGAGAAAAAAGGTTAAGGTCCGAATAGGGTCAAGCCATACTATATAGAACTTTTCCGCAATATGCCTCCGGCGCTGCCCAAGGTATCTTAAGTGCATAATTATGCACGCGCAGTACATATGCCGCAACCTTATGGGGCGATCGGCGGAGGCTGAACTGCTATTCAAGCTCTGGATCTACCGAGCCATCGTGTTGTAATGTGGATCAGACTCGCTTAGAAGTGTCACGGGCCTTAATGACTGAGGAGTTGTTCGCCTTGATGAGGACATTTTGTACCTCGGCTGCTAAGGCCGCGGTGTGCTCCTCAGTATGGAGGGAGCGCTCCATATTTCCATTGACTGTGATGAGGCCACGCGGCCCGGGCATTTTGAGCTTTAAATAAGCATAATGTGGGACTGCATTAAAGTGGGCGGAAGTAGTTCGTCCAAGCAGCGCGTGGTAGCCACTGCGGTAAGCGACGATAGAGAAGATCAATTCTTCACTTTGAAAGTTATCTGGAGAGCCGAATACTACTTACAGTGTTAAGGAGCCCGTGCAGGCAGCGGGCCTCCACGCCGGGTATCACTCCTTTAACGGTGGTGTTACTAGGCTTGATTCTTGACTGGTCAATACCCATCTTACAAACAATGTCTTGATAGATTAAGTTGAGACTGCTTCCGCCGTCCATAAGGACTCTAGTGAGATGGTATCCGTCGATGATGGGATCAAGCACCAGGGCCGCCAAACCTCCGTGACGGATACTGTTTGGGTGGTCCCTACGATCAAAGGTGATCGGATATGCCAACAATGGGTTGAATTTTGGGGCGACAGGCTCTACGGCATAGACGTCCCTCAATGCGCGTTTGCGCTCCCTCTTGGGGATGTGGGTGACATATATCATGTTCACCGTTTTCACCTCGGGGGCAAACTACTTCTATCACCCTGTGTTCGGAGGGCGGGGCTCATCATTGTCCTCACTTTGAGGTCCTTTCCCCTTATGTTCGATATTTAATTTACCAGCCGATTTGAAAACCTAGCAGTTTCGGTTGGTGTAGTTGGCACGCTTGTCAGGGGTGCCATGAATCTGGCAAGGCCTATCTAGTGTTTTGTCCAAATTGGATGGACCGTCTCTATTTCCTTTGAACAGTTTCTTCCGTTGACCGGGTTTGGAGCCATTGAATCCGGCATTTACCACCGTATCCTTGGTTTCTTTGTTGTTGTTCCGACGTTTATTTTTGCTACGTCGTGGCCTTCCATTGACTTCCCTAGCCTCAGAGGTGCCTGGGTCGCTGGTACTGTTGCTTCTACGAGTCAGCAAGCTAACTTCGCCCATGCAGAAGCGGGTCATAAGTGCAGTAAGGGCTGCCATAGTCTTTGGCTTTTCCTGACTGAAGTGTCGGGCAAGCCATTCGTCACGGACGTTGTGCTTAAAGGCCGCTAAGGCCTCGACATCCGGACGGTCGGCTATTTGGTTCTTGTTGATTAAGAACCAAGTCCAGAGTTTGCGGGCTGACTCTTCGGGCTTCTCGACTATGTGACTAAGGTCATCAGCGTCTGGTGGCCGGACATAAGTGCCTTGGAAGTTCTCTCGGAAAGCATCCTCCAAGTCCTCCCAACTTTCAATGGAGTTCTCTAGGAGGCTATTCAACTAGGGTCGTGCTGGTCCTTTTAGATTTAGGGGAAGATATTTAATGGCGTGTAGATCATTACCGTGAGCCATGTGAATATGGAGAAGAAAATCTTCAAGCCATATAGCGGGATCTGTCATTCCATCGTATGCCTCTATGTTTACGGGTTTAAACCCTTCCAAAAACTGGTGCTGCATTACCTCATATTTAAAGCACATGGGTTGTCCGGTGCCTCTATATCGAGCAACATCACAATAGAGTTCGGATGACATTCGTGTTTGGTTCTCGGCCAGAACTTTGTTATGCTGGTCGCGCCAGGCTTGACGGCCGTCATCTCGTGTTGGAGAAGGTCCCCTTGATCAGTAGATTGATCTGGTCTCGCCGGCTATATTGTCCAGGTCCTGACGTAAGTCATACGTGTAGCCCGGAGCCGCTGCCTCTTTGCCTCTACGGCGAGGTGGCGTGGGCTAGTGTACGGCATAATTAGCCGCTTTGTCCCGTCCACATGGTGGTCGGTCCGGTCGATCAGCATGGTTGTATCTTGATGGTATTGGCTCAAGGGCCTCGTCATCGAATTGTGGTAGTATCATGCGATTTAGGTAGGTTTTTGTCAGGCGCTCGAGGCCTTATTCTGTGGCAGCCATGTCCTTGGTCCATCTATCGTTGAGCGTATCCTGTTCGACTTGAAGCTGTTGTTGTTTCTTTTTCAAGCTCCTCACCGTGGCGACGAGCTGTTGCTTGAAGCCTTCTTGTTCGAGGGGTTCCTCTGGCATGATGAAATCTTTGTTACCGAGGTTAACATCCTCCTCGGTGGCTGGTATGTAGTTCCTATCTTCCGAATCCTCATGATCGACAAGTTCGTCAAGGTTGACTTGTCCCTCTTCCCTCTCATCCTGCTCGAACGCAGGCTCGACGGGGTGGTCGGGGTCTTCGGCATTGTCCGAAGTGTCATTATCTCCAGTGCGGGTATTTCTTTCCTTTTCCCGACGCAATCGTGAGCGGCTCCACTAATGTCGGCGCTTTGGTGGTTCCTCGACGGGCTTGTCCTCAAGCGGATCTTGAGTTCCATCGTCGTCCATCTTCTCGGGCGTATCCACCATGTACACGTTGTAAGTGGAAGTGGCCGTCCAACGCCCAGTGATAGGCGGGTTTTGGCCTGGTTCGGCTCCGGCATTGTCGTCCATACAATCAATGTCTTCGGAGGCGTAGTCTAGTATGTCGGTTAGGTCCTCGACAGTGGCTATTTAGTGGGTGGTGGGTGGAACATTAAATTCCCCTCTCTCAGCCCCTAGTTCAGGATGAGCGTAGTTCGGAAGTGACACTTCCGTGATGGCGAGAGATCACATTAAGTCCAGTGCCTCGTTTAGGAGCGAAAGCTAGACAGGTGACTTAGGACCTGCGGAGCTGGGTCCGGTAGTCACCACTCGATTGAGCTTGGTGGACGCCGACCTCGAGAGTTTGGAGTTGATATCCAAAGATGAGTTCGGCTTACCGATGATAGGGAGAGTCATGTTTGACTCTGGGCCAGCTGACAACATGGTCACCTCTGGGTCTCCTGCAGGAAGCTATGTAATGGCAGAGAGTCTGGTGGGTTTTATCCTCCCGTCTTCAGACAAAGTAGTCCGCTTGGGATCTAAGGCCAGGGCAGGCACGAGAGTCGATCCTTGAGCAGAATCTGATGATGGATCCGACGGGCTTCCTTCATGTAGATGAGGAGTTGCGACTGAGGCGGAGAACCCTTTGAAGACCAAGTCTCCCCGGATATCAGTGATGTAATTAAAGCTTCCAAACCTAATCTGATGACCAGGGTGTAGCTGTCGATCTTCTCGAGGTGATCAGTTGAATTGGCACGCAGAGCGAGGCCGCCAAACACAAAGAGTTGACCAGGGAGAAAAGTCTCCCCGGAAGCAACATCATCGCTGATGCCAAGTCGAGCCATTGATCCTTCTGTCGACGACATAGCGGAACTCTCAATGAAAGCACCAATGTCGGTGATAAAACTGGTAGATCTCGAGTAGGGGGCCCCGAACTGTGCATCTAAGAATCAATGGTAACAAAGGACGATGGGGACACAATGTTTACCCAGGTTCGGGCCCTCTTAAAGGAGGTAAAACCCTATGTCCTGCTTGATTATATTCATGAGTATAGGGGTTACAAGAGTTGATCTACGTCGAGATCATAATGGCAAAACCCTAGCTGTCTAGCCTATGAGAATTATGATGATCTCTACAGACTAATCCCTCCGGTTTATACACACACTGGAGAGGCCTAGGGTTGTACAGACTCGGTTTGTAAGGGAAGGAAATAACATATCCTGACACCAAACTGGCCTACCACGCATATGGGAGTCCTACCAGGACATGGGGGAAAGTCTTCTGCCTTTATCTTCACGGCCCTTTAGTCTGGCCCATATCAAATAGTCTGGACACCCGAGGACCCCTTAATCTAGGACTCCCTCAATGGGGAGGAGTCGTTGGAGACAAGCAAGTGATGGATGCGATGCCGCAGTCGAAACCCTAGACACGGGCGAGGGGTCCTGGGCGAGCGCCGGAGACCTGGAGTGGCGGATCCAGCCAGACTAGAGGATAGAGGGGTCGGAGACCAGCTCATTGACGTGTTGTGAGGTGTTGGACGGGTGGGGGATGCAGGCTTGGGTCGCGGCGCCAGGGTCGCACGGTACATAGACTTGGGTCGCGAGAGGGGTGGATGGGTGGGGGATGCAGCGGATTTGACACCTGCCGGAGTTATGATGTGAGAGAATGGGAGGGGAAGGGCCGGCGGTGAGCTGTGGGAGGAGGAATGGGAAGAGGTGGTGGGTGGCGGCGATGGGGAATCGGTAGGGGGTTGTGTGGATGAGGGAAAGAGGAGGGCCGAGGGGGAGGTCATTAGGGTTAGATTTTTTATATGGTGGTCGGATAGCCGGGCATTAGCACGCTTCCCTCAACCAAAAAGAAAACGAAAAAAATAAAACTATTCACACCACACAAAGAGAGAGTCTTGCCCCCTTTTACTATACAAATGCTATTCAAAGCTACTCCCTCCTTCCATCTATATAGGGCCTAATGCGTTTTTCGATGCTAACTTTGACCAAATATTAGAGCAATGATATTTGACATGCAACTTACACAAAGCACACCGCTCACTTCGTCTGTGAAAGGATCTTTCAATGATATAATTTTCACATTGTGCATGTCATGTACTATTAATCTTGTCAATAGTCAAAGGCAGTCTTAAAAATCTCATTACGCCCTATATAGATGGAAGGAGGGAGTATGAATCCATGTTATGTCCGATTATTTTTTTCGCTTTGCTGTATAATGCATGTAACCTACTCATACCAACATTTTAGTGCATTCGAAATGTCTATACTACCGCTGCAATTCGAATTAAATTTGAATTCATTTCTCTATTTCAATAAGAATCTACAATCATGATTGTTGCTAACTTCAACCATCATTCGTGTATTACCTTAATAACACACCACATGATTACTATAGAGATAGATATGAACTATGTGTACTACATGAACTCGAATTCTATTTTCGAATACACTTGATGTTGATTCCAAATAATAGTACATTTGATGTACTAACTATATATTCATAATCTAAACCATGTTCCATACGCATTACACCGTGTTTATCACACAAAGTATAGTGCCCCGCGCCCTACATTATGACAAGTATTTAGACCTGAGTTGCAAAAGCCACACATTAGCCCAAATTATAATCAATGTTGTACATTATGATATATTCTTCAAGTATCCGTATCCACCTTTTATAATGAATTATGATCTTCGCTCGTCTTTTACACCTTCACGATCCTCTTCTATTTGTAGCTAGCTAGCGCTAACTTTCTATCATGCATGCACACGCCCGCCCCCCTCACACACCCTTAGCATCCCGTCCATCGCGCACGTTCATTATTTCTCTTTAGGTCGTCCACTAGTGGTGTGTGTAGGCCCCCAGCTCCTTCTTTCTGGCACACACCGGTCGATATACCTCTCTAGCCAAGTGTGCCTACAACAAACACATATATACTTCCCCTCTTCTCTTCTCACCGTCCATGCCCCCATATGTCCAATACGATTCCACGCAGGTGCACACTCCCGCCCCTCTTTTCATTAGTCACATGCTCGCACACTCCTCCACCCCCTCTACATGGTAGGCCTCTCGCACCACCTCCTAGCCACACTCTCTCCCCCTGTCTGCCTCTCCGGACCTTATTTGCTTCTAACACATGCAAGCGTGTATATGAACTGATCTCCCTACATATAGCCAGGTCGACTATAATTCATTTTCACCAAGCACCGATACACTTACCTCGCTAGCTATGTCTCTCCTTTTCTCGGACACACGACGGTTGATCTTCCTATGTAGTTATGCATGCTTACCACAACCATATCTTCTCCCCTCATCATCCTTGAATACCTCTGACCTGCCTCTCTCACACGCACGCGTGCATAGATGACAGACATCCCCGCCTCTCTTATTGATATTGCACTCATACCCTCCGCTTGTCTAGCAGGCCTCTCCCACCATTTGTGAGACGCCACTCCACCACCAACCCTCCGACGCTCTACCTTTGTCTTTTTCCCAACCTTATTCCTCTGCTACACATATCCATGGATGTCGATCGATCTCCCTCAATACATAGCTAGGTCTCTCTCCTTCCCCAGACATATACTAGTCGACCGGTCTCTACCCCCCCCCCCCCACACACACATCAATAGTCGAACGTTGTAGGTAGGTATCCATGCCACGGAGAAGAACTGCACCTCTGCCCTCTCAAATTCCAGTAGGCCAGCCGCCCTGTATCTTTGACGTGGGCAAACACAAATTCGATGGCACTCTTTATCGATCGCGCAGCCACACACTTCATCCCTGTTTTCAATTCTATCGATATCTCACGTCCATGACTCCGTTTCACACACATTGCATATGTTACGTTTTCTGATTGAGATATCATCAACACATTGCCTCTGTTTCGCACAAACCATCTCTCTCACACCCACCCACATACGTACCTGCACCTAAAGAAGAAGTGCACGCAGGATGCACGTACTCACGTCTCGTTCCCGGCCACACCCGCGCGGGTACACAGTGGAGTTCGTTTCTGTACGAAAAGGCAACCCACGTGATAATTTCACGCGTGTAGCGGTTATTTACTCGAAGGAGGGTCGGGTACCACGCCTAGAATATAAAATGATTGTCGTGGGGAAAATGGAAAAATGGGTTTGTCTCTCGTGAGTCTCGTCACACAATCTCACACAAGGCCGCTGTGGCCTCTCTCTCTCTCTCAGCGTTGGTCAGTGATCCGGCTGCATCCCGTCCGCCGGCGGAAAGGGAGGATGTGCATCATCTCTCCGTTCGACGGCGTTGAGGAAGCTCGTCCCGATCTGCGGTACCCATCGTTCTCTCTGACCAAGCTCCGGCGCGGTAGGGCCTTCGCCCCTTGCTCGCTGCCGCAGTATGGGCAGATCCCGGCCACCGGCGCCCTCCTAGTAACATCCCGACGACCCTCAGGTACAGCTTCCTCCAGCCTTGCTCCACTGCCCATCTTCCCACGTTTCTGCATGTGGATCTTCTTTAGTTGTTTGCTGAAATCGTATCTCGGCCGGCGTACTTTCCATCTTGCAATCTCGTCCTCAAACCATTTTTGATAAACCACCATGTGCTATCTTTCCCTTTTTACCTGGAAGATGCTTCTTTTTTGTCGGCGTATGTGTCTTCAACTCGTGTTATTGGGCAGTAATTATTTCCTTTCGACCTCCTTTTGAAAACAAGGCTATCCATTTTCACCTCGTTGCTATTGCGACCTTTTGGTGAACTGCACAAATCACTTTTCTGAAGAGTGTTTTGTGCAGTTCCGCCAAAATGTCACATGGGCAACGTTTTTACATTTCTGTGGGACTGCGGAAAGGGAGATTGGTTTTGCTATCCTCCTCATCCAACTCCGTGCCTAATCTTCTCCGACAAGAATTTAGTCATAAAGAGAGATCGTAGAGGTGATCGGCTTCTATTTATGTGTGTTATGTTTCATCATCTAGTTCCACTATTATTGTAATCACACCGTTGGATATCTTTGCAAACAGGGATGGTCCGCCCGATTTTAGTGGAGCTGCACAAAATGATCGGATTGTGGTGTCCTTCATACACCTCTTTTTTGGCTACTGAGCTGGGTGAAACTAGCTGCCAAGCAATGAACAACATGCCAAGGAAATGGAGCCATGCCTACAAACATCATCGATCAATTATATTTTTTCTTTATTTGTACACCTTCTCACAACTTTGTCTTCGATTGTGATGTGAATATTGGCGCTGATCTGCGAACCATTGAGATGCATTAGCCATGGTAGTTTCATTTGTATTTGATGGAATGTTGTAACGAGATAATCTCGAGGCAAGACACATGAATCCTAAGTTGAAACCTTTTTTTCCTCAAGGGAACCAGAGTTGAAACCTTCATAGCATCACAGTACAATTTCATCAAAATTATGCGTACATATAAAGAAATCCTGAAGGATTGATAGCAATGCCAGAAACAATTCAACTTCGTTTCGCCGACATGTTGGACATCCTTCATCCGGCTCCACCTGCCATGCAACAATATTGAGTGCACAACACAACTTCAGGAAAATATTCACCCCGGTCGTTGCGCCGCAGTAGTAATGACTAGTGAGCAGTCAAATCACAGAGCCCCACCTTCGCCACAGTAAGTTGCTCGGATGAAGCAACCATCATTTCTCTATTTCTTGAATCCGCTAGTACTCCCATATTCCCACAGTAAAGTTGCTCGGGTGAATCAACCATCACTATATCTGCTCACGTGTGATGACCACCGGAGCTATCCATTCAGATTGCATGTTAAAAAAAAATAAAGGTCGATAACGAATGCGGCAAACTTTCAAAAAAAAACTAATGCGGCGCCAGACCCAACGCGGCCAGATCGCATTTTGCACGAGAAATTACACACCATGTTTCGTTGACATGTGGTCCCATTCCAACATATCAGTGAGACGACGACGAGTAGTAGGAGTATTTCCGAACTGACGTGTAGGCCGGGGCGCCCCTTCGTGAACCGTGGCAAACTGGCAACCGTCCACCGATGCTTCGCCTTTCCCTCTCGATTTGGAACTGCTGCCGCACGCTCTTCCTCTCCCTCCTCCATTTTCCTTCAGCCCTTCACACTTTCTTCTGCCATTGTTCAAGTGATGCAATTGAATACGAGGGCCTTGTGTTTGCTGCCACCACTCGTGGCACTGTTTTTGCATGGAATCGTTATGATTTTGGTACGTTTGTCTTCCACCGTAATTATAATTGTTTCATCCACATGCATGCGGGTTAGCAAGTTTCCCTTTACTAATTAACCTTCTTCTTGTGTTTCCAAGGTCCTGTGAAAATTCCACCACCTATACTTGAAAATTTTTATAACCAAGGGGAGATGATCTTTGGTGATGATGACGAGCTTGAGGACGAGCAGCGCCCATATACTCGTTGGCGCTGGCAACTAATTCGATGGATCACCTCTTCTCGTGTGTATACAGCCCATCGATGATGTTATCGCTAAGGAAGCAGGTGTAGTCTCCCATGGTCGCACTCTCCGGACCTATTCCAACACCCGTTGCATGGTATTCGGGATGGATACTCGTGTGCTAGCGCCAACACCTTCTCCCTAGTACAGAATTGATAGTCTTGGAGAAAACTCGCTCTTCCTTGGACAAAACTATCCGATGATGGTGAAAGGCGATTCAACTGCTGTTGACACAACATTACTAGCACCATTTATGAGAAGCAACTGTGTCTATACCTCATACATTAGCGTGGTTCCCTACCCTGGTACTGATATAGTAGGCCGCTTCAGCCTGGATGATCAGTCCTGCGTTGGTCTCGAGATCAACAATAGATGCCCGTCGAGCAGAATCACTTGTGGTTCAAAGCAAGCGTTTCCAACGCCGAGGAATGGTTGAGTTGAAGTTCATTTCATTGCTTGTTATTTGTTGTGTGGTGAAAACTTTAGTATTTATAATGTATCCTCGTTGTCGATGTGGGTTGATGACCTGTTGTATGTAATAAATGATATGCCTGTGATAAACTTACTAAATTTATGAATGACTTTCGAGTTGCTTCTGTGAGTGAGTGGTGCGACGAGGCAAAAAAATATTTTCCGTATACATAATTGTACGTGCATTGCAATAGGTTATCGGATGAGGCCAATCATCAACAGTAGTAGTACACTATTTGTACTAGCTTCACATGCTTCGCGCGTCGTGCGGGTGTTTTTACTGTAGCCATATTGTACTACGAAACCAGCACCTCGAATCCTCGATACTAGTAGTACTATATAGTAAGTAGTAGGAGTAGTAGGGTGGCATGGAACAGAACAAGCATTCACGTGCAGGAGTACGGCACACGCCACCAGCATGACTTCCAGCTGACACCATATTTCTTGGAGTCCGTGCTAGAGCAATCTCTTCAACCTCATCGTTTCTCTAACTCAGCCATCGCGCGGCGGGCGAGGTGGGGGTTTACCGATAGTAGGTTTCCTCAACTGCGGTCCCACTTGTAAGGCCAATTCCAACGCTCTATCAATATATGGATGTACCCTTCTTCCCAATACAAAAACTTGCATACATTCTACTCCCTCCGTTCTACTACCTCCGTCCTGGTTTATAGGTCCCCTTTGTAGTTTGTGTCAAATTTTGACTAAAGATTTAACTAACAAAATGTTAATGCATGTCAAGAAAAATTATCTCATTGTATTCGTATTTGAACATAGTTTTCAAAAATATAATGTTTGGTGACATGCGTAAACATTTTGTTAGTTTAATCTATGGTCAAAATTTGGCACGAAATATAATGGGGACAAATAAACCCGGACGGAGGTAGTATTTGTCAAAATATATATGTATCTAGACATGTATTAGTATATAGGCACATCCATTTTGGACAAATGGAAGTCAAGTATTTTGGAATGGAGGGAGTACAAATTTTTTTTTGAAGTTAGCACAACTAGTCTAATCCGAGAGCACAACCAAAGATTTGGTCGGGTTCTTCCTCCTTTTGCCGACACGTGGGACATCCAGCATCCAGGTCGTGTCATGAAAGAAATATAGAGTGGTAGTTGACAAGTTGAAGCCACGAGATGTGCATCTTGGGTTAAATTGTAAATAGAATCTTACTACTCTTGAGTAACTCCAAAAGCGGCCACCGAAGATCATTCTTGGATTTGTTTTTCATCACCAGCACGTCGAGGTGAAAGATGTGCAGGTTTAGTGGGTCCTCTTGCGTTTTCACTGACATGCGGGGCCGCATGTGAGCAAATAGACGTTGGGCTCCGCGCGTCCGCTGGCTGGCTGAGAAGAGAGGTAGAGGAGTGCTGAGCACGGACTGCAGGAAATTTGTTCTACGTAACCAACACCTTGATATTCGCGTGTGGTTGTTTCTATAATAAAAAAGGAGGTACCTCTACTTATGTTACTCCCACTACGCCTAGCCTAAGGTTAGTAGGTGACCTTGCGCTTGGCTCTTCGCCTCTTCCAGAAGTCGATGGTTCTTCTGGCAATCTGACACCAAATGAACTGCTGCAAGTCCACCGCTTGTAAGCAAAAGTTTCTCCTCGTGCTTCGAGCCACTGCGCACGCGTTGGCGAGGGAGAAGGCTAATCAAGCTTCTCGTCGTTCTGCAAGTTGACGGGATACATCAAAGTTATTTACTAGTAGTACGTACTCTCTCCAGAAAAGGGCTGACCATGTCATTGCTACCATCCCGTGCTCCGTTGTTGAGTACGTGCACTATTCACGTGCCATTCACGTGCCATCAAGGAGAAAAAATATTGCGTAGGTGCCATCGAAGTGCACAACTCCAACTCACTTATGGAAAAGGGTTTCCCATCGCTTCCCCCCCCCCTCCCTGCACGACTCACTTACGCACTGCTTATCTGATTATCTCCATTTTCTTGCATGACACGTGCACCTTGATGCTAGATGTCTCGCGTGTTGGGAAAAGGATGAACAAAGCTCACGTAAAAGAAAAGAGTTGAAGAGCATAGATTCCCGATGACCGAGGAGGAGCAAGGAACCTCGCGGTGGAGCGTCTGCAAGGAACCTTGCGCGTTTTCCCCTGTTTTTTGCCGCTTGCCCTCCTATAAACAACTAAAAGAACATGAAATTTTCGCTAACCACTAGAAACGGTACATCAGGATGCTAAGTTGAAGATGTTTTATACTCCCTCCGTTCCCAAATATAAGTATTTTTAGATATTTCAATAAGGGACTAAATACGAAACAAAATGAGTGAATCTACACTCTAAAATATGTACACAAGCGAACGCACTAACTCCATCCGATCCAACTCATGCACATACGCGCACAACATGGAGCACACAACGCACGTACATAAGACGTGCATGCATACACGCTCGGCCAGTCATGCAGCAACGCAAAAGAAGAGAGTGGTTCTTGGGAAAAAGCGAGTAGTTAGTGCAGCGTAACTTATAAACACGAACAACTCGCTCTCCCGCTTCCGTCTCCCCACCCAAATACCCCCGCGCCCCAATCTTCCGCACGCGTCCAGAAAACCCCGCTCACCTTCTTCCTCACTCGTCTGTAAAACGCTTGCTCCTCTTCTTCCACTCCTACTGTAAATCCCCAGCCCTCCTTCTTCCCCACTCGCCTTTGCCACTAGGCTCATCTCCGCTACTCTGCTCAAACCCGTGAGCTCGTGCGACACCCACAAAGAAAATGGAGTCGGCTGGCCCCATCGCCAAGAAGATGAGGCTCCCGCCAGCGGCGACGCCGGTGGTAGATCCCGCACCCGGTAGCGCGGGGAGAAGCGGCGAGCCATCCCCCCACCCGGATCTGAGGAACCGGTAGAATCTCCGGTCGACCGCATCAGCGATCTCCCGAACGTCATCCTTGAGCAGATCATCTCGCTTCTTCCCACCAAGGATTGCTGCCGCACACAAGTCCTCTCAACTCGGTGGCGCCCACTATGGCGCACCGCGCCCCTCAATCTCGACTATCGTCAGATATCTGTCCTTCCTGAATTTGATCTCATCAGAGCCATCGTCTCTTCTCACCAGCAGGGCCCCGATCAATGGCTCTGCATCCCGACAAGCTACCTGTTGTCCATACCCGGCAAGGTGGACGCTTGGCTGACATCCCCTGAATTCGGAAAACTCAAGCAGTTTGAGTTCTACCATTACCACGAAAGTTTCACACCAGGAACATACCAAGAATTCGTGCCCACACCACCGTTGTCCATCTTGCGGTCTTCCTCCTCTCTCCACACCGCCACCATCGCCCGGTGCCATCTACCAGACGATTTGGTACAAATGCTTCGACACCCACTGCTAAAAAAACTTTCGCTTGTGGTGGTTTATCTGTCGGAGGCCTCACTGCACAGCATCATCCACTCTAGTTGCCCTGCCCTGGAGCGCTTGCTGATTATTTTGGGAATAGAAATCGGTATCAGTTGTCTCCAAATAAAGTCGCCTCACCTTAAAAGCATTGGAATTTGTTTTGAAGGACAGCAGCTCATCATCGAAGATGCCCCTTCACTTGAAAGGTTGCTCCTTCACAATTGTTATACACCTTCGGAAATAACTGCTGCCTCTCAAGGCCCAAACTGGAGACCTTGGGTGTAATTTGTGACCCGTTTAACAATCACAAGGAGTTGGTGTTTGGATCCTCACCTTTTCAGGTACCGTATATTATCATCTACACATTTGTAATGATATGCTGCATTTTTCATTTATGCGCATAAGTTTTATATCATCTTGGAGTACACTTTGGGTACTAATATTATGTTATATGCTCAATGAATAGTTCATCCATTGATAGCCTATCAATGCTGCTGGATTCTGTCAAGATCATATATATAAGAATGTATAGTTTTGATCTGGACATAATTATTGGCTTGCTGCGATGCTTTCTATCTCTGGACAATTTATACATAGAGGTGATGATTTCATGCACATTGAAAGCCCGTATATATTGTACTAGAATTAACTGCATTCAAATTGTCGTTCTTTCGACATACTCTTTTTTTAGACCTTAACTGTTTTCAATCTTCATGTCTACTTAGGCAGAACCACATGGACAAAAACATATAACCAATCGTTGGCGTAATAAGAACAAGGATTTTCTCAGTTCTCATGCCATTCGTTTGAGGACAATAACGATGGGACGGTATGCATCCAACCAGGCAAACAGAAGCTTTGTCACATTCTTCCTGTTGAATGCGAGGTTACTATTGTCCATGAGGCTTAATTTTTACTGACAAGAGATTTCTCACGGACGAACATGTTGAACAGCAAAAAAAGAAGTTTCAGGTGGACAAATGGGCTTCTAAACGTGCTCGGCTTCTATTTACAACAAGTTGTAGACATCCTAAAATAATTTTTTTTTGCACAGGATGTTGATTTTATGGATCAGACCGGTCCATTTGTTTTTGACTGCAAAAAAGAGTGGTTGGGTTAGATGTTACTGTCATGTTCAATCTGGGTTTTGTCTAAAAATTTGATGAAAAATTAATCCTTGGGCTTTTTGTACAATTTGTATGCTTGAATTGCATGTTGTTACCCTCGTACTCCCCTCGACCTGCCACTACACTGCCGCATCTTTCATGGCTGCTGTTCGTTCCCGTCCGAGGCCTTGCCGTCGTTCTCCGCCTTGGTTAGCTCGCTATGCTCGCCGCCGTCTGGTGTTGTCAACATGGTCAACAACCAAGAGGAATCAGAAGATATTTGTCGTGGAGAGCTCGACAAGAGGGACCCACCGGGGTCATTGCATTTCGCAAGGTGTGCCTCGTTATTACAAGCCAAAACAATACATCCTCCTAATTGTTTGACAACTAGGTTCCACGCCATTTTCAATGTAGTCAATAAACGAGAAAATTACACAACGAGCGGATAACACCAGGGACCCGATGGCTTCGCAGTTGTTTTTCGGTTTGAGACGGATCTCAAGCTGCATTTGTCGTGGGCTGTGGCTCGTCTAGCCCACGCTTACGCTTTTATTAAGCACATGACGAGCCCAGTTGATATTTTTTCTTTCTGAAATTGGCTAGCCCAGTTCTTTCTGCAAATCTTTCAAGATGAGGAGGGATAAGAAATGGGCTTCCCCAGAAAACGGGCTATAAGTTGTAAGAAATGGACTGTAAATTTTTAAACCAAAGCTAACCAGCAATTGCATTAAAATATCATTTTTTCAGGATTTCTCTACTCTCCACTCTTATAAAAACCAAAGCCAACTGGCAATTACATTAAAATATCATCTTTTCACCCACAAGATAAACAACTCATACAAATGCATCTTCATGTTCCTGCAACGAACGAGCATCTTGCTAGTTAAGATTCTAAATTTCATTTATTTTTTGCGGAGAATTGTTTTGTGAATTTTATTTTGATATAATTTTTTGAAAACTATTTTTAACGTGACTCGAAATTTCGTGATTAAAAGAGTTCGGACCCCACCGAAATATGCAAAATTTCGTTGAATTTTTTAGCAGTGCCCAGAATATATGGTCTGTAATGCTAATAAAAAGAATATGAGCTTCAAATATCCTTAAGAATTAGCAAATGGGCTGTAAATTATTGAAAATAATGGCTAATGGGCTGTATGCTGTTTTCCACAGATTTGGAGGCTGACTACTTGGCCTACTATGTTGACGATGACGCTGTCCTAAATTTTTTTTGACGCGTACGCAAGGCTTTGTCAAGTTAGTCAACACACAACAATGACTATTGGATGTCCATCCAACGGCCGCCGTGCTTCTTCAATCTCTGATCTTCCTGCTCCAGCCGGCCAAACCAGCCAAGGGACTGCTCGCTTCCCTCCTTTCGTGGATCGGGCTGTGCCGCCAAAGCCATCCGTCTAACCACCCACACATCCTGTTATTTTCCGTGACGTCAGCCTCACCCCGTAGCCGACCAGTCAGCGCTCGTTCTCCCCTCAGCGTGGGCATCCGCTGCGGTGGCTTCGCCGGCTCCGGGTGATTCTCTTCCTGGGCCCTGCCCTCATCCACCGCGTTTGTGCTCTCGGTGCTGCGAGGTCAACATGGTCAACAAACAACAGCCATCGGAAGAGGCCGACAGTAGAGGCACATAGGAAAATGCCTCCTTATTACGTGCAAAATAATGATTCCTCCACCTGATAGCTAGGACCCACCGGAAGGGTCTCTCAGATTTCACGAAAAAATGTTCCCCATTGTCATTTCGGACCCACCGGAAATGCCTCCTTATTACGCACAAAAAAAATGAATACTCCCCCTGCTAGCTGGGACTCACCTTGGTGGGAGGCTAAGTTGTGGGCCTACTAAGTTTACGGGGACGGAGGGCTTTGTCAACTTAGTCAATATGAACGACTCTAGCTCCAAAGGATCAGACGATGTCCATCCAACACCGCAATGCTTCTTGAACCTCTTGTCTTCGTGCTCCGGCTGCCCAAAGCGGCCCGGTCGTGCCAGCGTGCTCACGCCTCCGTGGCCGGCCGTGCTGCCGTGGAGGCCTCACCGCCCCCTACTACTCCCACCGCTGGCCGAGCCATCCCTCCACTCACCCACACCCCGCTGTTATTCTGCGGCGACGGCAGCCTCACCCTCGTACTCATCTTCGCGTGGGCATCCACTGCTGCATCTTCCCCGGCTCCGCGTCGTCCCCTTCCTAGGCCTCGCCGTCGTCCACCACCGCGGTGCTCTCGGCGCGGCGTGGTCAATGTGGTCAACGACGACTTCCATCGGAAGAGTACTGTGCGTGGAGAGGCTGACAGCTGGGTCCACGGCGGCCGCAAGGAAGTCCCTCCTTATTATGCGCAAAATAATTATTCCTCCACCTGACAGCGGGGACCCAGCTGACGGGCCACCGTATTTCACGAAAAAAACATTTCCCCCTGACTGTTGGGACCCACCAGCTACATCTTCGCACGCAAGGAAGTGCGTCCAGGCAAAAAAAATGATTCGCCCCCCTGACTGCTGGGACCCACCAGCTACATCTTCGCACGCAAGGAAGTGCGTCCGAAAAAAAAAACGATTCGCACATATGGGCAGGGTCTCGAATGCCTACTCACGCATACGTACATGGCTGGGTTGGAACGGAGAAACAGTGTCGTCGTCGTGTTCATGGAGAGGCAACGGAATGCGTCGTGTTCATCGAGAGGCAATGGAACGCGTGGGAGCCAACCGGCTGGGTCGGAACAGAATACGTGGTCGTGTTCATCGGGAGGGCTTGGGCCGGAACAGTAATGGAACGAGGCTGGCGTACCGCTGTGAGAGAAACGGCCTTGTGTTCGACCGGCCATGTTCAAACAGGATCCTGTTCATCGGAGGGGTCCGCGTGCCGCAAAAGCGGAGAAACAGACCTCCTACGGTCAAACGGGGTCCTGTTGATCGGGAGGGCTGGCGGACCGCAAAAGCGGAGAAGCGGACCTCCCTACGGTCGAAACGGGGTCCTGTTGATCGGGAGGGTGTGGCGTACCGCAAATCGAAAGAAACGGACTTGTGTTGGGCGCCACGATCGAAGCAGGGGAGGGTGTGGCGTGCATGAAGCGGAACTCCACGGGATACTGTTCATCTCCACCGTTGACCTTCTCCAGCCTCCACGGTCTACCGTCGACCTCCTCCAGCCTCCACGGGCTCCTGTTCATCCAGACTCCACCGCGCACTACTCCACCGGCTACTGTTCAATCACCCCTTCACGGGCACCCCTCCACCGTCTACTGTTCATCCAGCCCTCCACACCACGGGGTCCTATTCAACCACCCCTCCACAGCCACCCCTCCACCGTCTACTGTTCATCCAGCCCTCCACACCACGGGTTCATGTTCATCCAGAGGCAACGCCACCGCTCATTGTTCATCCAACCCCCCCTCCCATAACGCCACTCGCTCATCCCAGGCAGCATCGATCGGCTTCGATTAGCAACAGAGAGAAGGAATCGCTCCATCGGGTTCGATTAACAGCCATTGATCGATCGCTCGGGTTCAATGAACGCGTAGCCCTCTGATTACAATCGCTTCGGGTTGATTAGAGCCCAACGCCTCGCTTCGGCTTGATTAGAATAACGCCGCACACACGCTGCAGCGTCGTAGGAGAAAGCGTGCATCGCCGCCCCGACCTCCCACCGTAACCGGCAACTCCCCGAAATTTTCCACCCCCTCGCTTCTACCATAGTTTTTTCTGTCATGGACGGCCCCAAGAATGTCATGCAGCTGCGTCTCCGGCCCGCCTAGGACCAAAAGCCCATTTTCTGTCATGATTTTTTGTCATAGAAGTAGGAGCCCACCACATCTATGATGATACCGGGTTTTGTCACAATTATCGTCATAGAAGTGTCATATGTATGACAGAAAAAAAATTCATTCGGCCCAAAATGTCACGGATGTGTCTTTTTTTTGTAGTGTTACTACGTAGATACAGTAGTAAACACTCACTATCTAGTAGTACTAGTAGTACTCCACACTACTACTACTATGAGGCCATCCAACTGTGTCCAAGGCTCCCAGAAGAAGACACAGGACACTGATTATTCATTCATATTTAAATTTGTTTTCACACAGCGAAATATCTCTATCTCTACTATTATAAAAAATGAGTTGGTGATGATGGTGTGCCTACCATCTTGTAATATAGACCATCTGATCTATGTCTGACGGATAGAAAGCAAACTATGACAATTTTACAAAAGATACCCGCACCTGTTGACGTTCTGGGAATGGGGGTCCCCAGACTTGCCTGCCTGCGGCCTGCGGCATGGCTCGAGTGATGGCCCAGTATGGCCCATCTTCATCAGTGCAAGACTCAAGACCCTCGCGAGGGGCCAAGCCTCGCAGGGCGGACGACACGAGGCTTCCTCAGGAGCGGCCTCGCCAGGCAGGCTCGCGAGGAGGCGGAGAGATCAAGGAAGGGGTACCTTGCGAGGTGCTCGTGACGCAAGCCATGACGATCGAGACCAGGAGGGTGCCAGGCGGGCGCCGGCCCGCGCAGCATCCTTGTTTCCTCTTTGGTGCAAAGGGGGAAAGCACAGGCGTGGAGTACCAAGGCATCAGGCAAAGGTTGCCATTTCAGTGCAACAAGACCGAGACCAGCAGAGCGGCAGGATGGAGGTCACTGTGGAGACCAAGGCAGCATCATCGCCAGTGCCTTTGGCAGCCGAAGACCAACTTTAGTCAGGATAGCTTGTACTAGATGTTCCCCTTCAAAAGGACTCATGTCTCCAACTGCCTTGACCTTCTCTGGGTTAGCCTCGATACCTCTATGGGACACGAGGAAGCCCAAAAGCTTGCCCGAGGGGACTCCGAATATGCACTTCTCCGAGTTGAGCCGCAGGTCCACTTCGCGGAGGCTCGCGAAGGTTTCTTCTAGGTCCTGTATCAGGGTTTTCACCTCCCGAGACTTCACCATGATGTCATTGATGTAGGCCTTGGTGTTTCTTCCGAGCTGCCGGCCCAAGGCGATGTGCATCAGTCGCTGAAAGGTCGCGCCCGCGTTGGGCAACCCGAACGGCATGCAGGTATAGCAGTATACTCCGCACGGGGTCAGGAAGGCCGTTTTCTCCACATCTTCTACCGCCATCTTGATCTAGTGATAGCCTGTGAAGGCATCCAGGAAGCAAAACAGGTCACACTCGGCGGTAGAATCGACGATCTGGTCGATGCGAGGGAGCGGGAATGGATCCTGAGGGCAGGCCTTGTTGAGGTTGGTGAAGTCGACGCACATGTGTTCCTTTCCTCCCTTTTTAGGCACAACAACAGGGTTGGCCAGCCATTCAGGATAGCGAACTTCGTGAATGACGCCTGCTGCCTCTAACTTGCGGGTTTCTTGGACAATGAAGGCCTGCTTCTTGGTGGATTGTCGCCTTGCCTTCTGCTTCATGGGGCGCACGTTGGGGCACAAGTTGAGATGGTGTTCAATCACATCTCTTGGGACCCCTGCAAGCTGATCAGGTTCCCACGCAAACACCTCCTTGTTTGCGCGCAGAAATTTCACCAGGGCCTCCTCCTGCTCAGGATCGAGATTGGCGCCTACAGTGAAGGTGGCGCCAGAGGATCCATCCTCGTCGACTCATACTTGCTTGGTCTCCGCCATGTCTTGGGTGAATAGCTGCTTCTTCTTGGCCGGCGCAGCCCCCTTGGGCTCGAGGGTATCTGCGCTGGAGGGCCGCGCCACCGCGGCCGTCTTGAAAGCGAGCTTGAGCACCTGCAGCACATACCTTGTGTCTCCGGACACGGTAAGGACGCCGCTGCTCCCGGGCATCTTCATGAGGTTGTAAGCCGGGTGAGTCGCTGCCATGAATTGGGCCAAGGCTGGGTAGCCGAGGATGTCGTTGTACTGGAGGCCGATGGGGGCGATGTCGAAGTCGACCAGCTCCGTGCGGAAGTTGTCGTGGGTGTCGAACGTCACCGGGAGGCGGATCTGCCCCAGGGAGGCGGTGGAACTGCCTCCAATGCCCGAGAAGGACCTGATGTGTTGGAGTCGCTCCAGCGGCATGTGGAGGATGCTGAAGGGCTCCACCGAGAGCATGTTGAGGCCGGCACCACCGTCGATGAGGGTCCTGGTGACGGCCACCTGGCAGATGGTGGGGGTGCATAGCATTGGGAGCACGCCCGGGGCGGAGGAGGCCCCGCCAGGCGACCAAGCGCTGGGGGCTCCGTCGTCTCGGGAGGCGCCTCGACCTTCGGAAGACGTACGCCACTCCAGCACTCTCAACCTCGTCGAGCATCATGTGTACTTCGTTAGCACGGTGTTGCGGGATGCGAGGGCGCGATACCCCATGCCTCAGAAACTCCTCCTTGCGTTGCTAGTGGCCTCACGCAAGCTGCGGCACTACTTTCAAGGCCATCCCATCAAGGTCGTCTCGGCATATCCCTTGGAAAGGGTACTCAGGACCCCAACTCAGCTGGAAGGGTCGCTGAATGGAACACCGAGTTGCAAGCGTTTCAGCTAGAATTCAGCACGACCAGAGTCATCAAGGGAGCCGCACTTGCAGATTTCGTGGCTGAATGGACGGAGGCACCAGGGCTCGAAGTAGGAGAGGATCGGTCGCTTTCCCCAGGAAGTGAAGCGCTAGACGGCTGGGTCATGTACTTCAATGGGGCGTTCTCGCGAGATGACGCAGGGGTAGGCGCAGTGCTCATATCTCCCACTCAAGACAAGCTCTATTATGCCGTGCAGCTCTGCTTCCAGCATGGAGAGAAGGTCTCCAATAACATAGCAGAATACGAGGGCCTGATAGCAGGCTTGAAAGCTGCAGCCGCTTTGGGGGTAAAGCGCCTCATCATCAAGGGCGATTCACAACTCCTCGTCAACTTCTCCAACAAGGTGTACGAGCCGAAGGACGAACACATGGAAGCATATCTCGGGAGGAGCTCCCTCAGCCGCCTGCCTCGGGAGCCCCGGCCTGCGGCCCGACCTCAGGAGCTCTCCTGCTCCTGGCACTAGAGCCTCAGGAGGGGTGTTGGACCGCAGAGTTCAAAGATTACCTGATGCAAGGGACTCTGCCAGAGAAGGAGGACGACGCAGAACGTGTGGCGCGGCAGGCCACAACTTACTGCATCCAAGACGGAGATCTCTACCGAAAGCGGCCGAATGACGTTTCCCTGCATTGCATCTCCAGGGAGCAAGGGAAAGAGTTACTGGCAGACATTCACGGTGGGGACTGTGGGCACCACTCGTCTTCACGGACCCTCGTCGGCAAGGCGTTTCGGAGCGGGTTCTATTAGCCAACAACACTCAACGACGCGATCGAACTGGTAAAAGCTTGTGAAGCCTGTCAATTCCACGCTAAGCAGATTCATCAGCCGGCTCAGGGCCTGCAAACCATCACCCTTTCATGACCATTCGCTGTTTGGGGACTGGACATTCTTGGCCCGTTTCCCCGGGCGCCAGGGGGCTACAGCTACCTCTATGTCGCCATTAACAAGTTCACAAAGTGCGCAGAGGTGGAAGCTGTCCGCACCATCCCGGCTGGCTCAGCGGTCAAGTTCATCAAGGGCCTCGTGAGCCGGTTTGGGGTGCCTAATTGCATCATCACCGATAATGGTTCGCAGTTCACCAGCAATCTCTTCAAAACACATTGTGCTAACCTTGGAACGCAGATATGCTACGCTTCGGTGGCACACCCTCGGAGCAACGGCCAGGCCGAACACACCAACGCGAAGGTCCTGAAGGGCCTCAAAACCCGGACCTTCAAGAAGAAGCTGGAGGCCTGCAGCAGGGGCTGGCACGACGAGCTTCAGCCCTTGCTGTGGTCCATCCGCACAACCGCTACCAAGTCGACCGGTGAGACCCTGTTCTTCCTCGTCTACGGAGCTGAGGCGGTCCTTCCTCATGAGGTCAGGCATCGCTCCGCGCGGGTCCTGGCTTTCGATGAAGCATAGCAGGACGGCAAGCGGGGGGTGGACCTCGTGCTGGGGGAGGAACGCCTTCGGGAGGCTGCGCTTCGGGCAGCAAGATACCAACAGGCGTTGCCGCGGTACCACTGCCGCAACATCCGCCCCAGGACCCTCGAGGTAGGTGGCCTCGTGCTCAGGCGGGTGCTCTCCAGGGAAGGGCTGCACAAGCTCTCTCCCATGTGGGAGGGCCCGTTCAAGGTTGTTCATGTCTCCAGGCCTGGCGCCGCACGCTTGGAGACTTAGGAGGGGGTGACCATCCCGAACGCGTGGAACATCCAACACCTCCAGAAGATCTACCCTTGAAGGAAGGCCCAGCGCCTGTAAAGAAGGCCCGGCTCCTGTGAAGCTGGTCGTACCAAGAAAGGCCCGGCGCCTGTGAAGCTAGTCGTACCAAGAAAGGCCCGGTGCCTGTGAAGAAGGCAAACGCCTGTGAAGCTAATCACCCCGAGAAAGGCCCGGAGACTGTGAGGAAGGCCAATGCCTGTGAAGCTTGCCGCCCGTGACACTCTCACGTAATAATGAGTTGGGGCTGTACATGCCCCGGAGTCTACGGAGAGCCGCCCTCGGGCCTTGGGGGCTTCCGCCCACGCCTAGTGACAACACTTAGCTCCACGCTGGTGAGAAGACGTCGAAGACTAGATTAGATGTCGTCCGAGGGGGAGCCGCCGAGGCTTGGCGAGCTGCGAACGCCGCCGGCCACGCACCCACCTTCGTCTTCATCTCGACCATCGCCGAGGCTGGGCATCCAGCCGCTGTCATCATCTTCGGGGCAGCACCCAACGCGGCGACCATCTTCTCCGAACACCCTCACGTAGAGGGTGGCGTCGCCGTCGAACTTAAAATGCAGGGTGCACCGCCGGCTCAGGCCACGCGCGCGGGCAAACGTTTGCCAGCCGCAGACTAGGGCCACATTCCCGGTGACGGAGATCTCCAGTGAGGCCCAGGAGGCCGTGCTGCAGCAGCCGTCCGCTTGAATACAGAGGCCGCTGATACGTCCATTTTGCATGATGCTTTTATATCAATATTTATTGCATTATGGGCTGTTATTACACATTATATCTCAATACTTATGACTATTCTCCCTTATTTTACAAGGTTTACCTTGAAGAGGGGGGATGCCGGCAGCTGAAATTCTGGCTGGAAAAGGAGCAAACGTTGGAAACCTATTCTGCACATCTCCAAAAGTCCTGAAACTCCACGAAACAACTTGTTAGAATTTATAAGAAATTATGAGCACAAGAAATAGGTCAGGGGGCCCACACCCTGTCCAGGAGACAGCCCCCCCCCTTACAGGGCGCGCCCCCTATCTCCTGGGGCCCCTGGTTGGCCTCCGGCGACCATCTTCTGCTATATCATCACTTTTACCCTGGAAAAAATCGTGGGCAAGCTTACGGGACGAAACTCCGCCACCACGAGGCGGAACCTTGGCGGAATCAATCTAGGGCTCTGGCGGAGCTGTTCTGCCGGGGACAATTCCCTCTGGGAGGGGGAAATCATCGTCATCATCATCGCCAACGCACCTATCATCGGGAGGGGGCAATCTCCATCAACATATTCACCAGCACCATCTTATCTCCAAACCCTAGTTCATCTCTTGTATCCAATTCTTGTCTCCAAGTTCGGGATAGGTGCTAGTAGGTTGCTAGTAGTGTTGATTACTCCTTGTAGTTGATGCTAATTGGTTTATTTGGTGGAAGATTATATGTTCAGATCCTTTACGCATATTATTACCCATCTGATTATGAACATGAATATGCTTTGTGAGTAGTTACGTTTGTTCCTGAGGACAAGGGAGAAGTCTTGCTATTAGTAGTCATGTGAATTTGGTATTCGTTCGATATTTTGATGAGATGTATGTTCTATAGCCTCTAGTGGTGTTATGTGAACGTCGACTACATAACACTTCACCATTATTTGGGCCTAGAGGAAGGCATTGGGAACTAATAAGTAGATGATGGGTTGCTAGAGTGACAGAAGCTTAAACCCTAGTTTATGCGTTGCTTCGTAAGGGGCTGATTTGGATCCATATGTTTCATGCTATGGTTAGGTTTACCTTAATACTTTTGTTGTAGTTGCAGATGCTTGCAATAGAGGTTAATCATAAGTGGGATGTTTGTTCAAGTAAGAACAGCACCCATGCACTGGTCCACCCACGTATCAAATTATCAAAGTATCGAACGTGAATCATATGAACGTGATGAAAACTAGCTTGATGATATTCCCATGTGTCCTCGGGAGCGTTTTCCTATTATAAGAATTTGTCCAGGCTTGTCCTTTGCTACAAAAAGGATTGGTCCGTCTTGCTGCATGCTATTTACTTTATTTACTTTTTGCTCGTTACTATTTATCTTATCACAAAACTATCTGTCACCTACTATTTCAGTGCTTGTAGAGAAAACCTTACGGAAAACCGCTTATCATTTCTTCTGCTCCTCGTTGGGTTGGACACTCTTACTTATCAAAAGGACTACGATAGATCCCCTATACTTGTGGGTCATCAAGACAATTTTCTGGCGCCGTTGCCGGGGAGTGTAGCGCTTTTGGTAAGTGGAACTTGGTAAGGAAACATTTATATAGTGTGCTGAAATTTTCTATCACTTGTCACTATGGAAACTAATCCTTTGAAGGGCTTGTTTGGGGTATCTTCACCCCAACCAGAAGAGCAAGGAGATGCTCCTCAACCTACTGAACTTTATGAAAATATTCACTTTGAGATTCCTTCGGGTATGATAGAAAAACTGCTAGCTAATCCTTTTGCAGGAGACGGAACATTGCATCCCGATTTACACCTTCTCTTTGTGGATGAAGTTTGTGGATTATTCAAGCTTGCAGGTATTCCGGCGATGTTGTTAAAGGAGGTCTTCCTTCATCTCTGGAGGAGATGCATTGACATGGTATAGGCTATGTGATGATACGGGATCTTGGAATTATAAGCGATTGAAGTTGGAATTTCACGGAAGTTCTATCCTATGCATCTTGTTCATCGTGATCACAATTACATATATAATTTCTGGCCTCATGAAGGAGAAAGCATCGCTCAAGCTTGGGGAGGCTTAAGTCAATGTTATATTCATGCCCCAATCATGAGCTCTCTCGGAAATGATTATTCAGAATTTTTATGCTAGGTTTTCTCTTAATAATCGCAACCTGCTCGATACTTCTGTCTTTGGTTCCTATATGTTGAAGAATATTGATTTCAAATGGGACTTATTGGAAAGAATTAAACGCAACTCTGAAGATTGGGGTTCAGACGATGGTAAGGAGTCAGGTATGACACCTAAGTTCGATTGTGTTAAATCTTTTATGGATACCGATGCTTTTGGTGGATTTAGCGCAAAGTATGGACTTAACTCTGAGATAGTAGCTACTTTTTGTGAATCTTTTGCTACTCGTTGATCTCCCTATAGAGAAGTGGTTTAAATATAATCCTCCTGTTTAAGTGAAAGTAGTTGCACCTATTACAGTCGAAGAAAAGACTATTACTTATAGTGATCCTATTATTCCTACTACTTATGTTGAAAAACCTCCTTTTCCTGTTAGGATAAAAGATCATGTTAAAGCTTATTTGTTGTTCGTAAGAGTAATACTAGGACTTTACACCTCCTGAGCAAATTAATGTTGAACCTGGTATTGCTATGATTAAAGATCTCTTGGATGAGGACTTAGATGTGCATGTTATCTCTTTCGTGGGTGAAACTGCTAATATTGCTAGACCCGATACCAAGACACGTAGACCTGTTGTAGGCATACCTGTTATTTCTGTTAAAATAGGAGATCATTGCTATCATGGTTTATGCAATATGGGTGCTAGTGCTAGTGCGATACCCTATGATCTATATAAAGAAATTATGCACGACATTGCACCTGTTGAATTGGAAGACATTGATGTTACTATTAAGCTTGCTAATAGGGACACCATTAAACCTATTGGGATTGTTAGAGATGTTGAAGTCTTGTGTGGGAAGATTAAATACCCTGCTGATTTTCTTGTTCTTGCTTCCCCACAAGATGATTTTTGTCCCATTATTTTTGGTAGACCTTTCTTGAATACTGTTAGTGCTAAGATTAATTGTAAAAGGAAGGTAGTTACTGTTGGCATAGGTGGTATGTCTCATGATTTTAATTTTGCGAAGTTTAATATACAACCTCGTGAAAGGGAACCACCTAGTAAGGATGAAATTATTGGTCTTGCTTCTATTGCTATTCCTCCAACTGATCCGTTAGAACATTATTTGTTAGACCATGAAAACGATATGTTTATGAAGGAAAGGGAAGAAATAGATGAAGTGTTCCTTAAACAAGAACCTATACTGAAACATAACCTTGCCATTGAAATTCTTGGGGACCCCCCTCCACCCAAGGGTGATCCCGTGTTTGAACTCAAACCTTTACCTGATAATCTTAAGTATGCTTATCTTGATGAAAGAGAAATATATCCTGTTATTATTAGTGCTAACCTTTCAGAGAAAAGATTATTGAAAACTCTGAAGAAGCACCCAGCTGCTATTGGATATACTCTGGATGATCTTAAGGGCATTAGTCCCACATTATGTCAACACAAAATTTCAGTGGAGAAAGATGCCAAACCAGTTAGAGATCCTCAAAGGCGATTAAATCCCAAAATGAAGGAAGTGGTAAGAAAGGAGATTCTAAAACTCCTTGAGGCAGGTATTATTTATCCCGTTACTGATAGTGAATGGGTAAGCCCTGTCCATTGTGTCCCCAAAAAGGGAGGTATTACCGTTGTTCCTAATGATAAAGATGAATTGATCCCGCAAAGAATTATCACAGGTTATAGGATGGTAATTGATTTTTGTAAGTTAAATAAAGCTACTAAGAAAGATCATTACCCCTTACCTTTTATTGATCAAATGCTAGAAAGGCTATCCAAACACACACATTTTTGCTTTCTAGATGGTTATTCTGGCTTCTCTCAAATACCTGTCAAAGAAAGGATCAGTCTAAAACTACTTTTACTTGCCCTTTTGGTACATTTGCTTATAGACGTATGCCTTTTGGTTTATGTAATGCACCTGCTACTTTTCAAAGATGCATGATGGCTATATTATCTGATTTTTGTGAAAAGTTTTGTGAGGTATTCATGGATGGTTTCTCCGTCTATGGATCCTCTTTTGATGATTGTTTGAGCAACCTTGATCGAGTTTTGCAGATATGTGAAGACACTAGTCTCGTCCTGAATTGGGAAAAGTGTCACTTTATGGTTAATGAAGGCATTGTCTTGGGGCACGAGATCTCCGAGAGAGGTATTGAAGTTGATAAAGCCAAAGTTGATGCTATTGAAAAGATGCCATGTCCCAAGGACATAAAAGGTATAAGAAGTTTCCTTGGTCATGCCGGTTTTCATAGGAGGTTCATTAAAGACTTTTCTAAAATCTCTAGGCCTCTGACTAATTTATTGCAAAAAGATTTTCCCTTTGTCTTTGATGATGATTGCGTAGAAGCATTTAAAACACTTAAGAAAGCTTTGATCACTGCACCTATTGTTCAGCCACCTGATTGGAATTTACCTTTTGAAATTATGTGCGATGCTAGTATTATGCTGTAGGTGCTGTTTTAGGGCAAATAGTCGATAAGAAATTGAATGTTATCCAGTATGCTAGTAAGACTCTTGATGCTGCCTAGAGAAATTATGCTACTACTGAAAAAGAATTCTTAGCAGTTGTGTTTGCATGTGATAAGTTTAGACCTTATATTGTTGATTCCAAAGTCACTATTCACACTGATCATGTTGCTATTAAATATCTTATGGAAAAGAAAGATGCTAAGCCTAGACTCATTAGATGGGTTCTCTTGCTCCAAGAATTTGATTTGCATATTATTGATAGAAAAGGAGCTGAGAACCCGTTAGGACAACTTGTCTAGGTTAGAGAATGTTCTTGATGACCCAACGCCTATTAATGATAGTTTCACGATGAACAATTAGCGGTTGTCAATGCTTCTAATCTTGCTCCTTGGTATGCTGATTATGCTAATTACATTGTTGCTAAATACATACCGCCTAGTTTCACATACCAGCAAAAGAAAAAGTTCTTTTATGATTTAAGACATTACTTTTGGGATGATACACACCTTTATAAAGAAGGAATAGATGGTATTATTAGACGTTGTGTTCCTGAGCATGAACAGGGACAAATCCTAAGCAAGTGTCACTCTGAATCCTATGGAGGACACCACGCTGGAGATAGAACTGCACACAAGGTACTTCAATCTGGTTTTTATTGGCCTACCCTTTTCAAAGATGCTCGTAAGTTTGTCTTATCCTGTGATGAATGTCAAAGAATAGGTAACATCAGTAGACGTCGAGAAATGCCTATGAATTATTCCCTTGTTATTGAACCATTTGATGTTTGGGGCTTTGATTATATGGGACCTTTTCCTGCCTCCAATGGTTATACACATATTTTAGTTCTTTGTTGATTACGTTACTAAGTGGGTAGAAGCTATTCCAATTAGTAGTGCTGATCATAACACTTCTATTAAAATGCTTAAGGAAGTTATTTTTCCGAGGTTTGGAGTCCTAGATATCTTATGGTGATGGTGGTTCACACTTTCTTCATGGTGCTTTCCGTAAGATGCCTACTAAGTATGATGTCAATCATAGAATTGCATCTCCTTATCACCCACAGTCTAGTGGTCAAGTAGAGTTGAGCAATAGAGAGCTCAAATTAATTTTGCAAAAGACTGTCAATAGGTCTAGAAAGAATTGGTCCAAGAAACTTGATGATCCATTATGGGCCTATAGAGCGCATACAAAAAATCCTATGGGTATGTCTCCATATAAAATGGTTTATGGAAAAGCATGTCATTTACATCTCGAACTTGAACATAAGGCATCTTGGGCTATTAAAGAGCTCAACTATGATTTCAAACTTGCGGTGAGAAGAGGTTGTTTGATATTAGCTCTCTTGATGAATGGAGAACCGGGCATATGAGAATGCCAAGCTTTTCAAAGGAAAATTCAAGCGGCGGCATGATAAGAGGATACAAAAGCGTGAGTTTAACGTAGGAGATTATGTGTTATTATTCAACTCTCGGTTAAGATTTTTTGCAGGAAAACTTCTCTCAAAATGGGAAGGTCCCTACGTTATCGAAGAGGTCTATCGTTCCGGCGCTATAAAAATCAATAATTTCGAAGGCACAAATCCGAGGGTGGTAAACGGTCAAAGAATTAAACATTATATTTTAGGTAATCCTATTAATGTGGAAACTAATATTATCGAGACCATAACCCCTGAAGAATACATAAGAGACACTTTCCAGAACATTCCAGACTCGAAAAGGCATAGAGTGCATTAATGCGGTAAGTAAACCGACTCCAAAACAACTTTAATGGCAATTTTTATCAGTTTTGGATTATTTAAGAATTTTAGGAAGAAAGAAGTAGTCCGAAAGGGACACGAGGCTCCCACGAGAGGAGGCGGCGCCCCCATGTAGGCGCGCCCATCTCGTGGGCACCTCGTGTGTCCCCCGGACTCCGTTTTCTTGTATGTTACGTATTTTGGTCGGTAAAAATTCATTATATATACTCCCGAAGGTTTTGACCACCGTATCACGCATAAATATCCTCTGTTTTCGTTTGAGCTGTTTACATTTTGGATCAAGGGCATCATGTCATCTCCAAGTGTCCCCAAGGACAAGTTTTTCGAGAGAGTTATCAACCCCTATCTCACGGAGGTGCTGCATCATCCTCAAACCATTGAGGTGCGTGATGGGGTGCTGCACATCCGCGATGTGGAGGGAACGAAACGTATCGGGAGCATGGAGACAAAGCTTGAAGCCGTGGAGCAAGAAGTTTTCAAGTGTCAAGGGATGGTGGAGCGTGGACTCAACGCCAACCAGATGATGATCATGGAGTTCGCCAACAACCACAAGCTGGATGCCAAAGTCATCGGGGAAACCATCTTCAAACTTCAAGAGAAAATCGAGCACCTCCAAGCCCAGATCTATGACCTGCAAAACCAGAACTGTGAGTATGAATATAGATTCAAGCGAATGAGTTTGGCTGCAGATTTAAGGATCCCGGAGACTTGATCATTCTTTTATGATGGAGAGCCGATGCCCTGGAAGACGGACGACAATCTTACATCATCAACAACTCCTACTGCACCACCTCCGAAGAAATAATCACATGGGTATGGGCACTCCCCTTGGCAACTGCCAAGCTTGGGGGAGGTGCCCCGGTATCGTATCACCATCACACTCCTATCTTTACCGCTTTATTTAGTTCGATCCTTTTAGTAGTATCTTGATCTAGTAGATTGAAGTTTTGATATCAAGTAGTTTTGAGCTTTGCTTTGCGATCTCTTTATGTAAGCGAGTCTGTGTGCTATTTATAATAAAGATTAGTTGAGTTAAGGGCTTTGCTATGATCTTGAGAAAGTAGAAAGAATAAAAGAGTTCATATTGATCTTATGGATAGTGATAACTTCACATATAGAAAGTATGAGGCATAAAAATTGTTGAGAGTTGATGAACGTAGCCTTGGTAAATCGTTGCAACTAATAGGAAGTGATAAGGAAAGAGGGGTTCACATATAAATATATTATCTTGGACATCTTTTATGATTATGAAGCACTCATTAAGTATGACATGCTAAAAGAGTCAATGTTGGACAAGGAAGACAACGTAATGGTTTATGTTTCCCAACATCTCAGTTAAAATATATTGTCATTGACCTTCCAAACATGTTGAGCTTGCCTTTCCCCCTCATGCTAGCCAAATTCCTTGCACTAAGTAGAGATACTACTTGTGCTTCCAGATATCCTAAACTCAAATTTGCCATGAGAGTCCACCACACCTACCTATGGATTGAATAAGATCCTTCAAGTAAGTTGTCATCGGTGCAAGCAATAAAAATTGCTCTCTAAATATGTATGACTTACTAGTGCAGAGAAAATAAGCTTTATGCGAACTTGTTGTGGAAGTAATAAAAGCGACGGACTGCATAATAAAGGTCCACATACAAGGGGCAATATAAAGTGACGTTCTTTTGCACTAAGATTTTATGCATCAACCCTAAACGCGCATGACAACCTCTTCTTCCCTCTGCGAAGGGCCTATCTTTTACTTTATGTTTTACTTTATGATTGAGTCAAGGTGATGCTCACCTTTCCCTTTTTATTTTTATCCTTTGGCAAGCTCCTTGTGTTTGAAAGATCATGATACATATATCCAATTGGATGTAAGTTGGCATAGGCTATTATTGTTGACATCACCTAAAGGTGAATACGTTGGGAGGCAACACAATAAGCCCCTATCTTTCTTAGTGTCCGGCTGAAACCCTATAACGACAAGTATTGCGTGAGTGTTAATAATCATAGGGGACTACGAGATTGTTGAGTATGTGAGCTTGCTGAAAAGCTCTATCATTGACTCTTTCCGATGTTACGATAAATTGCAATTGCTTCAATGACTAAGATTATAGTTTGTTAGTTCCCAATGAAGTTTTTGAACCATACTTGATATTGTGAATTGCTTATTACTTGAGCATAGGAAATCATATGAAAAAATACATATATGTTGCTATTATTAGAATGATCATGATGCCCTCATGTCCGTATTTTATTTTTATCGACACCTCTATATCTAAACATGTGGACATATTTTTCGATTTCGGCTTCCGCTTGAGGAAAAGCGAGGTCTAAGCTTGGGGGAGTTGATACGTCCATTTTGCATCATGCTTTTATATAAATATTTATTGCATTATGGATGTTATTACACTTTATATCTCAATACTTATGGCTATTCTCCCTTATTTTACAAGGTTTACCTTGAAGAGGGGGATGCTTAAGTCGGAATTGGGCTGGAAAAGGAGCAAACGTTGGAAACCTATTACGCACATCTCGAAAAGTCCTGAAACTCCACGAAACAACTTTTTGGAATTTATAAGAAATTATGAGCAAAGAAATAGGCCTGGGGCCCACACCTGTCCGAGAGGCAGGCGCCTCTGTATGGCGCCCCTATCTGCTGGGCCCCCTGGTGGGCCTCCGGCGACCATCTTCTGCTATATCATCACTTTTACCCTGGAAAAAATCGTGGGCAAGCTTACGGGACGAAACACCGCCGCCACGAGGCGGAACCTTGGCGGAATCAATCTAGGGCTCTGGCGGAGCTGTTCTGCCGGGGACACTTCCCTCCGGGAGGGGGAAATCATCGTCATCATCATCACCAACGCTCCTCTCATCGGGAGAGGGCAATCTCCATGAACATCTTCACCAGCACCATCTCATCTCCAAACCCTAGTTCATCTCTTGTATCCAATTCTTGTCTCCAAGTTCGGGATTGGTGCTAGTAGGTCGCTAGTAGTGTTGATTACTCCTTGTAGTTGATGCTAGTTGGTTTATTTGGTGGAAGATTATATGTTCAGATCCTTTACGCATATTATTACCCCTCTGATTATGAACATGAATATGCTTTGTGAGTAGTTATGTTTGTTCCTAAAGACAAGGGAGAAGTCTTGCTATTAGTAGTCATGTGAATTTGGTATTCTTTTGATATTTTGATGAGATGTATGTTGTCTAGACTCTAGTGGTGTTATGTGAACGTCGACTACGTAACACTTCACCATTATTTGGGCCTAGAGGAAGGCATTGGGAAGTAATAAGTAGATGATGGGTTGCTAGAGTGATGTAAGCTTAAACCCTAGTTTATGCGTTGCTTCGTAAGGGGCTGATTTGGATCCATATGTTTCATGCTATGGTTAGGTTTACCTTAATACTTTTGTTGTAGTTGCGGATGCTTGCAATAGAGGTTAATCATAAGTGGGACATTTGTTCAAGTAAGAACAGCAGCCAAGCACCGGTCCACCCACATATCAAATTATCAAAGTACCGAACGCGAATCATATGAACATGATTAAAACTAGCTTGATGATATTCCCATGTGTCCTCGGGAGCGTTTTCCTATTATAAGAATTTGTCCAGGCTTGTCCTTTGCTACAAAAAGGATTGGGCCATCTTGCTGCATGCTATTTACTTTATTTACTTTTTTCTCGTTACTATTTATCTTATCACCAAACTATCTGTCACCTACTATTTCAGTGCTTGCAGAGAAAACCTTACTGAAACCCGCTTATCATTTCCTTCTGCTCCTTGTTGGGTTCGACATTCTTACTTATCGAAAGGACTACGATAGATCCCCTATACTTGTGGGTCATCAGCCGCCAGGAGCGCCGGCCGGGAGTTCGCCTGCAAAGAAGCGGGGAAGCTGGAGCAAGCTGCCGGTTGGGTCCATTGACCACACGACAAACTCCGGCAGCACCTCCGCCGAATGGAAGCGCGGCCTGGGAAGCCGCGCATCCACGACGCGCCTTTCCTCACCCACCAAGCGCCCATCGCCACGCGGACGATCGCAGCCGCGACAACGGGGAGCCGCTGCGGGAGACGCAGGATGCTTGCGGGGACGACCCCGACCGTGCTTGGGCGGGGGAGAGTCAGGCCCTTCCGATGAGCCTTTCCCTTCTCCGTGGCCGAGAACCTCTTCAGCGGCGCCATGGAAGACGGCGAGCAGCTGGGATGGGGAGAAAGAAGGAAGCAAGGAGGAAGATGTACTGCGGGGGCTTGCGCTCTCCCGCATTTATAACTGGAGGAGGCCAACCGTCGGCCTCCACAATCACAGGTAATCAGACTCATTTCTGCATGCAGCGACTTGTCAAGTCGAGCAGTTGCCGAGGCGGCGTGGGGAAGCGGAGGCGCACATGTCCAATCAACCGCCACGCGGCGCCCAAGGCCGCAGGCTGATGGGGCCCGCGGCGCTCCGCACTTGCCCCTTCGCTCCTCTGCTAAGCCAAGTCCGAGCGCGCCTTGGGCCCAGGGGCTATCGCCGGCGTTGGGAACGAGGGTCCCCAGAGACTTGCTCGCCCGCGCCCGCGGCGTGGCTCGAGTGGTGGCCCAGTACGGCCCATCTTAATCAGCGCAAGACTCAAGACCCTCGCGAGGGGCCATGCCTCGCGGGGCGGACGACACGAGGCTTCCTCAGGAGCGGCCTCGCTAGGCAGGCTCGCGAGGAGGCGGAGTGATCAAGGCAGGGGTACCTCGCGAGGTGCTCGTGATGTAAGCCGTGACGATCGAGACCAGGCGGGCGCCGGCTCGCGCAGCGTCGTTGTTTCCTCTTTGGTGCAAAGGGGGCAAGCACATGCATGGAGTACCGAGGCATCAGGCAAAGGTTGCCATTTCAGTGCAACGAGACCGAGACCGGCAGAGCGACAGGATGGAGGTCACTATGGAGCCCAAGACGGCGTCATCACCAGTGCCTTTGGCAACCGAAGACCAACTTTCGTCAGGATAGCTTGTACTAGATGTTCCCCTTCAAAATGGCCGTTGTTGGCGCCCTTCCCGCTCAATATTTGGTAAGAGGATCAGGGCCTCTATAAATAGGACTAGTCACCACAGAAGAGGGGAGATCTCATCGAGTCCTCATCAGATCCATAGGCGATCGAGCTCTTCCAAGTAGTTCATCGCACCAGCTCAAGAACACCTCTCGCGAGGCCGTTAATCCTTTGTACTGTTCGTCATCAGCCCCTGAGGCAATCCACCATACCACACACTGGAGTAGGGTATTACACCACAACGGTGGCCCGAACCAGTATAAATCTTGTGTCCCTCGTTTTGTTCATCGTTTTAGCTTAGATTCTCGCGAGGCGATCGGATGTGGATCGGTAGGGGGAAGATCTTCGTGTGTACCCCAGAGTTCGAACCTTAAGGGTCTACCGGAACCCAACATCCGACAACACCACTCTCCACATTTACAGATAAGGCCTTGCCTTTTTCATCTCCCACAACCTCATTGCTGGGAAATTAAAAAAGGAATTATCTAGAAAAATCTAGCATGGTGGCCGCTGCCGCCTGCCGGCGCCGTCCATCCCCATGCCTCCGCCCAGTCCAACCACCAGTCACCACCATGCCCCACTCCTCTGTTGGGGAACGTAGCATGCAATTTCAAAAAAAATATCCTACGTCCATGCAAAATCTATCTAGGGGATGCATATCGATGAGAGGCAGAGAATGTGTCCATGTACCCTCGTAGACCGAAAGCGGAAGCGTTTAACAACGCGGTTGATGTAGTCGAACTTCTTCTCGTTCCGACCAATCAGCACCGAACGTACGGCACCTCCGAGTTCTGCACACGTTCAGCTCGATGACGTCCCTCGAACTCTTGATCCAGCAAAGTGTCAAGGGAGAGTTCCATCGGCACGACGGCGTCGTGACGGTGATGGTGAAGTAATCCACGCAGGGCTTTGCCTAAGCACTACGTGATTATGACCGAAGGCATAAACTGTGGAGGGGGGCGCCGCACACGGCTAACAATTGTTAGTGTGTGTTCTAGGAGCCCCCTCCCCATGTATATATAGGTGGGAGAGGGAGGGGAGCAGCCTTGGGGTGCCCCAAGTAGGAGGAATCCACTTGGGGGCCTCCTCCAATTCGGCTTCCCCCTTTCCTTATCTCCGGAGGGGGGAAGGAAAGAGGGGAGAAGGGAAAGGAAGGGGGAATCCTATTCCCTCTATTTCCTTCCCTCATCCCCTTCTACTTTCTCCACTTAAATTGGCCCATATAGGGGCCCACTAGCCCACTAGGGGCTGGTCTGTCCCGCCCTAGTCCCAATAAGGCCCATATCTTTGCCGGAGGGTGCCCGGAACCCCTTCCGGTGACCCGATACGTACCCGGTACCCCCGGAACACTTCCGGTGTCCCAATACTCTCGTCCTATATATGAATCTTTACCTGTCGACCATTTTGAGACTCCTCGTCGTGTCCACGATATCATACGGGACTCCAAAGAAAATTCGGTCAAAAAATCACATATCTCATATAATACAAAATCGTCATCGAACGTTAAGCGTGCGGACCCTACGGGTTCGAGAACTATGTAGAAATGACCGAGACACCTCTATGGTCAATAACCAATAGTGGAACCTGGATGATCATATTGGTTCCCACATATTCTACGAAGATCTTTATCGGTCATACCGTAATGACAACATACATTATTCCCTTTGTCATCGGTATGTTACTTGCCTGAGATTCGATCGTCGGTATCGTCAGAACTAGTTCAATCTTGTTATCGGCAAGTCTCTTCACTCGTTCCGTAACGCATCATCCCGCAACTAACTCATTAGTCACATTGCTTGCAAGGCTTATTATGATGTGCATTACCGAGAGGGCCCAGAGTTACCTCTCCGATACTCGGAGTGACAAATACTAATCTTGATCTATGCTAACCCAAAAAACACCTTCGGAGACACCCACAGCGCATCTTTATAATCACCCAGTTATGTTGTGACGTTTGAGAGCACACAAGGTGTTCCTCCGGTATTCGGGAGTTGCATAATCTCATAGTCAGAGGAATATGTATAAGTCATGAAGAAAGCAATAGCAATAACACTTAACAATCATTATGCTAATCTAACGGATGGTTCTTGTCAATCACATCATTCTCCTAATGATGTGATCCCGTTCATCAAATGACAACACATGTCTATGGTCAGGAAACTTAACCATCTTTGATTAACGAGCTAGTCAAGTAGAGGCATACTAGGGACACTTTGTTTTGTCTATGTATTCACACATGTATCAAGTTTCCAGTTAGTACAATTCTAGCATGAATAATAAACATTTATCATGGTATAAGGAAATATAAATAACAACTTTATTATTGCCTCTAGGGCATATTTCCTTCAGTATCCCACTTGCACTAGAGTCAATAATCTAGTTCACATCATCATGTGATTTAACACCAATAGTTCACATCTTTATGTGATTAGTTCACATCGCCATGTGACTAACACCCAAAGGGTTTACTAGATTCAATAATCTAGTTCACATCACTATGTGATTAACACCCAAAGAGTACTAAGGTGTGATCATGTTTTGCTTGTGAGACAAGTTTAGTCAACGGGTCTGCCACATACAGAGCCGTATGTATTTTGAAAATTTTCTATGTCTACAATGCTCTGCATGGAGCTACTCTAGCTAATTGCTCCCACTTTCAATATGTATCCAGATTGAGACTCAAAGTCATACAGATCGATGTAAAAGCTTGCATCGACGTAACTCTTTACGATGAACTCTTTGTCACCTCCATAACCGAGAAATATTTCCTTAGTCCTCTTAGGTAACTAAGGATAACTTTGACCGCTGTCCAGTGATCTACTCCTGGATCACTATTGTACCCCTTTTCCAAACTCATGGCAACGTACACAATAGGTCTGGTATATAGCATGGCATACTTTATAGAACCTACGGCTGAGGCATAGGGAATGACTTTCATTCTCTCTCTATCTTCTGCCGTGGTCGGGTATTGAGTCTTACCCAACTTCATACCTTACCACTCAGGCAAGAACTCCTTCTTTGACTGATCCATTTTGAATTCCTTCAAAATCTTATCGAGGTATGTACTCATCGAAATTCTTATCAAGCGTCTTGATCTATCTTTATAGATCTTGATGCCCAATATGTAAGCAGCTTCACCAAGGTCTTTCATTGAAAAACTCTTATTAAATATCCTTTTATGCTATCAGAAATTCTATATCATTTCCAATTAACAATATGCCATCCACATATACTATTAGAAATGCTACAGAGCTCCCACTCACTTTCTTGTAAATACAGGCTTCTCCAAAAGTCTGTATAAAACCATGTGCTTTGATCACCTCATCAAAGCATATATTCCAACTCCGAGATGCTTGCACCAGTCCATAAATGGATCACTGAAGCTTGCACAGTTTTTTAGTACCTTTAGGATTGACAAAACCTTCTGGTTGTATCATATACAATTCCATTAAGGAATGCAGTTTTGATATCCATTTGCTAGATTTCATAAAATGCGGCAATTGCTAACATGATTCAGACAGACTTAAGCATCAATAATTGTGAGAAAATCTCATCGTAGTCAACACCTTGAACTTGTCGAAAACCTTTTGTGACAATTCGTGCTTTGTGGATAGTAACACTACTATTAATGTTCGTTTTCCTCTTGAAGATACATTTATTCTCAATGGCTCGCCGATCATCGGGCAAGTCAATCAAAGTCCATACTTTGTTCTCATACATGGATCCTATCTCAGATTTCATGGCCTCAAGCCATTCATCGGAATCTGGGCTCGCCATCGCTTCCTCATAGTTCGTAGGTTCATCATGGTCTAGTAACATGACTTCCAGAACAGGATTACCGTACCATTCTGGTGCGGAACGTGTTCTGGTTGACCTATGAGGTTCGGTAGTAACTTGATCTGAAGTTTCATGATAATTATCATTAGCTTCCTCTCTAGTTGGTGTAGGCATCCTGGGAACGGTTTTCTGTGATGAGCTACTTTCCGATTCGAGAGAAGGTACAATTACCTCATCAAGTTCTACTTTCCTCCCACTCACTTCTTTCGAGAGAAACTCCTTCTCTAGAAAGGATCCATTCTTAGCAACAAAAATGTTGCCTTCGGATCTGTGATAGAAGGTGTACCCAACAGTTTCTTTTGGTTATCCTATGAAGACGCACTTCTCCGATTTGTGTTTGAGCTTATCAGGCTGAAGCTTTTTCACATAAGCATCGCAACCCCAAACTTTAAGAAATGACAGCTTAGGTTTGTTGCCAAACCACAGTTCATACGGGGTCGTCTCAATGGATTTAGACGGTGCCCTATTTAACGTGAATGGAGCTGTCTCTAATCAATAACCCCAAAACGATAGTGTTATATAGGTAAGAGACATCATAGATCGCACCATATCTAATAAAGTACGATTGTGACGTTCGGACACACCATTACGCTATGGTGTTCCAGGTGGCATGAGTTGTGAAACTATTCCACATTGTTTTAAATGAAGGCTAAACTCGTAACTCAAATATTCGCCTCCGTGATCGGATCGTAGAAATTTTTTTTCTTTACAACGATTCTCCACTTCATTCTCAAATTCATTGAACTTTTCAAATGTTTCAGACTTGTATTTCGTCAAGTAGATATACCCATATCTGCTCAAATTGTCTGTGAAGGTCAGAAAATAACGATACCCGCCGCGAGCCTAAACACTCATCAGACCGCATACATCGGTATGTATTATTTCCAATAAGTCAGTGGCTCTCTCCATTGTTCTGGAGAATGGAGTTTTAGTCATCTTGCCCATGAGGCATGGTTCGCAAGTATCAAATGATTCGTAATCAAGTGATTCCAAGAATACATCCATATGGAGTTTCTTCACGCACTTTACACCAATATGACCTAAACGGCAGTGCCACAAATATATTGCACTATCATTATCAACTTTGCATCTTTTGGCATCAATATTATGAATATGTGTATCACTACGTGTCGGATATTGGGTTTCGGCAAAACCCTTAAGGTTCGAACTCTAGGGGTGCACGCGAAGATCTTCCCCCTACCGATCCACGTTCCAACGCCTCGCTGAGAATCTAAGCTAAAGGATGAACAACACGAGGGACACAAGATTTATACTGGTTCGGGCCACCGTTGTGGTGTAATACCCTACTCCAGTGTGTGGTGTGGTGGATTGCCTCAGGGGCTGATGATGAACAGTACAAGGGAAGCACAGCCTCGCGAGAGGTGTTCTTGTGGTGGTGGTTTGCCTGAGAAGGATTCGATCCGGTCTCGATGGCTCTGGCTCAGATCCTGATGAGATGATCCTCTACTGTGGTGGCTAGCCCTATTTATAGAGGCCCTGGTCCTCTTCCCAAATATTGAGCGGGAAGGGCGCCAACAACAGCCATTTCTAAGGGGAACATCTAGTACAAGTTATCCTGACTAAATTTGGTCTTCAGCTGCCAAAGGCACTGGCGATAACGCCGTCTTGGGCTCCACGGTGACCTCTGTCCTGCCGCTCTTCTGGTCTTGGTCTCGTTTCACCGAAACAGTAACCTTTGCTTGATGCCTCGGTACTCCGCGCCTGTGCTTTCCCACTTTACACGAAAGAGGAAACAAGGACACTGCGCAGGCCGGCGCCTGCCTGGTCTCGATCGTCATGGCTTGCGTCACGAGCACCTCATGAGGTACCCCTGCCTTGATCTCTCCGCCTCCTCGCAAGCCTGCCTGGTGAGGTCGCTCCTGGGGAAGCCTTTCGTCATCCGCCCCGCGAGGCTTTGCTCCTCGCGAGGGTCTTGAGCCTGAGTTGATGAAGATGGGTCGTACTGGGCTACCACTTGAGCCACGCCGCAGGACGTAGGCAGGCAAGTCTCGGGAACCCCGTTCCCAGAACGCCGACTGTAGCCCTCGGGCCCAAGGCGCGCTCGGACTTGGCTTAGCAGAGAAGCAGAAGGGAAAGTGCGGAGCGCCGCGGGACCCAACAGCCTGCGGCCTTGGGTGCCGTATGGCGGTTGATTGGACGTGGGCGTCTCCGCTTCGCCACATTCACTACAAAAAAAGACACATCCGTGACATTTTGGGCCGAACGAATTTTTTTTCTGTCATACATATGACACTTCTATGGCGATAATTGTGACAAAACCCGGTATCATCATAGATGTGGTGGGCTCCTACTTCTATGAAAAAAATCATGATGAGAAAATGGGCTTTTTCGTCACAGGCGGGCGGAGACGCAGCTGCATGACATTCTTTGGGCCGTCCAGGATGGACAAAACCGTGGTAGAAGAGAGGGCGAGGAAAATTTTGGGGAGTTGCCGGTTACGGTGGGAGGTCGGGGGCCGAGTGATGCGTGTTTCTCTCGTACACGTACGCGCGTGTGTGCGAGGCATTGGCTCTAACTAAACCCGAGAGAGGCGTTGGGCTCTAACTGAACCCGAGCGATTGCACTGCAGGCTACACGTTACTAAACCCAAGCGATCGATCGATAGCTGTTAACTGAACCCGAGCGAGCGATTCCTTCGCTACTGCTGCTAACTGAAGCCGATCGATGCTGCCTCTGGGATGAACAGTGAGCGTTGCGTGGGGGGGGGGGGGTCGACGAACAGCGAGCGGTTGCGTTTGCCTCTAGATGAACAGCACCCCGTGGTGTGCAGGGCTGGATGAACAATAGACGGTGGAGGGGTGCCCGTGGAGGGGTGGTTGAACAGGACCCCGTGGTGTGGAGGGCTGGATGAACATTAGACGGTGGAGGGGTGCCCGTGGAGGGGTGGTTGAACAGTAGCCGGTGGAGTAGCGCGTGGTGGAGGCTGGATGAAGAGGAGCCCGTGGAGGCTGGAGGAGGTCGACGGTAGCCCGTGGAGGCTGGAGGAGGTCGACGGTGGTGATGAACATTATCCCGTGGAGCCCCGTTTTGCGGTACGCCACACCCCTCCCGATGAACAGGACCCCCCGTTTCGACCGTAGCACTCCAACACAAGTCCATTTCGTCCGTTTTGCGGTACACCATGATGACCCACAAGTATAGGGGATCTATCGTAGTCCTTTCGATAAGTAAGAGTGTCGAACCCAACGAGGAGCAGAAGGAAATGATAAGCGGTTTTCAATAAGGTTTTCTCTACAAGCACTGAAATAGTAGATGATAGATAGTTTTGTGATAGGATAAATAGTAATGAGCTAAAAGTAAATAAACTAAATAAAGTGCTGCAAGGTGGCCCAATCCTTTATGTAGCAAAGGATAAGCCTGGACAAATTCTAATAATGAAGAAAGAGCTCCCGATGACACATTGGGAATTATCGTCAAGCTAGCTTTCATCACGTTCATAAGATTCGCGTTTGGTACTTTGATAATTTGATATGTGGGAGGACCGGCACTTGGGTACTGTCCTAACTTGGACAAGCATTCCACTTATGATTAACCCCTATTGCAAGCATCCGCAACTACAAAAAGGAGTATTAAGTTAAACCTAACCACAACATTAAACATATGGGTCCATATCAGCCCCTAACGAAGCAACGCATAAACTAGGGTTTAAGCTTCTGTCACTCTAGCAACCCATCATCTACTTATTACTTCCCTATGCCTTCCTCTAGGCCCAAATAATGGTGAAGTGTCATGTAGTTGACGTTCACATAACACCACTAGAGGAAAGACAACATACATCTCATCAAAATATCGAACGAATACCAAATTCACATGACTACTAATAGCAAGACTTCACCCAAGTCCTCAGGAACAAACGTAACTACTCACAAAGAATATTCATGTTCATAATCAGAGGAGTAATAATATGCATAAAGGATCTGAACATATGATCTTCCACCAAGTAAACCAATTAGCATCAACTACAAGGAGTAATCAACACTAATAGCAACCCACAGGTACCAATTTGTGGTTTTGATACAAGATTAGATACAAGAGATGAACTAGGGTTTTGAGAGGAGACGGTGCTGGTGAAGATGTTGATGGAGATTGACCCCCTCTCGATGAGAGGATCGTTGGTGATGATGTTGGTGATGATTTCCCCCTCCCGAAGGGAAGTGTCCCCGGTAGAACAGCTCCGCCAGAGCCCTAGATTGATTCCGCCAAGGTTCCGCCTCGTGGCAGCGGAGTTTCGTCCCGTAAGCTTGCCCACGATTTTTTCCAGGGTAAAAGTGATGATATAGCAGTAGATGGATGCCGGAGGCCCACCAGGGGGCCCAGGATATAGGGGGGTGCGCCCTATAGGGGGGCGCCCCCTGTCTTCTGGACAGGGTGTGGGCCCCCTGGCATATTTCTTTCGCTCATAAATTCTTAAAAAATCCAAAACTTTGTTTCGTGGAGTTTCAGGACTTTTGGAGTTGTGCGGAATAGGTTTCCAACGTTTGCTCTTTTTCCAGCCGGAATTCCAGCTGCCGGCATTCCCCCTCTTCATGGTAAACCTTGTAAAATAAGAGAGAATAGCAATAAGTAATGAGATCTAGTGTGTAATAAAAGCCCATAATGCAATAAATATTGATATAAAAGCATGATGCAAAATGGACGTATCACGCCACACCTCTCCCGATCAACAGGACCCCCGTTTCGACCGTATGAGGTCCGTTTCATCCGTTTTGCGGTACGCCACACCCCTCCCGATGAACAGGACCCCCGTTTCGACCGTAGCGCTCCAACACAAGTCCGTTTATCCGTTTTGCGGTACGCCACACCCCTCCCGATCAACAGGACCCCCGTTTCGACCGTAGGAGGTCCGTTTCCTCCGTTTTGCGGTATGCCACACCCCTCCCGATCAACAGGACCCTCGTTTCGACCGTAGGAGGTCCGTTTCCTCCGTTTTGCGGTACGCCACACCCCTCCCGATCAACAGGACCCCGTTCCGAACGTAGGAGGTCCGTTTCCACCGTTGTGCGGTACGCCAGGCCTCGTTTCCATCACCTGTTCCATCCAAGCCCTCCCGATGAACATGACCACGCATTCCGGTCCGACCCAGCCGATGGGTTCCCACGCGTTCCGTTGCCTCCCGATGAACACGACGCATTCCGTTGCCTCCCCATGAACACGACGACGACGTTGTTTCTCCATTCCGACCCAGCCATGTACACGAGCCCTGGCCGTACGTACACATACGTGGCCGTATTTTCTTTCTTGCACCCTGGCCGCTGTACATACGTGTACATGCTACGTGAACACCTCTACTACGACACATGTGCGCCTCTACTATGACACGTGCACGCCTCTACATCGACCAGTATGTACGTACATGTTCGCGACCAGAATGGCAACGCTACGTACACTTCGACCAGGTGGGTCCCGACTCTCAGGCACTTCCTTGCGTGCGAAGATGTAGCTCGTGGGTCCCAACAGTCAGGGGGGCGAATCATTTTTTTTTTGCCCGGACGCACTTCCTTGCGTGCGAAGATGTAGCTCGTGGGTCCCAGCAGTCAGGGGGGCGAATCATTATTTTTTGCCCGGACGCACTTCCTTTTGTGCGAAGGTGTAGCTGGTGGGTCCCAGCAGTCAGGAGGTAAATGTTTTTTTTGAAATACGGTGGCCAGTCTAGTGGGTCCCTGCTGTCAGGTGGAGGAATCATTATTTTCCACGTAATAAGGAGGCACTTCGTTGCTGCGGCCGTGGACCCAGCTGTCAGCCTATCCACGTCTGATCCACGCGTCTGATGGAAGTCGTTCCTTGACCACGTTGACCACGCCGCACCGAGAGCACCAGGGCGGTGGACGACGGCGAGGCCTAGGAAGGGGACGACGCGGAGCCGGTGAAGACGCTGCAGTGGATGCCCACGCGGAGAGGAGTATGAGGGTTCACTCGTTCGGCTGCGGTGTGAGGCTGCCGTCGCAGCAGAGCCGGCCACGGGAGGCAGGAGCAGGCGCCACGACCGGCTGCTTTGGGCGGCTGGAGCAAGAAGACCAGAGGTTGAAGAAGCATTACGGCCGTTGGATGGACATCACAGTCCTTTGGAGCTAGAATCGTTCATATTGACTAAGTTGACAAAGCCCTCCGTCCCCGTCAACTTACTAGGCCCACAAGTCAGCCACCCACCAAGGTGGGTCCCAGCTAGCAGGGGGAGTATTCATTTTTTTGTGCATAATAAAGAGGCACTTCCGGTGGGTCCGAGCTGACAGCGGGGGGAACATTTTTTCGCGAAATATGGTGGCCCGTCCGGTGGGTCCCAGCAATCAGGGGGGAAACGTTTTTCACGAAATAAGGTGGCCCATCCGGTGGGTCCCTGCTGTCAGGTGGAGGAATAATTATTTTGCATGTAAGAAGGAGGCACTTCCTTGCGGCCGCCGTCGACCCAGCTATCAGCCTCTCCACGTACACTACTCTTTCGATGGAAGTCGCTCGTTGACCATGTTGACCACGCCGCGCCGAGAGCACCAGGGCGGTGGACGACGGTGACGCCTAGGAAGGGGATGACACGGAGCCGGGGAAGACACAGTAGTGGAAGCCCGCGCGGAGAGGAGTACGAGGGTTCACTGGTTCGGCCGCGGTGTGAGGCTGCCGTCACCGCAGAATAACGAGGGGTGTGGGTGAGTGGAGGGATGGCCTGGCCAGCAGTGGGAGTAGTATGGGGGCGGTGAGGCCTCCGCGGTAGCACAGCCGGCCACGGAGGCGGGAAGCGTGACACGACCGGCGCTGCTTTGGGCGGCTGGACCAAGAAGACCAGAGGTTGAAGAAGCACTATGGTCGTTGGATGGACATCGTACGGTCACTGAAGCTAGAATCATTTATATTGACTAAGTTGACAAAGCCCTTGGTATGCTCCAACTTAGTAGGCCTGAGTCGACCTCACGAAGCAGTGCGCCCCAGATGTCAGGGGGAGGAATCATTTTTTGGGCGGCCGAAGCTAAGAATATCCGAGATTGAAGAAGCACGACATCCAACGGCCACTACTGCTAGAACCGTGTATTGACTATAATAAGTTGACAAAGCCTTGCATACGCGTGAACTTATTTTTTTAGGGGACGAGTCACTTAGTAGGCCCACTAGTGTGTGGTAGAGAACTTATAACCCATTTGAATTCTAATGGAATTTACAACAGCCCATTTACAGTTTTTTAAAAGTACAGCCACACAAAGAAATTTCTAGCCAGATTAAATATAAATTTGTATTACGTAAAAATCCAAAGAAACATTGCGCGCGCAATAATGAAAATTTAAGATTTTCAAAATCCATAAATAATATTTTATAAACTAAGTTCGTGTTTGGTGCATTTTTTATAGTTCTTGCCAGTTTTTATAATTACATCCCATTTATTATTTTTAAAGCCCATTTTCTGTTAAGCCTAATGCATCCCTCCTAGGAAAGATTTGCAGCCAGTGAGCGGAGAATAACAAGTTGACCTTGCAGGTATTCCTCAAAAAGGCGTATAGCTGGGCTAGCCATTTTCATCTTGAAAAAAATAGTATCTGGGCTGGATATTCGGCACTGGGCTAGGCAGACCCACAGCCCTTGATTAATACCGTGCTCTCCTCTGAACAACAACGAAATCATCGCCAAGAAAAAGTCTGCAGTGCTCACGCCTCAAAAACACAAATACTGCTCGAGCTGCTTGGTCCCAGCTGTCGGCCGCACCTTGTGCAATTCTCTCGTTTATATTGTCTACATAGGTTGACAATGGTGTGGGACCGTGATGTCAGGAAACTAGGGGAAAGCAAAAATAAATATAGTTGTACATAATAAGGAGGCACTTGTGTACGTACGGCTATGGCCCTAGTAGGTCCCTAGTGTCATCCAGTCAAAATAAAGTCATCTCCTGAATCCTCATGTTCGTCGACCATGTTAACAATGCTCGGCGCCACAGCGAGCGCAACAACTCGAAGGACAGCAGAAAGGGCCTCGCAGGAGCCCTATGGAGAGTCGATCTGACGCCCGCTGCTCATTCAGGAAGCCAGGATCATCGGACACCTATCAGCACCTTCGAGAAACTGAGACGGCATGAAATGGTAAGGCCGCGCTTGGGAGCTCTGGTTTATTTCTAACCTGTATTAACATACAAGTGTAATTTACTCGTCATCGGAAACAATGCGTAAAATACAGGCGTAATGAAACCGAGGGCCCGAGGTCTGTTAGTAAAACCGGCGGGTTACGCGTGTAATTTGAGAGACCAATGTATATTTTACGAGCACTGCTATATGGACGACATTACCAGACGATACATGCACAACGTGCGTATCATGCCATCCATGGGCAAGGCTGAAACAACAGCTAACGACTGGATTAGCAATCGTCCAAGTATCATTCAGCGTTTTTATCGTGTGTGAAGTACTTCCAATATTTTACTAGTCGAAATCGACCAACGAAGCGCCTTTGCCCGAGACCATCTGCTTTAATTTACAAGCGTCAGTTTTACAAGCGGTTTTGGTTGGAAAACGACGATCCAATCACGGCCTAATATCATGAGTTGGTCGGAAGATCATATGGTTTCACGTCTAACCTAGCCGACTTGTCGTATAGGCTATGAATGAAACATCAGACGATGAACTTCTTAAGCACAGAAACAACAGAAGAGGATGATATTCTTAACATGGAAATCACTGGCATTAGATCGACATGCAAAACAATACGAAGCATTATTCTCAGGAGGCACGGTGAACAACTCGTGATGCCGCATGCATAACATTCCAAGCTCAACTTTGCAATCAAACACAAGGCCTGGAATTACATAGACAATATTCAGAACAAACTCTTAACACAGGAATATCTCAGCAGAGTAACTATTTACTTCTAAACTGAACACTGGAATAGGAAAAAACACTCGACGCTGCTCACAGCAAGGGCGTCCCACTCAAAAATATCAAATGCATGTCTTATGTATAGCAACAATGAGCAAATTTTGACAAGGTTTTCCAATTCCAATATATTAAACTAACGTCTTCTTGCTAACATCAATGATTAAACTTTGACAAGCTTTTCCCATTCAAAATATGTAATGCCTATGATCGTGGAGTCCTGTCGCTTCTTGCTAACATCAATGATTAAACTTTCACAAGCTTTTCCCATTCAAAATATGTAATGCCTATGACCGTGGAGTCCTGTCGCTTCTTGTACTTGTTTGGGCACTTTTTGCCCAGGGCACTCCACGTGTTGTTAAATTGCCAATGGTCTCTGCAGACTAGTCATTTCACCAGTGTCTAATATTTATGGCACCGGCTGAAGCAATGGAGGGATTCGGTGCCAATCTAAGAAAAGGTGAAATTGGCACCTCTTTTGGCCTACATAGTGGAAGGCCTAATACTCTGTAAAGCTTCTCGGTCATTCATACGTAATGTAAGCATAAACAGTGGCGCTTCTTTACGCAAAGCGGAACGACCAACTGGACTCAGTAATGCAGTAGTTTGCCTTGGACATATTGGCTCCTTTTGTGCAGTTAAACTAAAATCGAAGTCGGAATAAAACCGAGCTTTAATTGTGATATCCCGTAAGCAGCAAACGGTATACGGGAAACCATTACTGAGAAATAACGGTTGATGACTTGTACTCCCAGAAGAAAAACATCTACTGATCTACCTTATCTTAATGGGAAACAAAGCAGGAGAGTAGCAATTCTCAATCAGTGTGATTCATTCATATTAACTGAGACATTATCTTAACAATGCCTTGTTTCAACATGTATAAAGAACGAAAAAGCAGAAAAGTTTCATTCCTAAAACAATGCGACTGATTCATTTTAACAGAGACATTATCTTAATAATACCTTGGTTAAACATGTAGAAAGAACTACAAAGCAGGATAGTACCATTCCTAACAAGTGTTGCTGTTTTGAACTAAGATTCAGTAGTTAATTAATTACGAGTGGCATTGCTTAATTTTACCAAATGACATTAGATTAACGAAAAGCATAAACAGTTCGAGGGAGAGTGGGCGCAACAACGGTATGTGCTTCCATCTACTTATAAATGGGGTGATGCAGAGTTTGGTGTAACAAAGCAACAAGCATCATATGCAGGTTGGTCCCATTTTTGTTCACTACTTAATGGGAAAAGACAACAATACAATAGCTTCAATTCAACATTTATTTAAAACAGTACCAATACAAGTAGCACGACATCTCAAAGCACACTTTGCACAATCATGTGGATGAAGGCACATCTTGACCTTTCATGAGACCACCAGGATAAAATACGAATCTGCCAACACGAATAGGAAATCCAATCTCGTTTTGTGCAGTTGCACTGAAATCAAGCAAAGTGTTTTGCGTAGCGAAGCAAAATGTCGCAATAGCAACAAGTTGAATAGATATCCCTGTTTAAACAGAGGCAAAAAAGGAATCAATTACTGGCTAATAAAGGAGGATGAAACATGCGGCCACAAAAATGGTAATCCCGCCAATCCCTAACAAGTGTTGCAGTTTTGAAATAAGATTCAGTAGTTAATTCTGAGAGTGGCATCAATTCTTGGCTTATAAAGGGGTGATGCTGAATTTGTTGTAACAAAGCAACAAGCATCATGTGCAGGTTGGTCCCATTTTGTTCACTACTTAATGAGAAAAGACAGACAATACGGTAGCTTCAATTCAACATTTATTTAAAACAGTACCAAAACAAGTAGCACAACATCTCAAAGCACACTGCACATCATGTGGATGAGACCAAGATTTGAAACAACTCGCCACGAAGAGTGGAAACAAATCTCGATCTCCTTTTGTGCAGTTCCACAAAAATTAAGCAAAGTCATCGGTGTGACATTCAAGTTGAACTGCACAAAACACTCTTAAAACATAAGTGTTTCGAGTAGCGAAGCAAAATGTCGCAATAGCAACAAGTTGAGTCGATACCCCTGTTTTAACAGAGGCAAAATTACTTGCCGATAAAGGAGGATGAAACAAACAGTGACAGAAAGAAGCAACTAACTTATCTTGGATGGAAAACAAAGTAGGATAGTAGCATTTCTAAGACGGTTCCATTCATTCATATTAACAGAGACATTCTCTTGAAATAACATTCGTTAAAAAATGTAGTTTACTTTTAACAGTGGCATTGCTTCAATTTTCTGGCGGCATTCTTAGATTAACAACAGCAAAATAGCTGTATGGGACATGCTAGCACCATGTGCGTCCACACATATAAATGGGTGATGCAGAGTATTTAGCCAAGCAGCATATATGCGTTGGTCCCATATTTGTTCTCTTTGAACCTTTTTCCTAAGTGAGGTCAGCAAATCTAGTCCTGCACAAACTACCCGACCCCCCAGTTTCTTTCCCTTTTCAACAAAGAGATCGGTTCCTTACAGATGTGTGTACTAGGTTACCCCCTTTTTCCCTTTTCGACCTACAAAGCGGCTGGATAGCCAGTCTATACTACTTTCCGCCCCTCCTTTCCTCATTGAACTACGTCCTAGATTATTGCTCCAGCCCACCGCACCCTTATTTCCTCTTTGAACCAATACCTAGATTCGACTGCAGATCAAAAAAGATCCAGATGCAGCTAGAGCAACGACAGTTTCAAAGAAACTTATACCTTAGGGTCGTCGGGATGTGGCAAGGCGTGCGGCGGGAGGCCGGATCTGCCCACACTACGTACGGCAGCGAGGAAGAAGGGGTCGGTGGCCCTCCCGCACAAGCTTTTGGTGAAAGAGAACATCGCAGCTGGTAGTGGATTGCCTCCTTCGCCGAAGGAGATAGAGTGAACGCTGCACCTCCCCCCCCTTCCCGGTGCGACGGGTTACAGACGCCTCCTCCACCAGCTATGAGGGGGGAGAGAGAGACAAGCGGCCAACGCAATCTTGTTTAGATCTGGTGAAGAGAGGGTGAGAGACTGTGAATATAGCAAACCCTAGCAAATGAACGCTGAGCCTCCAGCGTGTAACATATATGTAGTCTTGGCGGCGTGTGGAGAGTGCAAACCCTAGCGAACAAGCGCCGAGGCTCCCGCTTATATATATACTACTGTAATGCAATTTGAGCTCGGTGCCTTCACTTTTTTGCTTTTGGCTGTATGACAGGTGAGCCAACCACATTTTGGGCCCATCTGTCATAAATCCAAAGGCAGGTGCACTAAGTCAAGCCGCGTCCATATAGTACTCTCGTGTATACGACTAATATATACTAGTGGAGTGGTTTTCTTATTCTCTCCATAACAATCGTTTTAAATTGTGTAAGTACGAAATGAAACACTTTATTTAATGTACAGTGAAGAAAACTAGTACTACTTCCGATGAACTAACGATCCACGCCCACGCGTCCTGGTCGCACTTCCTGTCCTTCACGTGTGGTACACTACCCTCCCTTAAGTGAACAACCACAAATGCGCCAAATTATCGGAAACGTGTGAGAGTGTGCACAAATAAAGAATTTTAATTTCAGTTATCGAAAAGGTTTGAGAGTATTACAAAGTTTGACTTCAGTCAAATCTAATATGCGGAGTAAATAAAAATGGAGGGCTACTACGTCCATCCGAGTTTTTAGTCCACACCATTTTTTAAATCAAAGTTAATAGCTGGACAAATAAAATTACAGGGGAGCTGGAGACAAAGTTGTGAGAAGGCTTAGAAATCAATACAAAACTTATGCTCTTAGTACCAACGTTGATCCTTCTTCGAGGAAACATTTGGTCCATATCCAATTGTGTGATAAAATTGCACCAACGTGAAAGACGACTGCGTCTCCAACGCAACCAAGGTGAACTGACGAAGGATATCATCTTTGTGCGTAACAAGCAAAGACCACCGATGGAAGACAACTTGTTTTTCATTGAAAATCGATCAGCTTCACCAGCCGACGCAACCATGAGGCGCAACCATGAGCATCGATAGGTCATCGTGGTGATGCATCGTCCATTTGGCATCAAGTTTTGGTGAGGCACCTATGAAGTTTGACAAATCCTCACTGTGGTCTGTTTCTTCTCAGTAATCAAGCTCGAAGAAGGAAGAACCACGTGGCAGAGGACAGTGAGGCGGAACAACAATGGCCATCCAATTTTGTGCAGTTCCACTAAAATTGAGGAAGACATGCCCGGGTATGGAGACACGTATCGTTGTTTCCAAAAATATAAAAAAGGGTTAGCCACGACATCTCAATTGTCAATAAGAATTAATGAAAAGTACACCAACAAACAGAAGCATCATAATTATATCTTGATGGGAACTAAACCAGGATACCCGAGAAAAAAAGCATTTCTTCATTTAACTAGTGATAGTACTACCACCATATGGACAATGACCTCACAACAACCATGTACTTTTTGTCGAAACAACATGTATACCTCCACCGAGGCATAAATCAGGACAACTTTTCGAGTGGCATTTCCTCTATAATAGTACTAGTAGGTGATGTTGGACCAGCCGACAAACCCTAGCTACTACTATGCATGGGGAGCTGGGAGTAGTCGCACTGGGAGTTGGAACAGTACAAGAAGTTATACCTCAGGTGGGCGAGATGTCGTTTAGGCGGGCGGGCAGGATCTGCCCACACGACGGCAGCGAACAAGGGCGTGGAGGATCTTCATCCGCGCCAGCACCGGCTCCGAGAGGACGGTGCGCACCGGCTCCCTCCATAGCCGACGGTGACAACGTCAACGCTGCACCTCCTCACCTCCCGCAGCGGACGGGATTCGGTCGGATCTGTGACCACCGGTGAGGAGAGAGATAGAGTGGACACTGTCATCTTGTTTTGATATGGAGAGGGTGACAGAGCGAGACGCGAGAAACTCTATCACACAAGAGGCTATAATGGAGTAAACAAATCTCTCCATAGCAGTGGTTTTAAATAGAATACGCGCGTTCCCGAAAAAAAACGAAAACTGGAGGACAATTTTTAAGGGTCTGTCTAGGACACATCTAGATGTGACATATTTATGTCACATCTAAGTTGATGTCCACTCTGTTTGTGGTCTATTTTTTTGTCCTAGTTTTTTTGTTTCTTGTTGCTACATTATATACTTGTGGGAGCTTAGATGTGATATCCTTAAATAACATCTAGATGTGAATTAGACAAACTGATTTTCTAACGTACCAAGAAAGAAAACTCGATCAAAACACGCCCGCTTCTAGGTCGCGAGTCGCCGCACACACACATAGACATAGACATGCATATCCGTGTTTACGTAAAATTCCATTTCCATCTCCAATCATATTTGTCCAACTGGCACATTATTTACGTTGTAAATTATATACGCAGCAATATTAACGTACTACAACATCTCTTGTTTGCGCACGTCCGGACCGCTGCCACGGCCGGTCCTGAGCAACCCGAACCCTCTTCATCACCCGCGCGTGCTTCCCGCCTAAAATGGTCAGTGCCGCATTCATGCCCGGCCAGAGCAGATGCGATCTCTCACTAGCACCGGCATTGAAGCGGCGCGCCGGCCGAGAGAGCGTCGCCCGCGCCGCTTCCGGGTGCACGCGGCTGCTCCGCGTTCAAAGGTTGCTATAGTCGGCTACAACATGCATGTAAAAAGTTCTTGGGAGTCCGTGCTACAGCTAGCTGTCCTCCCCCAACTCGTCAATCTCTTCTAGTAGTGCTAGTACTCCATGGTGCGATCCATCAGACAAGCGGTAGAAAGTTATCGTATACTCGGTTTGCGGTGAGTGGCATGCCGAGTGACCGTGTGGGGTCGAGCCGTGGAGGAGGGTGAGACACGAACACGACAGACGTGATTTAAACGTTGATTTTTCTCGATGGCGCGATCCAACGAAACGAAACGTTGGTTTCTCTCCGTTTCCATTTTTTCTCCGGAAAAATGGAAACTTTCCACTCCATTTTCATTCCTATTCCAAGGTTGCCCCGTTACAACATTCCATCAAATACAAAGGAAAACTAACACGCATGCTGATGCATCTCAATGATTCAAAGATCGTAGCCAATATTTACTTCACAACTAAAGAAAAAGTTGTGAGAGTGTGTAGGAAAGAAAAACTACTGATGGGGTCACTATGACTTTATCCCTAAACCATAAACATGATTTAATTCCCTGGCCAGGTAGAACCTGTCGAAGGAAAGACGGCTGGCACCCTCGGATCATACGATGCTTTTGTGCGGTTCCACTAAAATCGACTGAGCATCCACGATGGCAAAGATATTGAAGAAGTGTGATTAGAATAATAATCTTGGCACTAGTTCATGAGACATAAACTCATCACAAGTAGAAGCCGGTAGAAGTAGAGAAAGATCGACATGGAGATGGAACTACGGCAGTGGAGCAAGCCGGCTCCAAAAGGAAGATGGACTACCTGGGACGTCGGGTTGTAGCTGGAAGGGCGGTTGGGACGCAGCATCGGCCCATACTGCGGTGACCCCCGATTGGGACGCACCGACTGTGGGTTTTCTCCCTCGCCGATGTCGACCGCGTCTACGCAGAACATTGTTCCCTTCCCCCAGCGTTCCATGCCCGTCGTTCTATGCTTGTGAAGAGAGCAACCTTAGCAAGCAGGCTTGTAGCTTAGGCTCCTGCTAGTGTATATATAGTGGTTTTCTTTTTCTCTCCATATCAACCATTTTATATTGCGACGTGTCATTCAAGAGTGAAATGATGGTTGCTTCTTCCGACTAACTTCTTTGTGTGATTTGACTGCTCCTTAGTGGCCCCTACGTACTCCCCCTACGTGTATGCAACAGATCCTGCGTACACATGGGCGCAAAAACGCGTCTTGACGCCCTAATGCATGCATGTCCGAGCACACGGAACACACACTGCAGTCACGCTAAGTGCTCAACCTACATGTGCATGCACACACATACTAAGTCAGGGTGAGCTAGTGACTGTATAAACACCGGAAAATATACATATTGAGCGCAATGAGCGTATTATGAAGTCCACTGACCGTATTTTTACAAATATACAGTGATGATAAAGTGTATTTATCTCGTTTGAAATTAAGCCATATTAACCGGAGAGGAGGCAGTATGGACTAGCATTACTTTGTTGTGTCTCGTCAACTTGCCGAACGAGGAGAAGGGTGCATGACGGGAGAAGCTTGCGCGCGGTGGCTCGCAGGACAAGGAGAAACTTTTGACTAATGCAAGCTCTCCCTCGCTCAGGCGGTGGATGTGCAACAGTTAACTCAGTGTCAGATTCCCAGAAGCATACACTATACTACTAGTGCTAGTACTATTGTTCGACTTCCCGAATAGGCGAACAGCCAAGCGCAAAGTTTACTAGTACTAGTACTACTACTATAGTCTATAAAGGTACGTACTATACTAAGTACTAGGAACCGGATGGACGAGCGTCGCACTCTTATTATAATTTTAAAATGTGATAAAGCAATCTTCAACACATTTGGTTCTCTTCGAGGGTTCTCGCATGTGATAATGGAAGTTGATTGCATGGAACACTCGCCACAATTCTCGCTTAATTCTGGCTCATATCCTATTACAAATAGTAGCGCTCGGTAATATGTCCTCTTTTTTTGTTATTCAGCATGTAAACAGGTCAGCAAACCTTGCGGCGCATCTTCGTGCGAACCGTGCTTGCTGCACTTTGAATGTGGCTGAGAGCTGGCTTGATGAAACACCTCGCTTCCTACTTCTTTTTTTGCGGGGTACCTCGCTTCCTAGTGACCAATGTCTTGGATGAACGTCCTAAGAAAGCTTATATATGAATAAAGCTCTCTCATTTACCCGCAAAAAAGATTAAGCCATATTAGCCGGAAAGGAGGGGGTATGGACTAGCACTACTTTTTGGTGTGTCCCCTCAACTCGCAGAGTGAGGAGAAGCTTGCAGGACAAGGTGAAGCTCGCTTACGCCTTTTGACTAATGCAACCTACCCTCGGTGGACATGCATCAGTCCATTCGGTGTCAGATTGACAAAGGCATACACTGTAGTACCCAACATGCGGAGTACTTTGTTCGACTTCACGAAGAGGCGAAGAGCCAAGCGCAGTAGTACGAGTAGTACTACTACTGGAACCGCATGGTGGAGCATCTGTACTCTTTACTTTTTATCTCTGATAAAGTACATGTTTATTCCGGAGAAGGGCGGAAAACGGCAGCCCAACATGTAATGAATGATATCGATCAACCAAACATGCTCGAATATATCTTAGCCTCCGTGCGAGCCCGTCTGTGTGTTCTCGCTCCTCGTCTCTCTCAAGGAACGGCGGGTTGGCTCTTTGCCGTCAATTGAGCTCGGTTTGCTCACACTCCTGTCCCACATGTTAGTGATATGCCAAGAGGAGGTACGCAGACCGACTGGCCATACGCGTACTTGGTTTTGCACCTTCATACTACTCCTCCCTCCATCACAGTTCTGGTATGCGCTTCATTATGATGCATTTCTCTCAATGCATATCCACCACCGAGAGAGACTTTAGACGCGTTTGGTTTAATGCTCAATTAATTAGGGCGTGGTAACCGCAATCAAGTCCACAATTTTCTCTCCATGTACTTGTACTACTATGGAGTGGAGTAAGTGCATGCATGTGTGTACCGGGGTGGAAGCACTTTGCATGCATGTGTGTCTGCCGTGCTATAACTACCAATGCTATTTTTCAGGCGGTCGCTAGTCGCCTTTGGTCCCACAATTTTTTCTTTTTTTCTTTAGTAGCGCTGTATAAATAGTGACGGATGGAGTAGTATGAGCGGATTCAAAGAAGAGCGTATTGATGGTTGCTTATTCAGAGCAACTTACAGTGGGAAAGGTGGGGCTTATGATTTGACTGCTCATTACTCACTATTAATATGGCGCAATGACCGGGCTGAGTTTCCCATGCGGTTGTGCACTACCCCCTCGGTTCTTAAATATACTCCGGAGTATATTTGTCTTTCTAGAGATTTCAACGAGTGACTACTCAAATATTTGTCTTTTTAGAGATTTCAAATGGACTGGCACATACGGATGTATATATACATATTTTAGAGTGTAGATTCACTCATTTTGCTTCGTATGTAGTCACTTGTTGAAATCTCTAGAAAGACGAATAGAATATTTAGGAACGGAGGGAGTACACATCCGAACCAAAATGAGTGAATCTACACTCTAAAATATGCCCGTTTGAAATTTGTAAAAGAAAAATATTTAGGAGCGAAGGAGTATAATTTTGTGCATGGCACATGGACCCGGATGATGAAGAGGCTTCGGCAATGCTATCAAGCTTCCATCATTTGTTTACATAATTGACATACTATACAAATAATTTTCCAAATGACATGAAATTGTACAATGGTGTGAGCTTTACGCTTTTGTTTCACGTGTCTTGCCATCGATGCTCTTCGAAAACAATAAAAACTAACTTCCTTGCTAATGAATTCAATTATTAGCAGATCAGAGCTAATAATTAAATCACAACCGAAGACAGAGTTGTGAGAAGGTGTTAAATTAAAATTGATCCATGCTTTCATTGGCAGCAACGTCCCCCTAGCTCTGTCTAAATCAACCAGGCATGTTGGGAAAAAAGTAGCTGTCTGGAGCATGCAACATTACAATCATTTTGTGCAGTTCCACTAAAATAGAGCTGAGCGTCCCTGTTCCAAAGATATTAAGTGTGATTACGATAATAGAGGACTGCTGATGAAACAATAAACACACAAATAGAAGCCGGTCACCTTTGCAGTCTCTTTTAAGACTAACTAGTTGGAGAAGATTAGGCTCGGAGTTGGATGAGGAGGATAGAGGAAAACCAATCTCCCTTTGTGCGATTCGCCTTTGAAATGTAGAGACGTTGCCCGTGTGACATTTTAGTACAACTGCAAAAAACACTCTTAAGAAAAAAGTGATTTGTGCAGTTCACCAAAAGGTCGCAATAGCAACGAGGTGAAATGGATAGCCCTGTTTGCAAAAAAGAGGTAGAAAGGAAACAATTACTGGCCAATAACAGTTGATGACACATGCGATGACAAAAAAGAAGCATATTCCTTGCCCTAAGAGAAGATAACAACACAGTTGTGTTTGTCTAAAACGGTGTGAGGACGAGAATGCAATATGGAAAGTAAATTTGGACGAGCTACGTTTTGGGCAAAGAACTATGGAAGATCCACATGCAGCGACGTGGGAAGAAGGGCGGTGGAGCAAGGCGGAGGGGATACACGGAGGTCGTCGGGATGTAACTAGGTGAGTGGCGGAGGCGGAATCATGAAAGCAGGTGGCGAGCCCTGCGCCAGACCTTGGAGCTTGGTCAGAGAGAACGGCGTGTACCGCAGATCGGGACGTGATGCCTCGGCGCCGTCGAACGGAGAAACGATGCACTTCCTCCCTTTCCCCCGGCGGACGGGATGCGGTCGGATCAGTGACCAACGGTGAGAGAGCGAGAGAGGCCACCGCACTCCCTTTCCCCCGGCGGACGGGATGCGGCCGGATCAGTGACCAACGATGAGAGAGAGAGGCCACCGCAGCCTTGTGTGAGATACTTTGAAGAGCGACAAACCAGTCACGCAAGGTTGCATTGTATATAGTGAGCGGACTACCTTTTTCTCCATAAAAATCGTTTTATATTCTGTGTACGTGCCATTGAGCGCTATAACTTTATTTAAAAATAACGCGGCAACGCGTCAAGTCGAACTTTGTTTCGTGCAGGCGTGGTACATGACCTCCCTAGGTAAACAACCGCTACTGGCGTTCAAATTAGCACGTGGGGTGCCATTTTGTAAAGAAATGAGCTCCACCGTGTACCCGCGCGGGTGTGGCTGGGCACGAAGCGTGAAATGCGTGCACGGTGCACCTATTCTCTTCTTGTATCGTACACCACCTGCGTGGGGTTGTGTGAGAGATACAAACCTAGATAGATATAGTGTGTGGGTTCTTGAGAGTTTTTTTGGGGGGGGTTCAATCAAAAATGTAACATATGGAATGTGTGTGAAATAGAGTCCTGGATATAACATATATATAGAGGGGCGATCCACGAGAAGAGAGTGGAGGTATCATCGGCTTGAGGTGTCCATAGAATCGAAAAGAGGGATGATGTGTGTGTGTGTGTGCGCACGCGATCGATAAATAGTGCCATCGAATTTGTGTGTCCCCACGTCAAGGATATAGAGTGGCTGGCCTACTGGAATGTGAGAGGGGTCATGTGCAGTTTGTCTCTGTGGCATGGATACCTACCTGCAGCGCTCGACTATCGGTGTGTGGTGGGGGAAGAGGGAGGCCCAATTAACTATAGAGGTACAATGGATGGTATATGTGTGGAGGAGGACAGAGGTCTACCTCATGTATTAAGGGGGTTGATCTGCCTCTTGTATTAAGGGAGATCGATCGGCATCCATCCATATGTGCAGGAGAGGAATAAGGTTGGGAGAGAGACAAAGCTAGAGTGTTGGAGGGGTGGTAGTGGAGTTTCTTCTAACAAATGGTGGGATAGGCTTGCTAGACAAACGGAGGGCACGCCCACAATATCAATAAGAGAGGAGATGGCTGCTTGTTGTCTATGCACGTGCGTGTGAGAGACGGGTCAGGAGGCATGCACGAATGATGAGGGGGGACAATGTGGCTGTGGTAAGCAGACATAACTACATTGGAAGATCAATCGCCCTTTGTTAGAGAAATGAGAGACATAACTTGTGAGGTACGTCGATCGATGGGGGGGTAGTTAAAGTCGATCTAGGTATATGTTGGGAGATCGATCGGTATACATGCATGTGTGTGTTAGAAGCAAATGAGGCATGAGGAGAAGGATAGAGAGAGGGATGCATGTAGGAGGTGGTACAAGAGGCATACTATATCGAGCGGGGAGGAGTGTGCGAGTACGAGAACGATGAAAAGAGTGGTGGGAGTGAGGCATGGACGGTGACAAGAGAAGAGGGGAAGCTTGTGTTTGTGCTAGGCACACCTGGCTAGAGAGGCATATCGATCGATGTGTGCCGTAAAGAAGGTGCTGGGGGGCCTACACACACCGTGGGTGAACGACCTAAAGTGAAAAGACGAATTTGCGTGATGGAGCTAGAGAATCCTGAGGGAGGGTGAGAGGGATGAGGGTGTGTGCATGCACAAGAGAAAGTTAGCGCTAGCTACAAAGATAAGAGGGTTGTGTGGGTGTAAGAGACGAATAGAGATCCTATATACTTCATTAGAAAAAGCGAATTCGGATATTTGAAGAATTTATCATAGTGTTTTAAACCGACACATGTGCGAATATATATATTGGTGATACACATGGTGTGTTTCTGTACATGTTATACTACATTTAATATATTTTATCTCTACTCTTATAAAAAAACGGAGTTGTTGATGATGGTGTGCCTGCCATCCTGCATTATAGGCCGTCCGATTTATATCTGGCGGATAGCAAGGAAACCATGATGGTTGAAGTTGGCAACAATCATGATTGTAGATTCTTATTGAAATAGAGAAACGAATTCAAATTTAGTTCGAATTGCAGCGGTAGTATAGACATTTGGAATGCACAAAAATGTTGGTATGAGTATGTTACATGCATTATACAGCAAGAGAAAAAATTTAATCAGACATAACATGGATTCATACTCCCTCCTTCCATCTATATAGGGCGTAATGATATTTTTAAGACCGCCTTTGACTATTGTCAAGATTAATAGTACATGACATGCACAATGTGAAAATTATATCATTGAAAGAACCTTTCATGCACGAAGTTAACGGTGTGCTTTGTGTAAGTTGCATGTCATATATTATTGCTCTAATATTTGGTCAAAGTTAGCATCGAAAAACGCATTAGGCCCTATATAGATGGAAGAAGGGAGTAGCTTTGAATAGCATTTGTATAGTAAAACGGGCAAGACTCTCTCTTTGTGTGGTGTGAATAGTTTTATTTTTTTCGTTTTCTTTTTGGTTGAAGGTTGTGCGAATTGATTTGGTACATACAAGTACAATATTACTACACGTTAGACTTGTCCCTAAAATTTAACCCGCGTCTTGTTATATCCCGAAAATTCAGATATCGTGCTCCCAAAACTGGCGCCTTCACAACCCGCACCTTGCGCGCGCGAAAACTCCCTCCAGCTGCCAAATCCTGACACGCGAAATCCCCCTTCTAACCCCGAGCCGAAAGGGCCGCTAGTTCAAATCGGTGGGGGGTACTTTTGGAACACACCCTACATTTTGGACAAGCGCGTCCCTAAGTCATGCTTCACCCCCTCCCATCGCCCCCTTTTCGCCATTCGAAATCCCAGGCCACCATAACCTCTCCGCTCCAGCCGCAAAACCCCACCCTCCTCTGTCGCCACGTCACCGATGCCCAGCCGGCGCCTCTTCTCCGACGACGTCGTCCACCGCAATAGCTCGACGTCCCTTGTCCACCTCCCCGGATGAGGATCCGTCGTCCATCTCACTGTCCCGCCGGTTCAGCCGCCCCGTCCTCCACCTCCAAGGAGCTGCTCCGACGATCGCCTCGTCTATCGCGGCTGCTCCATCCCCACAGCGCCGCCTTAACCTGCTCCACCGGAACCGCAACATCCTCACCGACTCCTCGAACGAAGCCGAGGCCTACTCGGCGCCACCAAAGAGGTTGTACACTCATCGCATCGCACCTTCTCCTTAACTCGACCTCCCGGCGCCGACGGTGCTCCATCTCGCACCCCCATGGAGCAGCTACCTTGAAGCCGGCGCCGCGGGCGACATCTCCACGGCGGCTCTCCCCCAGTGCGAGGCCCCTTCGGCGGCAGCATCCATACCAGCCAGATCTGCTGCTGCTGCTGCTCCGGCTCTTGCTCGCTCGCTCGCGCTGTTGCTGCTGCTCCGGCTCTCGCTCGATCGCTCGCTCGCCCAGCTGTTGCTGCTGCTCTCCCCCTCGCTCGTGCTTCAGCTCTGCTCCGGTTAAGCCACACTTCAGTCGACTGAATCGACTTTTGGGTGATCGATTTTCGAGGCTGGGGGCTCGCCGGAGTTAAGGAAGAACCACCCGCAGCAGCAACGGGGGCTCGCCGGAGAGATAACCGACTATCTATCTTAGGGTTCAGGGTGGGGGGCGGGGGGGCTAGATGGCTGGGCGGCGGTGGCGAAGTTGTTGGGCGGCGAGGCGGTCTTGGGCGGTTTGGCGAGGTGGCTGGCGGCTCGTGGGGTGTAGGTTGAAGATGAACTGCAAGCCCTCCCTAAACTACATGTCAAGTGCCTCTCTGATACCATTGCATTCAGTTTTGACAGTTAATTTCAGAGTCAACAGTTTTTACCTCATCTGTTGTAGTCAGGTGGTTTTTGATGATGTTAAATTTACATCCATTTTACATCATCTATTGGAGATGCTATTAGAATCCCACTTGAGATTGACGATGTATGTCTTGTGCTGCTTCAGCCTTGACATCTTACGGCTCACCGGAGCTGCTCCAACGACAGAACGATCCATCACAACGGAGCAGAGCCCTGGACGCCGTGTACAGATTCCTCAGATCTTCATCCACACCTCCGACAGCCACCTCTGCCTCAACTGCTTCAGCGACCAACCCAATGATGCTGAGGTCGACACGGCTACGGCAAAGAGGTTCTACACTTGTTGCATCACTTATTACTATACATTCACGTCGATCCATTAGGGCTATTTTGGTTCAACAGAAAAACGTTGATCCACTGGTTGTTACCATCACTCTAAATTTCGGCATGCTCTCCTTACATAATCTCGCCATATTTTTTTCGTATGCATGTCAGATATTGTACACAGTCATGCTGAACATGTAGAGAAAAAGAGAAGAGTATTGCACGGCAATACAATGTCATGCACACATCGCTCCATGGTGGGTTCAATGGAAAACCCTCCCCATCCCTCTATAGATTGTAATCGAGAGGAAGATATCTTTTCTGAGGCGGATTCAGACGCCGCTGGCCACTCCTATTTACCCCCCAAGGTGTTTGCTCTACCTTGGCATGATGATGTTAGTCATATCATGCATATGTTGCCTTGTAGTGCCTACTTTTGACATCATATATGTCATCTGCATAGTTTAGACATGTTCTGTAATGCCACATGTTTAGTTTCTATATCATATATGGGAATTATGCAGTCTCATGTCTTTTAGCCAGCCATAATATATGTGAAATGTGCACTGCCATCCTGTTTAACCAGGCATCATATATTTGAATGATATCTTGCCCATCCTTTTCTTTATTACATTTCCATTTGTCGACAATGTTTGTACATTAAACTACTCTTCCTGTGAATCAGCCATTTGGGTGGGAGATGGAAAAATCTAGAGTGAAAACAAGGCCTTGAGAGCGAGCAGTGCTACCTGTCGAAGCAGATCTCTTGTTGGGTCCCGATAGCTCCTCAGAGATGGATTCAGAGACAGATGACCAGTCATATTCCCCCACTGAGGTGTATGCTCTAACTTGGCACGGTTATACTGCTCATATTCAACACCATGTTCTTAGTTCAGACATCGTATTGAATGCCCTCTGTTTAGCATATAAATCACATATGTGAATTAAATGATGCGATCTTGATTACTTAGACAACATGTAGGTGAATTATGTCATGCGATCCTGTTTAGTTATTCATCATATCTTTGAATTATGTTACGCTATGCTATCCAGTTTAGATAGACATCATATATGTGAAATTATGTCATGCTATCTGTTTTAGTTAAACAATATACATGTCAACTATTTCATGCCCTGTTTTTTCCACACTATCTATTGCACTTGTCTCTCATACAATGTATATACATTCAACTATGTTTACTATTTATCAGCATTTGAATTGGAGCGGGTGCTGCCAGTATCTAGTGGAATAAAAACATGGTCTTCAAATAAAACAGTGCTACCTCTTGGTGGAGATAGCACCCCGGTTGTAAATGCACAAGAACTAGCCCTACCACACATAACCCAAACTCTCACAGATTGTACCCCTACTGCGATGGACAGAGAACTAGCTTCACCCAATCTAACCCCAACCCCAGCCGATAGTAACCCAGTTAATGTTGACACAGCACCATCTCCACCACAGATCTCCCAAACAAGAGCAGTTAGTAAGGCAGCTCCAGTGCCCAAAGGGCCAAGATTATCACGGCGAACCCCAACTCCACCAGTTAGTACGCCTATTCTTGTGGAGGAAGCACAACCAGCCAGTCGTAGTTTAGCATCTATCGCAGTTGATGTTATTAAATCGGATGTGCGTATCTTCCCATCTTGGAAATATTATCTTTGAAGATGAAGGAAAATGCCGATTCAGGTGTGTTTGTCCAGGAGTTATGTGTAAGTAATATTATTCATGGCACTTACTTTGCTTCGTCCCATACATCCTACCTCCATGATTGTTATAATACAACAAATTTTCCCATTTTTCTCTATAGAGAAGGACCGATTTGGAAACTCGGGATGAGGTAACCTGTGCTAATACCTCTGCTATCTTCAAGAATGCTTGGTGGCGATATCGAATTACTCAAGAAAATGTACTTCACCGGCAAAGAAACTCATCAAATACGTTCTCCTGAGACACATTTACTGGACGATGACTGGGAACGCCTTGTTCTGTACTGGTCCCGAACCAAGAATGTGGTAAGGCCTATGATCTCATTTTCTATTTTTAAGTATTTTATTCTTGCGTCTTCTTGTACTCGCTCATGTAGAACAAGTGTCTAAACCTGAAGAACAACTGTTCTAATTTAAGATTCCATTGCTATCATAGTTCAAAAAAGCGCTAGGCTTTAATTGTGCGTTTTGCCACCGCCTTGCACTTTACTAACCAAAGCGCATGCTTATGTGCAGTTATGCACATATTATGCATAGTTATGCACAATGCGTTTTGCCAACGCCTAGAGCCTAGGCGCGCTTAAGCGCTCGCTTAGGCGCGCCTTTTTAAACTATGATTGCTTTGCTCTTGTATCACTGTATTTACTCGTACAAACTTATTTTTAAACTGAAGGATCCAATCGAAACTCCAATGGCACAGCAGGTATGTTCACGCATGTTTCTTTAACAGGTTTGCTCTTATCAATAGCTCCGTTGATTTCAATTTCAATTTTGTATACAGTTGACTTTCATATCATGCACATTACTAGCATCACAACAGATCCAATAGTGTTGTTGTACATGTAGACCCGTGGTACCCATCTGAAATCTTGTTGTGCCGTGTAGTTTCCCACGCTTTGTATTCTTTCACTGCTGCTTTTTCTTGAACTGATATGATTTGAACCGTGTCTCTCTTTGATTTGGCAAGACAATGCAGTGACCATAGGACATAGATGTATGTTTGTTTGATGCTTTTATTATGTACTAATACTTGGCAATAGAAGACTTGGTAGTTTAATCCTGTCCACTTACTAATGAACTGGTTCATCGAAATGAGTTTCATATACTAGTACATGCTAAAATTGTTATGTGTACTGCTTTCTTCTTTTAGAATCTTGTGAGAATATTGTGGAAGATTGCCTTATTAAGCAATGGTAAAGGAAGTAATGCAGATAAGGTTCAGGATAGTGACACATCCTTGTTGGTGTCCAACAAAGCTGATAAAACAGCTAAGGAAGACTATCTTGAAGACAACGAGACAAACCCAAAGTCCTGTCTTGGTTTAGTGTTCGAGTTACTGGCCACTAAAAGCTATTCAAACTCACTATCTGAATCAGTTCGGTTTCTTGAGTCTCAACTACAAGCTGAAAGACATCGATCAGTTGTGCTGCGACAAGAAGCGGAAGGACTACGGAAGTCCCTGGAGCATTCAGATGCATATTTTTTGGTGCAACAGCAAGCGTTGGAGGATTTTAGCGCCAAACAGGAGAAAGCTAATCAGCTTGCTAAGCTTATTGCCAGCATGGTGGATACCCAGGAAAACGTTTCTTGAGCTCTTCTGAAGTTGTTTCAGTTATGCTCTTGTTTTGCTGCCGCGTTTATTACCGGTGGCCAATTTTGACGGCCGATGTATGTAATATGTTGCTTTGTTCCCTATATTTGCAATCGGTGGCGAACTTTGATGCCCAGTGGATGTAATATGTGTAATAGCGGTAATAGGCTAGCGCTAATTGCTTGCTTATTTATTTCCTTATTGTCTTGTAGTCACTGCAGTTCTTTTTCTGTGTTTTTCTAGTGGCCACAATAGCCTATTTTTGGTAACTAGGCCAAAATAATCATGGCAACACACGGACTGTTGTAACCATGGGCCTCCTGCAGGCCATATGATCCATGGGCCTTCGTCCGGCAGTAGGATCCATTGGCCTTCTATACGGGCTGTAGGGTCCATCGGCCTTCTATACGGGCCTTAGGGTCCATGGGCCTTCTACGGGTCGTACGATCCATGGGCCTTCTACGGGCCGTACTATCCATGGGCCTCATACGGGCCCTAGGATCCATGGGCCTTCTACAGGGCGTATCAATTTCGCCAATCATGGGCCGTACTATTCGTGGACCATAACGGGCCGTTAATAGGCCGTATTTGATAACTCTATGAAAACAGCCCAACGGGTTTTTTTGACATGAAAACGGCCCAACGTATTAACGGTCCGCAAACGGGCCGACTGTAACGACGGGCTGAATTTGGCCCACAAGCAAAAAATGACAGTAACGGGCCGTATGTAACCGAATGCTGCAAATGAGCCCAAGAATCAATGGGCCCTGAGAAGGCCGAAAGATAACTTGGGCTGGAAACGACCCAATGGAATAACGGGCCGTTAATGGGTATAAAGTGATACACTGTTCATTACGGGCCAGTTTCACCACGGGCCGTTAATGGGCCAAGAGTTACAAAGGTCCTCATATCACTACTAGGGAAAACCCTAGCAGTATCGCTGGTTTTGTGCTCACTAGTAGCGCGGGTAGGCGCGCTACTAATAAGGCGCCTGACTCATCGCTTAGCGATAATGCGTGCTCTCATGGCCATTGCTAGGACGAATAGCTGCATCGTTTGTTCACTCCAATGCTACTGCTAATGTAACTACTGGCAGCGTGTTTTCTCTCCATTGGTACTAGTATTCTTTTTTTATTTTTTCATTTTTAGTTTATTTATTCGCTATCGTACAAATATTGATACAATACCGGTTATGAGGTTTACATCATTATGTCCATAAAAGTGTCAAATAAAGGTGGATTAGTTTCAAGTGGAGGCAATATGTGGTGCATGTCAAAAGTATACTACTAACCCAAACTTGATCTAGTTTGGACTAGTAGTACTTTCGTTGTGCACCACATGTTGCCACCACTAGTAGCACAAGATATTTAATCATCATCATGGTCATTACCACCAATAGTATTTATTTAATCACCACTAACACTAGCTAATAATCCTCATCATAGTCATTACCATCAACACTAGCTATTTTATCATCATAGTAATAGTGTAGCACATCATCACCCTGAAACTCATTTCTAGCTAGCTAATCACTCCTGCTGCTCTCTCTTAGGTAAAACAACATAAAACATGTGTAGCTCTCCTCCTTGACCAAGTTGGAGCATGCAGGTGAACCTGTCTCCTAACCGTGGTTAGCGCCTCTGTTTGCTCCCTAGTACTTCTCTGCGCTCCCCCATCACATATTTGGTCCAGTCTTGCACTATTAAGCATCCATCGCTAATCTTGAATGCACTAAAGTAATCTATAGGGTATCTTAGCCGTAAGCTGATAATACTCATGGTACCTTTAGTCTCGATCCCATAAGGAACAACATTCATCGGGAGTCCCTGTTGAAGAACATCGTATGGTAACATACTTAGCAATGAAGTTTAGCTTTAGAAATAATGTATGGAAAAGATGCACTGAGGACAATTAGTAAAAATCTTACCATCCTTCCTAAATAGATGTGACCGTAGTTCATTACAAACACTATTGGTCGCACGTTTTCAGTACTAATATTTCTAAATCCAGGAAGAAAATTTGTCTTGACAGTACCAAGATCCTCAAGCCATGAAACATAATGACTTAGCTCCTCGCAGTTTAGGTCAGCCTCGGGACAGTAGTAGGTCATGTCTACCAAGCGCTGGACATGTTTGCTTGCAATCGAAATAAGCTGACAATACAAATTAGTTGTCAACTATTTTTGAATAAACAATATCAAAGACATAAATATGGTTGAGAAAATTACGTAATGGTATAACTGGAGGCGTCTGCACATCGACCCAGATGTCGGTATTACCTTCAATATCATCTTCCGGACGAATATCAAAGGTGATAACCATATCAGGCTCAAATGCATAAGTCTTGCATAGTGCTCGCCATGTTTTGCATCCAAAATAGGTGTAGTCGTCTGAATTGTATAATTTTGCATGGAAAATATAACCATGCTCGGTCTTCAAATAAACTTTCTTTACCTCCGTAGTATGACTGAAACCTATCTTATCCAATACAAAAACTCTTGCATGGCAGGGGATACGCTAGTAGAATAGTAAAAAAAATATAAGTTGAAGCAAATGAAGCAGATGTCATGCTTAATTACGAAAAAAGACTTGTCGTTATGACTTCATCGTATCCACTTGAAGTTCTCGTCGACTTGATCTTTGAAGCGCCTATCATCATCTAGGAAGATTCCGTCAAGACAGGCGCTTCGTCTTCGCAGATTTGCAAATACCGAAATCCTTTTCGTAAATGGACATTTCCTATGTTCATAGTTAAAACATTAATTGAAAATCGATCGAAGATAACTACCAGGATACTCAACACACAAATCCGGGGCACTCGATATTTCCTACATAGAATCTGGCACAAGTCATGCCAAAATTCACGAGAAAATCCGGCATGACCTTTGCTAAAATAGGACATATCGAGCGCCTGAAATTTGCCGGAACGGAAATGAATCAACACTCCGCAAAACATAGGCCACTTTCGGAGGTGTAACCTGCAAACATGACCGCCACTTGGATATTGAGTAACACAAGATATACATTTCAAAATATCTTATAGGACTCAAATTAGCATGCATTCAATAAGCAAAAGTAAATCATCTCATGCGTACGTACATCGTCGAATATTATAACTAATACATCATGAATAGTTTCATACATATAACATCACTAATACAACTAAAACCCTAGCACACGACGGGTATCGGCGCAGGCGGTGGACACCATAGAGAAGGAACCATCACGGGATCATAGCTCAGTGAGATCCTCGGAGAACCTGCCGGTATTGAAGAACCTGTGCTCCAACGCAAACAAGTAGCGACGGACGTGCGCATCCTCCTCATCGACACGGTGACGCACTACCTCATGGAGTCCTCGAGCCTCTGGACCGCCATCGGCCCACGCGACCACCACCAAAGAAGGTTCGGTCAACGACAGTGGCTCCTCACCAACATGCGTCCCCGGTAGGTAGCGCCTCCAGTACCACCCGGCGGAGCCAGGTCCCGGACATGGCCCATCTGGTCAAGCGGTGTCGTCCTCCGCCGACTCGACGACGAGGATGCGGGATAGGCATCGTCCACGTCGATGCGGGAAAAATTGCTTTAACTAACAAATAGCAACAAGTTCTTACTAACTAGTTCTATTAATTCAACTAGTTCTTACTAAAAATAAACTTACTATAAATAAAAATATTCTAATACCTAATTAGTACCTAGTTCTTACTAACTAATTAGTACCTAGGGACTCTTGCCTAATTACCATCTAATTTGATGAACCTATAGGGGTGGAAAGTGGTAGCGGATATTCCAATTATCCAACTATAAAGTGAAATAAGTGGTCAAATTTTACTCGTTTTATGATTCATCTTAGAAATTTGATTCGTTTCCACCCTTACATGAACCCTAACTCATTTGCCGCATCCGCATCCAATTTGTTTCCACTCTTACATGAACCCTAACTAATTTGATGCAACTAAAATATAAAAAAAAACCTAGGCAGAGGTAGGGGAGAGGGAGGAGGCGTGCTCACCTCGGGTGCTTTGACGAGGAGGGCAGGTGGCGTCGAGGTTGGGGTCGGGGCTCGAGGCCTTGGCGGATGGTGGCGTCGAGGTCGGGGTCGGGGGCAGCGTCCGGGGCGGTGTTGAGGTCGGGGGCGGGGCGGCGTTGAATCTGGGGTCGGGGCGGCGTAGAGGGTGTGCGGAGAGCGCGTGGCGGCCGACGGGCGACAGCGGCAGCGAGAGTGTGGACAGTTGGATTTGGGGAAGTGGTCGTGGGGAAGGACAAACCCCGTGGTTAAGTCAGAGGTAGCGATGGCAGCGTTCGGGAAGAGCGCTACTGCTACGTTAGCTACAACGCTTCTGGGATACACGCTACTGCTACTCCTTTCTCTTTTTTCCATTTTCCATTTAGTTTTTTTCAAATTTTATTTTTTTTCCTTTCACCTTATTCTATTTCTTTCATTTTCAATTACCTTTCTATTTGCTTTCCATTTAATTTTATATCCTTTAGCAGTAGCGAGTTTAATATAAAACGCGCTGCTACAGAGAATGTAGCGGTAGCCTTGATTCGTTATAGGTCGCTACTACTATGTGAAGCCTATCGGCTAAGCCGTGGGAATTTTAGTAGTAACGTGTTTAGGGCAGCACGCGCTACTTCTAGAACTTTATCTGCAACGCGGTTTGCCCAGGCGCGCAACTGCTAGTTAGCACCAGCGTGCTTTTTTGACCCTCGATGCTGCTAAAGTTCTGTGTATAAGGTTTTCCCTAGTAGTGTATGGGCCGAAAGAAGTGATGGGCCACACATGGGCCGGAAGTTAAAACGGGCTGAATCATATGGGACGGCCCAGATGACGCTACTGGGCCTAATTCGGATAGGGCGTAACAGGCCCTGGGTTAGCGGGATGTAAATGGGCTATATGCGAACAGGCCGTTAACAGGCTTACCGTGGGCTGGGCCGCTACCTTTTGACCAAGTCAAACGGGCCGGCCTTTTCACAGGAATGGGCCTCTGTTGGGTCGTCCCATGTGTCGTCGTATCATAGGCGACTTTGGTCCAATGAACGGATGACATCTGTCCCAACGGTGAGCCGACACGTGTTTCCTCCAGCCAATGATGATTTTACACGTGGAAAATCCCCATTGGCCGGGGCTGTTAACGGGTTATCGGATCCAAAACCCGACCCGGTAGCTTACCGGCGTTCCGTTATGGTGGATGCCACATGTCGGTCACCCTTGACGATAGCACTTCTATGACGCGCGATTTATCGTCATGGAAGGGGACACTTCCGTGATGATAATTTTCGTAATGTCATGGAACACTTCTACGACAGCACAGGTATGACTATCTTGATTCGGTCATAAAATCGTCATGGATGTACATGCATGACAGAAAACGCGACTGAGGGAGTTCCGGACTAGGGGGTGTCCGGATAGCCGAACTATCATCATCGGACGGACTCCAAGACTATGAAGATACAAGATTGAAGACTTCGTCCCGTGTCCGGATGGGACTTTCCTTGGCATGGAAGGCAAGCTTGGCGATACGGATATGTAGATCTCCTACCATTGTAACCGAGTCTGTGTAACCCTAGCCCTCTCCGGTGTCTATATAAACAGGACGGTACTGTAGTCCATAGGGCGAACAACAATCATACCATAGGCTAGCTTCTAGGGTTTAGCCTCTTTGATCTCGTGGTAGATCCACTCTTGTAACACACATCATTAATATTAATCAAGCAGGGGCGTAGGGTTTTACCTCCATCAAGAGGGCCCGAACTGGGTAAAACATCGTGTCCCTTGTCTCCTATTACCATCCGCCTAGACACACAGTTCGGGACCCCCTACCCGAGATCCGCCGATTTTGACACCGACATTGGTGCTTTCATTGAGAGTTCCTGCAATGTCGCCACCGATAGGCCCGATGGCTCCTTGATCATCAACAATGACGCGGTCCAGGGTGAGACTTTTACGCCGGACAGATCTTCGTGTTCGACGGCTTTGCTGCGGGCAATTAAGCAGCCATCTGGAGCAGATCGAAAGCTACGCCCGGGCGTCATGTCGATTTGGAAGTTTAAACTATACGGCCGATATACGCGGAGACTTGATCTTCGACGGATTCGAGCCGCAGCAGCCAGCCGCCGTCTTGTCTCGATGGGCATGATCTAGCTCTGCAGCGAGCGGTGCCTCGAGGCGCACTGAATCCGCTCCGACCCTTAATCCGGGCCGGATTCCCGATCGAGGACGAGTGGTTGGACACCGCCTCGGGGCTTTAATCTCACGGCAATTGAACCGAACTCCATCCCTGTCGCTGCGAAGACCTCGACTCTGTGGTGCGGACTCCTCTCCGGACTCCGAACCCTCCGCGCCCTTGCCAATCGAATCCGATCGGGCGCCCGTTATGGAGTTCACGGCCACGGTCATCTTTCAGCACTCGCCCTTTGGCGACATCCTGATTTCACTAAAGTCTCTCTCTTTATCCGGAGAGCCCTGGCCGGACTGCGGTCAGGACGGTTGGGATGCGGACGACGAAGAAATTCAAAGCCCACCCACCACCCACTTGGTAGCCGCTGTCGATGATCTAACTGACATGCTAGACTACGACTCCGAAGACATCGACGGTATGGACGACGATGCTAGAGACGAACAAGACCCAGCGCCTACAGGGCACTGGAAGGCCACCTCGTCATACGACATGTATATGGTGGACATCCCAAAAGATGGGAACGACGATGGAACAACAGAGGATGACCCCTCCAAGAAGCAGCCCAAGCGCCGGCGTCAGCGGCGCCGCTCTAAATCCTGCCACAGCAAGAATGAAGATTCTGGCACCAGAGATAACAATACACCGGATAGTGCCGAAGACAATCCACTCCAAAGAAGATCCGGTAGCAGGAGGATGGAGACGCCCGACTCTCACGAGAGAGCGGCGTAAGAAGAGGTAGAGGATTATATGCCTCCCTCCGGAGACGAAGCAAGCCTCGACGATGATGAATTAAATGCGTGCCTTAGGATCTCGTCTAACAAGAGCTGCTTTTAGACGCAGGCTTATGGCCACGGCGAACAGCCTCAAGAAAAGCAGCAACAACTTAGAGCTGATCGGGATCTGCTAGCCGACAGATGGATGAAGTCCTCGCGGCGAAGAGCATAAGCTTCGAACGCCCCTCAAAAGCTACCCTAAACACAAGCTGCTCCCCGATTAGAGGAGGAGGCTTATGAACCCGCATCACCAGGAGACAATACGGCTGACCGACCACCCCGTGGTCGCGACAGAGAGGCATCTACGCCCTTCACTAGAACCGTACCCCGGCATCGCTCAAAAAGCACACGGCCACAGGGGAACGCTCCGGACCTGCGAGATATATTGGAGGACAAGGCAAGACAATCAAGATCGATCTATGGATCGCGTGGGCGCCCCACGGTACGTGACGACAACCGTCGCGCCGGACACAGGAAGTCCGGCCGGGTCAACAAAATGCATAAAGCTCTTTCGAGCTCCGTCGTGATATCGCCCAGTACAGAGGCGCCGCACACCCATTATGCTTCACAGACGAAGTAATGGTGATCATCAAATCCCCGAAGAGTTTAAACCCGTCAATATTGAATCCTATGATGGCACAACAGACCCTGCGGTTTGGATCGAAGACTATCTCCTTCACATCCACATGGCCCGCGCACATTTATCTTCACGCCATCAAATACCTCCCCCTCAAGCATAAAGGACCAGCCCGGCATTGGCTCAACAGCTTGCCAGCAGAGTCAATTGGGAGCTGGGAGGACCTGGAAGCCGCATTCCTCGATAACTTCCAGGGCACTTATGTGCAACCACCAGACGCTGATGACCTAAGCCACATAATTCAGCAGCCAGACGAATCGGCCAGACAATTCTGGACACGGTTCTTAACCAAAAAAAATCAAATCGTCGACTGTCCGGATGCGGAGGCCCTCGCGGCCTTCAAGAATAACATCCGCGACGAGTGGCTTGCCCGACACCTAGGACAGGAAAAGCCGAAATCCATGGCAGCCCTCACATCACTCATGACCCGCTTCTGCGGGTGAGGACAGCCAGGCTAGCACGCAGCAACAACCTCAGCAAAAATTCTGGCAGTCCGGACTTCAAGGACCGAAATGGCAGGCTGCGTCGTAACAAAAACAAACGCCGCATTAATAGCGACAATATTGAGGATACGACAATCAATGCCGGATTCAGAGGCTCTAAACCCGGTCAGCGGAAAAAGCCATTCAAAAGAACTACTCCGGGTCCGTACAATTTGGACCAAAAACTCGACCGCTTGTGCCAGATACACGGCACCCCAAAAGCCAGCTAACCACACCAACAGGGACTGTTGGGTATTCAACGAGCAGGCAAGTTAATTGCCGAAAACAATGACAAGGCTGCATAGCGATGACGAGGACGAGACCCAACCGCCGAACAATAGAGGATGAAGGGTTCCCCACAGTGCGGACGGTGAACATAATATACGCAACGCACATACCCAAAAGGGAGCGGAAGCGTGCACTCGAGGATGTCTACGCGATGGAGCCAGTTGCCTCAAGTTCAATCCATGGTCCTCCTGCCCGATCACTTTAGACCGAATGGACCACCCCACCAGCATCCGCCACGGCGGATTCGCCGCACTGGTCTTAGACCCAATCATCGATGGATTTCACCTAACCAGAGTCCTGATGGACGGCGGCAGCAGCCTGAACCTGCTTTACCAGGATACAGTGCGCAAAATGGGCATAGACCCCTCAAGGATTAAACCTACCAAAACGACCTTTAAAGGTGTCATACCAGGTGTAGAAGCCAATTCTACAGGCTCAATTACACTGGAAGTGGTCTTCGGATCCCCGGATAACTTCCGAAGCTAGGAGTTAATCTTCGACATAGTCCTGTTCCGCAGCGGCTATCATGCCTTGCTTGGACGTACCGCGTTTGCAAAGTTCAAGGCGGTGCCGCACTACGCATACCTCAAGCTCAAGATGCGAGGCCCTCCTGGAGTCATCACGGTCAACGGAAACACTGAACGTTCTCTCCGCACGGAGGAACATACAATGACTCTTCTTGGCAGAAGTGCAATGCAGCCTCTTAAGGAAATTCTCGAGTCCGCCGTTAAGCGGCCGGACAGCCTAAGCCGCCAGAGAGTAACTTACAACAAGACCACAGCACGTTCGAGCACGTGTAGCAAAGGCGGCCCCAACCCCAGCCTCTCTGCGAAACGTCAGCAGGTCCTTCGGCGTACACCATTACGCTCTGAAGATACCATGGGCATGGGGAGAGGGCACGACCACGATAAACCTGCATCATGCGGCTCAACCACACCAGGGGCTCTCAAGTGTGTCGTTCCTTTTCTTTTCTTTTTACCTTTTACTTTTTATCCACAGGGACTCCGTTTGTCGAGAGGCCTGTCCGGCAGCCGAACCTGCCGAACTCACGATGCAACAACCAGGGAAGGATAAAGGCTACAACGAATATACAGGTGGTCTCCATTACGAGCATTTTTATACACCAATCTGCAGCCTACCCCTGGAGGGGGACATGTTTAACAGTCCCATACCTTGCTTATCGCACTATTTGTACGCTCTACATTCGTAGCAACACTTATTGAATAAAACAATGCATCACCTTTTTGCTTATAAATTGCATTTCTTATTCATTCATGTGTTCATTCACGGCATGTTGCATCCGTACTCTTTGGTACGGCTAATATACACCAGGGGCTTATGTTTCCCGCATTATGGTGTGATGAGTCCGAACACTTTCACAAGTGCGGCACCCCGAACTTATAGCACTATATGCATCGGCTCCGAATCATGTCTTGGGTCAATAGTTGGGTTTGCCCGGCTCCCATGTTTTGGTACCTTACGTTCCGTTATATCGGCTAAGGTAGCACTGGGAGAACCACTGCGATTCCGCCCCAGTTGAGCTGGGTTAACGCCTCAGTGGAGAAAGCTAAAACTGACCGTCATGATGAGGCGAGAGACCGGTCGCTGTTCGAGAGGTTTTTTGCGAGTCCTTAAATACTTATGCCGCTTAGAGCGAGGAGCCGGATACTGTCCGGCCAAGGCGTGGATAGCGCCCCAAATTCGGCCTTCCGAAGACTAGGGGCTTCGCCGAAATTTAAAATTATAGAATTCTAGGGCTAAGTGAGAGTGTTCAAGCATTATTGGTCCGGTTGCCTTGTTCGCTGTGTTGAGCGCCTCCCTAGATGGACCCAAAAATGGGAACAAGAGCGCTCAAGTTTATCCCGAACACCCCAGCACTCGTGGCATGGGGGTTGAAGCCGACGACTTGCCATCTCTCAGATTTGATAAACAGCCGCACAGAACGTAATATTTTAAATTAACAAGCGTTGCTTAGCGCATATGAACTAAATTTTCAGCGCACATGATAACAAAATGGGAGTCTACTCAAATATTACATCTTTGGAGCACTCACCCGCAATAGTGCGGGCGCCCTTCAGCACACTCTTATAATACATCTCGGGCGTGTGATGCTCCTTGCCCTCTGGTGGTGGGTCCGTCACGAGCTTCGGGCATCCATCTTGCCCAGTGCACCTTTGCGCGGGCAAGGGCCCGACGGGCACCCTCAATACAAGCGGAATGCTTGATAACTTCAACCCACGGGCACGCATCCATCAGCCGCCGCACCAGGCCGAAGTAGCTCCCAAGCAGGGCCTCCTTAGGCCACAGCCGAACTATGAGGCCCTTCATGGCCTGTTCGGCCGCCTTTAGAGCTTCGACCAGCTGCTTCCACTGGTCGTTAAAAGGCACCGGATGTCCGCCTCGGCATCTTGAGACCGGAAGACCTTCTCCGTCGAGCTCCCCTCCTCATCCCGGTAGAATGCGGCAGCATCGGACACGCTGCGAGGAAGATCTGTGAACGCTCCTGGAGAGCTCCGAATTCGGTAAGCAAGAGGTAATTAACTCTCACATGCTTACTTTGCATGAAAAATGCCTTACCCGCTGCAATTTTCTTCACCGCATCAATCTCCTGGAGGGCCTTGTAGGCTTCGGCTTTAGCGGCTTTGGCACTCTCAAGAGCCGTTGCAAGCTCAGACTCTCGAGTCTTCGAGTCAAGCTCCAAGTTCTCATGTTTTGTCACGAGATCCTGGAGCTCTTGCTGTACCTCCGCCACCCGCGCCTCCTGCTTCTCTCGCTCGGTGCGCTCCGCGGCCGCATTACGTTCGGCCGCGGCCACCGCCTCCTTCAGGGTCGCCACCTTGTTAGTAGCCCCTACAATACCCATGTTATCCTTGTCATTTTTCTTGCAACCAAATCCTTTTCTGTAGGGTACAATTTTCATAAGGTATTACTCACCTTCTTTTTCCTCGAGCCGCTTCTTGGCATGGCCGAGCTTGTTCTCGGACCGCTCGAGGTTTTCCTTCAAAGTATTGACCTCCATGATCGGTCTTGGCGGAGATCAAAGAAGACACCTGCAATCCCATATTGACATATTTTTATGACTCCTGTGTTTATCTTTCTAAAGATCCTCAGTCCGGCTTTTCTTTCCAACACCGAACCGAGCATCGGGCTACTCTTGTCTATGCGGTACCATTTTACATATATTGAAATTCTTACCTCAAAGCTCGTTAGAAGGCTACTTGAGCTTCGGTCAGCCCGCTCTTGGCGAGCTGAACCTTGAATCACCGCACTTATAACAGTGCGGTGTTCCTCTTTGATGGAGGCGCCGTTGAGCGCCTCAAGAAATTATCCGGCACCTCCCGGTTGGACGGAGGCAGCCGGGCGTCATGTCTTGCCCTTCTTACGAAGGGGTCGCCCGGCGGAATCCGGAGCCACTGTGGCCTCCGGGGCTGAATCCGGTGCACAGTCCGGGAGGGTGTCCTGTGACACCTCCGGGGCCTCCTCCTCCTGGTGGGTCCTTTTCTGGGATCCCACCTCGGCGTCGTCCGCGGCACGGGGGTGGAGGCAGTCGGAAGGGAATCCATATCCGACGCACCCAAGGACCCGCCGGCAAACGGGAAGATCATCCTTGGGCAGACTGCAGGGTTGTATGCGGCATTAGAAAGACATTATGTGGCGAAAATAAAAAACCTTGAAGTTATTCGGGAGTCCGGATACTTACGATCTCGCCAGGGGCTTGGCCCTTGGAGGCCAGTCCTAAATGCGTCACTTTGGCGTTGGCGGAGCAGTCCGGGAAGTGTTTTTCCCTTCATGGACCCTTCGGCCTCCCTTGTTGGGGAGGCCTTCCTTTCCTTTCCTCCCCCCGCTGGGGGAGAGGCTTTCTTCTTCTCCTCCTCGCCTTGGTGGGAGGAGTCGGCCTTGGATTCATCATCCGATAGCACCTGAAAATGGGAACTCTTCCGAGTCCCCGTGGCCGTCTTCTTGGCCTTCTTCTCCGTCACCACGTGGGGTGCCGGAGCCAGCAACCCCCTTAGGCGGGCGTCCGCTGGGTCCTCTGGCAATGGGGCCGGACAGATAATCCGTCCGGCCTTCGCCAGCCATTCCTGTCAAAGGTAAAGGGAGTTTAGGTCCCGCATAGATCCAAACTATGGAAAACAAGTGGTGAAATCACTTACCTCGTCGGCGGGGCCAGCTGCGGCGGAATCCGCGATCTTCGGTAGCGGATGCGGAGCTTCGGCGCCTTTGAACGGCACCTTCCAGACATCTTCGTGACGTAGTGTCAAAGAGCCCGCTCGAGTGCAGTGCTGCACCGGATCAAACTCCCACATGTTGAAGCCCCGTCGCTGGCACGGGAGAATCTGGCAGATGAGCATGACCTGTACTACGTTGACAAGCTTGAGCTTCTTGTCCACCAGCTTCTGGATACAGGCTTGGAGTCCGGTCAGCTCCTCCGAGTCCCCCCAAATCCGGCCACTCTCTTTCCAGGAGGTGAGCCGTGTAGGGATGCCAGATCTGAATTCGGGGGCCGCTGCCCAATCAGGGTCACGCGGCTCGGTGATGTAGAACCACCCCGATTGCCACCCCTGGATGGTTTCCACGAAAGTGCCCTCCGGCCACGTGAACGTGGGACATCACGCCCACCATGGCGCCTCCGCACTCCGCTTGGCTGCCCTTCACAACCTTCGGCTTGACACTGAAGGTCTTGAGCCACAAGCCGAAGTGGGGCTGGATGCAGAGGAAGGCCTCGCACACGATGATAAACGCCGACATGTTGAGGATGAAATTCAGGGCTAGATCATGGAAATCTAGGCCGTAGTAGAACATGAGCCCCCGGACAAAGGGATGAAGCGGGAAGCCCAGTCCGCGGAGGAAATGTGGAAGAAATACAACCCTCTCATGGGGCCTGGGGTTGGGGACGAGCTCTCCCTCGTCGGGGAGCCGATGCGCGATGTTGCTGGACAAATATCCGGCATCGCGCAGCTTCTGGATCTGCCCCTCCGTGACGGAGGAGGCCATCCACTTGCCTCCCGCTCTGGACATAGTTGGAGAAGGTTGAGGTGAGAAGTGCGGACTTGGGCGCTGGAGCTCGAGTTCGCGGAGATGGATAAGCCAAGGAGGAAGAAGGCACAGGTAAAAGGGTTGGATCTTTATCCCCTTATATGGGCGGACAAAAACATGTGTCCCCACCGGCCTGGTAAAACTCGCTTATCTCCCAAGCGCCACAATCAATGGCGCGGTTGGGTTACCCACGTCCGTATTGATGGGAATCCCGGAATAAGGGGAACACGATCTCTGCTCGACAAGACGTGCCAAGGAAAACGCCGCTAAACGCTACCGAGGTGGAACAATAAAAACAATTTGAGTAAAGGCTTGGTAGTGGTGCGACGTCACGCCACCGAGAATCTGACAGAGATTGATCTTGTGTAATATTATTCTCTCTGGTGGTATGTGGAATTTATTTTTGCAGAGCGGACACTATCCTGGTGTTCACAATCTTCTATAAATTATTCGGAGGAAGAACCCGCCTTGCAATGCCGAAGACAACATGCGTGCGGACTTCGTCGTCATTAAAGCCTGGTTCAGAGACTCTTGAGGAGTTCCGGACTAGGGGGTGTCCGGATAGCCGAACTATCATCACCGGCCAGACTCCAAGACTATGAAGATACAAGATTGAAAACTTCGTCCCGTGTCCGGATGGGACTTTCCTTGGCGTGGAAGGCAAGCTTGGCGATACGGATATGTAGATCTCCTACCATTGTAACCGACTCTGTGTAACCCTAGCCTTCTTCGGTGTCTATATAAACCGGACGGCTGTAGTCCATAGGACGAACAACAATCATACCATAGGCTAGCTTCTAGGGTTTAGCCTCTTTGATCTCGTGGTAGATCCACTCTTGTAACACACATCATCAATATTAATCAAGCAGGATGTAGGGTTTTACCTCCATCAAGAGGGCCCGGACCTGGGTAAAACATCGTGTCCCTTGTCTCTTGTTACCATCCGCCTAGACGCACAGTTCGGGACCCCCTACCCGAGATCCGCCGGTTTTGACACCGACAGCGACCTACTGTGACAAACACGTATCATCACGGAAGTGTATTTTTTTTCTGGTGGTTGCCCCGGCAACTGCCCCTCTGACAAAAGGCTGGTCCAGGTTAGGCTTACCTTCATTGCTCTCGTTCGTATTGCTTCAGATCCCGTTTCTTGATCTTGCCATCTTGCTTCCGAAATCTCCAGATCCGTCTCAACCTTTCACCTCCAGCGAGCAATGGCGCCCCGAAAGACCGAGACCGGGCCTCCACCGGCCTGGTACTCGCCGGCTCTGGATCCCCCAAACAGGACGGAGAAGAATCTCGCCCTCACGCGCCTAATGACGGTGGCACAAGGCAGCGAGATGGGGGAGACTGCGCTCCGGCCCGGCTCCGCCCAGCTCGAGGACAAGGGGAGCACCTTCTATCCCTTCTTCATGAGCACCGTCATTGCTGGTCTGGTGCCTCCTTTCTCTGAGTTCTTCTTTGCTGTCCTCCGCCAGTATAAGCTGCATGCTTTGCATCTCCACCCCAACTCTGTTCTCCTCCTGTCGATCTTCGCCTACTACTGCGAGGCACACGTCGGGGTGATGCCCTCCGTGGCCTTGCTTTGCCACTTCTTCTCCCTCCGAGTCACTGGCACCAATATCTCGGCATGCGCAGGCTTTGTTGCGTACTCCAAAGCCAACGCCGTGTCGAAGGACCGGAAGAGGGCCGACGGCTTCCGGAGCAAGTGGGTCATGATGAATGCCGGATGGACCAACTCCCGGCTGGCGCTGCCCACGGGGCAGCCCCAGACCGTCGAGGCGTGGTCTCGTGCGAAGCTTGATGAACGACGGGCGAAGTTGGTGCTGGAGAAGATGAACGCTGGCCTGAGGCCAGGCAACCTGAGGGGGGCGAAGCTGACCGGGGCCACGCTCCAGAGGGAGTTCTTGGCGCACCGGGTGCCTCCACTTCAGGCGCACTCGCGCCCGCTGTGGAGGCTCGAGGATGCGGACGCCGTCCTCCGCCTGAGCTTGGAGGCCCTGGCTGACAAGGATCTGACCGCAGCTCTCCGCTTCCTGGTCGGAGAGGACGTGGCAAGCCCGGAGGGCGCTCTGGTCCCCTTGTTCCTTCGCGAAGACTGGGAGCGGGTGGTGGACACCATGCCCACCTTTGACGGGGACAGTCTGGTGCCGGCGGAGCCTCTTATGGGGCCGGCGGTGAAGGTGACGGTGGACTTGTCCTCCGATGTTTCCGGCGGGGGAGAGGAGGAAGATGAGAGGAGGAGGTAGAGCGCGACTCGGAGGCGACCATCGAGGGGATGGGGGAGACTTCCCCTTGGCGCAGGTCCGGCGCCCTCCGCTCCATGCCAGACGACAACGAAGCCAGCGCCAGGAGAGGGGGAGAGGACCCGCCTTTGATCCCGAAGAAGGACAGGTCGGGGCTGATCCCCCGAGGGTCTACTCCAGCCCTGGTGCTGCCCGAATCCAGCTCCAGCCCTTCCGGTGCGCCTCCCTATGCTGCCGGACCTCCCGAGGCTGAGCCCCGTAGGAGGCTCTCAGGCTTCATGGTCGGCCGGAGGCCGTTGGAACACGCGGCAGCCAATCAGTAAGTACTCAAACTCTGCTTTGCTCTTGTTTTTGCCGTCAAAGCTTGATATCCTCCCTTGTTTGGGTAGACCGCCGGTTGCGGCGAAGAGGCTGAAAGGGGACACAGCGGCCCTACTCGGGGCAGGCGCGTCTGCTGTGGCCGTGCCTTCACCAGCGGGAAAGGGAGGCAGCGGGGCTCGCACCTCCCCTGCCCGATCGTGCTCGCGATGCCAGGAGGGACGCTCTAGGAGGGAGCCAACCCCCATGGCCCCGCTGACTCTGGAGGCGCCTGCGCTTGATGCTGTTGCGGAGGTTGCCAAGGCTCAGGAGGTCCCGGCCTCTCAAGCCGTGATCACAATGTCGTCTTCTCCTCCTACTCCGCCGGTTCCCGTCTCCTCTGACTCCTCCGCCGCCTTGGACCATGCTACTGACGAGCTGAGTCGGCTGCGAGAAGATCTCCAGGGCGCTAACCCCCGCTTGGTGGTCGGGCGCCTGGAGTTGGTCTCTGGCTGGGCTCGTTCCGCCGCTTCTGTCCGAGCGGCGCTGAGCCAGGCTATGATAGCTTCCGAGGAGGAGAAGCAAGTCACCTCCCAGGCCATAGCCGCTCGCGACGCGGCGTTGAAGGATGCTTCAACCATCAAGGGCCGCTGCAAGGCGCTGGAGGACGAGCTGCAAGGCCTGCGTGATGAGCTCGCCCAGGAGGTCCGTGACCGTTAGGCGAAGGAGGAGGAGATGAAGGCTAGGGAGGCTGCCGTCAGGGACCGCGACAGCGAACTCTCGGCTGATCACGGCCGGCTGAAGACGCTGGAGCAGACGCTGAAGGCGGAGAGGGTTGAGCTGGACGCCAGGGCGAAAGTCTTGGCCGAGGATCGTGCGGCCTTCGCGGACTACGAGGTGAGATCTCGCAAGGCGCTGAGGACGCTTTATGAAGAGGGTTTGGAGAAGCCGCTGGCCAGAGCCACGGAAGGCCCCGCCAAGCTACTTCCCTTCCTGGTCGAGGTGCTTGAGGAGGTCGTGACCGGCATCGGCCCCATGGCCGAGGTTGAAGCTCGCGTCCTTTCCTCCGCAGCGATGATGCGGATCCTCAGCCACGTCTACCTCCAGAACCCCCAATGCCAACCTGGACGACCTGCTGGAGCATGTGGATGTCGAGCGCTCCGCCGCTGCTGAGGCCGTGAAGGGCCGAGCGGAGGCCTTCCTGGCGAAGTTCCGCGCCTTCAACACTGCGCCCAAGCAAGGTGCTGCTGGCTCCCCGCGGCCTCCGGGGGTGGACCTGACAAGTGCAACTCCACCACGAGTGACGGCGCTGCCCAAGGGTGATCTTCTCGCGGCTTCTTTCCTGCTCCAATTCCTGGAACATGTATCGTGCCTCGTGAAGGCATTTAAACTTGTGTTTGGTATCGTGAGAACAATTTATGGTCTGTAATATTTGCTTCTGAATTTCCGAGATTTTGCAGTTTCCTTCCTATTTGCTTTGTGTTCTACGTTGGCAGGGCCCGGCCCCGGGCATACCTCAGCCGCCGTTAGCCCCGACCGGATCACCAGGATAGGACTAAGGAGTGAGGGGCTACGTGGCAAGTTAGGCTCCTGAGTCGCGATGCTCAGGAGTCCCCCTTGACGCACAAACAACAAATAGGGAGGGGGTGTAGGAGTGGATCTGTCGTTCTACGTCGGCAGGGCCTGGCCCCGCGCATACCTCAACCGCCGTTAGCCTTTCGGAACTAAGGAGTGAGGGGCTACGTGACCAGTTAGGCTCCTGAGTCGCGATGCTCAGAAGTCCCCCTTGACGCTCAAACGGTCTTCATACCTTGGCTCCGCTCGGGGAGGGGGGCGCGATGACCAGGTCCGAGGGACCTGGCTGGGCGGCGTGTGCTCGGGCGTGACCCGGGCATAGCCCCCATGTCCAGCCCCCTCGCGCAGCGCTCCCGAGGGGAGGCGTTGTGACGAGGCCAGACACTGTGCTCTGGGCTCCCTGAGGTTGATACAGCCGTGGGCTTCCCTCAGTTGTTTATCACCAGCGCGGAGCATAGCGCTTCCGTATGTGTACGGGCATAGCCGCTCCTCAGCATCATCGTCAGCCAGCGCGGAGCATGGTGCTTCCACTGGTATGTGGGGGGGGGGGGGCTCCAGGAGGAGCCCCCGGGGCGTGTACAACCTCGCCCTGTGTAAGTGCATCTAGTGCCCCTTAGTGATTTTGGTGTATTGAAGACTTATAGGTTAAGGGTCTAATGTGTTTATGAGTGTACACAGGTCTATAAGTCTATGAGGAGTTTGATATTTACAGATAAATTCGACCCCTAAAAATGAAGTTCTTCGACTGAAGACTTTGGTATTCTGAAGACTTTCTGAAGACTTTGAAAGTGAAGAAATTGGTGTGACCTTGAAGACTTGGTATTCATTCGAGGAACATGAAGCGTGAAGACTTTTGTTTTCGTAGTTTCATTTTCTCTTTCTTGAGTCATAAGAAACATCATACTGTTAAAGGGGGTCGAGGAAATACTAAGGAAAATTTTCCATGTGATGCTCAACTCAAAATCCTACACCTACCAATCCCTTCGAGTGAAGCCATTGGAAATCTCATACAGTTCAGTCAATTTCTTGGATGTAGACGAAGTTCTTACAGTCATGAGGAATTTGTTCTAGCGAGGAGTTAGGAATTCGCCAAAGCGGATTGCCTACACAAGTGAGGAACATGATAGCCCCGAGGAATTTGAGAGTCAAATTTCCGACCGTTGTTGTCTTCTTGGCCATTGTCCCAAAATATATTATCCACCTAACGGTCATATCATTGAAGGGCATTTATGTCTTATCATGTCGGGCTGCTCCCTAGGCTATAAATAGCCGCCCCCTACAACCACTAGCTGGTTGGCTGCTCTGAGAGAACTTGACATTTGTCATTTGAGAGAAACCCATCCTCCGAGGACTTTGAATGAAAATCATCAAGTGAGGAAAACCCAAACCCAAACACCTACAAACCCAAAGTGATTGAGCATCACTGAAGAGATTGATCCTGCGTGGATCCGACGCTTGTTACCTTTGAAGATCGTGGCTTCTTCCAGACGGTTAGGCGTCATGGTCTAGAGCATCCAAGAGGAATTGTGGATCGCCAAGTGACCGAGTCTGTGAAGGTTTGGAAGTCGGCTGAAGACTTACCACGAGTGATTGGATGAGGTCTGTGTGACCTTAGTTCAAGGAGAATACGGTGAGGCTTGGTGTCTTGAGCTGCGTGCTCAGCGATTGGGTGTCCGGGACTGTGTGTCCTCGAGTTTAAATACTCAGCCACTCCAACCAGATGTACAACTGAGACAGCAGTTGGAACTGGTCTACCAAATCATTGTCTTCACCAACCATACTTGTTCTATTTCCTCAACTCTTTCATTTCCTCATTATTGTGGTGAGTGATTGTTCATATCTGTGTTTGAAGACTTTGACTGAAGACTTTCTCAATTTCCTCAGTTCAATTTCTTCAGTCTGTTTGTCTTCATCTTGTGTTATCATGTGATTACGCTTTATGTACTCTGTGATTGTCTTCATTTCATCATGATGACCATGCCTGTATTCTGTTATGCTTACTTACAGTACTTATTCCACTGCAAGTAGTTCTTCACTAAGGAATTTCCTCACCGGCAAATTCCTCAGTGAAGAATTCATAAAAATCGCCTATTCACCCCCCTCTAGTCGATATAACGCACTTTCAATTGGTATCAGAGCAAGGTACTCGCTTGTTCTGTGTGATTTTTGGTTTAACCGCCTGGAGTTTTAGTTATGTCGACCACAAGTATGATCAAGGTCTCTGCTGGCTGTCCTACCTTCGATGGGACAGACTACCCCTACTGGAAGAATAAGATGTGAATGCATCTTGAGGCAATTGATAACGATCTCTGGTATGTTGTGGAAAATGGTGTTCCCCTTTGTCTCACCCTCACTGAACGCTACCGATGTGAATAGATTCAAACAACTCGATTCTCAAGCGAAGAATATCATATGTGGCCATCTGAGCAAAGGACAGTATGGAAGAGTGAGTGCTTTGGAAACTGCTAAGCTTATCTGGGATAGGCTGTCCAAAGTAAATGAAGGAGTCTCAACTCAGCGTGACTCTCGAGTTGATGTTCTGCGCGATCTCTTCAACAGCTTCAAAAGACTCGACAATGAAAATGTTCAACAAACCTTCGATCGCCTCACTGACATCTCAAATAAGCTTCAAGCGCTTGGTGCCACTGACATCACCGACCATGAGGTGGTGAAGAAATTGTTGAGATCGCTTGATTCCTCATTTGATACTCTGGCACTGATGATACAAGAACATGCTGACTACAAGTCACTTGGTCCCGCCGATATCCTCGAGAGGCTAAATACTCATGAGTTTCAGCTTGCTGAAAAGAGAGATCTATATGGTTCGAGCTATGGCAAATCACGTGCCCTGAAGGCCAAGGCAATTATGCGAATCTGAATGTGAAGATTACGGTAGCAGCCTTGGTGATCTGAAGAATTGAGCCAGGAGCTACCACTGCTCATGAAGAAGTTCTAGAAGTTCTCAAGACGTGGTCGCTTTGGAAAATCCTCAAGGAGCAGTGATTCCTCATCCAGTGACTACAAGAGAAGGCTATGCCACAAATGGAAGAAACCTGGTCACTATATACAAGATTGTCCTCAGTGGGAAAAGGAATTAAAGAAGAAGAAATACAAAGATTACAGTTCTGATGACGCTAAGAAGAAGAAGAAATCATCAAAATCTTCATCATCAAAATCCTCGAAGTCTTCATCTCACAAGAAGAGCAGCTCCAAGAAGGCTCGGGCATTCATTGGCAAAGAAATGGACTCTAAGGCTGAATCTGAGGAACATGAGGAAGAGGAGGCATCTGAGGAGTCCGAGTCTGGTGTGGCGAGTTTGGCTCTCACTACTGCATTCGTCAGCAAGTCAATCTTCAACTCTGAAGAAAATAACCTCACCAACAAGGCTGATGAAGGCAATGATGACTACACTCCCACCTGTTGATTCATGGCAAAACGTGCCAAGGTACCCAAATATACCTCCTCTGAATCCAGTGAAGATGAATCTGATGAAAACCTCAAGCCCAACTACTCTAAACTTGCTAAGATTGCTGTGAAACAACAAAGGGCTTTTGAAAAGGTTCAAAACATGCTAGACAAAAGAGATGATATGTTGGGTGAAGAAATGGATCGCACTAAAGCCCTGACTGAAAATCTTCAGAGACTTTAGTCTAGGTTTGACAGCCTTCAAGGTCATCATAACACTCTCTTATCTGATCATGAGAAGCTCTCTTATGAATTTCTTCAAAAAATCAAGATCTTGAGAAGCTAAGAGTGAGTTATGAAGATCTTTAGAAAGAGCGCGATTCATTGCTTGCTCAAAAAATCAGCGCGGCTCAGGAAGAATTTGTTCCTCCATGCTTAAAGTGGAACATGAATCTGCTAATTCCTCACCTGAATGTTCAAATGCTTCAATTGTTACAAATTCTTCACCTGCCTCTGCTATCACTAATTCCTCATCTGAGGACATTGCTAGTATCACTGACAATGCAGGGCTGAAGGAATTGTACATGAAAGGCATGTACAAAAGCCTCAAAGGGCATCAGACTCTTTGTGATGTGCTTAAAAAGCAGATCCTCAACCGGAACCCTAGGAAAGAGGGTATTTCCTTTGAGAGGAAACTCAATGCTGATGGTACATATTGGAAGCCTGAGCAGTACCCCAAAACCTCATGGGTTGCTGCAAAGGGACCTCCAGTTGATCCATCCAATTTATCTGGCTTTACATGTGAATCTCCTCATTCTTCTGATGAGTAATTTGACTCCAACTATAAACTGTTCAAAAATCAGAATGGTGAAGTATTTGCTAGATATGTTGGCACTAACTACAGGAACGGTTCTCCCATGAAGAAAATCTGGGTTCCCAAAAGGTGCCTTGAAAGTCTTCAGGTGAATGTCCTCATGACACCACCTATGAAGAATAGGAACCCCAGATCAAAATCTTCATACGGACCAAATACCTCACGTGGATCAAATTCCTCAAAAGGATCAAAGTCCTCATATGATTATCATCGCGCTAACAACTCTGTTTCGCAGGGTAGAGCTAAGGGCTATGAATATGTGCATTATTCCTCAAACCATTATGTTCATAAGTCCTCAAAGAATTTCTCTACTTATTCATATGCTTACCCTAACCCCTCTTATGTGAAACGAAATGGTTTGGATTCTTTGCCACCATTCTCATATGGAGCTCGCAGAGTGATGAACTCTTTGCCACCCCTTCAGATGTGGGTGGTGAAGAAAAACAACTAATATCTTCTGCAGGGTCAGGTCTCCAGACGTTCTTTAACGTCTGAAGAATTTGCTGGGGGGCTGACAAAAATGCCTGAAAGGACGTAGGCTAATCATGATGAAATGAACTTTCATTTCACACGTCCTCATACTACTATATCTGTTTTACTACTTGATGAAATTCTTCTGATGAATTTGATATCATATTCTTCAATGATGAAGTATATGAGTTCGTAAGTTGCACTAATTCATCTGCAGGATGATAAACCCAATGCCAATGAGTGGGCCCTCGATAGTGGATGTACAAATCACATGACTGGTGACAAGAATCTATTGATGGATGCTCCCTTATCACCATCACATCTGAAGCATATCATCTTTGCTGACAAAGGAAAAAGTTAGGTATTGGGTCTAGGTAAGGTTGCGATCTCTAAGGACATACACATGGACAAAGTCATGCTTGTAGAGTCCTTAGGATACAACCTCATGTCAGTCTCAATGCTTTGTGATCTTGATATGGTTGTTGTCTTTGGCAAGTATCATTGTGTTGTGATTATGGAAGCTGAAAATTCCAAAGTCTTCGAAGGCTTTAGGAGAGGAGACTTGTATATTGTTGATTTCTCTATAGGACCACAACCAGTCGTGTGCCTACTTGCAAAAGTTTCAGAAGGCTGACTATGGCATCGACGATTGGTCACGCAGGTATGAGGAATCTGCACACGCTTGCGAAGAAGAAGCATGTCATTGGCATTAAGAATGTCAAATTCCTCAAGGATCACTTGTGTGGAGCCTATGAAGCTGGAAAAAAGACCAAGGTAAAGCATCCAGCGAAGACTATCATGACCACTACTCGACCATTCGAATTGCTTCACATGGACCTCTTTGGTCCTAATCATTACTCAGCAGTCACTAATGATGCATCTCTATATGGCTTTGTTATTGTTGATGATTACTCTCGTTACACATGGGTACACAATGTTACTTACAAACATGAAGTGCAGGAAGTCTTCAAACGATTTTCCTCGAGGGCTTCAACCAACTTTGGTGTAAATATCAAGCACATCAGGAGTGACAATGGAACTGAGTTCAAGAATTCTGGTCTTGATGACTAACTTGATGAACTTGGTATTACTCATGAGTTATCTGCTCCTTATACTCCTCAGCAAAATGGCGTCGTGGAGCACAAGAACAGAACTCTTGTTGAGATGGCTTGCACAATGCTTGATGAGTACAAGACGCCTCATCGTTTCTGGATTGATGCAATTGATAATGCGTGCCACATCATCAATAGAGTATATCTTCACAAATTCTTCAAGAAGACTGCCTATGAACTCCTCACTGACAAGAAACCCAATGTGAGTTATTTCAAAGTCTTCGGTGCTAAATGTTGGATTAGAGATCCTCATCACAATGCTAAATTTGCACCGAAAGCACATGAAGGTTTTATGCTTGGTTACGGAAAGGACTCGCACACCTACAGAGTCTTCAACAATGTTCTTCACAAGATTGTTGAAACTGTAGATGTGCGGTTCGATGAAACTAATGGCTCGCAAAGAGAGCACCTACCTTCTGTGATCGATGAACCAGCACCCGAGGATTCTATCAAGTTCAAGGCGACTGAGGATGTCATTCCTACTGAAGAATCTGCTGAAGAAATCATTCCAGGACGTGAAGAACGTCGAGCTGATGCACCAGAAGAAAATGGTGCTGAAGAAAATGCTGATCAAATTCCTCGACGACAAGCAGCTCATCCTCGCGTTGCAAAAGAAGTTCAAGTTGAAAAGATCATCGATGACATCGAAGCACCAGGTCCTCTCACACGCTCAAAAGCTTCACATTTATCTAACTTTTGTGGGCACTATGCTTTTGTCTCTATCACAGAGCCCACTAAGGTAGATGAAGCATTTCTGGAGCCTTAATGGATTCAGGCCATGCAAGAAGAATTACATCAGTTCGAGCTTAACAACGTCCGGGAACTGGTCAAACATCCAGATCCTCGTAAGCATAATATCATTGGCACAAAGTGGATCTACCGCAACAAGCAAGATGAAAATGGCCTTGTGGTGAGGAATAAGGCACGACTTGTAGCTCAAGACTACACACAGGTTGAAGGAATTGATTTTGATGAAACCTTTGCACTTGTTGCTACACTTGAGGCTATTCGCATATTACTTGCTTATGCTAACCATCATGATATCACTTTATATCAAATGGATGTGAAAAGTGCATTCCTCAATGGTAAGCTTGAGGAAGAAGTATATGTTGCTCAACCCCAGGTTTTGAAGATCCAAAGAATCCCGACAAAGTCTTCAGACTCAACAAGGCCCTCTATGGCCTCAAGCAGGCCCTCGAGGCGTGGTATGAAACTTTGAAGGAATTCCTCATGAAGAATGGCTTCACACCGGTTCACTCGACCCTACTCTCTTTACTAAATCTTATGATGGTGAACTGTTTGTGTGCCAAATATACGTTGATGATATTATCTTTGGCTGTACTGACCAACGTTATAGTGATAAATTTGCCTATATGATGAGTGAAGAATATCAAATGTCTATGATGGGAGTCTTCAAATTCGTCAACAGCGCAATGGCATATTCATATCTCAGGAGAAATACCTCAAGGATGTTCTGAGGAAATTCGGCATGCAAGATTGCAAAGGCGTCAAAATTCCTATGCCCACAAATGGCCATCTATGCACTGATGAAAATGGTATTGACTTCGATCGCAAGGTATACCGCTCCATGATTGGTTCTTTATTGTACTTATGTGCATCTAGGCTAGATATAATGCTTAGTGTTTGCATGTGTGCCCGATTTCAAGCTACACCGAAGGAATCACACCATAAGGCTGTGAAGCATATTCTTCGATATCTAGCTCACATACCAACACTAGGATTATGGTACCCCAAGGGCTCTGCTTTTGATCTCATTGGATATTCTTACTCTGACTATGCTGGTGATCATGTGGACCGCAAGTCAACATATGGTACTTGTCATTTCCTCGGACGATCTTTGGTCTGTTGGTCCTCGAAGAAACAGAACTGCGTATCACTGTCTACTGCGGAAGCTGAGTACATTGCTGCTGGTTCTTGCTGTGATCAATTGCTGTGGATGAAGCAAACTCTCAAGGACTACGGCATCAATGTGGAGAATGTGCCTCTCTACTGTGACAATGAGAGTGCCATCAAGATTTCTCACAACCCAGTTCAGCACTTTCGAAGACAAAGCACATTCAGATTCGTCATCATTTTCTTCGTGATCATGTGTTGAAGGCGACATCTCCATCGAGCACGTGAAGACTGAAGAACAGCTAGCCGATATCTTCGCAAAGCCCTTGGATGAGAAGAGATTTAGCAAGTTCTGTGTGAGCTAAATATCTTAGAATCTTGAATGTTCTTCGAAAAGGACACTCATCCTAACACTTATGCAAAATTGATGACTTAGATGTGAAACACATGAAGAAACGTTTTTCTTCAATCAATGAAGAACAACACTCTAAGTGTGAAGAAATTAATGAAGAATTTGATTCTCAGAATCCTACGACAATTGTACGCGGTGTCTGAAATCATCATTGTTATTCGGTGGGTCACGCCACCACCAAAGTTGAAAATCTTCAATTTGAGTTTTTCCTCAGTTTTGAAATTCCTCAGTTGTTCAAATTCTTCAATTTTGCAAAATCTTCATTGTTTCCGTCGGTTTTCTTCGTTGGCTAGATATATATGTGGGTTTACGTCCTCTACAGAATTCACTAATGGCTATTTCTTCAAGTTGCATTTTCTGCTAAGTGAGTGTGATCGGACCCTTCCCCCTCTATGCTATACTCAACCCAATCTATTCACAAATTCTTCATGTGCGTTCTACTTGAAACTCATTCAAAGTCTTCACTATGTCCTTGTCAGCTGAAGAAATTGCGAACGGAACTTTAAAACTAATCTTATCCAATTTTCGGCCTTGCCGCTCAAACCGTTCCGCTTCCCACGATAGATTTATCTCTTCACCCACGATCTAACACGATCTCCACTTTTCAGTACGTGGGTGACACATGTCATGCGAATGAGAAGGGTCAGGGGCACGTTCTTCCTAAATCTTCGGGCGAACAGTTTTTCACTGCGACTATAAATACCCCCTCACCCTTCCTCACTTCCTTTACTCCGCTCGATCTCTCTCTCCCGCTCGAGCTTCTCAAACCCTAGCGCCGCCGCTACTCCATCGTCGCCGGTGAGGAAGAGCTTCACGGCCTCGACCTCGTCGCCCGTCAGACTTTCAGCGCCCGCCCCGCCGTAGCTGTCTTCCTCCGCCAAGTTAGGGCGTGGAAGCTCTGCACTGACGAACTTCACCTCTCCACCTCACAGTTCGTCGTATTCCTCTTTGATTCAAATTTTCTCTGCAAAATCTTCAAAGGTGTTTTATTCTTCAAATCCTCACAGACTAAACACCTCACATGTCATATGTACTTTATTCATTTCTCTAAGCATTTTTTTCTTCAAGATTCCTCAATTGTGTGGATCCTCGATCTATACAACTCTGGAACCTAAGACAAAGAACGCTTAGTGAAATTCTTCAAGACTCATCTGGTCAAATTCCTCAAACTTTTTTTTTTGAAAAACCTTCTAAGAACGCATATGACCTCTCCAAATTCCTCGCAACTATACTCTGTTCACATGTACAAATGTCCGCTGCTGAATCACTAGTTTCTCATCAACTTAACTCATTTGCAGCGTTCCTCGAAGAAAAGTTGCACACCTCTTCAGAAACTTCAGTTGTTCATATTCCTCTGCTGAAGAATATGGCAGACGGTAAGAAGCCGCAGAAAGGAGGAAAGAAGCCTGAGGTCATGACTGCTTTTGAAATCCCCGAGGACGTCTATGCTGGATACTGCACTCCTGATGAGGCCAAATTTGGCAAGGAGGACAAAAATTCGCAAGAAGGTGCTTGTCTGAGAGGATTGAAAGGAGATGGGCAAGAGAATGGAGGGAGTACAAGTATGTTACTACAAAGTACGTGAAGAAATTCGCACTTAATCCTCCATGCCCAAAAGCTCCACTAGCACCTGGCCAAGTAGCAGATCCCACCAGCATCAAGCGTGGTGAGGATTTTCCTAAAGAATGGGCCAAGCACCAAGCCAAGTTGGCTAGACAAGCCAAAGAAGAAGTGAGGAAATTCAATGAAGACTCTGTTGCTGTTGTTGCCATTGAGGGCTTTGTCAAGCCTAAGAAATTAATGGCAAAGAAGCCCGCGCACAAGCCAAGTATTTCTCCAACTGCGCCCTCATGGCCTAGTTCCTCAGCAATGCCCTCACAGCCAGAATCTTCAAAGCCCTCACGGCCAGTTCCTCATGCTGCTCCTGCTCCTCCAAAATCCTCAGCTCCTCCTCCAAAGTCCTCAGCTGCTCCGCCAAAGTCCTCAGCACCTTTGCATCTGACCACGTGCCAAAGGAGTGCAAGCATCTCTATAGCTCTGGTGTCTCAGCGAGTTCCTTAGCTGCACCAAATTCTTCATCAGGCCCCACTCTGCTGAAGACAAAGGCAACAGCTGGACGAGGTCCTCGGCCAAGTCCGAAGAAGAAACAGGTTGCTTTCCAAGTGCCATCTGACGATGAAGCTGATGATGATGAACTTGCAGAAATCATCAGAGACAGACAAGAAAGGGCCGCTAGAGCCAAAGGCACACCTGTGCCACTACTTTTGGATCCTAAGATGATCCTCGATTACATTGATCTCTGGCACAAGGATCCAGACACCCCTATGCCTGATTTTCATTTGACTCCTGGCCAAAGTCACATGCTGACCCATTTCATCTCTGAAGAGAAATGGAAATTTGAGAAGGCTAGACAGATCAAGAAGGCTCAGTTCAGGAAAGAGAAGTCCCTGAGGAAAAACGTTGTCAACATGACAACTGATGAACTCGTCAAAATTTAGTCTGAAAACAAAGCCCTCAGCGACAACTTCAACGCTGATTATGCTGATTGGCAGGGAGCCAAAGTCAGGTTTGTTAAACTGACTGAGAAGTTCACCAATGTTGCAGCTCCAACGCAACAAGAAATTCCTCAGTCAAGCCTCCGGCCACCCTCTTGAAGAACATGCCAAGACCGGGCCGATGACTTTCAGGCTGCTGAAGAAAATGCTAGTTCCAGGGATGATGAATCCATTCCAGCCACTGAAGAAACTGCCAGGGCATCCACTAGTGGTGCGCTCAAGAAAATAAAGAAGTCGTGGCAATCGGATCGGGCCATACCGAGGCAAATCAACCAGATTCCTCAGCTCCTCCTGCACCTACACCAACTCCTATCCTTCCATCTGCATCAGATGTGAAGAAGACCAAGGCTGCAGAGCGAGCTGCAGTGAAGAAAAGGAAAGCATCAACTGCTTCAAATTCTTCAGCTCCGAAGAAAATGAAGCCTATGACCAGCTCGTTCGAAAATCCCATTGATGTTGTTCCGATCTCAACCATGCCATCGAAGGACCTTTTTCCTTTTGGTGAAGAATATGTGATCCCTGACAGATCTGATGAAGAAAATCATTTTGTTGCTTCGTCAGAGCAGATTGATGAAGAAATTGAAGTGGATGCGATCCCTTCAACACCAGTTGTTTCCTCGCCAATGCCTCAGTTCACAGCTGGAGAGTCTGGCGTTAAAGAAATTGAAGATGAAGACGTGGATATTGGATGCACTACACCAGTGATGAATGATGACTTTTGGGAAAGTCTGCACCCCAATTCTCCACTCTTCACCCCACTACAACAAATACCTCAGTCCCCTGCACCAACTGTTCAAATGGGCTCTGAAGAAATTCACCCCACTTCGTCTGTGCATCAAGAAATTCCAGCCAGTAGTGCTGAAGAAACTACTGCTGCTGATCCTTTGAACACGCAGACTGCCCCTGAAGAGGAACTAGAAATTCCTCAGCCTGAAGAACCTGAGATTACGATTCCTGAGGTCGTGATGCAACTCATTGACACTCCACTACCAAAGCCAAAGGATCCATTCTCAAGCAAGAAAAAGTTCAAGGCTGAAGATTTCTTCAGCGAGCATGTGTTCTTCACTGACTACAACCCATATGACTCTGCTCGCATAAGGAAGAGGCGTTTTGTCGGGGAGGCTGATCTGACCCACGAACACCTATGGGGCCGGCGGACCAGGCCCCTTGTGGTTCGGAGGGGGCCGGAGATCGCACGAAGAGCGGATCGAGGCGAAGCACACGAGCGGTTTACCCAGCTTCGGAGCTCACCGGAGAGATAATACTCCTACTGCTGCTTGTCTGGTTGTATTGTGTTCTTACTAGGGAGCGATGAGAGCTACAAAACCTAGCGTGAGAGAATGTTCGAACCCCCTCTACGTTGACACGAGCCTCCTTTTATATGCTCAAGGGGTCTCCGACAAGCGGCAACATAGAAAAGGGTATAAATGTAAAAACAGTAGTTGGTACACCTACTTGAACAGTGTACAGTGCAGAATACCTAACTCTGACGGCAAGGGACAAAAGTATTAAATGCCTGTCCTTGTCGTCTAAACAGTGCAACAGAGCGCCACCGTTTGCCACGATGGCGGTCTTGTCAGCGCCGCTTATCGCTGCTCTCCGCTGGCTGCACAGCCTCTTGACACGCGCGCATGGAATGGTCCCATGGCGACACGTTGATGGATGAGCTGGAGCGGAGATGAAGAGAGGTTGCCTGCCGCGGCAAGCGCCTTGCCGCGGCTGAACCGTTGTCGCGTCGGAGGCTTTTCGCGTTCCGAGCCTTCCCGGCAAGCTCCTCTTGCCGGGGTCTTGTCTTCTGCGTGCCTTGAGTGGCCTTCCCGGCAAGCTCCTCTTGCCGGGGCTTTGTCTTCTTAGCTAAATACTTTTTTTCTTGAATGGCTCTAAAGGAGCCATGGAGGATCTTGGCGGTGACCAGGCAAGCCTTGCCGTTAGAAAGTCAGAATCGTCCGCGGCACGAAGTTCGGGATACTAGGGTACCCCTACTCTAGTACACCGACAGGAGCCCTCGGCCTGGGCCGCACACCGCGTTGCGTTGTTGGGCCAGGCCCAAAACAAGGCACACGGACACACGCGGCCTTGATCACGCCGTTACTTGCCTCGGACCCACCACGTCCCCCACTAACGGCACGCACCGAACGTGGCGTCGTGCGAGAGATCGTGGACGTGGTCGTGGGGGGTTCTTTATTAGGAAAAGCGAAACGTCCGCCCCCCTCTCCGCCCTTATAAACAGGGGAAGCAGGGGCAGATCGTCCACCTCGCCATTGTTGTCTTGTCCTGAAAACCACCGCCGCTCCCCCCTTCTTCTCAAGTGCGAAGAGAGCAGCGCTCCGCCCCCTTTCGCCACAAGCACACTCGACGCCGTCGACCTCCTCCACCGCCTCCGCCATGGCTTCAAGGTCGACAAGGGAAGGGGTGAAATCGGCCGAGGCGCAGCGGCTGGCCAAGGCGCAAGGAGCGGGCCATCTTCTCCCCCAGCTCGACGCGAAGGAGCTGAGGGAGGGCTTCTACCTCTTCTGGTCGACGGAGACGCGTGCGCATCCGCGCACGAAGGTACTCCCCGCCATCGCGTCGGATTTAGCCCCAACTGGGTATCCTTTCTTTGCCCTTTTCTTTTATTGCGGGCTCTGCCCACCCTTTTCCGAGTTCTTCAGCGATATCATGCACACATATGGCCTCCGCCTCCTTGATTTCACTCCCAACGCTGTCTTGACCATGGCAGTTTTCGCACACCTTTGCGAAAACTTTGTCGGAGTCCACCCAAATGTGGCACTCTTCCGCCATTTCTTCGTGCCTCAGAGAGAGAGAGGAGAGCCGCTGTCGGAGGGATAGCTTGGGTTTCTGTGGATTGGCAAGAAAGAAGCCTATCTGGAAGGAGAATTCCGTAACAAGTGGGAGGAGTGGAGAGCCAACTGGTGTTGGATCGTAGAGGAGAACCCGCAGCCCTTCACTGCCGTGCGCCAAACCCCAATAGTGCGCGGCAACTATTGGAGCAACTTGGCGGCGGAGGATGCTAGGTTGAAGATAGTGTGACCGGATTTTGCGCCTCGGGCTTGCCGGACTAACCGTAAGCTAGCGGTTGGCGCAGACTTCCTTCGCCGCCAGACGCTTCCCTTGCAGGAAAGGAGGAGGCCTGCTTGGGAGTTCCAAAATGCGGCAGACATCATGAGGCCGCGCCCGGGTCTCAATTGGAATTTCACCGTCTTGGAGCTGGATGCGATGCTGCTAGAGCTGTTCAAGAATGACCCTGATCACCCCGAGTGGTTTAGGTTGCCGAGGGGGTCGTCCCATTGTGCAACAACTCAGCGCTCGACCGCATCCGCGCTATGATGCCGTTGTGCGATTCCCATGGGATCGTTCCAACCTGGCAAGAGCCTTCCGACGAGATCGTGCAGCAGTTCTTCGACACCTTGGAAGAAGTGCAGATCCGCTCCGACGAGCAGAAGAGGCTCACCCGCGACACCACCGACGAGGAGATGGTGCGCATTGCCACCAGGCTGGAGGAGGCGGCAGCAGCTGCTGCCGCTGGCGTCTTCGGGTACACCGTGGAGGAGGCGGACGCAGCCGAGGCGGCAAGCCTTGCCGAGCGAAGGGAGTTCGCCGGCGAGGAAGAGCTTGTCGCACCCGAGGCTGAGTCGAGTGGACCAGTCGAGGGCGCTTCAGCTCCACCTCCCAGCGACCTGCCGCCAACGGAGCCCCCGGCTCCGCCGAAGAGGCGTCTCCGCAAGGCCGGAGACGAGACGGGGCGGCAGACGGGCCCACAACAGAAGGCCACATGATGCGCTCTATCAAGGGTAAGCGATGTTGCCGCTGGAGCACCCCACACCGCCGCGACAATCGGGTGGGATCCTCCCGAGCCACCGCTGACGCCTCCGCTAAGCGGCGAAGAGAGCCCACTCCTCCGCCTCATCGCGCCGAGGCGGCCGGAGTTTGACTTCTCCGCGCTTAGCTCCGAGGAGGAAGAAGAAGAGTAAGCTTCAATATTGTGCTTGTATTTCTTCGATTTCGTTGCTTTATCTTAAATCTGACTTGCTTCGCTCTGAACTTTTTCCTTTTCAGGACGCTAGCCCAGAGAGCATCGAAGAGGGCCAAGACCCCGGTGGTCGTCGTTGAGGACGATTCACCTGTGGCAACAGGAGGCGCATCTGAGACCCCCTTGCCGGACCCGGCAACCCTTCTCAGAGCAGCCCCAAAGACAGCCCTGTGGTAAGTATGCGGTTTTCTCCTTACTTTTGGGTGTGCATGGGTGCTCCTTCTTCATAAATATCTGATTGTTGGTTTGCGTAGGAGCAGAGCAGCCTCATCAGGAGGGCCCGGAAGCCGCCCCCGAAATTCTGTCTGCTTCGACTACGCCGCCAAGGGAGGAATCTCCGGCAAGGGAGCGTCCTCCGGCAAAGGAGGCTGCTCCGGCAAGGGAGGCTACTCCGGCAAGGGACAGCACCAGTGATCCTCCAGTGGTCAAGACCACGGCTGCAGATCCCATTGCAGGTAATCCCTTTGCGCGAAAATTTCCCTTGGGCTTGTTGTAACACCCCGGATGTAACTTTCCATTTGTAACTCCAACTCTTGCCATTTTCGGCATTGTGATATGATATTCCCTCCGTGGTTGGGTTTTTCTTCATTTTGCATTTTGTCCATGTCATGCATTTTATATCATGTCATCATGCGCATCGCATTTGCATACGTGTTCGTCTCTTGATTCCGAGCATTTTTCCCGTTGTCCGTTTTGCAATCCGACACTCCTATCTCCCCCCGGTCCCTTTTACGTTTTTCCGTGTGCGGGTAATAAACCTTCTCGAAATGGACCGAGGTTTGTCTAGTGGCCTTGGTATACCACCAGTAGACCACCGGTCAAGTTTCGGGTCATTTGGAGCTTGTTTGGTACTCCAACGGTTAACCGCACTCTCGCAAAGGCCTCTTTTAAGTTGCAGCCCAACACCCCTCCAAAACAGCCCATTAACCCATCTAAGTCACTTTCATGCTCTCCGTCGTTCGATCACGATCGTGTGGGCGAAAACTACACCTCATTTGGAATCTCCTAGCTCCCTCTATGCCTATTTAAACACCTCCCCGTCCAAATCCGGGTCTTCTTCCCCGAAACCCTAAAAAATTTCATCCCCGCGCCACCGGACGCGTCCGCCGCCGCCGGACGAAGCCGCCGCCGCGTCCGCGCCACTCAGAGCACGCCACGTGTCCGCGCCGCCCGCCCGCGCCGCCCGGCCGGGCGGGCCCGAACCCAGCAGCGCCGCCGCAGCGCGCCCGCGCCTCACGCGCCCGCTTCGGGCCGCCCGCCGCCATCCGCCGCCGCGGCCTCCGCCGTCGTCGCCGCCTCGCCCGCACCGGCGGCGCCCGCCGCGCCGGCAGCCGCCCGCCGGACCTCGCCCCAGCCGCGTCGATCGCCGCCTCCGCCCGGCGCCAGCCACCGCCCGCCTCCGCCGGCGACCTCACCCCGCCGGCGCCCTCTCCTCCTCGCCCGGGCGTGCTCCGGCGAGCCGCTTCGGATCGGGCCGGATCCCGATCGGATCCCGATCTAGCTCCCGTTGACTTCTTCCCCCTCCTTTTCCTCTTTAAGTTTTTCATCCGATAATTAATTTGTTGCATATTCTACGCGTCATAACTCTGTCATCGTAGCTCCATTGTGCGCGTATGATATGTCAAAATGTTCGCCTCGAAGAGTAGATCATTTCTCTCATTGCATCATTTTTATTTGAGCTCATCTTGATGCCCGAAATGCTGTTGGAAGAGTGCTATGTGATGTTAGTTTCTGTTTCTTAACAGAACTTGTACTTTTGTTATTTTTGCCATGATTATTGTGTGCACCCTATGAATTTGAGTCCTACATGTGTTTTGTAATATGCCATGCCATCTTTCCAGGGGTGTATGCCATGTATTTTTGTGATCTATGTGGTGACTAGCACAAGCATGCAAAGTAGGTGTCCTGATGTTGCTGTTTTCAGCACTGTTTAGCTGATATTTTGATGCCATGTTAACTTGATGCTACCGAGAGATCCATGCATATTTTGAGATACTTAAGTAAGGATGTTTTGTTAAACATGTCTTGCTCTATCCACCCATGCCCTTTTTTGCAATTATGGAGTACCATAGCTTGAGTCAATCGAGCTCTACTTTTGCTATAAAATGTTTCCTGGCAGATTGTTTACATGTTATTCAATTTTGCCAAGGTTGTTGTGGTTGATCCATGTATGCTATGTTATTGTTATTGCCATGTATGTCTTCTATGCCATGTCTTCTTGATGTATGTATGCTTATTTTATCGTATAAGGCTCTGTAGTGAGTGCATCGAGCTCTTAAACATGCCTACTTGTTATCAGTTTTTGACATGCCATGTTGCTGAATCTGTTAACGAAACTTTCAATATTGACATGGGTGTTACTATATTTTCGGATCCTTTTTGGCTTATGGCCAGTAAGGGACTTTTGTTCTATGCTTTGAGTAGATTCATGCCATGCCTTTTGTTGCTATTTAAAGTTCCTGTAGCATGTAGTTTTGCTGCTCTGAACATTGCAACCTGATGCTGTTTTTGCCATGTCCAGCCTTATATTTTGTGCACTTTTGCCATGCTTGTTTGAACCTGTTATGATGTGATTTAGTCAAGCTCACTGCTCATCTTTTGTCAAGCATCTTGTGTAGATCACTGCCATGTACTTTGTTGATACGTTTGGGTGCAGTAAGCTTAATTATTTGTTGCTTGCTAAGTGGCATCATGCTGTTAATGGCAGATTTGTGCCATTCTTGTTTTGCTTGTCATTTGCAAACCGTGCATCCGATTCCGGTGATCTTTATATCGATTTCAACGAAATCATCTCATCTTTCCAGTGGCATACTTGGTTTGCCAAGTTGATGCCTGGTTCATCATTTTCCTTCCGGAGCGCCAGACACGCATTGCATATCCCATCCCGCATATCATGCCATGTTTTGCATCATGTTGATTGTGCATTGCACCGTGATTTATTGTGGTTCCTTTGTTTGTGTTGTTGCTTTGGGTAGAGCCGGGAGACGAGGAACCTGTTGAGAACGCTTACGAGGATCAAGCTTTCGACAACTCTGAGAACATTGCAGGCAAGATGACCATACCCTCGAAATCACTTCTATCTTTGCTATGCTAGATGCTCGCTCTTTTGCTATGCCTATGCTGCGATGCCTACCACTTGCTATATCATGCCACCCATATTGCCATGTCATCCCCTAACCATCCTTTCCTAGCAAACCGTTGATTGGCTATGTTACCGCTTTGCTCAGCCCCTCTTATAGCGTTGTTAGTTGCAGGTGAAGTTGAAGTTTGTTCCTTGTTGGAACATGGATATGTTGTTCCTGATCGGAACATGTTTACTTGTTGGGGATATCACAATATATATATGCTATAATTAATACATCTATATACTTGGTAAAGGGTGGAAGGCTCGGCCTTATGCCTGGTGTTTTGTTCCACTCTTGCCACCCTAGTTTCCGCCATATACCGGTGTTATGTTCCTTGATTTCGCGTTCCTTACACTTGGGTGATTTATGGGACCCCTTGACAGTTCGCTTTGAATAAGACTCCTCCAAAGAAGGCCCAACTTTGGTTTTACCATTTGCCACCTAAGCCTTTTCCCCGGGTTTTCGCGAGCCCGAGGGTCATCTTATTTTAAACCCCCGGGCCAATGCTCCTCTGAGTGTTGGTCCAAACTAGAGCACCGTGCTGGACCATTCCTGGGAAACTTGGATTACGTCGGTTCCTGTACACTTCGCTTATCCGGTGTGCCCTGAGAACGAGATATGTGCAGCTCCTATCGGGATTTGTCGGCACATTCGGGCGGCTTTGCTGGTCTTGTTTTATTGCTGTCGAAATGTCTTGTAGTCCAGGATTCCGAGATTGATCGGGTCTTCCCGGTAGAAGGAATATCCTTCGTTGACCGTGAGAGCTTATAATGGGCTAAGTTGGGACACCCCTGCAGGGTAATATCTTTCAAAAGCCGAGCCCGCGGTTATGAGGCAGATGGGAATTTGTTAATGTCCGGTTGTAGAAAACCGAAGTTGACCTCAAATAAAATACACATCAACCGCGGTGTAACTGTGATGGTCTCTTCTCGGCGGAGTCCGGGAAGTGAACATGGTGTTGGAGTTATGTCTCGACGTAAGTAGTTCAGGATCACTTCTTGATCGCTACTAGCTTCACGACCGTGCTTTGCTCCTCTTCTCGCTCTCTTTATGTAAGTAGCCACCATATATGCTAGTCGCTTGCTGCAGCTCCACCTTACGACTCTGTCCTTCCTATAAGCTTAAATAGTCTTGATCTCGCGGGTGTGAGATTGCTGAGTCCCCGTGACTCACAGATACTTCCCAAAACAGTTGCAGGTGCCGACGATGCCAGTGCAGGTGACTCAACCGAGCTCAAGTGGGAGTTCGACGAGGAATGTGGTCGTTACTATGTGTCTTTTCCAGATGATCAGTGTGGTGCCCAGTTGGGACGATCGGGATCTGTAGCATTTGGGGTATCTTCTTTTATTTTGGTTCCGTAGTCGGACCTTGAGTGTACTCTGAATGATGGATGTTTATTTATGTATTGTGTGAAGTGGCTAATCAGAAGCCAACTATGTACCTCTTTCCCTTATGTATTACATGGGTTGTGTGAAGATTACCTCACTTGCGACATTGCTTTCAATGCGGTTATGCCTCTAAGTCGTGCCTCGACACGTGGGAGATATAGCCGCATCGAGGGCGTTACACTTGTCTTTTTCTGTTTTTCTTTGAATATTTGCTTGACTTTCTTTTCTTCGTCTGACGCAGAGCCGATGGAGGTCGAGGTCGCCGGCGAGGAGGAAGCGCGCGGCAACACCGATGAGGCCGCCGTCGTGGAAGAAGAGGCCGCCGCCGACGAGCCTTTCGGCGAGGAGGCCACCGATGCTGCCGCCGCAGAAGCCGGCGAGGGGTCGGGCGATCGCACTGACGGCCCTGAGGCCGCAGGAGCACCAGGCGCTACACCGATCGCCGACTTCTGGCCACAGAAGAAGGCCAGTTCAAGAGCCCCAGCCAGCGCCTACTTGAAGGCCGGGCGACGGTGTCTTCATCAAGCTCCCTTGGGAGTCGAGCTCAGGGCGCCTGATCGAAGGAGAGACCTTCGACGGAGAGCTGCTCGCCTCCACTGGCTGACGCTGTGAACGCGCCAAGCAAAGAAGCAGAAGTTCGAGGAGGAGCAGCTGTTGAAGAAGCTGCCGACGCTCTACCGCGCCTGCAAGCCAAGTTGGAGTCCCGGAAGCACTTGTCGCGAGGGCGGAGCGGATATGGAGAAGCGCAGAAGAGCTCCGGAGCGCCAACCAAGAAACTCTCCGGAACGTAGCAGAAGCGCGGGAGCAACTTGCAGAAGAGCGCACGACCTTCATCCTTGAGAAGGCCGCAGCTGAGGAGGAGCAGCGGCTGGCCGCCGAAAAGCTCTCCATGCAAGAAAGCGAGCTGGCGCAGCGGAAGGTCAACCTGGACAGCCATGAGGAAGAGCTTGTCGCGCACGAGGAGTCACTCGGCGGGGCGCTTAAGGAAGCGAAGGATGCTGCCACAGCCACCGAGGCCGCCAAGGAAGAATTGAAGGCGAAGGTGGCACAGCTGGAGGCCAGCCTCAAGAAGAGCGGCGAGGAGCTTGCCGCGCTCAAGCACGAGCGCGAGAAGGACGCCTACACTCTGGGCGAGCTGCAGGGCCGTCTCGCTGATAGGGGCAAGGAGCTCGACGCCGCCAAGGATTCCAAGGCGGATCTTGAGCTGAAGCTGACCACTCTGACGCAGACGCTGGACGGCGCCAGAGAGCGGGAGGTGGGCCTGTTGGAGACGATCAAGGCCAAGGAGGAGCTGCTGGCGAATGCTGTTGACACCCAGAGCGCCTTGAGGGAGAGTGTGGAGCACTGGACCGAAGGTCTTGTGGATACCGCTGCCGACATCCACAACGAGCTGATGGAGCTGGGGATGGCGGACCTTGCATACTCCTCCGACGAGCATCTTCAACCCAGCGCCAAGCTCAGCTTATTCTTCAAGGGCGCAGGACGGCCTCCGCGACTCCGGGAAGAGGTCCCAAAGCAGCTGGCCGAGGAGTCGCGCCAGATCTGTGCCGGCGCCCTCGAGAAGGTGTTGATGAAGGTGGCCTTCCGCAATCCAGGCCTCAACCTCAACGGCGTCCTCAGATCCTTGTCGCGAGATGCCAACGTGGAGGAGCTCAAGGCCCTTGTCGCGCCCATCGTGGACAAGGTGAACAAGATCAAGAGGATTGATGGCGACCGCGTGGACTAGACCGCCAATTTTATCTTTCCTTTGTCGCTGCTGATCATGTTTAGAACACTTTGTTAGATCAGCGACAAGTTATTTTGTAATATACTCTATCTTAGGCGATCATTGCAATGTTATTTCCTTTACTAGATTCCTTCCTTTGTACGTTTCTGCCCTACGCATTTAGGGAACTTGTCGGTGCGGGCACCTTTGCCGCGAGCGCTGAGTGCGGAACATCAGCAGCCTGTTGGCGATGCCGCCTCCGACAAGCAACCTTATCGCGACTAGCTGCAGCTCACTTAAGTTGTTGATCGGACTCGAAACAAAGTAAGGGCGCGACTAGCCGCAAGTTGGTTCCTCTGCGCACAGGTTTTCCATACAAAGTACTATCGTTCGAGGAAGATAACTTAAAATTTTAAAAACTGATTGCTCAAACTTTGGCAACTTAGCTTCTCTGTCGTTTGCTTCCCGACATAAGAAACTTCCTCGAGCGACGCTTGGTCCATGGTATTATCTTCTCTTTCCCCCTGGTTAACTTGTGCGCGAGGGAACCTTCTCTTCCTTGAGAAAGAGAAAGAAGAGAAAATAAAGTCATGGAGCCTAGTGGCTCGATGTTGCTTACCGGGTGTGGGTGCTGCACAAAGTGTTAGTCAAAACATGCAATAAAATGATGAAAGCATGAATTTGACAAATTGTGCGCAACACATGAGCTTTACTGATGCACGAGGTCTGCGCCTGCTTTGTACAAAGGATTACATGCAACAGCGGCAAGACTTGTACAAAGGTGGTTGGTTTGGAACAGGTTCCGCAACCGCGCCCTATGGGTAAAACTTACGAAGATGCTCAATGTTCCAGGAGTTGCTCACCGGAATGCCATCTTCGGTCTCGAGGCGGACAGCGCCAGGCCTAGTGACTCGTTTCACCCGATAAGGACCTTCCCACTTTGGCGTCAACTTGTTTGAATTCTTGGCGGACTGAACGCGCCGAAGAACAAGGTCGCCTTCCTCGAGGCTTCTGGCACTAACTTTGCGGCTATGGTAGCGACGCAAAGCTTGTCGGTAACGAGCAGCTCGCATACCGCCACGAAGACTATCTTCCTCAAGGAGCAGCGCATCATCTTGTCGCAGCTGCTCTTGCTCAAGCTCATCGTAAGCGAGCACTCGAGGCGATCCGTGATACGAAGTTCCGTGGGGAGAACTGCCTCGCTCCATAGACTAGAGCGAAAGGTGTCTCGCCTAGTGGCTCGATTTGGCGCTGCTCGATCGACCAAAGAACCACCGCAGCTCCTCAATCCAGCTTTCTTCCGCGACTTGAGCAGCCTCGTCGAAAGTTCTGGTCTTGAGCCCGCAGCACTTCAAAGATTTGCCCTCTCTCGCTTGACCGTTGCTTCTCGGATGAGCAATGAAGCATAAAGCAGACCTTGGTGCCAAGATCTTGGACGCATCGCATGAAGGTGCGACTCAGTAAATTGTGTGCCGTTGTCGGTGATGATCCTGTTAGGGATTCAAACGGCAAACAATCGACCTAAAGAACTTTACTATCGATGTCTTGTCACCTTCCTCATCGCTTCCACTTCCGGTCACTTTGTGAACTTGTTGATTGCGACGCATAAGTACTCAAAGCCCCGACAGCTCGGGAAGGGGCCGAGAATGTCGAGCCCCTGACCGAAAATGGCCGTGATAAAGGGATCGTCTGGAGAGCTTGAGCTGGCTGGTGTATTTGTTTGGAATGGAACTGCACGCTTCACACTTGTTTACTTGTGCGCTTGCATCCCGGAGGGCTGTCGGCGGAAGAAACCTTGTCGGAAAGCTTTGCCGGCAAGTGCTCTTGCGCCAATGTGGTGACCACATATGCCTCCATGTATCTCCGCCAACAGCTTCTGTCCATCTTCCCTGGGAATACACTTCAATTACACACCGTTGAGTCTTCTTCTGTACATTATGCTGTCAACAAACTGGTACATACTCGACTGCCGGGCTACTCTTTCCGTTTCTTCTTGCTCTTCGGGAAGTTCTCCTGTCTGAAAGGACAATCTGTTGCGCCCATGCTGGAGCTTGCGGCTCGACAACAAGGACTAAAGGCACATCGGCTGCTGCGGGAACATCAGCTTCCACGGCAGGAACCTGCGGCTCAGCCGGAGCTTCATGCTCCCCGGCAAGCTTGCCGGAGCAAAACTTGTCGGGAGCGTCTGCTTAAACGAAACAAACCCTGGGGCTTGTCGGAGCAGACCGCCTCCCATTGCCGGTGTCGATCTTGGGGACCTTCTTGGCGGCGGCTTGAAGCTCTGCCGAAAGTAGTCACCAGAGATCAACTTCCTCTTCTTGTCCTGTCCAGCTTGATGGTGTTACGGTCGGTTGAGTTAGCTTGAGCACAAAAATCCTCGGTTCCTTGAGTAACTTAAGTGCAGCAGACTTTGGCGTGCCATCAGCAATATCATTCTCAGCTCTTGGGACATGTTCCATTTGCAGGCCGTCAAAGTGCTCTTCTAGCTTCCTCACTTCATCAACGTAGGCTTCCATCAATGGACTCTGATAATCTTTGTTCACTTGACGGACGACAAGCTGCGAGTCACCCCTGACAATGAGCTTCTTGATCCCAAGGTCCATCATGATCTCGAGACCGGCAAGCAAACCTTCATACTCTGCAGTATTGTTTGTTGCTTGCTCCTTGGGAAAGTGCATCCGGACTACGTACTTGAGGTGCTCTCCGTGGGTGCGATAAGCAAGACGCCAAAGACCGGGCGCCTTTGCAGCGAGAAGGCACCATCAAAGTACATCAGCCACTCCTTGCTTGCTTCCTTGACAGGAATGCTCGCTCTCGAATTTCTTCATCCGGTGTTGGCGCCCATTCTGCTATGAATTCCGCCAATGCTCGCTTTGGATAGTCGAAGTTCTTTCAAACTTGAGGCCAAAGCTTGATAGTTCCGATGCCCACTCGACAATCCCGCCTGTTGCTTACGGATTCTGCAAGATCCTCTTCGCCGGAAAGCGAGTGACGATTGTTATCTCATGTGCACGGAAGTAATGGCGCAGCTTTCTCGAGGCCATGAGAAGGCCGAAAAGCAATTTCGCACACCAGAGTACCTTGATCTAGCCCCCTGCAGAAGGGAACTGACAAAGTAAACTGGGCGCTGCACCATCCTTTTCTGCATTTGCTCTTGCGTCTGCGCAGATCCGTCCTTGTCGGGACCAGAGCTTGTCGGCGAAGCCCCCTGCTTGTCGCTGGATGTGTCTGCCATGGTTGCCAGCTCGTCATTCGCCTCCCTCTCCGCCACTAACGCAGCACTAACCACTTGATTGGTTGCCGCTATATATAGCAGCAACTTCTCTTGTGGCTTAGGTGCGACAAGTGTTGGAGTGGAGGATGTATCTCTTTAAGTCCTGCAGCGCAGCCTCCGCCTCGAGTCCATTTCATTGGACCCGCCTTTTTCAAAATCTTGAAAAGCGGCAGGTGCGCCAGCAGATCTAGAGATAAAACTTCGAGAGCAGCTACGCGGCAAGCAAGCCTTCGTACATCCTTGACGCGCTTTGGTGCTTCAATCTGCTCAATGGCCTTGATCTTGTCGGGATTGGCTTCAATCCCTCGCTGAGACACTAAGAACCCGAGAAGCTTGCCGGAAGGGACTCCAAACACGCACTTCTCGGGGTTGAGCTTGAGGTTGATATTGCGCATATTTGCAAAGGTCTCATCTAAGTCTTGAACCAGAGTTTCTTTGTCCTTGCTTTTGACCACTATGTCATCCATGTAGGCTTCTACATTTCTGTGCATTTGCGGCTCGAAAGCATCATGGACTACTCTTGCAAACGTTGAACCAGCATTCTTCAAACCGAAAGGCATCCGTATGAAACAAAGATGTGCCACATGGTGTAATGAATGCGGTTTTCTCCTCATCTTCTTACGCCATGAAGATCCGATGATATCCTGAATATGCATCAAGAAACGAAGCTTAATCACATCCAGCCATGGAGTCAACACTCTGGTCGATGCACGGCAAGGGAAATGGATCTTTGGGACAAGCTTTATTAACATCCGTGAAGTCAATACAAAGTCTCCATTTCCCATTTGCCTTGCGCACAACTACATGATTGGCCAACCACGTAGGATGGAGCACTCCTCTGACAAGGCCTGCTGCTTCCCAGTTTCTTGATCTCTTCTGCTATGAACTCTTGGCGCTCCACTGCTTGCTTCCTGACTTTTTTGTTTGACGGGCGCGCATGAGGACAAACGGCCGGCGGTGCTCAATCACTTTCACGGGAACACGGGGATGTCGACGGTTGCCATGCAAACACATCGACATTCGCCCGCAGGAAAGCAATGAGCGCCTTCCTATTTAGGGTCGAGAGAGGCGCGATGGTGAAGGTACCACTGGTGCCGCCCTCCTTGGCGGACACCTTCTTGGTCTTTGGCGAGCCGCCATCTTCTTCTTGCACTTGCGGTGGAGCTCGATGGTGCATCCTCGACGGTAGCGCAGCACTCAAGAGGTGCGCTTGCCGGAGTGGGCTTGAGCTCTTGCGGACTTGGACTTGGTCTTCTTCCCGGGAGCTTGGGCAAGTGTTTCGCAATCTGTCGCGGCTGCTGCATCCCGGTAGATCTTGTCGGCACAGATAAGAGCATCCTTCTTGTCGCCATGGACAGAGATGACGCTTATCGGGCCCGGCATCTTGAGTAAGTTGTAGGCGTAGTGAGAGGCTGCCATGAACTTGGCGAGTGCAGGACGGCCGAGTATTCCATTGTAAGGTAATGGGAAATCAGCAACGTCGAACGTGACCCTTTCAGTCCTAAAGTTTAGCTCGCTGCCAAATGTTACCGGCAACGTGATCTTCCCCTTCAGCTTGCTCCTTCCCGGATTAACTCCTTGGAATGTGCCAGTCTCTTCGAGCTCATTGCCGTGGATTTGAAGCTTCGGAGCACCGCGGAGGAGATCAGATTCAAGCCGCCTCGCCGTCAACTAACATCTTGGTGACCTTGAGGTTGCGGATGGTTGGTGAGACCAACATCGGCAAGCACCCGACCGCAGTTATGCGATCAGGGTGGTCCTCAATATCAAAGATGATAGGCGTGCTGGACCATTCCAGAGGCTTGCGTGACTCTACGGATGGTTCCGCTGCATTGACCTCCCGCATCCACTGCTTGAGTTGGCGGTGGGAAGTATGCAGGGAAGCACCTCCGTCAATGCAGAGAACCTCCGTGGCTTTCTGAAACTCCTGCTCGTCGGCGTCATCATCATCCATGTCTTCATTGTCGTCTTCGTCTTCATGCTTGTCGCGGCCGCGGGGAGGTCTGTCTCCTTGCCGTTGCTTGGCCTTGCCACGGCGTCCTCCCCGGCCGGGTCTCTTCTTGCTGGCTCCTCCAGCACCTTCTTGGGCCTTCTCCTTGTCGCGCCGCTCGTACTTAGCCTTCTGCTGTTCAACAAGCTGCTCGACCTTCTTGCAGCTCTGGAGGTTGTGGCCCTTGGTGCGGTGGATCTTGCAGTATTGCTTGCCGGAGCCGTCCTGCTTGTCGGCGGCCGACACAGACTGGTGGTTAGCGTCAACGGCAACCTCCTTGCCGGAGCCACCAGCCTTGGCGTTCTTGTCGCCACCTCCATTGCCGGACTGCTCAACAGCTAGCACTTCTCTGCCTTTCTTCTTCCTGTTGCATCGCCGCCGGCTCTTTTTCACCGGGGCGGTCTCCTCATTGCCGATCCAGCACGCATTCTCTCTGAGTCTCCTCCTTCCTCAAAGACGCGTGCACACTTGTCGGCCAAGGCGTACAGCTCATCGACGTCCTTGACTTTTGCACATCGCCATCTCCTCCCTCATCCTGCGGTTCCGCATGTTCAGATGGAACGCAGCTGATCACCCATGGCAGGGTGGACATCTGGGATGTTGTAGTGCACACGGTTGAATCTCTGAATGAACTTGCGCAGGGACTCTCCTTCCTTCTGGGCGAGCAGATGAATGTCACTCTCTTGGCCATGAGGCTTGTGGCCGCCTGTAAAGGCGCCAACAAACTGATGGCACAAATCTGCCCAAGAGGATATAGAACTGTCCGGCAGGTGCATGAGCCAAGATCTGACGTTGGACTTGAGTACCAGCGGGAAGTAGTTGGCGAGGATCTTGTCGTCTCGTCCCCCCGCAGCTTGCACTGCAATGGTGTAGATGCTGAGGAACTCCGACGGGTGCGTCCTGCCATCGTACTTCTCTGGCACGTCTGGCTTGAAGTTCTTGTTGCTGGGCCACTGGACTTGCCGCAGCTCACGAGTGAACGCAGGGCAACCTACCGCGTACGGCAAGTCGCCTGGTTCCTCCGGCGCGTGCATGTCGACAGAGGGCCCGGCGCGCTTGTCGGACTGACGCCGCGCTTCTCTTCGACGCTCGATGCGAGTTCGAGCGTCTTCTTGTTGTCGCTCATGAAGAACTTGGCGCTGATCGCGGCGAGCTCGTGGATCAGATGACGCGGTGGAGTCGTCGTCGAGATGGATCCGGCGAGTCGGCGATCTTGGCCTTCGTGGTGGAGAGTGCATGGTGGTTGCACCTCCACAAGTCTCGCCGCCACCGGCTCGTGCCTTGTTGTCTTGGCGTGGCAGTGATGTAGTTGGTTGCCGCGGAGCGTCGCCGTTGCCAAAGCCGATGAGGCTTTGGATGGTAGCCCTCCAATCGTCGACCTTGTCGGCCGTTGGAGGGTAATCCAAAAGCAGCTGAGCTCCCGCTAGAGCCTCTGCTGGAGTAGTTGGTGGCAATGGTGAACGGTGCGAGGAGCGGGATATGCTCGGACTTCTAACTATGTTAGAAGGAGCAGCCTCCCGTCCAGGCGACCGTATCTCGCTCGTGCCAGCACATTGGCGTGCATGCTGGTCTCGAGGGTCTCGATATCCTCCAGGCCGGTCTTGATCCAACGAGCGTATGGTATTGTGAATACCATGACGCTGTTGGTCCCGCGTCTCCTGAGATGGGTGCGGGGGGTGTGCGGACGCCGAGGTTTGCGCGGCCTTGTCCTTGGACTTGGCAACGTCACGAATTCCTTCACTGGCGCCCGTTCTTCCGCCAGCGTCTACTCCACCACCCGTTTGCTTCGGTGATGGCGGGTACGACGCGGACGGCTCTGCTGCCGCCGGGGCCTTCTTCTTCGGTGGTATGTCGTGGAAGATTTTGAAGATGATGAAGACGCCGCTCGTGTGCACGCCGGATCAGGTTCACACGGCCTCGACGCCCCCTACCTGGTGCGCCAAAGATGTCGGGGAGGCTGATCTGACCCACGAACACCTATGGGGCCGCGCACTGTGCCCCTTGTGGTTCGGAGGGGGCGGAGATCGCCGCGAAGAGCGGATCGAGGCGAAGCACACGAGCGGTTAACCCAGCTTCGGAGCTCTCCGGAGAGATAATACTCCTACTGCTGCTTGTCTGGTTGTATTGTGTTCTTACTAGGGAGCGATGAGAGCTACAAAACCTAGCGTGAGAGAATGTTCGAACCCCCTCTACGTTGCGCACGGGCCTCCTTTTATATGCTCAAGGGATTTCCGACAAGCGGCAACATAGAAAAGGGTATAAATGTAAAAACAGCAGTTGGTACACCTACTTGAACAGTGTACAGTGCAGAATACCTAACTCTGACGGCAAGGGACAAAAGCATTAAATGCCTGTCCTTGTCGTCTAAGCAATCTGTAACAGAGCGCCACCGTTTGCCACGATGGCGGGCTTGTCAGCGCCGCTTATCGCTGCTCTCCGCTGGCTGCACAGCCTCTTGACACGCGCGCATGGAATGGTCCCATGGCGACACGTTGATGGATGAGCTGGAGTGGAGATGAAGAGAGGTTGCCTGCCAGGGCAAGCGCCTTGCCGCGGCTGAACCCTTTTCACGTCGGAGGCTTGTCGCGTTCCGAGCCTTCCCGGCAAGCTCCTCTTGCCGGGGTCTTGTCTTCTGGGTGCCTTGAGTGGCCTTCCCGGCAAACTCCTCTTGTCGGGGCTTTGTCTTCTTAGCTAAATACTTTGTTCTTGAATGGCTCTAAAGGAGCCATGGAGGATCTTGGCGGTGACCAGGCAAGCCTTGCCGCGGGGTGCTGCAACTGTCCGTGCACGAGTTCGGGATACTAGGGTACCCCTACTCTAGTACACCGACACGTTTATGGACTGCTAGTCAAGCAATTTCTATTCCTCAGTGCTGTTCAACAAAGACAAAGTCTTCGATCATGCACACATTCCTCACGTGGACATGGAATCTCTGCCGGGCTTCGAGCCAGTCCTCAGTGTTCTTCACGATGCTGGATTGTTGAATTTCTGTACTGACATATGTGATTGGAATGAAGAACTCATTCTTTAGTTCTATGCGACGCTGCACATCACAGGAGATTCTGAAGATGTGAACTCATGGGTGCTCGACTGGATGTCAGAAAATACTCCCTACAAGGCACCAGCAACTGAATTGCTTCGTGCCCTCCCACTCAGTCCTCCCCTTGACGGTGCTCCTTGCATCTACAATGAACCTGATCTTACAAATCATTACATGCAAGTGCTGATGAAGCCCTTGAAGCCAGGGCAGGCCCCTCGAACCAAATTCCTCGTCAAGGAATTACTGTATGTGCCTCGGACTGTCTATCACATTCTGACGAAGGCAATGAGTCCCATCAAAGGCCACGACTCAAATGATGAAGAAGTCGTTGGCATCATGAAGAATATGCTTTTCAATATCATTCATGGCGGTCCCGTCAACTTCCATGATTTCTTCATGAGGACTCTGGCAAATATTGCTATGTCACCATTTGAGCTGAAGCCTTATGCACCATGGATTATGAGATTCATCAGGACAAGGTCTTCACTCAATTACAAGGCTGATACTCTGAACCATTGCAGCTACTTGCCTCCAATTGAAGTCCTCAAATGGACATTTTTCTCAGCTGATGATAAAGGCAAGGCAACTACTATGATAGATGAAGGCATTCATCCATTGGATGGTCAATTTCGCAAGGCTGCATCCTATTCAACCAATCATGACTCTGCCACACATGACTCTGCCGCCAACACAACCAAGCCAAATCCTCAAGGCACAGCACCCAGGGTGATGACTGATCGTGAGATTCTCCTCAGTCTTCATTAGAAGGTTGATCCCAATCATAAATGGGTCAGGCGTCAGTTTGGTTCAATTCTTCACAACATGACCTCAACCCATAATGCAGTGAAGAAAAATCAGTACTACCTCCATGAAACCTTCACCCATACCTGGGTTGTTATGTCTCATGTCTACAGCGAAGAAGATCTGAAGAAAATGGGTCTAAAGGAAGAATTTGACTGGTCTGCACCTCCTCCGAAGAAATACAACAAGGTCAAGGTTCCTTCCTTGGTGGCCAGCTCTTATTATTCATCGCGCGACACTGATGAAAACGAAGACTTGGACGACACTGCGGCAGGCCCTACTACGACAACCGACCCCGACAATGCTGGCTCTCCTCCATCAACTTGATATTCTTCAGGGGCGTTAGTCCTTAGTTTCGATCCTTTTGGACATTCGATGACAAAGGGGGAGAAATTTGAGTTAGTCTTCAATAGGGTCTATTATATGGGCGTTTTTTTTGCTAAGTTACAACTCTCGCTCTTCTGAAACTTTATTGGATCGAGTTGTAACACTAGTGCAAAACCGGTCTTTAGTGCTAGTTCGTGACGGCCTTTAGTGCAGGTTCGCCAACCGGCACTAAAGAGTGGGGACTAAAGGTCCCCCCTTTAATACTGAGTTAAATCAAGAAACCTACTGAAGTGCAAACACGTGGCACGAGCCAGGCCCATGTGCTTGTAGGTCTTTAGTACCGGTTGGTAACACCAACCTGTACTAAATGATTGGGTGTTTTTTTTTAATTTTTGCTTTAATTTTGTGTTTTCAATTTGGCTTTATTTTCCATTTAATTCTTTTTTGTTTGCTGGTATTTCACGATACTATAAATTGTACACGTTATGCATATATATAAATAGATTTTCTCGTACGTAGAACCGTATATATATATATATATATATATATATATATATATATAAAATATCATCGAATGTCTCACAGCCAACACCATTAACTATTCACACATACACATGTATATACATATACAATTTCTCCTACATGTTGCCTTGGTGCCTTCGGAGCATGCATGATGCCAAGTGGTTCATGGGGGCGGTAGCGGGTTATAGTATTCTCCTTTGGGATCTATGACCTGGTCGAGCAAAAATCCGGCTATTTCCTCTTGAAGTGCTAGTATGCGCTCCTCGGGTAGGAGCTTATCCTGCATCTCTCTGAACTGTTAAGAAGGAGATCAATATGCATGTGTATTAGTTGTGTTACAAGATATCGATAATGGTGTGAATAGAGTTACGACAACGTGCCCATTCATGTCTTTGAGATCTGCTCCTTTCGGACGCCATCATGCGAATGTTCTCGCATAAGCGTAGAATGCACAAAGATCATTCCCGGCGCTTTGCTTGAGGCCTTTACGAGAATGGAATTGAATCAGATAATGATTAATCAATCATGATAATTAATTAATGGTATTGAAACAAAGAATTAAAGAGATGGCTAGCTAGCTAGTACTACTTAATTACTTACCCTTGGTCGATGAGAAAACAACTTATTTGGCCATTTGCCTGGAGTCACCTTGATGAAGTTTGCCCAAGCCCTGCCCACCGGCAAAGAAAATCTATAAAGGGGTTATTAAATAGTTCATATCAAGAAATGACAAACTAATAATAGGCCGAGATATAGTTAATAATGATTGAAATTACCTGTTGACTATCCCCTTCATGATGGTGTAGTCTTGATCTTCTTTAAATAGCGAGTCGAGTACTTCGACTCTTGCTTTGTCAACTTTAATGACTAACAAGATCCAGTGGAAACTGCATGCGCACACATTTGCATGTCTTAATTAAGCAGTCATGTGCATAAAATTAATCAACTATATATCGTAAACCGTATACACTTAGTTATTAACATTTAGCTAGCTAGTAAGCAAAAACAGAATTTGTATTAACTCACGTGAAGTTGTAAGGAAGTAGTATATCTTCATTGGTATTGAGGCACTTCAAGAACTCTAGCATGCTTTCCTCTACACCTGTTTTAGAAGTTGCAAGATTCCATGTGTACTCATTAATGGTATTTGGGTCAATGAACCCAATGCCATAGCGTCCCAGATTTTTTCATTTCATACATCTTCATCCTGCATATAATACCACAGAAAAGAATATATAGTGAGGATAATTACATGTAATGATTGATCAAAATTACAGAAAGAAATCACTTACAAACAATAGCAATCGATGAGAGATTTGTCGAGTGCGTCTTGATTGTATAAGCGATATAGTTCTGAATACTCAACGCAGAGCTTTCTCATGGTAGTAATGCTCCTTCTTGACATTCACCATGAGGGACTCTCGATTGGAAATCTTGGTAATGTTCATGTACCATTGATGCAATTCATACATTCTCGTTGGGAGGTTCTTGACCTTGTCTGGGTGGACCAAAGGTTTGCCCGGAGACATGGGCTCAATTTCGAGGAGTTGTCCAACAGAGATCTTGAGCATTTCAGCCTGCATTATTTGCCCCTTCGTTATTACCACATCGCCTAGCTGGGGAACTTTCACGGTTTGCCCACAATAATATTGGGCGCGTGGCCTCCTCTCATGTGTTGATGTTGGCACAACAAGCTGGGGAACGGTTTTCCCGCATTTTTTGCACGCTGCTTGTTTGCTCGAGCTCGAGCTCGCTTCCTTCTTTTGTCGTTCTCGATGTAGTTTCCTGATTTGGTGCTCATAGTCTGAGTCAACAGGCTTAGGAGCTGGTTCTCTAGCCATTTTAATGAAGTGGTCAATTACTGTCATGCCCAATATGCGACCCTATCCAAAAGGAACTCGAAGGTCCCACCAAGGATAGACCCGCATATTGAAACACTTTTGCAAGGTGGATATCATTACATCAACATTACATAATAGTGGGGATACATACATAAGGCACAAATGCCACAAGAATACATCAACACAACATACATGATCAACATCCGACTACGGATGAATCACAAACAGAAACTCAAACAATATCCACCCTCCTAGCCCAGGCTGCCGACCTGGAACCTATCCCCTGATCGAAGAAGCAGAAGAACTCCAAAACAAGCAACATCGCTCTCGCGTCATGATCATCGCAAACATGTACCTGCAACTGGTGGTGTAGTAATCTGTGAGCCACGAGGACTCAGCAATCCCATTACCATGGGTATCAAGACTAGCAAAGCTTAATGGGAAAGGAAGGGGTAAAGTGGTGAGGTTGCAGCAGTGGCTAAGCATATATGGTGGCTAACATACGCAGATGAGAGCGAGAAGAGAAACAAAGGAACGGTCGTCAACAAGTAATGATCAAGAAGTGATCCTGAACTCCTACTTACGTCAGACATAACCCAGAAACCGTGTTCTCCTATCGATCAACCCCGAAAAGAGACACTCACGGTTGGTGTATTTTAGAAGAGTTTGCTTCAAGTTTACTACAACCGGATATTAACAAATTCCCATCTGCCACATAACCGCGGTCACGGCTCTCAAAAGTTTATACCCTGCAGGGGTGTCCCAACTTAGCCCATGATAAGCTCTCGCGATCAACGAAGGATATTCCTTCTCCCCGGGAAGACCCGACCAGTCTCGGAATCCCGGCTACAAGACATTTCGACAGCAATAAAACAAGACCAGCAAGACCTCCCGGCGTGCCGACACCCTGATAGTAGCCGCGCGTATCTCGTCTCAGGCCACGACCGGATGAGCAGTACGTACGGCAACCGACGATACCCCAAGTTGCCTAGGGGCGGCACCGCAAGTGGCTCTGGTTTGGACCAACACTTAGACAAGCATTGGCCCGGGGGGCTGAATAAAGATGACCCTTGGGTTAATTACTCCCAAGGGAAATGTAGGTGGTGGTGAGGCAAATGGAAAACCCAAGGTTGGGCCTTGCTGGAGGAGTCTTATTCAAAGCGAACTGTCAAGGGGGTCCCATAAATCACCCGACCACGTTAGGGACGCAAAATCCGGGAACATAATACCGATATGACGAAAACTAGGGCGGCAAGAGTGGAACAAAACACCAGGCATAAGGCCGAGCCTTCCACCCTTTACCAAGTTCATAGATGCATTAATAATATAAGAGATATTGTGATATCCCAACCAAAATCTTGTCCACGATGGAGCAATCTTCAACTTCACCTGCAACTAGCAACGCTATAAGAGGGGCTGAGCAAAGCGGTAACATAGCCACACAACGGTTTGCTGGGAAGGTGACAACGAGTTAGAGGTTCATGGCAATTTGGGAGGCTTGAGCAGCAAGTGATACGTAGCGCAGCATAGCGAAAGAACGAAGCAACTAGCATAGCAATGATAGTAATGAGATCCAAGGTGACGGTCATCTTGCCTGAAATCCTGCAAGGAACAAGAACGAGTCCATGAAGAAGATGAAGCCACGAAGACGAACCAAGCGTAGACGAATGAATCCTCACGATCGCAACGAAACGGGAACTATCGAAAAGAAGCACACAACATGGTAAACACACCACACATAAACAAGGCATGATGCACAACAAGCATGATGCATGACAAATCTAGATGAGGCTACTCATGGCAAGAGATGATGCAAACAAGAGCAACACATCAAGGCAAGTTTAAATGAGGCCGGAAACAACATATAACAATTCCGGTAAGTCCTCATATGCAAATTTCGAAATTGGTCCAGATCTGAATAAACCTTATGTTCAAGTTGTTAAACAGCAAGTTAAGATGCACCAAGATGATCTACACGAAATTCTAGTCAAGTTACATATAAAGTTCATTAGATTCGAGACTACGGTCTAGAAGATATGAGCAAAACAAGTTAAGCATGGCATTGATGCAAAATGCATACAAACATCAAGCAAACACCTAAAAACAAGGATGCAACATGATAATATGAAACTACATGCAAAATCAAGCAAGTTTCATATAGAGCACACTCAAAACGGGGCAACGGTTCAACACATACACCCTATACAAGTCATGACAACAATCTGTCCAAAACAGCAACTAGGCATATTGCAATCATCAAAACACTATGCTACAGCATCTCAACGTGAAAGGAAAAGGCATGGGCATGATGTAAAGGTAAAGCATGACAAAACATGAACACTGAGCTATCTCCAGAAATCACTAGAACATGCTCAAAATGACATGACAAGATTGCAAATAATAACAGTTTCAGACTTTGCAGAAATAACATCAGGTTGCAATGTTTAGAGCTATCAAACAACATGCTACAGGAACTTATCATGGCAAACAAAGGCATAGCATGATACTACTAAATTCATAGAGCAAAAGTACTTTACTGACCATGAGCCAAAAAGGATCAGAAGATATGATGGCACCCAGTTAAACATAGCAAGTTATATTACAGATTCATACATGGCAGGAACAACAATAAGTAGGCATGTTGGTGAGCTTGAACCATTCACCACAGAGAAATACATGGCTTGGAAAGGAAACTCACAGTAAGAAGACATGTTTATGAAGCTAAGAATGGAAAGAGCAAGGTCATAGAGGTCATGGATCACTAGCAAAGCTCATGGAAAAACTGAACTTAATGTTAACAGGTTGACAGCAACATTATTTAGCAACTTTGGAGCAATATTACAACAATCTACATCAGGCTATAAATGCAACCAGGGGCATGGATGGATAAAGCATGACATTTATAACAAGAAATCCTTAGTGAACATCTCCAGATTATGCATAGAATGACTTGTAGAAGCAGGTTTACATAGCATCACGAAATAACAGATTCAGACAAGCAAAACAGTAACAGCAAGTACCCTACTTAACAAGCTTGATGCAATCACTACAAGAACCACAAAAATACGTGGATGGCACCACTGTAAACATGGCATGATATAGATCAAAACTCATGTAGATCTTATGCTCATAGGATGCACACATCAAATGCAACAAAAATGACAAATCATCAAGTTATAACATTTTCAGCAGGTTAACATCATATAGCACTCTTGCAACAAAGATTCAGGCATCAAGATGAACTCAAATGAACATTACGCAATGGAATGAACTGATGTACTCGTCGAGGCGAACAATTTGCCATATTACACGCACGAAACGGAGCTACGGATGCAGAGAGATGATGCGATGAACATGGCAAGATAATGTGAACAAAGATGAGGACTTGGTGGATTTTTACCCCGCGAAAACTGGACAAGGAGGTACGGGATGGAGTGGAGGCGTTTGGATGGGTGTACGGGTGGATCTCATCCACCCCAGGCCGGATCCGGGACGAGGCGACGGCGGCTCTCCGGCGAAGGTGGCGCGGCGGCGGCACATCGGTGGCGGGCGACGGCGGCGGCAAGCGGGCGCTGGCCGGAGGCGCGCTCGGCCGGCGAGGCGGCGGAGGGACGGGCGTCGCGAGCGGGCGGCGCCATGGTCGACGGCGGCGCTGGCGCGCGCGCCGGGCGGCGGAGGAGCCGGACGGGCGGGCGGGCGGCGGCGCCGGGCGGAGGCGCGAGGCGGCGGCGGCCTCATGCGGGCGTGAGCAAAGACGGGTTCGCCGCGCTCGGACGGGCCTCCTGCTGGTTGGGCGGCCGCGACGGCGCGCGGGGAGAGAGAGAGAGCCGGCGGGGACAGGTGGCAGGAGGCGATTGGATGAGGGGGCGGCGGCGGACATGTCCGGCCGGGGACGGACATGTACGGCCGGGGACGGACATGTCCGGCGCGGCGCAGAGGAGAAAAACTAGGGTTAGGGGGGATTTGACCGCGAATTTCGGGGGAGGGGCTAGTTTTATTGGTAGAGGAAGCTAGGGGAGTCCAAATGAGGAGCGGTTTTCGGCCACGCGATCGTGATCGAACGACCGAGAGCATGGAGGGGAGTTTGCTGGGTTTTGGGCCACTTTGAAAGGGGTGTAGGGCTGCAAACAGAAGGGGGCTTTTGCGGTTACCCGGTTAACCGTTGGAGTACCAAACGACCTCCAAATGGCACGAAACTTGACAGGCGGTCTACCGGTGCCATACCAAGGCCGCTTGGCAAGACTCGGTCCATTCCGAGAAAGTTTAACACCCGCACATGAAAAGAGGCAAAAGGGGGCGCCGGGAGACATAGGAGTGCGGATTGCAAAACGGACAACGGGGAAAATGCTCGGATGCATGAGACGAACATGTATGCAAAATGAGATGCACATGATGACATGATATGAAATGCAGATGATGACATGGAAAAATGCAACACGCAAGCAAATGACATGGCAACGACGGCGAATAACTGGCAGACACCTGGCGCATCAAATCCGGGGCGTTACAATTACTTTCTCAGGCACTTTCTCCTTTGGCGGCGATGCCGGTTTTGGTCCAAAATGGGCGTCCACTTGGGCCTGCACTATGGCTGCGTTTTGCTCCTTAGTCATGTCGTACGACCTCTGAGGAAGAGGAGCGAGGCTTGGACCATATTTACATCGCTTGTCTCCTTTGTACTTCCTGAACTACCTCGACTCGTACCGCTACGCACCATAGCTGTGGCATGTCTCTTCTGCGATTGCTGAGACGGCGGAGACGGCTGACGTGGCTGAGTTGGACCAGGAGAAGTGGCATGACGATGTGCCGGACTTGAAGCAGGAGGTGTGGCCTGACACGTTGCCGGACTTGAAACCGGAGAAGTTGCATGATGTTGTGCCGGATTTGAAACCGGAGGAGTCGGCTCACGCGTTCGGGGACTTGAAGGAGGTGGCGGACTTCAAGGAGGAGTCGGCTCACGCGTTCGTGGACTTGGAGGAGTGGGAGTCTGCTGACTCGATGGCGGAGTCAGCAGACAACGCGGTGTCGGTGGAGTTCGAAAGATGATGCAATCCTTTCTCCATAGGATGATACCATGTATGGCCTCTCCCAGTGTGCGCTCTCCTTCACCTCCAGGAAAGTCAAGCTGTAGCCCCGAATATGGGTCCACCACTTCATCAACCATGACACGAGCATAGCCCTCTTGAAGCGGGATGCAATGGAAGGTTGCTTCGGGGGTAACTGGAAAAGCAATGTCGTCCGCCACCTTCATGGATATGTTCTTCATTTTGGTGTGTAGATCACAGTTAGTGTTCTCTATGATGTCATCCACAGGGTATGTATCCAGCAGTGTGTCGCCCGGGGCAGAACCAACGCTGCTTCTCGGCATGGATGGGACGATGCTATCCAATGATGGACGATCATCCGCTTGCTGCTGCCGCTGCTAAGACCCCCTTTCCTGGCTAAGTGAGTCGATCTGCTGCTGCTGGAATTTGAGTGCCAGGTCCGCGTGCCTTGCTTCTAGGCCTTGAAGGCCTTCTGCGTCCTGTTCCTCTGCTCCTCCTCCAGCTTCCTTTTCTTCTCCTCCTCCATCTTCCTTCTTGCACGGGTCCTTTAGTCCTCGTTCCATTATGAAAAGCCCTCATACAAGGGAATAACGCCCTTGCCTCGTGTTCTTTCGGGGTGTTCAGGATTTCCCAGGGCGTGCGTAAGCTCGTCGTTCTCTCTGTTGGGCGTGAACACCCCCTTTCGAGCTTCTTCTATTGCGTCAATTATTTTTTGTTCGGCTCCTTTTAGACTTGCCTTCCGTGAAACTTCGCCTGTCTTCGGGTCCAACGCACACCCATGCGCATAGAACCAAGTTCTGCACCTGGGTGTGACCCCTGCATCCTCCATCTCCTGCTCAGACTTATCCCAGTTAGGCAATCCCACCGCGTAGCCACCTGGACCCAGCCTATGGAACTGCGTCTTTTTGGCGGCATTTGCCTTGTCTTTCATCGACCGTTCCTTAGCTAATTCTGAATCCTTGAAGGTCACGAAACCGTCCCAGTGCTCTCTATGATTCTCCAGTGTTCCCGTGAATTCTGGAGTCTTCCTTTCATTAGCGAGGTAGTTGGCCCATACAGTTTTCTTGTGGGTGTTGAATGCAATTGCCATCTTCTTAAGAGCAGCGCCCTTCACTTTGTCCACATCTGCTTTAGTGAAATGATGCGGTAGGGTGAAATGTTCCATCGAGAGATTTCCAAAGGGCTTCTTTGGCTCTGCCGTCGACCCAAGTGACACCTGGACGTTTAGTCTTTGGCTCTTTCCATTCTTGAATGGAGATCGGGAGTTTGTCCTTCACAAGAACTCCGCACTGACGAGTCCACTTGTTCGCAATGTTCTTAGGCGTGAGGGGTTCACCACTAGGTTTGATGGATTCGATGTTGTACTTTACACCATCCTTCAACAATCTACCTGGGCCTCGCTTTGTCCTGCTGTCTGTAGAAGCAGATTTTCTCGATCCAGAGAGCTGAAAGAAGAATGATCGATTCGTTAACATATCTTCAATAAAAAAACATGTGATGATCACCATGATGCCTGCTTATATAAATATACCTCGCTGGTAGTCTTTGTTATTTGAAGATCAGCATTGTCTGTGTCATCACAAACATTGTCTATGTCATCAATCATAATCATAGTTCATGACTTCATCATTTCGATTAAATCGAGATCGAATATCTTTTCATCACCCTCTCCGGTATTGTTCAGATATTGGGAGCCGTCATCTGCTTCATTCAGATCATCTAGCCTGTGAGGGCTGCGTATGATGTCGAACAATTCCTCTTCTCTCTCTCTGTCGGTATTGTCCGCCATAGCTTTTACTTAACTAATACAGAAGAAATATAAAACAATTTAATTAGTATTCAAATTACAATGCATGGATGCAATCAATAAGGAAAAACTGAATCTCGAATACATCATCGTCTTAATATATATAATCTCGAATACATCGTCTCGAATATTATATATCGAATACATCACTGGCTAGGTACCTAATAAAGATCGAGTACTACAGAAGAATCTAGGGCGCCACTTGCGGTTCCTGGGGCGCGGGCGGTGCACACCCAAAGAGAAGGAACCATCACAGGATCATATCTCCGGTCATCTGCCCAATGAACCCGCCAAGTAGTGGAGAACCTGACGTTGTCCATAGCAGCCATGTAGCGATGGACGTGCTCATCTTCCTCCCTGACACGGCGACGCACCACCTCCGGCGGGGCCGGCTTCCTCTGCACCGAATGTGGCCCACGCGAACGCCACCAAAGAAGATCAGGGTCAACAACGGGACCCGAGGTCGGGTTCCTCACCAAGCGGCGCGCCCCTCCATATAGCACCTCCCAGTGCCAGCCCGGTGGAGCCCAGTCCCGGACATGGGTCCTCTGAAGAAGGATATCGTCGCGAACGGGTCGACGGCGAGGATGCGGGCCGGGCATATCGTCGAGAACAAATACTATATGCCCGCAAAAAGTAACATTTTTTAAATGATTTGATTGTGACAACTAAAACTAATTCATCTAACTAAAACTAATTATAAAATTTAACAAATACTATAGGCCCGCAAAAACTATTTATATAACTAAAAAACAAAAATATTGCTAACATTTCTATAAATATTTCTATAACTAAAAAACATAAAACATTTATAACATTTCTATATAACTAACAATTCTAATATTAATATAACTAAAAAACAGAAAAATTGCTAATATTTCTATAACTAAAAAACAGAAAACATTTATAACATTTCTATATAACTAACAATTCTAATATTTATATTACTAAAAAACAGAAAAATTGCTAACATTTCTATAAATATTTCTATAACTAAAAAGCAGAAAACATTTATAACATTTCTATAAATATTTCTATAACTAAAAAACAGAAAACATTTATAACATTTCTATATAACTAACAATTCTAATATTTATATTACTAAAAAACAGAAAATTGCTAACATTTCTATAAAAAATGGCACGTGTGTGTGTGTGTAGTGTGCGTGTGTGGACAACTAGACATGGCGGCCAGGGCGAGCTCACCGGCGAGGCGACGACGGGGCGGCGACGACGGGGCGACGGGATGGGGCGACGACGACGGGGCGACGGGACAGGGCGGCGACGACGGGCGCGGGCGGGAAGGCGACGGGACGGCGGGACGACGGGACGGGACGGCCGGGCGGCGAAGGGCGGCACGGGCGGGGTCGGCGACGAGGGGCGGGGGCGGCGAGGTCGACGGGGACGGCGTCGATCGGGGCAGGGCGGCGCGATGTAGGGAGGAAACAGTGGGAAACTGAAATTTTTTCAAGTGTTTTATATATAGGATGGACCTTTAGTATCGGTTGGAGCCACCAACCGGTACTAAAGGTCTGTTTAACCAACCGAAGCGGCGGGAAGCACCCACCCTTTAGTACGGGTCGTGGCACCAACCGGTACTAAAGACCCACCCTTTATGCCGGATTGTGCCACGACCGGTACTAAAGAATCTTGTTAACAAAGTGCGGTGCGGCAAGTTTAATCCCACCTCGCTAGCCAGGGGCTACCGTGACTGTTTATAAGCCCGGTGCGGTAGCTCTCTCAAGCTCCTCTCCTAAGGTGCCTAATGGGCCTACTGTTCTCTTACACTGGTGGGCCTTTGCGGGCCTGCATCCCGCCCAACAAAAGGTTGGGTTCCTAGTCGTATGCAGCCGCTTTGGCCCAAAAGAAGTGAGCTTTATTTTCTTAATTTTTTTCGCTTTATTTATTTTTGTTTTATTTATTTTTGAGTTGTTTTTGCTGTATTTAGAGTTTATTTGTGAATATTTTTGATTTAGGTATAAAAATTACAAACTTTACATTAGTGCGGTAGTTTTCAAATTTGAATAGTTTAAATTTTGAATTATTTGAAATTTGTGTGAATCACTAGTTTGTGAATAACTTAACTTTGAAAAAAGATTTTTCAGTGATTCTTTTTACTTATTTTTAATATTAGTGTGTTTTATCATTATGTTCAATTTGGTAATGCTTAGGTTATTTAAAAAGTGAAATGCCTTTGTAACAGTTGAGTTTTCGTCGGAAACCCTGATACTTCGAAAAAGATTGTCCATTTTGTACACGAAGTGCATCAAGTTTTTGCCGTAACCCTCTCTACTTTTGTTTGCACATAAAATTTCTTCGCGTTTCAAATGCCAAAACATATAACTACCCTAACTATTACAGAGATTCCCTCCTGGGTGTGAAACATAGAAGAAACTGATGATAGTGAAGCCGATCACATCCCAGATCTTTGGGTGGTGAAACTTTTTCTTCGCGTGTGTCCCTTTGTGCCGTAGCCATGGAAAATCTTCATCATTTAACTGGACTCAGGTCAATATTCACTGTGAATGGAGGAATTTCATCAAACTTTTCATAATCTTTGACATGTCTGTCTTGTCATCCACTCCCATGATGTTTCTTTTTCCTGAAAGAACTATGTGGCGCTTTGGCTCTTCGTATGATCCATTCGCTTCCTTATCTTTTCTTTTTCTCGGCCTGGTAGAAATGTCTTTCACATAAAAAACCTGCGCCACATCATTGGCTAGGACGAATGGTTCGTCTGCATACGCAAGATTGTTGAGATCCATTGTTGTCATTCCGTACTGTCCGTTACCCCGCCTCGTGTCATATTGACCCATTTGCACCGAAACAAAGTGACCTTCAAATCACCTCCATAGTTAAGTTCCCATATGTCCACTATGTAACCATAATATGTTTCCTTTCCCGTGTTGGTTGTTGCATCAAAGCGGACACCACTGTTTTGGTTGGTGCTCTTCTTATCTTGGGCGATCGTGTAAAATGTATTCCCATTTATCGGGTTCCCTTTGAAAGTCATTATATTCGAAGATGGTAACTAGGACAGCGAGTACATGTCATTTTGAATATCGCCATCATTCAGGGCACGTTTCTGCAACCAACCGGCGAAAGTCCTCGTTTGTTCACGTGTAATCCAGTCGTCAGACTTCTCCGGGTGTTTGGAGTGTAGAAAATTCTTGTGTTCCTCCATATACGGAGCCACCAAGGCGGAATTACGTAGAAGCTGTGTAGTGTGCTTTAGTGAGAGAATGCCCGTCCATACATATTATTTGATGCCCTCCTAGCATGCCTTTTCCTTCGATGCGCCCTCATGCATGATTCAGGAACACCAATCGGCCTAAGGTCAGGAATAAAGTCAATACAAAACTCAATGACCTCCTAATTTTCATGGCCCTTCGAGATGCTTCCTTCTGGCCTAGCACCATTATGAACATATTTCTTCAAGACTCCCATGAACCTCTCAAAGGGGAACATATTGTGTAGAAATACATGACCCAAAACGTTAATCTCTTCGCAAAGGTGAACTAGGACATGTTTCATGATGTTGAAGAAGGATGGTGGGAACACCAACTCGAAACTGACAAGACATTGCACCAAATCATTCTGTAACCTTGGTATGATTTCTAGCATGATTACCTTCTGAGAGATTGCATTGAGGAATGCACATAGCTTCACAATGGCTAATCGAACGTTTTCTCGTAGAAGCCCCCTCAATGCAACCAGAAGGAGTTGCGTCATAATCACGTGGCAGTCATGAGACTTTAGTTCTGGAACTTTTTCTCTGCCATATTTATTATTCCCTTTATATTCGACAAGAAGTTAGACGGTACCTTCATGCTGAGCAGGCATTCGATGAAGATTTCCTTCTCTTCTTTGGTAAGAGCATAGCTGGCCTGACCCTGATGTATGCCGTCTTTTCTATGCATACGTTGCTGGTCCTCCCGTGCCTCTGGTGTATCTTGTGTCTTCCCATACACGCCCAAAAAACCAAGCAGGGTCACGCAAAGATTCTTCATCACGTGCATCATGTCGATTGCGGAGCGGACCTCTAGGTCTTTCCAGTATGGCAGGTCCCAAAATATAGATTTCTTCTTCCACATGGGTGTGCGTCCGTCAGCGTCCTTCGAAACAGGTTCTCCACCAGGACCCTTTCCAAAGATTACCTTCAAATCCTTGACCATATCATGTACATCAGCACCAGTACGGTGGCGAGGCTTCGTCCGGTGATCTGCCTCACCTTTGAAATGCTTGCCTTTCTTTCTTACGGGATGCCTTGTCGGAAGAAATCGGCGATGTCCTGTACACATTCTTCCTACAACTATCCAAATATATCTTGTCGGTATCATCCAAACAGTGCGTGCATCCGCGGTATCCCTTGTTTGTCTTTGAAAGGTTCTTGAGAGCGGGACAATCATTGATGGTCACGAACAGCAACGCCTTTAGGTCAAATTCTTCCTGTCTGTGCTCATCCCACGCACGTACACCTGGTCCATTCCACAACTGTAATAGTTCTTCAACTAATGGCCTTAGGTACACATCAATGTAGTTGCCGGGTTGCTTAGGGCTTTGGATGAGCACTGGCATCATAATGAAGTTTCGTTTCATGCACAACCAAGGAGGAAGGTTATACAAACATAGAGTCACAGGCCACGTGCTATGGTTGCTGCTCTGCTCCCCAAAAGGATTAATGCCATCTGCGCTTAGACCAAACCATACGTTCCTTGGGTCACCTGCAAACTCCTACCAGTATTTTCTCTCGATTTTTCTCCACTGCGAACCGTCAGCGGGTACTCTCAACTTTCCGTCTTTCTTACGGTCCTCTGCGTGCCACCGCATCGCCTTCGCATGCTCTTTGTTTTGGAACAAACGATTCAACCGTGGTATTATAGGAGGATACCACATCACCTTGGCACGACTCTTCTTCCTGGGGCGCTCGCCCTCGACATCACCAGGGTCATCGCGACTGATCTTATAACGCAATGCACCGCATACCGGGCAAGCGTTCAAATCCTCGTACTCACCGCGGTAGAGGATGCAGTCATTAAGGCATGCATGTATCTTTTGCACCTCTAACCCTAGAGGGCAGACAGCCTTCTTTGCTTCATACGTACTCTCGGCAATTCGTTGTCCTTTGGAAGCATATTCTTTATCATTACGGCAAAGAATCCTTCCAAATCCCTTGTCAGATACACCATTCTCTGCCTTCCATTGCAGCAATTCAAGTCTGGTGCCCAACTTTTTTTTGTCATCTTCGCAATTCGGGTAGAATAATTTCTTGTGATCCTCAAACATGCGCTGCAACTTTGTCCTCTCCAGATCACTTGCGCAGTTTCTCTTTGCATCGGCAATGGCCCGACCTAGATCATCAGCGCACTACTAGAAAAAGGCATACTAATGGCGCACCGGTTTTGCCTACTAATGGCGTAGTGCGCCATTAGTATCTGGTATACTAATGGCGCACCGCTGGTGCGCCATTAGAATAGCCCACGGTGCGCCATTAGTATTTGTATACTAATGGCGCACTTACATAGAAGTGCGCCATTAGTAACAATATTTTTTCAGAATTTTTTTTTAGTTTTTTTCAAAAATTTTTTTCAAATTTTTTTTCAATTCTTTTTTTCAGTTTTTTCTTAATCTCAGTTCACTATGGCTTAATCTCGGGTCAATATGCTTAATCTCAGGTCAAAGCGCACTCCGTGGTCAAACTTCCCGAAAGGTCACCCATCCTCACACTACTCTAGCCCAAGCACGCTTAACTTCGAGTTCTATCCAACACGACAGCGGCTCACTTCACGGTGCACTTGTTGATATATCTAGCATATCAATCCTATTATACCTTGTTGATGTCTAGGACTTTGTTCATGTTCATGACTATGATGAAATTTTGAAAAAAATTTCAAACTTCCCGGTCATATTACGTATCATTTTTTGAAAAAAATTCAAAACCAATTTATTTCTGTTACTAGTGGCGCACCACATCCACGGTGCGCCACTAGTAAGTTTGAAATTTTTTGAATTTTTTTGCCTCTAGATCTTGAAAGCCCCGTAACTTTTTTCTGTTAGGTTTTTGGGGATTTTGAAAATGCCCGGTTAAATTTGGATGTAACTTTTCGAGTATATGAATTTTCATATAAAAAACTTTTTCATCTGAGTTCGTATGCAAAAGTTATGCCCATTTTACAAATTTCCAGAGAGATTTTGCAAATAAAGTCGAAATTCATATTTGTAAATTTACCCAACAACTAGACCACATATCACATGGGAAACTTATTTTCTTTTATTTTTTTGACATTTCCATCATTTTCTTTCATTTTTTGTAAAACTGAAAAGCGATCCACTGGGGATTCGGTGTTGGGGCAAGTTACTAATGGCGCACCGTGGGGTGGTGCGCTATTACTAGTTAAAACTAGTAATGGCGCACCGAGACATGGCGCGCCATTAGTAACAAATATTTATTTATTTTTTTTTTACTTTTTTTTCAAAACTACTAATGGTGCACGGCGGATGTGGTGCGTCATTACTATGTCAACTACTAATGGCACGGCGGACATGGTGCGCCATCAGTAACAATTTTTTTTATGTTTTTTTAAACTACTAATGGCACACCACACATCTGGTGCGCCATTAGTAATATATTACTAATGGCGCACCGAGGCATGGTGCGCCATTAGAATATATTAATGGCGCACCACATGACAGGTGCGCCATTAGTGGCCATTCCATCTATAGCCCTTTTTGTAGTAGTGGCGGGCTCATCTGATGCCTCTTCTTCAGCTTCTTCCCGCATTGCTGGCTCAGCTTCTTCCCCCATTGTTGTATCATCGTATTCAGGGAACCCATGGCCAGGATAGCCGTCGTCGTCCTCTTCTTCTTCATTGTCTTCCATCAGAACCCCTCTTTCTCCGTGCTTGGTCCAAACATTATAGTGGGGCATGAAACCAGACTCAAATAGGTGGACGTGAATGGTTCTTGACGTAGAGTAATTGTGACAATTCTTACAGCCAGCACATGGACAAGGCATAAAACCATCTGCCCGGTTGTTTGCCTCAGCGGCAAGCAGAAAAGTATGCACGCCATTAATGAAATCGGTCATCATACATCCATTGCCGGCTCATCTTCATTACACAACACCGAATAGACCAAATTAATACAATTTCATACATAAAGTTCATATACAACACTTAATTAAATGCAACATACAAATAACTCTCTAGCTAAAGAATTTAAATGCAACAACAAATGCGATCAAGGTCGCAACTAAGGTAACAATTGATCCAACAGCATAATGATACCAAGCCACACTATCAATGGCATATTTTCTAATCTTTCTAATCTTCAACCTCATTTTCTCCATCTTGATCTTGTGATCATCGACGACATCGGCAACTTGCAACTCCAATTCCATCTTCTCCCCCTCAATTCTTTTCAATTTTTCTTTCAAATACTCGTTTTCTCTTTCAACTAAATTTAACCTCTCGACAATAGGGTCGGTTGGAATTTCCGGTTCACATACCTCCTAGATAAAAATATCTATGTCAACTTGATGGGCATAATTTGTCATAAACACGAAATGCAACAACTAGTTTTAAAAGAGAATATACCACATCCACATAATAACAAGGACGAGGGCCGACGGGGACGGATATCAAAACCATGGCACTATGTATAACAAACAACGTACGAGTAAGATAATTATACGAGTAACTATATATCCAAATCACGCAAACATCAATTTGGTAATGTAAAACATTCATGAACAAGAGCCTCACCACAAGGTGGTGCCGTGACAGAGACAGTCTTGAGCGTTCGACGGTGAATTCTGACGAAGATTTAGAAGGCACTAAGTAAACCACACCAACATATGCAAACTAAGTGTTATTTTTTACCTCAAATTGCATATAGATCAAATAATAGCACATATAATTCCTTCCAAATTACTAAACTCACAAATTAATCACTATATAAAGCATTGCAAGAGCTAATCTAGCAATGAGAGATGAAAGGACAAAGTTGCTAACCTTTGTGATCATTTGAATGGATGGGGGCCGTCAAATCTTGACAAATTTTGGGCAAAATGTGTGATGAGCTCGAGGAAGAGAGGGGAAGAACATAGGAGGAGAGGGGAAAGGGGAAGAACAGAGCGAGCTCGGGTGAACGAAGGGCTTATGTACATCGACCTTTAGAACCGGTTCGTGCCACGAACTGGTACTACAGGTACTGGACGGGCCCCAGGCTGATAACATCCTGCCACCACTCTCTTTAATACCGGTTCGTGGCACGAACCGGTGCTGAAGATTTGCCACGAACCGGTACTAATGAGAGCGGCCGGCTAGCCGTTGGAACCGGCACTAATGGACACATTAGTGCCGGCTCGAAATCAAACAGTCACTAATGTGTCTCAGATTAGCCCCTTTTTCTACTAGTGTAATCTTAAACCCGATGGTGCTCTGATACTTATGATGTGTTCTTCTGCATGCTTATTGCTCGTTAATATTATTGCACGCATGCTGAAATACATCAGTCACCATATTTCATCATGCATTTCAAATTCTTCATACTATTTGTTAAATGCGTGTATGAATTACAATATATAGGGGGAGATCTCCATGATTCAACTCTTCAAGTGTGCATTGCCTCAAAAGCAAATTCCTCACTATGCACATCTTCAGGGGGAGTTCTTCTATATCTTGCAATCAAATTCCTCAATATCAATATTTACACTTCATATGTTTATCCCCGTTGAAAACTTAACCTATATTGTCAGCAATCACCAAAAATGGGGAGATTGTAAGTGCATCTAGTGCCCCTTAGTGATTTTGGTGTATTGACGACCTATAGGTTAAGGGACTAAGGTGTTTGTGAGTGTACACAGGTCTATAAGTCTATGACGAGTTTGATATTTACAGAGAAAGTCGACCCCTAAAATGAATGTCTTCGACTGAAGACTTTGGATTTCTAAAGAATTTCTGAAGATTTTGAAAGTGAAGAAATTGGTGTGACCTTGAAGACTTGGCATTCATTAGAGGAACATGAAGCGTGAAGACTTTTGTTTTCGTAGTTTCATTTTATCTTTCTTGAGTCATAGGAAACACCGTACTGTTAAAGGGGGTCGAGGAAATACTAAGGAAAAATTTCCAAGTGAGGCTCAACTCAAAATCCTACACCTACCAATCCCTTCGAGTGAAGCCATTGGAAATCTCATACAGTTCAGTCAATTTCTTGATGTGAGACGAAGTTCTTACGGTCATTGCGAATTTGTTCTAACTGAGGAGTTAGGAATTCGCCAGTGCGGATTGCCTACACAGTGAGGAATATGATAGCCTTGAGGAATTTGAGAGTCAAATTTCCGACCATTGCTGTGCTGCGCGCCAGGTGTCCCAATATATCTTATCCACCTAACGGTCATATCAATGAAGGGAATTTATGTCTTATCATGTCGGCCTTCTCGCTAGGCTACAAATAGCCGCCCCCTACAACCACTAGCTGGTTGGCTGCTCCGAGAGAACTTGACACTTGTCATTTGAGAGCAACCCATCCTCCGAGGACTTTGAGTGAAAATCATCAAGTGAGGAAAACCCAAACCCAAACACCTACAAACCCAAAGTGATTGAGCATCACTGAAGAGATTGATCCTGCATGGATCCGACGCTTGTTACCTTTGAAGACTGTGCTTCTTCCAGACGGTTAGGCGCCATGGTCTAGAGCATCCAAGAGGAATTGTGGATCGCTGAGTGACCGAAGTCTGTGAAGGTTTGGAAGTCGCTCAAGACTTACCACAGTGATTGGACGAGGTGCATGTGACATTAGTTCAAGGAGAATACGGTGAGGACTTGGTGTCCTGAGCTGTGTGCTTAGCGACTGGGTGTCCGGGACTGTGTGTCCTCGAGTTTAAATACTCAGCAGCTCCAACCAGATGTACAACAGAGATGGCAGTTGGAACTGGTCTACCAAATCATTGTCTTCACCAACCTTACTAGTTCTATTTCCTCAACTCTTTTATTTCCTCATTACTGTGTTGAGTGATTGTTCATATCTGTGTTTGAAGACCTTGACTGAAGACTTTCTCAATTTCCTCAGTTCAATTTCTTCAGTCTGTTTGTCTTCATCTTGTCTTATCCTGTGATTACGCTTTCTGTACTCTGTGATTGTCTTCATTTCATCATGATTACCATGCCTGTATTCTGTTATTCCTAGTTCTAAGTACTTACTCCGCTGCAAGTAGTTCTTCGCTAAGGAATTTCCTCACGGGCAAATTCCTCAGTGAAGAATTCATAAAAATCGCCAATTCACCCCCCCCCTAGTCGATATAACGCACTTTCACCCTGACATGTGGCCGGCACGGTAAGGCTAGACGAGGTGTATCTAGGCACTCGTGAGCTAGCGGGGGACTCACGAGGCCCTACCTCAAGGCGGGTTGCGCCTGATCTTGAGACTTGGGCGGCTGAGTGTTCCTGCATGTTAGTTAGATGCAAATGCTCTACATCCTCAGGTCCCGGCCCTCGACCCAGCTCAGCCGTCGCTGGTATGCCAGGTCGCGATGCCGTGGACAAGGCCAGGGGGTGAGGGCTGGAGAGCCAGTAAGAGCTCCTGAGTCGCGATGCTCAGGCACCCCCCTTTTAATGTGCAAGCGCTTTGCATGAGGGAGAAAAACTGGCCTCGATGGGAAAGAGATGATAATCATAAGCAGGTTAACCGCAATGAGCAAATCAGCTTAGATAGATGCAGGAAAGATACACGTCACTGGGTCAGGCCCGAGCGGCTTGGGGATGATGCAGCCCGAGGGGCGCCCCCAACAAGGTTAGCTAAAGACATATGAAAAACGGATACATGCCGCGGGGACGAACCCACGCGACCTGGGAATGATGCAGCCCTGAGGGCGCTCCCAGCTGAAATGAAACTGGAAAGATGTCACTTGATGTTTTGTAGAGCGGGTGTTGGAGTAGCTGGCGATGCGCGATGAAGAAGCCAATCCTCGCTAGCCTTCGGAGCCCCGAGCTTCGGGAGGCTCTGGTGGTCCGGGCGGCTCGGCAAGGTCCATCTCTATCTCCTCCAGGAACGCGCGGTGCCTGGCCACCTGAGCCTCCAGAATGCTCCTCATCAGGCGCTGGTGAGCAGCAGCCGTGTTCGGCAGGCCGAAAGGCATGCAAACGTAGCTGTGAGGTGGACCCTCGCAATGTACCACACGCGAAGGCCTGAAGCGCTCCTGAGACGCGACTCGATTGAGCCCTAGGTAGTCGATGCAGACGCGCAGCCCGCCATCCTCACCTGGATGGGGAGCTACGCCGGGTATGCGGCGGCTGCACATGACTCTCGACTCCTGCAGCTCCAGAATGGCCTTGGTGATGAACACCTGAGGGTTGGGCCCTCTGTCGGTGGGAACGACACCTATGGGATCACAAGAATCCCTACTACGGTCGCGGGGCGCAGGGTCGTGCGAAGAGCGGATCAAACAGATAGCTCACGGTTTCCTTATCCAGGTTCGGGCCGCAAGGATGCGTAAAACCCTACTCCTGCTTTGGTGGTTTGTTTATCTGTGTTCTTGGGCTAGCAATGGGGCGTGAGGAGCTCCAAAAAGCCGAATCCTCCTCCTAGTCACCTTGGGCCTCCTTTTATAGGGAAAGGGGTTGCCACGGTGGCACACAGGAGGTGGAAAGGGTACAGTGATGCGAGTTTATCCCTCGCATTACATGACAAGGCGCCTTTAATGCGTCTTGCTTAGGTGTCCTTGCTTTATCGGGGACGGGGAGAACCCTGTCTCATCCGTCGCCGCTCCCTTTCGTGTCGACACGCGCCCTGGCAAGCGGTGCCCGCGGTGCCATGTAGGCAGGCAGGCAGCTGAGGTGGCGCAGTGGTGGGTCTCCATGAAGATCCTCTTGCTTCCACTCAGGTGCCTGCCCAACTGGTTGGGTCGGCCTCTGCATGCGAACGGTGGTGGAGGTTTGATTGGTGTGGGCCTGATGGTGGCCCTACGGGTGTTCTTGGCAAGGGCCTTGCCGTAGCCCCGGCAAGGGTCTTGCCGTGGCGCCTGCTGTCATCCCCGGCAAGTCTCTTGCCGGGGGCCTTGTGGTCCTCCTTGGCTGGGATCCCGCCAAGGGTCGTCATCTTCTATAGTGTGTATCTGATCTTGAATGTCTTCACAAAGATCTGCATGCCACCACGGGGATGTCTCCCGAATCCTTGCCCCATGGGGGCAGTGGATTCAAGGGTGATTCACTCTGTAGATGTGGGGCGAGCTGCCACGGCAAGGGTCTTGTCGGGTTTGCTAAAACCGCCTCCCGGCAAGGATCTTGCCGGGGGAGTCTGCTTCATCCCCTTTGCTCTTTGTGGTCTTGGTCTTGGCGTCGTTCTGCTCCTTTCGAGCTTCAGCCTTACCTTGGCTCACCTCCCTAGCCTTGCTCAGTATGGTGGTTCCCACGGCTCAGACTGCCCGTGCACAGTTATAGGGGTACAAAAAGTGTACCCCTCTTTTTGTAATACACCGACAGGGAGCCCGGGCCTGGGCCACACGTAAGCGCATAATCGCGTCGTTGGGCTAGGCGCAAAAAGCAGTGTCTTGAGCGTGAGGGTGGTTTTACACAGTAAGTCTCTTCGCGCACTGCGCTTCCCATGCCTCCCGCGCGTGGCTCGGCATGGGGAGGCATGCGTGACGTGGGCGGCATGCGTGGGGCTGAGCTCCGCGCGCATGCGTCACGTCGCAGTTAATGTGAAAGGAGGCGGCCCGCGTTTTCCCCCATAAGAAGGAATAACCGAGGGCGCGCTGCTCACTTTCTCCTCTTGTCTCGTACCTTTTCCAATCTCAGAGCCGCCGTTTCCTCTCTTCCTTCCTTCCTAAGCTTTCTCCGTCGCCCTCCGTCGCTGCTTTGCCACCCCTCTTCCTCAATCCTCTAGACCTCTCGGCCGCCATGGCGCCCAAATCCGCTAAGGGCAAGGGGGTGGCTAAGGGCTCTGGGACCATGGAGCCGCCGGAGAGCGTCTTTGTCGAGGACAGAGAAGTCCGCCTTTCTTCTTCCTCTCGTCGGTTGATGTTCATGAGCTCCGGGCCTCCTTCAAGCCCTTATGGGGAGTGAAGACGGGGGGAGAGAATTCGGGGCACCCGGCGACGCGCGTCATTCCTGCCGCTTGCGCCGATCCTGCTCCAAATCGGTATCCCTTTTTTGTCGATTACCTTTCTTGCGGGTTATGCCCCCTTTTCCGATTTCTTCTGCGACATCATGCACACCTTCAGCTTTCGCCTCTTGGATTTCACTCTGAATGTGGTGGCGTGCCTGGCTCTCTTCACGCATCTTTGCGAAGGCTTTGTCGGAGTGCAGCCCAACACGGCACTCTTTCGCCATTATTTCTCCCCTCGAATCCAGCCCGGAGGCGCCGTCTCCGGATGCGTCGCCTGGATCCCAAGATCCAAGGAGGCGTACCCGTACGGTGCCATGAAGGAGAGGTGGGAGGAATGGTGTGGCCAGTGGTGCTAGATTGAAGACGAAGACCCGCCGGAATTCTGCAAGGTCCGCCGAGCGCCGCCGGTCCGCGGCAGCGATTGGAGTGATGTCGATGCTGCCGACGGAAGGCTTACTGTCGCCACCACCAGGATCCTCCGGCTGACCCGGGCTGGGCTCACCCTGGAGATGATCGGGGCGGACTTCATGCGCCGCCGGATCGCCCCGTTGCATAATAAGGGGAGGCCAACATGGCTTTTTACGAACCCGGCTGACATTATGCGGCTCCGCCCTGGCCTCGACCACAACTTCACGGTGATGGCGCATGCCCACTTCTGCCAGCGGCTTTTCCAGCTTGATGTGGGTCGCGACGGTGAGGTCGAACTGACCGGCAAGGCCGTCAAGGGGCCGTTCTTCAAGTTGCCAGCGGGGGTGGTCCCGTTGTGCAATAACTCACGCCGGTCCAAGATCATTTCTATAATGCCAGACTGCAACACGCACGGCCCTGTCCCGAGCTGGAAGGAGCCGACGGACGCAGATGTGCAGCAATTCTTCGACTCCTTGATCGAGGTATTCGTCAAAGCTGACGTCGAGCGGTGGCTTGTCATGGACACCACCCAGGCGGAGCTGGACTACATCGTCACCAGGGCGAGGGAGGCACAACTTGTCATTGAGGCCGGCAGCGCCGGCGGCGTGGAGGACAAGGACGCGACGGCTGCGGAGGAGGAGCAGTTCACCCTGTGGGCGGCGACCACCGAGGAGGTCAGCAGCATCGACGCTGGAGCCCCGCTTGTCGAGGACGCGGCCGACGAGTCGTCGTCGGAGGAGGACATGGCGGCGGGCTCAACGCCAGCCAGTGGAAGAGGGCGAGTCCTGCAGCGGTCTGGCTCCCATGAGCCGGTCCGGCTCGGCAGGGCTACGCGGCCTCAATTGACCCTGGAGGGGTCCGGGCGCCACACGAGGGCCACGGCAGTGAAGGGGCTGACGAAGGCCGCTGAGAAGAAGAAGGCGACAGCCCCTTCCTCATCCGGGCGCGCACAAACCCCACCACCTTCTTCGCCTCCTCCGGTAGGCGTCGACTCGGGCTATGATGTGGAGCTCCCTTTTGATCTCGCGCCCCTCAGCCCCGAGAGGAAAAGGAAACTGGTGGAAGAGGAGGAGACGGACGACGAGTAAGTACTCCGTTCCTTACTGTCATTTCCATCTCCCCGAATCGGGTCGCTTGTATTGATCCATTTTTGCTTTTGTAGGGAGGCAGAGACGTTGGCCCAGAGGGTGAAGAGGGCGAGGACCTCAGCGAGCAGTCAGTCCCCGGCTGGGGCTTCAAAGAAACCACTGGTGGTGCTGAGCATCCCGGACAGCAGCCCCCGATGCAGCCCCCAGCGTAAGTTCGTCACCCTCTTCTTACTCGACATGTGGTAGGCGCTCGAGGCTATGATTCTGACCTTGCCGGGTTTGCAGGAGGGGAGCGGCAGCAGGAGGAGCCATAGAGGGCTACTCCTAACACACCACCCCCATCGACTACGCCGCCGTGGGGGCGTCCCCGGCAAGGGCATCAGACATGGAGCCCATACCCATGGAGGAAGAGGGGAACTTGGGCGCTGGTGACTCTGCCACGACGCGAAATGCTGGCGGAGAGGGGACTTCTGCTTCACAGCCTGGCACTGGTGAGTCGCCTGTCCTTCGTCTCTGTTTTTTCCTTATTCTTTTCTTGGCTTCACTGCTCCCATTGCTGCCCAGGCCCTCGTTCAACAGACATGGAGGACGTGGACACTGTTGTTGGAGACATTGTTGAGGAGGCCGCGGCGGAGGCCATCAGGATTGCCACCAAGGAGGCCACCAAAGATGACGATGAGGCCGCCGCTGACGAAGCCGCCAAGGGTACTGCCGAGGACGCCACTGCAGGGGCCGCCAAGGCGACCGGCGAGGCTTCTACCTAGGGCGCCAGCGGTGGACCTGCCGGTGATGCCGGCAAGGCCTCCGCCGAGGAAGAGGTGGCGGGTGACCAGCCTCCCTCCTCCTCAACCTCAGGCCCCGGCAGATATGTGAAGGTGGGCGACGATCTTTTCGTCCATCTTCGAGGCGTCAAGCCGGCGCCCGCCGAAGGGGAAGCCTTTGTGGCGGGGTGCTTGCTGCCACCGGGCTTGAGGTGGTTGATGAGCCGGGCGTTGGCGGCGATGATTCTCCAGAAGAGCAGCTTTTCCGCGCCATGGGGGCCGATTTCCGGAAGCTCCAAGTGCTCTACCGTGCCCGCCTGGACAAGGTCAAGTCCAGGATGGCAACGGTGGACAACGCGGAGGTGGACTTCAAGGCGCGCGTCGCTGAGACGCAGACCTGGTTCCACCAGACTCGCGAGGAGCAGAGGGCCTTTCAGGAGGAATTTTCCAAGCGCGATGTGGAGCTCACCATGAAAATGGCCGACTTCGAGAAGGCCCAGGAAAAGGCGGCGAACTTGGCTGCCGCGGCCGAAGCCGCCCAAAACCAGCATCAAGCCGCCTTGGATTCCCAGGAAGAGGACCTCTCCGCGCGTGAAGCGAAGCTTATCGCAACGCTCCGCGGCAAGGATGAGGAGCTCGAGGCCGTTGTCGCGCGACGGACTCGCGAGCTGGAGCAGAGGCACTCGATGCCCAAGCTCTGGCCCATGCCGGCAAGGTGAAGGAGCTGGAAGCAGAGCGGGACGAGCTGAAGGAGCAGGCCCTCAAGCTGTCCGGCGAGAAGAGCACGCTCAACCGCGCCTTGGTAGAGGCGCAAGGAGCAGTCATCAGCAGGGCTGGGGAGCTCTCCGACGCGCAGAACTCTATCAGAGACCTCAAGCTGAAGCTGGAGGATGTCGAGAACATGTTGTCGGAGAGCAGGGCTCGGGAGGAGACCTTGACCAGGAGCCTCGAGGAGGAGAAGCAGCTGCGGGCAAACGAGGCCGCCTCCCACCAGGAATATGTGGTGGGTGAGAACAGGTGGATCAGCCATCTGGAGGTCGTTGCCAGCAGGGTCACCTTGAAATTGACCACCATGGGGATGCCAAACGTGAGGTACGCCCCCCGTGCGCAGTGGGACCATCAACGCCAAGCTGACCCAGTTCTTCGAGGGCGTCCTCGGAGCCTTGACCTATCTTCACTCCAACAGGACGGCCATGCTGGCCGAGGAGGCCCGGCGACTTTGCCGGAGGGTCGTGACCAAGGTCCTCACCAAGATGGCGCACTGGAATCCCGACCTTGACTTCGCGGCCGCGATGAAGAGCTTGCCGGATGGTGTTGACCTCACGGTGCTCAAGGAGCGCATCAAGCCCATCACCGACTGCATCGACGAAATCAAGAGGGTGGAAGGCCAGCGCCGGGATTAGGCATCCCGTTCTTCTTCGCCGCTGCGGGTTCCTGACCAAGGCACATTTTATCTTTAGTTAGAACCGCAGCTATGACGTGATGTAATATAACTTTGAAGTACTCTTAGTTTTCATGCATGTTATTTCCCCGTTCAATTCCTCTTTGTATGCGTGCCCCACGTCGATCGGGTAGGCTTGCCGGCGCGGAAGCTCCTAGTGGCGTTTTGGGGAGGGATCCCCAGGGCCTGCCGGGTACGCGTGCTGCCGGACGAGCCACCTTTCCGTACCGAACACGGCCGCTCGAACTGTCGAGCTTGACTCGAGTCAGAATCGAGGGCGTTGTTGATCGCGGAAGGTTACTCTACCATTCTCGACGCAGCCGCTTGAGCTGTTGAGCGGACTCGAAATAGGGCAAGGGCGTTGCTGAGCATGGGAGAGCCCCCTAGCGTGCAGGTTTATCATACAAACGCGTGACATCTCCGGGGGGGGGGGGGGATAACCTCAAATAAGAAGGGTAGCACAAATAAGGGTTCCGTGCAACTTAGCTTCTGTTTGCGATCGCTCGAGTGTCGATCTTCTGGCCTACTTTCTTCTTCAAGGGTCACGAAGATGAAGGAGTGCCGGGCTAACTGCTAAAGCCGATCCTCACAACTGCGCTCCCCTACCTGGCGCACCAAAGATGTCGGTGTGGAACGACACCTATGGGATCACAAGAATCCCTACTACGGTCACAGGGCGCGGGGTCGTGAGAAGAGCGGATCAAACAGATAGCACACGGTTTCCTTATCCAGGTTCGGGCCGCGAGGATGCATAAAACCCTACTCCTGCTTTGGTGGTTTGTTTATCTATGTTCTTGGGCTAGCAATGGGGCGTGAGGAGCTCCAATAAGCCGAATCCTCCTCCTGGTCACCTTGGGCCTCCTTTTATAGGGAAAGGGGTTGCCACAGTGGCACACAGGAGGTGGAATGGGTTGATTGATGCGAGTTTTTCCCTGGCATTACATGACATGGCGCCTTTATTGCGTCTTGCTTAGGTGACCTTGATTTATGGGGGGGGGGGGAGAGCACTGTATCGTCCGTCGCCGCTCCCTTTCGTGTAAACCAGCATACGGCTAGCGGTGCCCGCGGTCCCATGTAGGCAGGCAGGCAGCTGAGGTGGCGCAGTGGTTGGTCTCCACGAAGATCCGCTTGCCGTGACGCAGGTGCCTGCCCAACTAGTTGGGTCGGCATCTGCATGCGAACGGTGGTGGAGGTTTGATTGGCGTGGGCCTGATGGTGGCCCTACGGGTGTTCTTGGCAAGGGCCTTGCCGTAGGGTCTTGCCATGGCGCCTACTATCATCCCCAGCAAGGCTCTTGCCTGGGGCCTTGTGGTCCTCCTTGGCTGGGATCCCACCAAGGGTCGTCATCTTCTATAGTGTGTATCTGATCTTGAATGTCTTCACAAAGATCTGCATGCCACCACGGGGATGTCTCCGGAATCCTTGCCCCATCGGGGCAGTGGACTCAAGTGTGATTCGCTCCATTGGTGAGGGGCGAGCTGCCATGGCAAGGGTTTTGCCGGGTTTGCTAGAACCGCCTCCCGGCAAGGATCTTGCCGGGGGAGTCTGCTTCGTCCCCTTTGCTCTTTGTGGTCTTGGTCCTGGCGTCGTTCTGCTCCTTTCAAGCTTCGGCCTTACCTTGGCTCACCTCCCTTGCCTTGCTCAGTGCGGTGGTGCCCGCGGCTCAGACTGCCCGTGCACAGTTATAGGGGTACAAAAAGTGTACCCCTCTTTTTGTACACCGACACCCTCCTTGCCTCATGCCTTCCTGCGGGAAACATACCGCGAAGCACGCCTCCAAGTGGTGCCCGAGCGCCTCCCTCGTGATCTTCGCAAAGTCAGTGGCCCTCCAGGAGAGAGCCCCCGAGCCAAGCCCGAGGAGGGCGCCGGGCGCGCCTTCCTATGCGATGGAGGGAGGCGCCCCTTGGACGGGCGCGGATCCTGGCGCGGCACAACCGGAGGTGCTTGCCTGCTGAGGCCTTGAGTTTGGTGATGTCTTCTTGTTTTTGGGAGCTTCCTGGGAAGGTTCCCGCTCTTGCTGTCTGGGTCCTCGATTGATGCGGCTTGGAAGGTGCGCTCGAGAGAGCACACCGCATCCTTCTCTTCATAGGGGACTGTGATGACTCCGCCGCTTCCCGACATCTTGAGGAAATTGTAGCCATCGTGAGTCACTGCCATGAACTTGGCCAGGGCTGGATACCCGAGGATGGCATTGTACGGTAGGCGAATGTGGGCAACGTCGAAGTCGATGAGCTCGGTGATACGTCCATTTTGCATCATGCTTTTATATCAATATTTATTGCATTATGGGCTGCTATTACACATTATATATCAATACTTATGGCTATTCTCTATTATTTTACAAGGTTTACCATGAAGAGGGGGAATGCCGGCAGCTGGAATTCTGGCTGGAAAAGGAGCAAACGTTGGAAACCTATTCTGCACAGCTCCAAAAGTCCTGAAACTCCACGAAACAACTTTTTGGAATTAATAAGAATTTCTGAGCGAAAGAAATACACCAGGGGGCCCACACCCTGTCTGTAACGCCCCGGATCCGATGCGCCAGGTGTCCGCCAGTTATTCGTCGTTGTTGCCATGTCATTTGCTTGCGTGTTGCACTTTGCCACGTCATCATCTGCATTTCATATCATGTCATCATGTGCATCGCTTTTGCATACGTGTTCGTCTCATGCATCCGAGCATTTTCCCCGTTATCCGTTTTGCAATCCGGCACTCCTATGTCTCCCGGCGCCCCCTTTTGCCTCTTTTCATGTGCGGGTGTTAAACGGTCTCGGAATGGACCGAGGTTTGTCAAATCGCCTTGGTATAGCACCGGTAGAACGCCTGTCAAGTTTCGGGTCATTTGGAGGTCGTTTGATACCCCATTGGTTAACCGGGTAACCGTAAAAGCCCTCTTTGTGTTGCAGCCCAACACCCCTTCCAAAGTGGCCCAAGACCCATCTAACTCCCCTCCATGCTCTCCGTCGTTCGATCACGATCGCGTGGCCGAAAACCGCTCCTCATTTGGACTCTCCTAGCTCCATCTACCTATAAAACTAGCCCCTCCCCCGAAATTCACGGATGATCCCCCCGAAACCCTAGTTTTTTCCCTTCATGGCGCCGGACACGTCGCGCGCCCTCCAGAGATCAGCTCCGCCACGTGCACGCCGCCGCCAGACGCCGCCAGCTGGCCTGGCAGGCTCACAGCGAGCCAAGGCGCGCCGCCGCCGCGGCCATCTGCCGCCGCCCGCTTCGCGCCGTCCCGGCCGATCGCCCGCCGCCGTCTTCCTCCTGCCCTGCCGCCAAGTCGCCATCGCCTTCGCCTCCAGCGTTGCCGCCCGCGGCCGCGAGCTCCGGCACCGCCGCCGCTCGCCCCGTGCGCCTCCTCCGCCCCGCGCCGCCTCTCTCCGGTGCCGGATCCGGTCGGAAGCGACCAGATCCGTCCATCCCCGGTCTCCTCCGCTCCTCTCCGGTCTCCCCGGGCCCTCCTTCGTCATCTCTGGCGACGAACTCCGGCGAGATCCGCGGCAGGTTGACTTCCCCCCTCGGAAAATCCACAGTCCCGAAAATCTGCAGTAATTTTCATGCCATGTTCATGCCATCGTATCTCTGCATCCGTAGCTCCGTTTCGTGCGTGTAATATGTCAAATTGTTTGCTTCGATGAGTTCGTCATTTCATTCTATTGCACCATATTCATTTGAGCTCATCTTGATGCCTGAATCATCGTTGCAAGAGTGCTATGTGATGTTAATCTGCTGAAACTGTTATAACTTGATGATTTGTCATATTTGTTGCATTTGATGTGTGCATCCTATGAGGTTGATGTCTACATGTGTTTTGTGATATGTCATGCCATCTTTCCAGAGGTGCAATCCATGTGATTCCTGTAGTGAGTGCATCAAGCTTGTTAAGTAGGGTACTTGTTGCTGTTTTGCATGTCTGAATCTGCTATATCATGATGCTATGTTAACCTGCTGCTACAAGTCTCTATGCATAATCTGGAGATGTTCTATAAGGATGTTTTGTTATACCTGTCATTCTCTATCCAGCCATGCCCCTGGTTGCATTTACAGCCTGCTGTAGCTTGTTGTAATCTTGCTCCAAAGTTGCTAAATACCGTTGCTGTCAGCCTGTTAACTTTAAGTTCAATGTTTCCATGTTTGTTGTTAGTGATCCATGCACTCTATGAACTTGCTCTTGCCATTCTTAGCTTCATAAACATGTCTTCTTACTTTGAGTTGCCTTGCCATGCCATGTATTGCTCTGTGGTGAGTGGTTTAAGCTCACCAACATGCCTACTTATCGTTGTTCCTGCCATGTATGAATCTGTAATATAACTTGCCATGTTTACATGGGTGCTATCATATTGTCTGATCCTTTTCGACTCATGGTCAGTAAGGGACTTTTGTTCTATGCATTTAGTAGTATCATGACATGCCTTTGTTTGCCTTGTTAAGTTCCTGTACCATGTTGTTTGATAGCTCTAAACATTGCAACCTGATGTTATTTCTGCTAAAGTCTGAAACGGTTATTATTTGCAATCTTGCCATGTCCTTTTGAGCATGTTATAGTGATTTCTGGAGATAGCTCAGTGTTCATGTTTTGTCATGCTTTACCTGTACACCATGCCCATGCCTTTTGTTTTCATGTTGAGATGTTGTATCATGTTGTTTTGATGCTTGCTAGATGCCTACTTGCTGTTTTGGACAGATTGTTGTTATGACTTGTATAGGGTGTATGTGTTGAACCGTTGCTCCGTTTTGAGTGTGCTCTATATGAAACTTACTTGATTTTGCATGTAGTTTCATATTATCATGTTGCATCCTTGTTTTGAGGTGTTTGCTTGATGTTTGTATGGATTTTGCATCGATGCCATGTTTAACTTGTTTTGCTCATATCTTCTAGGCCGTAGCTCCGAATCTAATGAACTTTATATGTAACTTGACTAGAATTTTGTGTAGATCATCTTGGTGCATCTTAACTTGCTGTTTAACAACTTGAACATAAGGCTTATTCAGATCTGGACCAATTTCGAAATTTGCATATGAGGACTTACCGGAATTGTTATATGTTGTTTCCGGCCTCATTTAAACTTGCTTTGATGTGTTGTTCTTGTTTGCATCATATCTTGCCATGAGTAGCTTCATCTAGATTTGTCATGCATCATGTTTGTTGTGCATCTTGTCATGTTCATGTGTGGTGTGTTTACCTATGTTGTGTGCTTCTTCTTGTTAGTTCCTGTTTCGTTGCGATCGTGAGGATTCGTTCGGCTTCATCCGTTCATCTTCTTCATGGACTCGCTCTTCTACCTTGCGGGATTTCAGGCAAGATGACCGCTACCCTGGATCTCACTACTATCATTGCTATGCTAGTTGTTTCGTTTTATCGCTATGCTGCAATACCTATCACTTGTTCCTCAAGCCTCCCAAATTGCCATGTCAGCCTCTAACCTTTTGCACCCTTCCTAGCAAACCGTTGCTTGGCTATGTTACCGCTTTGCTCAACCCCTCTTATAGCGTTGCTAGTTGCAGGTGAAGTTGAAGATTGCTCCATGGTGGACAGGATTTTGGTTGGGATATCACATTATCTCTTATATTATTAATACATCTATATACTTGGTAAAGGGTGGAAGGCTCGGCCTTATGCACATGTTTTGTTCCACTCTTGCCGCCCTAGTTTCCGTCATATCGGTATTATGTTCCCGGATTTTGCGTCCCTAACGCGGTTGGGTGATTTATGGGACCCCCTTGACAGTTCGCTTTGAATAAGACTCCTCCAGCAAGGCCCAACATTGGTTTTACCATTTGCCTCACCACCACCTACTTTTCCCTTGGGAGTCGCTCTCTCGAGGGTCATCTTTATTTAGCCCCACCCCCATCGGGATTGTCGGCGCATCGGGCGGTCTTGCTGGTCTTCTTTTATTGCTGTCGAAATGTCTTGTAGCCGGGATTCCGAGACTGATCGGGTCTTCCCGGGGAGAAGGAATATCCTTCGTTGATCGCGAGAGCTTATCATGGGCTAAGTTGGGACACCCCTGCAGGGTATAAACTTTCGAGAGCCGTGCCCGCGGTTATGTGGCTGATGGGAATTTGTTAATATCCGGTTGTAGTAAACTTGAAGCAAACTCTTCTAAAATACACCAACCGTGTGCGTAACCGTGAGTGTCTCTTTTCGGGGTGGATCGAGAGGAGAACACGGTTTCTGGGTTATGTTTGACGTTAGTAGGAGTTCAGGATCACTTCTTGATCATTTATAGCTTCACGACCGTTCCGCTTGCTCTCTTCTCGCTCTTATTTGCGTTGGTCAGCCACCATACATGCTTAGTCGCTGCTGCAACCTCACCATTTTACCCCTTCCTTTCCCATTAAGCTTTGCTAGTCTTGATACCCATGGTAATGGGATTGCTGAGTCCTCGTGACTCACAGATTACTACAACAACAATTGCATGTACAGGTTTGCGATGATCATGACGCGAGAGCGATGTTTACTTGTTTTGGAGTTCTTCTTCTGCTTCTTCTTCGATCAGGGGATAGGTTCCAGGTCGGCAGCCTGGGCTAGCAGGGTGGATATTGTTTGAGTTTCTGTTTATGTTTCATCCGTAGTCGGATGTTGATCTTGTATATGATGTGATGATGTATTCTTGTGGCATTTGTGCCTTATGTTTGTATCCCCATCTATTATGTAATGTTGATGTAATGATATCCACCTTGCAAAAGCGTTTCAATATGCGGGTCTATCCTTGGTGGGACCTTCGAGTTCGTTTTGGATACGGTCGCATATTGGGCGTGACACTGTCCAAGAGACAGGCATCCCCTATAGGGCGCGCCCCCTATCTCCTGGGCCCCCTGGTGGGCCTTCGATGTCCATCTTCTGCTATATCATCGCTTTTACCCTGGAAAAAATCGTGGGCAAGCTTACGGGACGAAACTCCGCCGCCACGAGGCGGAACCTTGGCGGAATCAATCTAGGGCTCTGGCGGAGCTGTTCTGCCGGGGACACTTCCCTCCTGGAGGGGGAAATCATCACCAACGTCAGCACCAGCGATCCTCTCATCGGGAGGGGGTCAATCTCCGTCAACATCTTCACCAGCACCATCTCCTCTCAAAACCCTAGTTCATCTCTTGTATCCAATCTTGTATCAAAACCACAAATTGGTACTTGTGGGTTGCTAGTAGTGTTGATTACTGCTTGTAGTTGATGCTAATTGGTTTACTTCATGGAAGATCATATGTTCGATCCTTTATGCATATTATTACTCCTCTGATTATGAACATGAATATGCTTTGTGAGTAGTTACGTTTGTTCCTGAGGACATGGGTGAAGTCTTGCTATTAGTAGTCATGTGAATTTGGTATTCGTTCGATATTTTGATGAGATGTATGTTGCCTTTTCCTCTAGTGGTGTTATGTGAATGTCGACTACATGACACTTCACCATTATTTGGGCCCAGAGGAAGGCATGGGGAAGTAATAAGTAGATGATGGGTTGCTAGAGTGACAGAAGCTTAAACCCTAGTTTATGTGTTGCTTTGTTAGGGGCTGATATGGATCCATATGTTTAATGCTGTGGTTAGGTTTACCTTAATACTTCTTTTGTAGTTGCGTATGCTTGCAATAGGGGTTAATCATAAGTGGGATGCTTGTCCAATTTAGGGCAGTACACAAGTACCAGTCCACCCACATATCAAATTATCAAAGTACCGAACGCGAATCATATGAACGTGATCAAAACTAGCTTGACGATAATTCCCAATGTGTCCTCGGGAACTCCTTTCTCATTATTAGAAATTGTCTAGGCTTATCCATTGCTACATAAAGGATTGGGCCACCTTGCTGCACTTTATTTACTTTATTTATTTGTTACTATTTATCTTATCACAAAACTATCTATCACCTACAATTTCAGTGCTTGCAGAGAAAACCTTACCAAAAACCGCTTATCATTTCCTTCTGCTCCTCGTTGGGTTCGACACTCTTACTTATCGAAATGACTATGATTGATCCCCTACACTTGTGGGTCATCAAGACTCTTTTCTGGCGCCGTTGCCGGGGAGTGTAGCGCTTTTGGTGAGTGGAACTTGCTAAGGAAACATTTATATAGTGTGCTGACATTTTCTGTTACTTGTCACTATGGAAACTAATCCTTTGAGGGGCTTTTTTGGGGTATCTTCACCCCAACCAGAAGAGCAAAGAGTTGCTCCTCAACCTACTGAACTTTATGAAAATATTTACTTTGAGATTCCTTCAGGTATGATAGAGAAACTGCTAGCTAATCCATTTGCAGGAGACGGAACATTGCATCCCGACTTACACCTTATCTTTGTGGATGAAGTTTGTGGATTATTTAAGCTTGCAGGTATTCTCGATGATGTTTTCAAAAGGAAGGTCTTCCCTTTATCTTTGAAGGGAGATGCATTGACATGGTATAGGCTATGTGATGATACGGGATCTTGGAATTATAAGCGATTGAAGTTGGAATTTCACTAGAAGTTCTATCCTATGCATCTTGTTCATCGTGATCGTAATTACATATATAATTTCTGGCCTCGCGAAGGAGAAAGCATCGCTCAAGCTTGGGGCAGGCTTGAGTCAATGTTATATTCATGCCCCAATCATGAGCTCTCTCAGGAAATGATTATTCAGAATTTTTATGCTCGGCTTTCTCTTGATAATCGCAACCTGCTCGATACTTCCTGTGTTGGTTCTTATATGCTGAAGACTATTGATTTCAAATGGGACTTATTGGAAAGAATTAAACGCAACTCTGAAGATTGGGGTTCCGACGATGGTAAGGAGTCAGGTATGACACCTAAGTTCAATTGTGTTAAATCTTTTATGGATACCGATGCTTTACGTGGATTTAGCTCTAAGTATGGACTTCACTCTAAGATAGTAGCTACTTTCTGCGGATCTTTTGCTACTCACGTTGATCTCCCTAAGGAGAAGTGGTTTAAATATAATCCTCCTGTTGAAGTGAAAGTAGTTGCACCTATTACAGTCGAAGAAAAGACTATTACCTAGAGTTATCCTATTGTTCCTACTGCTTATGTTGAAAAACCTCCTTTTCCTGTTAGGATAAAGGATCATGCTAAAGCTTCGACTGTTGTTCGTAAGAGTAATACTAGGACTTATACACCTGCTGAGAAAATTAATGTTGAACCTAGTATTGCTATGGTTAAAGATCTCTTGGATGAGGATTTAGATGGGCATGTTATTTCTTTCTGTGGTGAGACTGCCAATATTGCTAGACCTGATACTAAGACACGTAGACCTGTTGTAGGCATGCCTGTTATTTCTGTTAAAATAGGAGACCATTGTTATCATGGCTTATGTGATATGGGTGCTAGTGCTAGTGCGATACCTTATGATCTATATAAAGAAATTATGCACGGCATTGCACCTGTTGAATTAGAAGACATTGATGTCACCATTAAGCTTGCTAATAGGGATACCATTAAACCCATTGGGATTGTTAGAGACGTTGAAGTCTTGTGTGGGAAGGTTAAATACCCTGCTGATTTTCTTGTTCTTGGTTCCCCACAAGATGACTTTTGTCCCATTATTTTTGGTAGGCCCTCCTTGAATACAACTAGTGCTAAGATTAATTGTGAAAAGAATATTGTCACTGTTGGCATAGATGGTATGTCTCATGAGTTTAATTTTGCTAAGTTTAGTACACAACCACGTGATAGGGAACCACGTAGTAAGGATGAAATTATTGGTCTTGCTTCCATTGCTTTTCCTCCAACTGATCCGTTAGAACAATATTTGCTAGACCATGAAAACGATATGTTTATGAAGGAAAGGTAGGAAATAGATGAAAGTGTTCCTTAAACAGGAACCTATGCTGAAACATAACCTTCCCGTTGAAATTCTTGGGGATCCCCCTCCACCCAGGCGTGATCCCGTGCTTGAACTCAAACCATTACCTGATAATCTTAAGTATGCTTATCTTGATGAAAAAGAAATATATCCTGTTATTATTAGTGCTAACCTTTCAGAGAAAGAAGAAGAAAGATTATTGAAAACTATGAAGAATCACCGAGCAGCTATTGGATATACTCGGATGATCTTAAGGCGTTAGTCCCACATTATGTCAACACAAAATTACATTGGAGACGATGCCAAACCAGTTAGAGATCCTCAAAGACGATTAAATCCCAAGATGAAGGAAGTGGTAAGAAAGGAGATACTAAAGCTCCTTGAGGCAGGTATTATTTATCCCGTTGCTGATAGTGAATGGGTAAGCCCTGTCCATTGTGTTCCCAAAAAGGGAGGTATTACTGTCGGGGGTTGGGTGCGACATATGCAAATGGATGGCTTATCATGGTGGGGGCGAGTAGAACATCGCTGGTGACTGGAAACGGGATGAGGCGAAGGCATGCACGCCAGCGAATCTTACCCAGCTTCAGGGCTCTCCCTGGAGATAATACCCCTACTGCTGCTCTGCGGGGTCTCCGCATGATCACTATGGCAAAGTGGGTACAAGGTTGCTCCTTGAGCTGTTCGGGGTGAGGAAGGAGAAGGGCAAGGCTAGCTCTTCTCTTCCCCCTATGTGTGTCTAAATCTATTAGGGTCCAACCTCTTGCATGGGTGCCCCGGGGGGTTTATATAGGCCTACCCCCCGGCGGTACAATGTAATCCGTCTGGGCGCGGGTCCCAGCCGTCAGTCTCTAGGTCGCCGTCTTCTTCGCCGACTTCTGGGGCCCGCCGACTAGTGGGCCCTGCCGACGGTCCAGCATGGGGCCGACAAGCCTTGTCCGCATGGCGGTAGTCTTGCCGGCTGCGGATTATCTGTAGCCAGCGCTTCTAATGACGCTGGCTCGGTCATGGGGTCATGGCAACAGTGCAGTTGCCGTCGCGATGGGCGATCATTGTTGCCATTCACATCTTTGTTCGGTTAATGGCGTGCGGAGCTCATGGGAGGAGGCGGCCGACTCTCGGGGCCGACTCGCCGGTCCGTCTTGGGGCGCTTCGCCGTTTTCTCGCAGACTCCCGCCGACAAAGTGTCCCGCCGTCTTCGGTCGCAGACACGCCGTCGTGGGTACAGTGGATCTGCCACGTGCCGATGTCGGGGCGGCGTGGCAACAAGGTTGCGCGGACGAAGATCTCCGTCAGTACGGTGCACTGTGGCCATGCCTGTCCTTCGTGAACGGGGCAGGGACGGGCTGTATGGCGCCCACATCCCATCCCGTCCGTAGTCGCATAGGCAAGAGGTGGTTGGAGTCACGGGCCGACTCCCCATAGCCGGCTTCTCCGGAAGTCGATAGTTGGGAGTCGGCTCATCTCGAGGCCGTCTCTGGGACTCGGCTGGGAGGGGCAGTCGGCGGCTCTGCCGCCGACTCTCAGAAGGCGGCTCTTCGTCTTGGTGTCTTGAGGGGCGCAGTCTGCCCCGATGTTTTCAAAGGTCTAGGGGCTCGGGTTTGCCTACCCGTGGCCCATTACTCCGACAGTAGTCCCCGAAGCTGGTGAGGCGCCGAGGGCAACTTGTCGAGGAGCCTCAATAGTTTCATCCCTCTGGTGCAAGAATCTGGGATTGGCTTGCCGTCTTTCTCTCAGGCCGACTAGCTGGAGTCGGACTCGCAGGAGGCCGTCTTGCTCCTCAAAGGGTTGAAGGTCGTGGCGGAATCCGAGCAGCGTGCCTGATAAGCTTCCAAGCAGCCGCCCGTCACGGGCCCGTCACGCGGCGCCATGCGGCGGGGTCAGTCTGCCCACCCACGCGCGTGACGAGACAGGCCTGTCAGGCGGGGCCCGCCACTACCGCGCCTCGGCGCATGGGCGGATCCGTTGCGGCCGCGCGGGCGGTGGGGTTCCCCACATCATTACTGCGCGCAGTAACTTCGTGGGTTGAATCATGGGGGGCGTGGGGTACTGAGCGCAGTTAATCTCACGCCCGCCCCATCGGCTTCTCAGCCCGTGGGTCTATAAGTTGGCGGGGAGGAGGGGGGGCGGCGTAGCACGCGCACCCATCTCCCCGCTTCCCCACCACCTCTTGCTTCTTCCTCCTCTTGCCTCTTCTTCCTCTTGCCATTGTCAAGACTGAATCAAGGCCAAGCGCCAAGGAGATGAGCTCCTCATCCGCCCCTGCGCCTCCCGCCCCGCGCTCTGGCGTGTGGGACGGCTCTGAGGTGAACGACGACAACATAGAGTTCCTCCGCCAGACGCGCCGCATCCCCGGCAAGAAATTAGTGCAGACCCGCGCCGCGCTGGCGGGCGAAATAAGACCGGCGCCGGAGGAGGGCGAGCGGGTCATATTCCGCTCGCACCTCATGCGCGGTCTGGGGCTGCCGGCGAGCGGCTTCTTCCGCGCATTCCTGGAGTTCCACGGACTCCAGCCGCACCACCTCACTCCGAATACGGTGGCGCTGCTGGCCGCCATCGCCTCTCTGTGCTAGGGCTTCCTCGGTGTTCTCCCCACCATCGAGTTGTGGGGGGAATTCTTCCAGGCCAAGCTCGGCACGCACGTCGCCGGCGTGCCGGCTACGTGCGGCACCTTCATCGCGATGCGGAGGCCGGTGGGCGACAACCCTTTCCCCGCCATCCCGCTGATCAAATCGGTGAAGATGTGGCAGCGCTCCTACTTTACGTGAAAACGTCGCCCGGAAGGCGGCGGGTTAATCTGCCGCCCTCTGAAGCCGGGCGTCTTTGTCGGCGGCTCCCCAGCTGGTCCCATCGGGCCAGGACGCTGACTCCTGTACGCACCATCGGCGTCGCTCGACTCCGAGAGCTGGCGTAGTCGGAGGGCCTGACTGGGGCCGACTTGCTGGCCGCCTTCGTGGCGCGCCGAGTCCTTCCGCTCCAAGGCCGACCTCATCTGATCTGTCAGATGAGCGGCCACCGGGACCCCAGTCGGCTGTCCTCCAAGGACATGCCCCAGGCGGGGGTGGCGGACACAGTGAACTTCCTGGCGAACTGCAACCTTATGGCTGACTGGCAGTTCGGCAAGGAGCCATACTCGCGCGCCAACCCCCCACCTGTGGTACGTCATCTCTTTTCCTCTTCTGTTTTCTCTTTCAGCCGAATCCGACTTCTTATATTTTTTGGTTTCTCCGAGTCAGAATCCCCTCATGCAACCCTCAGCCGGCACCACGGGGCCGGCCCACGAATTCGTCCCCGACCGGGCGGAGAGCAACGTCGACGACCCTGACTTGGGGGCGGCGGTGATGGAGGCCGATGCCGAAGGAGGGGGAGGAGGAGGAGCTGACGACTTCAGGCCCTCGGCTACCTTTCGCCGACCGGGCACGAAGACGACGGCGAGAGGGAAGTCGTCCCCTGCCGCCAACCGAAGGTCGGCCATCCGGGCGCGGTTTCCTCCGCCGGCTTGGGTGGTCGAGGCGGCGCGAAGAATCGCCGGGACGGGCCGAGTTTGCTAGGCGGCCGGCTGAAAAAGTTTAAGGGGACGGCCGCCGCGACCCAACGGGAAGAGGCGGTCGCGAAGGCTAATCGCTTCCGCAAGGAAGTGAAGAAGCCGCCTCTGGTCACCACGTAAGTGTTTTTACTTTGTCTTGTTTTCTTCTGATTCATCTTGCCCAAATCTTTACATGTCTTCTTCGCATCAGGGCTCCCCTTACTCTAGAGAGGGTCGCCGCCGCCTCCGTCATGGGGTCGGCAGAGACGTCCGCTAATACTCGGCGGATTGACCCCGCTGCCGTCCTCCAGGAGGCGACGGAGCGGAACGCGCATGAGAAGCGCGACGAGTAGGAGGCCTCCCGCCTGGAGAAGGTGGAGGCCGAGAAGGTGGCGGCTTCCGCCTAAAGGAAACTGGAGGAGGCAGAAGCCGCCGTCGCGGCTAAGCAGCGAGCCGAGGAGGCCGCGCGCCTCCAATGGGCATTGTTCGTCACCCTGCTGAGCTCTGCGCCGTCACTGCCGGAGTTCACGGGGCAGACGAAGGGAGGCGGCAGCAAGTTCCCCGTCATGGAGAGGGGAGGCGGCGAGTCCTCCATGTCGGGCACGGCCGTGCCGTCGCCGTCGCCTCCGCCGCCGTCTGAAAGCGCGTGGGGTAAACAGCAGGCAGACCCGCCGGCGCCGCCAACTGAAGACAAAGATGTGGCGAAGCTGCTCCTTCAAGTCGCCTCGCCAGCACGCCGCCGTGTTGAGAAGGCGACTTCGGCGCCACGCCCCTTGGAGACTGGCGCCGCCAGCTCGGCCATTCCAGACGCCGAGGCGACAAGCGCCGCGCCCGTTGGGTGGGTGCGAGGAGGCGGCACAGGCCCGCTGAACCAGGCACTTCTGGATGTTCAGGCGAAGCTGCGAGCTGAAGGCGACGCCATCCAGAACTGCACCAAGGCGCACTTGGCGTCGTGGACCGCCGTTCGGGTATGTTTCTTCTTTGAATTTTACGGTGTTCTTCTTCGTGGCGCGCGGCACTCCACTGGTGTAGTCCCCGAAGTTTCGGGCTGGGCCGAAAGCAGCTCGGAACTCTATCTCGTCGATTCCCAAATTTTACCTTGTATGCGAAATGCTTATCGCATGAGTATCACAACCTCCGCGCCCAACGCCTTCAACCGCAACGTTGAGGAGCTGGGCAAGCGGACCGCCGACTTGTCGAGAAGCCGGGTGAGTCTTCTTTCCTTCGGGTAGCTGGGCACGCTGCTGGCTGTAGTCCCCGAGATTCCGGACCGACTCGAGCAAAGTCGGGCCGGATCTTCCTGGTGACCTTCTTAGTTGACGACTTAACCTCTTTTTTCTTTTTATTCTTCAGAGGCCAACGCTACTCTCCGACGGGAGCTGAGCGCAGCCGACACCGCCTTGCGCGTCACGGGGGAGGAGTGCAGCAAGCTCGCCGCAGAGTGCGACCTGCTGGCTATGCAGCTGGCGGAGCAAAGGGGGCTGCTTAAGACGGCGCAGGACGAGGCGGAGCAGAGAGAGGCCGCTCTCCTGGCCGAGTTCGAAAGCGAGCGCTCCTCCTGGACCGACAAGGAGGCACAGCTGACCTCCGGCTTCCACGAGATCGAGGACATCATCGACGGTGAGTTTCTTTACTTTCCTTCTTTGAGCCGCTGACTATTGGTCAGGCTGACTCCTGTTTCTTGACTTGCTTCTTCTTCGTCTTGGCAGACTTCTTCCCCGGCCATACGCAGGCGGCCAATCAAGCCACTGAGGCTGATCGCGAGGCGCGGAGGGCGAGTGGCGCTGAGATCGCTGCCAACACCCCCTGGACCCTTGACGAGCAGCTTCTGAGCATTGAGGCTCGTCTGCGGCCGGCCCATCGGATGCTGCGCCGGCTTCAACGTGTCGGTGCCCAGGCGATTGCTGTCCTATGGCCAGACATGCCGGCTCTGCGTACTCCCGGATCGGACTGCCGACCGGCTGGAGGTCGCGGGCTGGCGTCTTGAGGATCGAAGGGTTCCGCGTCTGGGCTGGAGCGCCGCTGCGCCTTGGAATTCGCCAAGGCGTGGTATCTGTGGCTGGATCTCGACCGGCTGGCCGCGTTCGTCGAGAGGCCAGCGGACCTGGCAGCTGCGGAAGACGCCCTCGTCGAGCATGCGGCGGCGATCGCCGACTACACGGACACCAGCGTCTTCGTCCCTGAGCGGGCTGAGGACGGCAGAGAGGCACCGCCGGAGTGGTTCGGGATGAACCCGGATTACGACAAGGACTCGGCGGAGGTGATCGGCTCCAGCGCCGAGCAGGAAGGCGAGGCGGAGGACGGAGATGAGATGGAGGCGCCAGAAGACGGAGCGGGCCACCAGCCTCAGCTCGACCGTGCCTCCAGCAACGAGCCGCGCTCGTCTGGGTCGACTGCCGCCGAAGGTGATCAAGCCGAGATCGCCAGGCCGCCGCCGGGCGCCTCGATGCCGCTGCCTCTCCGGCCCTCCAAACCCGTCTGCCGCTTCCTAGGCTGCTATCTCGTCTTTATTTTATCTGCATTGATAGTCTTTTGAAAAAACTTGTTAATTCACACAATTCCACCCGCGGGGTGTATTTTGAACTTCTGCTCGAAGATTCGGCCAAGGGCCTATGCTATGTAAATTTTATCTAATTCTATTTTTCCTTGCTCATTGCTCTTATGGCTCTTTTCTTTGCCGCCTTCCCTTAGTCGCCGCCTTGCCCATCGGACAACCGCTCTACAGACCGCCGTTTGGATCAAGTGCTTGGCTACTCTTGGGAAGGTAAGTACTTGGCCATTTTTTAGAAGGGTGTGAAGCCGGTTGACTTGTTTGGAGTCGTGCGCAAACTCCAGAGGACAGCTGGCAATTCCTCAAGTCAGTAGCCGGCCGAACGCTCCAGTGGTTCGACCAGTCGCGGCTTGATGCCAGACAAGATGAGGCCGTTCGCCCGCTCCACCTGGCCATTTGACTGCAGATGGGCAACGGACGATAAGTCCAAAAGGATGCCTTGTGTCGCGCAGAAATGGACCAGGGCGCCTTCGGCAAAATTTGTGCCATTGTATGCTGTGTGGTACGCCGTACCGAGTCGTGATGTCGGTGATGAAAGTCACTGCAGTTGGACCATTCAACTTCTTGATGGGTTTTACTTCTATCCACTTGGTGAACTTGTCCACCGCGACAAGTAAGTGAGTTAGGCCGCCTCGTGCTGCTTTGAATGGTCCCACCATGTACAGGCCCCAAACAGCAAAGGGCCAGGCGATGGGGATAGTCTCAAGGCCGGAAGCTTGAACGGCTTGGAGCGGAACATCTGGCACCCCTTGCATTTTTGAACTAATCCTTGGCCTCTTCTAGGGCAGTTGGCAAGAAGAAACCGTGTCGGAAGGTTTTGGCGATGAGTGCTCTTGAGGCCGCATGGTGGCCGCACTCGCCTTGATGAATGTCTTCGAGAATCGCTTGGCCTTGTTCTGGCTCGACGCAACGCTGGTAGACACCAGTGACGCTGTGCCTGACCAGCTCTCTATTGACTATAGTGTAGGCTGCCGCTTGGCGTTGTACTTGCCGAGCCAAGATTTCATCGGTTGGTAGCTCTCCGCTTACCAGGAACTTCAGGATGGGCTGGGCCCATGAGGGTGCTGCTATTTCTTCAACTGCCAGTACTGCCACTTGGACGAGGGCGGCTGGGCTGGGAGGCGGCGGGCTGGAGTCCGCAGCCTCTTGCTGGGTTGATGAAGTCCCCAGGCCGACTGGTGCAGTCCCCGAGCCGAGTTCTGGAGTCTTCGCGATGGTCGCCGCAGTCCCCGGGCCGGGTTCTGAAGTCCCCGGGCCGGCTTCGACTGCGGCATTCTTGGGGCCGTCTGCAAGAATTCTCGTGCTGTCTGCTGAGGCTTTGGAGTCGGATCCGACTTCTTCAGGGGGAGCCGGCACAAAAATGGAGTCCGATTCTGGTGAAGGCTTGACAGATGGCTTGAGGAGGCACTGAAGGGCGACGCCGGATGGTATTCCCTGACGAGTGGAGCCGATTCTTGCCAGGGTATCTGCTTGGTCGTTGTCGTTTCTTGGCACATGGAGGAACTCGCACCCCTCAAAATATCCACTCAACTGCTGTACCAGGAAACTGTAGCTCGCCATGTTCGCGTCTTTGGCGTCCAGTCGCTGGATGACTGTTGGACCACCAAGTCGGAGTCGCCATAACACAGGATCCGGCGAATGCCGAGATCTTTGGCAAGCCGGAGCCCGTGAATGAGCGCCTCGTACTCGGCGATGTTGTTGGAGGCAGCGAAATGGATCTGCAGCGCGAACTTGAGCTTGTCGCCTTTGGGGGAAGTGAGGACGATGCCGGCTCCCAAGACAGTGCGCATTTTGGAGCCATCGAAATGCATCCGCCAATGGGTGGAGTCGGGTGCTGGCGGCAGGTATTGGGTCTCGGCCCAGTCGACGAGGAAGTCAGCCAGTGCTTGCGACTTGATGGCGGTGCGGGGCTGGTAATAGATGGTGTAGGGGGCCAATTCTATGGCCCATTTGGCCACTCGGCCAGAAGAGTCTCGGCTTCCGATGATCTCGGCAAGTGGGGCTGTGCAAACCACAGTGATTGGATGCTCTTGAAAGTAAGGCTTCAACTTCTTGGCGGTAAAGTGCATGCCGTAGCACATCTTCTGGTAGTGGGGGTAATTCTGCTTGGAGGTCAACAGTACTTCGCTCAGGTAATATACTGGTCTCTGGACAGGTAGCGCCTTGCCTTCCTCCTTGCGTTCAACTACAATGACTGTGCTGACTACCCTGCTTGTGGCGGCAGTGTACAGGAGCATGGGCTCCTTAGGAGTCGGGGCCGCCAGCACGGGGGGAGTAGTCAGCATCTTCTTCAACTGGAGAAAAGCTTCATCCGCCTTGTGGTTCCATTCGAAGAAGGTGGTCTTCTTCATGAGCTGATACAACGGGAGAGCTTTCGCTTGACCAGTGATGAATCGGCTGATGGACGCCAGGCAGCCGGTGAACTTCTGTACATCTAGCAGTCGGCGAGGTACTTCCATCCTCTCGATAGCCTTGATCTTCACAGGGTTGCACTCTATGCCGCGTTCAAAGACCAGGAAACCAAGGAGCTGGCCGGCTGGTACTCCCAAGACGCACTTCTCAGGGTTGAGCTTGATCTGGAATCGGCGCAGGTTCTCAAAGGTCTCCTTGAGGTCTTCCAGCAGTGTTCCTCGCTTCACCACCACATCATCCACGTAAACATGGGCGTTCCTGCCGAGCTGCTTGAGGAGACACTTCTGCATGCAACGCTGAAAGGTGGCGCCGGCATTCCTCAAGCCGGACGTCATGGTCAGGTAGCAGAAGGCTCCAAACGGCGTGATAAAGGCAGTCTTCAGTCTATCGGCCGGGTCCATCTTGACCTAGTGATATCCTGAATATGCATCTAAGAAGCTCAAGAGCTCGCATCCGGCTGTGGAGTCTATCACCTGATCAATTCTCGGCAGAGCGAACGGGTCTTTGGGGCAAGCTTTGTTGAGGCTTGTGTAGTCAATACACATCCGCCACTGCTTGTTCTTCTTCAGTACCAAGACCGGGTTTGCTAACCATTCTGGAAAGAACACTTCCATGATGAAACCGGCTGCTAGGAGCCGGGCTGCCTGACGGGCTTCACATCAGATCGGACATGTAACTTGTGCTCGGCGAATTCCGTCGGTACACCTGGCATGTCTTTAGGGGACCATGCGAAAATATCCCGATTCTCACGGAGGAAATCGACGAGCTCACCTTCCTATTTACTGTCAAGGTTTGGACCTATGACAGCGTACCTCTCCGGGTTCTCCGGGTCCAAGGGTATCTTCTACGTCTCTTTGGCCGGCTTAAACGAGCCCTCAGCTTCCGACCCCTTGGGGTTGGGCGATATTTTGGGCTGCTTGCCGGCCATCGCCACAACCCGATCAAGAAGCCGCTTCACCGCGATCACTGTGGACTCGGCCAGCCGATCGCTTTCCGCACAAGCGGACGACTTTCAGAGTCGCCGGGCCACGGTCAGGATCCCTTGGAACTTGGCATCTTCATCTTGAGGTAGGCGTAGTGGGGGACCGCCATGAACTTGGCCAAAGCAGGTCGGCCAAGCAGAGCGTGGTACGGGCTTTCGAGGTCCACCAATTCGAACCAGACTGGCTCTCGGCGGAAATGATCTTTGTCCCCAAAAAGGACGTCTATCAGGATCTTGCCGATTGGTGAGCAGGAAAGGCCAGGTACAATGCAGTGGAACACAGTCCGGCTACTCTGAAGCTGTCTTTGCTTGATTCCTAACTTCTCCATCGTGTCCTTGTACAGGATGTTGATGTTGCTGCCTCCGTCTATCAGCACTCGCGAGAAGCGAGCGGCCCGCCTATCCGCGGCAAGGGTGGCTCCCAAGACCAGGGCGTAGGAGCCCAGATTCGGCATCACCTCTGGGTGATCAGCTCTGCTCCAACTGATAGGTTTCTTGGACCAGTGCATGAACTCGAGTATCCGATGCTACCGTGTTCACTTCTTCTTCTGCGGCCGCTTTCATGCGTCGGTCATCGGCCACACTAGTGAACACCACATAAGCTCCATGCTCTTACGGTACTCGTCTTGTACTGGCGTTGGCACGATCGGCTCGACTCTTTGGGGCTGGGGCAGCGGCGCGGCGGCGGTCCAAAGAAAGGGGGAGGCAGGAGGCCGTCTCCGTTGGCGATCCTGGTGAGCCAGTGACACTTCCGGGTGGTGTGGTTTGATGGCTTCGCGCCGCTATGGAACTTGCAGGGACCATCTAGAGTCTGCTCGTAAGAGAAGGCCGGCAACCAGTTGGACTGGCCACCTTTCGGTCGCTTGGCCGGAGGCTGCCCCTCTGGCTGTTAGTCTTCGACTGTCGCCACCTGCCGGCTGCTGGAAGCCGGCTGTGGGGCCTTGCGCTTGTGGTCGCTTACATTCTGTTGTCGCCGACCGGGTGCCTCCACCGGAGTTCGGGAGCCTGAGGAGCCACCTTGCGGTCAGACCGACTCCAATCTCCTTCTTCATGGAGGAGTCGGCCGTGGCGTACTTTTCTGCTATGATTAGCAGCTCGTCGAGGGTCTCCGGCTCGTCGCAAAGGAGCTTGTGCTTGAGGAGGGTGCCTTCTCTGCACCCAGCGGTGAAGTACTCGATAGCCTGCACCTCGTGCACGCCCTCGCAGGAGTTCCGGAGCTCGGCCTAGCGCGTGAGGTAGTCGCGAGTTGACTCGTTGGGGCCTTGCACGCACAAGGAGAGCTGGCGAGGCTTGGGAGGTCGCTTGTACGTGCTCGTGAAGTTGCGGACGAAGGCCTCGGTGAAGTCGACCCAACTGTTGATGTTGCGGGGCTTCAGGCTGTTCAACCATGTCCGGGCCGTGTCCTGGAGCATGAGGGGAACATACTTCACAGCAACACGCTTGTTGTCGTTCGCTATGTTGACGGCCGTGGACTAGTCAACTAGCCAGTCTTCCGGCTTTACGGAGCCGGTATACTTGGGCGTGTCTCGGGGCAGTGTGAACCCTCTGGGGAAGGGCTCGCCTCGGATGCGACGTCCGAAACAGGGCGGGCCCAACTCGTCTTCTTCTTCCAGCGCCAGGGATCGGTGGAGTCGGTCGATCCGGTGGCGGGCGTCGTTTTCTCCGACTCCCTCTCGGCGACCAAGGCGGTCGCCGAGAGTCGGATGCTCGACGGGCGGCGGGGAGACTCGCCTCTCTCTGCGGGGAGGAGGAGGCAGATAGTCGTCCTGCCGCTCCACTGCTCTTGGGCGGCCGTCTTGGTCGCGCTCGATGGAGATGTGGGTCCGACTGTGGCTGACAGCCGGATCCTTGTTTTTTCTTCCGCGGACACCGCCAGTCATTGTCCGAGACGTCGCGCCTTGTTCTTGGCGTGGGGGGGGGGGGGCAAGTCGTCGTTTTGTCGTCGCAGTGCCTCCGTGCGGCAGCCATCTTCGTCCTGCGCGGCAGCCGCGTCGAGGAGCTGCTGGACTTGCTCCGTCATCAGGCGGCGCTCCTCACACTCAAAGTTGTCCAGCTCGTCCGCCGTCGCCTGGGCGGCGCGGATGTTCTCCGCAGGCATGGCCTACACAGGGCGATTGGCCCCAAACAGGTTGGCGATGGCTACGCCACGCTGCTGGACCGCGCCTAGGCGGCTAGGCCTCGTCGGGGCCGGCGAGACGCCCACAGCGCGATCCATCTCACGCTGGTAGGCTTCTGACAAGCGCCTCATGCTTGCCAGCTTTCTCGCGCCTTCGACGAGCTGAAGGCGGCGTGCCTCCAGCATCTTGGCGTCAGCGTCTTCCGGAATAGGCGCGCTCAGGTCTCGCAGAGCCGCATCGAGGGGGTCGTGAGCTCCTTCGCCGGAATGCTCGCTATGACCGATGACGAGCATCTCTGTGACGGTGCTTCCGCCGCTCCCCTCGTGAGGGAGAGGCTCGTCGTAGACCACCACGTTGGTGGGGAACGCGTCGAGCGACGCGGTGTCAGAGTCGACCAGCATCGGGTTGGTGGAGCCTACAGACTCCAAGTCCGCGGCAGGCTCGCCGGTGACGTGGAGTTGCTCGAGGAGGCCCGCAATGAGGCTCTCGGGGCCGCGCGTGCCTGCGTTGGATGTAGGCTCGTCGGAGAGGCGACCGTCGCCGACAAGTTCGGCGAGGCAGCTCGCCGCGCAGGCGATCTCGGCGCCGTGCAGCGCGCAGAACTCCGTCGGCGTGCGGGCTGGCTGCGCCGCCAGGGAGGAAGGGTTCCCGCCTGCAGCAGGTCTCCGGACAACGGTGCACCTAGCCCCATGGTGGGCGCCAAATGTCGGGGTTGGTGCTACATATGCCAAAGGATGGCTTATCATGGTGGGGGCGAGTAGAACGTCTCCGGTGACTGGAAACGGGATAAGGCGTAGACATGCACGTAGGCGAATCTTACCCAGCGTCGGGTCTCTCCGTGGAGATAACACCCCATCGCTGCTCTGCGGGGTCTCCGCATGATCACTATGGCAAAGTGGATACAAGGTTGCTCCTTGAGCTGTTTGGGGTGAGGAAGGAGAAGGGCAAGGCTAGCTCTTCTCTTCCCCCTATGTGTGTCTAAATCTATTAGGGTCCAACCTCTTGCATGGGTGCCCCGGGGGGTTTATATAGGCCTACCCCCGGGGGTACAATGGTAATCCAGCTGGGCGCGGGTCCCTGCCGACTAGTGGGCCCTGCCGACGGTCTAGCATGGGGCTGACAAGCCTTGTCCGCCGGCGTGGTCTTGCCTGCAGACATCAGAGCTGCCCTTCTAATGACGCAGCTCGGTTATGGGGTCATGGCAGCAGTCACCGCTACCGATGGGCGATCACTGTTGCCATTCCCTGTCTTGTCTGGTTAATGGCGTGCGGAGCTCATGGGATGGGCCGGCCGACTCTCGGGGGCCGACTCCCAGCGGGTCCGTGTTGGGGCGCTCTCGCCGTCTTCTGCACTCCCGCCGACAGGCGGGACCCGCCGCTTTCGGGTCGTCTGGACAGGCCATCGTGGGTACTGTGGATCTGCCCACGACGATGTCAGGCCGGCGTGGCAACAAGGTTGCCGCCAGACGGAGATCTCCGCCAAGACGGTGCACCGTGGCCATGCATCGCTCGTGAACGGGGCAGGGACGGGCTGTATGGCGCCCACATCCCATCTCGTCCGTAGTCGCATAGGCAGGAGGTGGTTGGAGTCACGGGCCGACTCCCCATAGCCGGCTTCTCCGTAAGTCGCTTGTTGGGAGTCGGCTCATCTCGAGGCCGTCTCTGGGACTCGGCTGGGAGGGGCAGTCGGCGGCTCTGCCGCCAACTCTCAGAAGGCGCCTCTTCGTCTTGGTGTCTTGAGGGGCGCAGTCTGCCCCGATGTTTTGAAAGGTCTAGGGCTCGGGTTTGCCTACCCATGGCCCATTACTCCGACAATTACCGTTGTTCCTAATGATAAAGATGAATTGATCCCGCAAAGAATTATCACATGTTATAGGATGGTAACTGATTTCCGTAAATTAAATAAAGCTACTAAGAAAGATCATTACCCTTTACCTTTTATTGATGAAATGCTAGAAAGCCTATCCAAACACACACATTTCTGCTTTCTAGATGGTTATTCTGGTTTCTCTCAGATACCTGTATCAGTGAAGGATCAATCTAAAACTACTTTTACTTGCCCTTTTGGTACTTTTGCTTATAGATGTATGCCTTTCAGTTTATGTAATGCACCTGCTACCTTTCAAAGATGCATGATGGCTATATTCTCTGATTTTTGTGAAAAGATTTGTGAGGTATTCATGGATGACTTTTCCGTTTATGGATCCTCTTTTGATGATTGTTTCAGCAACCTTGATCAAGTTTTGCAGAGATGCGAAGACACTAGTCTCGTCCTGAATTGTGAAAAGTGTCACTTTATGGTTAATGAAGGCATTGTCTTGGGGCATAAGATTTTCGAGAGAGGTATTGAAATTGACAAAGCCAAAGTTGATGCTATTTAAAAGATGCCATGTCCCAAGGACATAAAAGGTATAAGAAGTTTCCACGTCGGTCTTTATAGGAGGTTCATTAAGGACTTTTCTAAAATCTCTAGGCCTCTGACTAATTTATTGCAAAAAGATATTCCTTTTGTCTTTGATGTTGATTGTGTAGAAGCATTTGAAACACTTAAGAAAGCTTTGATCACTGCACCTATTGTTCAGCCACCTGATTGGAATTTACCTTTTGAAATTATGTGTGATGCTAGTCATTATGTTGTAGGTGTTGTTCTAGGGCAAAGAGTCGATAAGAAATTGAATGTTATCCAGTATGCTAGTAAGACTCTAGATACTGCCCAGAGAAATTATGCTACTACTGAAAAAGAATTCTTAGCAGTTATGTTTGCATGTGATAAGTATAGACCTTATATTGTTGATTCCAAAGTTACTATTCACATTGATCATGCTGCTATTAAATATCTTATGGAAAAGAAAGATGCTAAGCCTAGGCTCATTAGATGGGATCTCTTGCTCCAAGAATTTGACTTGCATATTATTGATAGAGAGGGAGCTGAGAACCCCGTTGCAGATCACTTGTCTAGGTTAGAGAATGTTCTTGATGACCCACTGCCTATTAATGATAGCTTCCCTGATGAACAATTAGCGGTCGTCAATGCTTCTCGTACTGCTCCTTCGTATGCTGATTACGCTAATTACATTGTTGCTAAATATATACCGCCTAGTTTCACATACCAGCAAAAGAAAAAGTCCTTTTACGATTTAAGACATTACTTCTGGGATGATCCACACCTTTATAAAGAAGGAGTAGATGGTGTTATTAGACATTGTGTGCCTGAGCATGAACAGGAACAGATTCTATGTAAGTGTCACTCTAAATCTTATGGAGGACACCACGCTGGAGATAGAACTGCACACAAGGTACTACAATCTGGTTTTTATTGGCCAACTCTCTTCAAAGATGCTCGTAAGTTTGTCTTATCTTGTGATGAATGCCAAAGAATAGGCAACATTAGTAGACGTCAAGAAATGCCTATGAATCATTCTCTTGGTATTGAACCGTTTGATGTTTGGGGCTTTGATTATATGGGACCTTTTCCTGCCTCTAATGGTTATACACATATTTTAGTTGCTGTTGATTACGTTACTAAGTGGTTAGAAGCTATTCCAACTAGTAGTGCTGATCATAACACTTCTATTAAAATGCTTAAAGAAGTTATTTTTCCGAGGTTTGGAGTCCCTAGATATCATATGACTGATGGTGGTTCACATTTTATTCATGGTGCTTTCCGTAAGATGCTTGCTAAGTATGATGTCAATCATAGAATTGCATCTCCTTATCATCCGTAGTCTAGTGGTCAAGTAGAGTTGAGCAATAGAGAGCTCAAATTAATTTTGCAAAAGACTTTGAATAGATCTAGAAAGAATTGGTCCAAAAAACTTGATGATGCATTATGTTCCTATAGAACTGCATACAAAAATCATATGGTGGCTATGTCTCCATATAAGATGGTTTATGGAAAAGCGTGTCATTTACCTCTTGAACTTGAACATAAGGCATATTGGGATATTAAAGAGCTCAACTATGACTTCAAACTTGCCGGTGAGAAGAGGTTATTTGATATTAGCTCACTTGATGAATGGAGAACCCAAACCTATGAGAATGCCAAGCTTTTCAAAGAAAAAGTCGAACGTTGGCATGATAAAAGGATACAAAAGCGTGAGTTTAACATAGGAGATTATGTGTTATTATTCAACTCTCGTTTAAGATTTTTTGCAGGAAAACTTCTCTCTAAATGGGAAGGTCCTTACGTTATCGAGGAGGTCTATCGTTCTGGTGCTATAAGAATCAACAACTTTGAAGGCACAAATCCGATGGTGGTAAACGGTCAAAGAATTAAACACTATATTTCAGGTAATCCTATCAATGTTGAAACTAATATTATTGAAACCGTAACCCCTGAGGAATACATAAGGGACACTTTCCAGAACGTTCCAGACTCCGAAAAGGTATAGGTATGTGGTACGGTAAGTAAACCGACTCCAAAACAACTCCAATGGCAATTTTTATCAGTTTTGGAATATTTAAGAATTTTAGGAAGAAAGAAGTAGTCCGAAAGGGACACGAGGCTCCTACGAGAGTGGAGGGCGCGCCCCCCTGTAGGGTGCGCCCCCTGTCTTGTGGGCACCTCGTGCGCCTCCCGGACTCCGTTTTCTTGGACGTTGCGTATTTTGGTCGGTAAAAATTCATTATATATACTCCCGAAGATTTTGACCACCGTATCACGCAAATATCCTCTGTTTTCGTTTCGAGATGTTCCTGTTGCAGAATAAAGCAAGATGTCTTCCCAAGAGTCAGTTGGGGATAGTCGGGTGTCTCACCCAACACCAGGTCCCGGAGCAAATAGCGATGCCTATCACTTTGGACCATCATCGTAGGATGAGATGGAGGCTGATTTGAAAAGAATAGATGCCATGGAGGAGGATCAAGAAGTTACCTCTCGCCTCCGAACAGAATTCACTATGGGGTAACTACCTAGCCTGGCTGTCCCTACTTCGGTCACTCCTTCCAACTCTAGATTTCTTTCTTATGAAAATATGAAAAAGAGTTTCACTTGTTCTCCAGAAGCTATGCAGCATCCTTGGGTAAAAGGAGCTTTGGCCGATACGGGCAAGCTCTGTAAAGAAATTATGGACCTCAAACAACAAGTCAATAAGCTCGAGGAGGAGAACCAAGAAGATTATAACACCAACCGTGAAGAAGGAGAAATAATCACATGGGTATGGGCACTCCCCTTGGCAACTGCCAAGCTTGGGGGAGGTGCCCCGGTATCGTATCACCATCACACTCCTATCTTTACCGCTTTATTTAGTTCGATCCTTTTAGTAGTATCTTGATCTAGTAGATTGAAGTTTTGATATCAAGTAGTTTTGAGTTTTGCATTGTGATCTCTTTTTGTAATCGAGTCCGTGAGCTATCTATAATAAAGATTAGTGTTGAGTCAAGGGCTTTGATATGTTGATATTATCTTGAGAAAGGAGAAAGAATAAAAGAGTTCATATTGATCTTATGGATAGTGATAACTTCACACATAGAATGTATGAGGCATAAAAATTGTTGAGAGTTGATAAACTTAGCCTTGGTCATCGTTGCAATTAATAGGAAGTGATAAGGAAAGAGGGGTTCACATATAAATATATTATCTTGGACACCTTTTATAATTGGGAGCACTCATTAAGTATCACATGCTAAAAGAGTTGACGTTGGACAAGGAAGACAACATAATGGTTTATGTTTTCCGACATCTCAGTTAAAGTATATTGTCATTGACCTTCCAAACATGTTGAGCTTGCCTTTCCCCCTCATGCTAGCCAAATTCCTTGCACCAAGTAGAGATACTACTTGTACTTCAAAATATCCTTAAACCCAGTTGTGCCATGAGAGTCCACTATACCTACCTATGGATTGACTAAGATCCTTCAAGTAAGTTGTCATGTTGCAAGCAATACAAATTGCTATCTAAATATGTATGACTTATTAGTGCAGAGAAAATAAGCTTTGTACAGACTGCACAATAAAGGTCCACATACAAGGGGAAATATAAAGTGACGTTCTTTTGCATTAAGATTTTGTGCATGAACCCTAAACGCACATGACAACTGTCGGATTTCGGGTTCCGGCAGATCCTCTAGGTTCGAACACTGGGGTGCGCGCGGAGATCTCACCCTCTACCTACATGCACCTCGCCGCCTCGCTAAGAACTAAGCTATGAAAGGAAAAACGCAAGAGACGCATGGTTTATACTAGTTCTGGCCACCATTGTGCTGTAATACCCTACTCTAGTTTGTGGTGTGGTGGATTGCCTCTTGGGCTGACGATGATGAACAATACAAGGAAGAACAGCCTCGCGAGGGTCTGTTCTTGGCTGGTACGATGTACTGCTAGGGGGAGTTCAGTCGCTCTCTCTCTCTGCTGATTGATTTCTTGGTGCTGGATCAAGCTCTCTCTAGATTTATAGATGCTGGATCAGATTCCCCTACTCTATGGGTGGCTAGTCCTATTTATAGGCAGAGGCCCTGGGCCTCTTCCCAAATATTGAGCGGGAAGGGCGCCAACAATTGGACATTTTGAAGGGGAATATCTAGTACACTTATCGTGACTAAAGTTGGTCCTCGCCTGTCAAAGGATCTGGTGGTGACACCGGCTTGGGCTCGACATTGACTTCGTTCCTGCCGTTGCGACGGACTTGGTCTTGTTGCACCGAAACGGATGCCTTTGCTTGATACTCTTGCCTGCGCTTGCTCCCTTTGCACCAAAGAGGAAAGGAGGACACTGCGGCTGGTCGGGCGCCGCCGGGCGCCCTTGGTCAGTCGTCATGGCTTGTGTCATGGGCACCTCGTGAGGTACCCGCCTTGATCTCTCCGCCTCGCGAGCCAGCTCGACGAGGCCGTGCTCGAGGAAGCTCCTGTCGTCCGCCTCATGAGGCTTGGCCCCTCACGAGGGTCTTGAGCTTGTGTTGATGAAGATGGGCCGTGCTGGGCCACCCCTTGAGCCACGCCGCAGACCGCAGGCAGGCAAGTCTGGGGACCCCCGTTCCCAGAACGCCGATAGTAGCCACCGGGCCCATGGCGCACGCGGACTTGGCTGAGCAGAGAAGCGAAGGGGCAAGTGCGAAGCGCCGCGAGCCCTAACAGCCTGCGGCCTTGGGCGCCGCGTGGCAGTTGATTGGACTTGGGCAGCCCTGCTTCCCCACAACGCCTCGGCAACTGCATGAATTGACAAGTCCCTGCATGCAAAGCGGGTCATGATTACCTGTGATCGTGGAAGCCGGCGGTTGGCCTTCCCTGGCTATACGTACGGAACGGCGCGTGCCCTTCCAGCCCATCTGTCTTTGCTTCTCCTTCTTCTCCGTCCATGCTCCACCTTGCCGCAATGGCTCCGATCCGCTGATTCTCCGTGGAAGAGAAGGGAAAGGCTCCCCGAGAGGGTCCCGACCCGCTTCCGCCGAAGAAACGGCTTGCCCTATGCTGTCAAGATGAGGGCGCCCGGCAGGAGGTGTCCAGGCCTTGGTGCGAGCGGCCGCCGCCAGGGTTTCCGCTGCCCTTGTATGCCCACCTTGAGGGCCCTGCAGGAGTGGATGCCGAGCGCCATGGACGACACCGCCGCTGGCGCCGGGCGGTCAGGTCACGGCGCAGCGCTGCCCCTCCGGAGTTCATGCCGAGGGCTCCTCCCAGGAGTTTGTGCTCCACGCCGCCATGCCTCCTCCGTCTTGGATTCGTCTTCCTCCCTCCTTCGCCTTCGTGATGCCGCAGGGGGGATACTTGGAGCTCTGGTTGCAGCACGCCGGCTGCAACACCCTCGCGACCGAAGCGGAGGTCGCGGTCGTCGCCCCGGGCAAGGTCTTCATGAATCGAGGCTGGGGCGAGATCGTCCGGGTCTGCAGGACGAGGGGCGCCCTCACGATCCATCTGGAGTACGACAGCGCTTCCATGATGCTCTTCAAGGTCTTCGATGCGGACGGACTCCGGCTGGAGTGCTGCCCTGAGAGAGGCGGTCGGGGCCCTTCCGCGGCAAGGACCAGGCTCGCCGATCGCTCCCTCAGCGGCTCCTCAGGTGGCGGAGGCGTCGGAGGGTCCAGCGACTCCGTCGAGCTCTTCGCGACTCCAAAGACGAGTGAAGACAGCTACGAGCCCCCGAGCCTGCGCCGCTCTCGGAGCAGGACGGGCTCGTCAGGCTGCCGCCGCCTCTGATCTAGATGAGGTCGGTGCCGGTGCCCGGCGGCCCACTATTGATGATGGCATCTCTTGCGGGGGCATGTGTAGTTAGCGTTCTTTAGGATCTGTTCCCTGCGAGGAATCGAAAAAGCGCGCCCCGTGGGGGCTTGTAAGGTGCCTGTGGTTCTGTTTGTCAATATAGTCCTTGCCATGAAGTAGTGCGAGATGCTCATTCTGTCTTAGCTTAGTTCTTCCTTTCGAACCTCACGAGGGCTTGGTGCTCTGCACCGACATGTCCCGGTCCCAAGGCAGGCTTCAGCCGTCGCTGGTATGCCAAGTCGCGATGCCGTGGTCAAGGCCAGGAGGTGAGCGGCCCGGGGTCCAGTAAGAGCCCCTGAGTCGCGATGCTCAGGAGGTCCCCTTTAGCGCTCAAGCAGCCATCGTTCGGTGAGAAAGGAGCGCGAAGTTGCTAACACGGGATTGCGTTGGGTGCGGGGACGGTGCTGCGATAGCTACTGTTTACGGGGGGTGACTTATCTCGAGAGTCAAGAACCGCTTCCTGGTGCGGCACTAGGTCCGCGCATCGGTTGGCGAGGGGTTGCCTGGCGAGGTCCCCGCGTGCCACTTCCCTCTCTCCTTTGATCCCCTTTCTGCTCTACGTCCTCGGGTCCCGGCCCTCGAGCGGGTCTCAGCCATCGCTGGTATGCCAGGTCGCGATGTCGTGGACAAGGCCAGAGGGTGAGGGCTGGAGAGCCAGTAGGATCCCATGAGTCGCGATGCTCAGGTACACCCCCTTTGATGTGCAAGTGGTTCGCGAGGGCGAGAGTGAAGAAGACGCCGCGAGGGCCTCTCCTGGCGCTGCGCCTTGAAGGGATCCTGCAGGCTCACCATAAAAAGAACAAGAGTCCGCTATGACAAGCGATGGTCAGCCGTTGGTTGCTTTGGAGAGGTGACGAGGCACTGAAGGCCTGACGAGGTGGCGCTGTGCGGGGCTGCCGCGGTCAGAGCTCAACCATTTAGGTTTGTCGGTGTTGCAGGGACGGACCCATGCGCAAGCGCCGTGCCGTTGGGAAGCAGATCCATCAGTTGGTGTCAGTTGAGCAGGCAATTAGGTCAAGCACGTTAATCACGAAGAAGCAAGTTCATTTAGATAGATGCAGGGAAGGCAGACGTCGTTGGGTATGGCCCGAGCGACCTGGGGATGATGCAGCACGAGGGGCACCCCCAACAAAGTAAGCTAAGAACATGAAGTAAAAGGGATACACGCCGCAGGGACGGACCCACGCGGCCTGGGAATGATGCAGCCCTGGGGGGCGCTCCCAGCTGGAAATGAAACTTGAAGGATGTCACCTGATAACGTTGAAGACGAAGGGATGTTGAAGTAGCGGACGTCGTGGGCTGCGGAAGCCGATCTTCACGAGCCCCCAGGACCAGGAGCCTCGGGAGGCTCTGGAGGCGCTGGTGGCTCCTCGTGGACCATCTCCATCTCCTCCAGGACTATGGAACGGCTGGCCTCTTGAACCTCCAGCATGCTCTTCATGAGGCGCTGGTACGTGGCGGCCGCGTTCGGCATGCCATAGGGCATGCGAACGTAGCTGTGGGGTGGACCTTCTCAGCGCCCCGCGCGTGAGGGCCAGAAGCACTCCTAAGAGGCGGCTCGGTTGAGCCCTGGTATGTCGATGCAGATGCGCAGCCCACCACCCTCGCCTGGATGGGGAGCTACGGCGGGTAAGCAGCGGCTGCAACTCATGACACTTGACTCCTGCAACTCCTGCGTGATCTGACTGACGAACTCATGAGGGTTTGGCCCTCCTTGCCTTGCTCCTTCCTGAGGGAAACATGCTTTGAAACACACCTCCAAGTGATGCCCAAGCGCCTCCCTCGTGACCTTAGCAAGGTCGGTGGCCCTCCAAGAGAGAGCCCCCGAGCCTTGCTTGAGGAGGGCGAAGGGCGCGCCTTCCTATGCGACAGAAGGAGGTGCCACCTGAGCAGGCGCGGACCCTGAGGGGCCTGCCTCCCGAGGGGTCGGGCCTGGCGATGTCTTCTTCTTCTTGGGAGCGGTCTCAGGGAGCCTCACGCTCCTGCGATCTGGGTCTTCAAGTGAAGCGGCTTGAAAGGCTCGCTCCAGGGAGCACACTGCGTCTCTCTTTTCACAAGGCACCTTGATGACTCCGCCGCTTCCTGGCATCTTGAGGACGTTGTAGCTGTGATGAGTCACGGCCATGAACTTGGCCAGAGCTGGGTACCCGAGGATGGCATTGTACGGCAGGCGAATGTGGGCGACATCGAAGTCGATGAGCTCGGTGCGGTAGTTGTCGCGCACTCAAGGTGACAGGGAGGCGGACCTGCCCAATCGGAACCGTGGAGCCATTAGTGACTCCGGAGAAAGGCTTGGTTGGCTGAAGCTGATTGTAAGTCACTTGGAGATTGTTGAATGTCTCTACGGACAGGACATTGAGCCCTGCTCCGCCGTCGATGAGGGTCCTGGTGACTTGCCCGTTGCTGATGATTGGGGAACAAAGCATTGGGAGGACTCCAGTTGTAGCCGCGCACTTGAGCTCATCCGCCAAGCTGAACATGATGGCGCACGCTGACCACCTGAGAGGGCGCGTGGCTTTGAGCTTGGGTACTGCATTCACTTCGCGGGCGAACTACTTGAAGATGCGCTGGGAAGCTGGGGCTTGAGCTCCGCCCAGGATGCAAGCGATCACGCGTGGCTCCTGGAAGCCCCCAGCCCCCTCGTCCTGATGATGGTCCTCGTTTCTCCTTGGCTGCGGCGGCAGAGGAGGGAGGCATGTGTTTCCTTGCGGGCGATCCTCGCGAGGCTGATCCCTCCAGTCTCCCTCGCGAGGCTAATCCTGCCAGCGATCCTCTCGAGGTCGGTCGCGCCACCCTTGGCGAGGGCCTCGGTCTTCCCAGCGTCATGCGTTTCTTCCTCCTCCTCGGCCGTAGCCTCGATCGTTGCGGTCGGGGCATCGGCCGATCCTCCCTTCTCGCACGGCCCGGAGCTGTTGACATTCGTTGGTGTTGTGGGTGTGGAGGTCGTGGTACACACAGTACCGGTTGGCCTTGGAAGACTCGGGCTGATCTCTGCCCCACTTGGTGTCTGGTTCTGCCGCGAGCACGGCATCCCCCTTGCGCTTCACGTCCTTGGCCTTGGATTTCTTCTCTTCTGGGTCTGCGGCTGGCAGCTCGAGGAGCGAAAGGTGCCCTTCCTCACTCCTGGCGCACTTGGTCGCCAAGTTGAACAGCTCCAAGGAAGTGCACAGATCTTCATGCATTGCCAGCTGCTCCTTCATCTTGATGTCACGCACACCATCGGAGAAGGCTGAGATGATGGCCTCCTTGGTCACCTCGGGAATCTTGAGGCGTGCGTTGTTGAAGCGCTGGATGTACTTCTGCAAGGTCTCCCCTGGCTGCTGCTTGATGCGGCGCATGTCGCTCACGGCAGGAGGCCGGTCGCGAGTACCTTGGAAGTTGGCGATGAAGCGTAGCGCATCTCGTCCCAGGAGGAGATCGTGCAGGAGCCGTGTTCAGAGCCAAAAGCGGGCTCCGGCCCTTGAGTGCCTTGGGAAACTAGTTCACCATGACCTTCTCGTCCCCATTGGCGGCTTCGATGCCCAGCTCAGAGAGCTGGAGGAACTCCACCGGTCGGCCGTGTGCCGAGGCGAGGAGGCAGGTCTAGCTTGAACTTGCCGGGCCACGCGACGCTGCGCAGCTCGGCGGTGAAGGTGTGGCAGCCTGATGTGGCCACGGGAGGCCTTTGGTGACGAAGATCCTGGTCTTGCGGGTCCCCATGCGCTGCAGCTGGGAGCAGCGCGGGGTCTTGGTGTGCTGGAGCAGGAGCGTGGTCGTGACGAGCCGGTGCAGGGAGCACTCGGGCTGCTTCTTGGGGCGAGGGACCTCTTGACAGCTCTGCTCTTGCTACCGGGCGCGGATGAAGCGGGTTCCGGGGCCACGCGCTTTGGGGCCAAGGCGCCTTCTTGAGGGGGAGGCTGCCGAGGCGCCTCGAGCTTCATCGCCCACAGACGAGGCGGCTGTGCAGCGAGAAGGACGGCGCGGGGAGCCCCTGCGGCTCGGACGAGCTCGGCGACGCGGTCGAGCCACTCTTCGTAGATGTCGTCGACGGGGCGGTAGCGCAGGAGCTCGTTTGCCGCGATGAGCACAGCTCGAGCCTCCATGGGCGCGCAGAGCGTGCAGGACGAAGAACCAGCTGGGGCGAGTGAGGGAGTAGAAGGCGGCGCCGTCTCGCCACGGACGGATCTTGGGGACGATGCTTGCTGCTCGTTTCGCCGGGCCGATGGCGGCGTTGACGGCAAAGCGACGGGAACGGCGGGCGGCCGCCGACGGGGCCGTCTGGGCAACGCAGAAGCGAGGGCTCGGCGCTTGGCGCGGGCCCGACGAGCGTCGACATGGATGCGATGGTCGGCGAAGAATGTATGGCGGAAGACGAATTCCGCGCGACCCTACCGCGCGCCAAATGTCGGATTTCAGGTTCCGGCAGACCCTCTAGGTTCGAACACTGGGGTGCTCGCGGAGATCTCACCCTCTACCTACCTCCACCTCGCCGCCTCGCTAAGATCTAAGCTATGAAAGGAACAACGCAAGAGACACAGGGTTTATACTAGTTCGGGCCACCATTGTGGTGTAATACCCTACTCTAGTTTGTGGTGCGGTGGATTGCCTCTTGGGCTGATGATGATGAACAATACAAGGAAGAACAGCCTCGCGAGTTTCTGTTCTTGGCTGGTGCGATGAACTGCTAGGGGGAGTTCAGTCCTTCTCTCTCTGCCGATTGATTTCTTGGCGCTGGATCAAGCTCTCTCTAGATTTCTAGATGCTGGATCAGATGCCCCTACTCTGTGGGTGGCTAGTCCTATTTATAGGCAGAGGCCCTGGGCCTCTTCCCAAATATTGAGCGGGAAGGGTGCCAACAATTGGCCATTTTGAAGGGGAACATCTAGTACACTTATCCTGACTAAAGTTGGTCCTCTTTGTCAAAGGCTCTAGTGGTGATGCCGGCTTGGGCTCCACAATGACTTCCTTCCTGCCGCCACAGACAGTCTTGGTCTTGTTGCACCAAACAGATGCCTTTGCTTGATACTCTTACTGCGCTTGCTCCCTTTGCACCAAAGAGGAAAGGAGGACAACTGCGTGGGCTGGCGCCCTTGGCACCCTTGGTCGTCATGGCTTGCGTCATGGGCACCTCGTGAGGTACCCCGCCTTGATCTCTTCGCCTCCTCGCGAGCCAGCCTGACGAGGCCGTGCCTGAGGAAGCTCCCTGTCGTCCGCCCCGCGAGGCTTGGCCCCTCGCGACGGTCTTGAGCTTGTGTTGATGAAGAATGGCCGTGCTAGGCCACCCCTTGAGCGACGCCGCAGGCCGTAGGCAGGCAAGTCTGGGGACCCCCGTTCCCAGAACGCCGACAACAACCTCTGCTTCCCTCTGCGAGGGGCCTATCTTCTACTTTATGTTTTTACTTTATGCTTGAGTCAAGGTGATTCTCACCTTTCCCTTTTTCATTTTATCCTTTGGCAAGCTCCTCGTGTTCGAAAGATCATGATATATATATCCAGTTTGATGTATGTTAGCATGGGCTATTATTGTTGACATCACCTAAAGGTGAATACGTTGGGAAGCAACACAATAAGCCCCTATCTTTCTCAGTGTCCGGCTGAAACTCCATAACCACAAGTACTGGGTGAGTGTTAGCAATTGTAGAAGACTACGAGATAGTTGAGTATGTGAACTTGCTGAAAATCTCTATTGTTGACTCTTTCAGATGTTATGATAAATTGCAATTGCTTCAATGATTGAGATTATAGTTTGTTAGTTCCCGATGAAGTTTTTGAACCATACACGACATTGTGAATTGATTGTTACTTGAGCATAAGAAATCATATGATAAAATCTATATATGTTGATGTTATAAGAATGATCATGATGCCCTCATGTCCGTATTTTATTTTTATCGACACCTCTATGTCTAAACATGTGGACATATTTATCGATTTCGGCTTCCACTTGAGGACAAGCGAGGTCTAAGCTTGGGGGAGTTGATACGTCCATTTTGCATCATGCTTTTAAATCAATATTTATTGCATTATGGGCTGTTATTACACATTATATCTCAATACTTATGGCTATTCTCTCTTATTTTACAAGGTTTACCATGAAGAGGGGGAATGCCGGCAGGTGGAATTCTGGCTGGAAAAGGAGCAAACATTGGCAACCAATTCTGCACAGCTCCAAAAGTCCCGAAACTCCGCGAAACAACTTTTTGGAATTAATAAGAATTTCTGAGCGGAAGAAATACACCAGGGGTCCCACACCCTGTCCAGGAGACAGGGGCGCCCCCCCTATAGGGCGCGCCCCTATCTCTTGGGCCCCCTGGTGGGCCTCCGGTGTCCATCTTTTGCTATATCATCGCTTTTACCCTGGAAAAAATCATGGGAAAGCTTACAGGACGAAACTCCGCCGCCATGAGGCGGAACCTTGGCAGAATCAATCTAGGGCTCTGGCGGAGCTGTTCTGCCGGGGACACTAGTAGAAAAAGGGTCAAATGTGCGACGCATTAGTCCCGGTTTGTAACAGAACCGGCACTAATGTGTCCATTAGTGCCGGTTCCAACGGCTAGGCAGGAGGAGCTCTATAGTACCGGTTCGTGGCGAACCTTTAGCACCGGTTCGTGCCAGAAACCAGTACTAAAGAAAGTGGTGGCAGGATGTTATCAGAGTGGGGCCCTTCCAAAGATTTTAGTACCGGTTCGTGGCACGAACCGTACTAAAGGTCATCCTATATAAACCCTCTTCACAACCCACACTGTTCTTCCCCCTTTCCCCTCTCCCTCTCCTCTGTTCTTCCCTTCTTCCTCTCGAGTTCATCACAAATTTTGCCCAAAATTTGTCAAGATTTGCAGGCCCCCATCCATTCAAATGATCACAAAGGTTAGCAACTTTGTCCTTTCATCTCTCATTGCTAGATTATCTCTTGCATTGGTTTATATAGTGATTAACTATGGGTTTTAGTAATTTGGGAGGAATTATATGTGGTATTATTTGATTTATATGAGATTTGAGGTCAAAATAACACTTAGTTTGCATATGTAGGTGTGGTTTACATAGTGCCTTCTAAATCTCCGTCGTAACCACCGTCGATCGCCCGCACCGTCTCTGTCAGCTGCACCACCTTGTGGTGAGCCTCTTGTTCATGAAATTTTATATAAAAAATTGATGTTTGTGTAATTTGGATATATAGTTACTCGTGTAATTATATTACCCGTATGTTGTTTGTTATACATAGTGTCATGGTTTTGATATCCGTCCCCGTCGGCCCTCGTCCTTGTTATGATTCGGATGTGGTATATTCTCTTCTGAAACTATTTGTTGCATTTCGTGTTTATGACAAATTATGCACATCAAGTTGACATAGATATTTTTATCTAGGAGGTATGTGAACCAGAAATTCCAACCGACCCTATTGTCGAGAGGTTAAATTTAGTTGAAAGAGAAAACGAGTATTTGAAAGAAAAATTGTAAAGAATTGAGGGGTAGAAGATGGAATTGGAGTTGCATGTTGCCGATGTCGTTGATGATCACAAGATCAAGATGGAGAAAATGCACTTGAAGATTAGAAAGATTAGAAAATATGCCATTGATAGTGAGGCTTGGTATCATTATGCTATTGGATCAATTGTTACCTTAGTTGCGATCTTGATCGCATTTGTTGTTGCATTTAAATGCTTTAGCTAGAGAGTTATTTGTTTGTTGCATTTAAGTGTTGTATGAACTTTATATATTGTATTAATTTGGTGTTTTCGGTGCTGTGTATTGAACATGAGCCGTCAATGGATGTACGATCAATGATGCTCTCCCGAGTTCATTAATGGCGTGCAAACTTTTCTGCTTGCGTCTGAGGCAAACAAGCGGGCGGATGGTTTTATGCCTTGTCCATGTGCTGGCTGTAAGAATGAATTAAATTACTCTAAGTCAAGAACCATTCACGTCCACCTGTTTAAGTCCGGTTTCGTGCCCCACTATAATGTTTGGACCAAGCACTGAGAAAGAGGGGTTATGATGGAAGACAATGAAGAAGAAGAGGACGACGACATCTATCCTGGCCATGGGTTCCCTGAATATGATGATACGACAATGGGGGAAGAAGCTGAACCGGTAATGCGGGAAGAAGCTGAGCCAGCAATGCGGGAAGAAGCTGAAGAAGAGGCATCAGATGAGCCCGTTGATGATCTAGGTCGGGCCATTGCCGATGCAAAGAGAAACTGTGCAAGTGATTTGGAGAAGAAGAAGTTGCAGTGCATGTTAGAGGATCACAAGAAATTGTTGTACCCGAATTGCGTAGGTGACAAGAAAAAGCTGGGCACCACACTGGAATTGCTGCATTGGAAGGCAGAGAATGGTGTATCTGACAAGGGATTTGGAAAGTTGCTGGTAATGATAAAGAATATGCTTCCAAAGGACAACGAATTGCCCGATAGTACGTACGAAGCAAAGAAGGTTGTCTGCCCTCTAGGGTTAGAGGTGCAGAAGATACATGCATTCCCTAATGATTGCATCCTCTACCGTGGTGAGTATGAGGATTTGAACGCTTGCTCGGTATGCGGTGCATTGTGCTATAATTTCGGCCACGATGACCCTGGTGATGTCGAGGGCGAGCGCCCCAGGAAGAAGATTCCTGCCAAGGTGATGTGGTATGCTCCTATAATACCACGGTTGAAACGTTTGTTCCAAACCAAAAAGCATGCCAAGGCGCTGCGATGGCACATTGAAGACCGTAAGGAAGACAGAAATTTGAGATTACCCGCTGAAGGGTCGGAGTGGTGAAAAAATCGAAAGAAAGTACGGGAAGGAGTTTGCAGATGACGCAAGGAACGTATGGTTTGGTCTAAGCGCAGATGGCATTAATCCTTTTGGGGAGCAGAGCAGCAACCATAGCACCTGGCCTGTGATTCTATGTTTGTATAACCTTCCTCCTTGTTTGTGCATGAAGCGAAAGTCCATTATGATGCCAGTGCTCATCCAAGGCCCTAAGCAACCCAGCAACGACATTGATGTGTACCTAAGGCCATTAGTTGAAGAACTCTTACAACTGTGGAATGGAACAGGTGTACGTGCGTGGGATGGGAACATGGGGGAAGAATTTGACCTAAAGGCGTTGTTGTTCATGACCATCAATGATTGGCCTCACTAGTAGAAAAACACCTATTAGTCCCGGTTCGTAAGGGCCTTTAGTCCCGGTTCATGAATCGGGACTAATGGGTCGTTACTAATACCTCCACCAATTAGTCCCGGTTCGAACACGAACCGGGACAGATGTGCCTCCACGTGGCCGGTCCGCCGAGCCCAGTCAGGGGGGCCTTTGGTCCCGGTTGGTGGCTCCAACCGGGACCAAAAGTCCATGTTTTTTTTAGAAAAGCGGTTGTTTTAGGGGTTTTGGGGGTTATTTTTAGGTTGTTATTAGCTAGCTAATAGAGAGAAGTGTCCTCTCTTATATCTTCGTCCTTGGTTTATCAACGCTGCTGCTATGTTCATTTCACCCGCTGATAATAACATGCTCATGCATGCTCGCATCATACATCATTATATATAATAACAAGTCCTACTAATCATGCATCATCATAAAACTTCTACTCGTTATTAATAATAAGTCATACGATCATCATCCTCATAGTCATCGAACCCAACCCTACATAATTGTTCTTAGCACATGATCATCGATGTCGTAGGACCTAAACACCCTTAAGGTAAAATAGCATAAAACAATATAGACCCTGACTCTCCATTATGAAGAATGGCGATCATCCTGTCTCCAATTCTTGCCCTTCACTGCTTTTTGCTTCCAAGAAGCTCCTTACGACTGTCCATACATTTTTTCCATTCTTTGATTGTCATGTCTCCACTTCTTTTAGAAATCCGGTATGGACAGTTGAGATTCGTAGGATGACCTGGATATATGTTCAAAACATGAAGGCTGCCATTCTCATACATCAAATGAGGCACAAAATCCTCTAGGATTCTCTGTTGAAAACATAGTAATAACTTCTTAGTTAGCAATGATGTACTAGTTTTAGAAGTATGCAAAAAGATGCACGGATGTCGTAATAGTAAAAAATCTTACCAGGGTATCTCCATGGTAGTTACCGTAGTTCAACACGTGCACTAGTGGCACGTATTGACCATAATGTTGAGGAGTTCGATTGTAGAAATTGTAATTCTCAAGATCTCTACAAAATGCTATTAGATGATTTTTCTCCTTATAAGTTAATTCGGAGCCATCGGTGTAGTGGGTTTTGTCTACCATCTTCCGCACATTCTTGGAATAATCAAAATAAGCTGTCAATGGAAATAAGCTGTCAACTATTTTGAAATAAACAATATAAATTACTTAATAACTATGTTAAGCTCACATGGGGGAAGAATTGGAGGTGTATCCACAAGGACCCAAATCGAAGGTCTCTCTTGCTCGATTGCAGGATCACCAAGATCCATGGTGACAAGCATACCCTCATCAAGACCATACATCTTGCGAAGTGCTTCCCAATTTTTGCAACCAAAATGGGTTACACTCTGAGCATTGTACAACTTTACTTGAAAATCCACACCATGATGGGTACTTAGGATAATTTTTTTGGTTTCGAAACTTTCATGGTCTTCAAAACCCATCCTCTCCAAGACATAGCGTCTTGCGAAGCATGGGATAAGCTAGTCGAATTGGAAAAGATGAAAAATATTGTCATGATTAAAATAGTTGAAGTCATGATTAATTACGAAAAAAACTATTGTCGTCGTTGCGTACCGTATGAACATCGAAGGTCTCGTCGAGCTTAATGCAGAAGCGCCGATCTTCGTCCAGCTCAATGAACCTGTCGCAGATACCTCGGTCGTCGTGGCACCAGTCGCACAGCCCCGGGCGGTTTTAAATGCCGTCCGAGTACGACATTTCCGGCCTATGTTCATAATTCAAATGAAGGAGAACTTATCCAATATGAGCATTCCATTATAAGCAAAACCAAATCATAAAATAAGCAAAACCAAATTATAAAATAAAGTAGTATTCAAATTAGCATGATTCAATAATTATAAGCAAAACTACACATCATCTCTTGGTGTTCGTACATCGTCGAATATTATCACTAATATAGCATCACTAATACAACTAGAACCGTAGCGCCCGGACGGTATCGACGCTGGCGGTGGACACTCAAAGATAAGGAACCATCACAGGATCATAGCTCCAGTGAGATCCTCAAGAACGTGCTGTATTGTCGAACCTGCCCTCCAATGCAACCATGTAGCGACGGACGTGCTCGTCCTCCTCGCCGACACGGTGACGTACCACCTCCGCGGTGTCCGGAAGCCTCGGCACCGTGATCGCCCACGCGACCGCCACCAAACAAGGATCGGGTCAACAACGGGCTGCCTCCTCACCAACCCACGTGCCGGAAGGTAGCACCTCCCAATACCAGCCAGCGGAGCCCAGGTCCGAACATGGCCTCGATCAAGCAAGCCTCCACCGCCCGAGTCGACGGCAGACGAGGATGCGGGATAGGCATCGCCCGGCGTCGATCACGGGAACTACTTCTATATATAGTTAAATAAAGTAGTTTTATTAATTAAATCAACTAGTTCAACTACTAAGCAGTTACTACAAATAAATAAACTAGTACTTACTAAAAACAAACTACTTCTATATATAGTAAAATAAAGTAGTTTAACTATAGTTCTATTATTTTCCTAACTAAAAATAAACTACTTTCTCTTCTTATTTTTTCCTTTTTCCTGATCTATTCTAAATATGAACATATTCATAAATGACTTCTATCATTCACAATTTTTCTATACATACACAATAAATTGACAAAGAAGATACTATGAACAAAAAAATCATTAAAATTCTATGAACAAAATTACAAAAGGAAAAAATCATAAAAATTATATATGAACAAAATTTGACAAATTCGATCTTTGCATATATATGAACACATATACAAACATGCATATATATGAACATACAAACATCTTTTCATAAAAAATCTATTAACAGAGAAAAAATCTAACAAAATATGAACAAATTAATTACACAATATGAAAAAATATCTGACAGAAAAATCTATGAACTACACATCTAACAAAAAAATCTATGAAACTACAAAAAAATTAGTTGCTCACGGTGACGGCGTGTCGGGGACGACGACGGCGACGGCGAGGTGTGGCGCGGGGTGGGGCGGCGCGGTGACGGTCGACGGTGAGGCGGCGGTGCGTTATGCGGGCGGGCGGCGCGGTGACGGTCGACGGTGAGGCGGTGGTGCGTTGCGGGCGGGCGGGCGGCGACGGGCATGGGCAAGGGCACGGGCGCTGGGCGGGGCGGCGACGGTGTCGGGCGGCGCGACGGCGCGGGCGGCAACGGCGACGGCGAGTAGGTGGAGGCAGACGGCAGCCTGGACGGGCGGCGGGGAAGAAGGAATCGAACCAAATTTTCGCCAGTGCCGCTTATATAGGCAAAGCATTGATCCCAGTTCATGGCAACAACCGGGACAAATGCCCCCTTTAGTCCCGGTTGGAGGCTCCAACCGGGACCAAAGGCCTCTTTTCAGCAGCGAAAAGGGCGGGAAGCAGAGGGCTTTGGTCCCGGGTGGTGCCTCCCACCGGGACTAAAGGGTGAGCATTGGTCCTGCTGGAGCCTGAACCGGACGAATGGTTTTGTGCTGCCACGGTGCGGTAAAGTTTAGTCCCACCTCGCTAGCCGAGAGGTGCGCGATGGTTTATAAGCCCCACCGCTCCCTCTCAAGCTTCAGACCGCAGCTTTACGGGCCTACTTACTACTGCTTTGCCTGATGGTCCTACTAGGCCACCTGCGGGCGTGGATCCTGGCCCATGGTGGGTTTCTAGTCGTATCCAGGCTGTGGGGGCCCAGTAGGAGGCACTTTTTTTCTTTACTTATTTATTTTAGTGCAGCTGTTTTTTTAGTCCCACCTCGCCAAGCGAGAGGCACTCGTAGCTGTTTATAAGCCGTGAGTGCAGAGACAATGAAGAAGAGGCTCAATGCTCACCTGCACGTTGGTTCGCTTCAAGCCTTGAGGAATAGGGTATACTGCACAGAGCTATGTGCAGTGAAGTGCAGTTTACACTATTCCGAGAGGCTTGAAGCGAATTAACTAGCATTGCGCCTCTTTTTTATTTTTAATAAATTATTACCACACAGAAATAAATAGAAAAAATAAATATAGCAGAAAAGAAAAAACTATATAAAAAATTATTCATAAATAAATAGAATAAAAGATAGTTTTGATTAACTTTACTAAAAAATGAGCATAGATGCTTATATTTAATGACTTATTACAAATCAAAAATAAATAGAAGAAAAAATAGTTGTGATTAACTTTACTAAAAAATGATCAGAGATGCTTATTTTTAATGACTTATTACAAATCAAAAATAAATAGAAGAAAAAAATAGTTGTGATTAACTTTACTAAAAAATGAGGATAGTTGCTTATTTTTAATGACTTATTACAGTTAAATAATAAATAGAAGAAAAAATAGTTGTGATTAACTTTACTAAAAAATGAGCATAGATGCTTATTTTTAATGACTTACTACAATTCAGAAATAAAAAGAAGAAAAATAGTTATGATTAACTTTAATAAAAAATGAGCATAGATGCTTATTTTTAATGACTTATTACAATTAAATAATAAATAGAAGAAAAATAGTTGTGATTAACTTTACTAAAAATGAGCATAGATGCTTATTTTAATGACTTACTACAATTCAGAAATAAAAGAAGAAAAAATAGTTATGATTAACTTTACTAAAAATGAGCATAGATGCTTATTTTTAATGACTTACTACAACTCAGAAATAAAAAGAAGAAAAAATAGTTGTGATTAACTTTACTAAAAAATGAGCATAGATGCTTATTTTTAATGACTTACTACAACTCAGAAATAAAAAAATATATAGCAGAAAAGAAAAAAAATACTATAAAAAAACTACTCAGAAACGAGCATAGATGCGCTTATCGAGGAAATTCAACTTAAATTCATAACAAATTTCAAGAGACATTCGTATGAATTTAGGATAAATTCCCTATATAAGGGCATCTATTTTCATTTTCAGAGGAGCTCAATAAGGCAGAGAGGGAGGGGCTTATAAACCGGTCCGATTCCCCTTCAGTTGGCGAGGTGGGACTAAGCTCTGGCATAGCGAGGACCAACCCTTTAGCCCGGTTGGTGGCATGGACCCGGGACTAATGGGCAGCCTTTGGTCCCGGCTCAAGCCACCAACCGGGACCAATGGTGGTGGGCCAGGAGCGAGGCCCATTGGTCCCGGTTCGTCCCACCAACCGGGACCAATAGGTCCAGACGAACCAGGACCAATGGCCCACGTGGCCCGGCCGCCCACAGGGCTTTAACCGGGTCCAATGCCACCATTGGTCCCGGTTCGATTGAACCGGACTAATGGGCTGGACCGGCCTGGACGATTGGCCCCTTTTCTACTAGTGCCTGCTCTCAGTAACCTTTTAGGACAGACAAACAAGGGATACCGCGCATGCACGCACTGTTTTGACGATACCGACAGTATATATTTGGCTAATTGTAAGAAGAATATGTACCTGGGACATCGTCGATTTCTTCTGAGCAGGCATGCCATAAGAAAGAGAGGCAAGCATTTCAAAGGTGAAGCAGATCACCGGACGAAGCCTCGCCACCGTACTGGTGTTGATGTACATGATATGGTCAAGGATTTGAAGGTGGTCTTTGGAAAAGGTCCTGGTGGACAACCTGTTCCGAATGACACTGACGGACGCGCACCCACGTGGAAGAAGAAATCTATATTTTGGGACCTGCCCTCCAATGCAACCATGTAGCGACGGACGTGCTCGTCCTCCTCGCTGACACGGTGACGTACCACCTCCGCGGTGTCCGGAAGCCTCGGCACCGTGACTGGCCCACGCGACCGCCACCAAACAAGGATCGGGTCAACAACGGGCTAACTCCTCACCAACCTACGTACCCCGGAAGGTAGCACCTCCCAATACCAGCCAGTGAGCCCAGTCCGAACATGGCCTGATCAAGCAAGCCTCCTTTGCCGAGTCGGCGGCAGCGAGGATGTGGGATAGGCATCGCCCGGCGCCGATGCGGGAACTACTTCTATATATAGTTAAATAAAGTAGTTTTATTAATTAAATCAACTAGTTCAACTACTAAGCACTTACTACAAATAAATAAAGTAGTACTTACTAAAAACAAACTACTTCTATATATAGTAAAATAAAGTAGTTTAACTATAGTTCTATTATTTTCCTAACTAAAAATAAACTACTTTCTCTTCTTATTTTTTTCCTTTTTCCTGATCTATTCTAAATATGAACATATTCATAAATGACTTCTATCATTCACAATTTTTCTATACATACACAATAAATTGACAAAGAAAATACTATGAACAAAAAAATCATTAAAATTCTATGAACAAAATTACAACAGGAAAAAATCATAAAAATTCTATATGAACAAAATTTGACATATTCGATCTTTGCATATATACGAACACATATACAAACATGTATATATATGAACATACAAACATCTTTTCATAAAAAATCTATTAACAGAGAAAAAATCTAACAAAATATGAACAAATTAATTACACAATACGAAAAAATATCTAGCAGAAAAATCTATGAACTACACATCTAACAAAAAAATCTATGAAACTACAAAAAAATTACTTGCTCACGGCGACGGCGTGTCGGGGACGACGACGGCGACGGGCGTAGGTGGCGCGGGTGGGCGGCGCGGTGACGGTCGACGGTGAGGCGGCGGTGCGTTATGGGTCGGGCGGGCGGCGGTGATGATCGGCAGTGGCGGTGGTGCGTTATGGCGGGCGGGCGGCGACGGCATGGGCATGGGCACGGGCGCTGGGCGGGGGCGGCGACGGTGTCGGGCGGCCTTGAGACGGCGCGAAGCGGCATGACGGCGAGGTGGAGACGGACGGGCAGCCTGGACGCGTCGGGCGGCGGGGAAGAAGGAACTGAACCAAATTTTCGCCAGTGCCGCTTATATAGGCAAAGCATTGATCCCAGTTCATGGCAACAACCGGGACAAATGCCCCCTTTAGTCCCGGTTGGAGGCTCCAACCGGGACCAAAGGCCTCTTTTTCAGCAGCGGAAAGGGTGGGAAGCAGCGGGCTTTGGTCCCGGTTGGTGCCTCCAACCGGGACTAAAGGTGAGCATTGGTCCCGGTTGGAGCCACGAACCGGGACGAATGGCCTTGTGCTGCCACGGTGCGGCACGAAAGTTTAGTCCCACCTCGCTAGCTGAGAGGGGCGCGCAGTGGTTTATAAGCCCCACTGCCGCTCCCCTCTCAAGCTTCTCTGCACTGCAGGCTTACGGGCCTACTTACTACTGCTTTGCCTGATGGTCCTACTGGGCCACCTGCGGGCGTGGATCCTGGCCCATGGTGGGTTTTTAGTCGTATCCAGGCCGTGGGGGCCCAGTAGGAGGCACTTTTTTTCTTTACTTATTTATTTTAGTGCAGCTGTTTTTTTAGTCCCACCTCGCCAAGAAAGAGGCACTCGCAGCTGTTTATAAGCCGTGAGTGCAGAGACAATGAAGAAGAGGCTCAATGCTCACCTGCACGTTGGTTCGCTTCAAGCCTTGAGGAATAGGGTATACTGCACAGAGCTATGTGCAGTGCAGTGCAGTTTACACTATTTCGAGAGGCTTGAAGCGAATTAACTAGCATTGCGCCTCTTTTTTATTTTTAATAAATTATTACCACACAGAAATAAATAGAAAAAATAAATATAGCAGAAAAGAAAAAACTATATAAAAACTATACATAAATAAATAGAATAAAAAATAGTTGTGATTAAATTTACTAAAAAATGAGCATAGATGCTTATATTTAATGACTTATTACAAATCAAAAATAAATAGAAGAAAAAATAGTTGTGATTAACTTTAATAAAAAATGATCATAGATGCTTATTTTTAATGACTTATTTCAAATCAAAAATAAATAGAAGAAAAAAATAGTTGTGATTAACTTTACTAAAAAATGAGCATAGTTGCTTATTTTTAATGACTTATTACAATTAAATAATAAATAGAAGAAAAAATAGTTGTGATTAACTTTACTAAAAATGAGCATAGATGCTTATTTTAATGACTTACTACAATTCAGAAATAAAAACAAGAAAAAATAGTTATGATTAACTTTACTAAAAAATGAGCATAGGTGCTTATTTTTAATGATTTATTACAATTAAATAATAAATAGAAGAAAAAATAGTTGTGATTAACTTTACTAAAAAATGAGCATAGATGCTTATTTTTAATGACTTACTACAATTCAGAAACAAAAAGAAGAAAAAATAGTTATGATTAACTTTACTAAAAAATGAGCATAGATGCTTATTTTTAATGACTTACTACAACTCAGAAATAAAAAGAAGAAAAAATAGTTGTGATTAACTTTACTAAAAAATGAGCATAGATGCTTATTTTTAATGACTTACTACAACTCAGAAATAAAAAAATATAGCAGAAAAGAAAAAAAATACTATAAAAAAACTACTCACAAATGAGCATAGATGCGCTTATAGAGGAAATTCAACTTAAATTCATAACAAATTTCAAGAGACATTCGTATGAATTTAGGATAAATTCCCTATATAAGGGCATCTATTTTCATTTTCAGAGGAGCTCAATAAGGCGTAGAGGGAGGGGCTTATAAACCGTCCGATTCCCTTGATTGGCGAGGTGGGACTAAGCTCGTCAGCGAGGACCAACCCTTTAGCCCCGGTTGGTGGCATGGACCGGGACTAATGGGCAGCCTTTGGTCCCGGCTCAAGCCACCAACCGGGACCAATGGTGGTGGGCCAGGAGCGAGGCCCATTGGTCCCGGTTCGTCCCACCAACCGGGACCAATAGGTCCAGACGAACCGGGACCAATGGCCCACGTGGCCCGGCCGGCCCCTGGGCCTCACGAACCGGGTCCAATGCCACCATTGGTCCCGGTTCTGGATTGAACCGGGACTAATGGGCTGGACCGGCCTGGACGATTGGCCCCTTTTCTACTAGTGCCTGCTCTCAGTAACCTTTTAGGACAGACAAACAAGGGATACCGCGCATGCACGCACTGTTTTGACGATACCGACAGTATATATTTGGCTAATTGTAAGAAGAATATGTACAGGACATCGTCGATTTCTTCCGAAAGGTGCATGCCATAAGAAAGAGAGGCAAGCATTTCAAAGGTGAAGCGGATCACCGGACGAAGCCTCGCCACCGTACTGGTGTTGATGTACATGATATGGTCAAGGATTTGAAGGTGGTCTTTGGAAAGGGTCCTGGTGGACAACTGTTCCGAATCACACTGACGGACGCGCACCCACGTGGAAGAAGAAATCTATATTTTGGGACCTGCCCTATTGGAAATACCTAGAGGTCCGCTCCGCAATCAACGTGATGCACGTGACGAAGAATCTTTGTGTGACCCTGCTTGGCTTCTTGGGCGTGTATGGGAAGACAAAAGATACACCTAAGGCATGGGAGGACCAGCAACGTATGCACGGAAAAGACGGCATACATCAGGATCATGCAAGCTATGCTCTTACCAAAGAAGAGAAGGAAATCTTCTTTGAATGCCCTTTCGATATTAAGGTACCGTCGGCTTCTCGTTGAATATAAAGGGAATAATAAACATGGCAGAGAAAAGTTCCGAACCTAAAGTCTCATGACTGCCACGTGATTATGACGCATCAAAGATCCGGTTGCATTGAGGGGCTTCTACCGGAAAACGCTCGATTAGCCATTGTGAAGCTATGTGCATTCCTCAATGCAATCTCTCGGAAGGTAATCGATCCAGAAATCATACCAAGGTTAGAGAATGATTTGGTGCAATGTCTTGTCGATTTCGAGTTGGTGTTCCCACCATCCTTCTTCAACATCATGACGCACGTCCTAGTTCACCTATACGAAGAGATTAAAGTTTTGAGTCCTGTATTTCTACACAATATGTTCCCCTTTGAGAGGTTCATGGGAGTCTTAAAGAAATATGTTCATAACCGTGCTAGGCCAGAAGAAAGCATCTCCAAGGGCCATGAAAATGAGGAGGTCATTGAGTTTTGTATTGACTTTATTCCTGACCTTAAGCCGATTGGTGTTCCTGAATCACGGCATAAGGGCAGACTGGATGGAAAAGGCACGCTAGGAGGAGATCAAATAATATGTATGGACGGACATTCTCTCACTAAAGCACACTACACAGTTCTACAGAATTTGCCTTGGTGGCTCCGTATATGGACGAACACAAGAGTTTGCTACGCTCCAAACACCCGAAGCGGTCTGATGACTGGATTACACGTGAACAAACCAGGAGTTTCGCCAGCTGGTTGCAGACACGTACCATGCATGACGCATCTATTGAAGATGACATGTACTTGCTGTCCCAGTTACCATCTTCGAATATAATGGCTTTCAAAGGGTACGAGATAAATGGTAATACATTTTACACGATCGCCCAAGATAAGAAGAGCACCAACCAAAACAGTGGTGTCCGCTTTGATGCAGAAACCAATACGGGAAAGGAAACATATTATGGTTATATACAGGACATATGGGAACTTGACTATACACATGGTTTGAAGGTCCCTTTGTTTCGGTGCAATCGGGTCAATATGACACGAGGCGGGGTAACGGAAGACCCGCAGTACGGAATGACAGTAGTGGATCTCAACAATCTTGCGTGATGCGCAGACCATTCGTCCTAGCCAATGATGTGGCACATGTTTTCTATGTGAAGGACATGTCTACCAAGCCGAGAAAAAGAAAAGATAAGGAAGCGAATGCATCATACGATGAGCCAAAGCGGCACATAGTTCTTTTTCGGAAGAGAAACATCGTGGGAGTGGATGACAAGACAGACATGTCAGGAGATTATGAAAAGTTTGATGAAATTGCTCCATTCACAGTGAATATTGACCCGAGCATCCCGTTAAATGATGAAGATTTTCCATGGTTACGGCGCAAAGGGACACACTGAAGAAAAAGTTTCACACCCAAAGATGCAGGATGTGATCGGCTTCACTATCATCACTTTCTTACGTGTTTCACACCTGTGAGGGAATCTCTGTAATAGTTAGGGTAGCTAGTTATGTGTTTTGGCATTTGAAACACGAAGAAAATTTATGTGCAAACAAATTCTTTCATGCATTTACTGATTTTTTCAGCTAAATGACCCTGAAATTGAAAAGCATTTCAAATGAACTCAGAAAAGGTTGAAAGTTGGCATGGTATCATAATTTCACCCACATAGCATGTGCAGAAAAATAGAGAGGGTTACCGAAAAAACTGGATGCACTTCGTGTACAAAATGGACAATCTCTTTAAAAGTATGAGGGTTTCGGACGAAAACTCATCCGTTACAAAGGCATTTCATTTTTTAAATAACCTAAGCATTACCAAATTGAATATAATGATAAAACACACTAATATTAAACATAATAAAAAAATCACTGAAAAATCTATTTTCAAAGTTAAGTTATTCACAAACTAGTGATTCACACAAATTTCAAATAATTCAAAATGTAAACTATTTAAATTTGTAAACTACCGGCACTAATAGAAAGTTTTTAATTTTTTGTACCTAAAGAAAAAATATTCACAAAGAAACTCTAAATACAGAAAAAAACAACTCAAAAATAAATAAAACAAAAATAAATAAAACAAAAATAAATAAAGCAAAAAAAATAAGAAAATAAAAAAGCCCGCCTACTACGCCACAGTGGCCTGCATACGACTAGAAACCCAACCTGTAGTTGGGCCAGGATGCAGGCCAAGCTGATGAGGCCCACAGCAGTAGTAGGAGAGGTAGGCCAGAAGGCCTGCTATTGAGAGGAGCTCAATGCACGTGCCAGCCGGGCTTATAAACCGTCTGGCGCTCCTAAACTGCGCCCCTCGCTGGCAGCGCACACTTTAGTACCGGGTCGTGGCTCCAACCGGTACTAAAGAATCTTTAGTACCGGTTGGTGCTACCACCCGGTACTAAAGGTGGGCGCTTCCCGCCGCTTCGCCTGGCCAAAACAAACCTTTAGTACCGGTTGGTGGCTCCAACCGGTACTAAAGGGTTGTTCTAATAAGAAAACCCTTCAAAAAATTCGTCAGTTTCGTTCTCCCTCTGCTTCTTCTCCTCTGCCTCGTCGCCGCCGAGCCTTGTCACCGCCCCGTCACCGTCCGTCGTCGTCGCCGTCCCCGTTGCCTCGCTGTTGTCCCGTCCCGTCCCGTCCCGTCTGCCCCCGCCTGCCCGTCCCGTCCCCGCTGCCGCCGCCCGTCCCCATCGTCATAAATCACCGCCCGTCTGTCATCGCCGCCCCGTCCTCGCGCCTCGCCGGTGAGCTCCTGTGCCCCGGCCGCCATGTCCACACACACACACACATTGTTATAGAAATGTTAGCAATTTTTCTGTGTTTTAGTTATAGAAATATTAGAAATGTTTTTTAGTTATAGAAATATTAGAAATGTTTTTTAGTTATAGAAATATTAGAATTTTTTTTTAGTTATAGAAATATTAGAAATGTTAGTTATGTAGAAATGTTACAAATTTTTCTGTTTTTAGTTATAGAAATGTTAGCAATTTTTCTGTTTTTTGGTTATAGAAATATTAGAAATGTTAGTTATATATATAGAAATGTTAGAAATTTTAGAGTTAGTTTTAGCTATATGAATTAGATTACTGTCAAATCGTTAGAATTTGCATATAGAATTTTAGTTATCACAATCCAATCACATTTAAAAAATGTTACTTTTTGCGGGCATATAGTATTAGTTGTCGATGATGCCCGGCCCGCATCCTCGTCGTCGACCCGTTCGCCATGATGTCCTGCTTAAGAGGACCCATGTCCGGACTGGCTCCATGGCTGGCACTAGGAGGTGCTACCTTCAGGGCGCCGACGCCAGTGAGGAACCCGCCCCGGTCCCGTCGTCGACCCTGATCTCCTTTGTTGACGTTCACGTGGGCCACTTTCGGTGCGGAGGGACCGGCCCCGCCGGAGGTGGTACGCCGCCGTGTCAGGGAGGAGGACGAGCACGTCCATCGCTACATGGCTGCTATGGACGTCAGGTTCTTCAATACCTGGCAGGTTCTTAGGGGAGATCACCCGAGCTATGATCCAGTGATGGTTCCTTCACTTTGGTTGTCCACCGCCCGCGCCTCAGGAACCGCGAGTGGCCTAGATTACTCTTTAGTATTCGATCATTTTTAGCTAGCTAGCTAGCTAGTGATGTATTCGATATATTATATTCGAGATGATTTATTCGAGATTACATATATTATTCGAGACGATGTATTCGAGATGATATCTATTATTCGAGACGATGTATTTGAAATTATATTCGATGATGCTTATTATGTACTACGATTGATTCAGTTTTTCCTTATTAATTGATTGCATCCATGCATTGTAATTTGAATACTAAATTGTTTTATATTTCTTTTGGATTAGTTAAATAAAAGCTATGGCGGACAATACCGGCAGAGAGGGAAAAGAGACCCTGTTCAATATCATACGCCATCCTCGCGGGCCAGATGATGATCAGAATGAAGAAGATTATGACGGCTCCGAATATCTAAACAACACCGGGGAGGGTGATATGATATTCGATCGCGACGATTGAATTGATGAATTCATGAACTATGATTATGATGATGACGAAGAAAATGTTGATCTTGAAACAACAAAGACCGGCGAGGTATATTTATATAAGCAGGCATCTGGTGATCATCACATGTTTTAAATGACTTGAAGATATATTAACGAATTGATCTTTCTTCTTTCAGCCATCCGGATCGAGAAAATCTTCAGGCAGCAAGAAACGAGGCCCGAACAAAAAGTTGAAGGAGGGTGTAAAGTACAATATCGAGGCCATCAAACCTAATGGCGAACCATTAGCGCCTAAGAAGATTGCGGACAAGTTCGTTCGTCAGAGCGGAGTTCTTGTGAAGGACCAACTCCCGATCTCCCTTCAAGAATGGAGAGAGCCAGCAAAGCCACGTCCAGATCTTACTTTTGTCGACGACAGACAAAAAGTTCTGCTTTGGGAAACTCTCATGGAACATTTCACCCTACCAGATCATTTCACATATGCAGATGTGGAGAAAGTCAAGGACGCTTCTCTTAGGAAGATGGCGGTTGTATTCAACAACCACAAGAATCGTGTATGGGACAAGTACGTCAAGGGAGGAAGGAAGACTCCAGTATTCGAGGGAACACTAGAGAAGCAAAGTGCTCATTGGGACGATTTCGTGAAATTCAGGGATTCGGAATTAGCTAAGGAACGGTCGAGAATAAACAAGGCCAATGCCGAAAAAAAGGATAAGTTCCATAAGCTGGGGCCAGGTGGCTACGCGGTGGCAATGCCTAAGTGGGATAAGTCTAAGAAAGAGATGGAGTATGCAGGTGTCACTCCGGTTACTAGGAGCTGGCCCCCCAGGTGTAGGACTTGGTTCTATGCGCATGGGGGGAGTTGGACCCGAAGACAGGCAAAGTTTCAAAGAAGGCATGTCTGAACGGAGCCAAAGATAAGCTAGTTGTTGCAATAGAAGAGGCTCGATCGGGGGTGTTCCAACCCAACAGAGAGAACGAAGAGCTTACGCGTGCCCTGAGAAATCCTGAACACCCGGGAAGAACACGAGGCAAGGGCGCTATTCCGTGGTATGAGGGGTTTTCGGACTGGAACGCCGACTACAAAACCCGTGCGAGAAAGAAGATTGCGGAGAAGAAGAAGTGGAAGATGGAGGAGGAGCAGAGGAAGCTGGACTATGAACGCCTTCAAGGCCTAGAATCAGCGCATGCGGACTTGGCAGTCAAATTCCAGCGGCAGCGAGGCGGATCGACTCACTTAGCCAGCAAAGGGCGTCTCAGCAGCTGCAGCAGCTAGCGGATGATCCAGCATTGGATAGCACCGTCCCATCCATGCTGAGAAGCACCGTGGGTTCTGCCCCGGGCGACGCAATGCTGGATAGATACCCCGTGGATGACATCATAGAGAACGCTAACTGTGAGCTACACTCCAAAATGAAGAACATGTCCATGAAGGTGGCGGACGGCGTTGCTTTTACAATTACCCTCGAAGCAACCTTCCATTGCACCCTGATTCCAGAGGGCTATGCTCGTGTCTTGGTTGATGAAGTGGTGGGCACATATTCGGGGCTACAGCTTGACATTCCTAGAGGTGAAGACGAGCGCACACTGGGAGAGGCCATACCTCTTATCATCCTATGGAGAAAGGATTGCATCATCTTTCGAAGTCCACCGACACCGCGTCGTCTGCGGACTCCTCCTCGAAATCCGCCACCGAGTAAGCAGACTCCCGCTCCTCCAAGTCCATGAATGCGTGAGCCGACTCCTCCTTGAAGTCTGCCACCTCCTCCAAGTCCCCGAACACATGAGCCGACTCCTCCTTGAAGTCTGCCACCTCCTCCAAGTCCCCAAACGTGTGAGCTGACTCCTATGGTTTCAAGTCCGGCACAGTGTCAGGCCACTTCTCTGGTTTCAACTCCGGCACCGTGTCAGGCCACACCTCGTGCTTCAAGTCTGGCACAGCGTCAGGCCACTCCTCCTGCTCCAACTCAGCCACGTTAGCCGTCTCCGCCGCATCAGCAAACACGGAAGAGAGCCGCCGCAGCTATGGTGCATAGCGGTACAAGTCGAGGTAGTACGGGAGGGCGGAGGCAAGCGATTTCAATATGGTCCAAGGAGGAAAACACAGCCATAGCGAAGGCCCAGTTGGAAGCCCATTTTGCACCAAAACAGCCACTGCCGCCAACGGAGAAAGTGCCTGAGGAAAAGATTGACCACTTCATTCGTATGGCTAGAGCACCAGCTCCCAAGTCTGTTGACACAGACTATGAGCGCCACCTCAGGAAGTTAAATCGAGCACGTCTGAAGGAGGCGAGAGCTCGAGCTCGAGCAAATCAGCTGGCAAAAATGCGGTAAAACCGTTCCCGGCTGGGAGAACAGGCGGCTCAATCAATCCCCCTCTTGTTGTGCCAACAACACATGAGAGCACGCTACCAATATTATTGTGGGCAAACCGTTAACGCGTTCCCAGTGGGCGATGTGGTAATAACTGAGGAGCATATAATGCAGGCTGAAATCCTCAAGATCACTGTTGGACAACTCCTGGGGATCGAGCCCATGTCTCCGCTTAGAGAGGAGGAAATAAAACGGAAATATGTTCGGGGCCAACCTTTGGTTGAGCCAGACGAGGTCAAGAAGCTCCCAACGAGAATGTATGAATTGCATCAATGGTACATGAACATTACCAAGATTTCCAATCGAGAGTCCCTCATGGTGAATGTCAAGAAGGATCATTACTTCCATGAGAAAGCTGTGTCCGTTGAGTATTTAGAACTATTTCAGTTATACAATCAAGATGCACTCGACAAATCTATCGTCAGTTGCTATTGTCTGTAAGTGATTTCTTTCTATAATTTATGTCTCAAGCTAGCTGTAGTGATCATTTTGATCAATCATTACCTGTAATTATCCCCACTATATTATTTTCTATGGTATTATGTAGGACGAAGATGTATGAAATGAAAAAAGGTGCACGCTATGGCATTGGGTTCATTGACCCAAATACCATTAATCAATACACATGGGAATTAGATGCATATTATCAAGCAAGTGTAGAGGAAAGCATGCTAGAGTTCTTCAAGCGCCTCAATACCAATGAAGATATACTACTTCCTTACAACTTCAGGTGAGTCACACTGTCTTGTACTACAAATTCTTTTTTTGCTTACTAGCTAGCTACACGTTTTTGCTTAAATATGCCCGCTTAATTAATACATGCAAACGTGTGTGCATGCAGTTTTCACTGGATCTTGTTAATCATTAAAGTTGATGAAGGAACAGTTCAAGTACTGGACTCACTACTTAAGAAAGGAAGTGACTACACCGTCGTGAAGGGGATAGTCGCCAGGTAATTTCAATCATTATTAACTATATCTCGACCTATTTAATTAGTTCGTCATTTCTTGATAACAACTATCTAATAACCCCTTTATTCATTTTATTTGTTGGCGGGTGATAACCCACAAGTGTAGGGGATCACAACAGCTTTCGAGGGTGGAGTATTCAACCCAAATTTATTGATTCGACACAAGGGGAGCCAAAGAATATTCTCAAGTATTAGCAACTGAGTTGCCAATTCAGCCACACCTGGATAACTTAATATCTGCAGCAAGGTATTTAGTAGCAGAGTAGTATGATAGTAGTGGTAACGGTAACACAAGAGTAATGAAAGCAATAGTAATATTTTTGGTGTTTTGTATTGATTGTAACAGTAGCAACGGGAAAGTAAATAAACGAAGACCAGTATATGGAAAGCTCGTAGGCATTGGATCGGTGATGGATAATTATGTTGGATGCGGTTCATCATGTAACATCCATAACATAGGGTGACACAGAACTAGCTCCAATTCATCAATGTAATGTAGGCATGTATTCCGAATATAGTCATACGTGCTTATGGAAAAGAACTTGCATGACATCTTTTGTCCTACCTTCCCGTGGCAGCGGGGTCCTAATGGAAACTAAGGGATATTAAGGCCTCCTTTTAATAGAGAACCGAAACAAAGCATTAGCACATAGTGAATACATGAACTCCTCAAACTATGGTCATCACCGAGAAGTATCTCAATTATTGTCACTTCAGGGTTGTCGGATCACAACACATAATAGGTGACTATAGACTTGCAAGATAGGATCAAGAACACACATATATTCATGAAAACATAATAGGTTCAGACCTGAAATCATGGCACTCGGGCCCTAGTGACAAGCATTAAGCACAAAGAAAGTCATAGCAACATCAATCTCGAACATAGTGGATACTAGGATCAAACCCTAACAAAACTAACTCGATTACATGATAGATCTCATCCAACCCATCACCGTCCAGCAAGCCTATTATGGAATTACTCACGCACGGCGGTGAGCATCATGACATTGGTGATGGAGGATGGTTGATGATGACGACGGCGACGAATCCCCCTCTCCGGAGCCCCGAACGGACTCCAGATCAGCCCTCCCGAGAGGTTTTAGGGCTTGGCGGCGGCTCCGTATCGTAAAACGCGATGATTTCTTCTCCTGATTTTTTTCTCTCCGAAAGCAAATATATAGAGTTGGAGTTGGCGTCGGAGGGTCTCCAGGGGGCCCACGAGGTAGCGGCGCATACGGAGGCGCGCGCCCCACCTCGTGCAGTGTGTGGGCCCCGATCTTCATCTTCTTAAGATTTTTTATTATTTTTTATAAGATATTCCGTGGAGTTTCAGGTCATTCCGAGAACTTTTGTTTTCTGCACATAAAACAACTTCATGGCAATTCTGCTGAAAACAGCGTTAGTCCGGGTTAGTTCCATTCAAGTCATACAAGTTTGAGTCCAAAACAAGGGCAAAAGTGTTTGGAAAAGTAGATACGACGGAGACGTACCAACTCCCCCGAGCTTAAACCCTTGCTTGTCCTCAAGCAATTCAGTTGACAAACTGAAAGAGAACAAGAAAAACTTTTACAAACTCTGTTTGCTCTTGTTGTTGTAAATATGTCAAGCCAGCATTCAAGTTTTCAGCAAAGATTATAACTAACCACATTTGGAATAATCCTCAGGTCTCATATTTACTCATATCAATGGCATAATCAACTAGCGAGCCATAATATTAAATCTCAGATGACAACACTTTCTTAAAACAATCATAATATAATATAACAAGATGGTATCTCGCTAGCCCTTTCTGAGACCGCAAAACATAAATGCAGAGCACCTTTAAAGACCAAGGACTGACTAGACATTGTAATTCATGGTAATAGAGATCCAATCATAGTCATACCCAATATAAAATAACAGTAATGAATGCAAATGACAGATGCGCTCTCCAGCTAGTGCTTTTAATAAGAGGGTGATGACTCAGCATAAAAGTAAATAGATAGGCCCTTCGCGGAGGGAAGCAGGGATTTGTAGAGGTGCCAGAGCTCGGTTTTGAAATAGAGATAAATAATATTTTGAGTGGTATACTTTCATTGTCAACATAACAACTAAGACATGGCGATATCTTCCATGCCACACACATTATAGGCGGTTCCCAAATAGAATGGTAAAGTTTATACTCCCCCTCCACCAACAAGCATCAATCCACGGCTTGCTCGAAACAACGAGTGCCTCCAACATACATCAGGTCCCAGGGGGAGGTTTGGTTGCAATTAATTTTGATTTAGTTTGCATAAAGCATGGGACTGGGCATCCCGGTGACCAGCCATGTTCTAAATGAGTGAGGAGCGGAGTCCACTCCTCTTGAGAATAACCCGCCTAACATGGAAGATAAGGAAAGCCATAGTTGATACATGAGCTATTCGAGCATACAAAACAGAATGTTTATTTGAAGGTTTAGAGTTTGGCACATACAAATTTACTTGGAACAGCAGGTAGATACCGTATATAGGAAGGTATAGTGGACTCATATGGAATAACTTTGGGGTCTAAGGGATTGGATGCACAAGAAGTATTCCTCCTTAGTACAAGTGAAGGCTACCAAAAGACTGGGAAGCGACCAACTAGAGAGCGACAACAGTCATGAACATGCATTAAAATTAATAAACATTGGATGCAAGCATGAGTAGGATATAATCCACCATGAACATAAATATCGTGAAGGCTATGTTGATTTTGTTTCAACTACATGTGTGAACATGTGCCAAGTCAAGTCACTCAAAGGAGGATACCACCTCATCATACCACATCACAACCATTTTAATAGCATGTTGGCACGCAAGGTAAATCATTATAACTCATAGCTAATAAAGCATGGCACGAGCAACTATGATCTCTAATTGTCACTGCAAACATGTTTATTCATAATAAGCTGAATCAAGAATGATGAACTCATCATATTTACAAAACCAAGAGAGGTCGAGGTCATACCAGCTTTCCCCCTCTCAGTTAGTCCATCATATATCATCATAATTGCCTTTCACTTGCACGACCAAACGATGTGAATAATAATAAGAGTGCACGTGCATTGGACTAAGCTGGAATCTGCGAGCATTCAATAAACAGGAGAAGACAAGGCAATATGGGATCTTGGTTAAATCAACATCATATAAGAGCCACTTCAACAATTTAATCATGACCTTCTCCTGTCGACCCCCAAAGAAAAGAAAAGAAATAAAACTATTTACACGGGAAAGCTCCCAACAAGCAAAAGAAGAACGGGAAATATTTTTGGGTTTTCTTTTTAATTATTACTACTACAGCAAGAAAGGTAAACTAACTAAAAGCTACACTAATTTTTTTGTTGTTTTCTTAAAGTTTAACAAACACACAAGAAGAAAGCAGGAAAAGAAAATAAACTAGCATGGATATTACAGTGAAAGAGTATGAGCACCGACATCTAGCAATGAGTGTGTGTGAAAATAAATGTAATGTCGGTGGGAAATACGTACTCCCCCAAGCTTAGGCTTTTGGCTTAAGTTGGTTCATTGCGGTATAGCCTGGCTGATACCCGTAGGTGTAGCTGGGGTCGTACTGTGATGAAGAGGACTCTGACTGCCACTGGCTGGCAACCGCCTCCGGATCCCAAGAATAAACTGACTGGCGTGGAGGCTCGTATTGTGGTTCCGGATCCGGGGTTGGTGCAGGATTCCGATAGGCTTGAATGGCCGCCCACGGAACGAGGTGAGGACCTACAGACAAGTTAAACAAAGAAGGAGCAGGCAAAGTAATAGTCTCAGGGTGATGTTTATCAAAGTACAATTATATTTAAGCTCCCCTTCACGACTCTTAACAATAAAATCATGTGCTAGCATACTCTTATAATCTAGATAAGCACTAGGCAACAATTTTTCTTCTTTCTCAAAATGCCTAATAGGTATGTTAAAGTATTCAGCTAGGCGTGAAGCATAAATGCCTCCAAAGATGGGGCCCTTAGTATGCAGTTCGAGACTTAACCGTCTAGCAACAGTTCCACCCATACTAACAGAGTTATTGCGGTATAAACCATGGAACAAAATGATAATATCAGGAACACTAAGGTTTCCACAGTTTCCACGACCAATCAAGCAACGACTAGCAAATAAGGCAAAGTAGCGTAAAACATGAAAATGTATGCTAGTGATTCTTGCATCAGAAACCTTCCTGGTTTCTCCCACAGTGATAGTGTTAATAAATGCCTCCACTTCATTATGATGTGGTTCATCTAAGGTACCCTCAGAGGGTATTTTGCAAACCTCGCAAAATTCAGCTAAAGGCATCTTCATAACAACGTCATGTAAATGAAATTCTACGGAAGGAGGTGATTCCTTAGGAAAATAGTAGAAGTTTTGCACAAAAGTATTTGTGAGTAAGAGATACTGATGACGTTGGTCACGGAGGAAGTCGGTGAGGCCGGCATTCTCAATTAATAGATTGAAATCCTCATAAATCCCGGCTCTCCTCAAGAAGTCATCGGAAGGCCATTCACACGGCCGGACCTCCGCGGTATGAGGCAAATTATATTTGGGCTTCTATGCTTCTTCATTTTGTTTTTCCTTCGAGCTTCGGCTCAACGAGCCCCTCAAAAGTCTCTTCATTATTTTCTGAAATAATCTGAAATTTTTAGTAACTTCAAACAAAAGTGAACCAACTTCAATAAAATTGATAGCAACTACTCCTACAAGTGGCTAGAGCCTATAACGAGCATTAGAACTATTTGGAACCATATAAATTTGACATGCAAGCTCAAGAACATGGTCACCTATGCAGCACAAATTTGCAACGAATAAAGCACTAGAACAAAAACTAATTGGACCAATGGAGGAGTCACATAGCAAGGAACAATCTCCCCAAGCAGTTTTGTGAAAGGTGCTTTGAGCAAGGAGATCGAAAATCATAGCAACGGGGGCTGGAACTCGTGTTTGAGCCAGATATTCGTGTTTGTGGGAGGAAGAAGAAGGGGATGGGTGCGGGAATAAGTGGAGGTGGGCCACTGTGGGCCCACGAGGCAGGGGGCGCGCCCAGGGGGGTAGGGCGCGCCCTCCACCCTCGTGGCCAGGTGGCAGCTCCCCCTGCGGTGATTTTTGCACCATAAATCCTCAAATATTCCCGAAAAAATCATATTAAATTGGCATGGCATTCTGAGAACTTTTATTTTCGAGATATTTTTATATTACACATATAAATCAGGAAACAGAAAGAAAAAGACTATTTTTACTTTATTTCAACTAAATGACAGAAAGTATAAAGAGGGTACACAAGGTTGTGCCTTCTAGTTTCATCCGTCTCATGATCATCAAAAGGAATCCACTAACAAGGTTGATCAGGTCTTGTTAACAAACTCATTCCGATTTACATGGAACAGGAGAAATTTCGAATAACACTATGTTACCTCAACGGGGATATGCACATCCCCTATAATAAGAATATCATATTTCTTCTTGACAGTAGGAAGAGGAAATTCAAAACCTCCAAATATAATCGATGGAATTTTTCCAATAGAATTGATGCTATAAACTTGAGGTTGTTTTCTTGGAAAGTGTACCGTATGCTCATTACCATTAACATGAAAAGTGACATTGCCTTTGTTGCAATCAATAACAGCCCCTGCAGTATTCAGAAAAGGTCTTCCAAGAATAATAGACATACTATCGTCCTCGAGAATATCAAGAATAACAAAGTTCGTTAAAATAGTAACGTTTGCAACCACAACAAGCACATCCTCACAAATACCGGCAATGTATAGCGATCGATTTATCAGCCATTTGCAAAGATATTTCAGTAGGTGTCAACTTATTCAAATCAAGTCTACGATATAAAGAGAGAGGCATAACACTAACACCGGCTCCAAGATCACATAAAGCAGTTTTAACATAATTTCTTTTAATGGAGCATGGTATAGTGGGTACTCCTGGATCTCCAAGTTTCTTTGGTATTCCACCCTTAAAAGTATAATTAGCAAGCATGGTGGAAATTTCAGCTTCCGGTATGTTTCTCTTATTGGTAATGATATCCTTCATATACTTAGCATAAGGATTTGTTTTGATCACATCCGTTAATCGCATACGCAAAAACATAGGTATAATCATTTAAGCAAAGCGCTCAAAATCCTCATCATCCTTTTTCTTGGATGGTTTGGGAGGAAAAGGCATGGGTTTCTGAACCCATGGTTCTCTTTCTTTACCATGTTTCCTAGCAACAAAGTCTCTCTTATCATAACGTTGATTCTTTGATTGTGGGTTATCAAGATCAACAAAAGGTTCAACTTCTACATCATTATCATTACTAGGTTGAGCATCATCATGAACATCATCATTATTATTTTTGCTAGGTTCATTTTCATTACCAGATTGTGTTTCAGCATCAGACATAGATATATCATTTGGATCCTCAAATGGTTCAGCAATAGGTTCACTAGAAGTTTGCAAAGTCCTATCATTTTTCTTTTTCTTCCTTTTAGAAGAACTAGGAGCATCAATATTATTTCTCTGAGAATCTTGCTCAATTCTCCTAGGATGGCCTTCAGGATACAAAGGTTCCCGAGTCATTCTACCAGTTCTAGTAGCCACTCTAACAACATAATCTTTCTTCTTACTATTCATTTCATTGAGCAAATCATTTTGAGCCTTAAGTACTTGTTCTACTTGAGTGGTAACCATAGAAGCATGTTTTCTAATGAATTTAAGTTCACCTCTAACATTAGCCATATAATCACCCAAGTGTTTAATCATATAAGTATTTTGTTTTAATTGTCTACCAAAATAAGCATTGAAGTCTTCTTGCTTAAGCATAAAGTTATCAAACTCATCCAAGCACTGACTAGCAATTTTAGTAGGAGGGACTTCAGCTTTATCATATCTATAGAGAGAATTTGCATTTACTACCTTTGTCGGGTTATCGGGATCAGGAGGTTCTTCAATAGGTAATGGTTCAAGATCATATGTTTCTTCGACAGGCGGTAAATTAAGACTGTGTATTTCTTCAATAGGAGGTAAATTCTTAACATCTTCAGCTTTAATACCTTTTTCTTTCATAGATTTCTTTGCCTCTTGCATATCTTCAGGACTGAGAAATAGAACACCTCTCTTCTTCAGAGTTGGTTTAGGAATAGGCTCGATAATTGGAGCAGGAGCTGGCTCAGGAGGTGCCCAATTATTTTCATTTGTCAACATATTATCCAATAGAATTTCAGCTTCATCCGGTGTTCTTTCCCTAAAAAGAGAACCTGCACAACTATCCAGGTAATCTCTGGAAGCATCTGTTAGTCCATTATAAAAGATATCAAGTATTTCATTTTTCTTAAGAGGATGATCAGGCAAAGCATTAAGTAACTTGAGAAGCCTCCCCCAAGCTTGTGGGAGACTCTCTTCTTCAATTTGCACAAAGTTTAATATTTCCTTTAAAGCAGCTTGTTTCTTATGAGCAGGGAAATATTTAGCAGAGAAGCAATAAATCATATCCTGGGGACTACGCACACAACCAGGATCAAGAGAATTAAACCATATCTTAGCATCACCCTTTAATGAGTAAGGAAATATTTAAGGATATAAAAGTAGCAAGATCTCTCATCATTAGTGAACAGGGTGGCTATATCATTTAATTTAGTAAGATGTGCCACAACAGTTTCAGATTCATAACCATGAAAAGGATCAGATTCAACCAAAGTAATTATATCAGGATCAACAGAGAATTCATAATCCTTATCGGGAACACAAATAGGTGAAGTAGCAAAAGCAGGATCAGGTTTCATTCTATCTCTAAGAGATTCTTTACTCCATTTAACTAATAGCCTCTTAAGTTCGTTTCTATCCTTGCAGGCAAAAATAGCTGCAGAAGATTCCATATCAAAAATATAACCCTCAGGAATAACAGGCATATCTTCATCATCAATTTCATCAACATTATCAGTTTCAATAGTTTCTTTCTCTCTAGCCCTAGCAATTTGTTCATCAATAAATTCACTAAGGGGCACAGTAGTATCAAGCATAGAAGTAGTTTCATCATAAGTATCATGCATAGCAGAAGTGGCATCATCAATAACATGCGACATATCAGAACGAATAGCAGAAGCAAGTTTAGGTGTCGCAAGCTTACTCATAACAGAAGGTGAATCAAGTGCAGAGCTAGATGGCAGTTCCTTACCTACCATCGTAGTTGAGAAATAAATTTTTGTCTTAGTGTCTTTCAAATTCTTCATAGTGTCCAGCAGATATAAATCCCAAGTGACTCAAACAATAGAGCTATGCTCCCAGGCAACGGCGCCAGAAATTGGGCTTGATAACCCACAAGTGTAGGGGATCGCAACAGCTTTCGAGGGTAGAGTATTCAACCCAAATTTGTTGATTCGGCACAAGGGGAGCCAAAGAATATTCTCAAGTATTAGCAACTGAGTTTTCAATTCAGACACACCTGGATAACTTAATATCTGCAGCAAGGTATTTAGTAGCAGAGTAGTATGATAGTAGTGGTAACGGTAACAAAAGAGTAATGAAAGCAATAGTAATATTTTTGGTGTTTTGTATTGATTGTAACAGTAGCAACGGGAAAGTAAATAAACGAAGACCAGTATATGGAAAGCTCGTAGGCATTGGATCGGTGATGGATAATTATGCTGGATGTGGTTCATCCTGTAACAGTCATAACATAGGGTGACAAAGAACTAGCTCCAATTCATCAATGTAATGTAGGCATGTATTCCAAATATAGTCATACGTGCTTTTGGAAAAGAACTTGCATGACATCTTTTGTCCAACCCTCCCGTGGCAGCGGGGTCCTAATGGAAACTAAGGGATATTAGGGCCTCCTTTTAATAGAGAACCGGAACAAAGCATTAGCACATAGTGAATACATGAACTCCTCAAACTATGGTCATCACCGATAAGTATCCCGATTATTGTCACTTCGGGGTTGTCGGATCATAACACATAATAGGTGACTATAGACTTGCAAGATAGGATCAAGAACACATATATATTCATGAAAACATAATAGGTTCAGATCTGAAATCATGGCACTTGGGCCCTAGTGACAAGCATTAAGCATAGCAAAGTCATAGCAACATCAATCTCAGAACATAGTGGATACTAGGGATCAAACCCTAACAAAACTAACTCGATTACATGATAGATCTAATCCAACCCATCACCGTCCAGCAAGCCTACGATGGAATTACTCAAGCACGGCGGTGAGCATCATGAAATTGGTGATGGAGCATGGTTGATGATGACGACGGCGACGAATCCCCCTCTCTGGAGCCCCGAACGGACTCCGGATCAGCCCTCCCAGGAGGTTTTAGGGCTTGGCGGTGGCTCCGTATCGTAAAACGCGATGATTTATTCTCCCTGATTTTTTTATCTCCGAAAGCAAATATATAGAGTTGGAGTTGGCGTCGGAGGGTCTCCAGGGGGCCCACGAGGTAGGGGGCGTGCCCCCACCCTCGTGGATGTGGTGTGGGCCCCGTGGTCTTCATCTTTGGCGAGGATTTTTTATTATTTTTTCTAAGATGTTCCGTGGAGTTTCAGGTCATTCCGGGAACTTTTGTTTTCTACACATAAAACAACATCATGGCAATTCTGCTGAAGACAGCGCCAGTCCGGGTTAGTTCCATTCAAATCATACAAGTTAGAGTCCAAAACAAGGGCAAAAGTGTTTGGAAAAGTAGATACGACGGAGACGTATCAGTGGGCAGGGCTTGGGCAAATTTCATCAACGTCACTCCAGGCCAATGGAAACAAAAGCTGAAATGGTATGGACCCAAGGTAAGTAATTAAGTAGTACTAGCTAGCTAGCTGCCATCTCTTTAATTATCATGCTTGATTAATTATTATCTGATCAAATTCCATTCTCGTAAAGGCCCTGAAGCAGGCGTCGGGGACTAATCTATGTGCATACTACGTTTGCGAGAACATTTGCATGATGGCATCCGAAAGGAGCAGATCTCAAAGACAGGACTGGGTACGTTTGTCAGAACACTATTCACAATTTTTACACCATCATCGATATCTAGTCACACAACTAATACACATGCATATTGATCTCACCTTAACAGTTCGAGAGAGGTGCGGAGAAGCTCCTACCAACGGAGCGCATACAAGCAATTCAAGAGGAAATAGCGGGATTTTTGCTAGACCAGGTCATAGATACGAACGGAGAATACTATTACCCGCTACCGCCCCCATGAACCACTTCCAATTGTCATCGTGATCCGAAGGCACCAATTAGGCTAATGCCACAGGTTGTATATATGTGTGTATGTGTGAATTAATGGTGGTTGTGAGACATTCGATGATATATCTATACCTACTAATAAAGCAAGGTGTGTTTCTCTCAAATTTTCATCCGTTCACCATGCAAGATTTTTTTGTACCCGAGGTGGTACTATTTTCTGTGTGTTAGAAAAGATTTGTACTACGTTATATTGGAAAAAAGCACTCCCGTCACAGCAGCGCAAGCCGGCGCACGCGAGAGCAAGGTTCGGGCTACTTGGGTTGTGGCCCATCACATCCTAACTAAGATGCAATGGCAAAAATATATTTGTTTTCATGGGGGATCGAACCCACAACTTCCCACACAAACATAACGTGCGCAACCAACTGACCCAACACCAACTTTTTCCAAAAACGAAGTTCTTCTCCTTATTAGTCCCACCTCGCCGTCTTACATCTAACCCTCCTAATTTATATAGGTCAGGCAGTTTCCTTGTTATCGAGGAGCTTTCCTGGGAATCAATTAGCAAAGGCAGAGAACAAAGTTTCTCTTATCTATAGAGAGGAAGGAATTTATGAGACATGCATGTGAAATAAGGAAGCAAATGAGGGAATTTATGAGACATGGACGTTGCACATTCTATACATGGTCAAATGAGTAAGGAAAGGAATTGACTCCATGTGACACGAAAATAAGAAAGGAAATCCGTCTGTTCCTATATCAAAAGGAACCATGGTCATGCAGGAGGATTAAGATGAAAGAAAAAACATGCACGTGGCTGGTGCATATTTGGTGGATCTAAAAATGGAATTTATGGCCATAATGGGAGCGCCCTTTGGGCATTAACTATGTTAAAAAAACTGCGAATTATGGTAGCCCTTACTGATTGCATATATAAGGAGCTTTCTAACCTTCTTTTTATGTGGTGTGCTAAACGGGGAAGGAAATAGAGGCTAATCAGCCTTTCTATATTATACGTGGTGTGAGACATGGCATGACTTAAGCAAGAAATACTCACATTGATTCACAATCAGTTTAGTACGGTAATAAAATATGTGGTGGGTTAATGTATTGATGGCCAGGTGACTTAGTATGCTAATAAAGTCCCTGACCAATCAAGAAGGAAACATGAAATGAATTTTGATTTGAATTTCAATTGTAATAGATAGAAGAAAGAAAACAAAGGCAGCCACCCTACACACAACCAAGCGTCGGGCACTTCTATCTAAAAGATAAAAATAAACATTAGAGAGGTGCCATATTTTTGTGGCATTAATGCATTAATATTTTTCTGGGAAATTAATACGCAGATATATACGTACATGATAATTAATCTTAAATCCAATCGCCTGGTTTTCAAATGCCACCCATTGGCCAATTCTCACTCAGATCTGTGATGCCTATGGCAAGACGAAGCGGGGGCAGAAAAAAAACTAGGTGGTAAAGATTATAAAGTTCAAACACACACATCCATCTAATCAATAGATACCTCTTACCAAATGAGCACATAATACATTTATGTCTGGTGTTACGGTTTTATGGGGCCTTAACACGGTGACTTCTTGACTGTTTATTTCAATAAAGTTTGATACGATCCGATGAATAGATCGGAAGTTTTCTCGAAAAAAGAGAGTAACCCTCCTTGATTTTTTCAGATTAACTTCACCAATATATATATATCCATGGGTTACCTTAGGTATCAACAAGACATCTTGAAAATTGATAAGTAGTGAATGACGTGTTGATCTGATTTATCCATTGAAAAATGGAAGAGAGGCAGCCTAAAAATTACACATGAAGACAGTTAGTGCATTGCATCTTTAGTATATAATGTGTTAATTATTTATTTAGTAGCCTCTCTATTGATTATGTCTTATTTTTGCTATGGGTGCCAAGGCTCATTTCATGATTAATAAGCGGCTAATAAACCTTCGGGCCATTGGTTGGTATCGTTCAAATGCCGCCATGCCGTGTTGGTGGGCATTTGGATGGGCGAGGCAATTAGTATGTTGTTTGTGGAGCAACATGAGGCATTGTATTTTTACGTACAATTCTAACTAAATTTAAGTATACATTATTATTTTTCCTCCCGTTGCAACGCACGGGCATATGTGCTAGTATATATATATATATATATATATATATATATATATATATATATATATATGTGTGTGTGTGTGATTAGTTCTACTAGAAACTCTATTTATATATATGCACAACGTGTACAATATGCAGTATCATAAAATACCAGCAAACAAAAAATAATTAAATGGAAACCACAAAATTAAATGAAAAAGAAATCATAAACCCAAAACCCCCCAACCTTTTAATACCGGTTGGTGTCACCAACCGGTACTAAAGGGCTCCCTGCCCCTGGAGCTGGCCCGTGCCACGTGGTTGCCCTTTAGCACCGGTTCATGCGGAACCGGTACTAAAGGGGAGGACCTTTAGTCCCCACACTTTAGTGTCGGTTACCGAACCGGCATTAAAGGGCCTTACGAACCGGTTCTATAGCCCGGTTCTGCACTAGTGACACTTCCCTCCGGGAGGGGGAAATCATCACCTACATAAAGATTGGGCCACCTTTGCTTATCCTTTGCTACATAAAGGATTGGGCCACCTTTCTGCACTTTATTTACTTTATTTATTTGTTACTATTTATCTTATCACAAAACTATCTATCACCTACAATTTCAGTGCTTGCAGAGAAAACCTTACCGAAAACCGCTTATCATTTCCTTCTGCTTCTCGTTGGGTTCTTCGACACTCTTACTTATCAAAAGGACTACGATTGATCCCCTACACTTGCGGGTCATCACTCGGTACGGTAGTTCTTGCGCTGTCCAAAGGTGACAGGGAGGCGGACCTGCCCTATCGGAGTGGTGGAACCATCAGTGACTCCTGAGAAAGGCTTGGTCGGCTGAAGCTGATCATATGGCACTTGGAGATGTTGAACGTCTCGACGGACAGAATGTTGAGTCCTGCGCCGCCATCGATGAGGGTCCTGGTGACTTGCACATTGCTGATGACTGGGGAACAGAGCATCGGGAGGACACCGGTTGTTGCCACACACCTGAGCTGATCCGCTGAGCTGAACGTGATGGCACACGTGGACCACCTGAAAGGGCGCGTGGCCTCGAGCTTGGGGAGGTCTGCATCACCTCGCGAGCAAACTGCTTGAAGATGCGCTGAGAGGCTGGGGCCTGGGCACCGCCCAAGATGCAAGCGATAGCACGCGGCTCCTGGAAGCCCCCAGCCCCCTCGTCCTGATGATGGTCGTCATTCCTTCTTGGTGGTGGTGGCAGAGGAGGAAGGCCAGCGTTGCCTTGCAGGCGATCCTCACGAGGCTGATCCCTCCAAGCCCCCTCGCGAGGCTAGTCCTGCCAGCGGTCCTCGCGAGGCCGGTCACGCCACCCTTGGCGAGGGCCATGGTCGTCCCATCGTCCTCCACCTCTTCCTCCTCCTCGGCCTTAGCCTTGATCGTTGCGCTCGGGGCATCAGCCGGCACGTCCTTCTGGCACGGCCCTGAGCTCTTGGCATTCGTTGGTGTTGTGGGTGTGGAGGTCGTGGTACACGCAGTACCGGTTGCCCTTGGACGACTCCGGCTGGTCCCTGCTGCGCTTCGTATCTGGCTCTGCTGCGAGCACAGCTGCCCCTTTGCGCTTCACGTCCTTGGCCTTGGCTTTCTTCTCTTCTTGGTCAGCAGCTGGGAGCTCAAGAAGGGAGAGGCATCCCTCCTCGGCCCTTGCGCACTTGGTCGCCAGGTTGAATAGATCCAGAGACGTGCATAGATCTTCGTGGATCGCCAGCTCCTCCTTCATCTTGAAATCACGAACGCCATCAGAGAACGCTGAGATGATGGTCTCCTTAGTTACCTTGGGAATCTTGAGGCGAGCGCTATTGAAGTGCTGGATGTACTTCTGCAGGGTTTCTCCGGGTTGCTGCTTGATGTGGTGCAGGTCACCCACGACCGGAGGACGGTCGTGAGTGCCCTGGAAGTTGGCGATGAAGCGGGTGCGCATCTCGTCCCAGGAGGAGATCGTGCCGGGAGGCGGGTTCAGGAGCCAGGTGCGGGCACCGTCCTTGAGCGCCATGGGAAACCAATTCGCCATGACCTTTTCATCTCCATTGGCCGCTTCGATGCCCACCTCGTAGAGCTGCAGGAACTCCACGGGGTCGGTAGTGCCATCGCAGCGAGGAGGCAAGTCCGGCTTGAACTTGCCCGGCCAGGCGACACTGCATAGCTCTGTGGTGAAGGCGCGACCGGAGTCCTTTGCTGATGCGGGGCTTGCTCCTGGGGATTCCCGCGTGCCGCCGCCAGAGGCAGTGCGGGGTCTTGATGCGGTGGCGCTGGATGCGTTCATGGCGTGCTGGTGCAAGAAGCACGCGAGCACCTTCTTGGGGACAAGAGATTTCTTGGCAGCTCCTTTCTTGTCACACGGGCGCTGGACGCGGTGGGTCTCGTCCAGGGGCCGTGCGCCTTGGAGCCAGGGCGCCTTCTTGGGGAGGAGGTGGTGGAGGTACCTCCTGAGCTGCATCACCCGCGCAGGACAGAGGGCGGGGCAGCGAGAGGGGCGGCGCGGAGGAGCCCCCTGCGGCGCTGACGAGCTCGGTGATGCGAGCGAGCCACTCCTCGTAGAGGTCGTCGACGGGACGGTGAAAGATCGTGTATGTCGCCTAGAAGGTGGGTGAATAGGCGTTTTAAAATAATTACGGTTTAGGCTTGAACAAATGCGGAATAAACCTAACGGTTAATTTGTCAAGCACGAAACCTACAACAATTAGGCTCAACTATGTGCACCAACAACTTATGCTAAGCAAGATAAGCAACTATGTGATAGCAAGATATAAGACAAGAACAATATGGCTATCACAAAGTAAAGTTCATACGTAAAGGGGTCGGGTAAGAGATAACCGAGGCACGCGGAGACGGCGATGTATCCCGAAGTTCACACCCTTGCAGATGCTAATCTCCGTTTGGAGCGGTGTGGAGGCACAATGCTCCCCAAGAAGCCACTAGGGCCACCGTAATCTCCTCATGCCCTTGCACAATGCAAGATGTCGTGATTCCACTAAGGGACCCTTGAGGGCGGTCACCGAACCCGTACAAATGGCAACCCTTGGGGGGCGGTCACTGAACCCGTACACTTTGGCAACCCTTGGGGGCGGTCACCGGAACCCGTTAAATTGCTCGGGGCGATCTCCACAACCTAATTGGAGACCCCGACGCTTGCCCGGAGCTTTACACCACAATGATTGAGCTCCGAACACCACCAACCGTCTAGGGCACCCAAGCACCCAAGAGGAACAAGCTCAAGGGCACCAAGCACCCAAGAGTAATAAGCTTCTCAACTTGTAACTTCCACGTATCACGTAGAGAACTCAAACCGATGCACCAAATGCAATGGCAAGGGCACACGGAGTGCCCAAGTCCTTCTCTCTCAAATCCCACCGAAGCAACTAATGCTAGGGAAGAAAATGAGAGGAAGAACAAGAAGATCACGAAGAACTCCAAGATCTAGATCCAAGGGGTTCCCCTCACTTAGAGGAGAAAGTGATTGGTGGAAACGTGGATCTAGATCTCCTCTCTTTTCCCTCAAGAACTAGCAAGAATCATTGGAGGGATTGAGAGTTAGCAAGCTCGAAGAAGGTCAACAATGGGGGAAGAACACGAGCTCAAAAGATTGGATCTCAAGAGGGAAGAAGACCCCCTTTTATAGGTGGGGAGAAAAACCAACCGTTATCCCCTCACTCAGCCCGCACGACGCGGTACTACCGCACGGAGCTGCGGTACTATCATGATCGGTCGCGGTACTACCGCTGCAGGTTGCGGTACTACCGCAAGTGCAAGCCAAATGAAGGCCTGTTGCGGGGCAACGAACGGTAGAACCGCCGGAGCGGTACTACCGCGCGCCCCTACGGTACTACCGTAAGGCAGGCAACACTAGCCGCAGAGAAAGCACGGAAGTAAAAAAATTACTTCCGTACCTACTTCCGCCGAGGGAGGACCTGCGCAAAAATCCGGCACGGTACTACCGCACACGAAGAGCGGTACTACCGCGTAGGGCGCGGATGTAAAAATTACATCCGCCCTACTTCCGCTCATGCTGCTAAGCCTGGCCAGAGCCCACGGTACTACCGCGCCCGCGGCACGGTACTACCGCGTAGGGCACGGATGTAAAAAATTACATCCGCCCCTACTATCGCTCGAGTAGCTATTCCTGGCCTGAGGCCACGGTACTACCGCTCCCACAGAGCGGTACTACCGTGAGCACCTGCAGTACTACCGCGGTGGACTGCCGTACTACCGCAAGGGCCTGCGGTACTACCGCTCCGGAGAGCAGTACTACCGCATGCCCCAGATTAGCAGCACTAGGAGTCCTTCATTTTGCAGAGAAGACAACAGAGAGAAACAATAAAACCAGAACTGCCATAACTTCTACAAATGAGCTCGGAATTGAGCAAACTCAAGCTTGTTGGAAACAAGACAACGAGTATCATCAGAACAGCGACTCTTCGATGAGGTATGCCTAACAAACAAAGGAGTGAAACCTCCAACAGAGAAGAAACGGCATATCCTCCAACATCGAAAACATCATAGAAGATGCATGTGAACTCCATCTTCGATGAGCTCGAGCTTGTCATAAAAATGACCATAAGCTCCAAATCTCACAAGGAGAAGAACCAAACAAGAACCAAAAATATGATGCAAGGATGAAATGGTTTGAGCTCTCTACGAATGATACGATCAAGCTACTCATCGAGAGCCCCCCTTGATAGTACGTCAATCGATCCTATAACCCGGTCTCCCAACTACCAACATGAGACCGGTAAAATAGAAAACCTATCAAGGGCAAACCTTTGCCTTGCACATGGTCCACTTGAGCTAGACAATGAAGATCTAGACTCCCTCAAGTTGGACCACCTTTCTTGATTGCGTTGGCTCGATGAAGACTAGTTGATTGCTCCCCCATACTCCACTATGGGTGAGCCACTCTTCCGCACATCTTCACAAGTCCATTGTCACCACAATGGACGGCAAGCTTCTCTTCGTGATGCTTCACTTGAATTTGCACACCGCAACCTAAACCCACAAAGAACTCTCACGAAGACCATGGGTTAGTACACAAAGCGTAATGGACAATGCTTACCATACCATGGGATCACTTGATCCCTCTATACATCTTGTACGCTTTGTGTGTTGATCAACTTGATTCACTCTTGACTTAGTCTTGATCAACCTTGATTCTTTCCAACTCTCTTTATTTGGATGATGTCTTGAAGGTAAACATGAATGACCACACAATCTTCTTCTTCAAGACATGCTTGCAATAAGCTCAACACTCACATGACCAATCTTTGGATAATTCCTTAATAGCACTTTGGTCAACACATAAACTCCTTGAAACCAACACATGGACTTCAAGAAATGCCTATGGACAAATCCTTCAAATATAACTCAATGCAACCATTAGTCCATAGAGATAGTCATCAATTACCAAAACCAAACATGGGGGCACCGCATGTTCTTTCAGACGGTAGTGCAGGAGCTCACGTACCAGGAGCAATGCGGCGTGCGCGTCCGTGGGAGCGCGATAGGCGTGTGACGACGAACCAGCTGGAGTCAGCGACGAAGTGGCGGTGCAGCCTTCCCGCCGCACCGAGGGATGCAGCGACGACGCCTGCTGCTTGTTCCCCGCCGGGCCGGTGGCGGCGTGGGCGGCAGGCGACGGGGAATGACGGGGAGGCCTGCCGACGGGAGCTGTCTTTGCGACGTGGGCGGCGAGAGCAACCCGACGCTCGGCACGGGCTCGGCGCGCGTCAGCCATGGATGCGATGAACGATCGAATGCGGAACAGCGGAAGAAAGATTCCGGTGCACCCCTACCTGGCGAGCCAAATGTCGGATATCGGTTTCCGGCAAAACCCTTAATGTTCGAACTCTGGGGTAAGCGTGAAGATCTTCCCCCTACCGATTCATGTTCCAACGCCTCACTGAGAATCTAAGCTAAACGGTGAACAACACGAGGGACACAAGATTTATACTGGTCCGGGCCACCGTTGTGGTGTAATACCCTACTCCAGTGTGTGGTGTGGTGGATTGCCTCAGGGGCTGAGGATGAACAGTACAAGGGAAGAACAGCCTCACCAGAGGTGTTCTTGTGGTGGTGGTTTGCCTAAGAAGGATTCGATCCGCTCTCGATGGCTCTGGCTCAGATCCTGATGAGATGATCCTCTACTGTGGTGGCTAGCCCTATTTATAGAGGCCCTGGTCCTCTTCCCAAATATTGAGCGGGAAGGGCGCCAACAACGGCCATTTTGAAGGGGAACATCTAGTACAAATTATCGTGACTAAAGTTGGTCTTCGGCTGCCAAAGGCACTGGCGATGATGCCATCTTGGGCTCCACAGTGACCTTCGTCCTGCCGCTCTGCTGGACTTGGTCTCGTTGCATCGAAACGGTAACCTTTGCTTGATGCCTCGGTACTTCGCGCCTGTGCTTGCCCCCTTTGCACCAAAGAGGAAACAAGGACACTGTGCAGGCCGGCGCCCGCCTGGCGCCCGCTTGGTCTCGATTGTCACGGCTTGCGTCATGAGCACCTCGCGAGGTACCCCTGCCTTGATCTCTCCGCCTCCTCGCGAGCCTGCCTGGTGAGGCCGCTCCTAGGGAAGCCTTTCATCATCCGCCCCACGAGGCTTGGCCCCTCGCGAGGGTCTTGAACCTGAGTTGATGAAGATGGGCCGTACTGGGCCACCACTTGAGCCACCTCGCAGGCCGCAGGCAGGCAAGTCTGGGGACCCCCGTTCCCAGAACGCCGACACTATGATCGAGATTTAATAAACCATTTACATTGGGTGTATGACCTTGGAAGGTTTTATTCATGTAAATAGAACAACAATTATTCTCTGACTTAAATGAATAAACGTATCGCAATAAACATGATCCAATCATATTCATGATCAATGCAAACACCAAATAACATTTATTTTTGTCAAACACTAATCTCGAAGGTAGAGGGAGTGTGCGATGGTGATCTTATCAACCTTGGAATCACTTCCAACACACATCATCACCTCGCCCTTAACTAGTCTCTGTTCATTTTGCAATTCCTATTTCGAGTTACTAATCTTAGCAACTGAACCGGTAGCAAATATCCTGGGTTACTATGAACACTAGTAAAGTACACATCAGTAACATGTATATCAAATATACCTTTGTTCACTTTGCCATCCTTCTTATTTGCCAAGTATTAGGGGTAGTTCCGCTTCCAGTAATCATTCCCTTTGCAGTAGAAGCACTCAGCTTTAGGCTTAGGTCTATGATAACCCACAAGTGTAGGGGATAATTGTAGCCTCTTTCGATAAGTAAGAGTGTCGAACCCAACGAGGAGCTACAGGTAGAACGAATATTCTCTCAAGTCCTATCTGCCACTGATACGACTCTACGCATGCTTAGTGTTCGCTTTACCTAGAACAAGTATGAAACTAGAAGTACTTTGAGGTGTTATTGGCTAGGTTTGCAAGATAATAAAGAGCACGTAAATAAAAAGTAGGGGCTGTTTAGATAAAGAAGCAATAAAGTAAATATAGCGAGTGTGGAAAATTCATGGTAGGAGTTGTGAAATTGTCCCTAAGCAATTGACTACTTTACTAGAACGATAGCAAGTTTTATGTGGGAGAGGCATAAGCTAACATACTTTCTCTTATTGGATCATATGCACTTATGAGTGGAACTCTAGCAAGCATCCGAAACTACTAAAGATCATTAAGGTAAAACCCAACCATAACATTAACATATCAAGTCCCCTTTATCCCATACACCACAACCCCCTTACTCGGGTTTATGCTTCTATCACTCAAGCAACCCACTATAAGCGAATCATGAACGTATTGCAACACCCTACAGCGGGAATCCCTCACGCTTGCGCGACATGGAGAGCACCATAGGATAGCAAAATAACACAAGCAAATTAAACCAATCATAGCAATTCATCAATCACCTACAAGACAACGAAAATCTACTCAGACATCATAGGATGGCAACACATAATTGGATAATAATATGAAGCATAAAGCGCCATGTTTAAGTAGAGCGTACAGCGGGTTGCGGGAGAGTGGACCGCTGAATATAGATGGGGGAAGGTGATGGAGATGTTGGTGAAGATGGCGGAGGTGTTGGTGTAGATCGCAGTGATGATGACTGCCCCCGGCGGCGTTCCGGCGCCACCGGGAGCAAGGGGGAGAGAGCCCCCCTTCTTCTTCTTCTTCTTCCTTAACCTTCTCCCTAGATGGGAGAAGGGTTTCCCCACTAGTCCTTGACTCCCATGGCGTGGGAGGGGTGAGAGCCCCTCCGAGATTGGATCTATCTCTCTGTCTCTCTCTGTTTCTGCGTTCTCAGATTCTGCCTTTCACCGTTTCTTTTATAGCCGGAGATCCGTAACTCCGATTGGGGTGAATCTTTCGCCGAGATTTTTCTCATAAAATTAGCTTTCTTGCGGCAAAAGAAGAGCGTCAACCGCCTTACAGGGTGCCCACGAGGGTCCAGGGCGCGCCCCTCTGCCTCATGTCCCCCTCGGGCACCGTCTCGCATTGATTCTTCCTCCCAAAAATCACAAATATTCCAAAATAATTCTCCGTCCATTTTTATCCCGTTTGGACTCCGTTTGATATTGGGTTTCTGCAAAACATAAAACATGCAACAAATAGGAACTGGCACTCGGCACTGGATCAATATGTTAGTCCCAAAAATAATATAAAAAGTTGCCAAAAGTATATAAAAGTTGAATAATATTGGCATGGAACAATTAAAAATTATAGATACGACGGAGACGTATCAGCATCCCCAAGCTTAATTCCTGCTCGTCCTCGAGTAGGTAAATGATAAAAAAGATAATTTTTGATGTGGAATGCTACCTAGCATAATCTTGATCATGTATCTAATCATGGCATGAATATAAAGACACGAGTGATTCAAGGCAATAGTCTATCATTTGACATAAAAACAATAATACTTAGGGCATCCCAACAAACAATCATGTCTTTCAAAATATCAATGCTAAAGAACATTATCCCTACAAAATCATATAGTTAGGCCATGCTTCATTTTCATCACACAAAATACTCCCATCTAGCACAACGCCGGTTTCAGCCAAGCAATTGGTTCATAGTTTTTAACGCGCTTTAGCTTTTTCAACCCTCACGCAATACATGAGCGCAAGCCATGGATATAGCACTATAGGTGGAATAGAATATGATGGTGGAGGTTTATGTGGAGAAGACAAAACGGGAGAAAGTCTCACATCGACGCGGCTAATCAAAGGGCTATGGAGATGCCCATCAATTGATGTCAATGCGAGGAGTAGGGATTGCCATGCAACATATGCACTAAGAGCTATAAGTGTATGAAAGCTCAAACTGAAAACTAAGTGGGTGTGCATCCAACTTGCTTGCTCATGAAGACCTCGGGCATTTGAGGAAGCCCATCATCGGAATATACAAGCCAAGTTCTACAATGAAAAATTACCACTAGTATATGAAAGTGAAAGCATAGGAGACTCTCTCTATGAAGAACATGGTGCTACTTTGAAGCACAAGTGTGGTAAAAGGATAGTAACATTTCGCCTTCTCTCTTTTTGTCTCATTTTTTTATTTTCTCTTTTTTTTGGTTGGCTTCTTTGGCCTCTTTTTTTATTTGGGCTTCTTTGGCCTCTTTTATTTTTAATAAAGTCCGGAGTCTCATCCCGACTTGTGGGGGAATCATAGTCTCCATCATCCTTTCCTCACTAGGAAATGCTCTAATGATGATGATCATCACACTTTTATTTACTTACAACTCAATATTACAACTCTTGAACAAAGATATGACTCTATATGAATGCCTCCGACGGTGTACCGGGATGTGCAATGATCTAGCATAGTAATGACATAAAAAAAACGGACAAGCCATGAAAACATCATGCTAGCTATCTTACGATCATGCAAAGCAATATGACAATGAATGCTCAAGTCATGTATATGATGATGATGGAAGTGGCATGGAAATATATCTCGGAATGGCTATGGCAATGCCATGATATGTAGGTATGGTGGCTGTTTTGAGGAAGATATAAGGAGGCTTATGTGTGATAGAGCGTATTATATCACGGGGTTTGGATGCACCAGCGAAGTTTGCACCAGCTCTCGAGGTGAGAAAGGGCAATGCACGGTACCGAAGAGGCTAGCAAATTGCGGAAAGGTAAGAGTGCGTATAATCCATGGACTCACATTAGTCATAAAGAACTCATATACTTATTGCAAAAGTCTACTTGCCCTCAAAGCAAAGTACTACTACGCATGCTCCTAGGGGAAGGGTTGGTAGGAGTTAACCATCGCGCGATCCCGACCTCCACACATAAGGAAGACAATTAAAAGAGCACCCCATGCAACAAATTTGTCACACAACTTTTACCATGCATGCATGCTACGGGAATCACAAACCTTAACAGCAATATCCTTACTAAACACGACCATCTACTAGAACCTCCCACATATTATCATCTCTATATCGCAAAACTATTGCAAGGAATCAAACATATCATATTCAGTTATCTACAAGTTTTATGTAGGATTTTATGACTAACCATGTGAATGACCAATTCCTGTCATCTCTCTAAATTGATATAAGTGAAGCAAGAGAGTTTAATTATTTCTACAAAAGATATGCCCACGCTCTAACAAATATAAGTGAAGCAAAAGAGCATTCTACAAATGGCGGTTTTCTATGTGAAGAGAAACAGGCAATCCAAACTTCAAATGATATAAGTGAAGCACATGAAGCATTCTATAAAGCCATGCTCAAAAGATTTAAGTGAAGTGCAATGAGCATTCTATAAATAAACCAGGGACTATCTCATAATAGCATGGTGCATAAAAGAAAAGTGAAAACTAAATGCAAAAGACGCTCCAAGACTTGCACATATCGCATGAGCAAGCGAATCTGAAAACATACCGATACTTGTTGAAGAAAGAGGGGATGCCTTCCGGGGCATCTCCAAGCTTAGAGGCTTGAGTTTCCTTGAATATTTACTTGGGGTGCCTTGGGCATCCCCAAGCTTGAGCTCTTGCCTCTCTTCCTTTTCCTCATATCGAGACCTCCTCGATCAAACACTTCATCCACACAAAACTTCAACAGAAAACTCAGTAAGATTCGTTAGGATAATAAAGCAAATCACTACTATAAGTACTGTTGCAAACCAATTCATATTTTATTTTTGCATTTTTTCTACTGTAATAAAGCTTTTCCATGGCTTAATACACTGATATAAATTGATAGATTCATCAAAACAAGCAAACTATGCATCAAAAACAGAATCTGTCAAAAACAGAACAGTCTGTAAATATATGAACATTCACCATACTTATGGTACCCCAACAATTCTACCAAAATTAGGAAAAATAAAAAATTTCTATAGAAAGACAGTTCAAAAAGAATAAGAACCATTTGACGTTTCAGTTAAAAATGTAAAATCGTGCACTACAGCCAAAGTTTCTGTCCTGCACCGTACAAACCAACAAGCATTGTAAACATCCTAAAGGCAAACCTTGGCACATCTATCTTCTATCTATTATATACTTAAAATGATAGAAAACGAACGACTAAGATGTAACAGCAAAAAAAGAGCTTAAAAGAACGGCCGGGATTCGCTTAAAGGAAGACGATCAATTGATTCCTTTTCAGGTTCGTATGCACATCGTGAGGTCGGACGAGTCCAAGAGGCACACGTTATATTTGCACTACTCAAGAGTCCGAGAGGCACACGTACATGTCTTTCCAGCCGTACTAGGATAGACAGGCGCATCACCAGTAGTCATTGATTTTATAGTAGGACATGTACAACAAATACTTTTCTTTCTCATCCAAAAAACACTTTCCTTTACATTTACAAAGCGGGTTGCATGATACTTGGACAAGTATAACAGGACCTATGTAACCATATCATTTCCATTAAAATTCAAGCCATGTTTCCACGTAAAGAAAAACCAAGCCCCCTGTTTTGGACACGTACAATTGGTATGATACATGATAGAGATTTCTCATAGCTTCGCTTTCCACATGACAACCATGGAGTTGGCGCATGACCAAAGTTAAACCTGTAATTGACCACAGGACCCTCCTAAACATTTTTTTTAGAACAGGACCCTCCTAAACATAGGGACCACATATCTTAACCAAACCGGGTATTAAAATGACCTTGGAAATAAAAAAATAAAATACATTGATGTATTATACCTTTGGAACAAGCCAATCATGCGACTTTGGAATCCACTGTATTGCCACGACATGTCTAACATTAATGGCCGTTGATAGGAAATCACTAATATTCGGTCATGCTTGACCAATGCCCACAAGAAAAGGACATACAACCTAAGAGCCACATATCCAAGAGCTGGAGTTCCATTAAATCTCGCAGCCCTCACGCTTGACACCGAAGGCGCCTTTGAAGTGACAGTGATAACGTTGGAGGCCCCAATCGACAAGGGGGTCTTTGCTTGGCAATGATGCCAACCAACCCTAGGCGAGCACATAATGAGTGAAACAGCGCAGTTGATATTGATAAGGTGTTATTACAATGCATAGGTGAACATATCGTTGTAGATAGAACTCTTTTTTTAGGTTGTAGATACAAATCTTACCACACTTAACATATGGCCTCACAAAAAAAATTATAACGGGCATAACAAATTACCTTGCATGCTTACTCCATGTGAACCTCATAAATAGATAAATTCTTGCAACTATATATACATTTTTTCAAGGGTCCTAAATTTAGATTTAACTCAAAATAAAATAAATGTTGAAATAAAAATTAAAACAAGATTATCAGTCTAAATTTCAGTATATAAAAATATAAGTGATGCAAATTAAGCGAGGTGAGTGAGTGGGAAATAATGTTTCATCATTTTTTGATACAAATATTACAAGCTATGAATTTATATTTTATTATTAATAGAAAGTTTCTAAAAATATTATACATGTGAACAGAGAAAAAGTGGGTGACAAGCATATTCGAAAAAATAGAGGTTGTAGTGGAATTGTTTTTTTTTTTTCATTTCTGGGCTATTAATAAGTGTCCATTAGCCATCCATATATCATGCTGATTTTTGTACCACCAATACCTATGCGTTTACACATACTTTTTAGCTAAGGTCCAATCATGCATCTTGATTTTAACATTTAGGATATAATATAAATGCTAATAGGGGATCAAATTAAAAAATTCAACACCTGGCCATGGGGAAAAATACTAATAGTGAACCAAAAAAATTTAACTAGAAGTTAAGAGATGTAATTGATAATGTTTGATTAGCAAAAAGGTTACAAAGCAACAAATGTATATTTCACCTATGGTTCCTATACATCAATGCAGATGTAGCAACAAGTTAACTAGAATAATAGTTTCTTATAAAACTAATCAACAGTCTGAGAAAAAACAACGATATGACCACATATGCAAGTCTAGCCGCTCAAATGCGCGGGTGGCCCCGCTAGTTATTTTTATAATACAATAGAATTGTACAAGGGGATAATTATTTTTGATGAAAAGTTTCTGTAATCAAGATTCACAAAGTTTCCGTGAGCATGAAGAAAGTTCAAGGCTAGCTCCCACTTCAACAATGCTTATCTTTCTCACTTTCGCTTTCCTTTTTCAAAAGTTTTAGGTTCCCCTCTTTATTTTTTTAGTTTTTAAACTATATGAAAGCACACAAAATAAATAAATGACTCTCTAAAACTTCCGGGTTGTCTCCCTGGCAGCGCTTTCTTTAAAGCCATTAAGCCAGGCATATAGTGCTCAAGTAATGGATCCACCCGGATCCCAAGGTATATCAAAGCCAATTTTAATTAACAATGATTTGTGATTTAGTAATGAGCACAAAGCAACATATATCATGCAACAACGAAGTCTAACTCTCTTCCTATGCATCGGCATGTCATAAAAGAACAATTCATGCACACCAAGTAAAGGCCAATGCATAGTATAAACAGTTTCTTGCAATTTTATCATATTGGAAACATAGAGAGGTGGATATATAGTTTCTCTCTCATAATAATTGCAAGTAGGAGCAGCAAGCACATGCATATTATATCTATCAAAATCATCATGTTCAACAGTAAAAGGCAACCCAACAATATAATCCTTAATAAGCACAAACTTCTCTGATATGGTGTAGTAGGGAGAATTCAAAAAGATAATAGGACTATCATGCGTGGGTGCAATAGCAACAATTTCATGTTTAACCTAAGGAACTATAGAAAGTTCATTACCATAAGCATAATTCATATTGGCATCTTGCCCACAAGCATAGCAAGCATCATCAAAAAGGGATATTTCAAGAGAATCAACGGGATCATAGCAATCATCATAGCAATCATCCTTCGTTAAGCACGAAGGGGAATTAAACAATGTATGAGTTGAAGAGTTACTCTCATTAGAAGGTGGGCATGGGTAGCTAATCCGCTCTTCCTCCTTTTGTTCTTCGCTCTCCTCATCATCTTTTTCATCCAATGAGCTCACAGTTTCATCAATTTCTTCTTCCATAGACTCCTGCAAAATATTAGTCTCTTCTTGGACAGTGGAAAATTCCTCAATGTATGGTTTAACATAGGCACTAGAAGCATAATTACCATAACAATAGTTAAATATGGCAAAATTTTCAGATTTGTAGAGAGTAGCATCATACTTTTCAATCAAAGAAGCAATTTCATAAGCACCCTTAAAAGCAACAAATTCTTCAATTTGTTGAACATCATAGTAATTATAAACACCCTTAGCATACGAAGATACAATTCCATTATCACTAAACTCAGATTGGTAGGGAAGGCGTTTCTTAGGGTTTTCAGAATAACAAGTAAAATCATATATTTCACATAAATTCCAAGCATAGCATTGCAAACGATGAATTTGATCCAGTAAGAGTTTCCCCTTTTCAGATATACGGTGTTGCGCATAACAAGAATGCTCATCTAAATATTTGCCCTCAACTAAGCTAGTTGGGGTTTCAGCACGAGCACAAAGGGATCGAAGATGATCCAAGTAAAAGGCTTCAGGAGTGTGATAGATTTTGAGTGGTTTTTCAACCATTGGTTCAGTAGGTACAACTAATTTTTTTGGTATTTTGCGTTTCCTCCCCATAACTAAAGATAGAAAACAAATAAGAACCGCAAATAAACATTACTAAGTGATAAAGCAAACAAGCACACACGAGAATATTCACCCCACGCTAGGACTCCCCGGCAACGGTGCCACAAAAAGGTCTTGATAACCCACAAGTGTAGGGGATAATTGTAGCCTATTTTGATAAGTAAGAGTATCAAACCCAACGAGGAGCTAAAGGAAGAAAAAAATATTCTCTCAAGTCTTATATGCCACTGATACGACTCTACGCACGCTTAGTGTTTGCTTTACCAAGAACAAGTAGGAAACTATAAGTACTTTGTAGGTGTTATTGGATAGGTTTGCAAGATAATAAAGAGCACGTAAATAAAAAGTAGGGGCTGTTTAGATAAAGAAGCAATAAAGTAAATATAGCGAGTGTGGAAAAGTGGTGGTAGGAGTTGTGAAATTGTCCATAAGCAATAGACTACTTTACTAGACCGATAGAAAGTTTTATGTGGGAGAGGCATAAGCTAACATACTTTCTCTTCTTGGATCATATGCACTTATGATTGGAACTCTAGCAAGCATCCGCAACTACTAAAGATCATTAAGGTAAAACCCAACCATAGCATTAACATATCAAGTCCCCTTTATCCCATACGCCACAACCCCCTTACTCGGGTTTGTGCTTCTGTCACTCAAGCAACCCACTATAAGCGAATCATGACCGTATTGCAACACCCTACAGCGGGAATCCCTCACGCTTGCGTGACACGGAGAGCACCATAGGACAGCAACATAACCACAAGAAAATTAAACCAATCATAGCAATTCATCAATCACCGACAGGACAACGAAAATCTACTCAGACATCATAGGATGGCAACACATCATTGGATAATAATATGTAGCATAAAGCACCATGTTTAAGTAGAGGGTACAGCAGGTTACGGGAGAGTGGACCGTTGAATATAGATGGGGGAAGGTGATGGAGATGTTGGTGAAGATGGCGGAGGTGTTGGTGTAGTTCGCGGTGATGATGATGTCCCCCGGCGGCGTTCCGGCGCCACCGGAAGCAAGGGGAGAGAGCCCCCCTTCTTCTTCTTCTTCCATGACCTTCTCCCTAGATGGGAGAAGGGCTTCCCCTCTGGTCCTTGACTCCCATGGCGTGGGAGGGACGAGAGCCCCTCCGAGATTGGATCTGTCTCTTTGTCTCTCTCTGTTTCTGCGTTCTCAGATTCTGCCTTTCACCATTTCTTTTATATCTGGAGATCCGTAACTCTGATTGGGGTGAATCTTTCGCCCAGATTTTTCTCATAAAATTAGCTTTCTTGCGGCAAAATAAGAAAGTCAACCGGCTTACAGGGTGCCCACAAGTGTCCAGGGCGCGCCCCCCAGCCTCGTGGCCCCCTGGGGCACCGTCTCACATTGATTCTTCCTCCCAAAAATCACAAATATTCCAAAATAATTCTCCGTCCATTTTAATCCTGTTTGGACTCCGTTTGATATTGGGTTTATGCGAGACATAAAACATGCAATAAATAGGAACTGGCGCTGGGCACTGGATCAATATGTTAGTCCCAAAAATAATATAAAAAGTTGCCAAAAGTATATGAAAGTTGAATAATATTGGCACGGAACAATAAAAAATTATAGATACGACGGAGACGTATCAGTCTAGCTTTGGGTTTCTTCACGGTTGTGGAAACTTTCTTGCCATTCTTTCTTGAAGTTCCCTTTCTTTTCCTTTGCCCCTTTTCTTGAAACTAGTGGTCTTGTTAACCATCAACACTTGATGCTCTTTCTTGATTTCTACCTTCGCTGATTTTAGCACCACAAAGAGCTCGGAATCGTTTTCGTCATCCCTTGCGTATTATAGTTCATCACGAAGTTCCAGTAACTTGGTGAGAGTGACTAGATACTCTATCAATCACTATCTTATATGGAAGATTAAATCCCACTTGATTCAAGCGATTGTAGTACTCAAACATTCTGAGCACATGCTCACTGGTTGAGCTATTCTTCTCCATCTTGTAGGAACAGTACTTGTCAGAGGTCTCATACCTCTCGACTCCGGCATTGAGTCTGAAATACCAATTTCAGCTCTTGGAACATCTTACATGCTCCGTGGCGTTCAAAACGTTTTTGAAGTCCCTGTTCTAATCCATAAAGCATTGTGCACAAAATTATCAAGTATTCATCATATCGAGCTTGCCAAACGTTCATAACGTCTGCATCTGCTCCTGCAACAGGTCTGTCACCTAGCAGTGCATCCAAGACATAATTCTTCTGTGCAGCAATGAAAATAATCCTCAGATCACGGACCCAGTCCGCATCATTGCTACTATCATCTTTCAACTTAGTTTTCTCTAGGAACATATCAAAAATAAACGGGGACCTACATCACAACCTATTGAACTACAAAATAGATATGCAAATACTATCAGGAGTAAGTTCATGATAAATTAAGTTTAATTAATCATATTACTTAAGAACTCCCACTTAGATAGACATCCCTCAAGTCATCTAAATGATACGTGATCCAAATCAACTAAACCATGTCCGATCATCACGTGAGATGGAGTAGTCATCAATGGTGAACATCTCTATGTTGATCATATCTAATACATGATTCACGTTCGACATTTCGGTCTCCAGTGTTCCAAGGCCATGTTTGTACATGCTAGGCTCGTCAAGTTTAACCCGAGTATTCCGCATGTGCAAAACTGTCTTGCACCCGTTGTATGTGGACGTAGAGTCTATCACACCCGATCATCACGTGGTGTCTCGAAACGAAGAACTGGAGAACACTTATACCTTGAATTTTTAGTAAGGGATCATCTTATAATGCTACTGTCGTACTAACCAAAATAAGATGCATAAAAGATAAACAACACATGTAATCAAAATATGTGACATGATATGGCCATCATCATCTTTTGCCTTTGATCTCCATCTGCAAAGCATCGTCATCATCTTCATTGTCACCGGCTTGACACCTTGATCTCCATCATAGCATCATGGTCATCTCGCCAACTACTACTTCTACAACTATCGCTACTGCATAGTGATAAGTAAAGCAATTACATGGTGATTGCATTTCATACAATAAAGCAACAACCATAAGGCTCCTGCCAGTTGCCGGTAACTTTTACAAAACATGATCATCGCATACAATAACTTAATTATATCACATCATGTCTTGACCGTATTACAACACAACATGGCCTGCAAAAACAAGTTAGACGTCCTCTACTTTGTTGTTGCAAGTTTTACGTGGCTGCTACGGGCTTCTAGCAAGAACCGTTCTTTCCTACGCATCAAAACCACAACAATTTTTCATCAAGTGTGATGTTTTAACCTTCAATGGACCGGCCATAGTCAAATTCGATTCAACTAAAGTTGGAGAAACAGACACCCGCCAGCCACCTTTATGCAAAACAAGTTGCATGTCTATCGGTGGAACCGGTCTCATGAACATGGTCATGTAAGGTTGGTCTGAGCCGCTTCATCCAACAATACCGCCGAATCAAAATAAGACATTGGTGGTAAGAAGTATGACTTTTATCGCCCACAACTTTTTGTGTTCTACTCGTGCATATCATCTACGCATAGACCTGGCTCTGATGCCAATATTGTGGAACGTAGCATGCAAATTCAAAAAAAATTACTATGTCCACGCAAGATCTATCTAGGAGATGCATAGAAACGAGAGGGGGAGAGTGTGTCCACGTACCCTCATAGACCAAAACCAGAAGCGTTTGACAACGCGGTTGATGCAGTCGAACTTGTTCTTGTTCCAACCGATCAAGCACCGAACGTACGGCACCTCCGAGTTCTGCACACGTTCAGCTCGATGACGTCCCTTGAACTCTTGATCCGGAAAAGTGTCGAGGGAGGGTTCCATCATCACGACGGCATGGTGACGGTGATGGTGAAGTAATCTGTGCAGGGCTTCGCCTAAGCACTACGTGAATATGACCAAAGGCGTAAACTATGGAGGGGGGCGCCGCACACGGCTAACAATTGTTCGTGTGTGTTCTAGGCGCCCCCTCCCCATGTATATATAGGTGGGAGAGGGAGGGGAGCAGCCTTGGGGCGCCCCAAGTAGGAGGAATCCTACTTGGGGGCCTCCTCCAATTCGGCTTCCCCCTTTCCTTATCTCCGGAGGGGCGAAGGAAAGAGGGGAGAAGGGAAAGGAAGGGCGAATCATATTCCCTCTAGTTCCTTTCCTACTCCCCTTCTCCTTTCTCCACTTAGATCGGCCCATATTGGGGCACACCAGCTCACAAGGGGCTGGTCTGTCCTGCCTTAGGCCCAATAAGGCCCATATCTTTGTCGTTGGGTGCCCGAAACCCCTTCCGGTGACCCGATATGTACCCGGTACCCCCAAAACACTTCTGGTGTCCGAATACTATTGTCCTATATATGAATATTTACCTCTCGACCATTTCGAGACTCCTCGTCATGTCTGTGATCTCATCCGGGACTCCGAACAACATTCGGTCACCAAATCACATAACTCATATAAAACAAAATTGTCATCGAACGTTTAGCGTGCGGACCCTACGGGTTCGAGAAGTATGTAGACATGACCGAGACACCTCTCCGGTCAATAACCAACAGCAGAACCTGGATGCTCATATTGGTCCCCACATATTCTACAAAGATCTTTATCGGTCCACCGTAATGACAACATACATTATTCCCTTTGTCATCGGTATGTTCCTTGCCCGAGATTCGACCGTCAGTATCTTCATACCTAGTTCAATCTCATTACTGGAAAGTCTCTTTACTCATTCTGTAAAGCATCATCCCGCAACTAACTCATTGGTCACATTGCTTGCAAGGCTTATTAGGATGTGCATTACCGAGAGGGCCCAAAGATACCTCTCCGATACTCAGAGTGACAAATCCTAATCTTGACTATGCCAGCCCAACAAACACCTTCGGAGACACCTGTAGAGCATCTTCATAATCACCCAGTTATGTTATGACGTTCGATAGCACACAAGGTGTTCCTCTGGTATTCGGGAGTTGCATAATCTCATAGTTAGAGGAATATGTATAAGTCATGAAGAAAGCAATAGCAATAGAACTTAACAATCATTATGCTAAGATAACAGATGGGTCTTGTCCATCACATCATTCTCCTAATGATGTGATCCTGTTCATCAATTGACAACACATGTCTATGTTCAGAAAACTTAACCATCTTTGATTAACGAGCTAGTCAAGTAGAGGCATACTAGGGACACTTTGTTTTGTCTATGTATTCACACATGTATCAAGTTTCTAGTTAATGAAATTCTAGCATGAATAATAAACATTTATCATGATATAAGGAAATATAAATAACAACTTTATTATTACCTCTAGGGCATATTTCCTTCATCATCCTCACCTTAGTATCTCTCATCTTTCTCGAGATATCTTTTTTCGATGAAATTCTCAAGATACCATTTTTCCGATAAAATTCTCGAGATACCATTTTTTTTGATCAAATTCTCGAGATATCATTAGTTTTTACACATGCGGTTACTCCTACATGGGTCAATCACAACAGGTGTTTTGTAAAAAAAATGCATCTTGATGTTCCGTGCAATGCACGGGCATCTTGCTAGTCCTAAAAATAACACATGGCAAAATTCCACGGAGAACGAGGGATTTGAATGTGCTGGGAGGGGCTGTTTGGATCTTGGCCGGGGTAGCCAAAATATTGGCGACCCTTTTGTCCACTGGTGCCTTTGCCACCGATGACGAGGAATGGCTCAGGTGCTCATGCATCCTCCAGCGCGCGCATTGGAGACGAGGTCGCACGAGTTGTGCTTTTTTGTCCCACCACGCTGCCCGAGCCGGCCGCAGAGACCGACCGACGACCCACAAATTACATCATCCAACCCTAGCGGCACACATTCTGACAGCAACTCCACCAACCGGACGAAATTCATGCAATCACGGAGATATTTCATATAAACAATGATGGAATTCATATAAAATATCGTATTTTCATACAAATATGACGGATTTCATTACATTCAAATCAACTAAGCGGTGCTAGTTCTCGACAGCACAGGTATAATAATACCTAGCCTAAATGGCTGCCCGCCGATCGATTTGTGTTCCTCATGTCCGGCAGCACGATCAGCGAACTGCCGGGAGCCCCGGAGGTATATGCTTCAGTGCAAAGGACGGCTCGCTTCCCCACTGCCCAACTGACATCGTTGGCTGATGCCCAAGATGGAGGTGGAAAGGGGCTTCTCCGCTTCCGTGGAGCCCATGCGGGGTCGACGAAGGTCCTCGCAACAAAAGGATCCAGCAAGACACCTGTTGTGTACGCCAGCGTCGCCTCCGCAGTGGCCTTCATGGACCCAAGCGGCAGCGGCCTCCCGTGTTCTACTTCTCCTCGATGATGGCAGTGGACGTGGAGGCGCTGGCCACCGACTCGTCGGTCTCCGTGCACCCAGCTTCTCTCTCTGCTTGCATGGCATGGACACCGGCATGGGAGTCTCGGCCATAGAAACGGGAGACGCGGTCGCGGACACGGGAGGCGATGTACGAGGCAGCGGCGTGGACGGCACCGACGACGCTCGTGCGCCGCTCCTTGCCGAGCTGCCCTGGAGCGGCGAGTTACTGAACCACGCGCCAGCTTGGGGCAGCAACTGGCTCCGTCGGGCGAGGGGAGGGAGATGGATCAGCGAGCTGCATAGCTCGTATTTGGTGGGCTCGGCGGGCCACCCAGCTGGCTTGGATGCGGGATTACTAGTATTCGCAAGCCATTGTAAGAGTGGACAAAATGGTGAAGGAGGAGATATGGGAGCGGCGGAGGTGTGCGATTCTTGGCCGGCGTCTGGCCTCGTTTAAATAGGAGATTAAATAGACGGCGGACAGGAGGAGCTTGGCCGGTGTTGCTTTTAATGCTGACCCGGTCATGAACGGACGTGTGCCTAGAGTGGGTTTCTCGGCTTCCATACGGGTTTCATGGAGGCGTTTGAATGCGGCAAGGAGGCGTGTTCAGCCGGGCGTGCAGCAAGCGGCGCCCTCGACTCTAACGTACGACACCGCGCCGTTCTTCCATTGACGTGTGGGCTCTTTGGGTACCTGGCCTACATGTCAGTGACCCAACGCAGGTAGCGCATGGCTGAGGAGCTTCTGGTGGGCCAGGGCGGTCAGAAGCGGGCATTTCATAAACCGATGATTGTTCATTGAGTGTGATGTCATCTATTTCATGTAAATAATTAAACCTACTATATAATGTAAGAGAATTTTAAAATTTTAATATATACGTTGCTAGCCCGTTCGATACCTTGTGATTCATAAAGACCGCTGCAAACATCAATGTTCTCCTTATAGCAGATGAGATTGATTAATACCCGTAACAACCATGTCCTTAACAAAGGGTGCATGCACGTATATGTTGAGCGTGTGTCTTGCGTCGTGTGATGTGTGCATGCAAGCGTGCGAGTGTTGCGTGGGTGCATGTGTACGTTTCAGTGTTGCATGCATGTGTGCGTGTGTGTGTTCGTGAGTGCACGTGTACGTGTCAGTGTTGCACGCCTGCATCCGTGCGTGTGTTCGTGAGTGCATGTGTACGTGTCAGTGTTGCACGCCTGCATGCATGCGTGTGTTCGTGCGAGTGTTGCGTGCGTGCATGTGTACGTGCGGGGTGAGGCTACACGTCAGTCGACTGAGTTTTTCATATCTGGTCATTCGATTTTCCAGCCGTTGGATACGAAATCATGGGCAGGCGGTTTGTCTTCAACCTCCACCAGCCTGAGCCGCCAGCCACCACCAGCCGAACCGTCGGCCCGCGCCGCCTCACCGCCCCGCCCGCCCCGGAACCACTCTCCACGGCTGTCCACCGCCGCCCCGGCCATCCCTCTACCCCCCCCCCCCCCCGCGTCGAGCTTTTTCTCCGATGATCCCCACGCCACCGCCCAATCACCACCCATCCCCCCACCACCGGCGACTGCCAACCAGAGGTCTGACGACTTTGAATCCCCACCGACCACTAATTTATTACCATTTCTGTCTTTCATATATGCTGTTGTGGGTGGGCCCTATGGTAATGTCTTGTTGCTGAATGTGGACCGTTTGGTGGTCAATTGATCATGTCATCAACAAATTGCGGAGCTGTATGGTGAGCCAGTGACCATATGATCACCCTAAAATGTATTTTATTAACACAGTACAGACTCAAACTACCATTTCTTTCTTTCATATACGCATTGACAGGTGGGCCCCACGGTTACGCTCGCCGATGGAAGGTTTGACTGGTCAATTGATTGTGTCATCAACAAAATACGGAGTTGTACGGGTGAGCCAGTGATTGTATAATCACGACATGTATTTTTTAACACGGTACAGATGGAAGCGCTCATATATATGCGCAAGCACTCACCGCTATAAGCGCACACACGCAGACCCTACCCCTGTGAGCACCTTCGAGAGAGCGAGCCAGCATATGATCTTGAGATTTTACGAAGTCACCATAGGTCCCTCGTAGTCGACGGGAACGTCTCCTCGCACTGAATGCACATCGCCAGAAAATACTGAAATTAACCCAAGATAAATGCGACCACCAAGACTTTAACCCTGGTGGGCTCAGAAAACCACTGTCCTCCTAACCATCCAATCACAGGTTGGTTAGCACCACAAAATGTATGTGGTGACTGTGATGAGCTTATTCTAAAGTCCAGTGACCATATCGTGCTTTCGCTTCAAATACAATGACCGTAAGTGTCGTATACGGAGCACGCATCAAATACAATGTCCGTTAGTGTCATCAACAATATACGGAGACGTATCGTGATCTAGATATTGTATGATCACCACAAGAACGTATATGGTGACTGTACTGAGCATATTTTGAAGTCTAGTGACCGTATAGTGCTTTCTCTTGAAATACAGTGACTATCACGCGTGAATTTGTCAGGGGCATGCATACTTTTAGAGGGCCGAGAGATAGTTTGTGTGCGTACGTGAAAGTGGTGTAGAAAGAGGGGGTGTCCGGTGGACACAAGGAGAGATATGTCCTTCGTTTCTCTTTCCCGTGACTGATATTTTAGGAGAAAATATAAACATTCACAATGCAGAACAAATATTTTTGGATGCACCATGCAATTAACTTTCATGTATAACATTGTACTATTGTATATGATTATTTTCTTAGTGGTCGATTACGTGTGTGGTGTGGTGGGCACATCATTTATAGTTGGGGTGGGCACATCATTTCTAGTTGTGGTGGGTCAACATGAGGAATCAAGGGTCGGTTCCATCCTGCGCCACATAGGGTGGACCATGACGCATTATACGAAGACCCATGTGGAGGACTCAGCGTAAAAGAAGAAGCTACCAGAGTCGTGGAGGACTCTATCCCCACTAAAGATAAGCGACTATATATGATTTGTAACCCTAGGCCCCGAGTATGTTATAGAAGCCCAAGGGCTAGTTCGTCGATAGTATACGCACATGCATAATGCCTGGCATTCACGTGTACTTTGTATACACCCCTATCACTAATATACAGTACCAGGAGTAGGCTTTTTCCTCAACTACAAGGGCCCGGACTTGGGTAAAACTTTTCCTCGTATTACCATCCAGCCTAATAGTCAGGGATATCCTACCGAATGATCTAATGGAATTATATCTTCCAACTACTAAGAGAGAGGTGTGTCTGTGGGTGCAATGTGTGCGAGAGAGGCCTAAAGATAATCTGCATGCGGGAGACACGTAGGCACATATATTTGCATATAGAGGGCTAGTAGAGGTCGTACGTGTGCATATATGCATATGAGAGAAATAATGTTTTCCAACTGAGATTAGTGAAAAGAGTGTACATAGTAGTCAGAAAGAGAGAGGGAGATATATAGAGTGTGTGTGTGTGTGAGACACCCCGACACCCCGCGAGATATTGTCAGCATGTGTGAGAGAGAAATGTCGATGTGTATAAAGTGTGTGCACTTATGAGTTAGATAGAGAGATATATAGCGCGTGTGTGAGAATGGGTCGAGGCATAGTGCATCTACGTGTAAAAGGCGGTTCTACGCATTAAATTAAAATATAAATGGCATTATTATTTTTGGATGAGATCATGAATTTTGCAATTTGCGTATGAACGAAAATCGATCTATCAGACACCCATACTATATTGAATTCTAGCATGTGCATGTGTTTATTTCATATTATCAATCCATAGAGTGAGAGCGGTTTGAAATACAGGCAATGCATTGCTTTTGCAATTCATATATAAACATTAATTAGTGCACTCCATGTTGTTAGTGTGAAGCACTTTATACATTTGTCACTTACATGGATACATTCCAAATTGCTAGCTACGAAAGAGAATACATGTTGAATTCAACATAAAGGGGGTTTCGAAGATTCGAATTCATAGCAAGTGCATTCACCTATTTGAATCCAAGATAACGGCATTTGTAAATCAGATCTAAAACGGGGCATCAATCTTTGTTGTGCATTTGAACATGCTATATATTCATACGCATGTCTAACTATTTTTTTACAACCAAGGAGATTATGTGTGGAACCATGCATGAATTGAGGTAAGTTGCATATTTTTTAATATATACTTGTGTACACTGTATATTCAAATGTACCCCCTCCATTCCAAAATAATCGTAGTTTTAGGATTTTCGAGAGTCGAGATTTGTGAAGTTTGACAAATCCTGAAAGTTCAATTCAAGAGAACCGAAAATGTTAATGATTCTACTCCCAAATATTGAACGAAGCGCCAAATAAGCCTCTGGTCACCCGAAACCGCGCGAGACTAATGTTTGGTGGTAGGAAATTATTGTCCTGACTCTGGCCCGTGTAGCCTATCGGCCCGATGTCCAAAGGTCTAAACCGGGGTAGGTTTAACTTCACCAAGACGCCAGTCTCAACCGCCTCCGAGAAGCATTCATACGTCGTGGGCGCCTAAACAACCATGCGCTCAACACAAATCTATCCCGCCCACCATTTGGGACACCTGATATTACTGTCCTACCCCTATCCCGCAATATGTCTGAAACTTTAGATGGGGGCAAAGTTTGTAACTTTCCCCAAATTTCAAACAAGCGCGTCCGAAATCAAAACATTGTTCCCCCTTAGTTCCCCCTACCTCCGTTTCCCCATTCATACTCCATGGGTGCCAAAACACGCTCTAGACCAGCAACCCCAGCCTCCTCCGTCCTCCACTCCATCACGCCCAATCCACCACCGCCCTCGTCCATCACGACGGAGCCGGTACCCCGACGTCGTCGTCCAATGCAACCGCAACACCCTCAAGGACTTAGCAGCTGAAGCCAAGGCAGAGCTGCCTCCACGATGCCGACGCCGACGTGCGCCGTACCAGAACCACTTCGACCATCCTGTCCTGCGCCTCACGGCTGCCGCTCCACTATCGCAACCGTCCACCGCACCGGAGTTGTTCCCGCTACACCGTCGTTTGCCACCTCAGATCTGGTTCCCCGCCGCCGACAGACGGCCACCGCACCAAACTCAACAACTTGGCCATGGGTTCGTCTAAGGCTCCATCGTCCTCCACAACTTCCCGTTTCCAGCAAACCACAAGAAGATCGTTGGAAAAACAGAAGGAGGACACAGCACTGCCAGCAGAAAGAGGTATTCCTCTTCCCTTATTCATGCAAATCTTACGTCTCTTCTCACACTGTATTCATCCCACGAAAGAAACTAGTTGAGCGCTTCTTAGTGCATCTTCTTTGTGATACTAAACGCACAAGGTTTCCTCTCATTTACTTTTTCACCTTGTCTAGAGGTCAGTAGCCCGCCTGGATTTCAATTGAGGGTCTGTCGAATCGCAACTAAAAGAAGCAGCACCCGCTTAGGCGCGCGGAGCACCTAGTCTGCCTATTCACCGGGAAAGCAGTGCATCAGTGCGTATCATAGGTGTGTGGGGCGCAGGAGCTGCTTGCGCCCGATCTGGAGGTCGGCGAGGCTTGAAGGGATGGCCGGGGCGGTGCCAAGCACCACGGTGCGGTGATGTTGAGGGGAGGGCGGAGGCAGGGGACTAGGCCGGTGGTCGCTGGTGTTTCGAGGAAGATCGTAACACTGACTGGCTGGAGGTAGATGAAGACGATATGCCTATTCTTTGTACATCGGACGGAGCAGAAAAAATGGACTGACCTATTTGTTTTCAGTCGACTGTTATTTTCATAGGACCACACCTTGTGGTGTGCTAGAGGAGCATCTACATTTGCCAGCCATCCCTGTGCTCATATTTTGAAATCCTAGAATCTAGTAATTTCGTATGACATGCATGTTGTAGAGCTATCATATGTCTCCCATCATTTATTTCTCACCGACCTGCTATCTGCTACTTTTACACTGTACTACTTGTGCACACACTTCACTCATACTCACACTACTGTTTTTTATGCATGTGTATTTCAGACTCTGACGCAGTGTTGATGAATACACAAAAGAAAAGACAGAGGTCGCTCCAGTGTAATTTGAAGATAAGCACTAAGCGTTTTAGCGCTCTAAAGGGTGTAGTGTCAGCAGATGGAGACAGTAAACGTAGCTCTGCAGTTGATGATCTCAATTGCCACACACAACCATCCCAGGTGCTTGCTTTATCTTCACGTTGTCAAATGTGGTTGCATGTTGCATATGGTGTCTAGCTTGTATTGCTTCCAATTTGGTTAAATTGCATCTGCTTACTTTACACAATGTACCTTTGATAATGACATGCCTTCCTGTTTTTGATACATACTACATATGTCTATTAACCATGTTCGTACATCAAACTAATGCTCTTTTGTATCCCTCATCAATCACTTATGATGAGACAGTCACCCCACTGGGTTACTGTGATATGCGCTACTCGTTTAAAGAGTGCAGTGTCATCCTCCCCACATGATTTTCAAGAAACAGCAAGGCTAAATGAAGATAGTCAATGTAGCTCTCTAGTTGATGACCGCAATTCCCCTACACCACCATCGCAGGTGCTTGCTCTTACTTGGCAGTGTGATATGTGGTTGCATGTTGCATATGGTGTCTACCTTGTAATGCTTCTAATTAGGGTAAATTTCATCTGATTAGTTAACACATTATACCTGTGTGCCTTCATGCTTTTGGTACATACTACGTATTTCTAGTAACCATGTTCTTACATCAAACTACTTTTCTTGTGTATCCCTCATCAATCACTTCTGACGAGACACCTTCAAGTTGATAGTGTAATATTGGTTGCATCTTGCATATCATTTCAAACCTGTATTGCCTCTAATTAGTTGAAGTTCCATTTATAATGAGACACATCTAACTTGGGTAGAGTGATTTTGGTTGGATCTTTCATATGGTGTCTAGATTGCATTGCTTCCAATTTGTTGAAATGCCTTCTGCTTAGGAGTTTTCGTACATATTCCATCCTCCTACAATATGTTGCCATACATAAAAGTTGTGTTCGTCAGTATCATGCATCAATGAATTTGGAAGTGTGAATTTTATTCCTTTTTCTTGTGTGTTTACTTGACAAAAAAAGCAAAATCTAAAAGGACAAAGGCATGGAATGATGGTGTTCCTCTGGAGCAACCAAAACAGATGATCTCTGTAGATTCTCCTGCTACTCTTATTGCAGTGCAAGTTCCAAATCTCATCTCCCCTACTCCATAACCCCAGGTGCTTGCTCTAACATGGTAGTGTGATATCTGGTTGCATGTTGCATATGGTGCCTAGCTTGTATTGCTCCTAATTTGTTAAATTGCATCTCCTTAGCTTACACGTTATACATGTGAATAGGACACGCCTTCCTGTTTTTGGTACATACTACATATGCCTATCACACCATGTTCTTACATCAAACTACTGTTCTTGTGTATCCTGCATCTATCGCTTATGATGAGACATTCACGCCCGTGGGTTAGTATGAGACGTGCTACTCTTATAAAGAGTGCAGTTTTATCCTCTCACATGATTCTCAAGAAACAACAAGCCTAAATGAAGATATTGAACGTAGCTCCGTACTAGAAGACTGCACTTCCCCTACACCACCATCGTAGATGCTTGCTCTAACTTCGCAGTGTGATATGTGGCTGCATGTTGCATACGTTGTCTAGCTTGTAATGCTTCTAATTAGGGTAAATTGCATCTCCTTAGTTTACACATTATACCTGTGAATATGAAATGCCTTCCTATTTTTAGTACACACTACATCTATCTGTTAACCATGTTCTTACATGAAACTACCTCTCTTATGTATCCTGCATCAAGCACTTACAATGAGACACCTTTATTCGTTGCATATTGCATATTATTTCTAGCCTGTTGCCATGTATTGCTTCTAATTTGGTCAAATACATTTGTTAGGACACCCTTTTAATTTGGCAGAGTGATATTGGTTTCATCTTTTGTATGGTTTCTAGCTTGCATTGCTTCTAACTAGTTCAAACACCATGTGCTTAGTTTACACATTATACATCATACATGTCAATATGTCATGCCGTCCTGTTTTTCATACATATTCCATCCTCCTATCATGCGGTTGCCTTACATGAAAGTAGTGTTCATCAGTATCATGCATCAATGAGTTCTAAAGAGAAAATTTTATTCCTTTTTCTTGTGGGTTTGACTTGACAAGCCAAAATCAAAAAATAGGAATGAAAAGAGTAAGGAAGGCGATGACGGTGGTCCTCTGTGAAGGAAATATGCCCTAGAGGCAATAATAAAGTTATTATTTATTTCCTTATTTCATGATAAATATTTATTATTCATGCTAGAATTGTATTAACCAGAAACATAATACATGTGTGAATACATAGACAAACATAGTGTCACTAGTATGCCTCTACTTAACTAGCTCGTTGATCAAAGATGGTTGAGTTTCCTAGCCATAGACATGAGTTGTCATTTGATTAATGGGTTCACATCATTAGGAGAATGGGACCAAACATGGTTTAGTATGTTGCTATGGCTTTCTTCATAACTTATACATGTTCCTATGACTATGAGATTATGCAACTCCCGTTTACCGGAGGAACACTTTGTGTGCTACCAAACGTCACAACGTAACTGGGTGATTATAAAGGAGCTCTACAGGTGTCTCCAAAGGTACATGTTGAGTTGGCGTATTTCGAGATTAGGATTTGTCACTCCGATTGTCGGAGAGGTATCTCTAGGCCCTCTCAGTAATGCACATCACTATAAGCCTAGCAAGCAATGTAGCTAATGAGTTAGTTGCAGGATGATGCATTACGTAACGAGTAAAGAGACTTGCTGGTAACGAGATTGAACTAGGTATTGAGATACCGACGATCGAATCTCGGGCAAGTAACATACCGATGACAAAGGGAAAAACATATGTTGTCATGCGGTTTGACCGATAAAGATCTTCATAGAATATGTGGGAGCCAATATGAGCATCCAGGCTCCGCTATTGGTCATGTCTACATAGTTCTCGAACCCGTAGGGTCCGCAGCTTAAAGTTCGGTGACGATCGGTATTATGAGTTTATGTGTTTTGTTGTACCGAAGGTAGTTCGGAGTCCCGGATGAGATCGGGGACATGACGAGGAGTCTCTAAATGGTCGAGACGTAAATATCAATATATTGGACGACTATATTCTGACTTCAGAAAGGTTCCGAGTGATTCGGGTATTTTTCGGAGTACCGGTAGTTACGGGAATTCGCCAGGGAGTATATGGGCGTTATTGGGCCATACGGGAATAGAGGAGAGAGGCCAAAAGGACGGAGGCGCCCCTCTGGTCCGAATTGGACAAGGGGTGCAGCCCCCTTTTCCTTCTCCCTCTCCCCCTCTTTCCTTCTCTCCTTCTCCGGAAAGAAAAGGGGAATCCTACTAGGACTTGGGAGTCCTAGTAGGACTCCCCACCCTTGGCGCGCCCTCCTCCTAGGCCGGCCGCCTCCCCCTTGCTCCTTTATATACGGGGGCAGGGGCACCTCTAGACACAACAATTGATCTCTTGATGTCTTAGCCGTATGCGATGCCCCCCTCCACCATATTCCACCTCGGTAATATCGTAGCGGTGCTTTGGCGAAGCCCTGCGTCGGTAGCATCATCGACACCGTCATCACGCCGTCGTGCTGACGGAACTCCCCCGCAAAGCTCTGCTGGATCGAAGTCCGTGGGACAATCGAGCTGAACGTGTGCTGAACTCGGAGGTGTCGTACGTTCGGTACTTGATCGGTCGGATCGTGAAGATGTACGACTACATCAACTGCATTGTGCTAACGCTTCTGCTTTCGGTCTACGAGTGTACATGGACAACACTCTCCCCTCTCGTTGCTATGCATCACCATGATCTTGCGTGTGCGTAGGAATTTTTTTGAAATTACTACGTCCCCAATAGTGGCATCCGAGCCTGGTTTTATGCGTAGATGTTATATGCATGAGTAGAACACAAGTGAGTTGTGGGAAATACAAGTCATACTGCTTACCAGCATGTCATACTTCGGTTCGGCGGTATTGTTAAATGAAGCGGCCCGGACCGACATTACGCGTACGCTTACGCGAGACTGGTTCTACCGACGTCCTTTGCACATAGGTGGCTAGTGGGTGTCAGTTTCTCCAACTTTAGTTGAACCGAGTGTGGCTATGCCCGGTCCTTGAGAAGGTTAAAACAACACTAACTTGACGAACTATCATTGTGGTTTTGATGCGTAGGTAAGAACGGTTCTTGCTCAGCTCGTAGCAGCCACGTAAAACTTGCAACAACAAAGTAGAGGACGTATAACTTGTTTTTGCAGGCCATGTTGTGATGTGATATGGTTAAGACGTGATGCTATATTTTATTTTATGAGATGATCATGTTTTCTAACCGAGTTATCGGCAACTGGCAGGAGCCATATGGTTGTCGCTTTATTGTATGCAATGCAATCGCCCTGTAATTGCTTTACTTTATCACTAAGCGATAGCGATAGTCGTAGAAGGAATAGGTGGCGAAACGACAATGATGCTACGATGAAGATCAAGGTTTCACGCCGGTGATGATGGTGATCATGACGGTGCTTCGGAGATGGTGATCACAAGCACAAGATGATGATGGACATATCATATCACTTATATTGGTTGCATGTGATGTTTATCCTTTATGCATCTTATTTTGCTTTGATTGACGGTAGCATTATAAGATGATCTCTCACTAAATTTCAAGGTATAAGTGTTCTCCCTGAGTATGCACCATTGCGAAAGTTCTTCGTGCTGAGACACCACGTGATGATTGGGTGTGATAGGCTCTACGTTCAAATACAATGGGTGCAAAACAGTTGCACACGCGGAATACTCAGATTAAACTTGACGAGCCTAGCATATACAGATATCGCCTCGGAACACTGAGACCGAAAGGTCAAGCGTGAATCATATAGTAGATATGATCAACATAATGATGTTCTCCATTGAAAACTACTCCATCTCACGGGATGATCGGACATGGTTTAGTTGATTTGGATCATGTGATCACTTAGATGATTAGAGGGATGTCTATCTAAGTGGGAGTTCTTAAGTAATATGATTAATTGAACTTTAATTTATCATGAACTTAGTCCTGATAGTATATTACAAATTATGTTGTAGATCAATAGCTCGGGTGTTGCTTCCCTATGTTTATTTTGATATGTTCCTAGAGAAAAACTATGTTGAAAGATGTTAGTAGTAATGATGCGGATTGGATCCATGATCTGAGGATTATCCTCATTGTTGTACAGAAGAATTATGTCCTTGATGCACCGCAAGGTGACGGACCTATTGCAGGAGCAAATGCAGACGTTACGAACGTTTGGCTAGCTCAATATGATGACTACTTGATAGTTTAGTGCACCATGCTTAACAGCTTAGAATCGGGACTTCAAAGACGTTTTGAACGTCATGGACCATATGAGATGTTCCAGGAGTTGAAGTTAATATTTCAAGAAAATACCCGAGTTGAGAGATATGAAGTCTCCAACCAGTTCTATAGCTAAAAGATGGAGGAGAATTTCTCAACTAGTGAGCACGTGCTCAGATTGTCTGGGTACTACAATTACTTGAATCAAGTGGGAGTTAATCTTCCAGATAATGTAGTGATTGACAGAGTTCTCTAGTGATCATCACCAAGTTACTGGAACTTCGTGATGAACTATAGTATGCAAGGGATGACGAAAACGATTCTCGAGCTCTTCGTGATGTTGAAATCGACGAAGGTAGAAATCAAGAAAGAGCATCAAGTGTTGATGATTGACCAGACTACTAGTTTCAAGAAAAGGGCAAAGGGAAAGAAAGGGAACTTCATGTAGAATGGCAAGCAAGTTGTCACTTCCATGAAAAAGCCCAAAGCTAGACTAAAGCCTGAAACTGAGTGCTTCTACTACAAAGGAAATGGTCACTAGAAGCGGAAATGCCCTGAATATTTGGTAGATAAGAAGGATGGCAAAGGGAACAAGGGTATATTTGATATACAGGTTATTGATGTGTACCTTACTAGTGTTTATAGTAACCCCTAGGTATTTGATACTTGTTCGGTTGCTAAGATTAGTAACTCGAAACAGGAGTTACAGAATAAACAGAGACTAGTTGAGGGTGAAGTGACGATGTGTGTTGGAAGTGGTTCCAAGATTGATATGATCATCATCGCACACTCCGTATTTTTTCGAGATTAGTGTTAAACCTAAATAAATGTTATTTGGCGTTTGCGTTGAGCATTAATATGATTTGATCATGTTTATTGCAATACGATTATTCATTTAAAGTCAAAGAATAATTGTTGTTCTATTTACATGAATAAAACCTTCGATGGTCATACACCCAATGAAAATAGTTTGTTGGATCTCGACCGTAGTGATACACATATTCATAACATTGATGCCAAAAGATGCAAAGTTTATAATGATAGTGCAACTTATTTGTGGCACTGTCGTTCGGGTCATATCGGTGTAAAGTGCATGAAGAAACTCCATAAAGATGGATTTTTGGAATCACTTGGTTATGAATCATTTGATGCTTGCGAACCGTGCCTTTTGGGCAAGATGACAAAAACTCCGTTCTCCTGAACAATGGAACGAGCTACTGATTTGTTGGAAATAATACATACTGATGTATGCGGTTCAATGAGTGTTGATGCTCGTGGCGGATATCGTTATTTTCTGACCTTCACAGATGATTTGAGCAGATATGGGTATATCTACTTAATGAAACATAAGTGAAACATTTGAAAAGTTCAAAGAATTTCAGAGTGAAGTGGAAAATCATCATAACAAGAAAATAAAGTTTCTACGATCTGATCATGGAGACAAATATTTGAGTTACAAGTTTGGTCTTCATTTGAAACAATGTGAAATAGTTTAGCAACTCACGCTACCCGGAACACCACAACGTAATGGTGTGTCAGAATGTCATCATCATACTTTACTAGATACTGTGTGATCCATGATGTATCTTACCGATTTACCACTATCGTTTTGGGGTTATGCATTAGAGACAGCTGCATTCACTTTAAATAGGGCACCATCAAAATTCGTTGAGACGACGCCTTATGAACTGTGGTTTGGCAAGAAACCATTGTTGCTTCTTAAAGTTTGGGGCTGCGATGCTTCTGTGAAAAAGTTTCAACCTGATAAGCTCGAACCCAAATCGGAGAAGTGTGTCTTCATAGAATACCCAAAGGAAACTATTGGGTACACATTCTATCACAGATCTGAAGGCAAGTTAGTCATTGCTAAGATGGATCCTTTCTAGGGAAGGAGTTTCTCTCGAAAGAAGTGAGTGGGAGGAAAGTAGAACTTGATGAGGTAACTATACCTGCTCCCTTATTGGAAAGTAGTACATCACAGAAATCAGTTCCTGTGATTCCTACACCAATTAGTGAGGAAGCTAATGATGACGATCATGAAGCTTCAGATCAAGTTACTACCGAACCTCGTAGGTCTTCCAGAGTAAGATCCGCACTAGAGTGGTACGGTAATCCTGTTCTAGAAGTCATGTTACTAGACCATGATGAACCTATGAACTATGAGGAAGCGATGATGAGCCCAGATTCCGTGAAATGGCTTGAAGGCCATGAAATCTGAGATAGGATTCATGTATGAGAACAAAGTGTGGACTTTGGTGGACTTGCCCGATGATCGGCAAGCCATAGAAAATAAATGGATCTTCAAGAGGAAGACGGATGTTGATAGTAGTGTTACTACCTACAAAGCTCGACTTGTCGCAAAAAGGTTTTCGACAAAGTTCAAGGAGTTGACTACAATGAGATTTTCTCAACTGTAGAGATGCTTAAATCTATCTGAATCATGTTAGCAATTGCCACATTTTATGAAATCTGGCAAATGGATGTCAAAACTGCATTCTTTAATGGATTTGTTAAAGAAGAGTTGTATATGGTGCAACCAGAAGGTTTTGTCGATCCTAAAGGTGCTAACAAAAATGTGCAAGCTCCAATGATCCATCTATGGACTGGTGCAAGCATCTCGGAGTTGCAATATACGCTTTGATGAGTTGATCAAAGCATATGGTTTTATACATACTTTTGGAGAAGCCTGTATTTACAAGAAAGTGAGTGGGAGCTCTGTAGCATTTCTAAAACTATATGTAGATGACATTTTTTTGATTGGAAATAATATAGAAATTCTGGATAGCATAAAAGGATACTTGAATAAGAGATTTCTCAAAGAAATACCTCGGTGAAGCTGCTTACACATTGAGCATCAAGATCTATAGAGATAGATCAAGACGCTCTATAAGATTTTTCAATGAGTACATACCTTGATAAGATTTTGAAGTAGTTCAAAATAGAATAGTCAAAGAAGGAGTTCTTGCCTGTGTTGTAAGGTGTGAAGTTGAGTAAGACTCAAAAACCCGACTATGGCAGAAAGTAGAAAGAGAATGAAAAGTCATTCCCTATGCCTCAGTCATAGGTTCTATAAAGTATGCTATGCTGTGTACCAGACCTATTGTATACCTTGATCTGAGTTTGGCAAGGAAGTACAATTTTGATCTAAGAATAGATCACTGGACATCAGTCAAGAATATCCTTAGTGAGGACTAAGGAAATATTTCTCGATTATGGAGGTGATAAAAGAGCCCGTTGTAAAGAGTTACATCGCTGCAAGCTTTTACACCAATCCAGATGACTCTAAGTCTCAATCTGGATACATATTGAAAGTGGGAGCAATTAGCTAGAGTAGCTTCGTGCAGAGAATTGTAGAAATAGAATATTTGCAAAATACGTACGGCTCTGAATGTGACAGACCCGTTGACTAAACTTCTCTCACAAGCAAAACATGATCATACCTTAGTACTCTTTGGGTGTTAATCACATAGCAATGTGAACTAGATTATTGACTCTAGTAAACCCTTTGGGTGTTGATCACATGACGATGTGAACTATGGGTATTAATCACATACAGATGTGAATATTGGTGTTAAATCACATAGCGATGTGAACTAGATTATTGACTCTAGTGCAAGTGGGAGACTGAAGGGAATATGCCCTAGATGCAATAATAAATTTATTATTTATTTCCCTATTTCACGATAAATGTTTATTGTTCATTCTAGAATTTTACTAACTGGAAACATAATACATGTGTGAATGCATAGACAAACATAGTGTCACTAGTATGCCTCTACTTTACTAGCTCGTTGATCAAAGATGGTTGAGTTTCCTAGCCATAGACATGAGTTGTCATTTGATTAACAGGATCAAATCATTAGGAGAATGATGTGATTGACTTGACCCATTCCGTTAGCTTAGCACTTGATCGTTTAGTATGTTGCTATTGCTTTCTTCATGACTTATACATGTTCCTATGACTATGAGATTATGCAACTCCCGTTTACGGAGGAACACTTTGTGTGCTACCAAACATCACAACGTAACTGGGTGATTATAAAGGAGCTCTACAGGTGTCTCCAATGGTACATGTTGAGTTGGCGTATTTAAAGATTTGGATTTGTCACTCCGATTGTTGGAGAGGTATCTCTGGGCCCTCTCGGTAATGCACATCACTATAAGCCTTGCAAGCAATGTAGATAATGTGTTAGTTGCGGGATGATGCATTACGTAACGAGTAAAGAGACTTGCCAGTAACGAGATTGAACTAGGTATTGAGATACCGACGATCGAATCTCGGGAAAGTAACATACCGACGACAAAGGGAACAACATATGTTGTTATGCGGTTTGACCGATAAAGATCTTCATAGAATATGTGGGAGCCAATATGAGCATCCAGGTTCTGCTATTGGTTATTGACCGGAGACGTGTCTCGGTCATGTCTACATAGTTCTCGAACCCGTAGGGTCCGCAGCTTAAAGTTTGGTGACATGTATTATGAGTTTATGTGTTTTGATGTACAGAAGGTAGTTCGGAGTCCCGGATAAGATCGGGGACATGACGACGAGTCTCGAAATTGTTGAGAAGTAAAGATCGATATAGTGGCCTACTATATTCGGACTTCGGAAAGGTTCCGAGTGATTCGGGTATTTTTCGGAGTACCGGAGAGTTTCGGGAATTCCCGGGGGAGTATATGGGCCTTATTGGGCCATACGGGAATAGAGGAGAGAGGCCAAAAGGAAGGAGGCGCCCCGCCCCCTCTGGTCCGAATTGGACAAGGGGTGCAACCCCCTTTTCCTTCTCCCTCTCCCCTATTTCCTTCTCTCCTACTCCGGAAAGGAAAGGGGAATCCTACTAGGACTTGGGAGTCCTAGTAGGACTCCCCACCCTTGGCGCGCCCTCCTCCTAGGCCGGCTGCCTCCCCCTTGCTCCTTTATATACGGGGGCAGGGGGCATCTCTAGACACAACAATTGATCTCTTGATCTCTTAGCCGTGTGCAGTGCCCCCCTCCACCATATTCCACCTTGGTAATATCATAGCGGTGCTTAGGCGAAGCCATGCGTCGGTAGCATCATCGACACCGTCATCACGCCGTCGTGCTGATGGAACTCTACCGCAAAGCTCTGCTGGATCGGAGTCCGTGGGTCGTCATCGAGCTGAACGTGTGTTGAACTCGGAGGTGTCGTACGTTCGTTACTTGATCGGTCGGATCGTGAAGACGTACGACTACATGAACCACATTATGCTAACGCTTCCGCTTTCAGTCTACGAGGGTACGTGGACAACACTCTCCCCTCTCGTTGCTATGCATCACCATGATCTTGCGTGTCCGTCCGGAATTTTTTTGAAATTACTACGTTCCCCAACACTCTGTGGCAACGTAAATGGAGCATCTGTATGGATTCTCCTTGTACTGCAAGTGCATTACAAGTTCCAAGTCTCCGCTCCCCTACTCCACCGTCGAAGGTGCTTGCTCTAACTTGGCAGTGTGATATCTGGTTGCATGTTGCATATGGTGTCTAGCTTGTATTGCTCCTAATTAGTGTAAATTGCATCTGCTTAGCTGACACATGATACATGTCAATATGACACGCTTTCGTATTTTTTGTACATACTATATATGTCTATCACACCATGTTCTTACATGAAACTACTCTTCTCGTGTATCCCGCATCATTCACTTATTATAAGGCACCTTTAAGTCACCAATGTGATATTGGTTATGTCTTGCATATGATTCTAGCATGTACTGCTTCTAATTTGATGAAATGCCAGACAGTTTGAACTTGGCAAAGTGATATTGGTTGCATCTTTCATACGGTGTCTAGCTTTCAGTGCTTCCAATTTGTTGAAATGCCTTCTGCTTAGTTACCATATTAGGCGTGAATATGTCACGATGTCCTATTTTTCATACGTATTCCATCCTCGTATCATGTGTTTGCCTTTCATCCGAGTAGTGTTTGTCAGTATCATGCATGAATGAGTTCTGAAGAGCAAATTGTATTCCTTTTTCTTATCGGTTTGACTTCACAATGCAAAATCAATACAGCTGAAGGAAATTAGTCCGACAGTGGATGATGGTGGTCCTTCGGAGGAACTCAAACAGAGGGTCTCTAAAGATTCTACTCCGCCATCCTCCCAACAAGATTCACAAGACAACACAAGGTTGGACAGTCAACATAGCTATGTAGATTATGAGACATCTCCCCTACTCCACCATCACAGGTGCTTGCTCTAACTTGGCACTATTATATGTGGTTGCATGTTCCGTATGATGTCTAGCTTGTATTGCTTCTAACTTTGTTGAATTGCATCTGCTTACTTTACACATAATGGCTGTGAATATGACATGTGTTCCTGTTTCTAGAACATACGTGTAGATGATGAGCACATCTCCCCTACTCCACAATCACAGGTGCTTGCTCTAACTTGGAACCGTTATATGTGGTTATGTGTTCCGTATGATGTCTAGTCTTTATTGCTTCTGATTTTGTTGAATTGCATCTGCGTAGCTTACAACTTATACCTGCAACGATCACTTACCCATAAGACACATTTAACTTGGGAGTGTGATGTAGGTTGCATCTTGCATTGTCTTCTAGCTTGTACTGCTTCTAATTTCTTGAAATGGCACTTACGACGAGACATTTTTTACCCGATAGAGTGATATTGGTTGGATGTTCATATGGTGCCTAGCTTTCATTTCTTCTAATTTTGTTGAAATGCCTTCTGCTTACTGTTTTTCATACATATTCCATCCTCCTATTGTACGTGTGAATATGCAATGCTGTCTTTTTTGTATATATTCCATCCTCCTATCACGCGCTTGCCTTACGTCAAAGTAGTGTTCTTCTGTATCATGCATCAACCAGTTATGCAGAGCTAATTTTATTCATCTTGTTGTGGTTTTAACATCATAAGGCAATATGAAAAGTGTAAGTTAGGGGATGTTGGTGGTCCTTCGGACCGACGCAAACAGAGACTCTCTAGATTTGCCACTACTACTGCTAATGTAGTTGAAGTCCCAAGTCTACATGATGAGTTCATCTCCCGTACTCCACCATCGCAGGTGCTTGCTCTAAGTTGACAGTGTGATAATTGGTTTCATGTTGCATATGTTGTCTAGCCTGTATTTCTTCTATTTTGATTAAATTGCACCTGCTGAGTTTATACGTTATACATGTGTGTATGACATGCCTTTCTGTGTCTAGAATACACTTCCTCTATCTATCATACCATGTTCTTACATCAAAGTACTGTTGTTGTGTATCCCGCATCAGTCACTCATGATTGGACGCTTTTAACATGGCAGTTTGATAGTGGTTGCATCTTGCATTGATTTGTATGTTGTACTGCTTCTTATTTTTCGAAATGCCACTTATGGGAAGACACCTTTAACTTGGCAGAGTGATATTGGTTGTATCTTTCATATGGTGTCTAGCTTGCATTACTTCTATTTTCTTGAAAATCCCTCTGCTTAGTTTACACATCGTAGCAGTGAATATGTAACGACCCGACCTCAGATGGTCAAGTCTCTGTGTTTTAGTGTCATCCCTGGATCAGTAATGCTGACACACACAGTACTCGAAGGATTTATAACAGAGTAGCAATCACACACTTATTACATCGAAGGTCTCAAAAGATAGCTTATTACAATAATATGGCTTAAGGCCATCTAATACGATAACAGCAGAAGGCTTGGAAGATAAAGTGAGTCCATCAACTCCAACGGCATAGCTGAGATGCACGGCAACAACCTATCGAACCTTACTCCTCGTCTCAAAAGTCTGCAACATAATACCTTGCAGGCCGAGAACGGGTCAGCACATGGAATATGCTGGCAATATAACACAGTAGAGCAGGACAGAATAATGCTATCACTACATGCATATTTGGCTTGTGGAAAAGCTCTATGGTTATAGTTTCGCGAAAAGCCAATTTTTCCCTACAACAAAGGAATAAATTTTATTTAACTATCATGGTGGTTGAAACATTGAGAAGGTATAACCCCAACTCAATCCCAATTAAAGTAGTTAACAACCCAACAATATTAGTTAAGAGTGATGAGATACATGTGAATACTCAAGTACTAGATACTCAAAATTGTCCATAACCGGGGACACGGCTAACCATGATTAGATTGTACACTCTGCAGAGGTTTGCGCACTTTTCCCCACAAGACTCGATCGCCTCCGTTGATTTCTCGCACTACATGTTGTTTGAGAAACGGATGACCGAGACATAGTCTTTCAGAAACATTAACTCTCTACTCCAGGTAGACCATACCAAACCTACAAAACCGAATACCAGCTGATCTACCTCTTAAAGAGCTTCACGTAACTTACTCAACTATGCTAGAGCCCATAGTATCTTCTGGCTGCACACGGAAGTTTCTAGCATGAATAATCTCAGTTCCCTTTAAGCTTGGGTGGCGGTCCATAGAAAGATCACACGAGTACCCCGGGATTTCCAAAAATAAAACATACAACACTGGGTTCCCCAAGTGCCTCACTCCACCCAGATGTGTATTAATGTTGCCACCTTAAAGTAAACCTTAATTAACAATCTCACATCTGTATGGATTCACTCAAACCCAAAACACGTCTACGAGCATAGCATAGCAATAATAGCAACACGTAGAAGTAGCTCCTAAGGGTTTGATAGTAACAGGGCAATAGGTTCTACCTCAACTACTACTTCCCAACCCACAAATTAATGACATCCTAATCATGCAATGTTTGAGGATTGAAACTAATGCATAAAAACTGGGTATGAAAAGAGTATGATCAATGTGTTACTTGCCTTGCTGACGATCCGGTAATCCTAGAGACTCGTAGTAACACGCTTCGCACTCCGGGAATTCTATCGCTAGCAAACAATAACATACATAAGCAACAAGCAATCATGCACAAGCAGAACTCCACTAAAAGAAGTTGACCAGAAAGTTCAACTTAAGAACTCCGGTTCGCAAAAAGAATCAAAACAAACGAAGCAACGAAACTCAAACGGCGAAAGAAATACGGTTCGTTTAGTAATCTGAACTAGGGTCAAATTTTACAGAGGCAAAAACTTGGTTGAGTTGGTTATTCGGAAAGAGGGTTTCGATACGAAACTCTAGGTGCTTGAATCGCCTAATTCCGATAAACGAGCGAAAAGTTATACTAGATCGAACATCGGATCAGAAATCGCGATCAGAAAAAGCACGGAATAAATCCGAGAAAAGAAAAGCGACGAACAGCTTAACGAACGTATGTTCGTTATCTGATCCTAAACAAAGAACGCGTTCGTTAAAACGAACGAACGAGCGAACGCTCGCTAAACAAATAAACCGAAGAAATAAACCGATCTAAATAAAAAACGAAAAACCTAGGGTTTCTAAAAAACCTAAACGGTTTTTTTGTCAGAAAACCGGGACGGCGGGGCGGCTACCTTGCTCGACTCGAGGGTTCAGCTGGGGCTCGCCGGGTGGCGGGAGGCGGGCGGCGGCTAGAGGCGGCGGGCGGCTGAGGAGGAGCGGCTCAAGGGCGGGCGGCGGGCGGCGGGAGGAGGCGGCGGCGGCTTGGGCGGCAAGGGCTCAAGGGGTGTGGCGGGCAAGGCGGTGGTGGTGATGAGAGGGGGCTCGGTATTTTAAAGGAGGCGCTCGGTGTCTTGGGGAGGGCGGGCGGGCGGCGGGAGGCGAGTCCGATCCGGACTATCTGGGAGGCTGGCAGGGAGGAAAGCGGCCAGCGGCTTGGGCATACAGCCTGGGCTGGTGCCCAGGACAATTCTTTTGTGTGAGGTTTTTTAAGATTGTTCCGCCGACAGAAAAACTCCTATAAAATAAAATAAAAATTTAAAAATGCCAAAACAAATTTTCACCGTCTAAATGAAATATTTAGAACGAGATGAACATTTTCTTTGCCCTAAAAATGCAATTTTAAAAACGTGCAATTTTTCTAACGCAAATAAAATCCAAATAATGATTTTAAAATTTTTCCTCCAATGTTTCAACTATTTTGGAGAAGTCATATTATCTCCCCTCATTTATTTTTAATATGAAATATTTTTCTGGAGGGAAAAATAATTAAAATCAAAAATCCTCGTTCTCAGTATTTGATAAAAATCAAATATGAAAACCGGAAAATCCCCAACTCTCTCCGAGGGTCCTTGAGTTGCTTAGGATTTCGAGGACTGCGGGACGAAGATGCAATAAAATATGATATGCATGGATGACCTATGTATAACATTCCAAATTGAAAATTTGGGATGTTACAAACCTACCCCCCTTAAGATGAATCTCGTTGAGGGAGTCCTGGATTAGGGGGTGTCCGGATAGCCGGACTATAGCCTTTGGCCGGACTCCTGGACTTTGAAGATACAAGATTGAAGACTTACGTCCGTGTCCTAGGATGGGACTTTCCTTGGCGTGGAAGGCAGGCTTGGCGTCTGGATATGTAGATCTCCTACCATTGTAACCGACTGTGTAACCCTAACCCTATCCGATGTCTATATAAACCGGAGGGTTTTAGTCCATAGGACGAACAACAATCATACCATAGGCTAGCTTCTAGGGTTTAGCCTCTCTGATCTCGTGGTAGATCCACTCTTGTACTACCCATATCATCAATATTAATCAAGCACGAGTAGGGTTTTACCTCCATCAAGAGGGCCCGAACCTGGGTAATAACATCATGTCCCTTGTCTCCTGTTACCATCCGCCTAGACGCACAGTTCGGGACCCCCTACCCGAGATCCGCCGGTTTTGACACCGACATTGGTGCTTTCGTTGAGAGTTCCTCTGTGTCGTCATCCTTAGGCCCGATGGCTCCTTCGATCATCAACAACGACGCGGTCCAGGGTGAGACTTTTCTCCCCGGACAGATCTTCGTATTCGGCGGCTTTGCTGCGGGCAATTCACTTGGCCATCTGGAGCAGATCGAAAGCTACGCCCGCCATCGAGTCAGATTTGGGAGTTTGAACTACGGCCGACATCCGCGGAGACTTGATCTTCGACGGATTCGAGCCACAACCAGCAGCGTCGCCTTTGTCTCGATGGGCACGATCTAGCTCTGCCGCTGAGCGATTGCCTCGAGGCGCACCAGCGTCCGCTCCGACCCTTAGCTCGGAGCCGACTCCGCCGATCGAGGGCGAGTGGCTGGACACCGCCTCGGGGCTACGATCTCTCTGGCGATTAAGCCGAACACCATCCTGTCGCTGCGAAGACCGTGACTCCAAGGTGCGGACTCCGAACCCTCCGCGCCTCGCCTAATCGAATCAATTGGGCGCGGTTATGGAGTTCACAGCGGACATCTTCGACACTCGCCCTCTGGCGACATCCTGAATTCACTAAAGTCTCTCTCTTTATCGGAGAGCCTGGTGGGACTACGGTCGGGAAGGTTGGGATGCGGACGACGAAGAAATTCAACGCCCACCCACCACCCACTTTTTGTAGCCTTGCCGATGATTTAACCGACATGCTCGACTTCGACTCAAGACATCGACGGTATGGACGGCGATGTTGGAGACGACCAAGAACCAGCGCCTCTGAGGGCCTTTGGAAGGCCACCTCGTCATCGACATATACATGGTGGACATCCCAAAAGATGGGAACGGCGATGGAAGCGGAGGATGACCCCTCAAGAAACAGCCCAAGCGCCCGGCGTCGTGGCGCCGCTCTAAATCCCGCCACAGCAAAAGCGGTGATTCCGCACGGGAGATAGTAACACCGGACAGTGCGAAGACAACCCCTCCTGCAGGATTCAGCGGGAGGAGGGAGAAGCCAACCCTCATGACAGCGGCGGCGGGCGGGGAGGTGGAGGGCGATAATTATATGCCTACCCCGAATATGAGGCAAGCCTCGGCGACCATTTAATTTGTCGTGCACGAGGATCCCGCCGAACAGGAGGCGTTTCAAACGCAGGGCTTATGGCCACGGCAAGCAGCAGCAGCTTAGAGCTGACCAAGACTTGCTAGATGACAGATGGACTGAAGTCCTTGCAGCCGAAGAGTACGAACTCGAACGCCCCTCCAAGAGATACCCAAAACGCAGGCTGCTACCCCAATTAGAGGAAGCAGCACCCAAACCTACATCACCAGCGCATGATGCGGACGACCGGCCACCCTGTGGCTGCGACAGAGAGGCCTCTAGACCCTCCATTCAAGCCGCATCCCGGCGTCGCTCGAAAAGTATCAAGGAACGAGGAAACGCGCCAGACCTGCGAGACATATTGGAGGACAAGGAAAGGCAAACAAGATCGATCTACGGATCGCGTGGGCGCCCCACGACACGCAACGATAACCGTCACGCCGGATACAGCAATTCCGCCCGGGCCGAACACAGTAGACAAAGCTCATTTGAGCTGCGTCGTGATATAGCTCAATCTGAGGCGCCGCACACCCACTATGCTTCACGGGCAGTGATGGATCATCAAATCCCCGAGGGTTTCAAACCCATAAACATCGAATCATGCGATGGCACAACAGATCCTGCGGTTTGGATCGAGGACTACCTCCTCCATATCCACATGGCCCGCGGTGATGATCTACACGCCATCAAATACCTCCCACTCAAGCTTAAAGGACCAGCTCGACATTGGCTTAACAGCTTGCCGGTGGAATCAATTGGTTGTTGGGAGGACACGGAAGCCACATTCCTTGATAACTTCCGGGGCACATATGTGCGACCACCAGACGCCGATGACCTCAGCCACATAATTCAGCAGCGGAGAAGAATCGGCGGAACAATTACGGACACGGTTCCTAACCAAGAAAAATCAAATCGTTGGTATCCGGATGCAGAGGCCCTTGCAGCCTTCAAACATAACATCATGACGAGTGGCTTGCCCGGCACCTAGGACAGGAAAAGCCGAAATCCATGGCAGCCCTCACAGCGCTCATGACCCGCTTTTACGTGGGAGAGGACAGCTGGCTAGCTTCGTAGTAACAACTTGACCAAAAACCTGGCAGTTCGGATACCAAGGACAGCAATGGCGGTCGGCGTCGCAACAAGCACAAAGCGCCCGCACTTGGCGATAATCGTCAAGATCTGGCGGTCAATGCCGGATTCGGAGGGTCTAAACCGGTCAGCGGAAAAAGCCGTTCAAAAGAAATACTCAGGGCCCATCCAATCTGGGATGAATACTCGATCGCTCGTGCCAAATACATGGCACCCCGAAAAACCAGCCAACCACACCAACAGGATTGTTGGGTCTTCAAACAAGCGAGCAAGTTAAATGCGAACTCAATGACAAGGGGCTGCATAGCGATGACGAGGAGCCCCGGACGCCGAACAATAGAGGGCGAAGGGTTTTCCCCACAAGTGTGTCACGGTGAACATGATATCGCAACCCACATACCCAAAGGGAAGCGAAGCGTGCACTAAAGGGGCGTATATGCGATGGAGCGGTCGCCCCAAAGTTCAACCCATGGTCCTCCTGCCCGATCACCTTTGATCGAAGGACCACCCACTAGCATCCGCCACGGCGGATTTGCGCGATGGTTCTTGACCCAATCATCGACGGATTTCACCTCACTAGAGTCACGATGCGGCGGTAGCGAGCTGAACCTGCTCTATCGAGGATACAGGCGCAAGAAGGGCATAGACCCTCAAGGATTAAACCCACAAAGGCGAGCTTTAAAGGCGTCATACCAGGTGTAGAGGCCAATTATGCAGGCTCGATTACACTCGAAGTGGTCTTGGATCCCGGATAACTTCCAAAGCAAAGAGTTAATCTTCGACATAGTCCCGTTCATGAGCGGCTATCACGCAATGCTTGGACGAACCGCATTTGCAAAGTTCAATGCGGTGCCGCACTCTGGCGTACCTCAAGCTCAAGATGCCAGGCCCTCGAGGAGTAATCACGGTCAATGGAAACACTGAACGCTCTCTCCGAACGGAGGAGCATACGGCGGCCCTCACGGCGGAGGTGCAAAGCAGCCTCTCACAACAATTCTCGAGTCCGGCTACTAAACGACCGGACACTGTCAAGCGCGCCCGGAGTAATCTACAACAAGACCGCCTGGCACGATCCAAGAACACGTAGCAATCCGGCCCCAACCCCAGCCCTCGCGAAATTGCGAAGCAAGTACTACGCGTACATAACTACGCTCTGGAGATACCATGGGCATAAGGGGAGGGGCACGACCATGGCACGCCCAGAATGCGGCTCAACCGCACCAGGGGCTCCTGATTGTGTCATTCTTTTTCTTTCTTCTTTTCTCTTACTTTCAGGACTCCGTTTTTCAGAAGCCCTGTCCGGCTCTAGAATTGCCGAACTCACGATGCAACAGCCAGGGAAGCAGAAAGCTACGTCGAGTGTCCAGGTGGTCTCTACTACGAGCATTATACCTGTTTTACATACCATCCCGCAACTTACCCCTGGAGGGGGACATATCAAATAATCCCATCCCTTGCTTATTGCACTATTTGTATTGTTCTACTTTCATTGTAGTATCTTTTTGAATAAACAATACATAGCTTTTGCCTATTATTGCACTCCTTTCTTTATCTATATATATGTTCATTCATGACACGTTGCACCCGTACACTTTGGTACGGCCAATACACCGAGGGCTTAAGTACCCCAAAGATATGGTGTGATAAGTTCGAACACTTTCACAAGTGCGGCACCCCGAACTTATAGCATTATATGCATCGGCTCCGAATCATTTCTTGGGTCAATAGTTGGGTTTACCCGGCTCCCATGTTTTGGTACCTTACGTTCCGTTATATCAGCTAAGGTAGCGCTGGGAGAACCACTGCGATTGTGCCCGGTTGAGCTGGGTTGAGCACCTCGGTGGAGAAAGCTAAAACTGACCGTCATGATAGAGGCGAGAGCGGTCGCTGTTCGAGAGGTTTTTTCGGGTCCCTAAAGACTTATGCCGCTTAGAGCGAGGAGTCGGCATTGTCCGGCCAAGGCGTGGATAGCGCCCGAACTCGGTCTTCGAATACTAGGGGCTTCGCCGAAATTTAAAATTATAGAATTCTAGGCTAAGTGAGTGTTCAAGCACTATAGTCTGGTTGCCTTGTTCGTTGCGTTGAGCGCCTCCCTCGAAGGACCCAAGAATGGGAACAAGAGCGCTCAAGTTTATCCCGAACACCCCATCACTCGTGGCATGGGGGCTGAAGCCAACGACTTGCCATCTCTCAAATTTCATAAACGGCCGCACAGAAGGTAATATTTCAAATTCACAAGCGTTGCTTAGCGCATATGAACAAGTTTCCAGCGTACAGGATAACAAATGCGAGTCTATTAAAAAATTACATCTTTGTAGCATTCACCCACTATAAGGCGGGCACCCTTCAGGACGCCCTCATAGTACATTTCGGGCTTGTGATGCTCCTTGACCGGCGGTGGATCGTCCGTCACAAGCTTCTCAGCATCCATCTTGCCCCAGTGCACTTTAGCACGGGCAAGGGCCCGACGGGAACCTTCAATGCAGACGAAGCACTTGATGACTTCAATCCATGGACGGTCCACCAGCCGCAGACTAGCCAAGTAGCTCCTGTGCATGGCTTCCTTAGGCCACAACCGAATTATGAGGCCCTTCATGGCATGTTCGGCGACCTTGTGGAGCTCGACCAGCTGCTTCAAATGGTCGCTCAGAGGCACGGATGTCCGCCTCAAAGACATCGAGACAGAACACCTTTTCCGTTGAGCTCCACTCCTCGGCAGTGGTAGGCCAGCGGCAGCATCAGACACACTACGGGGCAGATCTGCGAATGCTCCTGGAGAGCTCCGGATTCGGGTAAGTAATAGATAATTCACTTTCACATGCTTGATTTGCAAAAAGAATGCCTTACCCGCTGCTATCTTCTTTAATGATTCAATTTCCTGGAGGGCTTTTTGGGCTTCGGCCTTAGCGGCTTTGGCACTCTCAAGAGCCGAAGCGAGCTCGGACTCTCGAGTCTTCAAGTCACGCTCCAAACTCTCGTGTTTTTTCACGAGAGCACGAGCTCTTGCCGCACCTCCGCCACCCGCGCCTCCTGCTTCTCTCGCTTGGTGCGCTGCGCGGCCGCTTTGCTTTCGGCCGTGGACACCGCTTCCTTCAGGGTTGCCATCTCGTTCATGGCCCTTACAATACGCACGTTAGTCCTGTCATTTTTGCAACCAAATCCTTTCTGTAAGGTATTACTTTAAGAAGGTATTACTTACCTTCCTTGTCCTCGAGCTGCTTCTTGGCAAGGCCGAGCTCGTTCTCGGACCGCTCGAGGCTCTACTTCAATGCATTGACCTCCGCAGTCAGTGCGGCAGAGGTCAGCAGTGCAACCTGCATTCCCATATTGACATACTTATGTTAGACTCCTGCGTATATCTTTTTAGATCCTCAGTTCGGCTATTTCTTTCCGAACACCAAACTGAGCATCAGGGGCTACTGTCTATGCGGTAATATTTTTACATATCTTAAATACATACCTCAAAGCCTGTTAGTAGGCTGGCACAGGCTATAGTCAGCCCGCTCTTGGCGGACTGAACTTTACGGATCACCGCACTCATAGCAGTGCGGTGCTCCTCTTTGATGGAAGCGCCCGTTAAGCGCCTCCATCAAATCATCCGTGCCTCCGGTTGGGCCGGAGGTCACCGGCGTCGCGATCTTGCCCTTCTTACGAAGGGGTCACTGTCGGACTCGGAACCCTTTGAAGGTTCGATGCGAATCGGCGCAGGGCCGGACTTGAAGCCCTTCGGGGTTTTATCACCTTTGAGCCTGGGTTCCAGGAGGTCGCCTTGCGGCGCCTCCAGGGCCACCTCCTCCTGGCTGGGCCCCTTTTGGGACTCCACCCCGGCGTCATCCGCGGCGGGAGGAGACGAGGCGGTTGGAAGTGAGGTGCTATTCACCTCCGACGAATCCAGGGAGCCGCTCGATGAATTGCCAAGCCCGTCCTTGGGCGGGCTGCACGGTTATACTTTGCATTAGAAGATGTTGTGCGACAAATGGAACGCCATGAGTTATTCTGGTGTCCGGACACTTACGATTTCGCCAGGGGCTTGGTCCTTGGTGCCCACCCCTCTTCGCCATCGTCGGCATTGGCGGTGTAGTCCGGAGGAAGGGTCCTTCCTTCTTGGACCCTCCAGCCTCCCGATTGGGCGACCTTCCTTTTCTTCTCTCCCCCCGCTGGGGGAGAGGCCTCTTTTTCCTCCTCCTCGTCTTCGCGGAGGGAGTCCGCCTCGGAGTCATCGGATGATGAGTCCGACAGCACCTAGCGCTGGGAACTCCTTAGAGTTCTCGTGGCCTTCTTCTTGGCCTTCTTCTCCGGCACCACGTCAGGTGCCAGAACCAGCAGTCCCGTCAATCGGGCGTCCGCTGGGTCTTCTGGCAAGGGAGCCGGACAGTCAATCTGTCCGGACGTCTTCAGCCAGTCCTGTCAAAGGTGAGGGAGTTTTAGATCCCACAAAGAGTCAAACTATGAAAAAAGAGTCCCGTAAACGGTAAAATAACTTACCTCGCTGGCTTGATGCTGCGAGCTGAATCCGCGATCTTCGGTAGCAGATGCGGGAGCTTCGGCGCCCTTGAACAACACCTTCCAGGCATCTTCGTACATAGTGTCGAGAGCCGGTTCAAGGTTCGGTGATGTGCCGGGTCAAACTCCCACAAGTTGAAGGCCCGTTGCTGGCATGGGAGAATACGGCGGATGAGCATCACCTGGATTACGTTGACAAGCTTGAGATTCTTGTCCACCAGGTTTCGGACGCAGGTTTGGAGTCCGGTCAGCTCTTCTAAATTACCCCACGTCAGGCCCGTCTCTTTCCATGAGGTGAGCCGTGTAGGGAAGCCAGATCGGAATTCGGGGGCCGCCGCCCATTGAGAGTCGCGCGGCTCGGTGATGTAGAACCATCCCAATTGCCACCCCTTTATGGTCTCCCCAAAGGAGCCCTCGAGCCATAGGACGTTGGCCATCTTGCCCACCATGGCACCTCCGCACTCCGCTTGGCGGCCGCCCACTACCTTCGGCTTGACATTGAAGGTCTTCAGCCATAAGCGAAGTGGGGCTGGATCTGAAGGAAGGCCTCGCCTACGATGATAAACGCCGGGATGTTGAGGATGAAATTGGGGCCGATCGTGGAAATCTAGGCCGTAGTAGAACATGAGCCCCGGACGAATGGGTGAAGTGGAAACCCTAGTCCGTGGAGGAAGTGGGGAGGAACACCACCCTCTCATGGGGCACAGGGGTGGGGATGAGCTGCCTTGTTGGGGAGCCGACACGCGATGTCGCCGGACAAGTATCCGACTTTTCGCAGCTTTTTGATGTGCCCCTCCGTGACGGAGGAGGCCATCCACTTGCCTCCCGCTCCGGACATGGTTGGAGAGGTTGAAACATTGAGAAGGTATAACCCCAACTCAATCCCAATTAAAGTAGTTAACAACCCAACAATATTAATTAAGAGTGATGAGATACATATGAATACTCAAGTCCTAGATACTCAAAATTGTCCATAACCAGGGACATGGCTAACAATGATTAGATTGTACACTCTGCAGAGGTTTGCGCACATTTCCCCACAAGACTCAATCACCTCCGTTGATTTCTCGCACTACATGGTGTTTGAGAAATGGATGACCGAGACATAGTATTTCAGAAACATTAACTCTCTACTCCGGGTAGACCATACCAAACCTACAAAACCCACTACCTGCTGATCTACCTCTTCAAGAGCTTCACGTAACTTACTCAACTATGCTAGAGCCCATAGTAGCTTGTGGCTGCACACGAAAGTCTCTAGCATGAATAATCTCAGTTCCCTTTAAGCCTAGGTGGCGGTCCATAGGAAGATCACACGGGTACCCCGGGATTTCCCAAAATAAAACAGACAACACTGGGTTCCCCAGGTGCCTCAATCCACCCAGATGTGTATTAAAGTTGCCACCTTAAAGTAAACCTTACTTAACAATCTCACATCTGTCATGGATTCACTCAAACCCAAACCACGTCTACGAGCATAGCATAGCAATAATAGCAACACGTAGAAGTAACTCCCAAGGGTTTGATAGTAACAGGGCAATAGGTTCTACCTCAACTACTACTTCCCAACCCGCAAATTAATGACATCCTAATCATGCAATGTTTGAGGATTGAAACTAATGCATAAAAACTGGGTATGAAAAGAGTATGATCAATGTGTTACTTGCCTTGCTGACGATCCGTGAATCCTAGAGACTCGTGGTAACACGCTTCGCATTCCGGGAATTCTATCGCAGGCAAACAATAACATACATAAGCAACAAGCAATCATGCACAAGCAAAACTCCATTAAAAGAAGTTGACCAGAAAGTTCAACTTAAGAACTCCGGTTCGCAAAAAGAATCAAACCTAACGAAGCAACGAAACTCAAACGGCGAAAGAAATAAGATTCGTTTACTAATCTGAACTAGGGTCAAATTTTACAGAGGCAAAAACTTGTTTCAGTTTGTTATTCGGAAAGAGGGTTTCGATACGAAACTCTAGGCGCTTGAATTGCCTGATTCCGATAAACGAGCGAAAAGTTATACTAGATCGAACATCGGATCAGAAATCGCGATCAAAAAAATCGCGGAATAAATCCGAGAAAAGAAAAGCGACGAACAGCTTAACGAACGAACGTTCGTTATCTGATCCTAAATGAAGAACGCGTTCGTTAAAACGAACGAACGAGAGAACGCTCGCTAAACAAATAAACCGAAGAAATAAACCGATCTGAATAAAAAACAAAAAACCGAAACGGTTTTTTGTCAGAAAACGGGGACGGCAGGGTTCCGGCGGGGTTCCGGCGGGCTACCTTGCTCGACTCCGGCGGGGTTCCGGCGGGGTGGTGGCGGGAGGCGGCGGCGGCTCGGGCGGGCTGAAGGCGGGCGGTGGTGGTCACGAGAGGGCTCGGTATTTAAAGGAAGGGGCTCGGTGGCTTGGGGGAGGGCAGGCGGCGGCGGGTGGCGGAGTCCGATCCGGACTCTGCGGCCAGCGCGCTGGAGGAAGGCGGCGGCGGCTTGGGCCGGCCTGGCCTGGCTGGGATTCGGCCCAGTCGGGTGCGGGCGCGCGCGGGGTTTTTTTTTAAGATTGTTCCGCCGACAGAAAAACTCCTATAAAATAAAATAATATCTAAAAATGCCAAAACAAATTTTCACCATCTAAATGAAATATTTAGAACGAGATGAACATTTTCTTTGCCCTAAAAATGCAATTTTAAAAACGTGCAATTTTTCTAACGCAAATAAAATCCAAATAAAATCAAATAATATCCAAATAATGATTTTAACATTTTTCCTCCAATATTTCAACTGTTTTGGAGAAGTCATATTATCTCCCCTCATTTATTTTTAATATGAAATATTTTTCCGGAGGGAAAAATAATTAAAATAAAAAATCCTCGTTCTCAGTATTTGATAAAAATGAAATTTGAAAACCGGAAAATCCCCAACTCTCTCCGAGGGTCCTTGAGTTGCTTAGGATTTTGAGGACTGCGGAACGAAGATGCAGTAAAATATGATATGCATGGATGACCTATGTATAACATTCCAAATTGAAAATTTGGGATGTTACAGAATATGTCACGCCGTCTTGTTTTTCTTACATATTCCATCCACATACGGTTGTCTTACATCAAAGTATTGCTTGTTTGTATCATGCATCAATGAGTTATGAAGAGCGATTTTATTATTTTTTGTTGTGGGTATGGCTTGACATGGCAAAGTCAAAAAATAGCAAGGAAAAGAATATAGTAGGGAATGTTGTTACTCGTTGGGTGAAACAGAAAAGGATCTTCCCTCGAGATTCTGCTGGTACTTATAGTGCAGTAGAAGGACCAAGTCCACCGGCTAAATCTACAAACATAGTATCACTATCTGCACCAGCTGCAGCATCCGCTTCAACTGTACCAGCATCTCAATGAGTTACACGTTCGTTTGCTCCGAAACTGGCCAGTTACCAAGCTGCCTTCACACGTAACACTACTTCCGAAGCACTTCTGACACAATAGAACTTGGCAAGATCAGATGAACCTCATGAGCATCAACACCAAGATGGTACCTGACCGAGTCAAGTTGTAGTTACATGCTCCTTTATATGTACTCTCACAGTTTGATGTGCACTAACTCTTTCCATATTCGTTGTTGAACTATCTCCACGGTGCAAGCGAAAACAGACATCAGGGATAATGCTTGACAGATTAACAAAATCTAAAAGAGGAAGAATGGAGATCCATTTTGAGGCAGGTTTAAATAGGCCACGTGATGCTATAGAGTCAGCCAAGTTAGTATCAGAGGCAGCCGTTGCAGTTAGGTGTCATGCATGTATCCTCCCAACATGGATCCAGTACAGGAATGAGAAAGAAAATACCCAGTTTAACATCTTCCTTGACCATTTATCCGTAAGTAATGTTATTCATCGCAATTTGTAATATTGTCTTGCTCTGTCCCATACTTTCACTACTAGGGAAAACCCTAGTAGTAGCGCGGGTTTTGATGCTATCAGCAGGGCGGGTAGCCACGCTACTACTACGACGCTACAGCTAACAGTTAGTAGTAGCGCGGTTTATACCCGCGCTACTACTATTGACTATATCAGCAGCGGTTTTCTGGAACGCGCTACTATTAAGTAGTTGTAGCGCTTTTCTATCCCCGCGCTACTGCTGTATCTCTCATCATTTTTCCTGCTTCCTACCCTGTATCAATAAACTGCAATTTATACCAGATAACAATATCATTAACCACAATACCATATAGTCATACAGTAGTTATACAATATCATAAAGCATTATAGGTACTAGGTAGTACTAGATAACAATTTCATATATAGTCAACATGCATCCTCACATAAATATAGCATATATATAAGCAGTACTAGGTAGTCATACAGCCACACACACACACATATGTAGTTCTAGATGATATCAACGATGATCATCATCCTCCAGCCTGGGCGGTGGGTGTTCCTGATAGTAATTAGGATGGCCTGTCCAACACGAAGATTCTTGCCAACGAGGAATATCTTCCGCCCAACCGAGCTTATGTGCGTGCGACCGTCCGTGTCCACGCCGTAAGTACAGGTGGTGACGGAGCCCCTTGCGGTAAGGCGTATTCCAGCTGAGCCTTCTACATCAGGCTCGATACAACAACTCACAGATAGGCTCTTTGGAAAAAATTTAATAAGAAAAACATATCAATTAATAAGTAGCCTCGCACATACTCTTGCAAATATATTTCTACTAAGTATAGATTTCTACACTAACAAAAGAAACAGTTCTACACATTTCTAATAACCATAAATTCTACTAATAAGTTGTTACCTCTTGAGCATGCGTTGGTTTTCCCTTGAAGAGTGAAGGGTGATGCAGCAAAGTAGCATAAGTATTTCCCTCAGTTTTGAGAACCAAGGTATCAGTCCAGTAGGAGGCCATACGCAAGTCCCTCGTACCTACACAAAAAAATAAGAACCTTGCAACCAACGCGATAAAGGGGTTGTCAATCCCTTCACGACCACTTGCAAAAGTGAGACCTGATAGAGATAAAAAGATAAATATTTTTGGTATTTTTGTTGTATAGATTGAAAAGTAAAGATTGCAAAATAAACGGAAGATTAATATAATGGAAGATAGACCCGGGGGCCATAGGTCTCACTAGTGGCTTCTCTCAAGATAGCGTAAGTATTAGGTGGGTGAACAAATTATTGTCGAGCAATTGATAGAAAAGTGCATAATTATGAGAATATCTAGGCATGATCATGCATATAGGCATCACGTCCGTGACAACTAGATGATACGTCTCCAACGTATCTATAATTTTTGATTGCTCCATGCTACTTTATCTACTGTTTTGGACTATATTGGGCTTTATTTTCCACTTTTATATTATTTTGGGACTAACCTATTAACAGGAGGCCCAGCCCGAAATTGATGTTTTTTGCCTATTTCGTGTTTGAAGAAGCAGAATATCAAACGGAGTCCAAACGGAATGAAACCTTCGGGAACGTGATTTTCTCACCGAACGTGATCGAGGGACTTGGACCCCACTCCAAGGAACAAAGAGACGGTCACGGTGGTGGGCGCCCCTAGGCGCGCCCCACCTCGTGGGCCCCTATTGCTCCACCGATGTACTCCTTCCTCCTATATATACCTCATTACCCCCAAACGATCGTAACATGAGCCAAAACCTAATTCCACCGCCGCAACTTCCTGTATCCACGAGATCCCATCTTGGGGCCTGTTAGGAGCTCATGGGGGGGCATCCACCACGGAGGGCTTCTACATCATCACCATAGCCCCTCCGATGAAGTGTGAGTAGTTTACTTCAGACCTTCAGGTCCATAGCTAGTAGCTAGATGGCTTCTTCTCTCTTTTGGATCTCAATACAATGTTCTCCCTCTCTCGTGGAGATCTATTCGATGTAATCTTCTATTTGCGGTGTGTTTGTTGAGGCCGATGAATTGTGGGTTTATGATCCAGCTTATCTATGAATAATATTTGAATCTTCTCTGAATTCTTTTATGTATGATTGGTTATCTTTGCAAGTCTCTTTGAATTATCCATTTGGTTTGGCCAACTAGATTTTAATTCTTGCAATGGAGAAGTGCTTAGCTTTGGGTTCGATCTTGCGGTGTCCTTACCCAGTGACAGAAAGGGTTGCAAGGCACGTATTGTATTGTTGCCATCGAGGATAACAAGATGGGGTTTTTATCATATTGCATGAATTTATCCCTCTACATCATGTCATCTTGCTTAAGGTGTTACTCTGTTTTTAACTTAATACTCTAGATGCATGCTGGATAGCGGCCAATGAGTGGAGTAATAGTAGTAGATGCAGAATCGTTTCGGTCTACTTGTCTAGGACGTGATGCCTATATACATGATCATACCTAGATATACTCATAACTATGCTCAATTCTGTCAATTTCTCAACAGTAATTTGTTCACCCACCGTAGAATACTTATGCTCTTGAAAGAAGCCACTAGTGAAACCTATGGCCCCCGGGTCTATTCTCATCATATCAATCTCCATCACTTTAATACTTGCTTTGTTTTTACTTTGCCTTTTACTTTTTACTTTGCATCTCTATACCAAAAAAATTATTTGTCATCTCTATCAGATCTCACTCTCGTAAGTGACCATGAAGGGATTGACAACCCCTAATCGTGTTGGTTGCGAGGAGCTATTGTTTTGTGCAGGTACGAGGGACTTGTGCGTGGCCTCCCTCTTGGATTGATACCTTGGTTCTCAAAAACTGAGGGAAATACTTACACTACTTCGCTGCATCATCCTCTCCTCTTCGGGGAAATCCAACGCAGTGCTCAAGAGGTAGCAAGAACAATTTCTGGCGCTGGTGCCGGGGAGGCTCACGCAAGAGCAAGTCAACCATACCAAGTACCCATCACAATCCCTATCTCTCGCATTACATTATTTGCCATTTTCCTCTCGTTTTCCTCTCCCCCACTTCACCCTTGCTGTTTTATTCGCCCTCTCTTTCCCAATCTCCTCCTCTTTTTCCCGTTGCCTTTTCCTCGTCCATTTGTTTGCTCGTGTGCTTGTCGTCATGACTAGTCTTATATCTTTTCCGTTATCTCCCGAGAATGAAGTTCTAAATTTTAAGCAGAGGAGGGAGAAAATTTAAAGACGCTTGGTATAGAATTTGCAATGCTCAAAATAGATCTACCAGGAAGCAATCTACTTCAGTTCTTCTTCGTAATTTTTATGTAGGTGCTAACCCTTGGTATAGATATATCCTTGATAACATTACCGGAGGGAATTTCTTGGGTAGCCATACTTTTGATTCTTATAATGCTTTAATAGATTTATTTGGCTCGCCACCTCTTTTGGTTAATGGAACTATGTTAACTTTGGAGCATGTTATGCAAAGACTTGAAATTATTGAGAATAAAGTTGCTACCATTGAATCAATTGAAAATCTTGATAAAAAGATCCACAATCAAGTTACCCAATATTGATCTAAGGTAGGAATGACTTTGAAAAATATTAAAGAAAAGGAACCCATAGTTAATGAGAAAATAAATTTAGATTCCACTAGAATCGATAAACTTGAGGGTATCATTACCAACTTGGGATCCGCTTTTTCTTCCGTAAAAACACTCCAAGTTCATCTACTAAAAATACTAAGTTTATTTATGTTCCTAAGAATAATGGTGAATCATCTAGTAAGGAAACTACGGATCCTAAATCTATAAGTGTTCATCCCAATCTTTTTGCCATCATTAAGGAACCATTTTGTCGGGGCGGCTGATCGTACCCACGGACACCTATGGGGCCCGGCGGAGCGGCTCCCTTTGTGGTTCGGAGGGGGCGGAGGTCGCACGAAGAGAGGATCGAGGCGATGCACACGGGCGGTTTTACCCAGCTTTGGAGCTCTCCGGAGAGATAAAACTCCTACTGCTGCCTGTTTCATCTATTGTGTTCCTGCTAGGGAGCAATGCCCGCTACAAAACCTAGCGTGAGTGTATCTAGTCTATGGCCAGTCGAATGAACTGAACCTCGGCCAACCGTCGAACCGAACCCCTTCTACGTTGCACTCGGGCCTCCTTTTATACGCTCAAGGGGTCTCCGACAGGTGGCAACGTAGGCGGGGGTACAAACGTAAAAACAGGGGTTGGTACACCTACTTGAGCGATTATGCGGTGCAAAAATACCTAACTCTGACGGCAAGGGACAAAAGCAATAAATGCCTGTCGTTGTCGCCTAAAAAGTGTAACAGAGACCGTCAGGTGCGCCTCCGCTCGCCACGATGGCGAGCCTGTCTGCGCCGAGTGTCGCTGCTCTCCGCTGGCTGCACAGCCGCCCGACACGTGCCCATGGAACAGTCCCATGGCGACACGTCGCTGGGTGAGCTGGAGCGGAAGCGGAGAGGAGTTGCATGCCGCGGCAAGCGCCTTGCCGCGGCCTAATCCTTGTCGCGCCCGGAGGCTTGTCGCGCTCCGGGCCTTCCCGGCAAGCTCCTCTTGCCGGGGCCTTGTCTTCTGCATGCCTGGAGTGGCCTTCCCGACAAGCTCCTCTTGTCGGGGCCTTATCTTCCCAATCTAATACTTTGTTCTTGAATGGCTCCAAAGGAGCCACGGAGGAGATCGGCGGTGATGAGGCAAACCTTGCCGCGGGGTGCTGCAACCGTCCGTGCGCAGTGCACGGGATACTAGGGTACCCTACTCTAGTACACCGACAGAGCCCGGCCTGGGCCGCACACGGTGCCGAAGCGCTTGTCGGGCCAGGCCCAGGCGTACTGCGGACACGCGGCCTCGACCACGCCGCAACCCGCCCCGGACCCACCACGATCCCCACTATCGGCACGCACCGGACGTGGCGTCGTGCGAGAGATCGTGGGCGCGGTCGTGGGGGGGTACTTTATTAATATAAGAGGAACGTCCGCTCCCCTCCTCCCCTTTATAAGCGGAGGAAACGGAGGCGGGCCGACCACTCCTGCCATTGCCGTCTTGTCAAGAAACCGCCGCCGCTCCCCTCGTCTTCTCCGGTGCGAAGAGAGCAACAGCCGCCCCTTCGCCACGAGCACGTTCACGCCGTCAACCTCCTCCGCCCCGCAATGGCCCCGAAGGCCGATAAGGAGAAGGGCGTCAAGTCGGCCGAGGCGCAGCGGCTTCGCGGCGCTGCGCAAGGAGCGAGCCGTCTTCCCTCGCAGCTCGGCGCCGCAGGAGCTGCGGGGCGTCTACTCTCTTTTACGGTCGACGGAGACTTGGGCGCATCCGCGCCGCGAGGGTGCTCCCGCCTCCGCCGCTGATCTGATCCCAACAGGGTACCCTTTCTTCGCCCTTTTCTTCTTTTGCGGTCTTTGCCCGCCGTATTCCGAGTTCTTTTGCGACATAATGAACACCTTCGGCCTCCACCTCCTTGATTTCACCCCCAACGCCATCTTGACCATGGCTATTTTCGCACACTTGTGCGAAAACTTTGTCGGGGTCCACCCGAACGTGGCACTCTTCCGCCATTTCTTTGTCCCCAGCGTCGAGAGAGGAGAGCCCCTTCTTGGGAGGGATAGCACAGGTCTCTAGGATCGGCAAGAAAGAGGCCTACCTAGAGGGGGAGTTACGGAACAAGTGGGAGGAGGAGAGCCAACTGGTGATGGGTCGTCGAGGAGGACCCACAGCCCTTCACCGCCGTGCGCCAAACCCCAATTGCGCGCGGCAAGGATTGGAGTAACTTGGCGCCGGAGGATGCGAGGCTGAAGATAGCTGTGACCCGAATTCTGCGCCTCAGGCTTGCCGGTTTAACCATTGGCGCAGTTGGCGCAGACTTCATTCGCCGCCGCATCGCTCCCTTGCAGGAAAGGAGGAGGCCTGCTTGGGAGTTCCAGAATGCGGCGGACATCATGAGGCTGCGCCCGGGCCTGAATTGGAACTTCACCGTCATGGAGCTGGATTCAGTGCTGCTCGAGTTGTTCAAGAACGACCCCGAACATCCCGAGTGGTTCAGGTTGCCGCGAAGTCGTCCGTTGTGCAACAACTCGGCGCTCGACCGCATCCGCGCCATGATACCACTGTGCGACTCCCACGGGATCGTCCCGACCTGGCAGGAGCCCCCCGACGAGGTCGTTGCCATAGGTGTCCGTGGGTACGATCAGACGCCCGGACATCTCTGGCGCGCCAGGTAGGGGGTCCCTTTGTGGTTCGGAGGGGGGCGGAGGTCGCACGAAGAGCGGATCGAGGCGATGCACACGGGCGGTTTTACCCAGCTTCGGAGCTCTCCGGAGAGATAAAACTCCTACTGCTGCATGTTTGATCTATTGTGTTCCTTCTAGGGAGCAATGCCCGCTACAAAACCTAGCGTGAGTGTATCTAGTCTATGGCCAGTCGAATGAACTGAACCTTGGCCAACCGCGGAACCGAACCCCTTCTACGTTGCACTCGGGCCTCCTTTTATACGCTCAAGGGGTCTCCGACAGGTGGCAACGTAGGCGGGGGTACAATCGTAAAAACAGGGGTTGGTACACCTACTTGAACAGTGTACAGTGTGAAAATACCTAACTCGACGGCAAGGGACAAAAGCAATAATGCTCGTCGTTGTCGCCCTAAACGATGTAACAGAGACCGTCAGTGCGCCTCCGCCGCCACGATGGCGAGCAGTCTGCGCCGCGTGTCGCTGCTCTCCGCTGGCTGCACAGCCGCCCGACACGTGCCCATGGAACGGTCCCATGGCGACACGTCGCTGGGTGAGCTGGAGCGGAGGCGGAGAGGAGTTGCATGCCGCGGCAAGCGCCTTGCCGCGGCCGAATCCTTGTCGCGCCCGGAGGCTTGTCGCGCTCCGGGCCTTCCTGGCAAGCTCCTCTTGCCGGGGCCTTGTCTTCTGCGTGCCTGGAGTGGCCTTCCCGACAAGCTCCTCTTGTCGGGGCCTTATCTTCCCAATCTAATACTTTGTTCTTGAATGGCTCCAAGGGAGCCACGGAGGAGATCGGCGGTGACGAGGCAAACCTTGCCGCGGGGTGCTGCAACCGTCCGTGCACGAGTACGGGATACTAGGGTACCCCTACTCTAGTACACCGACACATTTGTTATGAATGAATTTTTCGATCTTTTGCCTAAAAATTTGATAATTACTAGAAAGAAAGAAAATTCTAAAGAAGGTAGATGCCTTATTGAAGAATTGCCTACCAAAGATGGAAATACCTAGATCTATCCTTGCTTTTATGCCTAGCTAGGGGCGTTAAACAATAGCGCTTGCTGGGAGGCAACCCAATTTTATTTTAGTTTTTTTTTTTGCTTTTGATTATGTTTAGGAATAAATAATCCATCTAGCCTATGTTTAGATGTGGCTTTATGTTTTAATTAGTGTTTGTGCCAAGCTAGACCTATTGGATCTTCTTGGATGATAGTTATTCGATCTTGCTGTAATTTCTAGAAACTTTGCACTCAGTGCCCGAATTATTAAAAATCACCAGAACGTGATAAAATACTGATTCCAATTGCTGCTGATAAATAAACAAATTGTCTAGGTCTTCCTAGTTTGGTAGAATTTTTGGAGTTCCAGAAGTTTGCGTTAGTTACAGATTACTACAGACTGTTCTGTTTTTGACAGATTCTGTTTTTCATGTGTTGTTTGCTTATTTTGATGAATATATGGCTAGTAAAATAGTTTATAACTAGCGGGGCCACCCGCGCATTTGCGCGGCTAGACTTGCATATGTGGTCATATCGTTGTTTTTTCTCAGACTGTTGATTAGTTTTATAAGAAACTATTATTCTAGTTAACTTGTTGCTACATCTGCATTGATGTATAGGAACCATAGGTGAAATATACATTTGTTGCTTTGTAACCTTTTTTCTAATCAAACATTATCAATTACATCTCTTAACTTCTAGTTAAATTTTTTTGGTTCACTATTAGTATTTTTCCCCATGGCCAGGTGTTGAATTGTTTAATTTGATCCCCTATTAGCATTTATATTATATCCTAAATGTAAAAATCAAGATGCATGATTGGACCTTAGCTAAAAAGTATGTGTAAACGCATAGGTATTGGTGGTACAAAAATCAGCATGATATATGGATGGCTAATGGACACTTATTAATAGCCAGGACATGAAAAAAACAATTCCACTCCAACCTCTATTTTTCGAATATGCTTGTCACCCACTTTTCTCTGTTCACATGTATAATCTTTTTAGAAACTTTCTATTAATAATAAAATATAAATTCATAGCTTGTAATATTTGTATCAAAAATGATGAAACATTATTTCCCACTCACTCACCTCGTTTAATTTGCATCACTTATATTTTTATATACTGAAATTTAGACTGATAATCTTGTTTTAATTTTTATTTCAACATTTATTTTATTTTGAGTTAAATCTAAATTTAGGACCCTTGAAAAAATGTATATATAGTTGCAAGAATTTATCTATTTATGAGGTTCACATGGAGTAAGCATGCAAGGTAACTTGTTATGCCTGTTATAATTTTTTTTTGTGAGGCCATATGTTAAGTGTGGTAAGAGTTGTATCTACAACCTAAAAAAAGAGTTCTATCTACATCGATATGTTCACCTATGCATTGTAATAACACCTTATCAATATCAACTGCGTCGTTTCACTTATTATCTGCTCGCCTAGGGTTGGTTGGCATCGCTGCTGCGGCAGCACCGCCTTGTCAGTTGGGGCCTCCAACGTTATCACTGTCACTTCAGTGCGCCTTCTGGTGCTGGCGTGAGGGCTGCGAGATTTCATGGAACTCCAGCTCTTGGATATGTGGCTCTTAGGTTGTATGTCCTTTTCTTGTGGGCAATGGTCAAACAGGACCCAATATTAGTGATTTCCTATCAACGGCCATTAATGTTAGACATGTCGTGGCAATACAGTGGATTCCAAAGTCGCATGATTGGCTTGTTCCAAAGGTATAATACATCAATGTATTTTATTTTTTTATTTCCAAGGTCATTTTTAATACCCGGTTTGGTTAAGATATGTGGTCCCTATGTTTAGGAGGGTCCTGTTCTAAAAAAAAATGTTTAGGAGGGTCCTGTGGTCAATTACAGGTTTAACTTTGGTCATGCGCCAACTCCATGGTTGTCATGTGGAAAGCGAAGCTATGAGAAATCTCTATCATGTATCATACCAATTGTACGTGTCCAAAACAGGGGGCTTGGTTTTTCTTTACGTGGAAACATGGCTTGAATTTTAATGGAAATGATATGGTTACATAGGTCCTGTTATACTTGTCCAAGTATCATGCAACCCGTTTTGTAACAGAAAGGAAAGTGTTCTTTTTGGATGAGAAAGAAAAGTATTTGTTGTACATGTCCTACTATAAAATCAATGACTACTGGTGATGTGCATGTCTATCCTAGTACGGCTGGAAAGACATGTACGTGTGCCTCTCGGACTCTTGAGTAGTGCAAATATAACGTGTGCCTCTTGGACTCGTCCGACCTCACGATGTGCATACGGACCTGAAAAGGAATCAATTGATCGTCTTCCTTTAAGCGAATCCCGGCCGTTCTTTTAAGCTCTTTTTTTGCTGTTACATCTTAGTCGTTCGATTTCTATCGTTTTAAGTATATAATAGAATAGAAGATAGATAGATCCATAGAGAAGTTGGAATACAGTAGGTTTAACACCAATATAAATAAAGAATGAGTTCATTACAGTACCTTAAATTAGTATTTTGTTTTCTTTCTCTAACGGAGCTCACAAGATTTCTATTGAGTTTTGTGTTGTGGAGTTTTCAAGTTTTGGTTAAATTCTTTTGATGGATTATGGAACAAGGAGTGGCAAGAGCCTAAGCTTGGGGATGCCCATGGAACCCCCAAGGTAATCCAAGGACACAAAAAAGTCAAAGCTTGGGGATGCCCCGGAAGGCATCCCCTTTTTCGTCTACTTCCATCGGTAATTTACTTGGAGCTATATTTTTATTCACCACGTGATATGTGTTTTGCTTGGAGCGTCTTGTATTATTTGCGTCTTTGCTTGTTAGTTTACCACAATCATCCTTGCAGTACACACCTTTTGAGAGAGCCATACATAAATTGGAATTTGATAGAATACTCTATGTGCTTCACTTATATCTTTTGAGCTTGATAGTTTTGCTCATAGTGCTTCACTTATATCTTTTGAGCGTGATAATTTTTGCTCTAGTACTTCACTTAGATCTTTTAGAGCACGGTGGTGGATTTGTTTTAAAGAAACTATTGATCTCTCATGCTTCACTTATATTATTTTGAGAGTCGTTAATAGCATGGTAATTTGCTAAAAATTAATATACTTGGTATTCAAGATATGTGAAACTTTCTTTTGAGTGCGTTGAATACTAAGAAAAGTTTGATACTTGATAATTGTTTTGAGATATGGAGGTGGTAATATTAAAGTCATGCTAGCTGGGTGATTATGAATTTAAAGAATGCTTGTGTTGAACTTAGCAAATCCCATAGCATGCACGTATGGTTAAAGTTGTGTAACAAATTTGAAACATGAAGTGTACCTGGCTTGTGCATCCTTATGAATGGCGGTCGGGACGGCGATGGTCTTTTCCTACCAATCTATCCCCTAGGAGCATGCGCATAGTACTTGATTTTTATGACTTCTAAATTTTTGCAATAAGTATATGAGTTCTTTTGACTAATGTTGAGTCCATGGATTATACGCACTTTTACCTTTCCGCCTTTGCTAGCCTCTTGATGCCGTGCATTGCCCTTTCTCACCTTGAGAGTTGGTGCAAACTTCGCGGTGCATCCGAACCCGTGATATGATACGCTCTATCACACATAAACCTCATTATATCTTCCTCAAAATAGCCACCATACCTACCTATTATGGCATTTCCATAGCCATTCCGAGATATATTGCCATGCAACTTTCCTTTATTCCGTTCATCATCATCATGACATACTTTACTTTTGTCATATTGTCATTGCATGATCATGTAGTTGACATCGTATTTGTGGCAAAGCCACCATGCATTATTTTTCATACATGTCACTCTTGATTCATTGCACCATCCCGGTACACCACCGGAGGCATCCATGTAGAGTCATATCTTGTTCTAGTTTCGAGTTGTAATCCTTATGTTGTAATCAATAGAAGTGTGATGATCATCTTTATTAGAGCATTGCCAAAAAAAGAGAAAGGCCAAAAAGAAAAAAAAGAAAGGCCCAAAAAAAGAGAATAAATAAAAAGGGCAATGTTACTATCTCTTTTTCCACACTTGTGCTTCAAAGTAGCACCTTGTTCTTCATGTAGTGAGTGTCATATATTGTGCTTCAAAGTAGCACCATGTTTTTCATGTAGTGAGTCTCATAAGTTGTCTTTTTATACTAGTGGGAATTTTTTATTATAGAACTTGGCCTGTATATTCCTACGATGGGCTTCCTCAAATGCCCTAGGTCTTCATGAGCAAGCAAGTTGCATGCACACCCATTAGTTTTCTTTTGTTGAGCATTCATAGCTCTAGTGCATCCGTTGCATGGCAATCCCTACTCCTCATGTTGACATCAATTGATGGGCATCTCCATAGCCCATTGATTATCCTCGTCAATGTGAGACTTTCTCCTTTTTTGTCTTCTCCACACAATCCCCATCATCATATTCTATTCCACCCATAGTGCTATATCCATGGCTCATTCTCATGTATTGCATGAAGGTTGAAAACGTTTGAGATTATTTAAGTATGAAACAATTGCTTGGCTTGTCATCGGGGGTATAGAAGTTGGGAACATCTTTGTGTGACAAAAATGAAGCATAGCCTAACTATATGATTTCATGAGGATGAACTTTCTTTTGCCATGCTATTTTGAGAAGAAATGATTACTTTGATTAGTATGCTTGAAGTATTACTATTTATTTTATCAATATGAACTTTTATTTTGTATTCATTCCGATATGAATATTCATACCACAATTAAGAAGATTTACATTGAAATTATGCCAAAGTATCACTCCGCATCAAAAATTCTCTTTTTATCATTTACCTACTCGAGGACGAGCAGGAATTAAGCTTGGGGATGCGTCGTCTCCAACGTATCTATAATTTTTGATTGCCCATGCTACTTTATCTACTGTTTTGGACTATATTGGGCTTTATTTTCCACTTTTATATTATTTTTGGGACTAACCTATTAACCGGAGGCCCAGCACAGAATTGTTGTTTTTTGCCTATTTCAGTGTTTCGAAGAAATAGAATATCAAATGGAGCCCAAACGGAATGAAACCTTCAGGAACGTGATTTTCTCACCGAACGTGATCCAGGGGACTTGGACCCTACTCCAAGGAACAAAAGAGGCAGTCACGAGGGTGGGGGCGCCCACCCCTAGGGCGCGCCCCCTGCCTCGTGGGCCCCCTGTTGCTCCACCGACGTACTCCTTCCTCCTATATATACCTACGTACCCCCAAACGATCAGAACAGCAGCCAAAAACCTAATTCCACCGCCGCAACTTTCTGTATCCACGAGATCCCATCTTGGGGCCTGTTCCGGAGCTCACGAGGGGGCATCCACCACGGAGGGTTCTACATCATCACCATAGCCCCTCCGATGAAGTGTGAGTATTTTACTTGGACCTTGGTCCATAGCTAGTAGCTAGATGGCTTCTTCTCTTTTTGGATCTCAATACAATGTTCTCCCCCTCTCTCGTGGAGATCTATTCGATGTAATCTTCTTTCTGCGGTGTGTTTGTTGAGACCGATGAATTGTGGGTTTATGATCCAGCTTATCTATGAATAATATTTGGATCTTCCCAGAATTCTTTTATGTATGATTGGTTATCTTTGCAAGTCTCTTCGAATTATCCGTTTGGTTTGGCCAACTAGATTGGTAGTTCTTGCAATGGGAGAAGTGCTTAGCTTTGGGTTCTATCTTGCGGTGTCCTTACCCAGTGGCAGAAAGGGTTGCAAGGCACGTATTGTATTGTTGCCATCGAGGATAACAACATGGGGTTTTTATCATATTGCATGAATTTATCCCTCTACATCATGCCATCTTGCTTAAGGCGTTACTCTGTTTTTAACTTAATACTCTAGATGCATCTTTGGATAGCGATCGATGAGTGGAGTAATAGTAGTAGATGAGTAATCGTTTGGTCTACTTGTCTTGGACGTGATGCCTATATACATGATCATACCTAGATATACTCATAACTATGCTCAATTTTGTCAATTTCTCAACAGTAATTTGTTCACCCACCGTAGAATACTTATGCTCTTGAGAGAAGCCACTAGTGAAACCTATGGCCCCCGGGTCTATTCTCATCATATCAATCTCCATTACTTTAATACTTGCTTTTTTTACTTTGCCTTTTACTTTTTACTTTGCATCTCTATACCAAAAATATTATTTATCATCTCTATCAGATCTCACTCTCGTAAGTGACCGTGAAGGGATTGACAACCCCTAATCTCGTTGGTTGCGAGGAGCTATTGTTTTGTGCAGGTACGAGGGACTTGTGCGTGGCCTCCTACTGGATTGATACCTTGGTTCTCAAAAACTGAGGGAAATACTTACGCTACTTTGCTGCATCATCCTCTCCTCTTCGGGGAAATCCAATGCAGTGCTCAAGAGGTAGCAGTAGACCGACTCCTGGCTGCATCTACTACTATTACTCCACACATCGACCGCTATCCAGCATGCATCTAGAGTATTAAGTTCATAAGAATAGAGTAACGCATTAGGCAAGATGACATGATGTAGAGGGATAAACTCAAGCATATGATATAAACCCCATCTTTTATCCTCGATGGCAACAATACAATATGTATCGGTTCCCCTTCTGTCACTGGGATTGAACATCGCTAGATTGAACCCAAAGCTAAGCACTTCTCCCATTGCAAGAAAGATCAATATAGTAGACCATACCAAACTGATAATTTTAAGAGACTTGAAAAGATAACAAATCATACATAAAAGAATTCATAGGAGATTCAAATATTGTTCATAGATAATCTTGATCATAAACCCACAATTCATCGGATCTCGACAAACACACCGCAAAAAGAGTTACATCAAATAGATCTCCAAGAAGATCGAGGAGAACTTTGTATTGAGAATCAAAGAGAGTGAAGAAGCCATCGAGCTAATAACTATGGACCCAAAGGTTTGAGGTAAACTACTCACACATCATCGGAGAGGCTATGGTGTTGATGTAGAAGCCCTCCGTGATCAATGCCCCCTCCGTGAGCTTGGAAAAAGGCCCCAAGATGGGATCTCACGGGTACAGAAGGTTGCGGCGGTGGAAATAGGGTTTCGTGGTGCTCCTGGATGGTTTCGGGGTACATAGGTATATATAGGAGGAATAAGTAGGTCGGGGGAGCTGCGCGGGGCCCACGAGGGTGGGGGCGCTCCCAGGGGGGCAGGCACGCCTCCCTGCCTCGTGGCCTCCTCGCTTCTTTCTTGACGTCCACTCCAAGTCCCCTAGATTGTGTTTGTTCCAAAAATAACTCTCCTGAAGGTTACATTCCGTTTGGATTCCGTTTGATATTCCTTTTCTGCGAAACACTGAAATAGTAAAAAAACAGCAATTTGGGCTGGGCCTCCGATTAGTAGGTCAGTCCCAAAAATAATATAGAAGTGTATAATAAAGCCCATTAAACATCCAAAACAGAATATATAATAGCATGGAACAATCAAAAATTATAGATACGTTGGAGACGTATCAAGCATCCCCAAGCTTAATTCCTGCTCGTCCTCGAGTAGGTAAATGATAAAAACATAATTTTTGATGTGGAATGCTACCTGGCATACTTCTCAATGTAATTTTCTTTATTGTGGCATGAATGTTCAGATCCGAAAGATTCAAGATAAAAGTTTAATATTGACATAAAAATAATAATACTTCAAGTATACTAACTAAGCAATTATGTCTTCTCAAAATAACATGGCCAAAGTAAGTTTATCCCTACAAAATCATATAGTTTGGCTATGTCCCATCTTTGTCACACAAAATATTCAAATCATGCACAACCCCGGTTTCAGCCAAGCAATTGTTTCATACTTAAGAATTTTCAAACTTTTTCAATCTTCACGCAATACATGAGCGTGAGCCATGGACATAGCACTATGGGTGGAATAGAATATGATGATGGAGGTTGTGTGGAGAAGACAAAAAAAGGAGAAAGTCTCACGTTGACGCGGCTAATCAACGGGCTATGGAGATGCCCATCAATTGATGTCAACGCAAGGAGTAGGAATTGCCATGCAACGGCTGCACTAGAGCTATAAATATATGAAAGCTCAACAAATGAAACTAAGTGGGTGTGCATCCAACTTGCTTGCTCACGAAGACCTAGGGCATTTGAGGAAGCCCATTGTTGGAATATACAAGCCAAGTTCTATAATAAAAAATTCCCACTAGTATATGAAAGTGACAAAACAAGAGACTCTCTATCATAAAGATCATGGTGCTACTTTGAAGCACAAGTGTGCAAAAAAAGATAGTAGCATTGTCCCCTTTTTTATTTCTCTTTTTTTGGGGCCTTTCCCTTTTATTTATTTGACCTTTCTCTCTCTTTTTTTGGGACAATGCTCTATGAATGATGATCATCACACTTCTATTCATTTACAACTCAATGATTACAACTCGATACTAGAACAAAATATGACTCTAAATGAATGCCTCCGGCGGTGTACCGGGATGGGCAATGAATCAAGAGTGACATGTATGATAAGTTATGCGCGGTGGATTTGCCAGAAATATGATGTCAACTACATGATCATGCATGGCAATATGACAATGATGAAGCGTGTCATAATAAATGAAACGGTGGAAAGTTGCATGGCAATATATCTTAGAATGGCTATGGAAATGCCATGATAGGTAGGTATGGTGGCTGTTTTGAGGAAGATATCAGGAGGTTTATGTGTGATAGAGTGTATCATATCACATGGTTTGGATGCACCAGCGAAGTTTGCACCAACTCTCAAGGTGAGAAAGGGCAATGCACGACACCGAAGAGGCTAGCAATGATGGAAGGGTGAGAGTGCGTATAATCCATGGACTCAACATTACTCATAAAGAACTCACATACTTATTGCAAAAATCTACAAGTCATCAAAACAAAGTGCTACACACATGCTCCTAGGGGGGAGGTTGGTAGGAGTTAACCATCGCGCGCCCCAACCTCCACACAAAGGATGACACTCAAAGAACACTTCATGTTTCAAATTTGTTACACAATGGTCAGCATACGTGCATGCTACAGGACTTGCAAACTTCAACACAAGTATTTCTCAACTTCACAATTACTCAACTAGCACAACTTTAATATCACTATGTCCATATCTCAAAACAATCATCAAGTGTCAAACTTCTCATAGTATTCAATGCACTTTATATGATAGTTTTTATTATACCAATCTTGGATGCCTATTATATTAGGACTAATTTCAACCAAAGAAAAATACCATGCTGTTCTAAAAGACCCTCAAAATAATATAAGTGAAGCATGAGAGACCAATAATTTCTATAAAATAAAACCACCACCGTGCTCTAAAAGATATAATTAAGTGAAGCACTAGAGCAAAATCATCTAGCTCAAAAGATATTAGTGAAGCATATAGAGTATTCTAATAAATTCCGATTCATGTGTGTCTCTCTCAAAAGGTGTGTACAACAAGGATGATTGTGGTAAACTAAAAAGCAAAGACTCAAATAATACAAGACGCTCCAAGAAAAACACATATCATGTGCTGAATAAAAATATAGCATCAAGTTACTAATGGACGAAGACGAAAGAGGGGATGCCTTCCGGGGCATCCCCAAGCTTAGGCTTTTGGTTGTCCTTGAATTTTACCTTGGGGTGCCTTGGGCATCCCCAAGCTTAGGCTCTTGCCACTCCTTATTCCATAATCCATCAAATATTTACACAAAAACTTGAAAACTTCACAACACAAAACTCAACAGAAAATCTCATAAGCTCCGTTAGCGAAATAAAACAAACCACCACTTTAAGGTACTGTAATGAACTCATTATTTATTTATATTGGTGTTAAACCTACTGTATTCCAACTTCTCTATGGTTCATAACCTCCAATACTAGCCATAGATTCATCAAAATAAGCAAACAACACACGAAAAACAGAATCTGTCAAAAGCAGTAATGCAGCAGCAATCTGTAACAAACGCAAACTTATGGAACCTAAAAATTATGCCAAATTAGGAAGTCCTAGATGATTTGTTTATTAATCTACTTCAAAAATAATCAACTGAAAATCACGCTTCTGTGAATTATGAAAACTAATCTCATGCGCGCAAGTTTCTGTTTTTTACAGCAAGATCAAATAACTATCACCGTAGGTTATCCTAAAGGTTTTACTTGGCACAAACACTAAATAAAACACAAAAACACATCTAACCAGAAGGTAGATCGATTATTTATTCAAAAACAGAAAGGAAATATATTGGGTTGTCTCCCAACAAGCGCTTTTCTTTAAAACCTTTTAGCTAGGCATTGATAATTTTAATGATGCTCACATGAAAGACAAGAATTGAAGCGCTGCTACGTCTTGAGCTTGCGTTGGTTTTCCCCGAAGAGGAGAGGATGATGCAGCAGAGCAGCGTAAATATTTCCCTCAGTTTTTGAAAACCAAGGTATCAATCCAGTAGGAGGCCACGCGCAAGTCCCTCTGTAACGCCCTCGAAGCGGCTATATCTCCCACGTGTCGAAGCACGACTTAGAGGCATAACCGCATTGAAAGCAATGTCGCAAGTGAGGTAATCTTCACACAACCCATGTAATACATAAGGGAAAGAGATGCATAGTTGGCTTACAATCGCCACTTCACACAATACATGAGTAAAGCATTACATCATACAGATACAATCAAGGTCCGACTACGGAACCAAAATAAAAGAAGACTACCCCAAATGCTACACAGATCCCCGATCGTCCCAACTGGCTCCACTTGATCAAGCTGAAACGAAACAACACAATGAACAAGATCTTCATCGAGCTCCTCCTTGAGCTCGGGTGCGTCACTTGCACGGTTTCATCGGCACCTGCAAACTGGTTTTCGAAGTATCTGTGAGTCACGGGGACTCAGCAATCTCACACCCGTGAGATCAAGACTATTTGAGCTTATGGGTAGGAGAAGGTAGTGAGGTGGAGCTGCAGCAAGCGACTAGCATATCTGGTGGCTACATTCGCAAAAGAGAGCGAGAAGAGAAGCAAGGCACGGTCGAACAACTATGATCAAGAAGTGATCCTGAAACTACTTACGTCAAACATAACTCCAACACCGTGTTCACTTCCCGGACTCCGCCGAGAAGAGACCATCACGGTCACACACACAGCTGGTGTATTTTAATTAAGATCAACTTCGGGTTTCTACAACCGGACATTAACAAATTCCCATCTGCCTCATAACCGCGGGCACGGCTTTCGAAAGATAATACCCTGCAGGGGTGTCCCAACTTAGCCCATTATAAGCTCTCACGGTCAACGAAGGATATTCCTTCTCCCCGGGAAGACCCAATCAGTCTCGGAATCCCGGCTACAAGACATTTCGACAGCAATAAAACAAGACCAGCAAGACCACCCGCTGTGCCCACAAATCCCGATAGGAGCTGCACATATCTCGTTCTCAGGGCACACCGGATAAGCTAAGCGTACAGGTACCGACGTAATCCAAGTTGCCAAGGAATGGTCCCGCACGGTGCTCTAGTTTGGACCAACACTCGGAGGAGCACTGGCCCGGGGGGGTAAAATAAAGATGACCCTTGAGTCTGCAGAACCCAAGGGAAAAAATCTTAGGTGGCAAATGGTAAAACAAAGGTTGGGCCTTGCTGGAGGAGTCTTATTCAAAGTGAGCTGTCAAGGGGGTCCCATAAATCACCCAAACGTGTAAGGAACGCAAAATCCGGGAACATAATACCGGTATGACGGAAACTAGGGCGGCAAGAGTGGAACAAAACACCAGGCATAAGCCGAGCCTTCCACCCTTTACCAAGTATATAGATGCATTAATTAAAGAAGATATATTGTGATATCCCAACAAGTAAACATGTTCCAACAAGGAACAACATCTCCATGTTCCAACAAGGAACAAACTTCATCTTCACCTGCAACTAACAACGCTATAAGAGGGGCTGAGCAAAGCGGTAACATAGCCAAACAACGGATTGCTAGGAAAGGATGGTTAGGGGCTTGACATGGCAATATGGGTGGCATGATATAGCAAGTGGTAGGTAACGCAGCATAGGCATAGCAAAAGAGCGAGCATCTAGCAAGCAAAGATAGAAGTGATTTCGAGGGTATGGTCATCTTGCACGAAATCCCGCAAGGAAGAAGAACGAGTCCATGAAGAAGACAAACGAGCGTGGTCGAGCGAATCCTCACAACTCCGGAGCGAAACCGAAGCTAACGAGAGAAGCAACCGGAAAGAAGCAAACAACATAGTAAACACACAATCATAAACATGGCATGATGCACAATCAAGTATGATGCATGTCCGGTTTAATGATTCATGGCATGGCAATATGCACAAACAAAACTACAAGTTAAATGGAGCCCAATATGCAACGAGTTGCATATTGACGAAACACCACATCAATTATTTAGTTCTCTCTCGCTTAGGAACACAACAATATTAAATATTGGTTAACATGGCAAGATGTGAAGCATAACAAAACTATACCATCTAAACAATTTAAATGGGGCCGGATATAAAAACAACAAATCCGGTAAATCCCCATATGCATTTAGCAATTTAATGCAACAACAATTTTAAACATTTAAATGTTGTTATCATGATGCGGATGACATATACATGTTTTATGCAATTTTATGAAAATGTTGACATAAGCATGTTATGAAGCATTTGGTCACCATGGCGGAACAAAAAGGGTGCCACGGCGGTGAAACGAAAATGGTGCCACGGCAACATATTGATCTCGATAACTTGATTGAGATACCGATGCAAACGAGAAGTGTGCGGATGTGTAGAACACGCAAGAGATGGTGGGGTGCTCCCGACTACAGGGTTCCCACGGGTCGACGGCATGGCAAATGAGGAACGTGCAAAGACCTCTCTCGGACACGGTGCAAACACGAGCATCTCATACAACACATGCATTCGTTCACGGGCGGTCGTCTCGGGGTTATACCTTCAAAGCGTGCATTTACGAGGCGGTTCACAAATGTCAAGGGAAGTAGTCGTTCATGGGACGGTCGTAGAGGAAGTAGTGGTACACGGCGACGGTAGTGGTACACACAACGTCGAGGTACTTGTCGGTCCGGTCTTGGCGGTGTAGATGTACACGTTGGAGAGGGACTTGTCGCATCCAAAGTCTTCGGTGCCACGGTACTTGGGATCTTCTGAACTTGCCGGTATTTGCCGAAACGAAGGGGTACTTGGTCTTGACGTCCATGGTGTCTTCGGCCTTGACGTGAAGCAGGGAGGCGGAGCTACTGCCGGGTCGATGGTGACGAGGTCGGAGATGCGAGGACGGGCCAAGGGGCTGCTCCTGCAAAGGGGCTGCAGGGCGACGGAGCCGGCGGGGAGGACCTGGCGAGGCTACCAGATCCGCGGCGCGGCGACTCGGTGGCTGGCCGGTGGCGCGGAGGCGACGAGGAGGGGGCCGCGACGGGACGAGGCGGTTGGCGCAAGCACAGCAGAGGCGGCGGGGCCGCGGAGTTGGTCTCTGTGTGGTGTTGCAGACGGGCAACGCCAGGCGCAGGCGCAGGAGAAGGGCGAGGAGGTCCCAGCATGTGGACGGCAGGCGAGGTGGAGCGGGCGCTCGATGCAGGAGGAGGAAGAGGCGAGGTCAGCGGCGCTCTCTCTCTCTCTCTCTGCGACGGCGCAACGAGGGAGGAGGGGATCGAGCGCTGCGTGGGAACGAGGAGGAGGAGGAGATGGATCGAGGGAGAGATGCGGGAGGATCGTGGGATCCTCTCCCTGGCGACGTGCGTGTGTGGCGCGAGGAGGAGACGAGGAGAGAGATCAAGAGATGGGGAATCGATCGGGGCTGGGGCTGCGGCGCTGTGTGGGAACGAGGGAGAGAGCGGTCGGGCTAGGGTTAGGAAGGGGTTAGGTGGGCTGGACCTCCAGGCAAATGGGCGGCCTGGTTTGTTGGTCAGTGGGCTCTCTCTCACCGCTAAAAGAAAAGAAGAAAGAAAAACAGAGATGAGAAAGAAAAGAAAAGAGGTTATGGTGGAGCTTGAGCGGGAGGGTATTTTTCCCGGACTCACAAAAATGAGCTTGATCCAAGAAAAATAGAAAAGAGGCACGGATGCAAGATTTAAATTCAAACTCATTTGAATTTAATTCAAATGGGTTTGAACTAGGACTTGATAAAAGGAAGGTCCAAAATTGTTCGGATATTTGGTGGAGCTCCGGAAAATGACGAAATAATTTATGGGCAAGGTTGGAGACCAAGAAGTGAGATAACAAAGGCATGGAGAATTATTTTGCAAGTGGGTTATGGGTGATTCCGAATTAGTGGAATATTTAATAATATCTCCCTAAATATCGGAGGGTATGTTATAAAGAGAAGTCACCCTTCCTCGATTTAAATGGACCGAAGATCCATGCAATTTATTTGGAAGAGTTTTAAAAATTAAATGACATGATGGCATGATGACATGATGCAATGCAAAAATAAAAGGGCAGGCACAAATGAAACACACGGCGAAACCCGGAATATAAGGAAGTCTTCTCGAGCGTCGGTCTCGGGGCGTTACAACACTCCACCACTACGAGAGGATCTCGTCCCTAGATCTAGGATGGCACCGGAGAGAAACGGAAGAGGAAGAGAAGAGGTAAAACAAACTTGCTTCTTTGACAAAAGAGTGAAACCAACAAACCTTGAGAGGTTGACAAAATTGAAAGAAAAAAATACAATGAAGATGACGAGATTGCAAACACTCCGTAAGATAAGAAGAACATGGGATACAATGAGAACCATGAGGTTAAGTGACAAGATAGATATTGACACCACTCCGGTTAAAACAAGATAGAGAAGGAATAAGAATGATATAATTTGGGCAGAACTCCATTGTAAATGGAAGGAATTGAACATGAACTTGAGAAGATGGGATGATACTTGATGAAATCAACAACACACCGCCTCCGGAACTATTGAAAGAATGGCACAAGGGGTAAGAAAGATTTGAGACAGCTCTCCGGTTGAGGAAGCAGGCAAAACTTGATAAGATGAGAGAACTCGAATGAAAACATGACACTCGGCTAAGCGGAGAAGCAAGGAGAAGAACATGATCTTGACAAAACAAGATGATGGGTCAAGAGAGCAACATCACAATGCCTCTGGAAGAAATGAAAGAATGGAATGGAATGGACGAAGGAAACAAGATCTTGAAAGAGCACGCTTACAAGAAATGCTAGAACGGAGTTGTTGGATTATCAACAACGAAAGGAACAAGCTTGTTGTGGGCTTATGGAACACATGTCAAAATTATGAGGTGACAACCCGCCACTAACGAAAACAGTTGATTGGATTGAGATCAACAAGAAGATGGAAACTTCTTCACCAAGATGATAGAGAGATAACTTAGATCATTGATAAGCACCACAATAGCAACATTCCTTAGGGAAGGCTTTAGGTGAAATCTATACCAAGATAACTCCAATGAAGAGATTGGTGGATTTTAAATATCTCATTCTTGACAACATGTGAATCAAGAAACACGAAGGGAAATTGCCAATAATGATATAACACCACCTCAAAAGATAAGGTAGAAAGAATTGCACTTCGGAATGCAAGAAGAAGAATACTTGAACTCCTCAAAGCAAAACATGTGTTGAACACCATGTTTATTTTGAGTATAGCTTGGCGGATCTTAACTTCGAGAGAAATCTTGAAGAACAATTGAAGAATGAAAGGAATCCTTGACGAACCACCATGTAGAGCCTCCATGAAGAACTCCGGTAAAGAAAGGATGATAGAAAGAAAGAGAAGTTGAAGACACAAGGTGAAACCTTGCAATGATTTAGATGGAGCTTTGCGATTATATAACCGAGAGGACTTGGAACTCCGGAAAAGAAAAGATGAAAACACTTAACTAGAATTACTTCATCATTAACAATCTTCGGAAGAAAAGAATTAATCAACTCGAGGAAATAAGAATAAGATTTATTGTATGCTTATCCTTCATCAAATTAAATTGATGACAAGCAATGGATTTGGCATACTACTTATTCCCGTAGAAAGGATTAAGATAGATATGGCGCAAACTTGGGAAGGTTCAACGAACCACCGGTAGGATCTGGAAAGAACGGATGAATTGATATGATAACCAAGGAAGAGAACTCTTGAACGAACCACCATAAGAATTGAAAAAATGAACAAAGAAAAGATAGCGAAACCTTGGGAAGAATTAGAAAATGAACGAAGATACTTGAGGGGATTTAGATACATGAGAACGGAGAGATCATGAACTGATTAGTGAATACTTGAACGATGCACCGGTAAGATTTGGAGAACGAGAGCTGAAAGCTGGAATGAATAATTACGAGATGATGGGCTCGTAAGAATCAAACTGAAAAGACTCCTGAATTGCTCCGGATGGGTGAAAAGAATTCTCACAATCTAAAACCATTATGAGAGGATGGCATCAAACTAGAACCATGAATCTTGAAGAGAATGGAGCAAGATTAAAGAGAAACTCTTCTTCGGTCTTCAAACTTCGAGAATGACGACGAGAAACACCACCATGAATTGTTGAGATACTCCGGAATGAAAATTAGAAAGGTTGAACCAACGATGAAAAGAATTTGAAAGATCTTGGAGAAAGCCATGACTGATGATAATTCATTCTTACGTCAAACTTCGAAAAGAATTTGGGAATAGCTCCGGGAAATTAGAAGAGTCAGGTAAGATCCTGGGAAAAGACCTGTGGGTTAGGGCCCACTCGATAGAAAACACAGTTGAACAATTTTAAAGAGAGGTTGCACCGGTTGAATTAAATGGCTTGAATGAGATGGCATCCTCAACAGAACTTGAGTGAATTGAGAATGGAAACTTGAATCTTCTGAGATATCTTCATCACTCCAGAACAAATGAATAGCGAGAAGTGGCTGATTATGAAGTGCGCCGGTATGGGAAAACATTTGAAACGGGGAAAAGGATATGATCGACAAAGCTTGAATTGAATCCACCGGAGAAAAAAAAGAACGAAGAATGATGAACTTGAAACTGTTGAGCATCTTCATGGGAAATCACCGGATAAGAACATTGATTTGAAAAGAGTGAAGAGACTTCACATGAATAAATGGATACTTGATTAAGAAATCCGAGTCCTTGAAGAAAAAGGGGGGAGGGCGGGAAAACAAAGGCAACTTGGGTCGGATGAAGCAAGCACCATTGTTAAAACTTAGAATTGATCTCGCAAATCTTGAAATGATCGGATCCACTTGAAGAGAAGCACGCCGGTTGGAAAAGAATTAACATGACAATCTCGATAAACAAGAAGGATTAGCATTCACATAGCAATATGAGAACACCGTTTAGAATAAGGTATGGAATCAACACTTGGCATTGAAGCAACTCGAATACCACAAAACAAAACAAAAACAAAGGATTTGGCTTGCAGAATAAGGCAGAAACAAACATATGATAGATCCCATATCGTATCATGTGTGTGTTGGAAAGATATCCTACGAGATACTTGAATTCCCACTTATAAACTCCCGAAACTTTCTGGTTATGCAATCAGGTGTTGGGGATCTGAGGACACAACATATATCACCCAAACTAACAATACCTAGATCCAACTGTATCCATCCTTCAACACATAACCAAGAAACCTTCAGAAATCGTTTACCTCGACCTTCGAAAAGCATCCGTTATACGAGTTATGGCAATACTCCCGAACTCGCCCCAGTACTGGGTTATCGAGGATATCTCACCAACAACTGCATAAAAGAGATTTTCGATGTCGGCAAAGCTCAGGTATTCGAATCGCAACGATAAAATTGTGACGACAACACCTCGGAGCTCAACTCCCGGGACACCGCCACAACCCCTAAATGTCGAGAGGCACCAAGAACAATGTTCTCGTCACAAAACCATCGAACGATTCCAAGATACCAGCGTGATCCTAAAAAAATTTAGTGAAATTTGAGAAGAGAAAGAGTCAAAACTCTACGTCGGGATGCCTCACCAGAGCGGCGAAGGACTGAGGAGTAAAAAGAATACTACTCTACGATATATAAAATCATAAGACAAAAAACAATATTTTCTATACTCAACAAAGTCAGCAATTCAATCAAGCCAGGGCTCCTAAGTCGGGGATGGCTCACGATTACCAACTTGTAACGCCCTCGATGCGACTATATCTCCCACGTATCGAAGCACGACTTAGAGGCATAACCGCATTGAAAGCAATGTCGCAAGTGAGGTAATCTTCACACAACCCATGTAATACATAAGGAAAGAGATACATAGTTGGCTTACAATCGCCACTTCACACAATACATGAGTAAAGCATTACATCATACAGATACAATCAAGGTCCGACTACGGAACCAAAATAAAAGAAGACTACCCCAAATGCTACACAGATCCCCGATCGTCCCAACTGGGCTCGATCTTGATCAATCAAACGAAACAACACAATGAACACGATCTTCATCGAGCTCCTCCTTGAGCTCAAAAGGCCACCCTGCACGGTTTCATCGACACCTGTAAACTGGTTTTGGAAGTATCTGTGAGTCACGGGGACTCAGCAATCTCACACCCGTGAGATCATGACTATTTAAGCTTATGGGTAGGAGAAGGTAGTGAGGTGGAGCTGCAGCAAGCGACTAGCATATCTGGTGGCTACATTCGCAAAAGAGAGCAAGAAGAGAAGCAAGGCAAGGTCTAACAACTATGATCAAGAAGTGATCCTGAAACTACTTACGTCAAACATAACTCCAACACCGTGTTCACTTCCCGGACTCGGCCGAGAAGAGACCATCACGGTCACACACACAGCTGGTGTATTTTAATTAAGATCAACTTCGGGTTTTCTACAACCGGACATTAACAAATTCCCATCTGCCTCATAACCGCGGGCACGGCTTTCGAAAGATAATACCCTGCAGGGGTGTCCCAACTTAGCCCATTATAAGCTCTCACGGTCAACGAAGGATATTCCTTCTCCCCGGGAAGACCCGATCAGTCTCAGAATCCCGGCTACAAGACATTTCGACAGCAATAAAACAAGACTAGCAAGACCACCTGCTGTGCCGACAAATCCCGATAGGAGCTGCACATATCTCGTTCTCAGGGCACACCGGATAAGCTAAGCGTACAGGTACCGACGTAATCCAAGTTGCCAAGGAATGGTCCCGCACGGTGCTCTAGTTTGGACCAACACTCAGAGGAGCACTGGCCCGGGGGGTAAAATAAAAATGACCCTTGAGTCTGCAGAACCCAAGGGAAAAAGTCTTAGGTGGCAAATGGTAAAACAAAGGTTGGGCCTTGCTGGAGGAGTCTTATTCAAAGTGAACTGTCAAGGGGGTCCCATAAATCACCCAAACGTGTAAGGAACGCAAAATCCAGGAACATAATACCGGTATGACGGAAACTAGGGCGGCAAGAGTGGAACAAAACACCAGGCATAAGCCGAGCCTTCCACCCTTTACCAAGTATATAGATGCATTAATTAAAGAAGATATATTGTGATATCCCAACAAGTAAACATGTTCCAACAAGGAACAACATCTCCATGTTCCGACAAGGAACAAACTTCATCTTCACCTGCAACTAACAACGCTATAAGAGGGGCTGAGCAAAGCGGTAACATAGCCAAACAACGGATTGCTAGGAAAGGATGGTTAGGGGCTTGACATGGCAATATGGGTGGCATGATATAGCAAGTGGTAGGTAACGCAGCATAGGCATAGCAAAAGAGCGAGCATCTAGCAAGCAAAGATAGAAGTGATTTCGAGGGTATGGTCATCTTGCACGAAATCCATAAGGAAGAAGAACGTGTCCATGAATAAGACAAACGGACGTAGTCGAACGAATCCTCACAACTCCGAACGAAACCGAAGCTAACGAGAGAAGCAACCCGGAAAGAAGCAAACAACATAGTAAACACACAATCATAAACATGGCATGATGCACAATCAAGTATGATGCATGTCCGGTTTAATGATTCATGGCATGGCAATATGCACAAACAAAACTACAAGTTAAATGGAGCCCAATATGCAACGAGTTGCATATTGACGAAACACCACATCAATTATTTAGTTCCCTTAGGAACACAACAATATTAAATATTGGTTAACATGGCAAGAGGTGAAGCATAACAAAACTATACCATCTAAACAATTTAAATGGGGCCGGATATAAAAACAACAAATCCGGTAAATCCCCATATGCATTTAGCAATTTAATGCAACAACAATTTTAAACATTTAAATGTTGTTATCATGACGCGGATGACATATACAAGTTTTATGCAATTTTATGAAAATGTTGACATAAGCATGTTATGAAGCATTTCGTCACCATGGCGGAACAAAAAGGGTGCCACGGCGGTGAAACGAAAATGGTGCCACGGCAACATATCGATCTCGATAACTTGATTGAGATACCGATGCAAACGAGAAGTGTGCGGATGTGTAGAACACGCAAGAGATGATGGGGTGCTCCCGACTACTGGGTTCCCACGGGTCGACGGCATGGCAAACGAGGAACGTGCAAAGACCTCTCTCGGACACGGTGCAAACATGAGCATCTCATACAACACATGCATTCGTTCATGGGCGGTCGTCTCGGGGTTATACCTTCAAAGCATTTACGAGGCGGTTCACAAATGTCAAGGGAAGTAGTCGTTCACGGGACGGTCGTAGAGGAAGTAGTGGTACACGGCGACGGTAGTGGTACACACAACGTCGGGGTACTTGTCGGTCCGGTCTTGGCGGTGTAGATGTACACGTTGGAGAGGGACTTGTCGCATCCAAAGTCTACGGTGCCACGGTACTTGGGATCTTCTGAACTTGCCAGTATTTGCCGAAACGAAGGGGTACTTGGTCTTGACGTCCACGGTGTCTTCGGCCTTGACGTGAAGCAGGGAGGCGGAGCTCCTGCCGGGTCGATGGTGACGAGGTCGGAGATGCGAGGACGGGCCAAGGGGCTGCTCCTGCAAAGGGGCTGCAGGGGCGACGGGAGCCGGCAGGGGAGGACCCTGGCAAGGCACAGCCAGATCCGGCGGCGGTAGCGACTCCGGTGGCTAGCTGGTGGCGCGGAGGCAACGAGGAGGGGGCCGCGGGGACGGGACGAGGCGGTTGGGCGCGCGGTGCTCGCGCGCAGAGGCGACGGGGCCGCCGGAGTTGGTCTCCAGGTGGTGTTGCGGAGATGGGGCGACGTCGGGCGCACAGGGCGAGGAGAAGGGTGAGGAGGTCCTGGCACGGGGACGGCAGGGCGAGGTGGAGCGGGGGCGCTCGATGCAGGAGGAGGAAGGGCGAGGCCGCGGCGCTCCTCTCTTTCTCTGCGATGGCGCAACGAGGGAGGAGGGGATCGAGCGCTGCGTGGGAACGAGGAGGAGGAGGAGATGGATCGAGGGAGAGATGCGGGAGGATCGTGGGATCCTCTCCCTGGCGACGTGCGTGTGTGGCGGCGCGAGGGAGGAGACGAGGGAGAGAGATCAAGAGATGGGGAATCGATCGGGGCTGGGGCTGCGACGCTGTGTGGGAACGAGGGGAGAGAGCGGTCGGGCTAGGGTTAGGAAGGGGTTAGGTGGGCTGGACCTCCAGGCAAATGGGCCGGCCTGGTTTGTTGGTCGGTGGGCTCTCTCTCCTTTGCTAAAAGAAAAGAAGAAAGAAAAAAACAGAGATGAGAAAGAAAAGAAAAGAGGTTACAGGTGGAGCTTGAGCAGGAGGGTATTTTTCCCGGACTCACAAAAATGAGCTTGATCCAAGAAAAATAGAAAAGAGGCACGGATGCAAGATTTAAATTCAAACTCATTTGAATTTAATTCAAATGGGTTTGAACTAGGACTTGATAAAAGGAAGGTCCAAAATTGTTCGGATATTTGGTGGAGCTCCGGAAAATGACGAAATAATTTATGGGCAAGGTTGGAGACCAAGAAGTGAGATAACAAAGGCATGGAGAATTATTTTGCAAGTGGGTTATGGGTGATTCCGAATTAGTGGAATATTTAATAATATCTCCCTAAATATCGGGAGGGTATGTTATAAAGAGAAGTCACCCTTCCCTCGATTTAAATGGACCGAAGATCCATGCAATTTATTTGGAAGAGTTTTAAAAATTAAATGACATGATGGCATGATGACATGATGCAATGCAAAAATAAAAGGGCAGGCACAAATGAAACACACGGCGAAACCCGGAATATAAGGAAGTCTTCTCGAGCGTCGGTCTCGGGGCGTTACACCCTCGTACCTACACAAAACAAATAACTCCTCGCAACCAATGCGAATAGGGGTTGTCAATCCCTTCACGGTCACTTACGAGAGTGAGATCTGATAGAGATGATAGATAATATTTTTGGTATTTTTAGTATAAAGATGCAAAGTAAAATAAAAAGGCCAAGTAAAAAAGCAAAGAAATAATAAAGCGTAGGAAGATTAATATGATGAAAATAGACCCAGGGGCCACAGATTTCACTAGTGGCTTCTCTCAAGAGCATAAGTATTTTATGGTGGGTGAACGAATTACTATTGAGCAATTGACAGAATTGAGCATAGTAATGAGAGTATCTAGGTATGATCATGTATATAGGCATCACGTCCGAGACAAGTAGACCGACTCCTGCCTGCATCTACTACTATTACTCGACTCATCGACCGCTATCCTGCATGCATCTAGAGTATTAAGTGAATGGAAACAGAGTAACGCCTTAAGCAAGATGAAATGATGTAGAGGAATAAATTCATGCAATATGATAAATACCCCATCTTGTTAACCTTGATGTCAACAATACAATACGTGCCTTGCAACCCTTTTTGTCACTTGGTAAGGACACCGCAAGATTAAACCCAAAGCTAAACACTTCTCCCATTTCAAGAACTACCAAACTAGTTGGCCAAACCAAATGGATAATTCGAAGAGACTTGCAAAGATAACTCAATCATACACAAAAGAATTCAGAGAAGATTCAAATATTGCTCATAGATAATCTTGATCATAAACCCACAATTCATCGGTCTCAACAAACACACCGCAAAACGACGATGACATCGATTAGATCTCCACGAGAGAGGGGAGATCATTGTATTGAGATCCAAAAAGAGAGAAGAAGCCATCTAGCTACTAACTATGGACCCGAAGGTCTGAGGTAAACTACTCACACTTCATCGGAGAGGCTATGATGTTGATGTAGAAGCCCTCCATGGTGGAATCCCCTTCCGGCGGAGCTCAGGAACAGGCCCCAAGATGGGATCTCGTGGATGCAGAAAGCTGCAGCGGTGGAATTAGGTTTTTGGCTCCGTATCTGATCTCTTGGAGGTACGTAGGTATATATAGGAGGAAGGAGTACGTCGGTGGAGCTTCGAGGGGCCCACGAGGCAGGGGGGCGCACCCTAGGGGGGGCGCGCCCTCCACCCTCGTGACCGCCTCGTGGATTTCTTGACGGAGGGTCCAAGTCTCCTGGGTCTTATCTGATGAGAAAATCATGTTCCCGAAGATTTCATTCCGTTTGGACTCCGTTTGATATTCCGTTTCTTCGAAACACTGAAATAGGCAAAAAAACAGCAATTCTGGGCTGGGCCTCCGGTTAATAGGTTAGTCCCAAAAGTAATATAAAAGTGGAAACTAAAGCCCAATATAGTCCAAAACAATAGATAATATAGCATGGAGCAATCAAAAATTATAGATACGTTCGAGACGTATCAGGCATCCACAAGCTTAATTCATGCTCGTCCTCGAGTAGGTAAATGATAAAAAGAGAATTTTTTATGCAGAGTGCTACTTGCCATAATTTCAATGTAACTCTTCTTAATTGTGGTATGAATATTCAGATCCGAAAGATTCAAGACAAAAGTTCATATTGACATAAAAATAATAATACTTCAAGCATACTAACTAATCAATTATGTCGTCTCAAAATAACATGGCCAAAGAAAGTTCATCCCTACAAAATCATATAGTTTAGTCATGCTCCATTTTCGTCACACAAGAATGCTCTCATCATGCACAACCCCGATGACAAGCCAAGCAATTGTTTCATACTTTAGTAATCTCAAACCTATAAACTTTCACGCAATATATGAGCGCGAGCCATGGACATAGCACTTTGGGTGGAATAGAATATAATGATGGGGGTTATGTGGAGAAGACAAAAAAGGAGAAGGTCTCACATCAACGAGGCTAATCAACGGGCTATGGAGATGCCCATCAATTGATGTTAATGCAAGGAGTAGGGATTGCCATGCAACGGATGCACTAGAGCTATATATGTATGAAAGCTCAACAAAAGAAACTAAGTGGGTGTGCATCCAACTTGCTTGATCACGAAGACCTAGGGCATTTGAGGAAGCCCATCGTTGGAATATACAAGCCAAGTTCTATAATGAAAAATTCCCACTAGTAAATGAAAGTGACAACATATGAAACTCTCTATATGAAAAACATGGCGCTACTTTGAAGCACAATATATGAGACTCGCTGTATGAAGAACATGGTGCTACTTTGAAGCACAAGTGTGGAAAAAGAGATAGTAACATTGCCCCTTTTTTTGGGCCTTATTTATTTATTTGGCCTTTCTCTTTTTTTTGGGACAATGCTCTAGAAAATGATGATCATCACACTTCTATTTATTTACAACTCAATGATTACAACTCGATACTAGAACAAAGTATGACTCTATATGAATGCCTCCGGCGGTGTATCGGGATATGCAATGAACCAAGAGTGACATGTATGAAAGAATTATGAACGGTGGCTTTGCCATAAATACTATGTCAACTACTTGATCATGCTTAAGCAATATGACAATGATGAATGTGTCATGAAGAACGGAATGGTGGAAAGTTGCATGGCAATATATCTCAGAATGGCTATGGAAATGCCATAATAGGTAGGTATGGTGGCTGTTTTGAGGAAGATGTAAGGAGTTTTATGTGTGAAAGAGTGTATCATATCACGGGGTTTGGATGCACCGGCGAAGTTTGCACCAACTCTCAATGTGAGAAAGGGCAATGCATGCATCAAGAGGCTAGCAATGATGGAAGGGTAAGAGTGCGTATAATCCATGGACTCAACATTAGTCATAAAGAACTCACATACTTATTGCAAAAATCTACAAGCCATCAAAAACCAAAGCACTACGCGCATGCTCCTAGGGGGATAGATTGGTAGGAAAAGACCATCGCTCGTCCCCGACCGCCACTCATAAGGAGGACAATCAAATAACACCTCATGTTTCAAATTTGTTACACAACGTTACTGTCACATCCCTAGCTTCTGGTGCTGCCTAGTGTTTGCATCTTGCTTGCATCATGTTTAATTTTCTTGCAAATTTGAAATGGGGATGTTCAAACCCTAGCATCAAAAGGAATTCACTAGGTTCAACCAAAATATCTCCAGTAATTCCAAATGGCTTTCAAAAATGTTCATCATTCTTGGAAAATGCTGGAAACAGTAACCAGAGGTGATGCATATTTTTCCATGACATATTTGGGCTCTGGATTAAATCATACTCTATTTGCATTTGGGAATTTAAATGCTATTAAATATTTTAAATGCTCAAATAATCATAAACTAAAATGTTTGGTGTTGGTTATATTCCAACAAGTGGCATTGTGCAGTTTCATGATTTTTGGGTCTGTTTAAGTATTTTTAATAAAGCCCTAAAGATTACAGAATAAATAGAAAACTGTAATTGAATTAGAGAGAGAGAGAGGGAAACCCACCTGGGCCTCACCTGTGCTGGACCAGCCCACTTGGCCAGTCCACTTGGCGGCCCAGCCCACCAGGGGCACCGCTGTCTTCAACCTCTGCCTCTGGCGGGCGTGTCGATCTTGCCGCCATGACCTCCACCTCCTGCTTGCCCCGACACACGTCGACGCCTTGTGATGGACCACCCCGTTCTTTGTCTGGATCCGACCGACCTCTCACTTGCCCCCTGCCCGCTCTCTGCCGCGCTCCCCCCCCCCCCGCGGAGCCGAGAACGCCGGAGCACGCCGCCGAGAATCACCATGGTCAGAGCCCCCAAACCACCCCACCACCTGGTTCCGGAGCATCACCATGGAGTGGCAGCTTCCCCTCAACGACGCATTCAAGCCCGGGAGCAGCACACCGTCGCCATCGTCGTCGTTTCCCGCGCCACGGCCACCGGACACCACCGGTCGATTCGCTGCCTGCAGCTCATCCCCGGCCACACCGAGAAGCTCTCCGTGACCGCTGTGAGCCCCTGGTTATCTCCCCCTAGCCCCTCTGTCGTTTTCTTCCTCTGCCACGCTAACTAACGGAGCCGTGAGATCCCACCCGCCGGCCGTGTCACCGCCGTGGCTACGGCTGCTGAACCTCGCAACCGAGCACACCACTGCGCTCGGTGCCTCTCCACGAGCCCGCAACATGCCTCAGCTCGCCTTCCCGTGCCCCCTAGTGGTCGCTCATGTCTCACCCGAGCTCCGGCCGCCGCCGCGAGCTTGTTTCCGGCAGGCTCCGGCCACCTCAGCTCTCGCCGCCCGCCCCATTGGCTGCGCGTGAGCAACAGATCCCTGTAGAGCCTCCCCGTGCTCAAAACCATCGCATGTAGGCGAAAGCCGAGCCAACCCAGTGCGCCCCACCGCGTTTTGGTCACCGCCGGCGTAACCCCGGCGATGTTGACGTGGCAGATTAGTTTAGGCTAACGACGTAGTTAGTTACCAACTAGTGAGACTGACAACAGGGCCGCGCTACCTAATTAAGCTTAGATTAAGTTTCTACTTAGTACTAACTAATCCCAGTGGACCCACGCTCAACATTGACCATGTTGACGTGGCCATTGACTGGGCCCACACGTCAGCGACCCTAAACAGCACTAAGACACTGACTAGTGGGTCCCACTGGTCAGGTTGACCTGGACCGGGTCTGTTGACCTGCTGAGGTCAGCATGACGCAATGTTGATGCAGTAATGCCCTTTTCTGGATTTATTCTTATTCAAGAAATTCCATAAAATAGCTAAAACTTCTAAAATTCATAGAAATTAATCTGTAACTCCAAATGAGATAAGTTATATATGAAAAATGATCAGAAAAATCCAATCTATACATCTGTACCATTTTCATGCATGTTAGAACAACTTATGGCTGCTGTTTAGGACAAATCATATAATGGCATTTGAATAATCACATATGGAGTTGAATTTGAATCTTTGGTTCAAACCAACTTCATTTAATCTGGTTGCTAGTTGCATTAGCTCAAATCACATCATATTGCCATGTCACATTCATGCATCATATTGTCGCATTGCATTGATTGTGTTCTTCCTTGTTTGCCGGTGTTTGTCCCCTCTCGATAGACGTGGTTCCGACGATCTGATTGATGACACCGATGAAGAACTATACTATCTTCAGAAGTGCCAGGCAAGCAAAACCCCTTTGTTCATTCCGATACAATCCCACTCTCTTGCTCCTGCTCTCTTTTACTGCATTAGGACAACAACGTTTCAACTGTTACATGTTGCGGTAGTTGAACCCCTTTCCTCTGCATGACCTGTCATTGCCACAGTAAATAGATGAAACCCACTAGCATGAGTAGGAGTTGTTTGAGCCCTGATGTGCCTACTCATTCATGCTTGTTTGTCATGCCTGCTATTGCTTAGAGTTGTGTCAGGTCCGATTCATCAGGGATGAATTGGAGGTGTGTGAACATGTCCTACTGTGTGTGAGCTAAGTGTGTGAACACGTTTTGGTAAAGGTAGCGGTGAGAGGCCATGTAGGAGTACATGGTGGGTTGTCTCATTGCAGCCGTCCTCAGGAACTGAGTTCTGTGTTTGTGATCCATGAAACAGTTACTACCACACATTGGGCTCCGGGCACTCCAAGCTCTCTCGACTTATTAATCAACTTGATCTCTGTCCAGGAGTTGCAACTAGTTTCTGGTGTTTGTAGGTAGTGTTAGTAGTCTACCAAGTGGCACCCGTGCAGGTGGGCTTGGGACAGACTAAACCTGATGGCCCGGTGTACCAAGTGGCAGCCGGATGGTGGACTTGGGAACCCTGCACACGTCGTTTGGGGCCGTGAGCGACACCCCGGCCGGATCTCCTTGTGGATGGAACCCGAATAGGCGATAAACCTGGACTAGAGACTTGTGTGGTTAGTCAGGTCGTGGCCGACTCCGTCGCCAAAGCTTCCGCTTGAAGGTTGCCGAGATACACGGTGTGTACATGGTGGTAAGTGGCGAGAGCGTGTGTGAAGAAGTACACCCCTGCAGGGTTAACATCATCTATTCGAATAGCCGTGTCCGCGGAAAAGGACTTCTGGGTTGCCTGTACAGTTCATAGACAAGTGAAAGTGGATACTCTAAAATGCGCAAGATAAGCATGAGTGCTATGGATGGCGTTCTCGTAGGGAGACGGGAGCGGATCCATAGTGGTGTATTGATATGGTGAATATGTGGACTCGTAAGCCACCTCAAAAGAGTTACATTGCAAATGTAGTTTAGGATAGCCACCGAGTCAAAGCTGGCTTGCTGCAGTTAAACTCCACCACCCCCTTTTGTTGATATTGATGCATATGTAGCTAGTTCTGATGTAAGTCTTGCTGGGTACATTTGTACTCACGTTTGCTTAATTTATGTTTTTTGCAGAGAGACGTCAGTCTCGCTAGTAGTTCCGTGTGGACTTCGACGTTTAGCTTGTTACCTCAGCTACAATCTTGTGCCTTGGCGGATCACAGTAGATAGTCGGGCTTCTCAGCCTTTTTCATTTGTAGATGTCATGCCTTGAGACATGTTAAGCTTCCGCATGTGCTTTGACTTGTATGCTCTGAATGTTGGGTCATGCGACCCATGTTTGTAATATCTTGCTCCTCGGAGCCTATTGAATAAATACTTCGAGTCGTAGAGTCTTGTCGTGATGCCATGTTGTATTTGCACATATTGAGCATATTGTGTGTATGATTGAAATGCTTGGTATGTGTGGGATCCGACAACCTAGTTGTTTATCCTTGGTAGCCTCTCTTATGGGGAAATGTAGTCTTGTGCTTCCATGAGCCATAGTAGTCCGCTACAGCCCGGTTCACTGTAGTCCTGCTAGCCCAAAGACTACTGCTCAAACACTTGACTGGCCAAGCATGTGATTCACTTCGTTCTGGTATACATCCCTTCGGGGAAATGTCACGCGGTGACATCCGAGTCCTGCCTAGCCTACTACAACCCGGGTTCGAGTCCTGTTAGCCTGCTACAGCCGGATTCGACGTCAATCGACCGACATGCTCGATGTTGATTCATGTATGCCTGTCCCTATAAGTTAGTGCCACTTTGGGTTCACGACTAGTCATGCCGGCCCGGGTTCTCTGTCATATGGATGCTAGCGACACTATCATATACGTGAGCCAAAAGGCGCAAACGGTCCCGGGCCATGGTAAGGTGACACCCGTGGGAATACCGTGCGTGAGGCCGCAAAGTGATATGAGGTGTTACCGGCTAGATCGATGTGACTTGGAATCGGGGTCCTGACAGTTACCATATGTGCATGCTACGGGACTTGCAAACTTCAACACAAGCATTTCTCAAATTCACAACTACTCAACTAGCACGACTTTGATATTATCACCTCCATATCTCAAAACAATTATCAAGCATAAAACTTTTCTTAGTATTCAACGCACTCAAAAGAAAGTTCTACAAATCTTGAATACCAAGCATATTATTATTAAGCAAATTACCATGCTATTTAAGACTCTCAAAATAATCTAAGTGAAGCATGCACTAGTAGAAATACACCTATTAGTTCCGGTTCGTAAGGGCCTTTAGTCTCGGTTCATGAACCGGGACTAATGGGTCGTTAGTAATACCTCCCCCCTTTAGTCCCGGTTCTAACACGAACCGGGACAGATCAATCCTCCACGTGGCGGTGCGCCGAGCCCAGGCGAGGGGGCATTGTTCCCGATTGGTGGCACCACCCGGGACCAAAAGGCATCCATGCGTCAGCATTCCAGTGGCTGGGGTTTTTGTTTTTTTAAAGGGGGGGGGGTTTGGGGGTTAATTTAGGTGTTTCATATATTGTGTTAGCTAGCTAATTAATAGAGAGAAGTGTCCTCTCTTATGTCTGTGCTTGGTCGACGCTATGTACTATATACATATAGCCCTCGACACGCTAGCTAGTAAGAAAATGAAGGGAAACATCGAGTACAGAAGTTCGTCATGCATAACGAGAGAAATGATCGATCGACCTCTCCTTCTCCGAGAGATTGGTCGAACAACAAGTTTTCGTATCATGTACATCCGACGCTACTGGCTACATACATGTACAATATATAAGATCTCTCAATTACAGTCCCCTAGCATTTGAAATCAACTTCCACATGGTATTCTCCGGCTTTATTGATGACGTGGTCAAGAAAGAAACTCGCCAATTCCTCTTGAATTGCTTTAATGCAATCTGGTTCTAGGAGTTCATTCCGCATCTGCCATGTCTAATTTGAAGAAGGGGTTTAATTAATACATATATATGAATCAAATTCAACAGAAATGATGGTGTAATAAAATGAAATTGTGAATATTATTAATTGCTTACGCACTTCATATTGTCTTTGAGAGTAGCCCCGCTTATTTTTCAAAGTCGCGTTGTATATGAACTCGCACACGTAGTATCCACGTAAATCATTCCCTTGTTCCTGCCACAAGCACTTTACGAGAAATAGAGGTCAATCAAACTGATAATGAAGCATTATAAATGGCATTGATGAAAATATAGCTATAGAATCAACGGGAGATGCGCACAACTAGCTAGCCAGTAGTACTTACTTTCGGGTATGTATACCGCAGCTCCTTGGCGATCCGGAGCTTTTGCGGTGAACTGTTTCCAAACCCTGCAAGACAAAGAAAATAATTATTATTACTTGAGATATCAGGAAATGAACAAAAAGTTGCCGCTATGGTGCGATAATGATCGATTGAACTTACTTGCTGAGCATTTCAGCCATGTCTTGTAGACTGCCATAACCGGCCACCATCCCCGGAACATTAGCGACGATGTTGCCGCTAGACACATTGAGCGGGGGGCACGATTGGTTTGCTTGTTCGCCGAGCTGGTCAATTTTTTTTGCAGCTGCTCGTTCTTTTGCTCTTTGATGTCTGACAGTACTTCCCGACCGCCCGCTTGGAGATATGTCTGTTCAGTAATGCGCTCATAGTTGGTTCTCAGCGGAGACTTTGTCGGTTTCCTCAGGCAGCCAGAGTGCGCTTCGCTTTCACCGGATCTACCTTCTCCTCCGGAGGTGGATCTCTCTTTGCTTTCAACCCTGCAAACCAGTCATCCACTTCGGTCTGCGCGATCTTCGCGTTTTCCTCCTCGGTCCTCTCGTACGATAACTTCTCTGGAGTCTTGAGACAATGACTGAATCTGTATTTCCTCCCGCCTTTGGCTGTACTGCTAGACGCCGGCAGAGCAGACAGAGCGGATGTCTTCTTTGCTTGCTTACGAAGCGGAGGAGAAGGACTACGACGCGCCAGAGCAGCCGGGGCGGCAGCGGGTCTCTTCCGCCCTTGCTGACGAGGCGGAGAAGGAGGAGGCTGGCTGCTCGGGCGTGCCGGCGCAGGCGGAGAACAAGGCGGAGTGCCGCCACGCGCCGGAGAAGGAGGCGGAGTGCCGCCATGTGTGCCCTGGTCGTCACTCGCCGGAGGAGGAGGCGGAGTGCCCTGACTCGCCGGAGGAGGAGGAGGAGGCGGAGGCGTCCAATTCGGAAGGTTGATGAGCTCCTTCCACCATAGGCATGGAGTCTTCAGAGCAGAACCCAGCCTAGTCTCCCCTTCACCGGTAGGGTGGTCAAGCAGGAGGTCCTCAAATCCCTCCGTTATTTCATCCACCATCACCTTAGCATATCCTTCTGGAATCGGCTCGCAGTGATAAGTTGTGCTAGGTCCACTAGGATAAACTTGGCCAACAGCCACCTTGACCTTCAAATTCATCCATCGCGCCATAATGTCGCAATTTTGAGACTCCGTGATACCATCCACGGAATAGCTGGCAGGAGCCGTCAAGACATGCTCTGGCTGAAGTAGCTCGGTGGAAGCCACGCTGCTTCTCCGCTGAGATGGCGGGGTAGCTTCGGGGGAAGCTTCGGCAGGTCGTTTGCTGTGATCTGCTGCTTCTCGTTCCTCTTCTCATTCCTCTAGCCCCATTACCCTTTCGTGCAGCGCCTGCAGTTGGTCCTGCTCCAGTTTCTTCCTCCTCTCGTGGGTTTTGTAACCCCTTGCGTCCAGAAAACCAACCTTCCACGGAATGGAGCCTGGCGTGCCTCGTGTCCGTCTGTGGTGCTCGTGGATTCCCAAGGGCCATTGTGAGCTCGTCCTTCTCCCTGTTTGGAAGGAACGTCCCTCATTGTCTTTGCATCGATATAGTGTCGAAGGTTCTTGACTGGTATTTGCAGTTGCTCGTCCGCCCAATCGGCACTTCCCTGTTATAGGGTCCAAGGTTCCGCCAGCCCGAAGAACCAAGTCCGACAACGGTGCAGCCATTACATTGTCTCTGGTTCGATCCCTTTTCAAGCAGATCATGCTCAGCCTTGGACCACTTAGGCCAGGTGCTTTGAGGTAGCCACGACCCGTGCTATGGTAAGCTTCTTCTTCGCAACATTTTGCTTGTTTGTCGCCGACATCTTCTTACTCTTTTCCGATGTCTTGTGGGCCACAAATGCGGGCCAGTGATATTTGATCTTCTCATATTTGCCGATGAATTATGGTGTCTTTTCTTTCTCGACAAACTGGTTCAGCTCTTTCCTCCACCTCCTCATTAGGGTTGCCATCTTCTTAAGAGCACAAGACTTGATTAATTGCTCTTTAGCGGCTTCTCCGGATCCTCCTCTGGCGGTAGGGTGAAATTTGCCTTGGTGAGTCCAAAGATCTTCTTTACGCATATCATTGACATAAGACACCGCAGGGTATTCCTCCTTAGGCTTATACCATTGATGGATGCTGATCGGGATCTTGTACCTAACAAGAACCCCGTGACCGAAAGCAGTAAAATGCCTTCCTTGTCCGGATGGGTTCAATCGGTTCGCCCGTCGGTAGCGATTTCTATGATCTCAAACTTTTCATCCGAGCTCAACTTTTCTTGGGCCTCGTCTCCTTACGAAGTTGTGCTCGATCCGGAGGGCTAGAAATTATAAGGAAGAAAGACGAGAGTAATTAATATGTGTACATATACCAAAACAATGGATGCATCAATTAACTAGTCAGCACGGGCTTAACTAATATATATATATACCTGGCGGACTCGGTCCGTCACCGAGAATAATCAAGACGGTCTCCTTCTTGTACCTCCATTGTGTCACCGGAGCCATCATGAACATAGTCCTCTTCTTGTACCGACATTAATGGGTGAAGCCATCATGAACATAGCCCTCTTCTTCACCCATTCCTTGGGACCATCGGTGTCGTTGAGAAATGACGCAACTTCATCACTTCCTTGTGCGATTATGTGCCCCAACATCGCTTATGTTTCTTCGTCTCGGGAGTGCTCCATAGTTTCTGCAAATATTTACAACATGTCAATTATTATTCAAACATGATACAGATGGATATATATATATATATATATATATATATATATTAGTGGCAAACGTAGAACTAGCTAGCTAATCACAATAAGGAATCATGTTAGTGGCCTCAACGCTGCTTCTCTAGGGTTTGGGGTCGCCTCGACACAACGCTTCAAGGGTTAATTTGGGTGGCCTCGAGAGAGTTAATGTCGGGTAGGGGCGCGGCGGGAGGGGGTAGGAGACCAACATCGTTTTGTCTCTAGGGTTTGGGTGTCCTCGAGAGTTTTGGTCGAGTGAGAGGGCCGAGGGGGTGCTGCCGTTGTATAAGTTATCACGGTCGAGAGTGGGTATATATATCGACCGCCCCTCATGTCGAAGTTATCTCGAGGGGGTTATATCGACAACGAAGCGACATACATATACACGGGAAAATAAATTTTATCGGGGAGGGGGTATCGGTACCCCCCCCCCCCCCCGTGTTGAAGTTTCTTCTTTCTCCTCTATTCCTTTCTTCTTCTTCTACTCTTCTTTTTCTTCTTCTCCCTCGAGAAAGGAAAATAAGTAAAAGGAAGAAAAGAGGAAGAAGGAAGAAGAAAAAAAAGAAGAAGAAAAAAAGAGGAGAAGAAGAAAGGAATAGAGGAGAAGAAGAAAAATAGAAAATTTATATGTTTCTTCTTCTCCTCTATTCCTTTCTTCTTCTCCTCTTTTTCTTCTTATTTCCTTCTTATTTATTTCTCCTCTTCTTCCTCTCCTCTTCTTCTCCTTTCTTCCTCTTCTTATTTTCCTTTTTCCTCTCATTCTTTTAGTATTGCTTGTTTTAAAAAAATGTTCAAATAGAAAATTTCGAAAAAAATAAAGGTTTTGCCTAATGAATTGTTCATATGAATATACAAACATTTGCATATTCTACAATAATTAATATCACCAAAAAATTCTATGAACAGAAAAAAAACCTAACTTCTCTAAAAATCTATCTTTTGCATATATGAAAACATTAATACACATATGAACAAAAAATACATATATGAAGAAAAACATGCTCTGAACAATTTTTTTATACATTTTGAACATCTACATACACATAGCCACATACATACACATATACATTATATATATATATATGAACAAAAAAATTAAAGTAACAAAAATGAAAAAAAAACAGAGCCGGTCTTGTGTGGCCAGCTCACAATGACTGACTAGATGGCCAGTGGCGGCAGTGGGAAATGACAAGTCTTGTGTGTGGCAGGATAATGAGGCAGGGGCTCGGGCGTGTGAGGCGGAGACAGGCCTTGGCTCGGGAGGCAGTGTGAGGAGCCTTGAGCTTAGGGAGGCAGCTGAGGGGACAGCCTTGGGTTGAAGCGACGGCCTTCGTGTGTGGCGGCGAGTGGAGCAACTGGCGGCGTCGAGGAGGGTCGGCGTCGTCGGGGGCAAGCTGCGATGAGATTCTGAATTTTTGCAAAGTGTTTGCTTATATAGCAAAGCCATTGGTCCCGGTTCGTGAAACCAACGGGACTAATGCCTGCTAGTCCCGGTTGGTGCCACCAACCAGGACCAAAACCTCTTTTGGCAGCCCAAAGGCGGGGAAGTGGCGACCTTTGGTACGGTTGGTGCCACAAACCGTACCAATGCCCTTTAGTCCCGGTTGGTGCCACCAACCGGGACCAAAGGCCTGTCTTTGCCGCACGTCGGGGCCAAAGTTTGAGTCCCACCTCGCTAGTTGAGAGGGGCGCAGTGGTTTATAAGCCCCACCGCTGCACCCTCTCGAGCTCCTCTCCACCGCAGCTTTCGGGCCTACTTGCTATTGATGTGCCTGATGGGCCTTCTGGGCCTACTGCGGGCCTGAATCCTGGCCCATAGTAGGGTTTCATGTCGTATTCAGGCCGTGGGGGCCTAGTAGGATGCAAATTTTTTTGTTTTTTTTTGTTTTCTTTACATATTGTTGCTATTTTTATTTTTTTCCAGTTTTTTTGTTTTGTTTTCTGCATTATTTATTTTCTTTTGTTTTTTGCTTTATTTTTTAATTCTTTTTGCTTTTAGTTTTAGGAAAATTATAAACTTTCTGTTAGTGCCATTACTTTTCAAATTTGAAAACACTTTTTTTGTTTTTTAGTTTTCTTTCTTGCTTTATTTATTTATTTTGTTTCTACTTACAACAAAATACTTATTGTTGTTTTTTGTTTTGATTTCTGCATTATTTATTTTCTTTTGTTTTTTGCTTTATTTTTCAATTCTTTTTGCTTTTAGTTTTAGGAAAATTATAACCTTTCTTATAGTGCCATTAGTTTTCAAATTTGAAAACGCTTTTTTTGTTTTTTTGTTTTATTTCTTGCTTTATTTATTTTATTTTGTTTCTACTTACAACAAAAAACTTATTGTTGCTATTTTTAATTATTACGAGGGCCGAACCATAAGACATTAAAGCATTTCAAATGAACTACGAAAAAGTTGAAAGTTGGCATGGTATCATACTAAATCGATTACAAAGTTGGCATGGTATCATCATAATAGTTGCGGAGAAAGTCTTCACTTTTCTTCGCTTGTGTCATTTGCTTATTGCGTCAGAACCATGGATAATCTTCATCGTTTATCGGGATGCCGGGTCAGCCTTGACTTTGAAGGGAGGAATTTTATGAAACTTTTCATAATCTTGAGACATATACATCTTGTCCTCCACTCCCACGATGTCCCTTTTTCACAGAAAGAACTATGTGGCGCTTTGGCTCATCGTATGACGTATTCGCTTCCTTATCTTTTCTCTTTCTCGGTCTGGTAGACATGTCCTTCACATAGATAACCTGTGCCACATCATTGGCTAGGACGAACGGTTCGTCAGTGTACCCAAGATTTTCAGATCCTTGTTGTCATTCCGTCTGTGGGTCTACAGCACCCGCCTCTGACAGATTGACCCATTTGCACTTAAACAAAGGGACCTTAAAATCATGTCCGTAGTCAAGTTCCCATATGTCCACTATGTAACCATAATATGTGTCCTTTCCCCTCTTGGTTGTTGCATCAAAGCGGACACCGCTGTTTTGGTTGGTGATCTTTTGATCTTGGTCAATCATGTAAAATGTATTCCCATTTATCTCGTATCATTTCCAAATCAATACAGTCAAAGATGGTCCCCTGGACAACAAGTACAGCTCATCACAAACAGTGTTGTCACCTATGATATGTGCTTCCAACCAACTGCTGAAAGTCCTGATGTGTTCACATGTAATCCAGTCGTCGCACTGCTCCGGGTGTTTGGAGCCCAGACTGTTCTTGTGTTCATCGACATACGAGGTCACCAAGGTAGAGTTCTGTAGAAGCTGTAGTGTGTTTGAGACCAAGAATATCCGTCCCTGCATATTATTGAGTCCCTTCCAAGCATGCCTTTTCGGTCAGTCTCCCCTCATACCGCGATTTATGGAGACCTATCTTATTAAGGCCAGGAATGAAGTCAACACAAAACCCGATGACATCCTCTGTTTGATGGCCCATGGAGATGCTTCCTTCTGGCCTAGCACGGTTACGGACATATTTCTTTAGGACTCCCATGAACCTCTCAAAGGGGTACATATTGTGTAGAAATACGGGGCCCAGAATGACAATCTCGTCAACTAGATGAACTAGGACGCAAGTGCGTCATGATATTGAAGAAGGATGGTGGGAACACCAGCTCAAAGCCCGACAAGACATTGCACCACATCACTCCTTAGCCTTGGTATGATTTCTGGATCGATCACCTTACGAGAGATTGCATTGAGGAATGCACATAGCTTCACAATGGCTAATCGGACGTTTTCGGTAGAAGCCCCTCAATGCAACCGGAAGCGATTGCGTCATAATCACGTGGCAGTCATGAGACTTTAGGTTACGGAACTTTTTCTACGGCATATTTATTATTCCCTTTATATTCGACGAGAAGCGGTCGGGACCTTCATCTCGAGCAGGCATTCAAAGAAGATTTCTTTCTCTTCTTTCGTAAGAGCGTGGCTGGCAGGACCTTCATCTTTGCTTCGGAGGCATGCTCTCTTTTTCGTGCAAGCGTTGCAGGTCCTCCCGTGCCTCAGGTGTATCTTTTGTCTTCCCATACACGCCCAAGAAGCCTAGCAGGTTCACACAAAGGTTCTTCGTCACGTGCATCACGTCGATCGAAGAGCGGACCTCTAGGTATTTCCACTAGGGTAGGTCCCAAAATCTAGATTTCTTCTTCCACATGGGTGTGTGATTCTCAGCGTTATTCGGAACAGCTAGAACGCCGGGACCCTTTCCAAAGATTACGTGTAAATCATTGACCATAGCAAGTACGTGATCACCGGCACGCATGGTGGGCTTCTTCCGGTGATCTGCCTCACCTTTGAAATGCTTGCCTTTCTTTCGACAATGATGGTTGGTCGGAAGAAATCAACGATGGCCCAGGTACACATTCTTCCTGTAGCTTGCCAGGTATATACTATCGGTGTCAAGTAAACAGTGCGTGCATGCGTGGTATCCCTTGTTTGTCTGTCCTGAAAGGTTACTGAGAGCGGGCCAATCGTTGATGGTCACAAACATCAATGCCTTTAGGTTAAATTCCTCCTGTTTGTGCTCATACCACGTACGTACACCGTTTCCATTCCACAGTTGTAAAAGTTCTTCAACTAATGGCCTTAGGTACACATCAATGTCGTTGTCGGGTTGCTTAGGGCCTTGGATGAGAACTAGCATCATAATGAACTTCCGCTTCATGCACATCCAAGGAGGAAGGTTATACATACATAGAGTCACGGGCCATGTCTTGTGATTGCTGCTCTGCTCCCGAAAGGATTAATGCCATCCGCGCTTAAAGCAAACCATACGTTCCTTGGCTCACTTGCAAACTCATCCCAAGTATTGCTTTCTCTCGATTTTTCTCCCGCTGCGACACGTCGTGGTGCTCTCAACTTCCCGTCTTTCTTACGGTCCTCAACGTGCCATCGCATCAACTTGGAATGCTCTCCGTTTACGAGCAGACCTTTCAACCGTGGTGTTATAGGAGCATACCACATCACCTTCGCAGGAACCCTCTTCCTGGGGGGCTCACCGTCAACATCACCAGGGTCATCTCGTCTGATCTTATACCGTAATGCACCACATGCCGGGCATGCGTTCAGATCCTTGTACGCACCGCGGTAGAGGATGCAGTCATTAGGGGATGCGTTCAGATCCTTGTACGCACCGCATTGCGTCCTTGCATCGACAATGACCCGGCGGAGATCATCATCATCGGGCACATCGTCTGGTTCCTCTTGATCTTCAGCAGCTTCGCCCATTGCAGCATCATCGTGCACATCGTCTGGTTCCTCTTGATGTTCAGTAGCATCACCGTATTCAGGGGGCACATAGTTTTCATCGTACTCTTCTTCTTCGCCGTCTTCCATCATAACCCATATTTCTCCGTGCCTCGTCGAAACATTATAGTGTGGCATGAAACCCTTGTAAAGCAGGTGGGTGTGGAGGATTTTCCGGTCAGAGTAAGACTTCGTATTCCCACATATAGGGCATGGACAACACATAAAACCATTCTGCTTGTTTGCCTCAGCCACTTCGAGAAAATCATGCGCGCCCTTAATGTACTCAGAGGTGTGTCTTGAACCGTACATCCATTCCCGGTTCATCTGCGTGTATTATATATAATTAAGTGTGTCAAAAATCATTCTGAGAACATCATGAATAGATAATTAAGTGACCAAATTAATAGAAGTTCATCATCACATTAAAACCAAAGTACATACATAGTTCTCATCTAACAACATAAAGCTCTGCAGAGCATCTAAATTAATTAAACCATACCTTTGAAACTATGTAAAACATTTCAATGCAAAAACAAATGTGATCATAATCGCAACCAATGTAACAACTGATCCAACGGCATAATGATACCAACCCTCAGTATGAATGGCATATTTTCTAATCTTTCTAATCTTCAAGCGCATTGCATCCATCTTGATCTTGTGATCATCGACGACATCCGCAACATGCAACTCCAATATCATCTTCTCCTCCTCAATTTTTCTATTGTTTTCCTTCAACAAATTGTTTTCTTCTTCAACTAAATTTAACCTCTCGACAATAGGGTCAGTTGGAATTTCCAGTTCAACAACCTCCTAGATAAATAAAATCTATGTCATGTTGGTCGGCTAATTTTCATAAACAATAAATGAACCAACAGTTATGAAAAGATAATATATACCACATCCGAATCATAGACAGGGGCCGAGGGCCGGCGAGGCGGATACCAAAACCATCGCACTATATAAGATGCAATAATAAAAGTAAGAAAATTATACAAGTATCTATATAAACATACAAGTAAGATTTTTTTTTTTCCTTTCGTAAAGAAGATAAGAACAAGAGGCTCACCACGGTGGTGCCATTTAGATCGGCGCGAGCGATCGACGGCGGTGAAGACGGGACGGACGTGACGGACCGCTAAACCTAGACAAATATTAAGGAAAATGGAGCTTGGAGGTCGAGCTTGGAGAGGAGAAAGCTTAAGTAGTGTGGCTCGGGCATTCCATCAAACACCTCGTGTGCATAGGAGGTGAGCTAGAGCACCACAAAGCTCTACCCTCGCCTGCCACGAAAAAGCGAGCAGGAGTGCTCTGCTTTCATGACGAGGGGTATATATAGGCAACTAATTGGTCCCGGTTGGTGACTTGAACCCGGGACTAAAGGGCAGCCTTTGGTCCCGGTTCGTCCCACCAACCGGGACCAATGGTGGTGGGCCAGGACCGAGGCCCATTGGTCCCGGTTCGTCCCACCAACCGGGACCAAAAGGTCCAGACGAACCGGGAGCAATGGCCCACGTGGCCCGGCCGGCCCCCGGGGCTCACGAACCGGGTCCAATGCCCCCATTGGTCCCGGTTCTGGATTGAACCGAGACTAATGGGCTGGCCGGACCTGGACCATTGCCCCCTTTTCTACTAGTGATGGGAGATCAATAGTTTCTTTAAAACAAATCCACAACCGTGCTCTAAAAGATATAAGTGAAATACTAGAGCAAAACTATCAAGCTCAAAAGATATAAGTGAAGCACATAGAGCAAAACTATCAAGCTCAAAAGATATAAGTGAAGCACATAGGGCAAAACTATCAAGCTCAAAATATAGCTCCAAGTAAAGTTACCGATGGAAGTGGACGAAAGAGGGGATGCCTTCCGGGGCATCCCCAAGCTTTGACTTTTTGGTGTCCTTGGATTATCTTGGGGTGTTATGGGCATCCCAAAGCTTAGGCTCTTTCCACTCATTCTTCCATAATCCATCAAAAGATTTCACCCAAAACTTGAAAACTTCACAACACAAAACTCAACAGAAATCTCATAAGCTCCATTAGCGAAAGAAAACAAAAGACCACTTCAAGGTACTGTAATGAACTTATTATTTATTTATATTGGTGTTAAACCTACTGTCTTCCAACTTCTCTATGGATCATAAACTATTTTACTAGCCATAGATTCATCAAAATTAGCAAACACCACACGAAAAACAGAATCTGTCAAAAACAGAGCAGTCTGTAGTAATCTGTGGCTAATGCAAACTTCTGGAACTCCAAAATTCAGAAAGAATAGGACGACCTAGGAAATTTGTTTATTGATCAGCAGTAATTGGAATCACTATTTTATCACGTTTTGGTGATTTTTAACAATTGTTTTCGTGAACCGAAAGTTTCTGGAAATTACAGCAAGATCAAATAACTATTATCCAAGAAGATCATATAGGTTTAACTTGGCAGAAACACTAATTAAAACATAAAACCACATCTAAACAGAAGGTAGATGGATTATTTATTACTAAGCAGCAAGGAAAAATATTGGGATGTCTCCCAACAAGCGCTTTTCTTTAAAGCCTTTTTAGCTAGGCATTGAGATTCAATGATGCTCACAAGAAAGACAAGAATTGAGGCACAAAGAGAGCATCATAAAACATGTGACAAACACACTTAAGTCTAACATACTTCCTATGCATAGGCATATTATAGGCAAACAAATTATCGTAGCAAGCAAAAACTAGCATATGCAAGGAAGCGGAAAGGAACAATAGCAATCTCAACATAATGAGAGGTAATTTAGTAACATGAAAATTTCTATAACCATATTTTCCTCTCTCATAATAATTACATGTAGGATCATAAGAAAATTCAACAATATAGCTATCACATAACATATTCTAAACACGATCCACATGCATGCGAAGTTGAAACTCTTCCGAAATAGTGGGATTATCATTAACTAAAGTCAAGATTTCTCCAAGCCCACTTTTATCAAAAATTTCATAAGATTGAATGTTATCCACATATGTGGGATCTAAAGTTGACACTCTTCCAAACCCACTTCCAATATTATTGCAAACACTATTATCAATCTTATATTCATCATAGGGCTTAAATAAATTTTCAAGATCATAAGAAGAAATCTCCCGAATCATGACTATTGGACATAGCAAAACTAGCATCCCCAAGCTTAGGGTTTTGCATATTATTAGCATAATTTACATCAATAGAATTTATAATAAAATCATTGCAATCATGCTTTTTATTCAAAGATCTATCGTGAAGCACTTCATCACAATTTTCAGATTTACGGATTTCAGGAAAAAGCTTATAAAGATAATCTAGTGCATCCACATCACTAGGAATTGGTTCATCATAATTGGATCTCTTAAAAAGATTGGCAAGCGGATGAGGATCCCTAGATATTAGCTACTCTGTTTAGGAATAAATACCTAACTATTTCAACCGAACAATCAAACGAGCCAAGTAAGACATCAAGGCAAACAAAAAGACGAACGGAAAAGAGAGGGCGAATAAGACGACAAGGATGAAGTGGGAGAGAGGAAAACGAGAGGCAAATGGCAAATAATGTAATGCGAGAGATAAGGGATTGTGATGGATACTTGGTATGTTGACTTTTGCGTAGACTCCCCGGCAACGGCACCAGAAATCCTTCTTACTACATCTTCAGCTTGCGTTGGTTTTCCCCGAAGAGGAGAGGATGATGTAGCAGAGCAGCGTAAGTATTTCCCTCAGTTTTTGAGAACCAAGGTATCAATCCAGTAGGAGGCCACACGCAAGTCCCTCGTACCTACACAAAACAAATAACTCCTCGCAACCAACGCGAATAGGGGTTGTCAATCCCTTCACGCTCACTTACGAGAGTGAGATCTGATAGAGATGATAGATAATATTTTTGGTATTTTTAGTATAAAGATGGAAAGTAAAATAAAAAGGCAAAGTAAAAAAGCAAAGCAATAATAAAGCGTAGGAAAATTAATATGATGAAAATAGACCCGGGGGCCGTAGATTTCACTAGTGGCTTCTCTCAAGAGCATAAGTATTTTACGGTGGGTGAACGAATTCTTGTTGAGCAATTGATGAAATTGAGCATAGTTATGAGAGTATCTAGGTATGATCATGTATATAGGCATCACGTCTGAGACAAGTAGACCGATTCCTGCCTCCATCTACTACTATTACTCCACTCATCGACCGCTATCCAGCATGCATCTAGAGTATTAAGTTAATGAAAACAGAGTAACGCCTTAAGCAAGATGACATGATGTAGAGGAATAAATTCATGCAATATGATAAATACCCCATCTTGCTATCCTCGATGGAAAAAATACAATACGTGCCTTGCAACCCTTTCTGTCACTGGGTAAGGACACCGCAAGATTGAACCCAAAGCTAAACACTTCTCCCATTGCAAGAACTACCAATCTAGTTGGCCAAACCAAACGGATAATTCAAAGAGAATTGCAAAGATAACTCAATCATACATAAAAGAATTCAGAGAAGATTCAAATATTGCTCATATATAATCTTGATCATAAACCCACAATTCATCGGTCTCAACAAACACACCGCAAAAAGAAGATTACATCGAATAGATCTCCAAGAGGGAGGGAGAGAACTTTGTATTGAGATCCAAAAAGAGAGAAGAAGCCATCTAGCTACTAACTATGGACCCGAAGGTCTGAGGTAAACTACTCACACTTCATCGGAGAGGCTATGATGTTTATGTGGAAGCCCTCCGTGGTGGAATCCCCTTCCAGCGGAGCTCCGTAACAGGCCCCAAGATGGGATCTCGTGGATACAGAAAGTTGCGGCAGTGGAATTAGGTTTTTGTCTCCGTATCTGATCTGTTGGGGGTACGTAGGTATTTATTGGAGGAAGGAGTACATCGGGGGAGCTTCGAGGGGCCCACGAGGCAGGGGGACGCGCTGTCACGCCCTCGATGCGGCTATATTTCCCACGTGTCGAAGCACGACTTAGAGGCATAACCGCATTGAAAGCAATGTCGCAAGTGAGGTAATCTTCACACAACCCATGTAATACATAGGGGAAAGAGATACATAGTTGGCTTACAATCGCCACTTCACACAATACATGAGTAAAGCATTACTTCATACAGATACAATCAAGGTCCGACTACGGAACCAAAATAAAAGAAGACTACCCCAAATGCTACACGGATCCCGATCGTCCCAACGGGCTCGATCTTGATCAACTGAAAGGAAACAACACAATGAACAAGATCTTCATCGAGCTCCTCCTTGAGCTCTAAAAGGCCACCTGCCGCGGTTTCATCGGCACCGCAAACTGGTTTTGGAAGTATCTGTGAGTCACGGGGACTCATCAATCTCACACCCCCGAGATCAAGACTATTTAAGCTTATGGGTAGGAGAAGGTAGTGAGGTGGAGCTGCAGCAAGCGACTAGCATATCTGGTGTCTAACATACGCAAATGAGAGGCGAGAAGAGGAGGCAAAAGCACGGTCGAACAACTATGATCAAGAAGTGATCCTAGAACAACCTACGTCAAGCATAACTCCAACACCGTGTTCACTTCCGGACTCACGAGAAGAGACCATCACAGTTACACACGCCGTTGGTGTATTTTAATTAAGATCAACTTCGGGTTTTCTACAACCGGACATTAACAAATTTCCATCTGCCTCATAACCGCGGGCACGGCTTTCGAAAGATAATACCCTGCAGGGGTGTCCCAACTTAGCCCATTATAAGCTCTCACGGTCAACGAAGGATATTCCTTCTACCGGGAAGACCCGGTCAGTCTCGGAATCTCGGCTACAAGACATTTCGACAATGGTAAAACAAGACCAGCAAAGCCGCCCGATGTGCCGAGAAATCCCGATAGGAGTCGCACGTACCTCGTTCTCAGGGCACACCGGATTGTCCAAACTTCCGGTAGGCGAGCCCAGAGTTGCCCCTGGTGGCCACCGACGGCTGACAGTTTGGACGAACACTCGAAGGTGCACTGGCCCAGGGGTTAAAATAAAGATGACCCTTGAGTCTGCAGAACCCAAGGGACAAAGGCTTAGGTGGCAAATGTTAAAACCAATGTTGGGCCTTCTTTGGAGGAGTTTTATTCAAAGCGAACTGTCAAGGGGTCCCATAAATCACCCAACCGTGTAAGGAACGCATAAAATCAAGGAACATAACACCAAGATGACGGAAACTAGGGCGGCAAGAGTGGAACAAAACACCGGGCATAAGGCCGAGCCTTCCACCCTTTACCAAGTATATAGATGCTTTAACTAAGATAAGAGATAGTGTGTTCTCCCAACATAAACCTGTTCCACCCTGGAGCAATCTTCAACTTCACCTGCAACTAGCAACGCTATAAGAGGGGCTGAGCAAAGCGGTAACATAGCCAAACAACGGTTTGCTAGGAAAAGATGGTTAGAGGTTTGACATGGCAACATGGGAGGCATGATATAGCAAGTGGTAGGTATCGCGGCATAGCAAAAGAGCGAGCAACTAGCAAGCAAAGATAGAAGTGATTTCGAGGGTATGGTCATCTTGCCTGAAATCCCGCAAGGAAGAGAACGAGTCCATGAAGAAGACAAATGGACGTAGTCGAACGAATCCTCACAACTCCGGAAGGAAACCGAAGCTAACGAGAGAAGCAACACGGAAACAAACAAACAACATGGTAAACCAACAAGCACAAACATGGCATGATGCACAACCAAGTATGATGCATGTCCGGTTTAAATAGCATGGCATGGCAATATGCACAAACAAAACTACAAGTTAAATGGAGCTCAATATGCAACGGTTGCATATTAACGAAACACCACATCAATTATTTAGTTCCCTCTCGTTTAGGTACTCAGCAATATTAAATGTTATTAAACATGGCAAGAGATGAAGCATAATTAAACTAGCTATTTAGTCAAGTTTAAGTGAGGCCGGGAACAACAAACAACAAATTCCGGAAAATCCCCACATGTTATTTAGCAATTTAATGCAAACACAATTTTAAGCATTTAAATGTTGTTATCATGATGCGGATGACATATGCAAGTTTTATGCAATTTTATGAAAATGTTGACATGAGCATGTTATGAAGCATTTTTCACCGTGGCGGAACGAAAGGGGTGCCACGGCAACGAATTCAAAAATGATGCCACGGCAACATATCGATCTCGATAACTTGATTGAGATACCGATGCAAACGAGAAGTGTGCGGATGTGTAGAACACGCAAGAGATGGTGGGGTGCTCCCGACTACCGGGTTCCCACGGGTCGACGGCATGGCAAACGAGGAACGTGCAAAGGCGGGCGGGGCTGCCTGGAACTCGCTGGAGTCGTGGTCAGAGGCGGGCGGCGCGGCTTCCTAAGGAGCTTGGGGCGGACATGGGGGCTCCTACTCCTGCCGAAGACAGCGACGGAGGAGGGAAACGGCGAGGAGAGGAAGCAGGGCGCGGCGAACCATGGAGGTCGGCGGAGCCATGGCTGTCAGGCGGGTCAAGCGAGCTCGCAATGGGACGGGAGGAGGCGCATGAGGCATGTGCGAAGACGAAGGGAGAAGATAGAGGCGACGGATGACGAGACTTCACGTCGATTGCCGGCAAAGCAGGAGGCGGAGGCGCTGGCATGGGGAGCTCCTCTCCCTAAGCGCGATGCGTGGAGTGCGTGTGAGGCGTTGGAGGAGGAGGCAGAGGATCGAGGACGATCCCGATCGGGACGAGTGGTGGCGGAGTGGGGAATGAGAGGGAGGGATCGAGAGATGGGGATCGGGCTCTCTGGCGGCTAGGGTTAGGAGGGGGTCGACGGGGCCTTGGGCCAACTGGTGGGCTGGCTACATCTCACTCTCTCTCTAATCTCTTAGCAAAAAAAAAGAAAGGCTAGGAGGAGAGTTTGGGCATGGGGATTATTTCCACGGACTCATAAAAATGTGCACGGTCCATGAAAAATAGGAGTGGCAAGATTGCAGGAATTAAATTCAAAGTCATTTGAATTTAATTCAAAAGGTTTGAGCAAGGACTAGGAATTAGAGGTTTCCAAAAATGTTGGGATTTTTGGTGGAGCTCCGGAAGATGATGAAAAAATAAATGGCAAAGTTGGAGATCAAGAATTAAGACAACAAAGGCATTAGGATATTTTGTAACTGTGTTTGCGGTAAATCCAAATAATTGGAATATTTACTATAGCTCTCTAAATATCGAGAGGATATGTTTTAAAGAGAATCACTATGTGAATTCCCTCGATTTTAAATGGATCAAAGATCCATGCCATTTATTTACTTGAGTTGCAAAAGATTTATGAGATGATGGCATGATGACATGATGAATGCAACAACCAAATAAAAAGCACAACGAAACTCGCAAAACATGGAAGGCGTCTGAAGCGTCGGTCTTGGGGCGTCACACGTGCCCTCCACCCTCGTGACCACCTCGTGGCTTTCTTGACGGAGGGTCCAAGTCTCCTGGGTCTTATTTGATGATAAAATCACGTTCCCGAAGATTTCATTCCGTTTGGACTCCGTTTGATATTTCGTTTCTTCGAAACACTGAAATAGGCAAAAAACAGCAATTCTGGGCTGGGCCTCCGGTTAATTGGTTAGTCCCAAAAGTAATATAAAAGTGGAAAATAAAGCCTAATATAGTCCAAAATAATAGATAATATAGCATGGAGCAATCAAAAATTATAGATACGTTGGAGACGTATCAAGCGCAAAGAGAGCATCATAAAACATGTGAAAAACACATCTAAGTCTAACATACTTCCTATGAAATAGGCATCTTATAGGCAAACAAATTATCATAGCAAGCGAAAACTAGCATATGCAAGGAACCGGAAAGAAACAATAGCCATCGCAACATAACGAGAGGTAATTTATTATCATGAATATTTCTACAACCATATTTTCCTCTCTCGTAATAATTACATGTGGGATCATAAGCAAATTCAACAAAATAGCTATCACATAAAATATTTTCAACACGATCCACACGCATGCAAAGTTGACACTCTTCCAAAATAGTGGGATTAACATTAACTAAAGTCATGACATCTGCAAACCCACTTTTATCAAAAATACCATAAGATTGAAAACTATCCAAATATGTGGGATCTAAAGTTGACACTCTTCCAAACCCACTTTCAATATTGTTGCAAACATTATTATCAATCTCATATTCATCATGGGGATTAAATAAATTTTCTAGATCATAAGAAGAATCACCCCAATCATGATCATTTCAACAAGTAGTAGACATAGCAAAACTATCATCCCCAAGCTTAGGGTTTTGCATATTATTAGCACAATTGGCAATAAGAGAATTTATAATAACATCATTGCAATCATGCTTTTCATCGGAGGAACTACCAAGTATGGGTGCAATAGCAACGATCTCATATTTAACATAAGGAACTATCACTACTAGGGAAAACCCTAGCAGTAGTGCGGGTATTTTCCCTATCAAGAGCGCTGACGCCAGGCCATCGATAAGGCCTTCTGACTAACGTGTAGCAGTAGCACATGTCGTCCCACGCTACTGCTATACATGGATAGCAGTAGCGCGCTTTAAGGAAGAGCGCTGCTGATAATATCTGCAGCGCTTTTTACATTGAAGCGCATTGGTAAGGCATCGCTACTGCTAACTTTGTTCCCCTCGCTACTACTAGTTTTATTAGTTTTTTTATGCATATTTGTTTTGTATTTGAATAGGCTTTATACAATAATCTTTAGCATATCATACACATACAAATGTAATCATAACATATACATACAACTAGTCTCATCAAATCATGTCATCATCATAATCATCATCCAACACAAAGTGGTCTCTCATCATCATCTCGAAAATAGCGATACAAGTCTTGATTACTTGCAACTACATCGTCATCCATCTAAACAATGATATACGCGAGAAGAGCTATCACTTTGAGTGAGAGCGGAACTATGCAGTACATGAGTTCGTATCCCTCTCTCGCATTAGCGTGAACCTAAACTAACTACTGCCTGTCGCTCGGAAACCGGAAACCGGTACACTTGGGCCTGACACTCTGGCCACTCGTCATATATATACTCCTGGCATAGCACTTTTTCGCCATCGTTGATCTATGCACCTGCATCGTCACATGAGTCGATGATATGCAACATATATAGTTGAGCAACAGAAAGAGACAGACTTGGCAAAAATAGAAGCAACATATATAAGCATAAATAACAAAGTTGATCGTACCCAAAATGCCCTAACTAGAGTGATCGTCGCTAGTCGAGGAGGATGGTTTAATTATCACAAATAAAGTTTCTTAGTGCATAACTCAAAGTTTCATCATACAAAGAGTATGGACTAAACGGACACATTGTCATATATCGACAATCACTCCAACATGTCGAGCCATCCATCCAAGTCAGGAAGATAGTCCCCGAGCCTAGTGAAAGGCTTCAGGTCGAGACGCTGAGAGGCTACCCGTGTTCGGACGTCTTCCCGTGACATTTGTCCTTCTTCGTAGAACATCCTTGTTTTTCCGACGACCTCCTTCATGATGATTTGGGCAAGTTCGCGCTGGATGTGATAGAACTCAGCTCGAAGTCGATGATCCTCGATATCTCCTACGTTCTTCGCCCATTGCAGAATATGGGCATCGTCGGATGTAGCTGACATGCGAAGGTTCTAGTGATCCCGTCTGTACTCCAGCATGTGGTGTAGGACATAGAATCCATCATTAAGAGAATCACTCGGTTGCTGGATGCAGCAGAAGTCAATCTTATGGCCGAAGGCGAGCCTGCCGCCCCTTCTCTTCTTGTCCTCGACCTCTCCACCCCGTGCTTCGTAGTAAAACATAGCACTGTCGAGAACATCCTTGATGTGGGTGTAATCCTTTTTGTTAATGTTCTTCGACAAGTCCAAGTAAAGAGCGTGGGAGTATCGGGGGTAGAGGATGATGAGGACGGCGTGCCCACCGCTGCGCAAAATAAGTACACCTCAAATTAATTAGCCTCCACCGTGCAAATGAATGATTGAAATCGAAGGAAGGATATCCGCGCGGATGATTTACAGGGGATGATAAGGCACGAGAATCGCCTCCTTGTCCTTATTGGCGAGCATGAAATTGACGATGTATTCCCTCGCGTATTCATGATGCTTTGTGCAGACTCCCAAGAAGCCCTCGTGCATGAAGTACGGGTCAGCGACACAGATATGAGGTATCTGCTCAACCCCGATGATGTAGTTCATGTGCAAGGCATAAAGGCGGACAAACGTAAAATCCAGCTTCTTCACATGAAACATGTCGAATATGTAATCGAATAGAAGGAAGAACTTATCCGTGGGGAAGAAGTCGGCGTAGGACAATTGCCGCAGAATGTTAACCACGTAGAGTGGGTATCCTGGATCTTTTGAGGTGATGAGGCCTTTCTCTATCCGCAGCACATCGTAATGAAGTCTCCTTAGATCGCCGAATCTGGCCCCTAGCGCTGCTGCAGGTAGGATTGGTTGACCGGGGATATGCCATTTATCCGCACCGGGATATCTATATGGTCTTGAACCCGAGGCTGCTGAGGCGGCTGGATCATAGAATCAGCTTTTTTGCCTTTCCTCGATCTCTTCCTAGACTTCTTTACTACCGGAAGGTTGTCCATAATACGTTCAGCCTCCGGACGGCAATTTCGGCACCGACTCATCACGCTAAAACCCTAAGTAGGCGCCAGTATAGACATACTGTTGAGTGGCATCATCATCCTCATCCTCAATCATGGCAATGTCATCAGCAACTAATGGAGCCTCTTCCTTACCCCGTCCACTATCACGCAACCCGACACCCGACGCTAATTGGGTAGGTGGGGTGTTGATGTTCATACCTTGCTGAGGCTGCGTGCTCGTGGGTGTGCTCCCGGCCGCCTCCAGACGAAGCAGACTCTTTGGCCACAACAGGACCTACCCATTGCAACAATCACCAAGCCGCCGCGGGGTCTCGTCGTCATCCCCCACTAGTACCAGAGGAGGCAAATTCTCATGGCCCGGTTTGACACTGTTCACGGAAACCTTGAAGACGTTCAGGGGGATCGGCCAGTTGTGGAACAATGGTTCCTTCGGCTTCATTATCGTCGCCTTCCCCACGTCCACCTTCTGGTTGCCGATGGTGTACAATATGGTGCACGGGGTTTCGTCATCCTGCGAAGAAAAGTCTGCGACGTGAGACATCCAAAAGGTAACGAAAATGGGAGACTATACATTTATTGAAGGGGGCCGGTGTGACAGATATTGTGAGGGCGTCGAGCTCAGCCAAAGACGAAGCACCGCCGAGCACGTCTGGTGCCAGAGCCGGTGCCAGAGCAGGTTTAGGAGCACGTGCGGGAGCAGGTGCTGGTGCAACGCTAGTCGAGCTGCTCCCCAAGAAGTCAGCAAGGGGAAAGTCCGCTGCATTTTTTTCTGGATTTTGCCTGGTCCAATTGAAAACGGCCGGAACCAAGGAAGTAGACATAACTACAACCACCTGTTTTGCGGCAGCTACCGCTGTTGTGACTGTCTGAGATGATTTCTTCTCAACCGCAATTTCAACCTTCTTGTCGATGTTTTCTTCAGTTAACCTCCGTCTTTCCTTTCTCTCCTTCGTGGTCTCACGGTAGTACTTCTTCCACGTGGCGCCATCTCCGACACCGTGCACGCGTCCATATGACGGTCGAGTCTCCACCAGGAGTCGCTTCAATATGTTCAACGCCCGGTTGAATGGAGTGTCCCACTTGGGCCTCACCAACGCCTCAGACGACGAGTCGCTTTCGGGTGCAATCCTGTGCTGCTCTCTCTGTAAAAGGCACAAGGATCGTTTACAAATATGACTAACATGCAGTCGAATTGATCCGAAACTAAAATTACCAGCAGTCTCATGAACTCTGTCGTGACCGCGTTTGTCTTGAAAACCTTCTTCACCGGGTCCCAATGGTGCCGAGCCCTGAGGACGTCACGCTCTTGCGGGACGGTGAACTCCGCCAAGGGGTCTGGAATGCCCATACTCGTGGCTTCCGCGTCCTCCTTGGCCCATTTGGACCTCTTCCCACCGTAACCACGGCTTCCTAGGTGGTGGCTCCCAATGTTCCTCTCTTGAAGCCCCTTCATGTACTTAGAATTTTTTTGACAGCTTCGGCCTGGCAAGCCGCCTTGAATATTTGAAACTGCCCTTCCGTGATTGTCGGATTATCCTTTACGATCTTGGAGTAGGTTTCCTTCTTGTCGATGATCCTTGCTTTCACCCTTGTTTTCTAGGCGGCCAACACGTTGCTAAACTTGGTCATGGCGTGTTTGTTTATCTTCTTGATTGCCGGGTCCTTATCTGGATCTTTATAATCCTTTTCATTCCGGCCCGGGAACAAGAATATCTGGTGAAACTTCTTTAGGAGGGAGGGCCTCATATTATCTATGTTCTGTAGTTTCTCATCGTTGAAGGTGGCGGTTGTCCGTACGATGCACCCTATTAGATTGTCGTAGCTTCCTGGGGCGCTTTTGGCTCAAAAATGCCGTCGTCCACCTCCATGACCACCAGTCTAGTAGTCATGAGCTTGTTAGGAAGCCGTTGCATCTTTGCTTTCGGTTCTACACCAGCTCCGCTAGTCTCGGCGCGGTCTCGGTCGGCGCCGGTCTCGATGCCGATCTCGGTCGAGTGCCGGTCTCGACATCGGTCTCGATCTCGGCGCGGTCTCGATCCTCAAAGCACGGTCTCGATCTCAAAGACCGGTCTGCGTGTCGGTCTCAGTCCCCGATGCCATTGGTAGGCCCGACAACAACATCGGTTGATCGTCGGCAAGGCTCAAAAATTTGTCTATCGCCCGGTAGACGTCGTCGCAATCACCAGAACCCTGTCCTTCATCGTTGCTAGCCATGTTTCCTACGATTAAATCTAGTCAATTAATTCTAGACCTAATAAAATGAATAATGACATAAAAAGGCCTATTGTTTTGCAGGAACGTTGTCTCCTTCCCGGTGCGGCAAATCTGGGGCACTCGATATGTCCTAGTTTGTAGCACAAGTCATGCAAAAATTCACGAAAAATTTCGGCATGACCTTTGCTAAAAAGTGGACAAATCGAGAACCTGAAATTTGCGGGAATGGAAATGAATCAACATTCCGGCAAAACATAGGCCACTCGACTTCATTCCCTGGAAACAACAAAAGGCCACTTGGGCACAATCGAAACATGTGCAAACACAATTGAGGAATTCGCATATATCCTGACCACTTCAAATTTGCATGTCCTAGCGTTTGACACTATAAGAAAATCTACACAAATTTCATGCTCTCTCAAACTCAATTCAAAATATAGATTATATTTAGTTAACTACTGAACTAAATTTACTCTAAACTAAGCCCTACTGCCCTAATTAACATCTAGTTAAACAAACTCAATTCAAAAACTAAACCCTACTGAACTAATTAACATCAACATTATCTACTACTTAACATTTATTATTACCCTAACTATAAACATTAGCATTATCTGCTACTTAACATTAACATCTATTAACTAAAAAGGATGGGTGGGGGGCTTACAGAGAGGGGAGAGACGGTGGCGGGGAGGTGCTCGGCGACGGAGGTAGGGGCGACGAGGGCGGGCTCGGGGTCGGGAGGCGGCGGTCCTGGGCGGGCTCGGGGGTGGTGAGGTCGAGGGCGGCTGCCGTGAGGTCGAGGGAGGCGACGGTGAGGTCGACGGTGGCCCGAGAGGCGGCGGCGGTGAGGCTGGGCGGCCTCGTGCGGCGGCGGTGAGGATGAGCGCGGCGTCGATGCCGGCGGGAGACGGCGGCAAAGTGGGGGCGAAGGCGAAGTGGGGGAGACGGCGGCGAAGTGGGGCGAGGGATCGATTTGGGGGAGAAGTGGTGGCCGGGGGGAAACCGTTTTTGGTTAAGTCAAAAATAACGGTAGCGCGTTACAGAAAACGCGCTATAGCTAAGTTAGCTATAAAACGTTTCAGCGAACGCGCTACTGCTACGTCTTCATTAGTTTACCCTTTTTTCATTTATTTTTCTTTACATTTTATATTTTTCCTTTCTCCTTTTTATATTTTTCATTTTCATTTACTTTTCTATTCGTTTTTCATTTTTATTTTCTTTTCATTAGCAGTAGCGCTTTACGCATAAATGCGCTGCTATAAGTATATTAGCGGTAGAGCGGTTTTTGGAGGATCGCTACTACTATGTGTAGCCCATCGGCTAAGTGATTGGAATTTTAGTAGTAGCGAGTTTTCGGTGAGACGCGCTAATGATATATGTGCATCTACAGCGTGCTTATTTTGCGCGTGCTACTGCTGTCTAGCAATAGCGTGCTTTTTTAACAAGAGCTACTGCTAAAGTTCTATGTATAACGTTTTCCCTAGTAGTGTATAGCAAATTCATCTTCATAAAGATTGGCATCATGGCCACAAGAGTAGAAAGCATCATGTTCATCAAGGGATATTTCAATCAAATCATCGGAATCATCATTATCCATAGATTCATGCATATCATTATTTTCTTCCAAAGCAACGGTCATTCTCTCAATAAATTCTTTGACATAGACATTATGAGCATAGTTTTCATAGCAATAATTAAGTACGTCAAAAAATTTAGATTCGTAGAGAGTAATATCATACTTTTCAATCAAAGTAGCAACTTCATAAGCACCCTTAAAAGCAACAAATTCTTCAATTTGTTCGATATCATAGTAACTATAAACACCCATAGCATAAGAAGATAAGATTTCATTTTCATTAAACTCACATAGGTAGGGAAGGTGTTTTTAGGGTTCTTAGAGCAACAAGTAAAATCATGAATTTCACAAAGATTCCAAGCATAACACATCAATCTGTTTATTTGAACCCATAAGAGTTTCCCTTTTTCAGACAAACGGTTACGCACAAAATGAGCATGCTCATCTAAAGATTTCCCATCAACTAGGCTAGTTGGGGTTTCAGCACGAGTGCATAAAGATTGAAGATGATCCAAGTAGAACACTTTAAGTGGATCCATATCAATAGATTTTTAGCAAGCAAAGATGCAAGCAAATAGAAGGCACATGGAAACACAAACAAAAAGACATACGGGAAGAAGGCGAAGAAAAGGCGAATAAAACGGCAAGGTGAAGTGGGGGAGAGGAAAATGAGAGGCAAATGGAAAATAATGTAATGCGAGGGATAAGAGTTGTGATGGGTACTTAGTATGTCTTGACTTGTGCGTAGACTCCCCGGCAACGGCGCCAGAAATCCTTCTTGCTACCTCTTGACCTTGCGTTGGTTTTCCCTTGAAGAGGAAAGGGTGATGCAGCAAAGTAGCATAAGTATTTCCCTCAGTTTTGAGAACCAAGGTATCAATCAAGTAGGAGGCCACACGCAAGTCCCTCGTACCTACACAAACAAATAAGAACCTTGCAACCAACGCGATAAAGAGGTTGTCAATCCCTTCATGGCCACTTGCAAAAGTGAGATCTAATAGAGATAAAAAGATAAATATTTTTGGTATTTTTGTTGTATAGACTGAAAAGTAAAGATTGAAAAATAAATGGCGACAAAAATAGCTAGTTGATGGAAGATTAATACAATGGAAGATAGACCCAGGGGCCATAGGTTTCACTAGTGGCTTCTCTCAAGATAGCATAAGTATTATGGTGGGTGAACAAATTTCTGTCGAGCAATCAATAGAAAAGTGCATAGTTATGAGAATATCTAGGCATGATCATGTATATAGGCATCACGTCCGTGACAAGTAGACAGACTCCTGCGTGCATCTACTACTATTACTCCACACATCAACCACTATCCAGCATGCATCTAGAGTATTAAATTCATAAGAACAGAGTAACGCATTAGGCAAGATGACATGATGTAGAGGGATAAACTCAAGCATATGATATAAACCCCATCTTTTATCCTCGATGGCAACAATACAATATGTATCGGTTCCCCTTCTGTCACTAGGATCGAACACCGCAAGATTGTACCCAAAGCTAAGCACTTCTCCCATTGCAAGAAAGATCAATCTAGTAGGCCAAACCAAACTGATAATTCTAAGAGACTTGAAAAGATAACAAATCATACATAAAAGAATTCAGAGGAGATTCAAATATTGTTCATAGATAATCTTAATCATAAACCCACAACTCATTGGATCTCGACAAACACACCGCAAAAAGAGTTACATCGAATAGATCTCCAAGAAGATCGAGGAGAACTTTGTATTGAGAATCAAAGAGAGAGAAGAAGCCATCTAGCTAATAACTATGGACCCGAAGGTCTGAGGTAAACTAGTCACACATCATCGGAGAGGCTATGGTGTTAATGTAGAAGCCCTCCATGATCAATGCCCCCTCCGGTGGAGCGCCGAAAAAGGCCCCAACATGGGATCTCACGGGTACAGAAGGTAGCGGCGGTGGAAATAGGGTTTCGTGGTGCTCCTGGATGGTTTCGGGGTACATAGGTATATATAGGAGGAAGAAGTAGGTCGGTGGAGCTGCGAGGGGCCCACGAGGGTGGGGGGCGCGCCTCCCTGCCTCATGGCCTCCTCGCTTCTTTCTTGACGTCCACTCCAAGTCCCCTGGATTGTGTTTGTTCCAAAATAACTCTACCGAAGGTTTCATTTCGTTTGGATTCCGTTTGATATACCTTTTCTGCGAAACACTGAAATAGGCAAAAAAAACATCAATTTTGGATGGGCCTCCGATTAGTAGGTTAGTCCCAAAAATAATATAAAAGTGTATAAGAAATCCCATTAAACATCCAAAAAAGAATATATAATAGCATGGAACAATCAAAAATTATAGATACGTTGGAGATGTATCGTAAGTGTATATGGATTATCTACACTATTAATAGTTCCTTGGATTCTACACTAATAAGCATGTGATCGGACTCTACACTAAAGCATATCAATAAATCATATATATATATCATCAAATTACTACAGTTAGTATAACATACCATATCATGTCGATCGACCATGGTACTTGTCAGGCGGGTCACGAATGGCACCCCGACAAAGTCATCACGTGGCGGAATTATGTCCCATAGGTTGCACACCTCCTCCTCACTCAGCCTCATTCTTTGAGCTACAATGGCTTCATGAAGTGGGTCCTCATCATCTTCATCGAGTGGGTCCTCATCATCTTCATCATCTTCCTCCTTGTTGATATAAATGACAACCAGCTTGGGTCTTTCTGCTCAGAAGAAGCTGATCAACTCACCACCAGTAACACGCATGCGGGCAAGGAAATGGGCCCATCCATCTCCTCCAATCAGCGACATATCGCGTCCTTTCTCGACCTCCATAGTGTAGGCCCCCCAGGAGCCTCAAAGATCATAGTGTCTCCTGACAGCTTGTTGAATCTCAACCACACATTGCATGGGACGATCTGTGTAAAAAAGCAAAATGGCGGAATGCATTGATGCCAACACTAAAACAAAATAGTTGTTACATTTCATATAATTTCTTAACGCCGCATGACGAAAATTCGGCTGGAAGTATATGTCGAACAGCTTGCCAGTTGCACGGCTGCTGGCGCACCTTGACTTGCACAGTCGACATGGTGGTGGTGGTGGTGGTCACTCCATTTTCCTAAAGAAATATGAGCAAAGATGAATGATCCACTTCATAGGAAAGGAAAACAATAACATAAAGTTCTAAATGCATTGATCTTAATCAGAAAACAGAATATTCACGCTTAGTAACTAAAATTAACATATAAGATGATATGAGGTTAGAAACAGACATTACATATAACAAGAACTGCCATGCTACTATTTTCAATCTTTGTTGTTTATCTTGTGCATATAAAAAATCAAAAAACAGTGTTATGCCATCTCAAAGGTCACAAATGTGTTATGCCATCTAACCTAAACTAAACAAAAAGATATCTCAACACAAGCCAAACTAAATATATTCAGGTTTATATGTGATACTAACAATAGGATCTAGAGATGCTGGAATTAACCCAATCAAAAAACAGTGGTACACCAACGTCAATATAGCATAAAAAACAACTACTGTGAGGAACACAAAAACCACAACTAAAGCAGAGCATCGGTATGCTAGCAACTTAGCATGGGACGATCATCAAGCTCAAGATGCAAACCAACATAGCAAACTAGCATCGACTATTCTAAACCCTAGAAACTATCCTATATCAAAGTGTTATATATGACAGAGGCTTATATCAACTAAAAACTATCAACTATGTCTAAATTTTTACTAATAGTTAATCATATCAACTAAAAAGTATCAACTATCATATCTCTCTCTCTATCTCTATCTCTCTCTCTAAATGTTGCATATCAACTAGCCTACTAACTCAACTAAATCAAAATGTTCTAAATCAACAAAATCAACTAGCCTACTAAATCAACTAAATCATATCAACTAAATCAAAATGTTGCATATGAACTAGCCTACAAAATCAAAATGTAGCAGGGAGGAGGGGTTGTGGATGGAGGAGGGAGGAGGGAGAAGGAGGGGCGACTGGAGGAGGGAGGAGGAAGGAGGACGGAGGAGGAAGGCGGAGCGAGGAGGGGTCGGCCAGCGGCGAACGGAGGAGTGGAGGGAGGACGGAGCAGGAGGGGGCAGGAAGGAGGGCGACCAGCCAAGGATTACCTAGTCCAGGGAAGATGAGGAGGTGACGGCGGCGCAGAGGGAGGAGGGGTACGTGATGGCGGCCAGCGGGGGCGAGGGCGGGCGTGGGGGATTGTGGGGGGAGATGGAGTGAGTGTGAGTGTGAGTGTGAGTGGAGAGAGGAGAGTGACGGGCGACCCTTTGGGGAAGATAGAATGGCTTAGCAGTAGCGCGCTATAGAGAAATGCGCTACTTCTAAACGACCTAGCAGTAGCGCCTTTCAGCCAAAACGCGCTACTGCTATGTGTAAACATGTAAAAATATACATCAAAAATACATTGATCATCAATGATCTTTTTGTGTACAATCTGAATTGTCAATATGAGTCCTCACCAATTTAGAAACCGGAGAAGACTCATATTGCGACCACAAATTCTACACATAGATTTCAATGAAGACCAAGTGGTTGTGATAGTTTGAGAAGTAACATATTTAAGGTGGTAAAAACCCTGTTCGTGGAGCGAGGTGGGACTAAATTTTTGTAGTAAACTTAGCAGTAGCGGGCGTTGTGAGAAGGCACTAGTGCTATGATCTGTATCGGTAGCGCTGTTTGTATTAACAAGCTGCTGGTATAACTATCTTGGAGGCGGGGTCGTGGTTAATTATAGCAAAGAGCGCTGCTTATTACAAAGCGCCGCCATCGCTACATTTATTTCAGCAGCGCGTTTTGTGGGCGCGCGCTACTGCTACTTAGTGGCAGCTCCTTTTTTTAAATCGCGCTGCTGGTAAGATTATGTGTATAGGCTTTTCCCTTGTAGTGTTTCTAGCTTCCTCCTAATAAGACTCACATTCTTTTTTCAACAGATGAGGTTCAAGTTGGATCTGAAAGATGATGCAACTAAACAAGCATGCACTCATGTTTTTCAGTCTGCTCTGCGACAATATCAATACCACCTTAGAAAATCTCACTTTGAAGGCAAGGCTAAAAATGAAATCGCCCAAACATCTCCAGTGGAATATATTACAGATGAAGACTGGACAACCCTTGTTAAACACTAGTCTGATCCAAAGTATCAGGTAGGGTATATGTATTTGATCAGACCACATATTGAACTTGTATTTATGTATGTGCCTTACAAGTGTATCTTCATCTAGGCTAACCGTTTGAAGAACAAGACCAACCGTTCTAAAGAGAAATTCCAACAAACAACAGGATCTCGTAGCTATATTGCACGCTGTGAGGCTCTTGTAAATAGCTGCTAGTTCCTTTTTTTTTCTATGCCATTGTCGGGGGTTGGGTGCGACATATGCCAAAGGATGGCTTATCATGGTGGGGGCGAGTAGAACGTCACCGGTGCCTGGAAACGGGATGAGGCGAAGGCATGCACGCCGGCGGATCTTACCCAGCTTCAGGGCTCTCCGTGGAGATAATACCCCTACTGCTGCTCTGCGGGGTCTCCTCATGATCACTATGGCAAAGTGGGTACAAGGTTGCTCCTTGAGCTGTTCGGGGTGAGGAAGGAGAAGGGCACGGCTAGCTCTTCTCTTCCCTCTATGTGTATCTAAAGCTAGTAGGGTCCAACCTCTTGCATGGGTGCCCCGGGGGTTTATATAGGCCTACCCTCGGGGGTACAACGGTAATCCGGCTGGGCGCGGGTCCCAGCCGTCTGTCTCTCAAGTCGCCGTCTTCTCCGCCGACTGCTGGGGCCCGTCGGTGGGCCCCGCTGGTAAGATTATGTGTATAGGCCCTGTCCGCCGCGGGCGGGTCTTGCCGGCTGCGGATTACTGTAGCTGCGCCTCTAATGACGCCGGCTTGGTCATGGGGTCATGGCAACAGTGCCGCCGCCTGACGGGCAATCACTGTTGCCATTCCCTGTCTTGTCTGGTTAATGGCGCGCGGGGCCCGTGGGAGGGGCCAGCCGACTCCTGGGGGCCGACTCCCAATGCGTCCGTCTTGTGGCGCTCTCGCCGTCTTCTGCACCCCCGCCGACAGGCGGGTCCCGCCGTCTCTGGATCGTACAGACATGCCATCGTGGGCTCAAGACGCCGCCCACGGGGCTGATGTCAGGGCCGGCGTGGCAACAGTGCCGCGTCGGATGGAGATCTCTGTCGATGCACGGGCGATCAGGCTATACTCGCCTTCGTGAGCAGGGCAGGGGATGGGTCAGCAGCGGCCGCACCCCATCCCGTCCGTAGTTGCGTGAGGCAGGAGGTGGTGGGAGTCGCGGGTCGACTCCCCATAGCTGGCTTCTCTGGAAGCCGCCAGGTTGGGAGTCGGCTTATCTCAAGCCATCTCGGGTCTCGGCCGTGAGGCGGTCGGCGGCTCTGCCGACTCTCGAAAAGTGGTTCTTCGTCTTGGGGTCTTGAGGGCGCAACCTGCCCGATGTCTTGAAAGGTCCGGGGCTCGGGTTTGCCTACCCGTGGCCCATTACTCCGGCTAAAGAGTCCCTCAAGCCGGGTGAGGCATCGAGGCGACAGGTCGAGGAGCCTCAATAGTTTCATCCTTCTGGTGGTGGAATCTGGGCCTCCAGGCCGACTAGCTGGAGCCGGACTCGCAGTAGGCCGTCTTACCCCTTGGAGAGTTTGAAAGTCGTAGCGGGAACCAGGCAGCGTGCCTGATAAGCTTCCTGGCGGCGTTCGCGGGGCCGTCTGCGTGACGCCACGCTGTGGCGGTCAGTCTGCCCACCCACACGCTGCGTGACGAGACAGGCCGTCGGCGGGACCCGCCACTACCACGCCGCACGCGAACGGATCCGCTGCGCTGCGGCGGGCGGTTAGTTTCACGCCGTTATCGCGCGCAGTAACTTCGTGGGTTAAATCGTGGGGGCGTGGGGTCCTGGGCGCAGTTAATCCCACGTCCGCCCCATCGGCTTCACAGCCCATGAGCCTATAACTAGGCGGGAGGAGGGGGGCAGCGAAGCACGCGCACCCATCTCCCCGCTTCCCCCGCTTCCTCTTGCTTCTTCTTCCTCTTGCTTCTTCTTCCTCTTGCCACCGCCGCGCCGAACCACGCCACGCCGCGGCGATGAGCTCTTCCTCTGCCGCTGCACCTCCTGCCGCATGCTCCGGCGTGTGGGACGGCTCCGAGGTGGACGACGACCACATCGAATTCCTCCGCCAGACGCGCCGCCTCCCCGGCAAGAGCCTAGTGTGGACTCGCGCCGCGCCGGCGGTTGAAATAACACCGGCGCCGGAGGAGGGCGAGCGGGTCGTATTTCGCTCGCACATCATGCGCGGCCTAGGGCTGCTAGCGAGCGGCTTCTTCCGCGCCTTCTTGGAGTTCCACGGGCTCCAGCCGCACCACCTCACTCCGAATACGGTGGTGCTGCTGGCTGCCTTCGCCGCCTTGTGCGAAGGCTTCCTCGGCGTTCTCCCCACCATCGAGCTGTGGGGGGAATTCTTCCAGTCCAAGCAGCACGCGACGTCGCCGGGCGTCTGCTCAGGCGGCACCTTCATCGCGATGCGGAGATCGGTGGCCGACAACCCGTTTCCCACCATTCCGCTGATCAAGTCGGTGAAGATGTGGCAGCAACACTACTTCTATGTGAAGAACGTCGCTCCAGAAGGCGACTGGGTCAATCTGCCGCCTTACGGCCGGGCGATCTTGGCGAGAGGCTCCCAGCCTGGTCCCACCGGGCCAGGACGCTGACTCCTGGTGGCGCCGCCGCCGTCGCGTGACTCCGAGTGCTGACGCAGTCGGAGGGCTTGACCGGCGCCGACCTGCTGGCCGCCTTCGTGGCGCGCCGAGTCCTTCCGCTCCAAGGCCGACCTCATCTGATCTCGCCGGATGAGCGGCCACCAGACCCCGGGTCGGCTGTGCTCCAAGGACATGCCCCACGCGGAGGTGGTGGACACGGTGAACTACATGGCGAATCGCAATCTCACGGCGGATTGGCAGTTCGGCAAGGAGCCATACTCGCGCGCCAACCCCCCACCTGTGGTAAGTCGTCTTTCTTCCTCTTCGTTTTCTTTTTCAGCCGAATTTGACCTCTGATCTTTTTTGGTTTTTTCGAGTCAGAACCCCCTCATACAGCCCTCAGCCGGCACCACGGGGCCAGCCCGCGAGTTCGTCCCCGACCGGGCGGAGAGCGACGTCGACGACCCTGACTTGGGGGCGACGGCAATGGATGCCGACGCCGAAGGAGGAGGAGGAGGGGCTAACGACTTCAGGCCCTCGGCTACCTTCGCCGACTAGCCTGCAGATGACGGCGAGGGGGAAGTCGTCCCACGCCGCCAACCGAAGGTCGGCCAGCCAAGCGCGAGTTCCTCTGCCGGCTTGGGTGGTCGAGGCGGCGCGAAGAAGCGCCGGGCTGGGCCGAGCTTGCTTGTTGGCCGGTCGAAGAAGTTTAAGGGGACGGCCGCCGCGACCAAGCGGGTAGAGGCGGTCGCAAAGGCTAACCGCTTCCGCAAGGAAGTGAAAAAGCCGCCACTGGTCTCCGCGTAAGTGCTTCTGCTTTTGCCTTGTTTTCTTCTGGTGAATCTTGTCCAAATCTTTTACACGTCTTCTTCGCATCAGGGCTCCCCTTACTTTAGAGAGGGTCGCCGCCGCCTCTCTCATGGGGTCGGCATAGACGTCCGCCACTAATCGGCGGATTGACCCCGCCGCCGATCTCCGGGAGGCGACGGAGCAGAACGCGCAGGAGAAGCGCGACGAGGAGGAGGCCGCCCGTCTGGAGAAGGCGGAGGCCGAGAAGGCTGCGGCCTCTGCCCAGCGGAAGCTGGATGAGGCCGAAGCCGCCGTCGCGGCGAAGCGGCGAGCCGAGGAGGCTGCGCGCCTCCAATCGGTGTTGCTCGTCACCCCGCTGAGCTCCGCGCCGCCGCCCCCGGAGTTCACGGGGCAGACTGAGGGAGCCGGCGGCGATCACCCCATCATGGAGAAGGAAGGCGGCGAGGCCTCCATGTCCGGCACGGCCGTGCCGCCACCGCCGCCTCCGCCGCCGTCTGGGAGCGCGCGAGGTAAACAGCAGGCAGACCCACCGGTGCCGCCGACTGAAGACGAGGCCGTGGCGAAGCTGCTCCTTCAAGTCGCCTCGTCAGCGCGCCGCCGTCTTGAGAAGGCGACTACGGCGCCACGCCCCTTCGAGACCGGCGCCGCCAGCTCGGCCATCCCAGATGCCGAGGCGACAAGCGCCGCACCCGTTGGGTGGGTGCGAGGAGGCGACACAGGCCCGCTGAACCAGGCACTTCTGGACGTTCAGGCAAAGCTGCGAGTCGAGGGCAACGCCATCCAGAACTGCACCAAGGCGCACATGGCATCGCGAACCGCCGTTCGGGTATGTTTTCTTCTTCGAGTTTTTTCTTGCTCTTCTTCGTGGCGCGCCAGCACTCCACCGGGTGTAGTCCTCGAGTTTCGGGCCGGGCAAAGCGGCGGCTCGAAACTCCATCTGATGAATTCCACATATTTACCTTTGTCTGAAATGCTTAACACAGGAGTATCACAACCTCCGCGTCACTGCCTTCAACCGCAATGTTGAACAGCTGGGTAAGCGGACCGCCGACTTGTTGAGGAGCTGGGGTGAGTCTTCTTTCTTCTTGGGCGCTTTGGCTACCATGGCTGTAGTCCTCGAGATTCAGGCCGATCACTGGCCGGGCCGGATCTTCCCAGCGACCTTCTTAGTTGACGACTTTAACGTCCTTTTTCTTTTTATTCTTCAGAGGCCAACGCCACTCTCCAACGGCCGCTGGGCGAAGCCGACACCGCCTTGCATGCCAAGGGGGAGGAGTGCAACAAGCGCGCCGCAGAGCGTGACCTGTTAGCTACGCAGCTGGCGGAGCAAAGGGAGCTGCTTAAGAAGGCGCAAGATGAGGCGGAGAAGAAAGAGGCTGCTTTCCTGGTCGAGTTCGAAAGCGAGCGCTCATCCTGGACCGACAAGGAGGCACAGCTGACCTCCGGCTTCCATGAAATTGAGGACATCGTCGACGGTGAGTTTCTTTACTTTCCTTCTTTGAGCCGCTGACTATAGGTCAGGCTGACTCCTGGTTTTTTGACTTGCTTCTTTTTCGTCTTGGCAGACTTCTTCCCCGGCCACACGCAGGCGGCCAATCAAGCCATCGAGGCTGATCACGAGGCGCGGAGGGCAAATGGTCCGGAGATTGCTGCCAACGCCCCCCGGACCCTTGACGAGCAGCTTCTGAGCATCGAGGCTCGTCTGCGGCCGGCCCATCGGATGTTGCGCCGGCTTCAACGTGCCGGCGCCCAGGCGATCGCTGCCTTATGGCCAAACATGTCGGTTCTGCGACTCTCCGGATCGCCGATCGGGCCGGAGGTCGCGCTGACGCCTTGAGGCGTGGAAGGGTTCCTCGGCCCGGGCTGGAGCGTGTCGGGCCTTGGAATTCGTCAAGGCGTGGTATCCAGGGCTGGATCTGGACCGGCTGGCTGCATTCCGGTCAGAGGCCCAGGCGGAGCTGCTGGCTGCGGAAGACGCCCTCATCAAGCGTGCGGCGGTGATCGCCGACTACACGGACACCAGCGTCTTCGTCCCTGAGCGGGCTGAGGACGGCGGGGAGGCGCCGCCGGAGTGGTTCGGGATGAACCCAGATTATGACGAGGACTCGGCGGAGGTGATCGGCTCAAAGACCGAGGAGGAAGGCGAGGCGAAGGACGGAGGTGAGACGGAGGCGCCATAAGACAGGCGGGCGACCAGCCTCGGCCGACCGCGCCTCCGACAACGAGCCGCGGCCTGGGCGGCTGCCGCCGGAGATGATCAAGCCGAGATCGCCAGCCCGGCCGCCGGCGCTGACCGACACCGTCTCCTCCAGCCCTCCAAACCCGTGTGCCGCTTCCTAGGCTGCCGTCTTGCCTTTATTTTATCTGCTTTGATAGTATTTGAAAAACTTGTTAATTCGCACAATTCCACCCACGGGGTGTATTTTGAACTTCGTCAAGATTCGCCAAGGGCCTATGCTGTGTAAATATTATCCTAATTCTATCTTTCCTTGCTCATTGCTCCTATGGCTTTTTCCTTTGCCGCCTTCCCTTAGTCGCCGCCTTGCCAGTCGGACAACCGCTCTGCGGACTGCCGTTTGGATCAAGTGCTTGGCTACTCTTGGGAAGGCAAGTACTTGGCCATTTTTAGAGTCTTTTTAACAAGTTGGATAGAAAGCGGCAAGCCGACTGCTCAAGAGTCGACTTTATGGAGAGAGGTCGGAAGCCGTCTTAAGCTATGTTTATGCTTTGGGTCCTTAGCCATTTTTCATGTGGGCGCCCATTCTTCCTTACTCCTGCCCACCAAACAATCGCTCATGAAGCTACGACTTCTCGACAGAGACGGCTTAGGCACCACACACTACTTGTCCGATTGCAGGAAGCATTCCATACCGCGAGGCGGCGAGTCCCAGGTTGACTAGTCGAAACGGTGCCAAGCGGCATAACAAAGAGTAACATACTCAAGGCATAATTCTTGTCATACTGAGATAACAAAAAGGGCAGTCCTCGAGCTCGTCTCGGGGCCCAAGTCTTGGTACTTTAACACAAAAGGTAGCGTGGTACATACTGCATCAATCTGTAAAATCTTGGAGAACATTCAGATTCCATGGCCGTTCTCCGCCTCTTTGCCGGAGTCGTCCGTCTTGCGTGCTTTCGGGCTTCGAGCATTGATCGTAGTAGGAGTCGTTGCCCAAAGCACTTTGCTGATATTGAAGGGGCCTTCCCAAAGGCACCGGCGACTTAGGCCGGCTGTTCATTTGGATCAGCCGGAGCACAAGATCGCCCTCTTGGAAAGATCTCGGCCTGACTTTCTGTTGTAGTAGCGGCGCAGCTCACTGGTAGATGCTGGACGGTGAGTGCCAACAGCCGGCCCTCTTCAAGCAGATCGACGCCGTCTTGACGTGCTTCTTCTGCTTCCTCCTCGGTGTACATGGTGACTCGCGGGGAGTCGAACTCTATGTCTGTTGGGATGACGGCTTCAGCACCGTAGATGAGGAAGAAAGGTCTGAAGCCGGTTGACTTGGTTGGAGTCGTGCGCAAAATCCAGAGGACGGCTGGCAACTCCTCAAGCCAACAGCCGGCCGAACACTCCAGTGGTTCGACCAGTCGAGGCTTGATGCCAGACAGGATGAGGCCGTTTGCTCGCTCCACCTGGCCGTTTGACTGTGGATGGGCAACGGATGCTAAGTCCAGTCGGATGCCTTTGTGTCGCGCAGAACGGGCTAGGCGCCTTTTGGCAAAATTTGTGCCATTGTCGGTGATGATGCCGTGTGGTACGCCGTACCGAGTCGTGATGTCAGCGATGAAAGTCACTGTAGTTGGACCATTCAACTTCTTGATGGGCTTTACTTCTATCCACTTGGTGAACTTGTCCACCGCGACAAGTAAATGAGTCAGGCCACCTCGTGCTGCTTTGAATGGTCCTACCATGTCCAGGCCCCAAACAGCAAAGGGCCAGGCGATGGGGATAGTCTTGAGTGCGAAAGCCGGCTGATATCGCTTGGAGCGGAACATCTGGCACCCCTTGCATTTTTGCACTAATTCCTTGGCCTCTTCTAGGGCAGTTGGCCAGAAGAAACCGTGTCGGAAAGCTTTGGCGACGAGTGCTCTTGAGGCCGCATGGTGGCCACACTCGCCTTGATGAATGTCTTCGAGAATCGCTTGGCCTTGCTCTGGCTCGACGCAACGCTGGTAGACACCAGTAACGCTGTGCCTGACCAGCTCTCTGTTGACTATGGTGTAGGCTGCCGCTCGGCGTTGTACTTGCCGAGCCAAGATTTCGTCGGTTGGTAGCTCTCTGCTCACTAGGAACTTCAGGATGGGCTGGGCCCATGAGGGTGCTGCTATTTCTTCAACTGCCAGTACTGCTACTTGGACGAGGGCGGCTGGGCTGGGAGGCGGTAGGCTGGAGTCCGCGGCCGCTTGCTGAGTTGATGAAGTCCCCGGGCCGACTGGTGCAGTCCCCGGGCCGATCTCTGGGGTGTTCGCAATGGTTGCTGCAGTCCCCGGGCCGGGTTCTGAAGTCCCTGGGCCGGCTTTGACTGCGGCATTCTTGGAGCCATCTGTAAGAATTCTCGTGACGTCTGCTGAGGCTTTTGAGTCGGATCCGACTTCTCCAGGGGGAGCTGGCACAAAAATGGAATCTGATTCTGGTGAAGGCTTGATGATGGCTTGAGGAGGCGCCAAGGGCGACGCCGGATGGTATTACTGGCGGTGGAGCCGATTCGTGCTGTGAGTCTGCTTGGTTGTTGTCATTTCTTGGCACGTGAAGGAACTCGCACCCTCAAAATATCCACTCGATTCTTTGTCAGACAGGAAACGGTAGCTCGCCATGTTTGCATCTTTGGCGTCCCAATCGCCAGATGACTGTTGGACCACCAAGTCAGAGTCGCCATAACACAGGATCCGGCGAATGCCAAGTTCTTTGGCAAGCCGGAGCCCGTGAATGAGCGCCTCATATTCGGCGACGTTGTTGGAGGCGGCGAAATGGATCTGCAGCGCATACTTGAGCTTGTCGCCTTCGGGGGAAGTGAGGACAACGCCGGCTCCCAAGCCAGTGCGCATCTTGGAGCCATCGAAATGCATCCGCCAATGGGTGGAGTCGGGCACTGGCGGCAGGTACTGGGTTCGGCCCAGTCGATGAGGAAGTCGGCTAGTGCTTGCGACTTGATGGCGGTGCGGGGCTGGTAATAGATGGTGTAGGGGGCCAGCTCTATGGCCCATTTGGCCACTCGGCCAGAAGCATCTCGGCTTCCGATGATCTCGGCTAGTGGGGCTGTGCAAACCACTGTGATTGGATGCTCTTGAAAGTAAGGCTTCAACTTCTTGGCGGCAAAGTGCACGCCCGTAGCACATCTTCTCGTAGTGGGGGTAGTTACGCTTGGAGGTCGTGATGCCCGGCTCGGGTAATATACTGGTCTCTGGACAAGTAGCGCCTTGCCTTCCTCCTTGCGCTCAACTACAATGACTGTGCTGACTACCCGGCTGGTGGCGGCAATGTACAGGAGCATGGCTCTTTAGTAGTCGGGGCCGCCAGCACGGGGGGAGTAGTCAGCATCTTCTTCAACTGGAGAAAAGCTTCATCCGCCTTGTGGTTCCATTCGAAGAAGGTGGTCTTCTTCACGAGCTGGTATAAAGGGAGAGCTTTCTCGCCAACCGGTGATGAATTGGGCGATGGACGCCAAGCAGCCGGTGAACTTTTGCACATCTAGCGGTCGGCGGGGTACTTCCATCCTCTCGATGGCCTTGATCTTCACAGGGTTTCACTCTATGCCGCGTTCAGAGACCAGGAAACCAAGGAGTTGGCCGGCTGGTACTCCGAAGACGCACTTCTCAGGGTTGAGCTTGATCTGGAATCGGCGCAGGTTCTCAAAGGTTTCCTTAAGGTCTTCCATCAGTGTCCCTCGTTTTTCCGACTTCACCACCACATCGTCCACGTAGACGTGGGCGTTTCTGCCGAGTTGCTTGAGGAGGCACTTCTGCATGCAACACTGAAAGGTGGTGCCGCATTCCTTAGGCCGAACGCGTCATGGTCGGTGCAGCGAAGGCTCCAAACTACGTGATGAAGGCGGTCTTCATTCTGTCACCGGGTTCAGCTTGATCCGGTGATATCCTGAATATGCATCTAAGAAGCTCAACAGCCGCATCCGCCGTGGAGTCTATCACATGATCAATTCTCGGCAGAGCGAACGGGTCCTTGGGGCAAGCTTTGTTGAGGCTTGTGTAGTCAATACACATCCGCCACTGCATGTTCTTCTTCAGTACCAGAACCGGGTTTGCTAACCATTCTGGAAAGAACACTTCCATAATGAAACCAGCTGCTAGGAGCCGGGCTATCTCTTCTCCAACAACTCTTCTCTTCTCTTCTGACAGGCGGCGCAAGGGCTGCCTGACGGGCTTCACATCGATCGGACATGTAACTTGTGCTCGGCGAATTCCGCTTGCAGTACACCGCATGTCTTTAGCTGACCATGCGAAAATGTCCCGATTCTCACGGAGGAAATCGACGAGCTCGCCTTCCTATTTGCTGTCAAGGTTTGCACCTATGACAGCATACCTCTCTGGGTGCTCCGGGTCCAAGGGTATCTTCTTTGTTTCTTTGGGCGGCTTGAACGAGCCCTCAACTTCCGACTCCTTGGGGTTGGGAGATATTTCGGGCTGCTTGCCCGCCATCGCCACAACCCGATCAAGAAGTCGATTCTCAGCTGCGATCACCAGGGACTCGGCTAGCCGACTGCTTTCAGCTGCGCAAGCGGACGACTTTCTGTAGTCGCCGGCTATGGTCAGAATCCCCTTGGAACTCGGCATCTTCATCTTGAGGTAGGCGTAGTGGGGGACCGCCATGAACTTGTCCAAAGCAGGTCGGCCAAGCAGAGCGTGGTATGGACTTTCGAGGTCCACCACTTCGAACCAAACTGGCTCTCGGCGGAAATGATCTTTGTCCCCAAAGAGGACATCTATCAGGATATTGCCGATCGGTGAGCAGGAAAGGCGGTACAATGCCGTGGAACACAAATCCGCCGCTGCTCGTCGCCTTTGCTTGATTCCTAACTTCTCCATCGTGTCCTTGTATAGGATGTTGATGCTACTGCCTCCGTCTATCAGCACTCGCGAGAAGCGAGCGGCCCGTCTATCCGCGGCAAGGGTGGCTCCCAAGACCAGGGCGTAGGAGCCCGGACTCGGCATCACCTTTGGGTGATCAGCTCTGCTCCAACTGATAGGCCTCTCGGACCAGTGCATGGACTCTAGAGTATCTGATGCTACTGCATTCACTTCTTCTTCTGCTGACCCGCTTTCTGCGCGTCGTCGGCCACACTGGTGAACACCACATAGGCTCCGTGCTCTTCTGGGTACTCGTCTTGCACTGCGCCGACTGGCCTGACAGCCGGCTGCTGGGGCGGCGGTGGAGGCGGCGGCCCAGCAGGCGGGGGAGGCAGGAGGCCGTCTCCCTTGGCGATCCTGGTGAGCCAGTGGCACTTCCGGGTGGTGTGGTTTGACGGCTTCGCGCCGCTATGGAACTTGCAGGGACCATCGAGAGTCTGCTCGTAAGGGAAGGCCGACAACCAGTTGGACTTGCCGCCTTTCTGTCGCTTGTCGAGGCTGCCCCTCCGCCGCTGGTTCGACCGTCGCAACCTGTCGCTGGCCGGAAGCCGGTCAGGGGCCTGCGCTTGTGATCGTTCTGTTCTTGCCGACCGGGTGTCTCCACCGGAGTTCTAGGAGCCTCGAGGAGCCACTTTGTCGGTCGTGACTGACTTCAATCTCCGCCTTCATGGAGGAGTCGGCCAGAAGCGCATACTTATGCTATGATCAGCATTGCCGAGGGTCTCCGGCTCGTCGCAGAAGGAGCTTGTGCTTGAGGAGGGCGCCTTCTCAAGACCCGGCGGTGAAGTACTCGATAGCTTGCACCTCGTGCACGCCCTCGTAGGGAGTTCAAGCTCGCCCAGTAGCGTGAGGTAGTCGCGAGTCGACTCGTTGGGGCCTTGCACGCACAAGGAAAGCTGGCGAGGCTTGGGAGGTCGCTTGTACGTGCTTGTGAAGTTGCAGACGAAGGCATCGGTGAAGTCGACCCAGCTGTTGATGTTGCGGGGCTTCAAGATGTTCAACCATGTCCAGGCCGTGCCCTGGAACATGAGCGGAACATACTTTACGGCAACACGCTTGTTGCCGTTCGCTATGTTGACGGCCGTGGAGTAGTCGACCAGCCAGTCTTCCGGCTTTACGGAGCCGGTGTACTTGGGTGTATCTCGGGGGAGCGTGAACCCTCTGGGAAAGGGCTCGTCTCGGATGCGAGGTCCGAAACAGGGCGGACCCAACTCGTCTTCTTCTTCCAGCGCCAGGGACCGGTGGAGTCGGTCGATCCGGTGGCGGGCGTCGTTTTCTCCGACTCCCTCTCGGCGGCCAAGGCGGTCGCCGAGAGTCGGATGCTCGATGGGTGGCGGGGAGACTCGCCTTTCTTTGCGAGGAGGAGGAGGCAGATAGTCGTCCCGCCGTTCCACTGCTCTTGGGCGGCCGTCTTGGTCGCGCTCGATGGAGATGTGAGTCCGACTGTGGCTGACAACTGGATCCTTCTTTTTTCTTCCGCGGACACCGCCAGTCGGTGTCCGAGACATCGCGCCTTGATCTCGGCGGGGAGGCAGGTCGTCATTTTGTCGTTGCGGTGCCTCTGTGTGGCAGCCAGCCTCGTTGGCGGGCAGCGCTGCCGAGGAGCTGCTGGACTCGCTCCGTCATCAGGCGGCGCTCCTCACCCTCGAAGTTGTCCAGCTCATCCGTCGCCGCCTGGGCGGCGCGGATATTCTCCGCAGGCGTGGCATACACAGGGCGATTGGCCCCGAATAGGTTGGCGATGGCCACGCTGCGCTGCTGGACCGCGCCTAGGCGGCTAGGCTCAGTCGGGGCCGGTGAGCCGCCCAAACCGCGATCCATCTCACGCTTGCCAGCTTCTGACAAGCGTGTCATGCTTGCCAGCTTCCTCGCGCCTTCAACGAGCTGAAGGCGGCGTGCCTCCAGCATCTCGGCGTCAGCGTCTTCCGGAATAGGCGCGGTCAGGTCTTGTAGAGCCGCGTTGAGAGGATCATGAGCTCCTTCGCCGGAATGCTCGCCATGACCGATGACGAGCATTTCTGTGACGGTGCTTCCGCCGCTCTCAACGCGAGGGAGCGGCTCATCGTAGACCACCACGTTGGTGGGGAACGCGTCGAGCGACGCGGTGTCGGAGTCGACCAAGATCGGGTCGGTGGAGCCCTACGGACTCCAAGTTCGTGGGCAGGCTCGCCAAATGACGTGGAGTTGGTCGAGGAGGCCCGCGAGAGGCTCTCGGGCCGCCCGTACTGCGTCGGATGCAGGCTCGTCGGAGAGGCGAACCTCGCCGACAAGTTCGGCGAGGCTGGCGCGCAGGCGATCTCAGCCGTCTGGCGCCTCGGCGCAGACTCCGTCTGGCGTGCCAGGCTGGCTGCGATCGCCAGGGAGGAAAAGGGTTGCCGTCCAGAGCAGGTCTCCGTACGACGGTGCACCTAGCCCCACGGTGGGCGCCAAATGACAGGGGTTGGGTGCGACATATGCCAAAGGATGGCTTATCATGGTGGGGGCGAGTAGAACGTCGCGGTGCACAGAAGCAGGATGAGGCGAAGGCATGCACGCCGGCGGATCTTACCAACTGTGGCTCTTCGTGGAGATAATACCCCTACTGCTGCTCTGCAGGGTCTCCGCATGATCACTATGGCAAAGTGGGTACAAAGTTGCTCCTTGAGCTGTTCGGGGTGAGGAAGGAGAAGGGCACGGCTACCCTCTTCTCTTCCCTCTATGTGTATCTAAAGCTAGTAGGGTCCAACCTCTTGCATGGGTGCCTCGGGGGGTTTATATAGGCCTACCCCCCGGGGGTACAACGGTAATCCGGCTGGGCGCGGGTCCCAGCCGTCTGTCTCTCAGGTCGTCGTCTTCTCCGCCGACTGCTGGGGCCCGCCGACTAGTGGGCCCCGCCGACGGGCCCGACATGGGGCCGACAGGCCCTGTCCGCCGCGGGCGGGTCTTGCCGGCTGTGGATTACTATAGCCGCGCGTCTAATGACGCTGGCTTGGTCATGGGGTGATGGCAACAGTGCCGCCGCCTGACGGGCGATCACTGTTGCCATTCCCTGTCTTGTTTGGATAATGGCGTGCGGGGCCCGTGGGAGGGGCCGGCCGACTCCTGGGGGCCGACTCCCAACGGGTCCGTCTTGTGGCGCTCTCGACGACTTCTGCAGCCCCGCCGACAGGCGGGTCATGCCGTCTCTGGATCATACAGACAGGTCGTTGTGGGCTCAGGGCGCCGCCCATGGGGCTGATGTCAGGGCCGGCGTGGCAGCAGTGCCGCGCCGGATGGAGATCTCCGTCAGTACGGAGCACTGTGGCCATGCCTGCCCTTCGTGAACGGGACAGGGATGGGCCGTGCGGCGGCCGCACCCCATCCCGTCCGTAGTTGCGTAGGCAGGAGGTGGTGGGAGTCGCGGGCCGACTCCGCATAGCCGGCTTCTCTGGAAGCCGCCATTTGAGAGTCGGCTTATCTCGAAGCCATCTCTGGGTCTCGGTCGTGAGGGGCAGTCGGTGGCTCTGCCGCCGACTCTCAGAAAGTGGTTCTTCGTCTTGGGGTCTTGAGGGGCGCAGCCTGCCCCCATGTCTTGAAAGGTATGGGGGCTCGGGTTTGCCTACCCGTGGCCCATTACTCCGACAGCCATATTATCGTATCTATATTGACTTGTTCCAAATACAAAGGAAAGTCCGTGTGGACCAAAAAGAACCTGAACCGAATGCAGTGCAAATCTTCAAGGATTGCCACACCAGCAAGATGAAGGGCATGAGCACACCAGTTCAAGCCGCTATTGGAAGTTGAGGGAGTCCCGGATTAGGGGGTGTCCGGATAGCCGAACTATCACCGTTGGCCGGACTCCTGGACTATGAAGATACAAGATTGAAGACTTCGTCTCGTGTCCGGATGGACTTTCCTTGGCGTGGAAGGCAAGCTTGGCGATATGGATATGTAGATCCCCTACCATTGTAACCGACTCTGTGTAACCTTAACCTATCCGGTGTCTATATAAACCGGAGGGTTTTAGTCCCAGAGGGGCGAACAACAATCATACCATAGGCTAGCTTCTAGGGTTTAGCCTCCTCGATCTCGTGGTAGATCTACTCTTGTACTACCCATATCATCAATATTAATCAAGCAGGAGTAGGGTATTACCTCCATCGAGAGGGCCCGAACCTGGGTAAAAACATCGTGTCCCTTGTCTCCTGTTACCATCCGCCTAGACGCACAGTTCGGGACCCCCTACCGAGATCCGCGGTTTTGACACCGATATTGGTGCTTTCATTGAGAGTTCCTACTGCCGTCGCCCGTCAGGAAGGATGCCTCATCCCGTCTTTAAAGACGATACTATCGCCAAAGGAGCCTTTGCCACTGGTCAGACTCTTCGGCTAGGTGGTTTTCTAATGATCGCTAGTTCGGCCACCGCGCCGATGATGACCTCTCGAGTCATCGAAACCGATCTTCACGTTAATTCGGAACTTGCCGAACAGTTGGATCCGATCGAGCTCTCCTCCGTAAACGAGCTCTTGGGTCGCATCGCCGCCCTGGGAGTCGCCACAGACTACGACCCAGTCGGGCCTAAAACCGATCTGAGAGAGATCAACTCTCCCCAGGCTACCCATCATGTTGCTGTGATAGAGGAGCAATACGGCGATTCTTCTTCTATCTTAAGGACTAGCTACATCCGGATTCCCGATCCCTCCATGCCGGATTCCCGCAGAGGGACGGATGTCGATCAAGCCCTGAACTTAAAGTCAGGCGGCGGGTTGGATTCATTGGATAGCATTCAAAAATCCAAATTTCCGAGTTCGGAAACTTCTCGGCCCCTGAGTCTTAAATTGGACGGGGTTCCGGATCTAGTTCCACCCGCCCACCCAAACATTAGCGATCTCTCTCGAATTCGGCAAGAGCCCGCTGAAACGGTACATCATTCTTGGGCGATTCCTGGTTATGGACAGGATAAAGGACTGCCGAGAGGAGGACGCAATCCCACTTTTCCGCAAAAATTGCACGGACAAGGGAATCCTAAACGCCATAAGTCGTCGCGAAATTACACGCTTTGCTGACTTGGTGACCATAGTACAAAAGTACTGTGCGATGGAGAGTGCCTGGAAAACCGAAAGTAAATTTTGGGATTATCTGGCCCTGAATACATCCCTAGTCCGAAATAAAAAGGGTGCATCATTACCAAGCACCTGGGTTAAACACCAAGAAACCAAAACCCCCTAAAGGGTACGGAACCGTACTGGAGGGTTGGCTAAACGGACCCTGCAAAATCCATAGCACAGAGGGCGCCACTCCAACTCATAGCCTTCGAGCATGTTGGATACTACGGCAGGTGGCCAAAAGTGGCGAAGAGCTTCTAGCTTCAGAATCCCAGCCCGTTAACAGTCTTCAAGACTTTCACATCAAATAACATGCGGAAACGAACACTCCGCAACCTTGCCGAAGTCTACCAAGTAGCAACAATAAATCCATGGAGTGACACGGCTATTACCTTTAATGCGGTGTGAACCCAAATTCGAACAGCAGAACACCAGCCGCATTGGTCCTTAGTCCAATAGTGGGCGGCTTTCGCCTTTACTAAGGTACTCATGGATGGCGGCAGCGACTAAACCTCATCTATGAGGAAACCCTCGAAAAATGGAAATAGATCGGAACCGCATTGAGCGAAGCAGCACAACCTTTAGAGGAATAATCCCTAGCCGGGAAGCATGCTGCACAGAAAAATCACATCGACGTAGTGTTCGGCTCACGGACAATTACAGGTCCGAGGAGGTCACATTTCAAGTGGCCCCGTTCAGCAGCGGATATCACGCTTTATTAGGGCGAGAGGCATTCACAATTTTTCAAGCTATACCCCATTATGGGTACATGAAGCTTAAAATGCCCGGACCTAACGGAATCATCACTCTCGCTAGTGACCCGAGCATAGCACTCCGCGCCGAAAATAAGACAGCCACACTAGCCCTCGAGGCACTATCTGAAGCCCTAGCGGCCGAGGAACTCAGTGTGATGCGCTCCACGGTGAACAGGGACGATGTGATACTTGATAAAAGATCCAAGTCCACCTCTCTTAAACCAGCGGATGAAATAGTAAAATTCCAAGTCCACCCAACGGACCCTGCAAAGACGGCCTCCATTGGGGCACAATTAAACCCTGATGTGGACGCCGAACTACGAGAATTTCTACGAGAAAACTGGGACATCTTTGCTTGGCACCCTTCAGACATGCCAGGAATCCCACGTCGGCTGGCCGAGCACAGCCTAAATGTCCTAAAAGGATTCAAGCCAGTCAAATACGCTCTTCGGCGCTTTTCCGAACCCAAGAGACAGGCCATGGGAGAGGAGCTAGCCAAACTTTTGGAAGCCGGATTCATCAGAGATATAAAACATCCGGACTGGCTAGCAAACCTGGTGATGGTACCAAAGAAGGACAAATCCTGGCGCCCATGTGTTGATTTCAAAGACCTTAATAAGGCTTGCCCAAAGGATCCCTTCCCCCTCCTCGAATTGATCAAATTATCGACGCTACAGCAGGACACGACTCATTGTGCTTCCTCGACGCGTACTCCGTCTACCACCAAATCAAGATGGCGGAGCCAGACCAAGCTGCAACAGCATTCATCACTCCATAGGCCCATTCTGCTTCAACACAATGCCCTTCGGGCTCAAAAAAGCCGGCGCAACATATCAGCGCATGATTCAAACATGTCTGGCAAACCAGATCGGCAAAACAGTGGAAGCATATGTAGATGACGTGGTCGTCAAAACCAAGCATGTCAAAACTCTAATAGACAACTTGAGGCTCACATTCGACAATCTTCGAAAATATGACATCAAGCTCAATCCGAAAAATGCGTCTTGGCGTTCGGTAGGAAAGCTCCTCGGGCTTCATTGTGTCCGTAGAGGAATTGAAGCAAACCCAGCCAAGATCCGAGCTCTGTCACAATTGGATATTCCAAAAGACCTCAAACAAATACAAAAATTGATTTGGATGTTTAGCGGCTTTAAGCCGCTTTATTTCCGCTTGGGAGAAAAGGCGTTACCCTTTACCGCCTCCTCCGGCGCACCGAACACTTCGAGTGGGCCGGATGCCGCCTGACGGACTCGAAGAAATAAAGGCCATTTTGGCAACAAATCCGGTCCTGGCCACGCCCAACGTGGGCGAGCCAATGCTATTATATATCGCCACAACACATCAAGTTGTCAGCGCGGTGCTCGTCGTCGAACGGGAAATGGACGGACACCGGTTCCCTCTTCAAAAACCGGTTTACTATGTGTCCACTGTCCTAACTCCATGCAAGTCCCGGTACCCACATTATCAAAAGATAGCATACGCAGTGTTCATGGCATCCCGGAAGCTGCGACACTACTTTCAAGAGTGTTCGATAACGGTAGCCTCGAACTACCTCTTAACGACATTATAAACAACCGCTGACGCGACGGGCCGGATTGCTAAATGGGCCATAGAGCTCCTTCCATTCGACATAACCTATAAGCCACGACGAGCTATCAAGTCGCAGGTTTTGGCCGACTTCGTGGCCGAATGGACCGAAGCCGAACTCCCTAAAGAGTACGGCTAATACTCCAATTTGATCATGCACTTTGACGGCTCCAAAATGTTGGCCGGCCTAGGGTCTGGCGTCGTCCTGACGTCCCCAACCGGGGACACAGTCCAATACGTCCTTCAGATAATGTATACGGACTCCAACAATGCAGCCGAATACGAGGCCCTTCTGCATGGCCTCCGGATGGCAGTCTCCATGGGCATTAAACGCCTGGAGGTGCGCGGGGATTCGAACCTCGCGATATTTCAAATAAACAGAGACTTTGATGCCAAAGATCCGAAAATGGCAGCATACCGCAATGCGGTCCTAAAAATGTCAGCACGGTTCGAAGGGCTCGAATTTCATCATATAGCCCGGGATAACAACCAGGCGGCGGACATATTGGCGCGCATCGGTGCAAAACGTGATGTCGTCCCGCCCAACATCTTCCTGGAACGGTTGTTCAAGCCATCCGTACTATGGGAAGGGGAGTTCGGAAATAACAATCCGGACCCAACCGCACTGCCTGACGCCGAACACTCTGACACAATCGGAGGCTCTGCCACCGAGATAACACCCTCCACCCACGAAATAATGGCGGTTATCGCCCCGTGGATGGAACCATTCCTAACCTATCTAACTAGGCAGGAACTCCCCGAAGACCAAAATGAGGCTCACTGCATAGTACGGCGATCTAAAGCCTATAAAGTCCATGAGGGAGAGCTTTATAAGAAAAGCACTACAGGAGTCCTTCAAAGGTGTATCTCCGAAGAGGAAGGGCGAAACCTCCTGGCTGAAATTCATGCCGGACTGGGTGGGCACCACGCCGCAGCTCGGGCCCTTGTAGGCAAGGCCTTCAAGGATTTTATTGGCCGACAGCCCGGGCAGATGCGCAGGATTTAGTCCAATGATGCGTCGGTTGCCAGCTTTTTGCTAACCAAAGCCACATGCCACCCACCGCCCTCAAAACTATACCCATCACCTGGCCGTCATGGTCCGGGGCTTGACATGGTTGGACCCTTAAGGGAGGAACCCACAAGCAAAAATACCTATTGGTAATGGTGGATAAATTCACCAAATGGATAGAGGCCAAGCTCGTTAAAACGGCCAAAGCCGGACCGGTGATAGACTTCATATCGGGGTAGTGCACCGTTACGGTGTCCCCACAAGATCATCATCGATAACGGCACCAACTTCACGGCCAATGAGGTCAAATTATGGTGCAAAAACATGGGCATCAAGCTCGACACGCCTCGGTCTATCACCCTCAAACCAACGGCCAAGTCGAACAAGCAAATGGTCTAATCATGAGCGGCATTAAACCTGCACTAGTGCGGTCCCTCAAGGAATCTAACACGACCGGGTTGAGGAGCTTCGACTCCGTACTCTGGGGCTGCGGACCACGCCGAATCTTACTACCGGATTCACACCATTTTTATGGTGTACGGTGCAGAGGTAGTCCTGCCTGCGACATAATTCATGACTCACCTCGCGTGCGCATGTATGAAGAAAGAGAAGCCGAGCTCGATCGGCAGGACAGTTTGACGCATTGGAGGAGGAGCGGCGTGGCAAAGCTCGTTCCGCATTCTATCAACAGCAGGCTCGAAGATATCAAAGCAGGAAATACGGGCCAAAGCTTATTACGTTGGCGAACTAGTTCTACGCCTGTCGGACAAGAAAAAGGACAAACTCAAGCCCAAATGGGAAGGTCCCTTCATCATCGACCAGGTCCTGACCGGCGGAGCATACTGTCTGCGACACGCATCGGATAACCGACTCGAGCCAAACCCATGGAACGCAGCCTGTCTACGAAGATTCTACGCCTAAGCGCCGGACTCCAAGTGCGTCTCCTTCCTCCGTCCACATTTTCTATTTTTGTTGTCTTTTATTTCTCTCCTTCCTCCTCCTTCTTCTTGAAGCCTTTAGAGGCTCGTTTGCGCTTTGTTCGCACATACTTGACGCGCTGTCCGCGCTCATTATACCTGGGGGCTTCTTTAACAGAAGCTTATTTATACGGGCTTCATGCCCAACACATGCGTCAAACTTCCGCATGTACCTTTTATTCACCATTATATGCATCGATATGACTTAAGTTTTGGCCAAGCTGGGTTGCCTGGCTCCTGTGCTTACCCCTATGTTCCCGATTGTTCGGCTAGGTGGTAAAGGGAGCACCTCTGCGATTGTTACTGCCGGGTCAGCCGGCTGTGTACCTTAGACTGGGTGAAGCCGAAAACTAGCGTTCTTAAGGGAATATTCGGTCGGTGACCTGAAAGATGATTTTTAACTATTTATCCATCTGCCCCCAGATGATTTTCTGCTTTCTTAGCAGTTTGGACATGCACTTTAGGGCATGCATCCCAAATAAAGGAACCCTTAACGGAACTATTCTCCACGGAAGATGTTTCTTACTATCCATGTAATATAACATAACTAGTTGGGCACTTGTCCGATACAGCAATAATGACCCCTACGCCTTTGTCTCCACGCATGCCCCGGTTCTTATATAACCACGAAGGTATTCGGACACACTCCGGACTATTGGGTCCCGAGGTCGGGTTAAAAGGTCCGCTATGACAAACGATCTACAATTCGGCTAGAAAACATTTTTCATGTCATATTTAATTACATAGTCAACTCGACTCATTGTATTCCTCCTCAATGCCATCTAATAGGCTATCTTATTTACAATCTTGTTGGGAATACTTGGCGGCCAATTCTACTTGGCCGTACACTAAGCTTTCTGAGGATCTCCTTCCCATCAGCCCCACAGGTCCGACCTCGGCCATGTGGTTTGGGTCACAACCGTGTACCGCGTCTTTACCATGGCCCAGCCTCCTGGCGCCTTTTGACGGCAGGCCGATATCTTCCATAGTCGGAAGTGCCGCCGTGCTCCTTGAAGCCGCTCTACCAGCTCCCCAATGCCTTGGGCGGGGAGATAGATTGCCACAAGGCTGGCCGACGCCTTTCATCACTGTCGAACTTCGTTCGTGCGGTACCGACGCGATTCGGGAAGAAGATCAACCAAAGAACTGGGCATCTCCTCCTCAGGACGACCTGTGAGCAAACCTACATACATGTTTATGTTAGTCGCCTTCCTCGCCGAACTCTTTCCAAGTTTTCTCAAGCACTTACTGAAAATGCCGCGACGAAGCCGTCGATTCTCCTTTACGGAGTCAGACAACTGGGCACAAACATCCTTTAGTTACTCACCCAGTTTGGTGTTGGCATCTTGGAGGTTATTTTTCTCCTGCCGCACCCTCGTAAGCATGCTCTCGCCGGCCTTTAGCTGGCGCAAGAGCTGTTGCTTGTCCGGATCTAGTCCGGCGCCATCTGCATTATTTTTGTCAGATTTACACACCCGCCGCACTTCATAAACTATTTATCTTTTGAAGCATAGATTACCAGAGGGGGTCTCTGTGGCTCCCCCTGTAGCGGCTAGTGCGGCCTCAAGTTGGGCCTTGCATTCTTCAAGCTCCTGGGACAGTCGGGTACTCTTTTTGTAAGATCATGCATAACAAATGATCCTTAAATCAGTTATTCTAACTATTTTAAGTCTCGAGACTCTTGGCATATATAATCATCAAATTTTCTCACCCGTATGTCCTTTACATACTGCTCCGTGGCTCTGGCTAGACCATCTTGAGCGGCACGGAGGTGCGCATCTCCCGAATTGAAGGCATTCAAGGCCTCTTGGGAGAAACATGCGTCGTGAAGAACTGTCTGGCGGCGGCTGTGATTCATGGCGCTCTCCACCTCGGAGTTGGTGGCGGACAATCTGTCGGCATCCTCTATCGGAGGAACATTCGAGGCACACCTCGTGCTTGCTTCCGCTTTCTAACCCGGCTTTGGAGCCTGGCTGGCGGAGGTTCGATTGGCAACCTCTCCGGACTCAGTCCGGCGAGCGCTCTTTTTCCTGAAAAGAGCATCAGCGTTAGTACGCCTTCTAGGAATCAGTCCTGGGAACATGGTGACACGCCATACCGTTGTGGCGGAGTTTTGATCCGGACCGCACTTCTTTTAGCTTCAAGGCCGTCGCCCTTGTTGGCCAGCCGCTGGCTCGGCCCCCGCCTCGGAGGCACCCCTGAAACACCATTGGTATACGGTGATCAAGAAATAAGCATGGTTGGGTCATTATCGAGTATTGGGGCCTCGGTCTCGATTACTGTGAGGCTGCAGGTATTCCAGGGTAATCGGCCGTAATGGCAACCAGAGCATTGTCGATGCTAAGTTGGTGGAACACCCCGTCGATCAACTCCACCTTTATATCCGGATCCTCTTCGGAGGCCGGATCGAGGGACCGTTCCGGATACTCGGGTTGTGGGGGTGGGCTGTGTATCTTCTCCACGGCCCGGCGCAGTTCCTGCGTAGAAACCATGAAATGAGATATTTAACCACGGGAACATGGATCGGACAGGCCACAAAGATGTTTGCTTACCCAACTTCGAGGATTATTCAAAGAAAACTCGCTCAGTGGGTTGACGCGGAGAAAATCCTCCTCCTCCCCCTTATGCATGGCAGACAAGGTCTTCACCAGTTCGGTGACCGATCCCGGCCCTTTGCGGCCATGGCGGGTGGCATCGTCCTCCCCGTTGAAGTCCCACATGGGGTGGCCCCTATATTGGAGCGGCTGCACTCCTCTCATAACGCAGATTGCCATGACTCCAATCATGGTCAATCCGTCATGAGCCGATAATCTTATTCGGCTCATCAAGTAAAGGACATCGGTCATTTTCTCATTGGGGGCTCCGAGAGCGCCCGGCTTAGGCGCTTCTTCGGAGGAGCATTGCTAAACTCTGGAAGGCCGATCCAACAGGATCCGCAGCGGACGTCCTCCATGTAAAACCATTCGAAGGCCAGTCTTGAACGCCTTCTTCGGGTTCCGGATAGATATCCGGTCCCGGCGATGCGCCATAGTTCGCTCCGCCCACTTGATATATTGACCCCTCATGAGAACGGGTACCAGGCAGAATAATCTCTTCCACGGTAGCGAAATGAGCCTCGACGCCTAAGAACAGTTCGCAGACAGGCCACGAAGCCCGCGATGTGCAAAATGGAGGCGGCGTAAGGTGGTGCAACTGGAGGCCGAGAACTCCAAGAGCCCCGGAGAAACGGATGGATTGGAAATCCGAGTCCTCTTACTAGATAAGAGATAAAGCATACCCGCTCTCCTTTAGAGGGATCGGGGACACTCTCCGCTTGCTTTCCGCCCTTGTAGGTGGCAAGTCCGGCTCGAACCGGAACCATGAAGGCTGGGGGAAGAAATCCCTTGGTTTTGAGTATAACTAGCTCACTATGCGGACCGAGAGCATCTGTCCCAATTTCCAGCCGAGGGCTGGGAGCGCGAGAGGAGGAGCCGCGTCGACCGTCCATGATGGAATGGGCTTTGGTCGAGGCGCCTGATGAAAGCTTCATGAAGGGGATGGTGTGACTCAGATCTAGATCCTCGCCCTTTTATAAGCAGCTCATTTTGTGACTAGGGGGTAAGTGTAAAAATACCACGGCTTTTAGCATTCATTCAAACACGTGGAAGATGGCCATTATTGGGCATAGAAGCCGAGGAGCGCAGCATTTATCAGAAGCCGGACACTATTCGACAAGTATATGGAATTTGGAGAAGAACCCGCCTCACAATGCCGAAGACAATCAACGCGCCGGACTCATCGTCATTGAAGCCTGGTTCAGGGGCTACTGAGGGAGTCCCGGATTAGGGGGTGTCCGGATAGCCGAACTATCACCGTTGGCCGGACTCCTGGACTATGAAGATACAAGATTGAAGACTTCGTCTCGTGTCCGGATGGACTTTCCTTGGCGTGGAAGGCAAGCTTGGCGATACGGATATGTAGATCCCCTACCATTGTAACCGACTCTGTGTAACCCTAACCTATCCGGTGTCTATATAAACCGGAGGGTTTTAGTCCGTAGGACGAACAACAATCATACCATAGGCTAGTTTCTAGGGTTTAGCCTCCTTGATCTCGTGGTAGATCTACTCTTGTACTACCCATATCATCAATATTAATCAAGGTGAGTAGGGTATTACCTCCATCGAGAGGGCCCGAACCTGGGTAAAAACATCGTGTCCCTTGTCTCCTGTTACCATCCGCCTAGACGCACAGTTCGGGACCCCCTACCAAAGGTCCACCGGTTTTGACACCGACAGAAGTCCTTACGCCTCCTGCCTTTGAACTGATTGGTACTGTGATGTGTTCATTTAACTGCTTGGTTTGCAGCCAATGCCAGTTACTCTGTTCACTTTTATTCACATTTTTCTTAACGTATCATTTCACCTTACATGGTTTAAAAGAGATGAAGGATATTCTTTTGGTCTTGATTTGTAATCTAGTTGTGATGTTCACATGCGCACATAATGATACAATAGCATGTTTCTTTTATATCTGTTTGCCCATGATATGAATGATGTCATACTATGTTCATCCTACTTTAAACCATGTCTCCTTATCCTTAGATATCAACGAATGTGAGGAAATATACAATACAGTAGGCATGCTACATGGACATATGTTCCGAAAGTGATTTTATTATGTAGTTGGCACTACAATACATGCTAATGTATTACAAAGTAGTTCACCAAAATAAGTTATGTATAAACGTGAAACCTACTTTGTTTGTTTTTGTCTCATTAGTAACTTATCTGGTACACTAATCTACAAGTTCAAACTTTCAGCAAGCTATGGAACAAATGATTCAACAACCACAACGACCTGAAGGTGACGAGGCTACCACAGGCACAATGTCACCTCTTGCTGCAGTGCGTCAGTATCTCTCCACTAACAGTGCAAAGAGCACCTTCCTGTGTAATTCTGGGTTGGTTGTCAAGGTAACCTCGTCCAAATCGCCTACTGAACAAAATCTTCCGGCTAGACAGAGTGATATATATGTGCTCCAGACAAAAGTCCAATCCCTAATGGACGTCGTTTCGGAAACTAGAATAGTGGTTGACAAATGTCATCATGATATGAATGGTTTTGAAACCAGACTATCAGACATTTGCTTCATTGTTCAAGAGCAATGGCGGAAAAAAGGGGAAGATCATGCTGCTCCATCAGATTCTACAGCCTGAAACATTAGTATTCAGGTCAAATGATCTGTGCTTCTATACATCTGATGGTGCTTTTATCTGCAAGGACTGTAAACTTTATGCCAACAGGCCTTTTGTTGTATGGTTAGAATTTATTTTGTTGTGATACAACATTTATGATGCTACCAAAGGCTGCAGTAATTACGACGCTATTTTTGTATAGTGTAGGTTTATCTTAGTAATCTACTCGGCCGAAAGCTTCATAGGATCCCAACATGCCAACATTCGTCGGTCCCATTCCAATTGGGCTAAAAACAATTATGGGTCGTAATTTGCATGTAGCCCACTAAAAATATTTGGGCCTAAATCAGCATAAGATTTCATATTTTTCTGGTAGGCATGTGCCCATACTGGGCCTTTAACAGGCCTAAACACAATTTGGGCCCTCGGTAACATTAGACCGTTTACAGGTGTAAATATCTTGAGCTCATAAAAAACATGGGCCTTTAATAGGCCGAAAGTGAGATTGGGCCCTGATTGTGCCAAATAACCCACTGGTCATTAGCAGGCCGAAATTGTGGCCCATTTACAATGCGGATCGTTCACATGCTGAGATTCAGACGGGCCGTAAATGCGCCGACCTACTACACGGGCTTTTAACAGGTCGGAAGTTCGGTCGGGCTAGATTAGTGTCAGTTTTATATGGGCCGTTAATAGGCCCGATGTGACGTTGGGCCACATATGGCCCATGGATTTCGTCCGACATTAACAGGCCGAAAATCACAACAGGCTAAAAGTGGCCCAAATGTGCAGTGGGCCTCTAACAGGCTGAATGTCAAACATGGCCGAATATGACCCAAATCCTTCAAGGTCGTTTATGGGCCGAAAGTTTCCATGGCCTATAAATGGGCCCAAATGAAGCAGGCCTTTAACAGGCCGGAAACACACCGGGCCGTAATTCGGCCCAAATACTTAGCGGACTGTTAACGGGCCAGAAGTGACCATGGGCCGCGATGATGACAAGTTTAGGACGGGCCGTTGATGGGCCGATTTGACACTAGCCGTACGGGCCTTAACTGAGAATTTTGGGCCTTTAGCTGGGCCGGCCCATTATGGTCTGCAAAATCTTGTGGGCCTTTAGATAGACCGGCCCATTATGGTCCGCAAAATCTTGTGGGCCTTTAGTTGGGTTGGCCCATTTAATCTTGATGGGCCACTTTTGGGCCGGTCCACGTGTCAACATATCATAGGTGCATCTCGCCCATTGGATGAGTGACACCTGTCCCAACGTGGAGCTGATACGTGGTTCCGTCGGCCAATGAGAATTTTACACGTGGAAAATCGGCATTGGTTGTGGCTGTTAGCGGGTTATCGGATCCAAAACTGGATCCGATAGCACAACGGCGACCCGTTACGGTGGATGCCACATGTCGGCAATCCTTGACGAAAGCACTTCCATGACGCGACATTTATCATCATGGAAGTGGACACTTCCGTGATGATAATTTTGCTAATGTCATGGAACACTTCTACGACAGCACAGGTATGACTATCTTGATTCTGTCATAAAATCGTCATGGATGTACATGTATGATAGAAAATGTGACCTACTGTGATAAACATGTATCATCACGGAAGTGTATTTTTTTGTAGTGCATAGCAGAGATGAAACAACTCATGTAATACGACAGAGAGTATGCATATGACATCTGAAGTAGTGAATATGAACAGAGCATATCTAGAACATAAGCTAGAACAAGAAACAATGGCAGGATCTCAAACAGAAAGAATAAGAAGACATATGGAGCCACAGCAGAAGCATTGGTTTTGGGGTCGATGTCCTCGCCGGCCATGTCGTCGAAGAGGTTGTCAACATCAGGGAAGAAGTCATCATTTGGGAGGTGGCTGTCAGCGTCCGTGGCTTCCGTGATGAAGAAGTCGGTAGTCACACAGAGCACTCCCCAAAAACCTTATCACCCTTCTAGGACTCAAAGTGGCGAGGTTTAGGAGGCCTATGGTCCGGACCTACTGTGCACATCGCAAGCCGGGATGGGGAAGAACCTCGCAGTAGCTCAGACCTTGGAACTCGGTGGCATGAGGAAGATGATGTTCTGTTATGTCTCTCTGCAGAGTAGCGACCTCTCTTTTATAGGCACGGGAGAAGGAGGTGAACGGGAAGTGACGGGAGGTGAAACGAAGAGAGGGAAATGAAGCGAACAGCCAGTAGCCGAAGGGATGCACCGTCCGCATTCAATCTCGAGCATCCATGTGACCTCTCGTATACTAGCCGTGCGCATCAAAAGACAATAGCTTGGCTCATCTTGCAACATGCGGTGCGGCGCGTTGTGACGAGGCTCGCGGCGGAGGAGGAGCACACGTGGATGTCTCTCTCGTTCTCATGCTTATACATGTAAGGAAACATCCTCCCTTATAAGGAGGTCCAACTCTTACGGTCTTACCAAACTAGCAACGTGGGACTAAACTTTAATCCCACCTCTTGCCTTACACGAATGGGCTAAGTGGGCCTCTTGGATTTATTAGGATTTCTGAAATGGCTATTGGGCTAGCCCGAAACAGACCAAATTCCAGCAAGAACAACCTCTTCATGAATTACAAGCGCTTCCGACGAGGAATTTATGATTCTGCTATGAGCAAATCTTCACTGCCTCTGCTTGACAGGGAACGGTGAGCTAGCTGCCCACTAGGCTAATAATCGATCTGACAAGGTTAGAGCATCTACAGCCGAACTTGGCAAATCCGACCCCTCAAATGCTCGCGGATGCGCTCGGGCGCGTCTGCGAACAATGACCGGTCACGCCTCACAAAATGCATTCAACATCGGGATGCCTCAAATTAGAAACCTCAAATCCATATTATTACATGCAACGTAGCAATCTTTAACCGAAGCTCGTCCAGTCGTTGTGCCATGTCCGGCGGCCGTCTGCGCTCCCCAGAATGTTGGTCCGCTCGGCGGCAAGCTAGAGTAGAGCATGGGACATGAGCCGGCTCACGGGACTCAATGCGCCGCCGTCTCCCATGCCCTACTCTTCCTCGGCGGATCCCAGAACCCGTTGGATGCCGGTGGACGTCAGATCGATGACGGATCCGTCCGGAGACGAACCACGTCCACCGCACGGCCTTCGGCGAGGCAGCTACGGCTGGCCTAGTTCAGGGTCCACGCGCCATTTGGGCGGATGCAATGGATTCCCGACGAATGGAGTCCGAGTGCAAACGTGCATGGGCCTCCTCCCGGGCACGGCGGAGAGCAAGCCGAACGGCCATCTCCTCCTCGGGGTCGCGTGGGATCAGCTTGGGGTCGACGGATCTGGAGGTGAATGATAACCCACAAGTATAGGGGATCGCAACAGTTTTCGATAAGTAAGAGTGTCGAACCCAACGAGGAGCTAAAGGTAGAACAAATATTCCCTAAAGTTCTATCGACCACCGATACAACTCTACGCACGCTTGACGTTCGCTTTACCTAGAACAAGTATGAAACTAGAAGTACTTTGTAGGTGTTTTTGGATAGGCTTGCAAGAAAGTAAAGAGAGCGAAAATAAAACTAGGGGCTGCTTAGATAAAAACACTATTAAAGTAAATATAGTGAGTGTGGAAAAGTGGTGGTAGGAGTTGCGAAATTGTCCCTTAAGCAATTGACTACTTTACTAGACCGATAGCAAGTATTATGTGGGAGAGGCCACTGCTAGCATGTCATCCCTGACTTGGAATTCTAAGCACTTATGATTGGAACTATTAGCAAGCATCCGCAACTACTAATGTTCATTAAGGTAAAACCCAACCATAGCATTAAGATATATTGGTCCCCCTTCAATCCCGTATGCATCAATTTCTATGCTAGGTTGAAGCTTCTGTCACTCTAGCCCTCCAATACATAGTCCTATCAACATACAACTAACCATATGGTGTGATCCACGCGCGCGCTCATATGATGGGCACCAAAGGACAGCAACATAACCACAAGCAAATTAAATCAATCATAGCAATTCATCAACCACCGATAGGACAACGAAAATCTACTCAGACATCATAGGATGGCAACACATCATTAGATAATAATATGAAGCATAAAGCACCATGTTCAAGTAGAGGGTACAGCGGGTTGCGAGAGAGTGGACCGTTGTAGATAGAGGGGGGAAGGTGATGGGGATGTTGGTGAAGATTACGGCGGTCTTGGTGAAGATCACGGTGATGATGATGGCCCCCGGCAGCGCTCCGGCGCCACAGGAAGCAAGGGGGAGAGAGGCCCCCTTCTTCTTCTTCTTCTTCCTTGAGCCCCTCCCTAGATGGGAGAAGGGTTTCCCCTCTGGTCCTTGGCTCCCATGGCTTGGGAGGGGCGAGAGCCCCTCCGAGATTGGATCTATCTCTCCATTTCTGCGTTCCCTAATTCTACCCGATCACCGTTTCTTAAATATCTAGAGATCTGTAACTCCGATTGGGGTGAATCTTTCGCTCAGATTTTTCTCATAAAATTAACTTTCTTGCGGCAAAAGAAGAGTGTCAACCGCCTTACGGGTGGCCCACGAGAGCCCAGGGCGCGCCTGCCTCCCTGTGGCGCGGCCCCCTGTCTCGTGGCCACCCCGGACACCGTTTCACGTTGATTTTACTTCCCAAAAATCATAAATATTCCAAAAAAAATCTCCGTCCGTTTTTATCTCGTTTGGACTCCGTTTGATATTGGGTTTCTGCGAAACAAAAAACATGCAATAGACGAGGCAGCCTTTGAGCCTTTGGATCAATATGTTAGTCCCAAAAATAGTATAGAAAGTTGCCAAAAGTATATGAAAGTTGAAGAATATTGACATGGAACAATCAAAAATTATAGATACGATGGAGACGTATCAGCATCCCCAAGCTTAATTCCTGCTCGTCCTCGAGTAGGTAAATGATAAAAATGAATAATTTTTGATGTGGAATGCTACCTAGCATAATATTGATCGTATGTCTAATCATGGCATGAATATTAAGACACGAGTGATTCAAAGCAATAGTCTATCATTTGACATAAAAACAATAATACTTCAAGCATACCAACCAAGCAATTATGTCTTATCGAAATAACATAGCCAAAGAAAGCTCATCCCTACAAAATCATATAGTCTGGCTATGCTCCATCTTCGTCACACAAAATACTCCCATCATGCACAACCCCGATGATGAGCCGAGCAATTGGTTCATACTTTTTAACGCGCTTCAGCTTTTTCAACTCTTACGTAATACATGAGCGCAAGCCATGGACATAGCACTATGGTGATATAGAATATGATGGTGGAGGTTTATGTGGAGAAGACAAAAATGGAGAAAGTCTCACATCAACGCGGCTAATCAACGAGCTATGGAGATGCCCATCAATTGATGTCAATGCGAGGAGTAGGGATTGCCATGCAACGGATGCACTAAGAGCTATAAGTGTATGAAAGCTCAAACTGGAAACTAAGTGGGTGTGCATCCAACTTGCTTGCTCATGAAGACCTCGGGCATTTGAGGAAGCCCATCATCGGAATATACAAGCCAAGTTCTATAATGAAAATTCCCACTAGTATATGAAAGTGAAAGCATAGGAGACTCTCTCTATGAAAAACATGGTGCTACTCTGAAGCACAAGTGTGGTAAAAGGATAGTAACATTGCCCCTTCTCTCTTTTTCTCTCTTTTTTTTTCTTTTTTTCTCTTTTTTTTGGTGGGCTTCTTTGGCCTCTTTCTTTTATTTGGGCTTCTTTGGCCTCTTTTATTTTTTTAAAGTCCGGAGTCTCATCCCGACTTGTGGGGGAATCATAGTCTCCATCATCCTTTCCTCACTGGGGCAATGCTCTAATAATGATGATCATCACACTTTTATTTACTTACAACTCAATATCTAGAACAAAGATATGACTCTATATGAATGCTTCCGGTGTACCGGGATGTGCAATGATCTAGCGTAGCAATGACATCAAAACTGACAAGCCATGAAAACATCATGCTAGCTATCTTACGATCATGCAAAGCAATATGACAATGAATGCTCAAGTCATGTATATGATGATGATGGAAGTTGCATGGCAATATATCTCGGAATGGCTATGGAAATGCCATAATAGGTAGGTATGGTGGCTGTTTTGAGGAAGATATAATGAGGCTTATGTGTGATAGAGCATATCATATCACGGGGTTTGGATGCACCGGCGAAGTTTGCACCGACTCTTGAGGTGAGAAAGGGCAATGCACGGTACCGAAGAGGCTAGCAATGATGGAAAGGTAAAAGTGTGTATAATCCATGGACTCACATTAGTCATAAAGAACTCATATACTTATTGCAAAATCCTACTTAGCCATCGAAGCAAAGTACTACTACGCATGCCCCTAGAGGGATAGATTGGTAGGAAAAGACCATCGCTCGTCCCCGACTGCCACTCATAAGGAAAGCAATCAAAGAGCACCAAATGCTCCAACTTCGTTACATAACAGTTCACCATACGTGCATGCTATGGGACTTGCAAACCTCAACACAAGTATTTCTCAATTTCACAATTACTGAACTAGCACGACTCTAATATCACCACCTTTATATCGCAAAACTATTGCAAGGAATCAAACATATCATATTCAGTGATCTACAAGTTTATGTAGGATTTTATGACTAACCATGTGAATGACCAATTCTTGTCATCTCTCTAAAAGGATATAAGTGAAGCAAGAGAGTTTAATTCTTTATACAAAAGATATGCCCATGCTCTAACAAATATAAGTGAAGCAAAAGAGCATTCTACAAATAGCGGTTTTCTATGTGAAGAGAAACAGGCAATCCAGACTTCAAATGATATAAGTGAAGCACATGAAGCATTCTATCAAGCCATACTCAAAAGATTTAAGTGAAGTGCAATGATCATTCTATAAATCAACCAAGGACTATATCATACCAGCATGGTGCATAAAATAAAAAATGAAAACTAAATGCAAAAGACGCTCCAAGACTTGCACATAATGCATGAACGAAACGAATTCGAAAACATAGCGATACTTGTTGAAGAAAGAGGGGATGCCTTCCGGGGCATCCCCAAGCTTAGACGCTCGAGTATCCTTGAATATTTACTTGGGGTGCTTCGGGCATCCCCAAGCTTGAGCTCTTGTGTCTCTTCCTTTTCCTCATATCGAGACATCCTCGATTAGACACTACATCCACACAAAACTTCAACAGAAAACTCGGTAAGATCCGTTAGTATAATAAAGCAAATCACCACTCTAAGTACTGTAGCAAAACAATTCATATTTTGTTTTTGCATTGTGTCTACTGTAATATAACTTTTCCATGGCTTAATCCACTAATATAAACTGATAGATTCATCAAAACAAGCAAACTATGCATCAAAAACAGAATCTGTCAAAAACAGAACAGTCTGTAGCAATCTGAACATTCACCATACTTCTTCTACCCCAAAATTTCTACCAAAATTAGGAAAAATAAACAAGTTGTACAGCAAGACAGTGCAAAAATAGTCAGAACCATTTGACGTTCCAGTAAAAAGTTAAAATTCGTGCACTACAGCCAAAGTTTCTGTCCTGCACCGTACAAACCAACAAGCATTGTAAACATCCTAAAGGCAAACCTTGGCACATTATTTTTATAATAAAATGGAATTGTACAAGGGGATAATTATTTTTGTTGAAAAGTTTCTGTAATCAAGATTCACAAAGTTGCCGTGAGCATGAACAAAGTTCAAGGAGCTCTCCCACTTCAACTATGCTTGTCTTTCTCACTATCACTTTCCTTTTTGAAAAGTTTTAGGTTCCCCTCTTTATTTTTTTGTTTTTTAAACTATATGAAAGCACTCAACAGAAATAAATGACTCTCTAAAACTTCCGGGTTGTCTCCCTGGCAGCGCTTTCTTTAAAGCCATTAAGCTAGGCATATAGTGCTCAAGTAGTGAATCCACCCGGATCCCAAGGTATATCAAAGCCAATTTTAATTAGCAATGATTTAGCATTTAGTAGTGAGCAAAAAGCAACATATATCAAGCAATGATTAAGTCTAACTCTCTTCCTATTCATCGGCATGTCATAAAAGAACAATTCATGCACACATAGTAAAGGCCAATGCATAGTATAAACAGTTTCTTGCAATTTTATCGTGTGGGAAACATAGAGAGGTGGAGATATAGTTCCTCTCTCATAATAATTGCAAGTAGGAGCAGCAAGCACATGCATATTATATCTATCAAAATCATCATGTTTAATAGTAAAAGGCAACCCAACAATATAATCCTTAGTAAGCACAAACTTCTCCGATATAGTGTAGTCGGGAGAATTCAAAAAGATAATAGGACTATCATGCGCGGGTGCAATAGCAACAATTTCATGTTTAACATAAGGAACTATAGCAAGTTCATCTCCATAAGCATAATTCATATTGGCATCTTGGCCACAAGCATAGCAAGCATCATCAAAAAGGGATATTTCAAACAAATTCAAGGGATCATAGCAATCATCCTTCGGTAAGAACGAAGGGGAATTAAATAATGTATGAGTTGGAGGGTTACTCTCATTAGAAGGTGGGCACGGGTAGCTAATCCTCTCTTCCTCCTTTTGTTCTTCGCTCTCCTCATCATCTTTTTCATCCAATGAGCTCACTGTTTCATCAATTTCTTCTTCCATAGCTTCCTGCAAAATATTAGTCTCTTCTTGGACAACGTTGACTTTCTTCATAAAAGCATTAATATAGTAACTGTATTCATAATTTTCATAGCAATATCTAAGTATAGCAAGATTTTCAGGCCTATAACCATCATCATCAAAAGCTTCATACTTTTCAAACAAAGCTTCAATTTCATAAGAAGCCTTAAAAGCAACAATTTTTTCTATTTGTTCCACATCATAGTAATCATATATACCATTAGCATAAGAAGCTAAGGTTTCATTATCATTAAATTTGCATGAAAAGGGAAGGTGTGGAGCCTCCATCCTAGAGCAACAAGTAATATCATATCTCAAGCATAGATTCCAGGCATACCAACGCAACATAATAAATTGATCCCATAATAGTTTCCCTTTTTGTGTCGGGCGATAATCCCTAAAGTATTCACGTTGATCCAACGTGTCTCCCATTATAAAGTTGAATGGGGCTTTCTCGGGATTATCAAAGTAGTACATAATATCTTTCGCATAATGAGAATCGAGGGTTTTAGGAGTAACCCCATCTACACGAGTAGCTAGTAAAGCTAATTTTTTTGGTATTTCGTGTTCCATATCCATAACTAAAGATAGAGAACAACTTAGAAAAGCAAATAAAAATTACTTAGTGATAAAGCAAACAAGCACACACGAGAATATTCACCCCATGCTATGACTCAAGCAACGGCGCTTAAAAAGGTCTTGATAACCCACAAGTATAGGGGATCGTAACAATTTTCGATAAGTAAGAGTGTCGAACTCAACAAGGAGCTAAAGGTAGAACAAATATTTCCTAAAGTTCTATTGACCACCGATACAACTCTACGCACGCTTGACGTTCACTTTACCTAGAACAAGTATGAAACTAGAAGTACTTTCTAGGTGTTTTTGGATAGGCTTGCAAGAAAGTAAAGAGAGCGAAAATAAAACTAGGGGCTGCTTAGATAAAAACACTATTAAAGTAAATATAGCGAGTGTGGAAAAGTGGTGGTAGGAGTTGCGAAATTGTCCCTTAAGCAATTGACTACTTTACTAGACCGATAGCAAGTATTATGTGGGAGAGGCCACTGCTAGCATGTCATCCCTGACTTGGAATTCTATGCACTTATGATTGGAACTATTAGCAAGCATCCGCAACTACTAACGTTCATTAAGGTAAAACCCAACCATAGCATTAAGATATATTGGTCCCCCTTCAATCCCGTATGCATCAATTTCTATGCTAGGTTGAAGCTTCTGTCACTCTAGCCCTCCAATACATAGTCTTATCAACATACAACTAACCCTATGGTGTGATCCACGGGCGCGCTCATATGATGGGCACCAAAGGACAGCAACATAACCACAAGCAAATTAAATCAATCATAGCAATTCATCAACCACCGATAGGACAACGAAAATCTACTCAGACATCATAGGATGGCAACACATCATTGGATAATAATATGAAGCATAAAGCACCATGTTCAAGTAGAGGGTACAGCGGGTTGCGGAGAGTGGACCGTTGTAGATAGAGGGGAAGGTGATGGAGATGTTGGTGAAGATGACGGCGGTGTTGGTGAAGATCGCGGTGATGATGATGGCCCCAAAGAGCCTCCGGCGCCACCGGAAGCAAGGGGAGAGGCCCCTTCTTCTTCTTCTTCCTTGACCTCCTCCATAGATGGGAGAAGGGTTTCCCCTCTGGTCCTTGGCTCCCATGGCTTGGGAGGGGCGAGAGCCCCACCGAGATTTTATCTATCTCTCTGTTTCTGCGTTCTCTGATTCTACCCCTTCACCGTTTCTTAAATATCCGGAGATCCGTAACTCCGATTGGGGTGAATCTTTCGCTCAGATTTTTCTCATAAAATTATCTTTCTTGCGGCAAAAGAAGAGCGTCAACCGCCTTACGGGTGGCCCACGAGAGCCCAGGGCATGCCTGCCTCCCTGGGGCGCGGCCCCTGTCTCGTGGCCACCCCGGACACCGTTTCGCGTTGATTTTACTTCCCAAAAATCATAAATATTCCAAAAAAAATCTCCGTCCATTTTTATCCCGTTTGGACTCCGTTTGATATTGGGTTTCTGCGAAACAAAAAACATGCAACAGACAGGAACTGGCACTGGGCACTGGATCAATATGTTAGTCCCAAAAATAATATAGAAAGTTGCCAAAAGTATATGTGAAAGTTGAAAAATATTGGCATGGAACAATCAAAAATTATAGATACGACGAAGACGTATCAGTGAAGGACTCAGATCCGCTGCCCGCCATGCCGGAGACGGCCGAAAGGAGTCGGAGACAAGTTTGGGTGGCAGAGGGGAGTGGACAGGAAGGGAGTGAAGTGGCTAGGGTTTCGTCCGGCGAGCAGATGGGGATGAATTTATGTGGGCTTGGGTGGGCCAGCGTGGGCCGGGTTCGACGTGACGGGCGTGACCGGGCGCGCCCGGGCGCCGTCATATCCGCCCTATATTTGGGCTGGATATGAGGGGTGCCGGTTAGCCCGGGCGTTTAAGAGCCGTTTGAGGGGGGCATCTGGGTCAAAAAAAGATGACCGGACAGTAACCGGTTGGCCCGTCCGGACATAAAAGTCGGGTTTGAGGCGCCCGGTTGTAGATGCTCTTAGGTCCAAGGTTCTCATCACTAGATTCTATAGAACGTGTGGAAGCGGAGGAATGCCAGAATGATTTTCCAAGGTGGACTTGAGCCCATATACGTTCCTATCCGAATATGTGCAGATGATTTGGTGCTTTGGTCTAATAGGTGCCAGACCAAGCAAAGCAAGCTCTCATTCGCGGTTGGGCCTTTATGTTGTTTCACCTCTCTGAGAGAATGTTACACATCTTTTAATTTATTTTTTCGAAACAAATGTGAAGCATTTTAATAAAAACAATTCTTTTTTTCTCTTTTTCTCTCGCCCTTGAGTCTTGATGTAAAACTCAACGGTGCTTCTCGCAGGTTTGATATGGAAGTGTTCAAGAAGGCGTAAGCCCGGCCGCCCGGCCGCTGCAGTACTAGTCAAATAAGAAAAAATGAGGTAAGCTCCAAAGATGACTTTGTATATAGGGAATCCATATCCATTATTTTTCATGTTTTCATACCAGTGGAAAAAGCAAAAATTAATCTACATCATGTCAAAGCAGCATAACACATGTGCACTGTTACGTTTACATATAAAGGCAAACTAGAGGCTAAAGCACGCTTCGCCGCACCGTTCTTCACTTATGAAAATAACTTTTTATAACTATAGATTATTGTGATCAGTTATTTTGTTTTGATTTTATCTGTGTTGGCTTTGTGTTTTGATATTTTATTGGTGATGCTTTTTTTCGTATATCGTCTTGAGTTGATGTTGGAGTATTAGTTTTTTCAAGAGAAGAGAAGAGTTATTTGATATGTGATTGTGAAGCCTTTGCGCATTTTGGCCTTGGTGTCTGTCCGGTGGTGATTGTTTGAGCTTCTTGGGAGTTCTTATTTCACGCCAAACCTATGAAATTGTTATTGTGATGCTCACATAGGTCATCACACAAAGCTCTTGCTCGCTCACCTTGGCTCCTTGCTCCTCTCACTCATTTAGTTTTTTTCGCTCACCCCACTGCTAGCTCAGAAAAATCGCATATCTTTTCTTATTTGAAAAGGTTAGTTAAATTAAATGATGTTTAAGGAACTTTAAAAATACTATGACTTTTAAAAGGCGTCAATTTTAGAAAAATTCATGATTTTTAAATATATTCATGTTTTAAACAAATATTCACAAAAAAAATTGTTTTCAAATTTAAATAATATTCACAAGCTTTAAATGACCATGAACTTAAAAATACCCACAAATTTAATCAATATTAACGAATTTGAAGAATTTTAAAATATGTCTATGTTTTTTAAAGTACAAAAATTATATTAAGTGCTTATGAATTAAAATGTGAAAAAAGTTAAAATAAGAGAAGAAGAAATAAAACGAAACAACATACACTTACATGGGGGGGCCTAGTGACCCCACAATCCTCGAAGCACCACAACACTTTAATTCGAGGGAGCTTAGTATCTTTATAGATACCGTGTCTGGTTGCTGCACCCAAGATCAGCGTGGTAACCCCAAAATGGATGTCAGCACCTTGAACCAATTTAGAACTGCCATGTAAGACATTTGGGAGAAAGTTGGCCAAACTTCAGCCTTTTATTTTTAAAATATTTAAACTCTAAATATTCATTTCTGTCCACTAGGTCAACCTTTTATTCTAGTTGAAATTCTTGCATATAGATGCCAATCTTCATTGCTTAAAACGGGTGTGTCATGATGGAGGTTGGCGCTGATGCTTACAAGTAACTTAGAAGTAGCATGCCTTACTCGAGCCAACTAGGATCAGAAGGTGTTGGTAGGGCTAGACTTTCTCTCATGGGCGCCGTGTGACCATATTAAATAAAGGGTCTTTTCATCACTTTGGCCTGGAGCCCGCCGAGTAAGTAAGGACTTTGCCAGGTATGAACTCCAAAGTCATTTACGCCCAGTATTTCCTTTGATTCTTACTAGCACAAATGCCCGTGCGTTGCAACAGAAAAAACCTCACTTCACTAATCCAATGGCCCAAGACCTCCTCCTCCTCCCCCCATGACCCATCACCAGACATGACGACATCAACAAAATCCTTAAAATCCTTCACATTGCCGCATGAAAAACAAAAAAAATATTAGAAGCGTTGTCCAAATATCCCCCATCTTTGGCTAATATAACAGAGAGAAGTGTAGAGTGTAGAGTTTGTGTCGCACACAATAAGGACTCCGAGTCCAACTCCTTGTACTTTGGTGACAGGCGCTAGTGGGTCGAGCTGAAAAATAAGAGTGAAGATTTGTTTTATTCTTAGAAAGATATAGCATATGACCAACAAATAATGAATGTTTTATTGTGATTTAGGCAATGTTTTTTTTGCATGTGTTATTGCAATATTTTGCTATTGAGTCAAACAATTCTGATACGTTAAATATTAGTATCACAGTATCGTATCTTAGTTATTAACATAAACAATTCATATGTAAAGAAGTAGTTCACCCGTGGCATGTGCACCTAAACACAACACCTAGCAATTTAGCTAAAAAAAGCAGTTCAAGATGATTTAGACACAAAGAAGAAATTCATCAGTTCAATAACTGAATAAGCCTCGGAGCATGTAGAAAAACTATGATATTTTTGGGGCGTAATTACCAAATGTCTCGTATATGGGGTGAAGTAATTTTGGTGTACATTCGTTTAATTTTTCTTGTCGAATATCTTATTGTTCTTGAACAAACTTATATTCTACTTAGATTGGAATCACATTATAATTTACTTTAACCTTATATTCTGTTTTACTGGTTCAATTTTATGTTTAATTTCTTTTTTTAATGCAAAGGCATCTAATTTTGTATGTGCTCACATTAAGCTCAAATTGTATGCATGTTCCATAAAAGAACTTGTACGCATGTTATATATATATATATATATATATATATATATATATATATATATATATATATATATATGTATGTATATATATATTGCTGATAGATCAGACCGGCCACTCATGTATGATGATCTATGTTTCTTTTTCAAGTGCAAAGGCATCTAATTTTGTATGTCCTTAAGTTATACGCATATTTCAAGTGCAAAGGCATCTAATATTGTATGTGTTATAAAGACATATTCTTGATAGTCCTTTCTGCTTTTCTTCTTCTTATCTAATTTGTATGTGTCCATATTGACTCTCCTTCGTCACATCACATCTTTCTTTCACATATGGAATCTTCCTTCTCGACTCCGTGATTACCTTCCTTTTCTGCCTCATATTGCGCATGGAAGCTAACTTTTTGACTATATTGTCTTCAGAACATGATTACCTTCCTTTTCTGCCTCATATTGCGCATGGAAGGTTTCTTTCTCTCATCCTCAATTCTTATTTGATCTCTCTTTCCTTGTACACTACTACAAAAAGGGCTATAGATAGGATGGCCACTAATGACGCACCTGTCATGTGGTGCGCCACTACTATATAGCAGTGGCGCATCATGTGTAGGTCCGCCATTAGTGTGGAAGACACTAATGGCGCACCATGCACACGGTGCGCCACTAGTAAAAAAAATTCTTATTTTTCCAAAGATTCTAATGGCGCATCATGGCAGGGTGCGTCATTACTAGTTTAAACTAGTAATGGCGCCTTTGTGCCACCGTCTTGCCATTAGAATATATACTTTTTTATTTTTTTACAAAACTTCTAATAGCGCACCCGCAGCAGGTGCGCCATTAGTAACCAGGGTTACTAATGGCGCATTTGCGGGTGGTGCACCATTAGTAACCTGGGACCAACAAGATATTTTGGACAGCCCACCTACCCACTCACTTTCCCCACTTCATTCTTTCCACCTCCTCCTCCAAGCTTGTCTCGGTTGCCTCCTCCTCCTCACCTTATTTTCACCATAGATTCATCCAAATTAAGTGGTTAAATTACCTTTTTTGATAGGTAAGTAAGGGGGAAGCTATCTTTATGTTGTTCTCCCTCTCCAACAACGTGCACATGCACTTTTTGTGGCCTATAGCTAGATCTATGTATGTTCGTGGTGTTGCATATGTTTGTGGTGTTGCATATATGTTTGTGTTTGCAGGTACAGGTATTTGAAATGCGATAGTTGTCAATATTTTGCTGGAATGTTGATTCATTTCCGTTTCGGCGAGAATTTTGGCACTATGCATTCTTTTTGGTCCTATTTTTTAGGGAAAGTCATGCCAAATTTTTTCTTGGTTCTAAAATATCGTTTGCTCTACCCCGCAGGCGATCATGGTCCGCACGATGACCGAAGGCATCGTGAATAGGTTTTTGAGCTCCGCGAAGGCCGAGATGCTTCAAAAGAACGAGACAAAGATAAGATGTCCGTGTCGAAGATGCAAGCTGAAGAGCCTTATTGCGGACCCGGATTCCGGGCAGGTGCGGGACCACCTGCTCTTGCGTGGTTTCATGGATGGCTATCGGTGGCAAGGTGATGAAGATGACTATGAAGTCGTCCATGGGGGTCGGGCGGCAAGAAATGAGCAAGACTCGGGCGGGCAAGAAGACGAAGAATCTCCAGGACATGATCACGACGGTGATGTTGTACACAGTCATCATGTAGAAGATGCAGGACATGATGATGAGGAAGATGCGGAGCGAGCGAAGGGCATGATCATGAAGATGAAGATGTCGGCGGAGCAGACGACGATGGACCATCGATGGGCTGGGTGCAGGACCCTCATTGTAACGCCCCGAGACCGGCGCTCCAGAAGACATCCATATATTCCGGGTTTTGCCGTATGTTTCATTTGTGCCTGCCCTTTTATTTTTGCATTGCATCATTGTCATCATGCCATCATCTCATAAATCTTTTACAACTCAACTAAATAAATGGGATGGATCTTTGATCCATTTAAATCGAGGGATTCACATGGTGATTTCTCTTTATAACATATTAAAGCCTCTCAATATTATTAGGGAGCTATAATAAAATTATTCCATTGTTTCGGTATCACCATAACACGCTTGCAAATAATTCTCCATGCCTTTGTTATCTCATTTCTTGGTCTCCAACCTTGCCATATTTTTCTTTCATTATTTTTCGAAGCTCCACCAAATATCCGAACATTTTTGGACCTTCCCAACCCTCACTTCCTATTCAAATCATTTGAAATGAGTTTGGATTTAAATCTCTCAATCATGGCCTTTTCTATTTTCTCGAAACAAGCACATTTTTGTGAGTCCGGGAAAATTATCCCCATGTCCAAATTCTTGTCCACTCATTTATTTTCTCTCCCTTTTCTTTCTTTGCTTTTCTGTTCTTGGAAGAGATCTGAAGAAGGGAGAGAAGAAGCCCATCAACCGCATGCCACTAGGCCAGGCCGGCCACCAATCCCCGTGAGGTCCAACCCTACCTAACCCTAGCCCGACCATCGCTCGATCCCATCTCCTCCTCTCGTTCCCTCTGCCCGCCGCCACACACACATCGCCCGAACCCAGTGCCCGATCCCCATCACCTCCTTCGCGCCGCCATCTCCCTCGCTCGACCCCCTCGGCCTCCTCCACCCCGTCGCCGTTCGGAGCCGCGCCCGTCCCTGTGCGCTGGCACCATGGCCAGCACCACCGCCTCCGCACCTGGCCACATGCGGCCTCCTCCTCTGTCGTCCGCGCCATCTAGCTGCGCCGCACCCCAAGCGCCCGCGCCCGATCTGCTCCAAGCCGCGCCGTCGGCCATGCCTTCGGCCGGATCCTGCAGTCCCGCGCCCTCCATCTCGTGGATCGTGCCTCCCCGTCGACCTTCCTCTCCTGATTCGCCTCGCCCGCGCCTCCTTCTACCGGCCATCCCCATGGCCTCGAGATCCTGCGCCGACATCCTCCTTCTTCAGCTGCTCACGAGCACCTCCATCCCCATGGTGCTGCGACCCCGTCACTGTTCTTGCTGATGAGAGTCGCTCGAGGCCAGTGCCTCGCCTTTGCTTCGAACCAGGGGCCGACGTCCATCGCCCGTCGTCTTCGGGCCAAGCTGCCGCTGTCGCTTCTTTTGACTGATGTTGCGCCTCTTTGCCAAGGCCATCGCTGAGTTACCCCAGGACCAGTGGAGTCATGCACGGGAAAACCAAGTCCGAAGACTACCGTGGCCGTGTATCTCGCCCAGTACCACTACGGTTCCTCAAGACCGCCAAGTTCGACTACACGGTGACGCGCCAAGTACCCCTTCGGATCGCCAAGTTCATCTACCACGTGTACCACTACCGTCGCCCCGAAGACGTTGGATTCGTCAAGTACCTCTCTGAAACGAACGTGTACAACTACTTCCACTACCGTCGCGAGAATGACTACTTCCACTACGGCCCGTGTACCACTACTTCCTTCGTCGAACCCGAACCGCCCCGAAAATGCACGCTTCGAAGGTATAACTCGAGATGACGCCCGCGTATGAATGCATGTGTGTTGTATGAGATGCTCGTGTTTGCACCGCGTCCGAGAGAGGTTTTTGCACGTTCCGCGTTTGCCATACCGTCGACCCGTGGGAACCCGGTAGTCGGGAGCACCCCACCATCTCTTGTGTGTTCTACCCATCCGCACACTTCTCGTTTGCATCGGTATCTCAATCAAGTTATCGAGATCGATATGTTGCCGTGGCATCATTTTTGAATTCGTTGCCGTGGCACCCCTTTCGTTCCGCCACGGTCAAAATGCTTCATAACATGCTTATGTCAACATTTTCATAAAATTTCTTAAAACTTGCAAATGTCATCCGCATCATGATAACAACTTCAAGAATGGTTAATTTGTTGTTTCCATTAATTTGCTTAAATGCCATGTTAAAATGATTTATTCCATAACTAAATAACCGTAGCTTCAAATTTAATAAACTTTATATGTAAATGGGGTAGAAAAATGCCTAGTTTAACGTGGTGTACTTGCTTTGCATGTTTAACAACTCTAAAATATGCTTTAGGACAGAACAGTACCAAATCAAAATATGCACATGAGGTTTTTCCGGAATTGTCGTTTGTTGCTTTCGGCCTCATTTAAACTTGCCTAACTAGTTAGTTTACTTATGTCTCACCTCTTGCCATGTTTATAACCACATGTAATATTGTTGTGTTCCTAACCGAGAGAGAACTAAATAATTCATGTGGTGTTTCGTCAATATGCAACTCGTTGCATATTAAGCTCTATTTAACTTGTAGTTTTGTTTGTGCATATTGTCATGCCATGCTATTTAAACCGGGCATGCATCATACTTGTTTGCGCGTCATGCCATGTTTATGTGATGGTTGTTTACTATGTTGTTTGTTTGTTTCCGGGTTGCTTCTCTCATTAGCTTCGATTTCGTTCCGGAGTTGTGAGGATTCGTTCGACTTCGTCCGTTTGTCTTCTTCATGGACTCTTTCTTCTTCCTTGCGGGATCTCAGGCAAGATGACCATACCCTCAAAATCACTTCTATCTTTGCTTGCTAGTTGCTCGCTCTTTTGCTATGCCTATGTTGCGATACCTACCACTTGCTTATCTTGCCTCCCACATTGTTAAGCCAAGAGTCCTAGCAAACCGTTGTTTGGCTATGTTACCGCTTTGCTCAGCCCCTCTTATAGCGTTGTTAGTTGCAGGTGAAGATGAAGTTTGCTCCATGTTGGAACATGGATATGTTGGGATATCACAATATCTCTTATCTTAATTAATGCATCTATATACTTGGTAAAGGGTGGAAGGCTCGGCCTTATGCTGTGTTTTGTTCCACTCTTGCCGCCCTAGTTTCCGTCATATCGGTATTATGTTCCCGGATTTTATGCGTTCCTTACGGTTGGGTGATTTATGGGACCCCTTGACGATTCGCTTTGAATAAGACTCTTGCAAGGCCCAACCTTGGTTTTACCATTTGCCACCTAAGCCTTTTTCCCTTGGGTTCTGCAGACTCAAGGGTCATCTTTCTTTTACCCCCACGGGCGGTGCTCCTTCGAGTGTTGGTCCAAACTATAGCACCGTCTTGGAACCATTCCTTGGCAACTTGGATTACGTCGGTACCAGACGCTTCGCTTATCCGGTGTGTGCCACGAGCGAGAGATATGTGCAGCTCCTATCGGGATTTGTCGGCGTGGGTGGTCTTCTGGTCTTGTTTTACCATTGTCGAGATGTCTTGTAGTCCGGGATTCCGAGACCGATCGGGTCTTCCGGTAGAAGGAATATCGTTAGATTGACCGTGAGAGCTTATAATGGGCTAAGTTGGGACACCCTGCAGGTATTATCTTTCAAAGCCGTGCGCGGTTATGAGGCAGATGGGAATTTGTTAATGTCCGGTTGTAGAAAACCCGAAGTTGATCTTAATTAAAATACACCAACGGCGTGTGTAAGTGATGGTCTCTTCTCGGCGGAGACCGGGAAGTGAACACGGTGTTGGAGTTATGTTTGGCGTAAGTAGTTTCGGGATCACTTCTTGATCATAGTTGTTCGACCGTGCCTTGCTTACATTTCTCGCTCTTTTTGCGAATGTAGCCACCAGATATGCTAGTAAACTGCTGCAGCTCCATCCCACTACCTTCTCCTACCCATAAGCTTAAATAGTCTTGATCTCGCGGGTGTGAGATTGCGAGTCCCGTGACTCACAGATACTTCAAAACCAGTTTGCGGTGCCGATGAAACCATGCGGTGGCCTTTTAGAGCTCAAGGGGAGCTTCGATGAAGATCTTGTTCATTGTGTTGTTTTGTTTGATTGATCGATAGTGGAGCCAGTTGGGACGATCGGGGATCATGTAGCATTTGGGGTAGTCTTCTTTTATTTTGGTTCCGTAGTCGGACCTTGATTGTATCTGTATGATGTAATGCTTTACTCATGTATTGCGTGAAGTGGCGATTGTAAGCCAACTATGTATCTCTTTCCCTTATGAATTACATGGGTTGTGTGAAGATTACCTCTCTTGCGACATTGCTTTCAATGCGGTTATGCCTCTAAGTCGTGCTTCGACACGTGTGAGATATAGCCGCATCGAGGGCTACAAGTCGTGTAATCGAGCCAGCCCGACTTAGGAGCCCTCAGCTTGATTTTTCTTTGGCGTTGTTGAGTAGAACAAAAATGTTTTGAGTCTTAGGATTATATATATCGGAGAGTAGGATTCTTTTACTCCCAGTCCTTTCGTCGCTCTGGTGAGGTCTCTGACGTAGAAGTTTTGACTCTCCTCTCCTCAAATTTCACTAAAAAAATTTAGGATCACGCGGGTATCTTGGAATAGTTCCAATGGTTTTGTGGCGAGAACATTGTTCTTGGTGCCTCGACATTTAGGGGTTGTGGCGGTGTCCGGGAGTTGAGCTCCGAGGTGTTGTCGTCACAATTTTATCGTTGCAGTTACGGAATACGAGCTTTGCCGACATCGAAAATCTCTTTGTATGCAGTTGTTGGTGAGATAACCCGATAACCCGATCTTGGCGAGTTCGGGAGTATTGCCATGACTCGTATAACGGATGCTTTTCGAAGGTCGAGGTAAGCGATTTCGAAGGTTTCTTGGTTATGTGTTGAAGGATGGATACTGTTGGATCTAGGTATTGTTAGTTTGGATGATATATTTTGTGTCCCTGTATCCCCAACACCTGATTGCATAACCAGAAAGTTTGGGAGTTTATAAGTGGGAATTCAAGTATCTCGTAGGATATCTTTCCAACACACACATGATACGATATGGGATCTATCATATGTTTGTTTCCGGCTTATTACGCATGCCAAATCCTTTGTTTTTGTTTTGTTTTGTGGTATTCGAGTTGCTTCGAAGTCAAGTGTTGATTCCATACCTTATTCTAAGAGGTGTTCTCATGTTTCTATGGGAGTGATAATCCTTCATGATAATCGAGATTGTCATGTCAATCCTTTTCTCAACCGGTGTGCTTCTCTCCAAGTAAATCCGATCATTCCAACATTCGCAAGATCAATTCTAAGTTTTTTCTTAACGGTGTTCGTTTCATCCGACCCAAGTAGCCTTTGTTTTCCCACCCTCCCACCCTTTTCTTCAAGGACTCAGATTTCTTAATCAAGTATCCATTTTATTGAGAGAAGTTTCTTCATTCTTTTCCTTTAATGTTTTATCCGGTGATTTCTCATGAAGACGCTAAGGAAGCTTCAAGTTTATCATTCTTCATTCTTTTCTTCTCCGGTGGATTTAACTCAAGCTTTCAGTGTTGATCATATTCCTTTCCTTGTTGCAAATGCTTTCTCTTGCCGATGCACCTCTTAATCATTCACCTCTCGCTATTCATTTGTTCCCAAGTGTTGAAGATATCTCTGAAGATCCGTGTTTCCATTCTTAATCCGTTCAAACTATTTCAAGATTGTTATCTCATTCAAGCATTTAATTCAACCGGTGCAATCTCTCTTTTCAAACAATTGTTCAACGGTGGTTCTTTTGAGTGGGCCCTAACCCACAGGTCTTTTTCCAAAGATTCATCTACCGACTCTTCTAAATTTTCCGGAGCTTCTAAAATTCTTTTCAAAGTTTGACGTAAGAATGAGTTATCATCAGTCAAATGGCTTTCTCCTAGATCTTTCAAATTCTTTTCAGTGTTGGTTCAACCTTTCTAATTTTCATCCCGGAGTATCTCAACAATTCATGGTGGTGTTTCTCATCGTCATTCTCAACATTTGAAGACTGAAGAAGAGTTTCTCTTAAATCTTGCTCCATTCTCTTCAAGATTCATGGTTCTAGCTTGATGCCATCCTCTCATAATTATTTTCGATTGTGAGAATTCTTTTAACCCACCACGAGCATTTCAGAGTCTTTTCAGATTGATTCTCCGAGCCCATCATCTCGTAATTATTCATTCAAGCGTTCAACTCTTGTTTTCCAAATCTCACCGGTGCATCGTCGAAATATCCTCTAATCAGTTCATGATCTCTTCGTTCTAATGTATCTAAATTATGTCAAGCATCTTTATTCGTTTTCTAATTCTTCACGGTGAATTGTGCCTTTGCTACTTTCATTTTCAATTCTTACGGTGGTTCGTTCAAGAGTTCTCTTCCTTCGTTATTATATAGATTCATTCGTTCTTCCCAAATCCTACCGGCGGATCGTTGAAGACCTTCCCAAGTTGAGCAATATCTCTCTTCAATCCTTTTTCAACGAGAATAAGTAGTATGCCTAATCCGTTGCTTGTCATCAATCTAAATTGGTGAAGGATACGCATAACATAATTCTTGTTCTTGTTTCATCCAAGTGATTGATTCGTTCTTAGGAGTTCGTAATGGTATCAATTTCTCAGTTCTAAGTTGTTCATCTCTTCTTCCGGAGTTTGTTCATCTTATCACATTCTCGGTCCGAGATGCTTCATCTTTTCTTTCCGGAGTTCAAAGTTTTCTCGGTTATATCATTTCAAAGCTTCATCTTATCACTTGCAAGGCTTCACCTTGTGTTTTCAACTTCTCTTTCTTTTATCATCCTTTTCTTACGGAGTTCTTCATGGAGGCTCTACATGGTGCTTCGTCAAGGATTCTTTTCATTCTTCAATTGTTCATCAAGATTTCTCTCGGAGTTAAGATCCGTCAAGCCATATTTCAAAATAAACATGGTGCTCAACACATGTTTTGTTTTGAGGAGTTCAAGCATTCTTCATCTTGCATTCCGAAGTGCAATTCTTTCGACCTTATCTTTTGAGGTGGTGTTATGTCATTTTGACAGTTTCATTCATGTTTCATGATTCACTTGTTGTCAATAATGAGATATTTAGATCCATCAATCTCTTCATTGGAGTTATCTTGGGCTATATTTCACCTAAAGCTTTCCCTAAGGATTGTTGCTAATTATGGTGCTTATCAATGACCCAAGTTCTTCATTTGTCCTCTCGGTGAAATAAGTTTCTCGTCTCCTTGTTGATATCAATCCAATTGTTTGTTTCCGTTGGTGGCAGAAGCTCACCTCGTAATGTTGAGATGTTTCCATAAGCCCACTACAAACTTGTTCTTTTCGTTGTTGGTTTTCCAACAATTCCGTTCTAACCTTCTTGGAAGGGTGCTTTCCAAGCTCATTTGTGGAAGAAGTTGGCATTTTGTTCTCCATTCTATTATTCCAATGATCTATCTTCTATTATTTCTTCCGGAGGCATTGTGATGTTGCTCTCTTCACCCATCACCTCGTATTGTAAAGATCATGTTCTTTTTCTTGCATTATCCATTTAACCAGAGTGTCGTGTTTTCATTCGAGCTCTCTCATCTTATCAAGTTTTGCCTCCCTTCTCAACCGGAGTGCTGTCTGGAATCTTTCTTACCACTTGTGCCATTCTTTCAATAGTTCCGGAGGCAGTGTGTTGTTCATTTCATCAAGTATCCTCTCATCTTGTCAAGTTCATGTTCAATTCCTTCCATGTTCAACCGGAGTGCTGCCCGAATTCTTCCTCTCTCATCTAGTTTTAACCGGAGTGGTTTAAAATTCTATCTTGTCCATTAAACTCTTGATTCATGTCTTTGCAACCTTCAAGTTCCCGTAATGCTCCTTGTTCCTCTTTTCTAACGTATTATTTGCAATCTCGTTCATCTCTGTTGTACTCTTTCTTTTAAATTGCTCAACCTCTCAAGGTTTGTGGTTTCACTAGTTCGTCAAAGAAGCAACTTAGTTTTACCTCCTCTCTTCCTCTTCCGTTTCTCCCCGGTGCCATCTTAGATCTCGGGACGAGATCCTCTTGTAGTGGTGGAGTGTTGTAACGCCCCGAGACCGACGCTCCAGAAGACTTCCATATATTCCGGGTTTTGCCGTATGTTTCATTTGTGCCTGCCCTTTTATTTTTGCATTGCATCATGTCATCATGCCATCATCTCATAAATCTTTTACAACTCAACTAAATAAATGGCATGGATCTTTGATCCATTTAAATCCAGGGATTCACATGGTGATTTCTCTTTATAACATATTAAAGCCTCTCAATATTATTAGGGAGCTATAATAAAATTATTCCATTGTTTCGGTATCACCATAACACACTTGCAAATAATACTCCATGCCTTTGTTATCTCATTTCTTGGTCTCCAACCTTGCCATATTTTTCTTTCATCATTTTTCGAAGCTCCACCAAATATCCGAACATTTTTGTACCTTCCCAACCCTCACTTCCTATTCAAATCATTTGAATTTAAATCAAATGAGTTTGGATTTAAATCTCTCAATCATGGCCTTTTCTATTTTCTCGGAACAAGCACATTTTTGTGAGTCCGGGAAAATTATCCCCATGTCCAAATTCTTGTCCACACATTTATTTTCTCTCCCTTTTATTTCTTTTGCTTTTACATTTCTTGGAAGAGATCTGAAGAAGGGAGATAAGAAGCCCATCAACCGCATGCCACTAGGCCAGGCCGCCACCAATCCCGTGAGGTCCAACCCTACCTAACCCTAGCCCGACCATCGCTCGATCCCATCTCCTCCTCTCGTTCCTCTCGCCCGCCACACACACATCGCCTCAACCCGGTGCCCGATCCCCATCACCTCCTTGGCCGCCATCTCCTCGCTCGACCCTCGGCCTCCTCCACCCGTCGCCGTTCGAGCGCCGTCCTGTCTTGGCCTGGCACCATGGCCACCACCGCCTCACTTTTGGCCACATGCGGCCTCCTCCTCTGTCGTCCGCGCCATCTAGCTGCGCCGCTTTTAAGCGCCCGCGCCCGATCTGCTCAAGCAGCGCCGTCGACCATGCCTTGGCCGGATCCTGCAGTCCCGCCCTCCATCTCGTGGATCGTGCCTCCCGTCGACCTTCCTCTCTGATTCACCTCGCCCGCGCCTCCTTCTACCGGCCATCCCCATGGCCTCGAGATCTGGCCGACATCCTCCTTCTTCAGCTGCTCACGAGCACCTCCATCCCCATGGTGTTGCGACCTCGCCATTCTTCTTGCCGATGAGAGTCGCCGAGGCCGATGCCTCGCCTTTGCTTCGAACCGAGGGCCGACGCCGCCATCGCCCGTCGTCTTGAGCCAAGCTGCCGTCGCTTCTTTTGTGATCTTTGTCGCCTCTTGGCCAAGGCCATCGCTGAGTTACCCGGGACCCGGTGGAGTCATGCACGGGAAAACCAAGTCCGAAGACTACCGTGGCCGTGTATCTCACCCAGTACCACTACGGTTCCTCAAGACCGCCAAGTTCGACTACACGGTGACGCGCCAACTACCCCTTCGGATCGCCAAGTTCATCTACCATGTGTACCACTACCGTCGTCCCGAAGACGTTGGATTCATCAAGTACCTCTCCGAAACGAACGTGTACAACTACTTCCACTACCGTCGCGAGAACGACTACTTCCACTACGGCCCGTGTACCACTACTTCCTTCGTCGAACCCGAACCGCCCCGAAAATGCACGCTTCGAAGGTATAACTCGAGATGACGCCCGCGTACGAATGCATGTGTGTTGTATGAGATGCTCGTGTTTGCACCGTGTCCGAGAGAGGTTTTTGCACGTTCCGCGTTTGCCATGCCGTCGACCCGTGGGAACCCGGTAGTCGGGAGCACCCCACCATCTCTTGCGTGTTCTACCCATCCGCACACTTCTCATTTGCATCGGTATCTCAATCAAGTTATCGAGATCGATATGTTGCCATGGCATCATTTTTGAATTCGTTGCCGTGGCACCCCTTTCGTTCCGCCACGGTGAAAAATGCTTCATAACATGCTTATGTCAACATTTTCATAAAATTGCTTAAAACTTGCAAATGTCATCCGCATCATGATAACAACTTCAAGAATGGTTAATTTGTTGTTTCCATTAATTTGCTTAAATGCCATGTTAAAATGATTTATTCCATAACTAAATAACCGTAGCTTCAAATTTAATAAACTTTATATGTAAATGGGGTAGAAAAATGCCTAGTTTAACGTGGTGTACTTGCTTTGCATGTTTAACAACTCTAAAATATGCTTTAGGACAGAATAGTACCAAATCAAAATATGCACATGAGGTTTTTCCGAATTGTCGCTTTGTTGCTTTCGGCCTCATTTAAACTTGCCTAACTAGTTAGTTTACTTATGTCTCACCTCTTGCCATGTTTATAACCACATGTAATATTGTTGTGTTCCTAAGCGAGAGAGAACTAAATAATTGATGTGGTGTTTCGTCAATATGCAACTCGTTTCATATTGAGCTCCATTTAACTTGTAGTTTTGTTTGTGCATATTGTCATGCCATGCTATTTAAACCGGGCATGAATCATACTTGTTTGCGCATCATGCCATGTTTATGTGATGGTTGTTTACTATGTTGTTTGTTTGTTTCCGGGTTGCTTCTCTCGTTAGCTTCGGTTTCGTTCTGGAGTTGTGAGGATTCGTTCGACTTCGTCCGTTTGTCTTCTTCATAGACTCGTTCTTCTTCCTTGCGGGATCTCAGGCAAGATGACCATACCCTCGAAATCACTTCTATCTTTGCTTGCTAGTTGCTCGCTCTTTTGCTATGCCTATGCTGCGATACCTACCACTTGCTTATCTTGCCTCCCACATTGTTAAGCCAAGCCTCTAACCCACCTTGTCCTAGCAAACCGTTGTTTGGCTATGTTACCGCTTTGCTCAGCCCCTTTTATAGCGTTCTTAGTTGCAGGTGAAGATGAAGTTTGCTCCATGTTGGAACATGGATATGTTGGGATATCACAATATCTCTTATCTTAATTAATGCATCTATATACTTGGTAAAGGGTGGAAGGCTCGGCCTTATGCCTGGTGTTTTGTTCCACTCTTGCCGCCCTAGTTTCCGTCATATCGGTATTATGTTCCCGGATTTTATGCTCCTTACACGGTTGGGTGATTTATGGGACCCCTTGACAGTTTGCTTTGAATAAGACTCCTCCAAAGAAGGCCCAACCTTGGTTTTACCATTTGCTACCTAAACCTTTTTCCCTGGGATTCTGCAGACTCAAGGGTCATCTTTATTTTACCCCTCGGGGCCAAGGTGCTCCTCAGTGTTGGTCCAAACTAGAGCACCGGTGGGACCATTCCTTGGCAACTTGGATTACGTCGGTACCAGACGCTTCGCTTATCCGGTGTTCCACGAGAACGAGATATGTGCAGCTCCTATCGGGATTTGTACACAGCGGTGGTCTTGCTGGTCTTGTTTTACCATTGTCGAGATGTCTTGTAGTCCGGGATTCCGAGACTGATCGGGTCTTCGGTAGAAGGAATATCGTTAGATTGACCGTGAGAGCTTATAATGGGCTAAGTTGGGACACCCTGCAGGGTATTATCTTTCGAAAGTCGTGCCATGTTATGAGGCAGATGGGAATTTGTTAATGTCCGGTTGTAGAAAACCCGAAGTTGATCTTAATTAAAATGCACCAACCGCGTGTGTAACCGTGATGGTCTCTTCTCGGCGGAGACCGGGAAGTGAACACGGTGTTGGAGTTATGTTTGACGTAAGTAGTTTCAGGATCACTTCTTGATCATAGTTGTTCGACCGTGCCTTGCTTCTCTTCTCTCTCTCTTTTGCGAATGTAGCCACCAGATATGCTAGTCGCTTGCTGCAGCTCCATCTCACTACCTTCTCCTACCCATAAGCTTAAATAGTCTTGATCTCGCGGGTGTGAGATTGCTGAGTCCCCGTGACTCATGATACTTCCAAAACCAGTTTGCAGTGCCGATGAAACCATGCAGGTGACGCACCGAGCTCAAGGGGGAGCTCGATGAAGATCTTGTTCATTGTGTTGTTTTGTTTGATTGATCAAGAGTGGAGCCAGTTGGGACGATCGGGATCTGTGTAGCATTTGGGGTAGTCTTCTTTTATTTTGGTTCCGTAGTCGGACCTTGATTGTATCTGTATGATGTAATGGTTTACTCATGTATTGCGTGAAGTGGCGATTGTAAGCCAACTATGTATCTCTTTCCCTTATGAATTACATGGGTTGTGTGAAGATTACCTCTCTTGCGACATTGCTTTCAATGCGGTTATGCCTCTAAGTCGTGCTTCGACACGTGTGAGATATAGCCGCATCGAGGGCGTTACACTCATGTTCAAGAGCTGCTTCTCAAGCAGACGGATAACACAAGAGCTGCCGTCCGAGAGAAAACCAAGCTGGATCAACTGGAGATAGACGCGGTTACTCCATTGTATGAAGGATGCAGGCCTGAGGATACCCGCCTGAAAGTAATGCTCATGGCTCTGGAGATGAAGGTAAAACACAAAATGACCGACGCATGCTTCGACGAGAACATGTCATTCTGGCGCGAACGTCTTCCCAAGGGGAACAAGTGCCCGACCAGTTTCGAGGAGGCGAAGAAAATCGTGTGTCCTCTGCATTTACCGCACGTGAAACACCATGTGTGCATGAACAATTGCATCATTTATCGGGACGAGCACTGGAGTCTACCATATGTCCGGTGCGGCGTCACTCGATACAAGAAGAGGAAGAAAGCTCCTCGAAAAGTGGTGTGGTACTTTCCGATCACTCCTCGTCTGCAGCGGTATTTCGCGGAACCTAAGGTAGCAAAGCTCCTGCGTTGGCACGCGGATAAGGAGGAGAAGAAGCGAGAAGATGACGCAAATGATCCGGAGATAAATAAAAAGACAAGATCTCGAGTCACCCTAAGGATGGGAGCCAGTGGCAGGCGTTGAACTTCGAACACCCAGAATTTGGGAAGGATCCAAGGAACATCGTGTTGGGCGCGAGTACCGATGGAATCAATCCGTTTGGCAGCTAGAGAAGCACACATAGCACCTGGCCTGTGTTTGTGTGGATGTACAACCTTCCCCCCTGGTTGTGCATGAAGAGGAAGTACATTCACATGAGTATGCTAATTGAAGGGCCGAAACAACCAGGGAACGACATCAATCTGTATCCGGGGCTGCTGAAAGAGGAGCTAGACACGCTTTGGAAAACGCCAGCCAATACGTGGGACGCCGCACAAAAAGAATATTTCCCTATGAGAGCCGCACTGCTCACGACGGTGCATGACTATCTCGGTTACGGATATCTCGCGGGGCAAGTGGTCCACGGATTTTCTGGATGCGTCAGGTGCATGGATGACATAACGTATCGCCAGCTAGATAGAGATCCCGGGTCTTCGAAAACTGTGTTCATGGGACATCGAAGGTGGCTTCGCGACGATGACCCGTGGAGGAAACGGAAGGATCTGTTCGATGGTGAAACCGAACCCCGAAGACGCCCGCGTACGAGGAGCGGCGAGGAAATAGACCAGCTGTTGAAAAATTGGAAAGATTGCCCACTGCCGGGAAAGAAGCAAAAGGCGCCAGAGCCGAGAAAGAAGAGAAAGGCGCCAGAGCCGCTCTTTGAAGGTATGGAAAGCGATGTACATTTTACGGGACTTGCCATACTGGAAGATCCACTGTGTGCCTCACAGCCTTGATGTCATGCATATCACGAAGAATGTGTGCGAGAGTCTGCTTGGTACCCTGCTCAACATGCCAGAGAGGACCAAAGATGGGACGAAAGCAAGGGTAGACTTGAAATCGATGGGCATCAGGGAGGAGCTTCACGCTAATGATCATGATGATGATGAGGCGAAGCAGGACACGGAAAGTCGTTGCAAAGGCAAAAAGGCCAAGAAGACCGGAAATGACTACCCTCCCGCGTGCTTCACTCTAAGTCAGGAGGAGATTGATCAATTTTTCACCTGCCTCGTAGGAGTAAAACTTCCTTATGGTTACGCGGGGAAGATAAGCAGATACCTAGACCCAGCGAAGCAGAATTTCAGCGGGATGAAGTCTCACGACTGTCACATGCCGATGACGCAGATACTTCCAGTTGCAATCCGTGGGATCATGGACGCGCACGTCCATGAAACGCTATTTGGCCTATGCAAGTTTTTCGACGTCATCTCTCGGAAGTCGGTTGGCGTGAGGTAACTCAAAAGGCTACAGGAAGAGATCATTGTGATACTATGCGAGCTTGAGATATACTTCCCGCCCGCATTCTTCGATGTTATGGTGCATCTGCTGGTCCATACCGTGGAGGATATCATCCAACTCGGGTTGACGTTCCTGCACAGCATGATGCCGTTCGAAAGGATGAATGGTGTCATAAAAGGATACGTTCGCAACATGTCACGTCCAGAAGGAAGCATAGCCAGGGGCTTCGACCAAGAGTGCATCTCCCATCGCATTTAATTATCTAGGCATCGAGGACCCGTTGGTTCCGCCCACAACAGCACCTCGGCAGGCTCACCGGATGGGGTCACCGTGAGGGTCGCCGCGAAATGCATGTCGACTTCGAGGGTCGACTCGCCGACTTTGAAAGAGCAAACCTAGTCGCGCTACAACACATAAACATGGTCGATCCTTGGGTGGTAGAGCACAAAACCTTTATTGAGAAGACGTACAATGACCGAGGCCAACAGAGGACGGACGGAGATATAATCAAAGAGCACAACTCATGTTTCACGCGTTGGTTCAAGCGTAAGCTTCGTCGTACCCTTTACATGAGGATTCTTCCGCGGAAGAACAACTCATATTCGCCTTTGTCACTGTAGCCGAGCACAACGATGACCTATGAGGCGCATTTATATCAACGGCTACACATTCTACACCGAGGACAAGGACATGAAGAGCGATGGTTATCGAACTCCGGGTAACGATGGAATCCTACACCGTAACGACAAGGACAAATACTACGGAAGGATCGAGGAGATCTGGGAGCTGAGCTATACCGAGAGAAGGTCCCGACGTTCCGTGTCGAGATGGGCCAAGAGCGTCATAAAGAAGACCGGTATTTCACCACCATGGTTATACCCGAAGCCAAATCCAAGATCATGGCGCAAACGTCACCGCGAAAAATGAGCCATGGGTACTGGCTTCCCAAGTGGACCAATGCTTCCTCATTACCTACCCGCCAAAGCCCAGTCGTGTTGTCATGAGAAGAGGCAAAAGGAAGATCATCAGAATGGATGGAGTCGCCAATGAGCAAGACTTCGACAAGTACGGCGACCCGAAGATGAAACATGACGCATTTACGATGAAGTATCGCATACACCACAAGAAGAAGCAGGACCACCCTACCTAAAGGACGTCTGCTCAAGAGAAGAACTCCATTTACGAAAAATAAGGGCAAGAAGATTGTGAACAGATAGCTAGCTAAGATCGATTGTATTTAAATTGTAGCCTTCATTTCTCGATTGTATTTCATGGGCACTTTTTGAACTCATGAATGTTTTTAAATGTCTTTTACAATGGAGATAGCTAGCTAAGATCTCCCTCGCCAGATTCCCCTCGATCGACCCCAACCGTACGCCGTTGTCGCTGCCGCCCACGCGCCCCCTCTGTCCGCTGCCTCCGTCCGCCGCAGCCGCCCACGCGCCCCCGCCGCCTCCCTCTCCCCTTCCTCCCCCTCGAGCGCCGCCTCCCCCCCGAGCCCCGCCTCCCCCGTGAGTGCCACCCCCTCCGTCCCTCCGTCCGCCGCGCCTACACGTCCGTCGACACGCCGCCTCCTCCTCGACACGCCGCCTCCTCCTCGACGCGCCTCCTCCTCGACGCGTCGCCTCCTCCTTGACGTGCCGCCTCCTCCTCGACGCGCCGCCGCCCGCCGCCTCCTCGACGCCGGTGCCCTCCTACGGCAGCCTGCCGTTATCTAGTGAGCCTCTCTTCAACTGTTTTTGCTGATGTTCAGTTTTTGCTGCCGTTATCTAGTAAGTCATGTTTGAACAACAAGTGTTCTAGGGTTCATAAGATCTCCTACAGTCAAAATTTTAGGGTTCAAGTGTTCAAGTGTTCATTGCTTTTGCTTACTAGGGTTCAAGTGTTCAATTTCTCAACTTGTGGAGGAGGTAACTAGTAGATTAGTAGATCAGTGGTTAGTTAAGTAGGATCAGTAGGATATTGCTTTTGCTTATATGCGGTCAATTTCTCAACTTGATAACTAGTAGATCAGTAGTTTATATATTGTCACATTGACTAGGTTTCATACAAAAAAAATCCAGGTTACATAAATTTGTAATTTTATATGGCAATATTATATAGTGGTGAAAGGCTCAGATCTGGCTGACTAATTCTATGCAATGTTATAAAATGGCATCCATTTTGGGCTGAAAAAAATGTTATTTCATGAGTTGACAAACTATCTTCTAATACGTCTTCATTGTGAGTAGTTCCACTTTCAGTTTATAAGAAGTATACTATGCTTATAACTAAGCCAAATGTTTACATTATTCTTATTATTGTGCATCTTTGTGATGTTCTAGACAGTTAAGTATTTGCAACCTCTTTGCTAAACTAGATCATGAATATGTCATTGCTTTTCGGTGAGCTCCTAAGTGTACTATTATTCATTTATGATAGTTTGTGAGATACGTAAATAGATAAATTTAAGTTTGTAATGGCTAATGTACCGGACATGTGAATCTGTTCTTGATACACCTTTTCCCTTTTCTTAGAATCATCATATACAAATGAGAACCTTTCTAACATCTGCATATTTCAGGTTTCCAAGGAGGTAAAGGAAGTGAAGTTCAAACAGGTAAAGCAAAGAAAGAACACCTCCAAGGTGAGAAATATGTTCAGTTAGGTACAGTTAGCATCATGTAAGAAAATGGCCATAATGTGCCTTGATAATGATGTATTTTGTCATAAAAATATATAGTGGACTGCCATGATAATGACATGGCCCTGTGTTTGCAAGCTGTCATTATCTTGATTTACTTGACTTTTGAGCCTGCTAGTAGTTTACTTCCATGAGTTGTTTTATTGACATGGCACATTTGCAATGGAGTTTTATATATCTTTAGCCACTGTTCATTATGACAAGTCAGTTTTGTTTATAGTTGAAAGTAAGTGTGTGGTTTGAAAATTTGACTGTTGGGGGGTAGTATTGTAACTAGAAGACCATGTATTTTCAGAATTGAGCTAAAGATTTGGGGGGTAGTATTTCTAATTTTAGAGCACCTTTGTTGGATGTATTTTACAGCAGTTGTTGGATGTATTTTACAGCAGTTGTTGGAATCAAAACAATGCTTGTGTGTTGTCCTGTTAAGTTGAGTGAGTCATTAGAGGGCAGATAGAGTCACCCACACCAATTAATGTTTATGAAGAAGAAGAATAAACCTGTTGCTGCTACTGTTATGCTTGTATTCACTGCTTTGCTTCTTTGTACTTGTGATGATGTTGTACTTGTGATGATCCTTCTTGTGATCTTCTGAAATTACCCATTGGCGACTTCATTACGCTGGGATAATGATTTTGCAGTACCCGAGAGGCCCTTGAGTTTGCCGGAATGTCGATTAACTTCCGTTCCGGCAAATTTGGGTACTCCATATGTCCTATTTTCAGCAAAGGTCATGCTGAAATTTTCCGTGAATTTTAGCATGACTTTGCTAAAATAGGACATATGGGGTACTTGCGACTAATGCATGGGCCGGGGTATCTTAGTACTTAGTTAAGTAGGATCAACAACCCCGCCATTCTTGCTGCATTAAACCATAGGTGGCAATAGAGCCAAGTGGTCTTTCCTTTTAAGCGTGGTACCTTTTTGTTTTGCTAATGTGTACTAGGTGCTCCCATCTTCTGTGTCATTGTTACCCTAATTTATAGTCCAGTACAATTGGACTTTTAGTACAGCCTTTTATCATGCATGTTTTATGATCTGTTGTAAGGGTACTAATTGGTCTCTTCTGCTGCTTATCAGAGATGGGGGGAAGCAGCCACCGCCGCCTCCGCCATTAATCATGACGAGTTGGATGCTTCGAGTTCTTGATTATCATACTTGGGACTTCAAGATCATCCATGACGCAGTATATAACACGAGAGATCTGCCCTTCACCCATCTCATTATGATATTTGTTGTTTGCTACATCACTCATTGTCCCAAACTGCAGAGGCTGCCTGACAGTTTTATGAACATGCTGGGTGAAGATCCGCCAAATAATGTGAAGCTGTGACACGCCGGCAGCGGGTTACACAGGCTGTGGGATGTGGAGTTGGTGATCAAGGAGGGCCACATGTACTTGTATCGTGGGTGGGAGAAGTTCTTCCGTGCCTCACGACCTGCGGCTGGGGTACTTCCTTCTCTTCAGTACGATGGCGACGCCCACCATGCTCATCGTGAAGGTGTTCAACACGACTATGTGTCGATGCGCCACGCCGACGATGATGATGCCATATGTTACGCCTCTTCTTATTCCTCTACATTTGGCTTTGTCTCACATCGATTGTTAACGGTCATTGTTGCATTTGGATGGGCAATGGGAGTAGTAGCAATGACGACATCGGCTACCAAAGCAATAAAGGACTATGGCTAGAGCAAAAGCAACAAATGATTACGGCTTTAGCGACAAAGAGCAGCGATTCTCGGCAAAGAAAGAAAGACAACAAGAAGGATTATCCGGACTGGAGTGCGGGAGAAGAGGAGCAGAATGGGGATGAGGAGCTGCAGGATGACGATGGGCATGAGGCTGAGGATGACCTAGCGCTGGTGGTGGCTGACCAAGGGCAAGAGATGGTGGTGGCTGACCATGGGCAAGAGATGGTGGTGGTGACCATGGGCAAGAGATGGAGGTGGTGAGGATGACCTAACGATGGTCGTGCCCGTCCTGCCTGAAGGTGGCCTCGCGATGGTGGTGGTGCCTGACAATGACCACGCACCGGTGGTGGTGCCGGCGATCCCACAGCTGGGCGACATGACCACGCCAATTATGGTAGAAGACTACATCCCACTGCCTCCACTGCCTCCACCGCCTCGCCGCTCTTGGCGCATCAATGAGGAAGGAGAAGGAGAAGAACAATGAGAACTGAACTATGTCGTATGTCGGATCTCCAAAATGATATATATATATATATATATATATATATATATATATATATATATATATATATATATATATATACTTAGTTACCTATGTTATCTCTAATATGCTTAGTTTCCTATAGGTTAGCTTCATTTTACCTAAGTTGGCTCTAATATGCTAACTTAGAGCTTATATGCTTAGTTTCCTATAGGTTAGCTCCAAAATAACTTATGTTAGCACAAAATGATCAAGTTTACATAATAAGCTTATAGTCTTCTTCTTATTCTTCTTCTTTTCCAAAATAACATAGGTTAGCTTCATTTTACCTAAGTTGGCTCTAATATGCTAACTTAGAGCTTATATGCTTTAGTTTCCTATAGGTTAGCTCCAAAATAACTTATGTTAGCACAAAATGATCAAGTTTACATAATAAGCTTATAGTCTTCTTCTTATTCTTCTTCTTTTCCAAAATGACATAGGTTAGCTTCATTTTACCTAAGTTGGCTCTAATATGCTAACTTAGAGCTTATATGCTTAGTTTTCTATATGTTAGCTCCAAAATAACTTATGTTAGCACAAAATGATCAAGTTTACATAATAAGCTTATAGTCTTATTCTTATTCTTCTTCTTTTCCAAAATGACAAAGGTTAGCTTCATTTTACCTAAGTTGGCTCTAATATGCTAACTTAGAGCTTATATGCTTAGTTTCCTATAAGTTAGCTCCAAAATAACTTATGTTAGCACAAAATGATCAAGTTTACATAATAAGCTTATAGTCTTCTTCTTATTCTTCTTATTCTTCTTCTTATTCTTCTTCTAGTATTCTTCTTCTCTTCTTCTTCTTCTTCTCTTATTCTTCTTCTTCTTCTAACTTCTTGTTTATCATTTTGCAGATTTGATTTAATTCACGGAAGCTTGCATGGATGGAGTGCTTCTTTTCCATTTGTGTTTTTATTTTGTATCAATATGAAACTTTTGTGAATTGATGAATAACGGTGTTGGATGAATAATGTGAAACTTTTGTAATATGTAATGATGGAACTATGTGTTGGCTATGTATATATATATATGATGAAACTTTTGTGTTGGATATGATTGTTATATGGATGTTTGTTGTATATATATGTGTTGGATATCTCATATGTGAAATAGTGACCTGAGATTAAGAAAAAACGAAAAAAATAAAAAATATTATTAATGGCGCACTACCATGTGGTGCGCTATTAGTATAACAGATAATAGTGGCGCACTGTGGGCAATGCTAATGACGCACTACGTGGTGCGCCATTAGAACACCAGATTCTAATGGCGCACACGTGGTGCGCCATTAGAAAAAAATTCTAATGGCGTGATGCTAGTGGCACACTAGTAGTGCGTCATTAGAAGGCAAAACTGGTGCGCCACTAGCATGCATTTTTCCTAGTAGTGGTATATCCTTATTGTTTCAATCCCTCTTTCCTTCCTTATTGTAGGACGGTTTATTTTTTGTCCTTAATAATTCCCAGCACTGCTCCTTGATACATAAAAAAAATCCAACGTATATAAATTAGAAAACTTACATGTAAAGAAGCGAGGCGAGACTATGTCATTAGAAGGTGAACCCTCTTTTCAACACAAACATACACCTGGCCTGTTGGCTACAGCCTAGCTACTGGGAGTCAAGGTCGCGAGTTCGAGTTCTATGCACGCGCATATTCCACCTGACCAAAATTAACGGTAAAAAAAAAACTAATCACGGCACGAAGTTAAGAATATCACCTTGCTTTAGATATAGATATAGTCTTAGTCACACAGGAGTACTTGTATTAGGTCTCTTCGGATCAAGTGTTATATTCAGTTAACTACCGTACTTATTACCTGGTCGCAACTTTGCATCCTTTATAACCACAGGATCAATATCACACAGCGCTAAATAGGTATTCCTTCCAACCATTACCAGTGATCTACTAGTAGCTACGAGCCTACGACTCCTCAGCCAACCATTTATCTTCCCGGGAACCACTTGGACAGCACACGGGGCTTCAGCCAGACCACTAGCCAGAAGAAGAGCATGTAGCACGGAACCTGCAGCAGTCAGGCCACAGCGTACCTGCAATTTTTTTTACCGATCTATTTACTCGCCCAGAATCCAAACGGGGCTTATTCTATCTGGAGGTAAATAAAGGAACTTACCACAGCGGAGCTAACTTCGACGACAGATCAAGGAATGCGTAGGGCCACCTGCAAAATACACATGGCGTATATTAAGTCGCAGAAGAAGAACCGCAAGCAGTGGTATTACCCCCCAAAAGCTTATACTCTATAGAAATCTTGCGTGGTATTATGCTTCGCGTGGACGATCCACTGAGAAACCACGTACAGGGAGGTCCAGAGGAAAAGGTACGCGACACGGAACCAAGGGAAAGGCTGTAAATTTGTACTGGGAATTAATTACGACGAGAATAATAGATACTTCCTTCGTTCCTAAATATAATTTTTTTAGAGATTTCAACAAATGACTACATACTGAGCAAAATTAATGAATGTATATTCTAAAATATGTCTACATACATCCGTATGTTATAGTCCATTTAAAATGTCTAAAAAAGACTTATATTTAAAAACATAAAGAGTAGAACAGTAAAAACTACTATAGCTTGTGAGTGATCCACTCTGTTACTCAACCCCTTACCAGGCTGTGCAGTGCTGCGTCACCAAGCAAGAAAACGGCGTTCAGTGAGTGCATTATCACATGCCTCTGCCAGACAGGAATCACGTTAATTAGTGCACACAATTAAAGTTAGATGCGCGCCAAAATATGCATACTTACATAGAAAAGATGTACATGGTGGGCGCGGTTGTACGGGAAAATGACTAGCCAAAACACTGTATCAGTAAGCATTACCGCCCCTGCACTTGCCTAGCGGCAGCAAACAAGTCGTCAAATGTAAAAACTGAGATGTTAATTATCTTATTCATCGCAGGTTTGCATGTGTATCGTAATACTGGTAGTCAATAATCAGGATGTGGTTTCCGCAATAGAAAAAAAACAGGACGTGGTTATTTTACCATGTTCGTACGTGTATAGTGCCAAAGCGAGCAGGAGCGTAATATGCTAATCCTGCTAGCTCCCTGGCCATGCCAAACGCACTGCTCTCTGCCTTAGCACGTACGTAGTATGCTAATCCTGCTCTCTGGCCAGTCCTCTGTCCCTCCGTTTACTAGTTGTTCCCCTAATTACTCATAGTAAAATTCTTAACAAACAAAGTAATGGAATTAACTTAGTTACCAGGGATTTACTAGGAGGTATTAGGGTGATAGCTAGCACGGGACGGGATGTGGTTCTTGTGCATTCATCTGGTAACAAATTTAATTGTGTTTACTAGGTTTGGTGGGATCTTACTAGGAGGTGCAAGATGATTGATTGGTTTGGACCAACGCTGCGTTTGGCTTGGCCGGAGCACAGGATTAGTGTTTTACACTCATGCTCATTTTTTTTTGAGGGGCACTCATGCTCATTTTAGCGTTGTACTGTGCACTGAAATTAAGTGAAAATCTGAAATCATGCAGCCAGAGCCTGTAGATGTTAGATGGACGGTTCGGATAAGAAGTGGACACCCCCATCAATACCAACTTAAAACACATTTTTACGGAAAACCAATTATTTGCGCCGCGGATGGCGACCTACGGCGCGAGCGCGAATCTGGCGAACGGCAGAGCTTGGGACCCATCTTGTTTTCGTACGTCTGGAGGCTGTCTGGAGCGGCACATCACTTCTAGGCTCGAGATATCCCCCCGCTCACCCCGAGCCAAATTCCTCAGCCTGAGATACAGCCGCCCCTCGCTGATGAGATGCACCTGCGGTACTTCCTCTGCTCCTCACGCGGTGTTGGCCGGTCGTCACCGAGATGCAGCGGCGGTGATCCTGGCGGGCGCCGGTGGTCTCGTCCCTGAAGGAACGTTGTAGCGCGTGATTCCACGCCCGGAAAACCGTCGCGCTTCCCGGCGGGAGGACCTGGCCGCGGGGACGTGTAGGTGTCCCTCGCCAATGACACAACGGCAGTGTTGCCGGGGCCCAGGTCGAGCTTCGACCAGCTGAAGCGGGCGTTCAACGTGCTGCGATGTCAGCCAAGGACCGGGTCCGGTTGGTGTGTCTGCCGCACCCCCAAGTCCCGAGAGCGGCGGTTCGTGGCGCTGTAAGCGGCATCGCAGGACGCATTCTTCCAGCGCGCTCAACCAGACCGGCGAGGTCCGAGAACCGCAGGCGGCGCAAATAGCTAGCCACCGCCTCTACCTACCTTCATATCCTCTGCCCCCTTTCCTCCGCTACAAGTGTATTTCATTCTGGTCAATTACTGCATCCCGTGTTGTACGTGTATCTTTTTTTTTGTCTACCCAACCAATACAATCAATCAATTCCAACCTGAAATGGTTTGAGGTGGCAACAGCAGTTTAATCATTTTTTATGGAAGAGTCGCCTGCTGCTAACACGGGGGAGAGCAAAGTGCAGACAGAGAAACATGAAGAGCCCAGGGTGCTGCATTACTGCTGCAAATCAAGGGTTTATACGTAAAAGTAGGTTTAAGTTGCTAGGCGGGTATCCACTTCTTATCCGACCTGTCCATCTAACATCTAGTGACCTAGCCGCCAGGAGCGGCGACCAGGCAGGCGACCAGCCTACCACCGATCTTCACCGGCGAGATCGTTGGTCCCCTCTTCCTCCGTCTGCTGCTCCGGCGGCGGGAGGGAGGAGGGACCCAGTTCCTCCGCTCTGTAGTTAGGTTTTGGTTTTGTATGTCGTGGTGCGTCGTTGGGGTGGTGGGTGCGGCGTCCAGACGAATAAATCTGCCTCAGCTCCACTCCCACACCGGCGGTGTCCTTCATGGCGGCCTCGGAGTTGATGGCATCGTGTGTTTGCCGATCCTTGGATCGGCGGTTAGGGTTCATGGATGGTGTCGGCGGCGGCGGTGGCGACTTCATCGGTGTGTCTCTCATACGCTTTCTGTCCCCGTTCTTTGTGGCGTTGTCTCCGACGTCATGGTGGAGCAGGAGGTTTTGTCGTTCGGGAGTACGCGCAGACGGCGGCTTCGCGATTGTGATACCGGAAGATGGTGCATCCTATCTTTGGGTGTGTGGTTGGAGGCTGACAGCTCTGGTTTTCTCCTCCGACGTTGTAGTCGTGTGGGGATGTCAGGTCTGGAGTTTGATGGCGTGTCCGGGGACACGTTGCCCCGGTCTGATTCTTTCAACGACAATGGTTTTGCTTTTGGCAAACTACTTTGGAGGTCCGTAACGCTGCAGATCAGCGATGAAGCCGCGTCGAGCTCGTGTGAAGAGGTGATCTGTCTTCTCTCTTTTGGTGGTCGCTTCGGTGATGCCGAAGGAGAGGAATAGGCGCTGGTTTTTTGTGTAGAATTATCCTATCCTTTCAGTACTGTAATGTCGGTGATTACGTGTCCTGTAACCGGATCTTTATTTTATGAATGAGAAACGTATTACCTCGCAAAAAGAAAATCTAACATCTAGTGGCTTTGGTTGCAAGTTATAGATTTTCATTGGATATGTCGCCATATAATTAGTCGTACAGTTAATAATTACTAAATGCAATTATACCTGGTAAATAATCTGTAGAACGTAGGTCCAGAATCCAGCCACCTCTTTGTTCTCCTGTCCGTTACCTCCGTTCTCGACATCCGTTGTTGCGCCAACATTTTTTATGCACCCGTTGAGAGATAACACTGTGGCAAGCTGAAATCCACATGGCAACGCAACAAGGGTTATGTTGAGGGACGTCGTCGGTGAAAACACAAGTGATTTGGCTTACCGCAAAGTAAACAGTGACGAGAGTGAACGTCCACCTGCACGAAAATAATAAATAGGGTTTTTATCACTTATGCCACCGGTTGTGTCTCACTACTCAATTTTGCCACTGGGAATTTCAACTGCTCAAAAATGCCATCACTTCGTTAGGTACATGCTCAAAAATGCCACTGGATACCACTATTGTGATCTCAAAACCCTTTTGCTATGTTATAGTGACATAAATACCTATGAACCAACATGCCAGCTCTCCCTCTATCTCACTATAATAAAGTGTGGGGCCCACTTAATCCCAACAACGTTCTTATTTTTCTGTAAAATTGTTCGCTTGGTTACTCCTGACAAGTAGGGATACACTTATAATTGTGAGATAGAGGGAACTGACATATGGGTCTAGACTTATTTTGTCATATAACATGGTCAACGGAGTTTGACATGAAAATAACAATGTTTAATGGCATTTTTGAGCAAACATCTAATGGGATGGTGGCATTTTTTAGATATCTAATGGCATTTTTTAGCAAGCATCTCACGGATCGATGGCATTTTTGAGCAGTTGTAACTTCTAATGACAAAACTGAGTAGTGGGACACAATTAGTGGTATAAACGATAAAAACCCTAATAAATAAACATGAACGCCAGCCACATTGTGAACTGAAGCAGATCTAAAAAACTACTAGTCCGCTGCACGTGCTTTGCACGTTAATATTAAATCATGCACAAAAAATAATGAATATCTAGCATTCCTCACACAATATCTCCCATTTGTCCAGTCAACATTGTCCAGAACATTGTAGATAAAAAGAGGTGCGTGAATGGTTTAAATAAAGCATATATAAGATATAAATGTGAGTCCTATCAAAAAAATTAATCCTCCCGCAAAAGAAAGGGAGTTATCAAATTTATAGTAACTCGGTCATTTTATCTAGAGTATTTTCCACGTGCCAATTTATCCCAGTTAGTGCATATTGTCAACGAACGCCTGATTAAGAAACTTGGATGTAATTTTTATTATTTCCAGTGTTTGTTGTATTGTCATAATTGAAGATTAATAGATCGAAAGTTTTCTCGCAAAAAGTATATACAGTATCATATTCCAGGTTTTGTCGTTTCAAAAGGATCTCCAACATGTCAAATTCATTCCCTCAAAAAAAACATGTCAAATTCATCTTTTATGTCAGGGCGGTCAGGCCCATATTACGGGCGACGCGAATGATTCAGTGATGCAATTTTTGCAACAAATAATATATATTTAACGATGCTAGGTTTTTTTTTTAGGGAAACAGTCCTTCTCTGCTGGGCTGGGTGCGCGGAGTGGGCCTATCCAGAGCGGTTGCTTTTCCTCCCCCTCCAGCTCGCCACACACCTAGGCTGGCCGCGGCCGCTGATTCATCTCCCGCTCGCCTCCTTCTCACCCGGAGCCCCCTGCTCGCCTCACGCCGATGACCTCCCGATGCCCCTGTCAGGCCCATATTACGGGCTGATCTACGCGCTCGCTGTCGCCCGCTTCAAACTTTTGTCGACAGCGCTTCACATCGCAGATGCAAACACGGACGCCGCATTCCCCTCACCCGTGGATGCCGCTGTTCTAGCAGGCGTCTACACTGAGCACGTGCAGGCATGTTTTGGATTATGATTGTGCAAAGGCATATGGCAGCCAGTGATGGCCTGTAAGTTTGTACCAAATACCAGTGCTAATCATGGTCTGATTTTACTGAAAGATTGATGTGGATAGTCATGATATTGCAGAATTTTTCGAAATGGAAAGCTGAAGGCTGCAAAACTCAATTGTTTGCTGCTTGCACCACCATTACCTGCTGAGTCAAGCCCAAAGGAGATTGCCCCAAGGATGTTTGCCCTAGCGCGACGGAAAAATGTAACAGTAAAAGAGGCCCTTGCTGAAGGCAGATGGATGTAGGGGCTGCAGCAGGTAGTATCTTCGGAGGACATAGATCAGTTCATAAATCTTTGGGAGATAGTCCAAAATGTGCAGCTAACGACTGAAAGAGACGGCATCAAATGGAAACCTAACCAGTCACGGTTACTACACCGCAAAATCGATGTATCATGTTCAGCTCCTTTCACGGATTCCTCAACCAAGAGTCCAAAACTGGAGCAGATTTGGCGTGCCAAGGCTGAACTGAGTAAAATTTTACATGTGGCTGCTTCTACAGAATAGCAACTGGACCTCCGATAGACTTCAGAACAGGACAGGGGCTTCATTCACTGCATACTCTGCAATTAGATCATGGAGACAGCTGTTTCCATGGTACATATTGCGTAGTCTGCACAAGCGATCAACAAGTTGGTGGAACAGATTGCAAGGAGGTGCATCAACACAGGCCATCAGATCGCAAGGGACTGGCAATGTACGTCGCTTGGTACATTTGGAAGGAAAGAAATGCGAGAACCTTCGAGAACATTGAGCGTCACGCTGAGCATGGTTGCAGCAAAGGCCAAAGCTGCTGTTAGTTTGTTTACTCGGGCTGTGAGGATGTAATATAGATAGTTTATAGTAGTGTGAGGTTCAGCAGTTGAACATTGAGCGTCACGCTGAGCATGGTTGCAGCAAAGGCCAAAGCTGCTGTTAGTTTGTTTACTCGGGCTGTGAGGATGTAATATAGATAGTTTATAGTAGTGTGAGGTTCAGCAGTTGTGTTTTCGTAACCGCTGTAGTAGACAGTGTAAGACTCTATTTCTCTTCTTAATGCAGAACAGGGCTACTGCTGGTTCGTAAAAAAAACTCGGCATTAACATTTTAGACAGCAGTGTCAGCAGCACTCTGCACCATTAACTAGCTTCCTGCATTTGCTACTATATATTGGTCACTGCAGCTGATGAATGCAATGGAGGCGCAAAATTGTGGAGCTTAAGATTCCCCTCCCTTGTTTCTGAAGGGAAGCTAAAGCTTGGGGCGCCCCAATCTCTGAGTATTTTCTAAATGGTGAGAAATTTCCTTTCATTTCTCTTGTTCTAATATCTACCTCAAATACTCCCTTTTATACTGCTTGGATTGATCTCTCACAGTAGTCATTGCTTTTATTTATAATATAATAATCCTCTATTTTTTATTCTGCATGCAGGGTTTGCTTAACACGACAAGCCTTCTAAGTTGTTATCTAGTAATATGGTGATAGGTTGATCAAATCTAGTAATATGGTGATAGGTTGGAACGTTTGATCACTGAGGAATGAGGATTAATATCACAGGCCATTATTCCTATTGCTAGTGCATCCACTGAAAGTGATGCATCTCTGTACAACCATATATCTAAGTTTGGCTATTCATTCACAAAATTGTATTAGCTATTCAATTCAGGCTTCAACCTTTGAATCATTGAATGTATAGTTTTGGTTCAGTAGTTTGAACTTCTGAATCCTATGCGTGTGCTTAGATGCCGTCTAATCTATCTTCTCAGCAAAACCTCAATCCTTCTAATTCTGAGTGAGCTAGATTATTAGTGTCTACATGTAAAGTCATCGAGGGGACAAAAATCAAATATCAGTGTCTACACCAGCTTGTTGCCTAGACGGTTAGCAGACTGAGCTGTTGGGTCCACGCTTTCTACCTTCAATCGCATTGATGTTCCAAATTCCTCTTAATTAATTTATCTAACAAATGGACATGCGTGCATATGGTAAAAGAAAGACGAACTTACTCGGTGTAGTAGTTGAGAATCGTGTGGTCAGCGGAGGCGATGACCACGTTGTGCACACCGAAGAAGAGGAAGGCGGTCAACCTGTAAGCGAGTAGCCACCCGGGGTGTAGACCCTGTAGGCATGGCCTCCAGGCCTCACCGTCGTAGACCACGCCAGCGCACCATAGACGCCTCTCGTCCTCTCCGGCAGCTGCCTCCTGGGGCTGGTGGTGCGGACCTGGACCGTCGTACCTCCTAAGCAGGTACACTGAGAGCCCAAGGCACCCCAGGACCAAGAGGTAGCACACGTCCACCTCCCAGCGTAGCCAGTACTGCAGGCTCAGGTCCATCGCGCTCCTGAAACATAAAATACATCTTAAAATGTAAAACTCATAAACAAACTGGAAAACAAGTCATTCACGTGGGATATATTTTGTAACAAGGTGGATGGCAATCCGCTATCTTTTCACTGTTTGTGATGGCCGATTCTTTTTCTTGAGTGTGTGTTGTAGATGGGGTATTAGATCATTTGCCCCGCATTACTGGGGCACTATATATGCCGTCTGCAAATCGTGCATCGAGTGTCGGCTACGGAGTAGTTCCGTTTTGTCAATCATCTCGAATCTATCAGGTTTGATCCAACCCGATTAACCAATCGATCAATTAAGTTCGTCCCCTCATGTTCGTCCTGTTCCGCTGTTTGTCCGCCGGCCACACCCAGCCATCAACTAGAGGCGGCCACCAAATGGTGAGGCGACTCCACAGGCCGCTCGATCGGCATGGCAACTCGACCATTGACGACCCTCTCCAAGACGATGGGCGCGTTCAGCACACTCTGGCAACCACGTACATCAAAACAAGCTGCCAGCACGATGCAGTCGTGGGCGCCGTGGATCAGGCCGAGCATCTCGTGCTGTACAACTACAACCGCACGACAGCCGTAGGGTGGCCATCCTGCCAAGGGCGCGGAGGGGATTGTCCATGGCAGCGGCAATCATGTGGACGTCATGCCGGACTGACACGGTGTCCTGCCAAAGGCCCATCAGCACCAGGACCAGGGCAGCCTCCCGGCGCTCTTCAGGAAAGCTTGCAGGTTTCAGAGAAGAACGAATTATTATGTGCTAGACTGCTAGGTGCTGATGTGGTACTAAACTGCAAGCTTGCAGTTTCAGAGAATGACACGTGTCAACTACGTGTTTGCTCGTTCGCCATGGCAAGAAACGCCTCCTCGATCGAGCCGGACCACCGCTGCTCATCGCCGTCGTCCCTTTCTGCTCTACTACCGATATGCCGTTGGAACTCTCATCGTGGTGATTGTACGACTCCAGGGAGGCCGACAGCTAGTGGGGCGGCAAGGTGAGCTTGCGCGGGGAGCGGGTGAGGTCGTGAGGAGCTCAGGAGACGCAGATGGACAAGACGCGGGTACGTTGGGGCGCGCGGCACTAGAAGCAACTCTGTCCCAGCGTGCAGACGACGGCAATAACCACACGCTCACCGCCATGGCCGGTGCACAACACACTGATCGAGCTGGAGCTGGTGCATCGTACTGTGTCCCTGGGGAAGCTTCAGCATGCGCTTGCGGAGATCATCACGGCACTGCTGGCCTGCGGCTGTGCGCGCAGAGGAAACAGTGACCGTGGGGCGCATTAAGCAGGGATTAAGGTGGGGAAGAGATCCAGCCCCGTCCGCTCGATCAATTGGAGGAGCAGAAGGAATGGAAGTGCTAGCGAAACCTAGTAAATGCACCATTACTTGTAGCCCAATCACCAGTTCACCACACGCCGCTGGGCAACCCTGCCCCAGCCGCTCTCGATCAATCAATTCGTCGAAGGTAGACATCAAAGTTTTAAATAGCGCGCTAAGCCTCTTAGCGGCGAACCTTTTCTAAATGCTATTGCGTGCTATAGCGGTGCTATAGCGCGCTATTTAAAACACTACCAGAATAACTGGCGATGCCGACGGTCGAACCTATGCCGACGGCCCCCATCGGCATAGATAGGCCTATCCCGAAGGCCCAGCCTAGGCCGTCGGCATATAAAAGCCGTCGGCGTATATCAATCTATGCCGACGGCCCCCGTCGGCAAATCTTAGCCGTCGGCGTCGATAGAAATATGCCTACAGTGGCCGTCGGCATAGAGGAGGCCGTCGGCATAGCTCGTGGGCCCGGTTACCCGGACGGGGATGGCATTTTGACGGCGTCAATCTACGCCGACGGGCTAACGGCGGCCGTCGGCATAGACGCCACATCATCGATCCGTGGGGTGGCAAATCTATGCCGACGGCCTGGCCGTCGGCATAGGTCTGGCCCATGGATGTTGCCACGTCATTGATCCGCGCCCTTGGGCACGTCATCGATCCGCGTGGCAGGTAATGCGCGGTATGCGGCCTTGCCGTCGGCATATCTCTATTTTTTTTCTTATTTTTTTATTTTTTTATTACTTTTCCCTGTTTTTTTCACAACATAAATGTGCCTTATCTAACAAAAAAAACATACCCAGATGGACACCCGGGAGCAACATCCGGGCCAAACCCACAGCTACATCCACTCCGTGTAGACCCGGGCGTCTGCTTCCCTCCGGTCTTGCGTGGCGCCGTCCGTTAGGGGGGAAGTGTTCAGATTTGTGAGAGGCCGCCTACGCAAGATTTGACGGTATGCTAGCCCCCCGGAGGCCGCCGGCCACAGTCGTAGACGCGCGAAGAGCAATCCGCGTAGAGGGAAGTGTTCAGATACTTCTCCATCACGAAAAATTATGAAAAATTACCATCGGTCCTATAGCACATGTGCCCACGTCATTTAAAAAACTCATGATTTTATCGCGCTCCGAGTATTTAGTAATACTCACGCCGCATCGTTTCCGCAGAACATCTACTACCGTGTCATCGCCGTCCGTGAGGGGGGCCACACCCCGGAGACGCGTGCCGCCTCTTCGGACATGCCACTGAAGGAAATATGCCCTAGAGGCAATAATAAAGTTATTATTTATTTCCTTATTTCATGATAAATGTTTATTATTCATGCTAGAATTGTATTAACCGGAAACATAATACATGTGTGAATACATAGACAAGCAGTGTCACTAGTATGCCTCTACTTGACTAGCTCGTTAATCGAAGATGGTTATGTTTCCTAACCATAGACATGAGTTGTCATTTGATTAACGGGATCACATCATTAGGAGAATGATCTGATTGACATGACCCATTCCGTTAGCCTAGCACTTGATCGCTTAGTATGTTGCTATTGCTTTCTTCATGACTTATACATGTTCCTATAACTATGAGATTATGCAACTCCGTTTACGGAGGAACACTTTGGGTACTACCAAACGTCCTGGCAACGAATCGGGTGATTATAAAGGAGTATTACAGGTGTCTCCAAAGGTACTTGTTGGGTTGGCGTATTTCGAGATTAGGTTTTGTCACTCCGATTGTCGGAGAGGTATCTCTGGGCCTTCTCGGTAATACACATCACATAAGCCTTGCAAGCATTGCAACTAATGAGTTAGTTGTGAGATGATGTATTACGGAACGAGTAAAGAGACTTGCCGTAACGAGATTGAACTAGGTATTGGATACCGACGATCGAATCTCGGGCAAGTAACATACCGATGACAAAAGGAACAACGTATGTTGTTATCTTGATCGGACCGATAAAGATCTTCAGAGAATATGTAGGAACCAATATGGGCATCCAGGTCCCGCTATTGGTTATTGACCGGAGATGTGTCTCGGTCATGTCTACATTGTTCTCGAACCGTAGGGTCCGCACGCTTAAGGTTTCGATGACGGTTATATTATGAGTTTGTGTATTTTGATGTACCGAAGGTTGTTCGGAGTCCGGGATATGATCACGGACATGACGAGGAGTCTCGAAATGGTCGAGACATAAAGATTGATATATTGGACGGATATATTTGGACACCGGAAAGGTTAGGAGAAGTTTGGAGCTCGGGAGGTTACGGAACCCCGGGAGGTATATGGGCCTTATTGGGCCCATATAGGAAGAAGGGAGAAGGAGCAAGGGAAGGGGCGCCCCCAAGCCCAATCCGACTGGGGAGGGGGCCGCCCCTTCCTTTCTCCTTCCCCTCTTCCTATTCCTACTACTAGTACTACTTCCTAACTACTAGTACTCTTTCCTTCCCCTCCAAATAAGATAAGGAAAAGAGAGGAAACCTACTTGGAGTAGGTTTCCTCCTTGGTCGCGCCTCCCCTTGGGCCGCCACGCCCTCCCTCCCTCCTTTATATACGGGGAGGGGGCACCCTAGGACACACAAGTTGATCCTTGAGATCGTTCCTTAGCCGTGTGCGGTGCCCCCTCCACCATATTCCACCTCGGTCATATCAGAAGCGGTGCTTAGGCGAAGCCTCGCGACGGTGAAACATCGAGATCGTCACCACGCCGTCGTGGCCGACGGAACTCCCTCCCCGAGCTTTCTTTGGATCGGAGCTGTGGAGCGTCATCGTCAACGTGTGCCAAGAACTTCGGAGGCGCCGGAGTAACGGGCGCCGTGATCGGCTGGATCGTGAAGAGAACGACGACTACTTCCTCTACGTCATCATCGACTCGGAGGTGCCGGAGTAACGGCGCTGGATCGGCAGGATCGCGAGGAGAAAGTACGACTACTTCCTCTACGTTGTGATCGCTTCCGCCACGGTCTCACGAGGGTACGTAGACAACACTCTCCCCTCTCGTTGCTATGCCATCACCATGGTCCCGTGTGTGCGAGGAAAATTTTGAAATTACTACGTTCCCCAACGGTGGCATCCGAGCCTGGTTTTATGCGTTGATGTCATATGCACGAGTAGAACACAAGTGAGTTGTGGGCGATACAAGTCATACCGCCTACCAAAGCATGTCATACTTTGGTTCAGCGGTATTGTGAGATGAAGCGGCCCGGACCGACATTACGCCAGACGCTTACGCGAGACTGGTTTCACCGCTCACGAGCATTCGTGCTTAAAGGTGGCTGGCGGGTGTCTGTCTCTCTCACTTTAGTTGAACTGAGTGTGGCTACGCCCGGTCCTTGAGAAGGTTAAACGGAGTCTATTTGACGAAGTATCGTTGTGGTTTTGATGCGTAGGTAAGAACGGTTCTTGCTCAGCCCGTAGCAGCCACGTAAAACTTGCAACAACAAAGTAGAGGACGCCTAACTTGTTTTTGCAGGGCATGTTGTGATGTGATATGGTCAAGACGTGATGCTATATTTTATTGTATGAGATGATCATGTTTTGTAACCGAAGTTATCGGCAATCGGCTGGAGCCATATGGTTGTCGCTTATTGTATGAAATGCAACGCTTCAGTAATTGCTTTACTTTATCACTAAGCGGTAGCGATAGTCGTAGAAGCAATAGGTGGCGAGACGACAACGATGCTACGATGGAGATCAAGGTGTCGCGCCGGTGACGATGGTGATCACGACGGTGCTTCGGAGATGGAGATCACAAGCACAAGATGATGATGGCCATATCATATCACTTATATTGATTGCATGTGATGTTTATCCTTTATGCATCTTATTTTGCTTTGATTGACGGTAGCATTTTAAGATGATCTCTCACTAAAATTATCAAGTAGTGTTCTCCACGAGTATGCACCGTTGCCAAAGTTCGTCGTGCCGAGACACCACGTGATGATCGGGTGTGATAAGCTTCACGTCCATCTACAACGGGTGCAAGCCAGTATTGCACGCGCAGAATACTCAGGTTATACTTGACGAGCCTAGCATATGCAGATATGGCCTCGAAACACGGAGACCGAAAGGTCGAGCGTGAATCATATAGTAGATATGATCAACATAAGATGTTCACCATTGAAAACTACTCCATCTCACGTGATGATCGGTTATGGTTTAGTTGATTTGGATCACGTGATCACTTAGATGACTAGAGAGATGTCTGTCTAAGTGGGAGTTCTTAAGTAATATGATTAATTGAACTTAAATTTATCATGCACTTAGTCCTGGTAGTATTTTGCAAATTATGTTGTAGATCAATAGCTCGCGTTGTTGCTTCCCTATATTTTTATATGTGTTCCTAGAGAAAATTGTATTGAAAAATGTTAGTAGCAATGATGCGGATTGGATCCGTGATCCGAGGTTTATCCTCATTGCTGCACGTAAGAATTATGTCCTTGATGCACCGCTAGGTGACGGACCTATTGCAGGAGCATATGCAGACGTTATGAACGTTTGGCTAGCTCAATATGATGACTACTTGATAGTTTAGTGCACCATGCTTAACGGCTTAGAATCGGGACTTCAAAGACGTTTTGAACGTCATGGACCATATGAGATGTTCCAGGAGTTGAAGTTAATATTTCCAGCAAATACCCGAGTTGAGAGATATGAAGTCTCCAACAAAGTTCTAAAGCTAAAAGATGGAGGAGAATCGCTCAACTAGTGAGCATGTGCTCAGATTGTCTGGGTACTTCAATCGCTTGAATCGAGTGGGAGTTAATCTTCCAGATAAGACAGTGATTGATAGAATTCTCTAGTCACCATCACTAAGTTACTAGAACTTCGTGATGAACTATAGTATGCAAGGGATGACGAAAACGATTCCCGAGCTCTTCGTGATGTTGAAATCGACTACTGTAGAAATCAAGAAAAAGCATCAAGTGTTGATGATTGACAAGACCACTAGTCTCAAGGAAAAGGGCAAAGGGAAGAAGGGGAACTTCAAGAAGAACGGCAAGCAAGTTGCTGCTCGAGTGAAAGGAAAAGGGCAAAGGGAAGAAGGGGAACTTCAAGAAGAACGGCAAGCAAGTTGCTGCTCGAGTGAAGAAGCCCAAGTCTGGACCTAAGCCTGAGACTAAGTGCTTTCACTGCAATGGAACTGGTCACTAGAAGCGGAACTACCCCAAGTGATTGGTGGATAAGAAGGATGGCAAAGTAAACATAAGTATATTTGATATACATGTTATTGATGTGTACTTTACTAGTGTTCATAGCAACCCTCAAGATTTGGTACTAGTTCGGTTGCTAAGATTAGTAACTCGAAAAGGGAGTTGCAGAATGAACAGAGACTAGTTAAGGGTGAAGTGACGATGAGTGTTGGAAGTAGTTCCAAGATTGATATGATCATCATCGCACACTCCCTATACTTTCGGGATTAGTGTGGAACCTAAATAAGTGTTATTTTGTGTTGAACATAAATATGATTTGATCATGTTTATTGCAATACGGTTATTCATTTAAGTAAGAGAATAAATTGTTGTTCTATTTACATGTATAAAAACTTATTTGTTTACACACCAAATGAAAACGGTTCATTGGATCTAGATCATAGTGATACAAATATTCATAATATTGATCCCAAAAGATGCAAAGTTAATAATGATAGTGCAACTTATTTGTGGTAATCGCCGTTTAGGTCATATTGGTGTAAAGCGCATGAAGAAACTCCATGTCGATGGATTTTTGGAATCACTTGATTATGAATCATTTGATGCTTGCGAACCGTGCCTTTTGGGCAAGATGACTAAAACTCCGTTCTCCGGAACAATGGAACAAGCTCTTGACTAATTGGAAATAATACATACCGATGTATGCGATCCAATGAATGTTGATGCTCGTGGCAAGTATCGTTATTTTCTCGACTTTCACAAGATGATTTGAGCAGATATGGGTATATCTACTTGATGAAACATAAGTCTGAAATAGTTGAAAGGTTCAAAGAATTTCAGAGTGAAGTGGAAAAATCATTGTAACAAGAAAATAAAGTTTGCGATCTGATCGCGAAGACGAATAATTGAGTTACGAGTTTGGTCTTCAATTAAAATAATGTGGAATAGTTTCACAGCTCACGCCACCTGGAACACCACAATGTTATGGTGTGTCCGAACGTCAGAACCGCACTTTATTGGATATGGTGCGATCTATGATGTCTCTTATCGGTTTACCACTATCATTTTGGGGTTATGCATTAGAGACAGCTGCATTCACGTTTAATTGGGCACCATCTAAATCCGTTGAGGTGACACCGTATGAACTATGGTTTAACAAAGAAACCTAAGTCGTCGTTTCTTAAAAGTTTGGGGTTGTGATGCTTATGTGAAAAAGTTTTCACCGATAAGCTCAAACCCAAATCGGAGAAGTGCGTCTTCATAGAATACCCAAAGGTAACTATTGGGTACACCTTATATCACAGATCCGAAGGCAAGTTTTTCGTTGCTAAGATGGATCCTTTCTAGAGAAGAAGTTTCTCTCGAAAGAAGTGAGTGGGGGAAAGTAGAAACTTGATGAGGTAATTGTACCTTCTCCCTTATTGGAAAGTAGTTCATCACGTAAATCAGTTCTAGTGACTCCTACACCAATTAGTGAGGAAGTTAATGATGATGATCATGAAACTTCAGATCAAGTTGCTACCAAACCTCGTAGGTCTTCCAGAGTAAGATCCGCACTGAGTGGTACGGTAATCATGTTCGGAAGTCATGTTACTAGACCATGATGAACCTACGAACTATGAGGAAGCGATGATGAGCCCAGATTCCGCGAAATGGCTTGAGGCCATGAAATCTGAGATATGATCCATGTATGAGAACAAAGTATGGACTTTGATTGACTTGCTCGATGATCAGCAAGCCATGTTAAATAAATGGATCTTCAAGAGGAATACGGACACTGATAGTAGTGTTACTATCTACAAAGCTCGACTTGTCACAAAAAGGTTTTCGACAAGTTCAAGGTGTTGACTACAATGAGATTTTCTCAACCGTAGCGATGCTTAAGTCTGTCCGAATCATGTTAGCAATTACCACATTTTATGAAATCTGGCAAATGGATGTCAAAACTACATTCTTTAATGGATTTATTAAAGAAGAGTTGTATATGATACAACCAGAAGGTTTTTCAATCCTAAAGGAACTAACAAAATGTGCAAGCTCCAACGATCCAACTATGGACTGGTGCAAGCATCTCAGAGTTGGAATAAACGCTTTGATAGTGTGATCAAAGCATATGGTTTTATACAGACTTTTGGAGAAGCCTGTATTTACAAGCAAGTGAGTGGGAGCACTACAAAGATTTACGATAAGTATATGTGAATGACATATTGTTGATCGGAAATAATGTAGAATTATTCGCAAAGCATAAAGGAGTATTTGAAAGGAGTTTTTCAAAGAAGGACCTCGGTGAAACTGCGTACAAATTGAGCATCAAGATCTATTGAGATAGATCAAAAACGCTTGATGAGTTTTTTCAATAAAGAACATACCTTGTCAAGATTTTGAAGTAGTTCAAAATGGAACAGTCAAAGAAAAGTTCTTGCCTGTGTTGCAAAGGTGTGAAATTGAGTAAGACTCAAATCCCGACCACAGCAGAAAATAGAAAAGAGAATGAAAGTCATTCCCTATGCCTCTACCATAGGTTCTATAAAGTATGCTATGCTATGTACCAGACCTATTGTATACCTTGCTCGAATTTTGCAAGGAGTACAATAGTGATCTAGGAGTAGATCATCGGACATTGGTCAAGAACATCCTTAGTGAGGACTAAGGAAATATTTCTCAATTATGGAGGTGATAAAAGAGCCCGTCAGAAAGAGTTACATCGATGCAAGCTTTTTACATCGATCCAGATGACTCTAAGTCTCAATCTGGATACATATTGTAAGTGGGAGCAATTAGCTAGAGTAGCCCGTGCGAGCATTGTAGACATAGAATATTTGCAAAATACATACGGCTCTGAATGTGACCAGACCGTTGACTAAGCTTCTCTCACGAGCAAAACATGATCATCCCTTAGTACTCTTTGGGTGTTAATCACATAGCGATGTGAACTAGATTATTGACTCTAGTAAACCCTTTGGGTGTTGGTCACATAACGATGTGAACTATGGGTGTTAATCACATACATATGTGAATATTAGTGTTGAATCACATGATGATGTGAACTAGATTATTGACTCTAGTGCAAGTGGGAGACTGAAGGAAATATGCCCTAGAGGCAATAATAAAGTTATTATTTATTTCCTTATTTCATGATAAATGTTTATTATTCATGCTAGAATTGTATTAACCGAAACATAATACATGTGTGAATACATAGACAAACAGAGTGTCACTAGTATGCCTCTACTTGACTAGCTCGTTAATCGAAGATGGTTATGTTTCCTAACCATAGACATGAGTTGTCATTTGATTAACGGGATCACATCATTAGGAGAATGATCTGATTGACATGACCCATTCCGTTAGCCTAGCACTTGATCGTTTAGTATGTTGCTATTGCTTTCTTCATGACTTATACATGTTCCTATAACTATGAGATTATGCAACTCCGTTTACGGAGGAACACTTTGGTACTACCAAACGTCACAACGAATCGGGTGATTATAAAGGAGTATTACAGGTGTCTCCAAAGGTACTTGTTGGGTTGGCGTATTTCGAGATTAGGTTTTGTCACTCCGATTGCTCGGAGAGGTATCTCTGGGCCTTCTCGGTAATACACATCACATAAGCCTTGCAAGCATTGCAACTAATGAGTTAGTTGTGAGATGATGTATTACGGAACGAGTAAAGAGACTTGCCGCTAACGAGATTGAACTAGGTATTGGATACCGACGATCGAATCTCTGCAAGTAACATACCGATGACAAAAGGAACAACGATATGTTGTTATGCGGTCTCGACCGATAAAGATCTTCGTAGAATATGTAGGAACCAATATGGGCATCCAGGTCCCGCTTATTGGTTATTGACCGGAGATGTGTCTCGGTCATGTCTACATTGTTCTCGAACCGTAGGGTCCGCACGCTTAAGGTTTCGATGACGGTTATATTATGAGTTTGTGTATTTTGATGTACCGAAGGTTGTTTGAGTCCCGGATATGATCACGGACATGACGAGGAGTCTCGAAATGGTCGAGACATAAAGATTGATATATTGGACGGATATATTTGGACACGGAAAGGTTCCGGAGAAGTTTGGAGCTCGGAGGTTACCGGAACCCCGGGAGGTATATGGGCCTTATTGGGCCCATATAGGAAGAAGGGAGAAGGAGCAAGGAAGGGGCGCGCCCCAAGCCCAATCCGACTGGGGAGGGGGCCGCCCCTTCCTTTCTCCTTCCCCTCTTCCTATTCCTACTACTAGTACTACTTCCTAACTACTAGTACTCTTTCCTTCCCCTCCAAATAAGATAAGGAAAAGAGAGGAAACCTACTTGGAGTAGGTTTCCCCTCCTTGCGCGCCTCCCCTTGGGCGGCCACCTCCTCCCTCCCTCCTTTATATACGGGGAGGGGGCACCCTAGGACACACAAGTTGATCCTTGAGATCGTTCCTTAGCCGTGTGCGGTGCCCCCCTCCACCATATTCCACCTCGGTCATATCGTAGCGGTGCTTAGGCGAAGCCCTGCGACGGTGAAACATCGAGATCGTCACCACGCCGTCGTGCTGACGGAACTCCCCCTCCCCGGAGCTTTGCTGGATCGGAGCCTGTGGAGCGTCATCAAGCTGAACGTGTGCCAAGAACTCGGAGGCGCCGGAGTAACGGCGCTGTGATCGGCTGGATCGTGAAGAGAACGTACGACTACTTCCTCTACGTCATCATCGACTCGGAGGTGCTGGAGTAACGGCGCTGGGATCGGCAGGATCGCGAGGAGAAAGTACGACTACTTCCTCTACGTTGTGATCGCTTCCGCTTACGGTCTACGAGGGTACGTAGACAACACTCTCCCCTCTCGTTGCTATGCCATCACCATGGTCCTGTGTGTGCGTAGGAAAATTTTGAAATTACTACGTTCCCCAACAGCCACCACACCACCCCGCATGTACGAGGGCCCGATGCGACGCTCCGGTGGCATTGCTACCCCCCCCCCCCCCGGGCCCCCGTCCCGCCTAACCCTGTAGCGTTTGACCATGGGATCTAGCCCTTTGACTTTGCACGGACGGGCTTTGACCAGTGGGCCTCTCCACCCGGTTGTGTTAGGTCAGCCCATAGTAATACTTTGGAGCAACATCTGGGCCAGACCCACAGCAAGATCCCCTCCGTGTAGACCCGACGCGTCTGTTTCCCCCCTCCAGGTGCCGGCGGCGGCGCCGTCCGTGAGGGGGGGGCACACCCCGGAGACGCGTGCTGGGCATTTGCAACCGCCACAACACTTCCAGACTTGTGAGAGGCCGCCTACGCAAGATTTGACGGTATGCTAGCCCCCGGAGGCCGCCGGCCACACTCGTAGACGCGCGAAGAGCAATCCGCGTAGAGGGAAGTGTTCAGATACTTCTCCATCACGAAAAATTATGAAAAATTACCATAAGTCCTATAGCACATGTGCCTGCGTTGTGTAAAAAACTCATGATTTTATCGCGCTCCAAGTATTTAATAATATTCACGCCGCATCGTTACCGCAGAACGTCTACTACCGTGTCATTGCCGTCCGTGAGGGCCACACCCTGCAGACGCGTGCCGCCTCTTCGGACATGCCACCACACCACCCCGCATGTATGAGGGCCGGTGCGACGCTTCGGTGGCATTGCTACCCCCCAGGGCCCCCGTCCCGCCTAACCCTGTAGCGTTTGACCACCGGATCTAGCCCTTTGACTTTGCACGGACGGGATTTGACCAGTGGACCTCTCCACCCGGTTGTGTTAGGTCAGCCCAGAGGAACACTTTGGAGCAACATCCTGGCGGACCCACAGCAAGATCCCTCCGTGTAGACCCGGCGCGTCCGTTTCCCCCTCCGGTGCGGCGTGGCGCCGTCCGTGAGGGGGCCGAACCCCGAGACACGTGCCGCCTTCTGGACATGCCATCACACCACCTGCATGTATGAGGGGCGGTCACGACGTTCCGTGGCATTGCTACCCCCCAGGGCCCCCGTCCCGCCTAACCCTGGAGCGGTTGACCACGAGATCTAGCCCTTTGACTTCCCACGGACGGGCTTTGACCAGTGGACCTCTCCACCGGTTGTGTCAGTTCGGCCAATAGGGACACCCGGGAGCAATATCCGGGCCAAACCCACAGCTACATCCACTCCGTGTAGACCCAACGTCTGCTTCCCCCTCCAGTGCGGGCGGCGCCGTCCGTGAGGGGGGGGCACACCGGAGACGCGTGCGGGCATTTGCAACCGCCACAACACTTCTAGACTTGTGAGAGGCCGCCACGCAAGATTTGACGGTATGTTAGCCCCGGAGGTCAGCCGCCACAGTCAGAGACGCCAAGAGCAATCCGTGTAGAGGGAAGTGTTCAGATACTTCTCCATCACGAAACATACTGAAAAGTTACCATCGGTCCTATAGCACATGTGCCCACGTCGTGTAAAAACTCATGATTTTATCGGCGCTCCGGTATTTAGTAATATTCACGCCGCATCGCTTCCGCAGAACGTCTACTACTGGTGTCATCGCCCGTCCGTGAGGGGGGCCACACCCCGGAGACGCGTGCCGCCTCTTCGGACATGCCACCACACCACCCCGCATGTACGAGGGCCCGGTGCGACGCTCGGTGGCATTGCTACCCCCAGGGCCCCTGGCCCCGCCTAACCTCAGAAGGCGTTTGACCATGCGATCTAGCCCTTTGACTTTGCACGGACGGGCTTTGACCAAGGGCCTCTCCACCCGATTGTGTTAGGTCAGCCCATAGGAGCACTTTGGAGCAACATCCGGGCGGACACACAAAGAAGATCCCTCCGTAGACCCGACGCGTCTGCTTTCCCCCTCCGGTGCGGCGGTGGCGCCCGTCTGAGGGGGGGGGCACACCGGAGACGCGTGCTGGGCGTTGCAACCGCCACAACACTTCCGGACTTGTGGGAGGCCGCCACGCAAGATTTGACAAGATGTTAGCCCCGGAGGCCGCCGCCACAACAGACGTATGCGAAGAGCAATCCGCGTGAGAGGGAAGTGTTCAGATACTTCTCCATCACGAAAAATTATGAAAAATTACCATCAGTCCTATAGCACATGTGCCCATGTTGTGTAAAAACTCATGATTTTATCGCGCTCCAAGTATTTAATAATATTCACGCCAGCATCGTTACGCAGAACGTCTACTACCGTGTCATTGCCGTCCGTGAGGGGCCACACCGGAGACGCTGCGTCGCCTTCTTCGGACATGCCACCACACCACCCCGCATGTATGAGGGCCCGGTGCGATGCTCGGTGGCATTGCTACCCCAGGCCCCGTCCCGCCTAACCCTCAGAAGCGTTTGACTACGGATCTAGCCCTTTGACTTTGCAGACGGGATTTGACCATGGACCTCTCCACCCGGTTGTGTTAGGTCAGCCGATAGGAACACTTTGAGCAACATCCGGGCGGACCCACAGCAAGATCCCGTCCGTGTAGACCCGACGCGTCCGTTTCCCCCCTCCAGGTGCCGGCGGCGGCGCCGTCCGTGAGGGGCCGAACCCCGGAGATGCGTGCCGCCTCTTCGGACATGCCATCACACCACCCTGCATGTATGAGGGGCCGGTGCGACGCTCCGGTGGCATTGCTACCCCCTAGGGCCCCCGTCCCGCCTAACCCTGGAGCGGTTGACCACGTGATCTAGCCCTTTGACTTCCCACGGACGGGTTTTGACCAGTGGACCTCTCCACCCGGTTGTGTCAGTTCGGCCCATAGGGACACCCGGGAGCAACATCCGGGCCAAACCCACAGCTACATCCACTCCGTGTAGACCCGACGTCTGCTTTCCCCCTCCGGTGCGGCGGGCGGCGCCGCTCCGTGAGGGGGCACACCGAGACGCTGCGTCGGGCATTTGCAACCGCCACAACAATTCCAGACTAGTGAGATGACGCCTACGCAAGATTAGACGGTATGTTAGCCCCGGAGGCCGCCGCCACAACAGAGACGCGAAGAGCAATCCAGCGAGAGGGAAGTGTTCGATACTTCTCCATCACGAAAAATTATGAAAAATTACCATCGGTCCTATAGCACATGTGCCCACGTCATGTACAAAACTCATGATTTTATCGCGCCCGAGTATTTAGTAATATTCACGCCAGATCGCTTTCCGCAGAACGTCAACTACCGTGTCATCGCCGTTCGTGAGGGGGCCCACACCTCGGAGACGCGTGCCGCCTCTTCGGACATGCCACCACACCACCCCGCACTTATGAGGGCCCGATGCGACGCTCCTGTGGCATTGCTACCCCCCAGGGCCCCCGTCCCGCCTAACCCTGTTGCGTTTGACCATGCGATCTAGCCCTTTGACTTTGCACGGACGGGCTTTGACCAGTGGGCCTCTCCACCCGATTGTGTTAGGTCAGCCCATAGGAACACTTTGGAGCAACATCTAGGCGGACCCACAAAGAAGATCCCCTTCGTGTAGACCCGACGTCTGCTTCTCCAAAGCCGGTGCGGCGGCACCGTCCGTGAGGGGGGGCACACCCCGAGACGCAGCGTCTGGGCGTTTGCAACCGCCACAACACTTCCAGACTTGTGAGAGGCCGCCACGCAAGATTTGACGGTATGCTAGCCACGGAGGCCGGCCACAACAGAGACGCATGAAGAGCAATCAGCGAGAGGGAAGTGTTCAGATACTTCTCCATCACGAAAAATTATGAAAAATTACCATCAGTCCTATAGCACATGTGCCCATGTTGTGTAAAAACTCATGATTTTATCGTGCTCCAAGTATTTAATAATATTCACGCCCGCATCGTTACTGCAGAACGCGTCTACTACCGTGTCATTGCTTTGTCCGTGAGGGGACACACCGAGACGCGTGCCGCCTCTTCGGACATGCCACCACACCACCCGCATGTATGAGGGCCGGTGCGACGCCTCCGTGGCATTGCTACCCCCCAGGGCCCCCGTCCCGCCTAAACCTGTAGCGTTTGACCACCGGATCTAGCCCTTTGACTTTGCACGAACGGGATTTGACCAGTGGACCTCTCCACCCGGTTGTGTTAGGTCAGCTCATAGGAACACGTTGGAGCAACATCCGGGCCAGACCCACGGCAAGATCCCCTCCGTGTAGACCCGACGCGTCCGTTTCCCCCCTCCGGTATCGGGCGGCGCCCGTCCGTGAGGGGCGAACCACGGAGACGCGTGCCGCCTCTTGGACATGCCATCACACCACCCTGCATGTATGAGGGGCGGCGACGCTCCGGTGGCATTGCTACCCCTCAGGCCCCTGGCCCCGCCTAACCACAAGCGTTTGACCACGCGATCTAGCCCTTTGACTTTGCACGGACGGGCTTTGACCAGTGGACCTCCCCACCCGGTTGTTTTAGGTCAGCCCATAGGAACACTCTGGAGCAACATCCGGACCAGACCCACAGCAAGATCCCGTCCGTGTAGACCCGACGCGTCCGTTTCCCCCCTCCAGGTGCCAGCGGTGACGCCGTCCGTGAGGGGGGGCACACCCCGGACACGCGTGCCGCCTCTTCGGACATGCCACCACACCACCCCGCATGTATGAGGGCCCGGTGCGACGCTCCGGTGGCATTGCTACCCCCCAGGGCCCCCGTCCCGCCTAACCCTGGAGCGGTTGACCACGAGATCTAGCCCTTTGACTTCCCCCGGACGGGCTTTGACCAGTGGACCTCTCCACCCGGTTGTGTCGATTCGGCCCATAGGGACACCGGGAGCAACATCCGGGCCAAACCCACAGCTACATCCACTCCGTGTAGACCCGACGCGTCCGTTTCCCCCCTCCAGGTGCCGGCGGCGGCGCCGTCCGTGGGGGGGGGGGGGCCCACCCCGGAGACGCGTGCCGGGCATTTGCAACCGCCACAACAATTCCAGACTTGTGAGAGGCCGCCTACGCAAGATTTGACGGTATGCTAGCCCCCGGAGGCCGCCGGCCACAACAGAGACGCAGCGAAGAGCAATCCGCGCAGAGGGAAGTGTTCAGATACTTCTCCATCACGAAAAATTATGAAAAATTACCATCGGTCCTATAGCACATGTGCCCACGTCATGTAAAAAACTCATGATTTTATCGCGCTCCGAGTATTTAGTAATATTCACGCCGCATCGTTTCCGCAGAACGTCTACTACCGTGTCATCGCCGTCCGTGAGGGGGGCCACACCCCGGAGACGCGTGTCGCCTCTTCGGACATGCCACCACACCACCCCGCACGTACGAGGGCCCGATGCGACGCTCCGGTGGCATTGCTACCCCCCAGTGCCCCCCTCCCGCCTAACCCTGTAGCGTTTGACCATGCGATCTAGCCCTTTGACTTTGCACGGACGGGCTTTGACCAGTGGACCTCCCCACCCTATTGTGTTAGGTCAGCCCAAAGGAACACTCTGGAGCAACATCCGGGCCAGACCCACACCCAGATCCCCTTCGTGTAGACCCGACGCGTTCGTTTCCCCCCTCCAGGTGCCGGCGGCGGCGCCGTCCGTGAAGGGGGGGCACACCCCGGAGACGCGTGCTGGGCGTTTGCAACCGCCACAACACTTCCAGACTTGTGAGAGGCCGCCTACGCAAGATTTGACGGTATGCTAGCCCCCGGAGGCCCCCGGCCACAGTCGTAGACGCGCGAAGAGCAATCCGCGTAGAGGGAAGTGTTCAGATACTTCTCCATCACGAAAAATTATGAAAAATTACCATCAGTCCTATAGCACATGTGCCCATGTTGTGTAAAAAACTCATGATTTTATCGTGCTCCAAGTATTTAATAATATTCACGCCGCATCGTTACCGCAGAACGTCTACTACCGTGTCATTGCTTTCCGTGAGGGGGGACACACCCCGGAGACGCGTGCCGCCTCTTCGGACATGCCACCACACCACCCCGCATGTATGAGGGCCCGGTGCGACGCTCTGGTGGCATTGCTACCCCCCAGGGCCCCCGTCCCACCTAACCCTGTAGCGTTTGACCACCGGATCTAGCCCTTTGACTTTGCACAGACGGGATTTGACCAGTGGACCTCTCCACCCGGTTGTGTTAGGTCAGCTCATAGGAACACTTTGGAGCAACATCCGGGCCAGACCCACAGCAAGATGCCCTCCGTGTAGACCCGACGCGTCCGTTTCCCCCCTCCAGGTATCGGCGGCGGCGCCGTCCGTGAGGGGGCCGAACCACGGAGACGCGTGCCGCCTCTTCGGACATGCCATCACACCACCCTGCATGTATGAGGGGCCGGTGCGACGCTCCGGTGGCATTGCTACCCCCCAGGGCCCCCGTCCCGCCTAACCCTGAAGCGGTTGACCACGAGATATAGCTGTTTGAGTTCCCACGGACGGGCTTTGACCAGTGGACCTCTCCACCCGGTTGTGTTAGGTCAGCCGATAGGAACACTTTGGAGCAACATCCGGGCCAGACCCACAGCAAGATCCCGTCCGTGTAGACCCGACGCGTCCGTTTCCCCCCTCCAGGTGCCGGCGGCGGCGCCGTCCGTGAGGGGCCGAACCCCGGAGATGCGTGCCGCCTCTTCGGACATGCCATCACACCACCCTGCATGTATGAGGGGCCGGTGCGACGCTCCGGTGGCATTGCTACCCCAGGGCCCCGTCCGCCTAACCTCGAGCGGTTGACCACGTGATCTAGCCCTTGACTTCCCACGGACGGGCTTTGACCAAAGGACCTCTCCACCGGTTGTGTCGATTCGGCCCAAAGGGACACCCGGGAGCAACATCCGGGCCAAACCCACATCTACATCCACTCCGTGTAGACCCGACGCGTCAGTTTTCCCCCCTCCGGTGCGGGCGTGGCGGCGCCGTCTGAGGGGGGGGCACACCGAGACGCGTGCGGGCATTTGCAAACTCCAGATCACTTCCAGACTTGTGAGAGGCCGCCTACGCAAGATTTGACGTTATGCTAGCCCCCGGAGGCCGCCGGCCTCAGTCGTAGACGCGCGAAGAGCAATCCGCGTAGAGGGAAGTGTTCAGATACTTCTCCATCACGAAAAATTATGAAAAATTACCATCGGTCCTATAGCACATGTGCCCACGTCATGTAAAAAACTCATGATTTTATCGCGCTCCGAGTATTTAGTAATATTCACGCCGCATCGTTTCCGCAGAACGTCTACTACCGTGTCATCGCCGTCCGTGAGGGGGGCCACACCCCGGAGACGCGTGCCGCCTCTTCGGACATGCCACCACACCACCCCGCATGTACGAGGGCCCGATGCGACGCCCCGGTGGCATTGCTACCCCTGTGGCCCCTGGCCCCGCCTAACCTCAGAAGCGTTTGACCATGCGATCTAGCCCTTTGACTTTGCACGGACGGGCTTTGACCAGTGGGCCTCTCCACCCGATTGTGTTAGGTCAGCCCATAGGAACACTTTGGAGCAACATCTAGGCCAGACCCACAGCAAGATCCCCTTCGTGTAGACCCGACGCGTCCGTTTCCCCCCTCCAGGTGCCGGCGGCGGCGCCGTCCGTGAAGGGGGGGGGGGGGCACACCCGGAGGCAGCGTCTTTGGGCGTTGCAACCACCACAACACTTCCAGACTTGTGAGAGGCCGCCACGCAAGATTTGACGGTATGCTAGCCACGGAGGTCACGGCCACAACAGAGACGCATGCGAAGAGCAATCCGCGTAGAGGGAAGTGTTCAGATACTTCTCTATCACGAAAAATTATGAAAAATTACCATCAGCCCTATAGCACATGTGCCCATGTTGTGTAAAAAACTCATGATTTTATCGTGCTCCAAGTATTTAATAATATTCACGCCGCATCGTTACCGCAGAACGTCTACTACCGTGTCATTGCTGTCCGTGAGGGGGGACACACCCCGGAGACGCGTGCCGCCTCTTCGGACATGCCACCACACCACCCCGCATGTATGAGGGCCCGGTGCGACGCTCCGGTGGCATTGCTACCCCCCAGGGCCCCTGGCCCCGCCTAACCTGTACCGTTTGACCACCGGATCTAGCCCTTTGACTTTGCACAGACGGGATTTGACCGGTGGGCCTCTCCACCCGGTGGTGTTAGGTCAGCCCATAGGAACACTTTGGAGCAACATCCGGGCCACACCCACAGCAAGATCCCCGCCGTGTAGACCCGACGCGTCCGTTTCCCCCCTCCAGGTATCGGCGGCGGCGCCGTCCGTGAGGGGGCCGAACCACGGAGACGCGTGCCGCCTCTTCGGACATGCCATCACACCACCCTGCATGTATGAGGGGCCGGTGCGACGCTCCGGTGGCATTGCTACCCCCCAGGGCCCCCGTCCCGCCTAACCCTGAAGCGGTTGACCACGAGATATAGCTGTTTGAGTTCCCACGGACGGGCTTTGACCAGTGGACCTCTCCACCCGGTTGTGTCAGTTCGGCCCATAGGGACACCCGGGAGCAACATCCGGGCCAAACCCACAGCTACATCCACTCCGTGTAGACCCGACGCGTCTGTTTCCCCCCTCCAGGTGCCGGCGGCGGCGCCGTCCGTGAGGAGGGGGGGCACACCCCGGAGACGCGTGCCGGGCATTTGCAACCGCCACAACACTTCCAGACTTGTGAGAGGCCGCCTACGCAAGATTTGACGGTATGCTAGCCCCCGGAGGTCAGCCGCCACAACCGAGACGCCAAGAGCAATCCGCCAGAGGGAAGTGTTCAGATACTTCTCCATCACGAAAAATTATGAAAAATTACCATCGGTCCTATAGCACATGTGCCCACGTCATGTAAAATACTCATGATTTTATCGCGCTCCGAGTATTTAATAATATTCACGCCGCATCGTTTCCGCAGAACGTCTACTACCGTGTCATCGCCGTCCGTGAGGGGGGCCACACCCCGGAGACGCTTGCCGCCTCTTCGGACATGCCACCACACCACCCCGCATGTATGAGGGCCCGGTGCGACGCTCGGGTGGCATTGCTACCCCCCAGGCCCCCGTCCCGCCTAACCCTGTAGCGTTTGACCATGGGATCTAGCCCTTTGACTTTGCACGGACGGGCTTTGACCAGTGGGCCTCTCCACCCGGTTGTGTTAGGTCAGCCCATAGGAACACTTTGGAGCAACATCTGGGCCAGACCCACAGCAAGATCCCCTCAGTGTAGACACGACGCTTCTGTTTCCCCCTCCAGTGCGGGCGGCGCCGTCCGTGAGGGGGCCGCTCCGGTGGCATTGCTACCCCCCAGGGCCCCCGTCCCCCGCCACAACACTTCCAGATGGGATGGGGTACCGGAGGGGGGGTAGCAATGCCGCCAGGTGTTACGGTGGGCCCTCCTATGCTTGTCTTTGGGCGAGGTGGGACTATTTTTTACAGTGTGATGAGAGTCACACATATGTCGTAATAAAAAAATAAAAAAATGCAAAGTATCTATGCCGATGGCTTAGCCGTCGGCATAGCAGCGCACATGTCCACGGATCGATGACGTGGCATAGGGCCGACCTTATCTCCTTGCGGTTCGCCCCCACCACCCATTCGCCATCTCCCCCTTCCTCCCCGACCCACACCCGCGCCGCCGCCCGCCTTCTCCCGCCCGAGGCCGCCCGCCCGAGCCGCCGCCGTCCGTGCCGCCCGCCCGACTCGCGCCGCCTCCCGACCCAGCTGGTCGCCCGCACCGAGCGCCCGCCCGACTCGGCCGCCCGACCCGCGCCTCCCGCCCCAACTCCGGCCGCCCGCCCGACCCAGCGCCTCCCGTCCCACTCCGGCCGCCCGCCCGACCCGTGGATCCCGACCCGACCTGGCGCCACCCGCCCCGACCCTCGCGCCGCCCGCCCCTACCCGCCTCCCGCCCGACTCGGCCGCCCCACCCGCGCCTCCCGCCCGAACTCCGGCCGCCCGCCCGACCGCGCCTCCCACCCCTCCGGCCGCCCGCCCCGACCCGGCTCCCGCCCGACCTCGCGCGGCCGCCCGCCTCGACCCTGCGTCACCGCCCGCCCCTACCCCGCGCCTCCCCGCCCCAACTCCGGCCGGCCCTCTCGAAGGTGATTTTTTTTGAAGTTTTTAGTGTTTTTTAGTAATTTTGTAGCTAGTTAGATATAGATAGTTAGATAGGTATTTAGGTAGGTATTTAGATAGGTATTTAGATAGTTAGATACATAGTTAGATAGGTAGATAGTTAGATAGATAGTGAGATAGGTAGTAAACAAAATTGGTTAGATGAGATGCTATATGTTGCATACCTTGAAAAAAAATTTGGTCACGATGATGAATATGTGATGGCAATGATGAATATGTGATGACGATGATGAATATGTGATGGCGATGATGAATATGTGATGACGATGATGAATATGTGATGACGATGATGAATATAGGTAGTAAAAAAATTTGGTTAGACGAATAGGTGATAATGATGATGATGAATATGTGATGACGATGATGAATATATTGTTAATGTTGTTAGTTTTTTGCCTACATGATGCAAAAATAAATGAATGCATGTTTAAATGTTTTAAATATGCTCTATGAGTTGTGATGTTCTAATTTTTGTCGCGATGGAATTTGCAGGCTTTGTGGTTTTGCATTTCATTGGAGTGACCGTTGTCCGACGTGTTGGTCCTCTGAGCATCCCTCTCGCTGTTTGACTACTTCCTCTACAGCCGAGGGTGAGCTACAAGTCCATCTCCTCCAATTTTTCATATCACTAGATTTCATTCTCAAGTCAATCGACGTAACCTAGGCGTCTCCCGTCCGAAAGGGTTGCATCGATAAATATGCATTCAATTGCATATTTATCACCGCAGCTCTTTCGGATTGTCCAACGTTTTCCATGGACAACCCGAGGATGTGTAGATTGGGTATGTTCTCCATGTTCTACCCCGTTTCGAGACAGGATTTCGGCGGCGTCTCCCCATTGTTCTCCGGAGCACATTCTCTCGGCTATTTGCCGAGACGTGTATCTGGAGAACAACGGGGAGGTGCTGCCGAAATTTTGTCTCGAACGGGTAGAATGGAGAACGTACTCAATCTACACATCCTCGGTGAGATTAGGATCCATCTTTACCTATTAGAGATGTAGGTGGATTAAACGGTAGAAACTGAAAATTTGATGTGATTAATTTAAGTGAATCCTTAATTATGTTGTGTGGGTTGCAAAAAGCAGATGATGGCAGATAATCAGTGGATGTACAGTGGTTTTATCCGTCGGAATCGAGTAACATCAGAGTGGATCACGAAAACTGATGTGTATTTGAAGGAGATATTCCGTCGTCCAATGAGAATTATCCCACCATGCCCCTGTGCGAGATGTGCCAGACGTCACCGTAGAAATCAGAAGGACATGAGTGAGCACCTTCGCACGCACGGATATATGCCAAACTTTGACATGCCGTCGGTAAACATAGCCGAGCAGGACCGTGGTAGAGAGGAGGTGATACGACAACGCATCGATGGATATGAGGACGACGGGGTCAGGGACATGCTAGATGATGTCATTGTTGCAGAAACGGCAAATGCGACACCTTCAGAGAATGAACTGGAGGAGCCGGAGGCAACCACAAAGGCCTACTTGGAGGTCTTGGCCTCGTCGAAGAAACCTCTTTATGCGGGTGCGAAAATATCTCAGTTGGATGCCATCTCAAGAATCGATTGCAGTCAAGGCTGAGTACGGTCAGTAGCCAAATGCTTCAAGCATTCACGGGAGTATGGGCTAACAGCCTCCACGAGGGTCATGAACTGCCGAAAAGCATGTACGATACAAAGAAAATCATGAAGGCACTCTCTATGGATTATGAGAAAATAGATGTTTGCTCAAGAATTGCCTTTTTGTTTAGGCACGCAGTATGCGGATGACAAGTACTGTAGGGAAGTGCGGTTCGTCTCGGTACATTGAGGTGGTCGGTGAGGATGGTGAGAAAAAGCAGCTAACCATCCCGTTAAGGTTCTTCGGTATCTTGATTTTATAAAAGACTGCAGCACCTTTTCATCACGAAGGAGTCTGCCAAAATGATGAAGTGGCACAAGGAAGGTATAAGGTACAATCCAAAAAAATCGTACATCCAGCGGGAGGGAAGCATGGAAGTCATTCGATGAAGAATACCCGAGGAAGCAGCCGAGGTTGGGAATGTCGAATAGCCATATCGGTGATGGGTTGAATCCATATGGTATGTCGTCCAATCCATACGGTGATGGCTGTGGTTTGTAATTCCGCTCAATCTTCCTCCGGTGCCCTAATGCAACGGAAGACCATGTTCTTGTCGCTCATCATTCCGGGCACGACTACCCGGGAAGCAATTGGGTGTGTTTATGCAGCCGCTTGTGGATGCTTTGCACCATTCTTGGTACTTTCCAAGGTTGACATACGACCGGGATCTGCAGAGAAATTTCTTGATGAAAGTTTGGTTGCACTATTGCATGCATGACTTTCCCGGCTATGCTCTATTCTGCGGATGGTGTACAAGTGGTAAGATGCCATGCCGGTGTGCAGTATGCAGGCTCTGCGAATGATTTGGCTGAGTAAGGGTGGCAAGTATGTAGCCTTTGACCTGCATCGACAGTTCCTCCCTCTAGACCATCCAGACAGGGAAGACAAGAAGAACTCCACGAAAGGCCGGGTTGTTCATGAAGTAACCGAGATTCCAACATTTTCGGGGGCAGATGTTCTTGCTCAGCTAAAATCTCTGAAGCCTAAAGTCAAAGGCAAAGGCAAAGCGAAAGCCAAAGGCTTCGAGGGATATGGTGAGACGCACAACTGGACTCACATTACCCCCTTCTCGCAGCTTCCCTATTTCAATGACCTCAAACTTCCTTACAATATTGATGTGATGCACACCGAAAAGAATGTGGCAGAGTCCCTTTTCCACACGATCCTCAACATTCCTGATAAGACGAAGGATAACGTAAAAGCTAGAGCCGATCAACGGAGAGTTTGTGATAGACCACGCCTGAACATGAAGCCTCCCACAGGCGGTCGAAAAAACTGGTTCAATCCAGATGCTGACTTTGTCCTTAAACCACCAGAAAAAAAAGAAGTACTTATCTGGCTGAAACAAATTTTGAAGTTCACCGATGGTTATGCATCGAATATAAGTAAGGGAGTCAATCTTTCAACGGGCAAAGTGACCGGCTGAAGAGTCATGACTACCATGTATGGATTGAGCGGATAATGCCGGTGATGGTTCGAGGCTATGTCCCCGATCATGTCCGGCGTAGTGCTTGCCGAGCTTAGCCATTTCTTCCGCACGCCTGTGCTAAAGAAGTAAGTAAAGAGGTGATTGAAAAATTGCATAAGAAGGCACCGGAGTTGATAGTCAAGCTAGAGAAGATCTTTCCGCCAGCTTCTTTACTCCGATGACACATCTCATTCTCGCACCTCGCTAACGAGGTATTGTTGGGGGGCCTGTGCAAAATCGGTGGCGACGGCCCCGAGAGGCGTAACAAGCATCTCCGACGGAAATGTGGAAACAAAGCTAAGATTGAAGCTTCCATAGTGAGGCAGTTATCCTGGAGGAGGTGTCAGACCTCAGGACATCATACTATCCAGACCACGTTCCCCATCTTCATAACAAGGTGCCTCGATACAATATAGAAGAGCCCAAGTATCAACCCATGCTCGATCTATTCAACGCGCAAGGTGGGAGGGTTGGGGCCTCGAAATCTTATAACATGCCACGACAAGAGTGGGAGGACCTCATGTTCTATATCTTGCACAACATCAAGGAAGTTGAGGAAGTGTGGATGAGGTAATACCACTACACCATTCCTTTATGTCTTCCACATCATCATGTTTCATGTTCACTTAGTCCCGGTCTAACACCGCTTATCTTTTTTAGTGATTTCGTTCAAGAGGAATGGACGGGAGTGAATCCTCCTACTGAGGCGGAGGCACTTACTCTTCTCCGTCATGGAAACCCTAGACGTAAAAATTTTGTTGCTTGGTTCATGGAGAAAGTAAATTTCCACACTCCCCTATTAAATACCTACTTCAACATTTATTAGTTAACCGAACTAATGCACGCAACAATTTCCATTATACTTGTAGGGAAAAGATCCGAACATATCTATGGATGATGAATTGAGATGGGTTTCCATGGGTTTTGACCTTGCCGTCATGACATGTACAAAGTATGATGTGAATGGGTATCGCTTCCATACAGAGGAGCACCAAAACAGCCGCCCGATCCGAAAACTATAAATACTGGAGTGTACACCCCCGGTCAAAATTCAGTAGACTACTACGGAAGGGTGCAAAATATATACGAGGTTAAATTCCGCCAGGGGCGTGAGACCCTAAGTTTGCCTGTGTTCAAATGCCGATGGTTTGATCCGCGGGAGGGGGTAAAACATATGCCTTCCATTGGTTTGGTCGAAGTTAAACCATCAACCGTCTATGCCGGAGCCGATCTCTTCATTGCGGCTACCCAAGCTACACAAGTATATTATCTGCCTTACCCATGTCAGAAAGTGTATCTAAAGGGTTGGGAAGTTGTGTTCAAGGTGTCGCCACATGGTAAGCTACAGACCGAATGAAGACGATTACTACAACATTAACCCCATGACATACGAGGGAGTGTTCTATCAAGAGCAACCTGATGATGATGATGATGATGATGTGGTTAGAAACGATGACGCTAGACCATTGGGTGATGATGATGTGGACCCAAACATCGACGATGCACGGAATGATGGTGAGACCATTGTCAATGAAAATGACATACTTATGCTAGAAAAGTTAAACAAAGACGCTGACGAGGAGGAAGAGCATCCACCTCCGTCGGACAACGAAGATGATATGATTGATAGTGATGATGAGACGGACCGAGAAAGAGGTTACAACAGTGATGATTCATATGGGTTCTAGCAGATGTACGTTTCAAGTTTAGGAATATGCCTTTTTATGCATTTTTATTAATGTGTTTATTATCATGCCTTTTTCTTCATTTCATTAATTTACTAATTGCTTTTTCTCTTTTCAATGCAGGTTCGTGGAACATGGGCAAGGGAAGGCCGACGGCGTGGGTTTCCTCACGCAAGGTCGTCGGCCCGCCTTAGTCGGAGTGGTCGAGCACGTAATCCTCCCCTCGGCTACTTGACGATGACTCCTCACAGGGGAGGTCGAGGGAGAGGTGCCCCTAGAGGAGGAGGGGGCAGGGGAGAGCCTCTAGAGGACGAGGTGCTTGGGGAGAGCCACCACAGGGGTCGCGAAGAAAGAGCGCACCCTCACCGACGTAGGTGTTTTTTCTTCGAGGCCCTCCACTACAGAGGTACCCACCTCAAGAGAGGTACACACTAGGGAGGAGGAGGAGGACGAGGAGGAGGAGGAGGACGAGGAGGAGGAGGAGCAGGAGGCCCGCGACGAGGAGGAGGAGGAGGAGGAGGTTGGGGAGGGAGAGGCAGGCGAGGAGGGGGGTGGTGGCGGGGATGATGGTGGTGACGGGAAGGGGGTTAACAACAAGGGATGGCTGCGTGGCAACGTAAAGCTACCAAAGCAGGTTCCTGCTACTGAGGAGCAAAAGTGGCTCATTGAGCCCACGGGAAAAGAGTAAGCGGTTCATTATTTTGCTTGTCACATGCATATTCTGGTTGTTATTTATTTTGCTTGTCACATGCTAATAGTTCATTCTTTTGCAGCAACTGGATATGTTCTAAAGGGGTCCGTATTCCCAACGGCCTCATCACCGTCTTGCTGAAGTTATACTGGCCGGGGTTGTCTTGTCCGGATCGGTCAGCAGCCGGACCGTCGGGTTTTGGCCACGAGCTGGGACCATCGGGAAGCGGCCCTCCACGCGGACCATGAGACCCATGCCAAGGCCGTGACCACTACTTTCTGGGTGAGTTCTCTTCAGAAGCACAAGTCCATTCTAGTTTCATAAATGATTTAACTCATGGCTTCTTCCATTCTTGTTTCATGCATGATTGTAGAAATTCTATCAAGTTCTTCCGGAGCACAGGGCTAGAGCGGACCAGATCGTGCTGCGCCAATGCAAGAAGAAGGCCTGCCAGATGCAGTACGAGGTGCGCTATGTGGCCATCTCGACATACTACCATGACGTTCTTGGTGTGAAGATGACCAAGGAAGAAGCGCGGAGGATGGGCATTACCTTGGAGAGGCACGAGTACTTGGCGGTAAGTATAAAAGATTTTTCATTATGCTTTCATATATTATGCTTTCATATATTATGCTTTCATTATGCTTTCATTACCATGTGGTACATTTCACCGTTTCATGTTGACATGCCATTATGCTTTTATTATGTAGGTGTATCCAAATTGGTGTTATGGAAAAGACGAGTCCTGGGCGGCATTGGTGGATCTTTGGTGAGATGGGGCTGGAGCCTGGGCGGCTATGAGAATCAAAAATAAGGCGAACCGAGGGAATGAGGGAGTACATGCTCAGGAAACCGAAACCACTATCTCCACAAGGTAGTTAATGTATGGCTAACCCCATTAAACATTCTTCTTCTTCTATTTACCATCACTTTCTTATGTATGACTAACATCTGCTTGGTGGTGCAGGAGGAGAATCAAGCGGCCGCTCTCACACATGCAAAGCGTGGAGATCGCCCATATGCGGAAGGACCCCAAGCCCGGCGAGCCCAAGTACTACAAACAAGAAGACCGCGTGGAGGAAGGAGGCCTACTCAGCAGATCTCGGGTTACATCCTCGACACACTGACCCCATTCTGGCGGATCCGGACGACAGGCGGTGGTGAGCATGGGGCCCAAGGAGCACGGTCGGGTGTGGTCACTCCGACTATCTCCTACACAGCCTTCATCGGATCGACCGAGCCTCGAGCCAACGACGAGCCACCAAAGGTCCAGTTCACAGTCCCTCTTTCAGGAAGAACAATCTATAAGTATTTTCCGTCTTATCTTCATTGCTCACTTTATTTTCCGCATCTAGTAGTTTTATGAGTTCCATCATGTCATACCGTAGGCCTACCTGGAGTACACACGCCAGGAGACCATGGCGTGGCATCAGAGGCTTCATGAACACCAAGTGCGAGAGGGATCGCAAATTGGAGCAGGCTTTTTCAGAAATGGCGGCGGCAGGTGTCCTCGCTGCAGCCAAAGACAATGCCCTCCAAAGACAACCAAAGGTCACGACCTTTGAGGAGTTTGTGGCACGTAAGCGGCGGCCCTCGCGGTTAGTTCATCTCCAATCTATTCACCCAAAGCATGTCATGCCTTTCAACACGATCATATATCCCATTAATATGTCTTTTTCAACATCCAGGAACAGGTGGATCTACCGTTGGCGGTGGTCTTCGCAGCACTCCGGAGACACGGAGCCCGACCACTCCGATCCACGGAGGCGGAGGCGGAGGTGGAGGCGGTCTTGTCGGTAGCGCTGGCGGAAGCACTGGCGACCTGGGCTTCGGCGCTCTTGGCGGTGACGACCTCTGCGGTGCTCGACGTCCTGGCGCTTAAGCCTTTGGATCACATTGTGGCGGTTCTCGATGTTGTGATACTTATATGCTTGTGATGTTTCTTATCTTATTGTTGTTTGTGAGATTCTTATATGCTTGGTGGTGATGATACTTATATGTTTATGCTTTGCGATGTTTCTTATGATGTGTGATGATGAATTTGTTGTGTGATGCTTTGCTCCTCTTTGTTACGTGATGTCGCTTCTTATATATGCTTATTATATATGCTGTATATATTCATATGAATTGATATGAAAAAAACATAAAAAAGAAAAAAAAACGGACAGAAACTATGCCGACGGCTCAGCCGTCGGCATAAACTAGCGTGAGCTCGATGGGCGACACGTGGCCGTCTATGCCGACGGCTGGCCGTCCGGCTTAGTTACGCCCGTGAGTGCCCAGATTGCCGACCGACGCGTCTATGCCGACGTGGCGTCGACATAGTTCTAAACTAAGCCGACGGCCTAGCCGTCGGCATAGGCAAGCCCCCAGGAGCAACGGCGGCTCGCCACGTGGCACCTCTATGCCGACGGCCTGGCCGTCCGCATAGTTCTAAACTAAGCCGACGGCCAGGCCGTCGGCATAGAGGTGCCACGTGGCGAGCCACCGTTGCTCAGCAGTTGACGGCAGCCGCCGTTAGGCGATGGCGTTGCCAACGGCCGGTGCCGTCGGCATAGATGTACGGCCACCGTCGGGATAGGGTCTATCCGACGGCCTTTCTATGCCGACGGTCATCCTGGCTACGCCGACGGATATGTTGCCGACGGCCCTATGCCGACGGGGGCCGTCGGCATAGGCCTGTCCCGACGGCTAGTCAGGGCTAGGCCGTCGGCATAGGGTGCGATTCCCGTAGTGAAATGTTTGCTTATGTGTTTGGACAAAAGACACTTGGCGCGCGCTATTTAAAACCATGGTAGACATACGTACCTTACTCAAAGCTCGCTGGTCGACGATGAGTCCTTCTCCTTCCTGCCCCGGCCGCTCTCGATCCAGATGTTTGGCTTTGAAACCAGAACGGAGGGACTTGGTGCTGGTGTTGTTACGGGAGTGGTGGAGGGACTTGGTGCTGGTGTTGTTATGGGAGTGGTGCACTCGACGGAATAAAGTGAATGCTGGGGAGAAGAGGAAAACATGCATGTGACGAGGTATGCAGCGCATGCTTCATCATCCGAAAGTATGTTTCTGATTTTGATGTCGAGACGAAAAGTTTGGCACCACAGGAGCTACCGAGGGCCGTGCACACCTGGATCAAACCACAGGCAGGCTACTCGAAGACAAATTTTGATGGATCAAACCACCGGTAGGATACAACTTTCTGATTTTGATGCTGCGTTTTATGCCACTTCGGGCGAGGGGGCCTGGGGTTGCGTAGCCAGGTCTGAGTCTGACAGGGCGAGTTCATCGCTGGGTGCGCGGGCAAACTGGAGTACGGAATCCGTCCAACCTGTGTATCTATTCGAGAATCGAAGTAAAAGAATGACTCACTCCGTCCACGGCTCCGAGCCTACGACGATCCCTGACCCTGAGTGTCTGTTGTGATTTTATGTGGAGGTGCAAACCATGTCTTGGAGACGGCTGCTTGCGATTGAGACCAGAGCTGCTCACGACCAAATCGCCTGGCGACAGCGACACGGAGACCCACACAGGCGGCCACACATTCTGCAGCTGAAGGCCTATAAACATTCCGTGGACATTTATCACCCTTGCTATTGCTGGCGACGATGATGAAATCCCTTATTTGCTGTTCTTGTTTACCATAGCTACTTCAGGATGGACGGATGACCCCCTGAACGGGACTTGTCGTTTGCAGTTCTTCTTGCTTGTGCGTGTGTCACTGCCAAGATGTAACTTTAGAATGTGGGTCTCATCATGAGACTCTCATGGCATTAATGGATAAAAACTGCAAGCTGTTGGCGAATGGAAATAATTGAGAAAGACACGAGTTTAGTCTTTGCCTTGTTCTGGTTGCTGAACACAGTTGTTGGGCTTAACAATTGGAGGAGTCACTTGGCTGATACATATTGTAATTTTGTTTTAAAGCAAACCATAACTAATCGGGAGTCTAGCACTCCACTTTTTTTTTGGAGTTGGATGTAATTAAGCACTCCACTTACCAGTGTCATTACTTTTCGAAATTGCTTCACATCCGTTGTTTAATGTCCGATGCCCATCCGACAGTGCCATTGCATTTGCATCGTTAGATTTACATACATAACTACACAAAATACAAAGATGTAACGGGAGAGAGCTAGGACAGTCATTTACATACATGAATGGACAGTCTTAGACACAAAGTTGACCACACGGTGAGTGTTGAAAAAGGAAGGAAAAACATGCAACGAGTCCTCCTGTTGCTTGAACTTGGTTAAGATTTCAAAATTTTAAAACTCTAGATTTCTTTTCTCGGAGAAGGTCACAAAAGCCAACTAGGAAACGAGGCATTTTAGCAGTAATTCTGCTGTCGAGGAAGAATGCAAAACACCAGCCTAGTGAACACCTACTTTTTTACGTGCGAACGGGTGTGGGGAGACTAGCTGCTCTATCAAGCACACGCACGTCACAGGTGCATTTCGAATACGCAAGAGAGACATATAACAAAACCATAGACAAACATAGAGAGATTGAACTAAGGCTGACAAGAAAACATGTCACACAGGGCAGAGATAGAAATTTGGTGGAGTGGAAAAAGACAGGAACGCTAAAGCCTACTCTTTGACAGAAATAGGAGACGAGGATTAAATGAGAAACAAACAATGACAATGCTTTAATCATGTTTGACAAGAGAGACTGAAACTAAAAAGCCTATTAGACCACTTTGACAAGATACAGCTAGAAAGGGAAGTGCGGGCCTTCTCCGGGCGAATTTTTCTGTATCGCTGCAAAATAAATTAACGGGGGCAATACTCTAAACAAGTTTGTATTGCTTAAAAGAACAGTACAACCACCACACCAAAAGCCTTCAAGCGTTGCGCAATCAGTTTTGGCAGGTGCAAGAACATCAGTCATAGGTGACTGGAGATCATGACAACTATACTTGGCATGTACAAGTGGCATTAATTAGCTTCCATTTATAAGCTCGTAACTATACTAAATGGGCCATTATTCCCCAGAAAACTTTAGGTTACTGCGTTACATGTTACCATAGATGGTAACTTCCACACACACACGCACGCCCACCACTTAACTTCACCAATAACCACGCTTATGTTCTGTTCTTGAGTGGCTATACCAGAAATGCTATCTGTAAGCATCATTAGTGAGCTCCACAATTATTTTGTTGACGCCTAGAAATTGGGTTATGATGAAGCCATGTACCTAGGGTAGGGTTATGGACCTGTCCAAGGTACCCTCCCCAAGGACATCTCTTGAAGAAACCACCTTTCAGTCGACCTGGAAGGATTCCACTCGACGGACCTGAAGACACTCGACCGTGAAGCCAACCACTCGACCGCCAGGAGATCTACAGTCAGTCTGCACGCAAACGGTCGGTCATTAAGTGGCTTTATGGTCATCATAGCACTTTATGTAGGACGTTACCAGTAACTCCCTATCTTAATGTACCTTAATCCCTGCATAACTGAGGGCTGGAGGGGTCAGGCGAACTCTATATAAGCCTCCCTCCTCGGTGTAAAGGGTTCGCACCCCTGTAACTCATACGCAGATAATACAGTCGACCGCCTCCGGGCTCCGAGACGTAGGGCTGTTACTTCCTCCGAGAAGGGCCTGAACTCGTAAACATCTTGCGTATACAACTACTCCATAGCTAGGATCTTGCCTCTCCATTCCTACCCCCCATTCTACTGTCAGACTTAGAACCACGACAGTTGGCGCCCACCATGGGGCAGGTGTCTTAGCGACTTGTTGGAGAAGTTGCAGTTTTTCCGATCTCCTTCATCATGGTTTCAGGTGGAGTTTTGGTTGAGGGCCGCGAGATTCGTCTCGGCGCTCTCACGTTCATCGCCGACGACTCCGCTTGGCTGCAGGAGGTTCCACTCGACGTCGACGCACTCCCCATCCGCGGGGCAACGCACTTTCGCGCGTGCGTCCGCGGCGTCCTCCTGCGGCAACCGTCGACCCAATATCGGTCGGCTCCCGTGCCGTCCTCCCTCCCAGTCTCTCACCGGTGCAAGCGCTCCGGTCGGTCGAGGCTTCAGCGGTGGGTGAGGCACGCGGTGGCCCGCCAGTCGGCCACTCCCCAAGTCGCGGCAATCGAGCCCGACGAATCTTTCTACGGCCTGTTCGATCTATAGACTGGCTCCGCAGAGACTGCATCCGAGTGCGACATCAGTGATCCGGCGGTGGAGGTTCTGATGGTCGAAGGACCACGCAGTCCTCCTGGTTTCCCCCGCGCCGACGGAGGCGTTGGCGGAGGTGATCCGGCGCAGGTTCATGAAGAGTATCAACCCGAGCCCCTCACTTCGCTGCAGAGGGAGGAGCTTCGCCGCCGGAACATGGATGCGCTTCACATTCCTATCGTTGGAGAAACCCCCGAGGCCCGTGCCTTAGTAGACGCGCGTTTGGCCAACTTGGCTGAGCGCACTCGACTGGAAAATCTCCAGCGAGTGCTCGACGAACGAGCGCAACAACGGGTCCCGTCGTCTAGTCGACGTCAACTCTTTCCACTACCGACTCAGGTATACCGAACTCCAATTCAGAATCTAGCAGCTGCAGCCCGTATAGCAGAGTTCATTCAGCCTTCCCAGTCAGAGGCTGGCAGAGGCTTGCTACAGATCAGAGATTTACTCCAGGAAGCAGGAGATCAAAATTCAGCTGTATCGCAATCGCGGAATAGGATTCACAGCAGATCCGTCGCTGCGAATACTGATCCGATCGGCTCATAGCCCAAGATCGCCCCGAGGCGTGAGGGACATGGAGGCGGCGTGATCGATATGAGGACCGATTCGATCGTGATGATCGACGCCGAGTGCCCACTCCTCCTCCAAGGGATGGATCATCTGGCGTCTCGACAGCAGGATGACAGACGCCATCACAGTGTTGGGCGAAGGATTCCAGTCGACCCCAGGGAACCAGGCTTTGATGCGAGATCCATTATCGTTCAAGGTTTGGTCGACAGGAACAGAGCTCACCGAGAAGGCCATGACAGAAATGCGCCCACCAGTAGCAGAGTACACATCTCAGGACCAGAGTGTTTTAGCAGAGCCATCGTGGCGCGGTGATTCCTCCCAACTTCAGGTTGGCGATCGAGTCGATAAGTTCACTTTGGTGAGTCCAAGCCCGATACTTGGTTTGAGGACTACCGAGGATCGCTCAGATTGGCGGCGGCAACGATGAAGTGGCCATGAAACACCTGCCTCTTATGTTGGAGGGCTCAGCGAGCATGGTTGAATCGCTTAGCACCCAACAACATTTACACTTGGGAAGATCTTGCCCGAGTGTTTGTCGTGACATTTGAAGGAACTTGCAAGCGGCCAGCAGGGTTGACAGAGTTGCGATCGTGTGTCTGAAGTCGAATGAAACTCTGAGGGATTACATCCAGAGATGGATCACATTGCATCACACGGTAGAGAATGTATCTGATCATCAGGCAGTCTGTGCCTTCAAGGAAGGCGTTAAGAATAGATAGTTAAGTTTGAAATTCGGTCGGACCGGAGACATGACCCTGAGTCGAATGATGGAGATTGCCACCAAGTACGCCAATGGTGAAGAAGAGGATCGCCTCTGGAGTGGCAAGTACAAGTCAGCCGCTAATGAAACCGGGGGAGGGAACTCCAGTCGGAAGCAGAAGCGGAAAGCCGAGCCAGCTGCTCCTGGAGAAGCCTTGGCCGTGACTCCAGGAAAGTTCAAGGGGAAATCCAAGGGGCCTTGGAACCCCAAGAAGGTGAAAGACCAAGATGGAAATGATGTATTGTACTTGCCATGTCACATTCACATGAAGAAATATGAAGAGGGTAAACTCATTTACCCAAAGCATACCACTCGACAATGTCGGCTCTTGATTCAGCAGTTCCAGGGAAAGCAGCCCAAGGATACCCCCAGGTCATTTCCACCCTGATGATTTTTGCTGACGTTGAAAGCAAAAGTCGATTGAAAGTTATCAACCGAGAGGTGAATGTGGTCGCTCCGGCAACACCCAGTTATCTGAAATGGTCGCAGACCGCCATTACGTTCGACCAGTCTGATCACCCGACACACATAGCCACCCCTGGGAGGCAAGCGTTGGTGGTCGACCCAGTCGTCGAAGGCACTCGACTAACTAAAGTTTTGATGGATGGTGGCAGTGCTTTGAACATACCGTATGCAGAGACGCGTTGAAAGGGATGGGCATTCCGATGTCCGGACTTAGCACCAAAGAACATGAGCTTCCATGGAGTCATTCACGGAAAGAAGGCTGAGTCACTTTCGGCCAAATTGCTCTCGATGTGGTTTTTGGTGATTCCAAGAATTTTCGTAAGGAAAAGTTGACCTTTGAGGTCGTGGATTTCCAGAGCGCTTATCACACTATTCTGGGAAGGCCGACGTATGCACGTTTCATGGCTCGACCATGTTATGTATACCTCAAACTAAAGATGCCAGGCCCCAAAGGTGTGATCACTATCACTGGCAATCGGAAGGAAGCAGAAGAGTGTTTTCAGAAAGGCTCCAAGATCGCTGATGCTCAGATGGCAGTGGTAGAGCTGCAAGAGTACCAGAAAACTACAGACCCGAGTGATTTGTTGCGAGCCAAGAAGCCCGCCACGGAGTCAGCATTTCAGTCGTCCGGGGAGACGAAACCGATTCATATTCACCCGACTGATTCCAATGCTGCTTCGACTCACATCTCAACAACACTCGAATCCAAATAGGAAGAAGCGCTCATCCAGTTCCTCCGCGAGAACTGAGACATCTTCGCATGGAAGCCTACTGACATGCCGGGTGTTCCCAGGGGGCTGGCTGAGCATCGTCTACGAGTCGACTCAAAAGTTAAACCTGTCAAAGAGCATCTTCGACGGTCCGCCGCCCAGAAGAGAAAGGCCATTAGCGAGGAGGTTGCTCGGCTCTTAGCTACAGAGTTTATCCGAGAGATTTACCACTCCGAGTGGCTCGCCAATGTTGTCATGGCCCCTAAGAAGGATAAATCACTTCGCATGTGCATCGACTTCAAACATATCAATCGGGCCTGCCCGAAAGATCAGTTTCCTCTCCCCCGCATCGACCAAATAGTCGACTCGACTGCGGGATGTGAGCGGTTGTCTTTCTTAGACGCCTATTCCGGTTACCATCAGATCCATCTGTATGGACCCGACGAGATCAAAACAGCTTTCATCACTCCATTCAGGTGCTTCTGTTATGTCACCATGCCATTCGGCCTCAAGAATGCCAAAGCCACGTTCATGCGGATGATTCAGAAGTGTTTGCTCACTCAAATCAGTCGGAATGTGGAAGCATACATGGATGATATTGTGGTCAAATCATGAAAGGGCTCCGACCTGTTGACTGACCTTGCTGAAACATTTGCCAATCTCAGGAGGTATGATATCAAGCTTAATCCATCAAAGTGCACATTCAGAGTTCCTGGCGGAAAGTTACTTGGTTTTCTCGTTTCCGAACGAGGAATCGACGCCAACCCGTAAAAAGTTGGCACTATACTCAATGAAACGCATGCATGCGTGTGCACGATGTTGAAGCTTACTTGGATGCTTGGCCGCTTTAAGTCGATTCATCTCTCGTCTCGGTGAAAAGGCATTGCCTCTTTACCGGTCGATGAAGAAGTCGACAAGTTCGAGTGGACTCCAAGTCGATGCAGCATTTGCAGAGCTAAAAGCTCTGCTCTCCACCCAGCCGGTGCTTGCTGCCCCAATCAGCAAAGAGCCTTTGCTGCTTTAATTGCAGCCACAGGACAAGTCGTCAGTACAGTACTTATGGTCGAGTGGGAAGAAGAAGGAAAAGCCTTCAAGTTCAGCGCCCAGTATATTATCTTTCTGAAGTATTGACCCCATCAAAGCAAAGATACCCTCATTATCAGAAGCTTGTTTATGGGATTTATATGACCACGAAGAAGGTTGCTCATTACTTCTCGACCATTCCATTACGATCGTCGTGACGCCCCATTGTCGAGAGATTACGCATAATGAGATGCAACTGGTCGAGTGGCGAAATGGGAGATTGAACTCCTTCCCTTGATATCAAGTTTGAGGCAAAGAAAGCCATCAAGTCCCAAGCGATAGCAGATTTCATCGCCGAGTGGATTGAACAGCAATTGCCGACTCAAGTTCACTTTCGAACCTTTGGACCATGTTCTTTGATGGTTCCAAGATGCTGAATGGTTCCGGTGCTGGGGTAGTGTTGGTTTCCCCCCGAGGAGTTAAGCTCAGATATGTGCTCCAGATTCACTTTGATTCTTCGAACAATGAAGCAGAATACAAAGCACAGTTGTATGGGTTGCGTATGGCCATTTCACTCGGCGTCCGTCGCCTCGTGGTCTATGGCGACTCAGATCTAGTGTTAATCAGGTGATGAAGGAGTGGGATGTCAGAAGTCCAGCCATGACTGGTGATTGCAATGCAGTGAGGAAGTTAGAGAAGAAGTTCGAGGGGTTAGAGCTTCATCATGTACCCCGACTGAAAAATCAAGCTGCTGATGATTTGGCGAAAATAGGTCCAAGAGGGAAGCCATTCCCAGTGATGTGTTTTTGGAGCACATCCACACACCGTCAATTCAAGAGGATCCTTTCATCGAAGAAGCCCCACAGCCAAAAAGTGCCACTGATCCGACTGAAGTTGAGGTCCTAGCTGTGGTCGACCTGATCATGGAAGTCATGGTCATCACTCCTGACTGGACAATGCCGTACATCGCGTATATCTTAAGGAAAGAGCTCTCGGAGAACGAAGAAGAGGCTCGACAGATCGTCCGTCGATCCAAGGCCTTTACTGTGATCAAGGGACAGTTGTAAAGAGAAAGCGCGACTGGAGTCAGCCAGAAATGCATAACACCAGAAGAAGGTCAGATAATTCTTGATGATATCCACTCGGGGAACTGTGGTCATCATGCGTCCTCTCGGACCATTGTGGCTAAAGCATACCGAGCGGGATTTTACTAGCCAAAAGCAAATCAAATGGCAAAGGAAATAGTCGACAAGTGTGAAGGATGTCAGTTCTATTCCAATATGTCACACAAACCTGCCTCAGCCTTGAAGACCATTCCACTCGTCTGGCCCTTCGCTGTTTGGGGATTGGATATGATTGGACCTTTGAGAACTGGCAGAAGCGGCTTCACTCACTTGCTAGTGGCAGTCGACAAGTTTACTAAGTGGATCGAAGCTAAGCCTATCAAGAACCTCGATGCGTGCACTGCTATCAGTTTCATCAGAGAGTTGATATTCAGATATGGAGTTCCGCATAGCGTCATCACTGACAATGGGTCAAACTTCGATTCTGACAAATTCAAAGCCTTTTGCGCCTCTCAAGGCACGCGAGTCAACTATGCTTCAGTTGCTCACCCCCAGTCGAATGGACAAGCAGAACAAGCAAACGGTCTAATTCTCAAAGGACTGAAACCTCGGCTGATGCGCGATCTCAAGCATGCAGCAGGAGCGTGGGTCGACGAACTTCCATCAGTTCTTTGGGGATTGAGGACCACTCCTAATCGGTCGACTGGGAGAACTCCATTCTTTTTGGTCTATGGAGCTGAAGCAGTTCTGCCGAGTGACTTGCTTCACAATGCACCTCGAGTCAAACTCTACTCTGAAGATGAAGCGGAGCAAGCCCGGCAAGATGCAAATCGACCTCCTAGAAGAGGAGAGAGAGATGGCCCTGATCTGCTCGACCATCTATCAGCAGGACTTGCGTCGATTCCATGCTAGAAATGTGAAGAGCCGAACTTTCCAAGAAGGAGACTTGGTCCTCCGAGTGGATCAACATAAACCACACAAGCTCGCTCCCACTTGGGAAGGTCCCTTCATCGTCACCAGAGTTCTCCACAATGGAGCGTACCATCTTTACAACGTCGATCGCCAAATTGATGAGCCTCGAGCTTGGAATGCGGAGCTGCTCCGCCCCTTTTATACTTAAGTACTCACTCGGATGAGATGTAATAAAAGCACCTCTGTAGTTTGTTTATCGAAGACAAGAATGTTATAATTTTCCCAAAGGATTGTTGTTACTTTTTGTTTACATAATAAATTTCCCCAGGGTGGCTTAGCTGCGAACCCGATTCGCCTAAGTTTGTAAAAAATCCCTGCCGAGTGGAGAGCCAGCCTCCCACTCGGGGGCTTAGCTGCGAATCTGTTTCGCCTAAGTACTTGAAAATCCTACCGAGTGGTGAGCCAGCCTCCCACTCGGGGGCTTAGCTGCAGTCCAAGTACTCGCCTAAGTGTTTAAAATCTTACCGAATGGTGAGCCAGCCTCCCACTCGGGGGCTTAGCTGCAGTCCAAGTACTCGCCTAAGTGTTTGAAATCCTACCGAGTGTTGAGCCAGCCTCCCACTCAGGGGCTTAGCTGCAGTCCAAGTACTCGCCTAAGTGTTTGAAATCCTACCGAGTGGTGAGCCAGCCTCCCACTCGGGGTTTAGCTGCAGTCCAAGTACTCGCCTAAGTGTTTGAAATCCCACCGAGTGGTGAGCCAGCCTCCCACCTGTGGGCTTAGCTCAGTCCAAGTACTCGCCTAAGTGTTTAAAATCCTACCGAGTGGTGAGCCAGCCTCCCACTCGGGGGCTTAGCTACAGTCCAAGTACCCGCCTAAGTATTTAATACAATGTGCGCTTTGCAAGGACGACGAGGTACAGGTCGACTGTTGCCTTCCCCTTCAGAGCTACGACACAAAAAATCCTCCCACTCGGAGGCTTAGCCGCAGTCCAGTACCTGCCTAAGTTTGAAAAATTCTACTGAGTGGAGAGCAAACCTCCCACTCGGGGGCTTAGCAGCAGTCCAGTACTCGCCTAAGTTTGAAAAATCCTACCGAGTGGAGAGCAAACCTCCCACTTGGGGGCTTAGCAGCAGTCCAGTACTCGCCTAAGTTTGAAAAGTCCTACCGAGTGGAGAGCAAACCTCCCACTCGGGGGCTTAGCATCAGTCCAGTACTCACCTAAGTTTGAAAAATCCTACCGAGTGAAGAGCGAACCTCCCACTCGGGGGCTTAGCTGCAGTCTAGTACTCGCCTAAGTATCTGAAAATCCTACCGAGTGGAGAGCAAACCTCCCACTCGGGGGCTTAGCTGTAGTCCAGTACTCGCCTAAGTATCTGAAATTCCTACCTAGTGGAGAGCAACCCTATCACTCGGAGGCTTAGCTGCAGTCCAGTACTCGCCTAAGTATGAAGTCCATTCCGATCCGCAAGGACGACGAGGTGCAGGTCGATTGTTACCTTCTCCTTCGGAGCTGCGCCACAAGTACAACGTGCGCTCCATCCCGATCCGCAAGGACGACGAGGTGCAGGTCGTCTGTTACCTTCTCCTTTGGAGCTGCGCCACAAGTACAACCCGTGCTCCATCCCTACCTACAAGAACAATGAAGTGTAGGTCGACAGGATTTTTCACCTCAGAGCTGCATCTCAAGCACTGAAGTATATTCCGAGTGAAGAACAAAGTTCGCTCGAAGGAAAATGAAAGCATATTCGACGACAAGCCAAGTTCAGATAACATCCTACGGATTCAGAAGTACTCAGGCATCAAGCCTGTTAAAGTTTATCGGTTACAAGACCACTCGGCATTCCGAGGCAAATTTAAGACGAATCATAGAAGTTTTTTACTCCTCAGGTGGAGGACTGGAAGGCGTGACAAACTGGTCCAGGTCGATCCCGTCAGCGATCCGGGTGGCAGCAGCAAAGAAAGTCTCCATGAAAGATTGGAAGTCGTACTTCTTGGTATTGGCAACGTGGATGGACGCCTTGACTTTTCCTCTCGCGCCTCCTTGCGGTGAACCCGGACCAGGACAGAGCAACATCGGCACCACACCGGGCAGAAGACTTTTTCCATTCCTGCACTCGACTTGGAACGTCATTCAGTCGAGTCATTAAATACTCGAGGTCATTTTGAAGCGTCTCGCCTGGCCAGAGTGTTGAGTCAATCCGCGACACCGCAACCTTCAGTCGAGCGAGGTAGTCCACCACACGAGCAACACGAGACTCCAGTCGGAGCACGTTCATAGCGGCTTCATCCTTCACAGGGGAGTTAATGGGGTCCAGGCTCGTCTCCACTCGACTAGTCTCCTCCTCAAGTTCGGCTGCACTCAGAACGCAACTCGAGTTCAAGCTAATGGTTCTATGATGAGTCGGTGATAACAAGTCAGCGGATAAGAGGAATTACCTTCAAGCATGAGGAATAACTTCTTGGCGAGCCCTCGGATAAGCCTCCAGATCGTTCCTCTTCCCTTGATTCGCCCGACCTTGTCACTCAGAGCTATCTTGTCATTCTTCAGTCGGCTAACCTCCTTGTTGGCAGCATCGAGAGCGGCTTTCAGATTGGCGTTCTCTTCTTCAAGTTTACCGACTGAAGACAACTTTTCTTCCGCGAGCTTAGTTTTGTCCAAGGCCGCTTTCTGCGCCTCGGCAAGGTCATGATCCTTCTTCCTCAGAGCCTCCTCCATTTTGTCTGCAAAATGACAGTGAGATCAGAATTAGGAATGGGCAGAAAGACAAAGGCAGTCGTCAAGTTCTCACCAGCCATACCTTTTGCTTCGTCTCTTGCCTTCTGCAAGTTCTCCTGAGCAAGCTTCAAGTCAAGGTTGAGCTGGATCTGTTTGTTTTCCAATTCAGTATAGCGAGCCACAAGCTCGCATGATTTTCTTGAAGAGTCAATCGACGGACATCAAAGATAGGTTGCTTCCGAGTGACTAAGAAGAATCGTAGTGTTCCTAAGAGTACAGCCGAATCAAAATATTCGACGGTAGTCTGGGGACTACACCCAGTGGGTGCACTCAGAGTGCCCCCACTGGTTTTACCGACTCGGTTCGATCAGTCGACCGAAAGAGACAAAAAGGTTATGATCCTAAACCATAGCTAACTGTCAGCAGTCAGCCTCGGTATCATAAAAAAGAGTTCTTCAGACTACGGTCGACTGCCAGCAGTCCACCATAGTCTCGGGGACTACACCCAGTGGGTGCACTCAGCGTGCCCCCACCGGTTTCAAGATTCCATTCGACATGGTCCGACCAGACCGAGTGAAGTAGTTAGCAAAGAAATTCAAAGTATAAAGACTACGGTTCATCGCCCAGTGATCCACCATAGTCTCGGGGACTACACCGGTGGGTGCACTCAGCGTGCCCCACCAATCCAAAAATTCAATCGACACACCCAAAGGGTGTACAGAGATCTGAAGATCTTCGTAAAGAAGAGTTTTCAGGTAGCATATCCTAACAGAACAAGTGGTGACCAACTAACACGGACGTTGCTTCAAGAGCCGAGCTGGCATCATAGGCCACTGGCTGGCCTCCGGACCACCTTCACTTGCTCCATCATGATCCCTTTTGGCGTATAGCTTCCTTAGCAGCACCCACTTGGTCCTCTAGGGCGTGGTGTGTGGCGAAAAGGAGGGCGGATCAGCGATCGACGATGAAGGTCGGATACTCGTCGGTGACAAATGAAAGACACAGAAGTCCGAGTGATGTTGCCACCCTCATGAACCGGCATCTCGTAATCGATACAACTGAAAGCGATCTTGCCAAGAGGTGCCTTTTTGTTCCTCCTCCGCCTCAGCGGCGCCTCATCGTCATCATCGGGGAGATCAATGACATGATGAGGGACTACAGGAAAGATTCAAAGTTAAAAACGGAGATCCAATCGACCAAAAGCGAAACTACATCGATCATACCAAGGTTAGAGGTAGCATCATCTTCCATTTCCTGGTCTTCGTTCCTGGCTGAGGTCTCAGAGGTAGCAGCCCTACAGATTTCAGAAATCAGTTGACCAGTCAACAAGTCGACCAAAAGTATGTCCATGCTAAACAAGAAAACACAAGTTCTGCTGTACCCGGAAATGGTGGGAATGGCCATCTTCATCTTGGGCAAAGCCTTCGTCGGCTTTGATGGCGTCGCTCGGGGTTGCTTCGGCGCTTTTTCAGTCGGCGCCGGAGAGGTCGTCCGAGGGTGTTTCACGGACTGACTCGGGTAAGATCATGGCCGGAAAAGAACTTTTTCCTCTCATTTGAATCCCAAGACCCCCACACATCTGAATCACTTCAGTTCTCTCGTCACTCGGATTGGCCTTTTTCACCGTCTGGGAGCGACAGGTGAAAATGTGCTTGAAAAGACCCCAATGAGGCCGGCAACCCAAGAAATTCTCGCACAAAGACATTAAAGCAGCGAGATACACGATGGAGTTGGGAGTGAAGTGGTGAAGTTGTGCCCCAAAGAAGTTCAGAAATCCCCGAAAGAAAGGGTGAGGCGGCAGAGAAAACCCGCGGTCGACATGGGTGGCCAAGAGAACACACTCACCCTCCAGAGGTTGTGGTTCCGACTCCTTCCCCGGGAGCCGTGCTGATCCATGGGGGATCCGTCCCTCATTGGCCATGTCGTCGAGATCCTTCTGGCTGATCGTCGAGCGGATCCAGTCGCCCTGGATCCAGCCCTACGGCAAGCCGGCCCTCGACGAAGATCCGCCTTACTGGTCGCTCTTCCCTTCGCCTTTGCCGTCGCCTTCTTCGCCTGCTCTAAAGCCGCCGTCTTCTCCTTCACCATTGTCGCCGGTGAAATGCGCACAGAGCAGCAGCGCTGAGGTGGAATCGCACGCGGCGGATGAATCTGGGGAAGGGAGGAGGAAAGGGGAACACACTGTTCAAAAAACCCCTGTCCAGGGCCTTATATGTGGTTGCTTTCGAGTAACTGACTGGTAGGCCCGGGCGATCCTGTCAAATCCCGCAACAGTCGCCCGCGTGATACGTGGCGAAAAAGGTGGCACGGAGATCGAGGCGCCCCTGCCTTATCTCGTCTGATTACTGCGGCCTCCTTCGCCCCGCTCACTTCCCGAAATTCGAATCCCGCTAAATCCGCGCGCCACAGAGCAAATCATCAGACAGAAGATTTCCTCTGTCCTGTCATTCGGAGTTCTCCAAGCATGAAAAACACACTCGAAAGATACAAAGAATGGATCAAGGCGACTAAAAAAGAAGTTGAAGCCGTCACCTAAGCTCATTGATCCAGAACAAGACGTGCTCATCACACGAAAAGTGGGTCGGAAAAGGTCTCAACTCCTTCCCCACTCAAACCTCGATCCATTCGGGGGCTACTAATGAAGCCATGTACCTAGGGTAGGGTCATGGACCTGTCCAAGGTACCTCCCCAAGGACATCTCTGGAAGAAACCACCTTTCAGTCGACCTGGAAGGATTCCACTCGACGGACCTCAAGACACTCGACCGTGAAGCCAACCACTCGACCGCCAGGAGATCTACCGTCAGTCTGCACGCAAACGGTCGGTCATTAAGTGGCTTTATGGTCATCATAGCACTTTATGTAGGACATTACCAGTAACTCCCTATCTTAATGTACCTTAATCTCTGCATAACTGAGGGCTGGAGGGGTCTGGCGAACTCTATATAAGCCACCCCCCTTCTCAGTGTAAAGGGTTCGCACCCCTGTAAGTCATACGCAGATAATACAGTCGACCGCCTCCGGGCTCCGAGACGTAGGGCTGTTGGCCTGAACTCGTAAACATCTTGCGTATACAACTACTCCATAGCTAGGATCTTGCCTCTCCATTCCCCCCCATTCTACTGTCAGACTTAGAACCATGACAAGTTATCACAGTAAGAGTTTGAGATAACTGTCCAGAACAATATAATTCTTCCAATCGTAAATCCGTAAATTAACATATAGATTATCTTGTCCATACAATCATCCTTGTTGTCTCTTTTCACAATGATGATTTTCATCATCTTCTGTTCAGCGCCCTATCTACTTTCAGAATTCACACACCAGCATGACATACCATTGTTTCAGAAACTTGCCCCCGATTTTGTGGTTGAGGAGCATCAATACTGTTAGATGTGTATAGGCCTCTTTCTATATATCCCCATTGTATAAGGGGTTCTCTGCACTTTACCACACATGTATATGTATTGGCCTTTGGCCCTCAGTGAGTACTAGTTGATCATTATCTAACATGGTATCAGATGCTAGGTTAGCCTCGCTCTCCCGCACGATGCAACTCCATGCTCCCCTTCCTAGCCTACCTCGTCTTCGACCACTCCCGCTCGATTCCGGCCGATTTTTCCGACCGATCCTGCCTGCTGTTGCACAATCCGCTGCCGCCTGCTGCTATTCAGGCCGCCGCGACCGCACCTGCCCCTGCCGGCCTCCTCTGCCCGCACGAAGGCCGCGCCGCTCCGGTCCGGCCGCTCCGCTCCGGTTCCCCGCTTGAGCGGGCCCCTCTGCCACGCGCGATGGCCGCGCCGCTCCAGTCTCCCGCTCCGCCAAGCGTGATGGCCACGCCGCTCCGGTCCCTCGCTTGGGCGGGCTCCTCAGCTTGCTACTGTTCGGGCGCGCCTCTGCCCGTTCCAGTCGGGGCGCTTTGCTCGGCTGCCCGATCCAGTTCGTGGCTAGGCTGCGGTTGATCCCGATCCGCATCCCCCTTCTTTGACTTAAAAAACAGAGGCAACAGAGAGACTTCATCATGTCTTCTTCTGGCTATGTCGCGGTTCCAAGGTGCTCGGTGATCTTCGATGACACCAACTATGCTGAGTTTGCGGGGTTCATGCGTATCCATATGTGCGGTCTTCTTCTATGGGGCGTTCTCTCTGGCGAGGTCCCCTGTCCGCCATGCCCTGTTGCTCCTGTGGCTCCTACCCCACCGGTGCCGCCGGTTCTTGCCGCTGATGCTTCTCAGGCTGATCGAGATGCAGCCAAGGCGCTCGATGATGATGCGGTTGATGCTTATGATCAACAGGTATCCGCCTATTCCAGATGCTCTTTCTGTCTACCGGGATGATCTGTCTGCCTACACTCAGTGGTGCAATGATGATGACTGTGTTGCTGCTTTTCTCACTGCGAGTGTGCTCCCTCAGTTTGCTTCGAAGTTCATGGGCCTCGGCACAGTTGCAGCGATGTGGTCTTATCTCTGTCAGCGCTATTAGCCCTCTGGTGATGCTCTCTACTTATCTGTGTTGCGTCAGGAGCACGCTCTTCAGCAGGGTGACTCATCTGTTGACGAGTTCTACACAAAGAGTTCAGCCATCTGGCGTCAGCTTGACTCTCTTCGGACAATTGTTTGTGGAGCTTGCCGCTGCTATCAGACTATGCGGTCTAACTTGGAGTTTCAGCATGTCCATGAGTTCTTATCTCGCCTCCGCTCCGAGTTTGAACCTCGACGTGCTCACTTGCTTGCCCGTGGTCGTGTTCCTATCTTGGAGGTGCTTGCCGAGCTTCGTGCTGAGGAGACCCGCCTTCACTCTGCGGGGTTGCTGGCGGTTCCGTCTGTGTTGGCTGCCCGGGCTCCTATGTCGTCTACTCGGCTCACCTCTCCACCACTCCTACCTACACCTTCAGGGGGTGGGTCGCCCTCCTTATGCTGAGAAGGGTCGGTTGTGCCGTGACACCTTCTGTGGCTACTGCTCTCAGCCAGGTCACCTAGAGTCTGACTGCCATGAGAAGAAGCGAGGCCAGAGGTGCTCCTCTTCCAGTGGGACTCCTGAATCTTCCTCGACTCCATCACTCACTGACCAGGACATTCTGAGGCTCAAGCGTCTCTTGGCTTCCTTTGGCTCTTCGTCGACTGGTTCCGCTGCTGCTGTGACTGCACCCACCCCTCCATCACCTCCGGCACCTACACCGTCAGGTACATCTTCGTGGGTTTTGGATTCTGGAGCTTCCTTTCACATGTCTTCTGATTCTTCAGCATTGTCTCGACCTCTTGATACTCCTATTAATTTTCTTACCGCCGATGTCGCATCTCTTCATGTTGCTAGTCGTGGCATTCTTTCCACTCCGTCCTTTTATGTTCCTAGTTTTCACATGTTCCTCGCCTTACTATGAATCTTTTTTCCGCTGCCCAACGTACTGATTCTAGTTGTCGTGCCATTCTTGATACCGACTCTTCCTCCAATCAGGATTGTCGCACCAAGGCTTTGGTTGGTGCTGGCCCTGGCACCGTGAGTCAGAGGGCCTTTGGGAGGTTGACTGGCTTTGTGTTCCTTCCGCTGCCACCACTTCTGCCAGCTCTCATGCTCTTACTGCCTCCTCGTCTCTGTCTTTCCAATAGTGGCATCATCATCTTGGTCACATCTATGGCTCTCGCTTGTCATCATTAGTGCGTCAGGGTCTCTTGGGGTCTGTATTTGGAGATGTTTCTTTACCTTGTAATGGTTGTAGACTTGGCAAACAGACCCAGTTACCTTATCCTACCAGTGAGTCGGTATCACAACATCCATTTGACTTAGTTGATTCTGATGTCTGGGTTCCTGCTCCCTTTGATTCGAAAGGTGGTCATCGCTACTATGTTTTGTTTATTGATGATTTCTCTTGCTACACTTGGCTTTACTTCATGAAATCTCGTAGCGAGGTTCTCTCTATATACAAATGATTTGCTGCCATGGTTCACACCCAGTTTTCCACGCCTATTCGTACTTTTCATGCTGACTCCACTGGAGAGTTTATCTACCAGCTGTTGCGTCATTTTCTCGTGGAGCAAGGTACTCTTGCCCAGTTCTCATGTCCTGGTGCTCACTTTCAGAACGGCGTTGCAGAATGTAAGCATCGTCATCTTCTTGAGACGTCTCGTGCGCTGATGATTGTTGCTTCCCTTCCACCTATTTTTGGGCTGAGACTGTTTCTTCATTGTTACGTCTCCAACGTATCTATAATTTTTGATTGCTCCATGCTATATTATCTACTATTTTGGACCATATTGGGCTTTATTTTCCACTTTCATATTACTTTTGGGACTAACCTATTAACCGGAGGCCCAAATGTAATTGCTGTTTTTTTGCCTATTTCAGTGTTTCGAAGAAACGGAATATCAAACGGAGTCTAAACGGAATGAAACCTTCGGGAACGTGATTTTCTCATCTAATATGATCCGGGAGACTTGGAACCCATGTCAAGAAAGAAGGGAGGCGGCCACGAGGGTGGGGGGCGCGCCCACCCCCCTAGGGCGCGCCCCCTGCCTCGTGGGCCCCCTTTGCTCCAGCGACGTACTCCTTCCTCCTATATATACCTACATACCCCCAAACGATCAAATACGGAGCCAAAAACCTAATTCCACCGCCGCAACCTTCTGTACCAACGAGATCCCATCTTGGGGCCTGTTTCGGAGCTCCACCAGAAGGGGAATCCACCACGAAGGGCTTCTACACCATCACCATAGCCCCTCCGATGAAGTGTGAGTAGTTTACCTCAGACCTTCGGGTCCATAGTTAGTAGCTAGATGGCTTCTTCTCTCTTTTTTGATCTCAATACAATGTTCTCCCCTCTCTCATGGAGATCTATTCGATGTAATCATCTTATTGCGGTGTGTTTGTTGAGATCGATGAATTGTGGGTTTATGATCAAGATTATCTATGAACAATATTTGAATCTTCTCTGAATTCTTTTATGTATGATTGGTTATCTTTGCAAGTCTCTTCGAATTATCAGTTTGGTTTGGCCTACTAGATTGGTTTTTCTTGCAATGGGAGAAGTGCTTAGCTTTGGGTTCAATCTTACGATGTCATTTCCAAAGGATGTTAGGGGCAGCAAGGCACATATTGTATTGTTGCCATCGAGGATAACAAGATGGGTTTTTTATCATATTGCATGAATTTATCCCTCTACATCATGTCATCTTGCTTAAGGCGTTACTCTGTTTTCTTGAACTTAATACTCTAGATGCATGCTGGATAGCGGTCGATGAGTGGAGTAATAGTAGTAGATGCAGGTAGGAGTCGGTCTACTTGTCTCAGACGTGATGCCTATATACATAATCATACCTAGATATTCTCATAACTATGCTCAATTCTGTCAATTGCTCAACAGTAATTCGTTCACCCACCGTCAAATACTTATACTCTTGAGAGAAGCCACTAGTGAAATCTATGGCCCCCGGGTCTATCTTTATCATATTAATCTCCCAACACTTTATTATTGCTTTTGCTTTTTTACTTTGCTTTTATTTTACCTTGCATCTTTATATCAAAAATACCAAAAATATTATCTATCATCTCTATCAGATCTCACTCTCGTAAGTGACCGTGAAGGGATTGACAACCCCTAATTGCGTTGGTTGCGAGGAGCTATTTGTTTTGTGTAGGTACGAGGGACTCACGCGTAGCCTCCTACTGGATTGATACCTTGGTTCTCAAAAACTGAGGGAAATACTTACTCTACTCTGCTGCATCACCCTTTCCTCTTCAAGGAATTCCAACGCAGTGCTCAAGAGGTAGCATGCATCCACCTATATCATCAACATTCAGCCATCAACTGCTCTGCAGGGTGGTATTCCTATGGAGTGTCTCACTGGTCGTTCTCCTGATTACTCAGCTCTTCGTATGTTTGGATGTGTGTGCTATGCCCTTCTTGCCCCCGAGAACGCACCAAACTGACTGCTCAGTCGGTTGAGTGTGTTTTCCTTGGCTACAATGATGAGCACAAGGGCTATCGTTGTTGGGATCCCGTTGGTCGTCGCTTGTGCATCTCGTGTGATATGACTTTTGACGAGTCTCGCCCTTACTACCCACGTTCTTCTTCCTCGAGCTTCTCTGTGGATGATATTTCTTTTCTTCTCCTTCCCGATACACCCTGCTATGTGCCTCATGTGTCACCTCTTCCTTTAGCACCTCCCATTCATTCTCATTCACGACAACCGACACCATCTTCCCCATCCTCCTCCTCCACCTCTCCACCATCATCTCCAGTCCATCACCCTCTATCACCGTTTTCTCTCCACTATACTCGCCGTCCTTGCACTGAGGATGCTTCTCCTGACGCGCCTTCCACCTCTGCTGCACCTCCCTTCACGCCTCCTGAGGGCACTACAAAAAAAAGACACATCCGTGACATTTTCGGCCAAACGAAATTTTTTTCTGTCATACATATGACACTTCTATGACGATAATTGTGACAAAACCCGGTATCATCATAGATGTGGTGGGGTCCTAGTTCTATGACAAAAAATCATGACTGAAAATGGGCTTTTCATCCTGGGCGGGCCGGAGACCCAGCTGCATGACATTCTTTGGGCCGTCCATGACAGAAAAAACCGTGGTAGAAGCGAGGGGGAGGAAAATTTCGGGGAGTTCCCGGTTACGGTGGGAGGTCGGGGGCCGAGCGATGCGCGTTTCTCTTGTACACGTACGCGCGTGTGTGCGAGGCATTGGCTCTAACTGAACCCGAGCGAGGCGTTGGGCTCTAACTGAACCCGAGCGATTGCACTGCAGGCTACGCGTTACTGAACCCGAGCGATCAATCGATGGCTGTTAACTGAACCCGATCGAGCGATTCCTTCACTACTGCTGCTAACTGAAGCTCATCGATGCTGCCTCTGGGATGAACAGTGAGCGTTGCGTGGGGGGTTTGGATGAACAGTGAGCGGTGGCGTTGCCTCTGGATGAACAGGACCCCGTGGTGTGGAGGGCTGGATGAATAGTAGACGGTGGAGGTGTGCCCATGGAGGGGTGGTTGAATAGGACCCCGTGGTGTGGAGAGCTGGATGAACAGTAGAAGGTGGAGGGGTGGTTGAATAGTAGCCGGTGGAGTAGCGCGCGGTGGAGGCTGGATGAACAGGAGCCCGTGGAGGCTGGAGGAGGTCGACGGTAGCCCGTGGAGGCTGGAGGAGGTCGACGGTGGAGATGAACAGTATCCCGTGGAGTCCCGTTTTGCACGCCACACCCTCCCGATGAACAGGACCCCCGTTTCGACCGTAGCGCTCCAACACAAGTCCGTTTCATCCGTTTTGCAGTACGCCACACCCCTCCCGATCAACTGGACCTCCGTTTCGACCGTAGGAGGTCCGTTTCCTCCGTTTTGCGGTACGCCACACCACTCCCGATCAACATGACCCCCGTTTCGACCGTAGGAGGTCCATTTCCTCCGTTTTACGGTACGCCACACCCCTCCCGATCAACAGGACCCCGTTCCAAACGTAGGAGGTCCGTTTCCTCCGTTGTGTGGTACGCCAGGCCTCGTTTCCATCGTCTGTTCCGTCCAAGCCCTCCCGATGAACATTACCACGCATTCCGTTCTGACCCAGCCGGTTGGCTCCCACGCGTTCCGTTGCCTACCGATGAACACGACGCATTCCGTTGCCTCCCCATGAACACGACGACGACGCTATTTCTCCGTTCCAACCCAGCCATGTACACGAGCCCTCGCCGTATGTATGCGCAATTAGGCGTTCGAGACCCCGCCCGTATGTACACATACGTGGCTGTATTTTCTTTCTTGCACCTTGGCCGCTGTACGTACGTGTACATGCTACGTGCGCGCCTCTACATCCACCAGTATATATGTATGTACACGTTCGTGACCAGAATGACAATGCTACGTACGCTTCGACCAGGTGGGTCCCGACTGTCAGGCACTTCCTTGCGTGCAAAGATGTAGCTGGTGGATCCCAGCAGTCAGGGGGGCGAATCGTTTTTTTTCGGACGCACTTCCTTGTGTGCAAAGATGTAGCTCGTGGGTCCCAGCAGTTAGGGGGAGAATCATTTTTTTTGTGAAATACGGTGGCCCATCCGATGGGTCCCCGCTGTTAGGTGGAGGAATAATTATTTTGCGCGTAATAAGGAGGAACTTCCTTGTGGCTGCCGTGGACCCAGCTATCAGCCTCTCCACGTACAGTCCACGTCCGATGGAAGTCGTTCCTTGACCACGTTGACCACGCCGGGCCGAGAGCACCAGGGCGGTGGACGATGGCGAGTCCTAGGACGGGGACGACGCGGAGCCGGGGAAGACGCGGCAGTGGATGCACACACGGAGAGGAGTACGAGGGTTCACTGGTTCGGCTGCGCTGCCGTCGCCGTAGAATAACAGGGGGTGTGGGTGAGTGGAGGGATAGCATGGCCAGCGGTGGGAGTAGTAGGGGCGGTGAGGCCTCCGCGGCAGCACATCCGGCCACGGGAGGCAGGAGCAGGCGACACGATCGACGCTGCTTTGGGTGGCTGGAGCAAGAAGACCAGAGGTTGAAGAAGCACGACGGCCGTTGGATGGACATCGTACGGTCACTGCAGCTAGAATCGTTTATATATTGACTAAGTTGACAAAGCCCTTGGTACGTCAACTTAGTAGGCCTGTGTCGACTTTTCGAAATGGTGCGCCCAGATGTCGTGGGAGGAATCATTTTTGGGCGGGTGAAGCTAGAATATCCGAGATTGAAGAAGAAGACGGCATCCGTTGGATGGACATCCAACGACCATCGCTGCTAGAACCGTGTGTGTTGACTATAAGTTGACAATGCCTTGCATACGTGTCAACTCTTTTTTTTAGGGACGTCAACTTAGTAAGGCCAAGTGTGTGGCGAGAGAACTTATAGCCCATTTGAGATTTCTAAGAATGTGTAGCCCGTTTTTGAATTCTAATGGAATTTATTACGACCCATTTACAGTTTGTTAAAAGTACAGCCCATTTCAACCAACCGTTCAAAACAGAATTCAATAAAATTTCCCACATTTTGATGGGATCCGAAATATTTTTATCCCGAAATTTCTAGTCAGATTAAATACAATTTCAATTTAAATTTATATTACGTAAAAATCCAACGAAACATTGCGCTCGCAACAATTAATGAAATTAAAATTTTTTATATCCAAAAATAATATTTTATAAAGTAATCATGTGTTTGGTGCATTTTTTTATAGTTACTGCCAGTTTTTCTAATTACATCCCATTTATTATTTCTTAAAGCCCATTTTTTGTTAAGCCTAATGCATCCCTCCTAGGAAAGATTTGCAGCCCAGCGGGGCGGAGAATAACAACTTGACCTTGCCTGGGTATTCTTAAAAAAAAGTATAGCCGGGCTAGCCATTTTCACCTTGAAAAAATTAATATCTGGGCTCGATATCGCTGGCACAGGCTAGACGGGCCCACAGCCATGATTAATACTGCAGCGATGTTTTCGTTGTTGTTCAGAGGAGAAAAATTAATATCTGGGCTAAACATCGAAAAACTCTACAAAGGTTTCACACCTCAAAAACACAAATACTGCTCGAGCTGCTTGGTCCCAGCTGTCGGCCGCTTCTTGTGCGATTCTCTCGTTTATTGACTACTACATAGGTTGTCAATTGTGTGGGACCGTGATGTCAGAAAACCAGGAGGAAGAAAAATAAATTATAGTTATATATATATATATATATATATATATATATATATATATATATAGTGTTACTATTCATCACCCAGGGTGCAGAATAAGTTATTCTTCACCCGAGATAATTTTACGATCGTTTCATAAATAAATTACGTTTGAAATACAAATAGTTACATTCATATTGATTGTAACATCCCAAAATTCTAAATTTTGGAATGTTATAAACACATAGATAGTTTTGGTTGATTGTTTGATTGATTGACTGAAAGTGAGTGAATTTGAAACTTTTTGAAAGTTGAATTAGAGGGAATAAAAGGACTTTCCCAAACTTTCATTTTTGCTTTTATGCTTTTCGTGAATTCAAATACTCTTCATCACAAAACCCTGGAGAGAAGATGGCATGACTTCTTCCATTTATTTAAATGACAAGGGGTGTTGAAAATATTTGAATTTCATTTGGAAATATTTTCTAATTCATAAACTTCATGCAACTCAATGATTTTCACGAGCGAGGATAAAATGACTTCTTCAAAACATATGAAATATGAGTTGGGAGTTTCAAAGGATCAAATTCGAAGTCCTTTTGGAATTTATTTTTCAATTTGGAGTTATTTGAGTTTTATTCAAATTATTTTTCTCCAAAAATAAAATACATGGAAAATAGGGTAACATGATTCCCTACCTCAGAAAAATGGAGAGAAATAAATTTGAATTCATTTTGTTATTTTTTAAAATGATTTTTGTTGGATTTTATTGGACCAAAAGCACTCTTTGCTTTATTTAAATTTATGTGTATTTTATTTGACTCTAGAATAAAGTTCATCTTGTAAGAAATGTTTTTCTGAAAATTTTGATATATTATATGCCTATATATTATTTTTATTTATTTTGCTTTCTTCTTATTTTGTTTTTCTGGAAAAAAAATGTTTATATATAAAATTAAAAAAATCAGCAGCGCCTTGGGCCGAAGGCCCAAGCTGCCACTTGCCACCGGCCGGCCACCATCGCGCGTGCGCACCAGGGAGCCAGGGAGCACCGCTCCTTTTTCCTAATACTAGTAGGATTTGATCCCGTTCCGTTTATTCCGATTTGTTTCTAAATCTTTTCCCTTTTGTTTCCTAATCCTAGTCTATTTCTTGTCCCCTACCCCAAGCAAAGCCCTCCCCTCCCCAATATAATTACCCAAGCACCCCCTCTCCAACACATCAAACCAACACCTCTCCTCTCCTCTCCAAGAAGAAGAAGCATGAAGACCACCGCCGCCGCCAGTGCCACCGCCAGCGCCTCGACCTCTCCTGAGGTTTATATGATCTCCTCTCCACCGTCCCGTGATCTCTTTTCCTCTAGGATCAACCGCAACATCGGATCCGATCTTCTTCCCCAACTCTGACGACTACTCCGGTGAGATCCACGGAATCCCGTAATTCATTTTTTCAGAAAATAGCAATCTTAGAAAATTCATATCTTTTAGAGTTTTTAGTATTTTTGAGTGATTCCAATTGCTATGTGTCACAAATTTGCTGAAGTTTCTGGTAGTGTCTCTGGATTTCAAATTTGAGTAGTTTAAATGTGAATTTGATAAATTTTGTCAGATTAGTATTTTGGCCATAACTTGAGTTTAAAAATAGGTTTTTAAATAATTCTTTTTGCTCCTGGTCACTTGTGATATTGTTTAGCTGTAGGATTTAGTTTGGTAATTTTGGAGTATTTTAAGTTAGATTTTTAGTAGAAACAGTACTGTTTTGCTTATATAGTTGTTTTAGTTATGTAATTATTGTTTTTAATTATTTTAGTTCATTCCTTTTGTAGATTTTCACTTGTTGTTATATGTTTATGTTTAGCTACCGTAGATAAATTTTTGTAGTTATTTATTAGTGTTTAGCTACTGTTTTTGTAATTGCTTGTTTAGTTCATAGTGATAGTGGATAAAAATAGTTTTATTAGTTTTAAAAGTAATTCTTTTTCCACTTCAAGTTATATTGTTTTTGTTTCTGTTATTTTTGAACACATTAGTTGTTATATTTATTTAGTATAGTTTATTAATGTTTTAATAAATGATTTGCTGTTATAGTTGTCTTAGTGTTTTGCTAGTTGCTATATTTGTTCTAGTATTAACTAGATGGTTATAGTAGTTTTATATTAGTTCTTTTTGTTAGTTATTAAATTAGTAATTTATTTTCTGTTATTTTATTAGATTTATATTTTCTTTGCTGTAGAAAAAATATTAGAGTAATTTAGTGATGTTCATTAAGATTTGTGTGAGTTGGTCACCACTAGTTTTCCTTGAATTTTTCTTTCAAGTTTTTCCTTTGGTTTTCGACTTGGTTTTCTTTGTTGCTTTTATTTTGATTGAGTATTGTTATGATTGATAGAATTGATTGCTAGGATGATTGCTTATATGATTGTCCGTTTAATATAGATTTTCAACGGAGTGACGAATAGTTCTACCAAGTCTTTATTCTGAGAGCGTTTATATCTTCATCAACATACCAGGCAAGTTCACTTTGACCATGCTTTCATACCTATGTTTTTATTGCATTTAGTGGCATCTTTGCAACAACCCTGCAGTAGTGATATTGAATTCTTGTAGTTGAGTGGTATGCATGAGGTAGGAACCCATCACCCTGTTACCAAGCCCGGGACGTTATTTATTTTAATGCTAAGCTATAGTAGACGGGGTTTGGTATGAGTGCACGAGAGTGGTGTGAAGAAGGAGGACTCTACGTCAATGACGACAACTCCATGATGGCATCTGCAAGGACTGCATTTTCAAGGCCTCAAGACTTCAAGACTCGAGACAAGAATTCAATACACACTCTTTGGGTGAAGGACGGTTGTGGGCACCTGGAGAAACCGGTGGTTGGCCGGGATGCATGGAGAAGCGCCATGACATCTTGCGGAAAGCTTCACCCAGACTCAAAGAGACGGAAGAATACTTCATGCCCGGAAGCTTACTCGTGCAACCGCAAGTCACTATGGGCTCGCTTGGTTGACCTTAGTGGTGAATCTGGCTGGGGCGGTGCTAGCAGATGTAGAACTACGGTAGGATTGGATGAGCACCGGACGGTGGTCGAGGAACTCTTCGAAGACCATGTTTGGTCATCTTGTTCTCAAACACCCTGAAGTGCGAGAACGTAAAGAGAGGGATCGAATCTTGCGGGTAAAGTGTACAAACCTCTGCAGAGGGTTAAAACCTAATCGATTAGCCGTGTCCCCGGTTACGGACAATTTGAGCCTCTGGACTTGGATCTATTTCGGATATCTCAACACCGGACTGATAACTTAATTGGGTGCAACTTATGATGATTTGGGCTATGAGACATCGGTTGGCGGAACCATGTCATGATTGAAAACTCCATAGTACAGACTTCATTTATTCCTTTGATGTAGGGAAAATAAATCAGCTTTTACGCAAACAAAACTCAGACACAGAGCCACAAAGCCATATTGCATATAGTATAGTTTTATCATCTGTTTTCTCATGTTGTGATCTTGCCGGTACATTCAATGTACTGACCTACACGGCTGCAACGTATCATGTTGCAGATATTTCCTCGACGAGTAAGAGTACGGTACAGGGTTACGGTCTACACTCAACCTGCCGATGGCGTTGATGGGACTCCACACCCGACTAATTGTTTCCGCTGTGACTTATGAGGTATATATCAGTTTTACGTTAATTATACATGTGATTGCACTTTGATATATACATCGATGTACTTTGTGTGCCAAAGATACCGATCCAGTGGATGGCACAGCAACACAGAGGCTTGACCGTCTGAGGTCGGGTCGCTACATTGATTCCCTACATAAAATTTGGCATAAGAAAACAAAAATATAGCTCATAAGATAAAAAAATGCATTATATATATATGTAACACTATGTTTTACGTTTGTAATTTTACATAACATAAATATTTTTTATGGCCACTATATATTTTCTTACGGTCTATTTTTATGTACAAAATAAGACAAAACTTACAGAACGGAAAATTATGGTGCATTGATGGTAAAATAGAGGGGGGTGAAGAATAACTATTCCTCACCCAGGGTGACGAATAGTCAATCCCTATATATATATATATATATATATATATATATATATATATATATATATATATATAATAAGGAGGCACTTGCGTACGCGAGACTATGGACTTGGTGGGTCCCCATTGTCATCCTCTCCAAGTAAAGTCATCTCCTTGCCTGCTACCAAAGCAATAGCTTCACTTCGGCTTCTTGCAGTGCGATTGTTCGCCTTCAAATGACACAAGTGTCGTCCGACCGTCCATCTGCCGCCCACATTAATGATACGCGGTTGCCGAGGCGGCTACTTCGGCGCCACACGTCCGTCCCTCCGCCAGCCCACCATTGCTATATAAACTGCTGCGCCGGCCATAGCCGCAGTCATCCGCATCCGTTCCCTTTCTCCTGTCCACACCACTACTGCCCACCATGGCTTCCTCGCGCTCCAGCGCTCTTCGCGACGGGCGGACGACGGACCACAAGGAGATGGCAGCCATTGCCGCCGACCGACTGGCCGGCAGCCGGAGGATGACGACGTCCCAATGGAGAACATGGTAGTCGACGATCCGACGCCAACCCCCTCCTCCGCGCCATCCTCGCCGGTGCATTGCACCATGACCATCGGCGAGGCCCGTGCCCAATATATGGATAGGGTGAGGCAGATGCCTGAGGAGCAGTTCCGGGAGGCGCAGGCCGACGCCGCCTACAACCACCATCTCCTCCAGGAGCACCTGCAGACGGAGGAGCAGATCGCCATGGAGCGGGCGGAGCAGGAGGCGCTGCTCGACTCGTACCGCTCCACCCGCAAGGGCCGCCTCGAGCGCTGGCGGTGGCTGCGGCCGCCTACAAAGAGGCTAGCAAAGAGGGCGATGAAGCGGGCGAGGCGCTGTTTGGCGAGACCGAGGACGAGGCAGAGGACAATGCCTGCTCCGACGAGTCCCCGCTCCACTGGCGTCGACGAGGCCCAGCTCCGCCGAGGCCCCACGGCGCCAACAATGAGGCAGAGGACACCGCTGGCTCCGCTGAGGCCCCGCCCCGCCAACAACGAGGCAGAGGACATCGCCGGCTCAGCCGAGGCCCCACCCTGCCGGCAACGTGGGGGAGGATTTCCACCACTCCGCTGAGGCGCCGCCCGCCGGCAACGAGATAGAGGACATCGCCGGCTCCGTCGAGGCCCCGCCCCACTGCCAGCGAGGCCACGCCACACAGAAAACGAGGAAGAGTAGAACACGGTAGGTCGCCGCCGCTCGGGTCCAAGTAAGGCCACCGCTGATACCCTCCGGTTGAAGCCAAGCTAGGCGGGTTGACCATTGACGGCCGGTTAGCTTCTTGGCGGTGACATGGAGTCGGAGCTGTATTTGGAGAAGAACGGCGCTTCTACTTAGCTGCTGGTGCGATTGGTGGCGACACGTGGGCCCAACATGCCACATGTCGATTATGCAATCGCACCTGCAGTTAAGTCATCAAGCTTCTGTTCGGCTCAGTGGGACACATGTGGGTAGCTTCGGTTAATTAATTATACCTCCAGCGCATCCCTTTTTAGTAGAAGAATGTATGAAACGTAATGAAATCCGTCATGTTTATATGAAATCCGAACATTTATGAATGAATTTATTTCGATTAGTTCAATTCCTGTATCACCGGCATTGGATGAACATGCAAAACAATACGTACTAGCATTATTCCTGTGGTGATCACCACGTTTGCAGCAGTTTCACATGTACTCCCTCCGGTCCTTTCTAGTCTGCATACAAGTTTTGTCTGTAGTCAAAGTATCTCTACTTTGACCAATCTTATACAAAAAAGTATGCACTTTCACAATGTGCGAAGTAAAAAGGAACGGAAGGAGTACAGAGAGTTTGAGCAGCTTTTAGCGTTTCGTACATTGCAATAAAACACACAGCCTGGCAATTCATAGAGAACATTCAAAACAATCGATGATTATGCATCTCGTTGACTCACATGTCGAGGCAATATTTACTTCACAACTAAAGAATAAAGAAAAATTTGATCGACGCTGCTGACAGCAAAGGGCGTCCCATTCGAAAATATCAAACGCATGTCTTACTAAAATCAATGAGCAAAATTTGACAAGATTGTCCCATTCCAAAATATCAAATGCCTACGATTGTGGAATGGGCAGGGTTTGCCATCAGTTCGGACATTGACATGGCACCTCGTGCTAAATAAACCAGCTGTTCTTTTTGTGCAGTTCCACCAAAATCAACCAAATTCGCGCGTAGCTTGTATGACTTCGCCCTTATATGTTGCAACTCCTTGAACTTATCGCACCTCCTTTCTTGTGGTGGAAATGAATGATTCGATGTATTCATGAACATTTTGTGCAGTTCCCATTGAAAACAAGCTGAGCACCCCTGTTTGCACAAATACAAAAAGTGATTAGTATAAAGCAAACTGTACTATGAATTGACAGTTTTAACAGGCACATACATGGTCCATGTAGAGCACACTTTTAGAAAAATGGAACTCACCAGAAAGAATCCTAGAACAACATTGTACTCGCGCATCACAGCAAAAAAATGGAGATTTGTCAGTCCTTCTGGGCTGAAGTTAGTTTGGTCTTGTGGGGAGTAATGTAACCATCCTTCAACTGCTCCATCTTATGAGAAGATAGACAGGGCTTCTTCATCCTGGCATAATCAGAACTAGTCACTTCATGTACTCCATATTCTTCTTCAGAGGAAGATGATCCTGTTGTGCAAAGACAAGAGGACTACTAAATGCTAGCATCCTGTTTGCTCGAAAAAAGGAAAGGAAATATTTAAAACAGCCACGGATGAAGCACTTCTCAAGGACAATACCACTTTTTCATGACATTATCTAAACAGTAGCACAACACCAATAGAGATGACAAAGCTCAATCATTTGGATGAAATCAGTGGGCGAGTACCAACCTTTGTCGAGGCTTATTGTGTAGAGCATACAGATGAAGCACTTCTCCGGAACCATCTGTTGCTATCTACGGTAGTGGCCATGCTTACTATATACTCCTCGATTAGTTTAATGTTTCCAACATCTTCTTGTGCAGTTCTACTAAAATATATGGTACCTTCAAAGAATATCCCTGTTTGCACAAGTAGAGATAATTACATATTACATTAAGAGTGGCATCAAATCAGTGGCAAAACAATTGCTCGTTCCAGCCATAGCAATAAATTAAGATGCAAAACTATATCATTACTTGTGTCATCACAGTTCCCAAAGGTTTGATTACTGACACCGGAGTTGATTTTTGTTTTCTTCCGCTTGTTCTTCCCCTTCATCACTTGGTTCAATAACAGACAAGCTTCGCCTTCAATGTAAGATTTGGCATGTCAATTAGAGAGCACAAGTATAGTACTAAACTTAATTTTTAGATGAAAGTGGCAAAATACAGGCCAGCATTTGTGAAATATCCTTATCTTACCTCAATGGGATATTACGGTGCACATACTGATTGGAAGTCTTGTTTCCATTTGTGCGATTCACTAAAATCAAGCAATATTATCATACAAGTAGCACAACATATGAAAGCACACTGCAGAATCATGTGAAAGAAGGCTAATCTTGACCTCTCATGATGCGGAATTCAAACAACTCACAAGAAGAAGATCTGAACCAAATTCGCCTTAACGGATAGGAAGTAAGATCTCCTCTTGTGCAGTTCCACTAAGATCAATCAATCAAGCAACGTTGTCGGTGTGACATTTTGGTTGAACTGCACAAAACACTCTTAAAACAAAAGTGTTTTGTGCAGTGCAACAAAAGGTCACATGGCAACAAGGTGAAGTAGATAACCCTATTTACACAGAGGTGCAAAGGAAACAATTAGTGGTCAATAATGGTGGATGACACAGAAGCCAACAAAAAGAAGCATCTACCTTATCTAAATGGGAAAGAAAGCAAGGCGGTAGCATTTCTCAAACGGTGGCATTGATTAATATTAACATAGAGATTATATTAACAATAAAATTCATTAAACATGTAATTTGCTTTTAACTGTGGCATTGCATCAATTTTCCAGCGGCATTATTAGAGGGTGTTTTTTATAGGGACATTTTGGTGCAGGGACTAAAAAAACTCCGTGTGAGTCCCATCTAAACCAAACAGGAGGGACTTTTAGGGACTAAAAGTGGGCATTTGGGACTAAAGAAACAAGACCCCGAGGGAGTCTTTTTGGGACTTTTTCCAACAGTTGCCCCTGCCACGCATCGTACCTTGTCTCTATTAGTTCATTACTAGGGGTAACATGGTCTTTTAGCATGTCATTTAATAACCTCTAGTCCATGTTTAGTCCCTAGAACCAAGCAGGTAGGGACTAGGGAGTTTTTAACCAAACAGGGCCTTAGACTAACAACAGCTAACGAGTTGCAGGACGGTGGACGAACCAGCACCATGTGCATCTACCGATGTACTGTGGTCATGCACAGTCTGTTGCAACAAAGAACAAACAACCAAGGAGCATATTTGTGTTGGTCCCAGTTTTGTTATCTTTAGACACCTTTCCCTATGTGAGCGCAGCAAATCTAGTCTGCTCAAACTCTACAGCCTTGTCCCTTCCTTTCCTTTTTGAACTAGTACTTTCGCCCCTTCCTTTCCTCTTTGAACCACGTCCTAGATTTATCCGATACAACTTTCCCCACTACTTTCCCCCATTCCTTTCCTCTTTGAACCACGTCCTAGATTCATGCTATTCAACTTTCCCCTTCATTTCCTCTTTGAACCACGTCCTAGATTCATGCTATATACAACTTTTCCCACTACTTTCCCCCACTCCTTTCCTCTTTGAACCACGTCCTAGATTCATGGTATACATGCAGCTAGAGCAATGCATGTGAAGTAAGTAAATTATACCTTAAGGTTCTTGGGGCGTGGTTCGATTAGGCTGACAGGCAGTGGTGAAGAAGGGGTCGGAGGCCCTCCCGCGCCGCCGCTGGGTGGAAAGTGAACAGCTGCGCCGGTAGTCCCTCGCCGATGGCGATAGCGTTAAGCCTCCTTCCCTTCCCGGCGGACGGATCCTGCCGGCTCTTTGAGCAGCAGTGAGGGGAGAGAGAGGCCAACGAAGTCTTGTTTAGATCTAGAGAGGGCGATAGAGTGTGAAGAGAGCAAGTACAAGCGCTGAGGCACCAGCGGGAGAGGGCGAGAGAGTGTGAAGAGAGCAACTACAAGCGCTGAGGCTCCAGCGTGTATATATATACTGGAGAGAGAGTGTGAAGCGTGCAAACCCTAGAAAACACTTTGATCAGTCAAAGAATCCTCCTGGCACAAATCATTCTCAAGTGTAGTTATCGAACCCAAGACCTCAAGTTTGATGAGTGAACAGGCTAACCAGCTACACAACCCTCCCGTTATGTTCAACGAGAGGGAAATAACCTTTTATACATTCCTGCATTCGTGTGAAAAGCATGCCGTGTTTTTTGTCTGTGTGGGAGTCATTGGGATTTCAATCATAATCGTGTCATGTGGCTTTGGTGGTAAGACTATCCACGGTGGTGCGTAAATAATGCAGCGTTAGTCACCTTACCTCTCTCCATGTAGTACGTCGGGTCCCACCGGTCGGAGGGTGAAACAAACAAATTAATAAGAAAAATTAAAAGCGCCCATTATGTATCTTACCTCACACATCTCGCTCTGCTCGGGAACCTTTGTCCAATTGATCCCTCTGTTCGCTCACGTACTATTTTAAGTGAATCCTTATTATAACATGCACACAAATTTTGGGCACTTGTATTCGACTTAAGTCAGTGTGCCACTGATGACCCACAAGTATAGGGGATCTATCATAGTCCTTTTGATAAGTAAGAGTGTCGAACCCAACGAGGAGCAGAAGGAAATGATAAGCGGTTTTCAGCAAGGTATTCTCTGCAAGTACTGAAATAAGTGGTAACAGATACTTTTTTGATTAGATAATTTGTAACGAGCGACAAGTAACAAAAGTAAATAAAGCGCAGCAAGGTGGCCCAATCCTTTTTGTAGCAAAGGACAAGCCTGGACAAACTCTTATATAAGGAAAAGCGCTCCCGAGGACACATGGGAATATCATCAAGCTAGCTTTCATCACGTTCATATGATTCGCGTTCGGTACTTTGATAATTTGATATGTGGGTGGACCGGTGCTTGGGTGCTGTTCTTACTTGAACAAGCATCCCACTTATGATTAACCTCTATTGCAAGCATCCTCAACTACAACAAAAGTATTAAGGTAAACCTAACCATAGCATGAAACATATGGATCCAAATCATCCCTTACGAAACAGCATAAACTAGGGTTTAAGCTTACGTCACTCTAGCAACCCATCATCTACTTATTACTTCCCAATGCCTTCCTCTAGGCCCAAATAATGGTGAAGTGTTATGTAGTCGACATTCACATAACACCACTAGAGGCTAGACAACATACATCTCATCAAAATATCAAACGAATACCAAATTCACATGACTACTAATAGCAAGACTTCTCCCGTGTCCTCAGGAACGAATGTAACTACTCACAAAGCATATTCATGTTCATAATCAGAGGGATAGTAATATGCATAAAGGATCTGAACATATGATCTTCCACCAAGTAAACCAACTAGCATCAACTACAAGGAGTAATCAACACTACTAGCAACCTATTAGTACCAATCCCGGACTTGGAGACAAGAATTGGATACAAAAGGTGAACTAGTGTTTTGAGAGGAGATGGTGTTGGTGAAGATGTTGATGGAGATTGCCCTCTCCCGATGAGAGGAGCGTTGGTGATGACGATGGCGATGATTTCCCCCTCCCGGAGGGAAGTGTCCCCGGCAGAACAGCTCCGCCAGAGCCCTAGATTGGTTCCGCCAAGGTTCCGCCTCGTGGCGGCGGAGTTTCGTCCCGAAAGGTTGCTTATCAATTTTTCCTCGACGAAAGACCTCATATAGCAGAAGATGGGCATTAGAGAGCCCACAAGGGGCCCACGAGGTAGGGGGGCGCGCCCCCCACCCTCGTGGACAGGTGGGCCCCCTCTGGTGAACTTCTTCCGCTGGATATTTTTTATTATTTCCCAAAATGACTTTCGTGGAGTTTCAGGACTTTTGGAGTTGTGCAGAATAGGTCTCTAATAATTGCCCCTTTTCCAGCCCAGAATTCCAGCTGTCGGCATTCTCCCTCCTTATGTAAACATTGTAAAATAAGAGAAAATAGCCATAAGAATTGTGACATAACGTGTAATAACAGCCCATAATGCGATAAATATCAATATAGAAGCATGATGCAAAATGGATGTATCAGCCACCGTATCTTGTATACTTACTACTCCCTCCGTCTAGGTGTAATAAGTCACGTTAGAAGGTGCAACGGGACCAAGGTGCGTGCGTATGTGTGTGTGTGTATGTTTAACAGCATGTGTGTGTTAGAGAGAGCGACAGATCGACCTACTCCTACAGAGAGATGTTGTGTAGTGTACGATTTTAGCCGTGAGAGTCGATGCATCCTCTCATTTCCGGGCGTGTCCGGTAGGGACATGCGGACAGCTGCCACGCCCGCTCCTGACCAGCCTGGCCCACCCAAAGCCCCTCCATCGCCCGTGCACGCTTCCCGCCCGAAACGATCAGCACCACTCCAAAGAATCGGTGCCGCATTCATGCCCGGGCAGAGCGGACGCGACCTCTCACTGGTGCAAGAGTGATGGTTGCTTCGTCCGTCCAACTTACTGCTAGGTCTATGTGATTTGACGGCTCATTGGTCTTTATTACTAAGGTGGTAGGACTGTTGGATGTCCCACGCTTTCGGCGAAAGGAGGTACTACTACTAGATTAAAATTTTCTCCATTCTTACAGCGGAGGCGTGCAAGAGCAGTGAAAACACGCAGGCTCAGTGATTACATGGCCCACCTCATACTATCACCGTGCGACACCTACCTCTTTACATAGTACTCCCTCCGTTCCTAAATATTACTAGATGAGTCCCCGCGCGTTGCCGTGGAATAGCGGTATATCTCTCTGCGCAAAATTATTGATTTCATAGAACTAAAAAAAAACTCTATAACTGCATGACAAATGTGGTAGCCAAACTAAATAAACTCCCATCATCATTTAGATCATCCTACGTAAGGAAAAAAGATCAGCCAACTCCTACTGCATAATGGGATTATATTTTTCTTTTTGACATGTTAATGGGACTTAAAAGCTCACTTACATGCATGCTACGGTGCATGCTTGCATGCGAACATGTTGATGGGATTTAGAACCCACTCACATGCATGTGCCATGGTATTTCTGCATGCTTGCATGTGGCTTGGTGTTGAGCCTCTCAACGTCTAGATTAGAGCGGCTATTATGGACTGATTTACTTCATCTAACGGCTACATCAATTTTGATGATGTGGCTCAAGGAGAGGATAGAGAATTCCTAGTAGTGGGGCTAGCTATTACTAGTAGATAAGTCTTTGTAGAGATTCCACTACATACGGAACAAAATGAATGAATCTACACTTAAAATGCATCTATATACATCCGCATGTGGTTCATGGTGAAATCTCTACAAAGACTTATATTTAGGAGCGGAGGAAGTACTATTATAGTACGTCTCGTAATTTATCAATGAGATAAATTTGTACAATGCTATGAAGCTTCCAGCTTACATTACATGTATCTTGCGTCCAAGGTTGCTCGTTGCAACATTTCATCAAATACAAAGGAGACTAACATGCATGCTATTGCATCTCAATGATTGATGAGATCATAGCAAATATGTATTCCTCCGTTCAAAAATAATTGTCTCAACTTTGTGCAAACTTTAGTACAAAGTTGTACTACTACTAAAGTTGACACTTATTTTGGAACAGAGGCAGCTAAAGAAAAAAACGATCCATGCAGTCCCTAGCCCTTGAACCGTGAACCTTGACCAGGCTTCAATTTGCTGGCTACGTTCGAGCTTCCTAATAAATGAAGTTTGCAACCTTTTGACCATCGGATCATTTTGTGCAGTTTCACCAAAATCGAGATGAGCATCCCTATGGAAAAGAAATTGAAGAAGCGTGATTAGAATAATATTACTGGGACTAGTTGATGAGACATAAACTCATCACAAATACAGTACGTAGAAGCCAGTAGAGGTATGTGCGGGGCAAAGAAGTACAGAAATATCCACAGGCAGTGATTTGGGCAGCTGGAGCAGTGGTGCAAGCCGGCTGTAAAGGGAGTTGTACCTGAGGGACGTAGCTCAACCTTGAGGAGGGCGGCGGGAGGCGGCAACTGCCCACGTCGCGGCAGTGAGCAAGGGACGAAGGCAACCTGTCACATCCCACTTAGACCATGCATTAGTGTGTGCATCATGTTTAAATTTCATTTGAATTTGAAATGGGGAAGACAGGAAACCCCCAGAACCCCTCTTAATTCAACTAGGGTTTACTAAAAATTATTTCAATGAACCTGAAATGCCCTTCAAAATGTTGATCATTTTGCTTTGGTTCAAAGCCTCCGCCAAAAGTGGTGCACCATTTTCTAGGTCATCCAAAGGTCTTTGAATTAAATCATAAGTATTTGAGTTTGAGCATTTCAAATTATATAAAATATTTCAAATGCCCAAATATTGCCAAACTAAAATGTTTCATGTTGGAAATATTCCAACAATGGACCAGAGCAGTTTGGTGATTTTTGAAACTGTTTTGGTATTTTAAAAACTCCACAAAGTTACAGAAAAATAGAAAAAGAAAACAGGAAGGAAACACTTACTGGCGCCACCTACTCCGGCCCACTTTCTTTGGCCCAGCCCTGGCAAGGCCAGCGAGCTGCTTTGCTCGGCCAGGAAGGCAGCCAGGTGCTCGACGGCGAGCACCGCATGGGTGCCATGCACCTGGTCGCCGCCTCGCCGCTCCCCTCGCCCAGCTGCGACGTCGACCGTCCTCTCTCTCTCCCCCGAACCCCCTGGACACCTCCTCTCCTCCCCGGCTTCTCTCTCTCGCGCTCCCCCGCCATGGCCGACGCCACCGCCGCCAAGACCATCGCCAGAGACGTGCTCCCGCCATCCGTGCTCCTCCTCACCGTGTCCAGGAGCTCCGCCGCCCTCATCTTAAATCGAGCTAGCTGAGCCCCGCGTGCTCGAGTAGCCCGAGCCGACCGCACCGACCTCGCCCGAGTCCACCGTCGCCGGAGATCCCATTCAACGCCGTCGCCGCTCCGGTCCGTCCCCGACCGCACCGAGTGCTCCTCTGAGTTGCCCGTGAGTCTAGCTACCTTCCCCTACCTTTCTCTCTCGCTCTCGAGCTGTGTAGCGACTACACGAGGATCAACCGCACCCGCCGCCGCGGAGCTCGTCGCCGACGTGCTCCCGGTCACCCTCCGGCCACCTCTTGGTGTCCATCACACTCACCACGTCACATAGGGCCTGGCTATGCATTCCCCGCACCTCACCGACCCCTCTAGCCTCGAGTTCGCCTTCGGCCGAACTCCGGCGGCCGCCTAGGTCGTCGGCGCCGATTCCGGCCGCCCGACCCCAACCCACTCCACCAAGAATGCGGCTCAACCCCAGCTACCCATAGCCACCCTCGCGGCTCGTTTGGTCGCCGGAATGGCCAAACGCACTTCCGCTGCGTCGGGCTTCGCCCGGCTAGACGCCCGGTGCAGCCGACGTGGACTTTGACCACGGTGGGCCTGGTTGACTCTAATGAGTCAATGACGGTGGGGGCCCACCGCTAACTAAATAGGTTTAGTTTTAATTAAACTTTAACTAAACTAATTACCACGACACCCTGGACCCACGGTCAGGTTTGACCTGGACGTCGCCGTTGACCACTGACGTCATGTCGACGATGGTCGACGCAATAAATCAATTCTGGATTTATTCTAATATAGGAAATTCCGAATATAGTTCAAACTTCAAATATTCATAACTTTTAATCTGTAACTCCAAATGCAAAGATCTATATATGAAAAATGATCAGAAAAATCCATTCTATCCATTGGTACAGGTTTCATGCATGATAAAACAAGTTAACCTTGCTGTTTAAGCAGAATAAGATATTACACCTTTAGGGTTATTTCAAATGAGCTAGCATTTGGATCTTTGATTCAAATGAGTTCATCCCTTTTTGTTTCAGCTTGCATTAGGCCAATACACATCCATATTGCCATGTCATAGCATGCATCATATTGTTGCATATTGCCATGTGTGTTTATTTTTGGTATGTCTTTCGTGTTAGGTTCTGCCTCCGAGGATAATCCCGACTATCCGTCTGAAGGGCAGTATCCTACCACCACTCCATCAGGCAAGCAACCCATTGATCATTCCGATACAAACCCATGTTCTCGCTTACGCTCTTGTTTTCTTGCATTAAGACAACGCGATTCAAACTGTTGTGTGCTGCGGTAGTTGAACCCACTTCCTTTGCATGACCTGTCATTGCCACAGTAACTAGATGAAACCCACTAGTATGTGTAGGAGTTGATTGATCCATGTTTGTGTTTCCTACCATACTATGCTTGCTATGCTTAGAGGTGTGTCAGGTCTGGCTCATCGGGATGATGAACTGGAGTGAAAGGTTGTGTCGGGTTCGAGAGTGAAAGTGTTGAACACGTTTTGGTAAAGGTATCGATGAGAGGCCATGTAGGAGTACATGGTGGGTTGTTTCATTGAAGCCGTCCCTAAGAACCGAGATCTGTGTTTGTGATCCATGAAACAGTTACTACCACGCATTGGGCCCGAAACCAATGGACCCTCTCGGCTTCTTAACCACTCTTGTCCTCAGTCCGGGAGTTGCAAGTAGTTTCTGGTGTTTGTAGCATCTTGGGGAGCACGCAACGCCGACCGTAGGGGTGGGTTGTGTTGCGGTAGGCAACGTGTTGATGTACCGATTCGCCTGTTTGGTGTCTCGGGAACCTGTACACATCATTCGGGGCCGTATGGGAAACCTCGGCGGACTCCTGCGGATGGAACCTGAATAGGCGATAAACCTGGACTTGGGACTTGTGTGTTTAGGTAGGCTGTGGCCGACACCCAGTTTGGGATTCCGCTTGATGGTTGCAGTGTACATGTCGTGTAAACGGCGGTTAGTGGTGAGAGCGTGTGTGAAGAAGTACACCCCTGCTGGGTTAATATGATCTATTAGATTAGCCGTGTCCACGGTGTAGGACTTCTGGGTTACCTATATCGGTTCATAGACAAGTAAATGGATACTATTAAAAGCCTCAAGATAAGTGTGAGTATCGCGGATGGCCCTCTCGTGGGATGACGAGAGAGGATCCACGGTGGAGTATTGTGATGGTGATTAGTGGACTCGTGAGCGACAAATGCTTTTCAAGTGGTGTCACGTAGGATAGCTTAGCCAAGAGTCAAAGCTGGCTTGCTGCAATTAACTCCACCACCTTCTTGAGAATGTGCATGTATGATAGGATTACGTGGTAAGACTTCTTTGAGTACCTCCGTACTCATGTTTGCTTAATTAATGTTTTTCAGACGACAACACTGCCCCTTCCGATGGGTTCTATGTAGACCTTGACATCGACGAGTGAACTAGCCACCCAGGTGGTAATCCAAGGCTTGTGAAGGGCCACTGTAGATAGAAAGGCTTCAACAAGCTTTCTTTCTTTTTAAAGCATGTACTCAGACTAGTTTGCTTCCGCATGTGCTTGTATGTTGTATGACTTGAGTGTTGGGTCATGTGACCCCTACCTGTATGGATATGTTATGTATGGCTCCCCGGAGCCTTCTAAATAAAGTACTTTGAGTTGTAGAGTTTTGTTGTGATGCCTTGTTGTATTTACTCATATTGGGCATATTTCGTGTATGATTGAAATGCTTGGTATGAGTGGGATCCGACAAACTAGTTGTTTATCCTTGGCAGCCTCTCATATGGGGAAATGTAGTCTCGTGCTTCCGAGCGATAGTAGTCCGCTACAGCCCGGTTCACCAGAGTCCTGCTAGCCCAGCACTACTGCTTGGACACTTGACTGGCCGGCATGTGTTCCACATTGTTCCTATGTCTGTCCCTTCGAGGAAATGTCGCGCGGTGTTATTCGGAGTCCTGCCTAGCCTGCTATAGCCCGGTTCACCGGAGTCCTGTTAGCCCAGTGCTACAGCCCGAATTTATACGTTGATGACCGACATGCTCGATGTGATTCATGTATGCCTGTCCCCATAGGTTAGCGCCGCTTTGGGTTCACGACTAGCCATGTCGGCCAGGGTTCTTTATCATATGGATGCTAGCGACACTGTCATATACGTGAGCGAAAAGACGCAAACGGTCTCGGGCCATGGTAAGGCGACACCCGTGGGAATACCGTGCGTGAGGCCGCAAAGTGATATGAGGTGTTACCGGCTAGGTCGATGTGATTTGGAATCGGGGTCCTGACAGTGTTGGCATCAGAGCAGGGCTGCCTGTAGGTTCGCTAAGCCAAACTGGTCGATGTTGAGTCTAGAAATGCTTTAGTTATATGTAGGGGAATTGATTGTGGAAGGGAACGTAAGGCTCTTTTTACTCCTTTACCTTATGCCCTCTGATCTGAGTCATCCTCTTCTCATTCTACGTGGGTATAGGACTAGGCTCTCTTCTCTCTATCAGGTTCACGTGTTACTAATCCATAGTAACTTATAGGATTGTTGGTTACATCCTAAGTTCAGTTTCTATTATTTTGGTATGCTATCAGTTGAACCAGAACCTTGATATGATGTTGTTGTGTGGCTTTGCAATCTGTTTATGAATGTCTCAAATATGTTTTTTGAGCATTTACAGATGTTATGCTGCCCGATTTTTCCTAGAAATTCTAATGTCTTTGCATTGTGGCTGTGCTTTCAGATGGCCACCGTCCCCGTAACCAAGTGGTTCGTCGACCCGTGCATTGATGTGTGTGGTCACACGGCAATGTTGGTTCGGTGATGGTCGAGATTGGTTACCGATGGTATCCTAAATATACCGTCGAGGAACAGTTTAGGGATTTTAATCAAAGCCAATATCTGTGCACGGTCAGGATTTATCCATCTTATCCCGGAGCCACTGAACCGCTCCACTGTTCTTATGGTCTTGGGATCACTATTGGGATGTCCGTGCAAGATGCAGCCTATTCAATGATGACTATTATTCGAGCGAACTCGCCTTTGCTGTGCAACACCGATTTCCGCTATATGCCAAAGCATCCCTCCTCGGGGCGCATGGTTACCTTCAGGGTATGTACAGCGATGCATTCCATGAGAACTCACTTCTTCGCACCACCACGGAGATGCTGGAAGACAAGGACCGTGAAAACCGGGCCTTGCGTATGGAGCTCTTTAACGCCCGTGCTGATCACTGGGCTACTCTGACTCGGTTTGCACCTGCCGTGCAAGCCGGATACATGGACATGAGGGACTTGTACCCAGTGCGGGCTGGTCTGCCAGACTTTATGGAGTGGCGTGAGGTAGGAGGCATCACTCCTCCTCGTGGGCCTCGTCTGCCGCCGTTTGTTGGACCACGTCCACGTCCGAGCCCTTGGTCCGCAAGCTCCACAGGATCGCCTGCTTCCGGATGATCATGTTCCACTTCGAGCTTGGGTGGTGACTTCTATGAGGACTACTACGGAGCTGTCTCGAGTAGTAGTAGTATCCCTAGTATTGTAATAGTTGTATTTCCGCCGTCTTTGCGTGACTTGTGGAATATGACTTAGTGTGTATCATTCCGGAAGTGTAGAAAAATAATGTATAGGAGTTGGAATGCTTCCGACGAGATGTAACGCCTTTCACTATAGTTGTACTCCGTCGGGCTTGTACTAAACTATGTATGGTGTGTATGACCGTTGGTATATATATGGCAGTTTTATATTACCATGTCATACTGATGAACATCTCTGCGTTCCGTGTTATCCATTACATTCCGCACTTTCTTGCTAAATTCTGCCATCCTGGTTTAAACCATTGTTTTGTTTCCTAGGATGGTCAACACCATAACAATCCTGCCGCCCGGCAGGCGAAGCCAGCAGCCTTTGAAATGCAAATCTGCCTCAACCGCCATCTTTGGCCGAGGTTATCTTTGGAAGCGGAACGCAATAAGCGTGAGACCAATCGCCCTCTGGAGCGGATTGAGCAAAACACCGCACGCCAGCCAAGAAATGATTCGGTGTCACTCAATGACTTCCGTCAAGCTGTATCCACCGAAGTTCAAATATTCCGTTGAGCCTCTCGACGCGGATGATTGGCTTCGCAGCATCAACCACAAGCTGCGTTCTGCTAACGTGGCTGAAGCTGATAAGGTTACGTTTGCCGCTTATCATCTCGAAGGCCCTGCTAGCCTTTGGTGGGAGAATTATGAGGCTATGCGTCCGGTTGGACAAATTACTACTTGGGCTGAATTTAGTGCCGCCTTCCGTGAGCATCACATCCCAGAAGGTCTCATGGATCGTAAAAGGGAGGAATTCTGCAATTTCACCCAAGGTAGGCTGACAGTGGATACTTACAGCCGTGAGTTCGGGAAATTAGCACGTTATGCTCCCGAAGAAGTTTCTACCGATGCCAAGAAGCAGGCAAGGTTCCGCAAGGGACTTAGCCCGAGCTTCGTCGTGATCTCCGTCTGCATGAGTGCACCTCCTTTCCGAAGTTAGTCAATAAGGCTATCAGTTGCGGCCCAGGCGATCTGATTTTGAAGCTTCACGCAAGCATGTCCGTGACTCTGGATCTTCATCCGGCTCTGGATCTCAGAAGCGCCGGGTTTGGATTCCAAATACTGCTCTGCCACCCAGGTTCACCCCGAGGCCATCCTTTGAGGCGCCTCGCCCCAACCAGCAATATGCTCCGCCCAAGACTTATGGAGGCCCCGCTGCTAATGCTGCTCCACGCCCCAATATGATAACTTGCTTCAAGTGTGGAGAGGCGGGCCACTACATCCGTGAGTGTCCCCAGAACAACCCCGGTCAGATCGGAAAATCTGTTGGCCGTGGTAAGCCAGAGGAAAGGTGCTCCATGCTAAACCGGCTGCCCTTTGCCGTGGCCACGTCAACTATGTTTCACCGAGGAAACCTATGAGGATCCCAACGCCGTTCTCGATGCGCTCCTTGTTAATTGTCATCCAGCAACTGTTCTTTTTGATACCGGAGCATCTCATTCATTTATTTCGAGAGCTATGCTCGATTACACAACACCACATTACGTGACATGCACACCTCCATGGAAATTCAGACCTCGGTTCTAGATGGCAAACCTCTAGAATAAGTCATGGGAATGAAATTCTTGTCGACAGATTAGTCTTTCTTGCTTCCCTAATAGCTCTCAAGTCCTTGGACATAAACTTCATCTTGGGTATGGACTGGATGTCAGCCCATTATGCTAAGATTGATTGCTCTACTAGAACTGTTCAACTCACTCATCCTTCGGGCAAGACGGTTAATGTTTTAACCCGAGTGTCCAAGCGCCCGACTTTACTCCTTAAATGCCAATCCCTTCCGGACCTCGAAGATATTCCGGTAGTCCGTGATTTTCCGGATGTCTTTCAGAAGAACTGCTGGTGTTCCACCGACAGCGGGGATGTCGAGTTCGTGATAGATCTTGTTCCCGGAACCGTCCCAATTTCTAGAAGACCTTATAAGATGGCACCCCTAGAACTAGCCGAACTTAAGAAGCAACTTGATGAGTCCTTGCAAAAGGGTTTCATCCGTCCCAGTTCATCTCCATGGGCTTGCCCCGTCCTCTTCATCAAGAAGAAGGATGGTACGGATCGGATGGTTGTGGATTACCGACACATCAATTTGGTCACTATCAAGAACAAGTATCCGCTCCCCAGGATCAACGATCTGTATGATCAGCTCGATGGATCCTCAGTCTTTTCCAAGATGGATTTGAGGTTGGGCTACCATCAAATCAAAATCAAGAACAGGGACATTCCTAAAACGGCCTTTGTTACCCGTTATGGCCAATACGAGTACACCGTCATGTCCTTCGGATTAACCAATGCTCCAGCCACCTTCTCTCGGTTAATGAACTCAATCTTCATGGAGTATTTGGATAAATTCGTCGTGGTATATCTCGATGATATACTCATCTACTCCAGGAATGAAGAAGAACATGCCGAACATCTAAGGCTAGTGTTGATGAAACTTCGAGAGCACCGCCTTTATGCCAAATTCTCTAAGTGTGAATTCTGGTTACCAGAAGTGACCTATCTAGGCCATGTAATCTCTGGCAAGGGCATTGCTGTCAATCCCGAGCGAGTTCAAGCCGTCCTTGACTGGACCCCACATGAATCGGTCAAGCAAGTTTGGAGTTTTCTCGGTTTAGCGAGCTATTGCCGTCGCTTCGTCGAGAATTTCTCTAAAGTTGCTAAACCTCTAACCGAACTCCTCAAGAAAGATAAGAAGTTCGAATGGACGCCACAGTGCGAGTTTAGCTTTCAGGAACTGAAAAGACGCCTGACATCTGTTCCCGTACTTGTTCCACCAGATTTTTCTAAGGACTTTATTATCTATTGCGACGCCTCGCGACAAGGACTAGGTTGCATACTCATGCAAGGTCGTCATGTGATTGCCTACGCTTCTCGACAGTTGCGTCCACATGAGGATAATTATCCCACACACGATCTAGAGCTTGCAGCAGTGGTTCATGCACTCAAAACCTGGCGACATTACCTTCTTGGTAATCGTTGCGAAATTTACACCGATCACCAAAGTCTGAAATATATCTTCACCCAACCGGATTTGAATCTCAGGCAAAGACGTTGGGTCGAGTTGATTACAGATTACGACTTAGGAATATCTTACACCCCAGGCAAAGCCAATGTCATGGCTGACGCACTAAGTCGCAAATCCTATTGTAACAATCTGATGTTACAACAAAGTCAACCATTCCTCCACGAGGAATTTAGTAAGCTTAATCTTCACATTGTTCCTCGAGGATTCCTTTCCACCCTGGTGGCGAAACCTACCCTTACGGATCGGATCATCAAGGCACAGAAGGTAGATCCGGGAATTTCCCATATCAAGAGAAACATCAAGAAAGGAGTCATGGATTGTTTCTCCATTGATGAACAAGGTGTCGTGTTCTTTGGAGACCGTCTAGTGGTTCCCAAGGTGCGTAACTCGAGGCGATTGATCCTTAAGGAAGCTCATGACTCCCTCTCACCATTCATCCGGTAGCACTAAAATGTATCAAGACCTACGCCAGAGGTTTTGGTGGACTAGGATGAAGAGAGAAATCGCTCAATACATTGCTAATTGCGACGTGCGTCCGAGTTAAGGCGAGCATCAACGGCCTCTTTGGTACCCTTCAACCTTTGGAAATTCCTGAATGGAAATGGGATAAAATCGATATGGATTTCATTACCGGGTTTCCCAGGACCAAGAGAGGGAATAATGCTATCTTCGTTGTCGCCGATCGTCTTTCCAAAGTAGCCCACTTCCTACCCGTTCGTGAGAGTATAACCGCTTAGCCAGCTAGCTGATTTGTACATCTCTCGAATAGTGTCTCTTCATGGTGTTCCATTGGAGATTAACTCAGACCATGGAAGTCTCTTCACCTCTCGATTTTGGGAAAGTTTTCAAAATGCTATGGGAACTCGTCTCTCTTTTAGCACCGCATTCCATCCTCAATCAAGTGGTCAAGTAGAACGAGTCAATCAAATCCTAGAGGATATGCTTCGAGCTTCTGTCATCTCTTTCGGCATGAATTGGGAGAAATGCCTTCCATTCGCCGAGTTTGCTTATAACAATAGCTATCAAGCTAGCTTAGGCAAAGCTCCTTTCGAAGTTCTTTATGGACGGAAATGTCGAACGCCTCTTAATCGGGTCGAAACCGGGATGACAACTCTTTGGCCCGGATATGATTCAGGAAAGCGAAGAGCGAGTTCGCGTTGTTCGTGAAAAATTGAAAACAGCCCAATCTCGTCAAAAGAGTCAATATGACCGCAAGCATAAGCCTATGGCTTATGAAATTGGCGAGAAGGCTTACCTTCGGGTTACTCCTTTGAAGGGAACCCATCGATCCGGTATCAAAGGCAAGTTGGCTCCTCGTTACATTGGACTCTTTCGCATTCTTGCCAAACGAGGAGAAGTTGCCTACCAATTGGAACTACCTCCGCATCTTTCTAGAGTCCATGATGTCTTCCACGTTTCCCAACTCAGGCGTTGCTTCTCGGATCCTATCCGTGGAGTGGACCACGAAACGCTTGATCTCCAAGATAACCTCACCTACCGAGAATATCCCGTTCGTATTCTTGATCAAGCCGAGCGTACCACTCGACGTCAGAATATCAAGTTTCTAAAGGTTCAATGGTCAAACCATTCCGAGCAAGAATCAACTTGGGAAAGGGAGGATCGTCTTCGACTTGAGTATCCCACCTTTTTCACAACAGATCCTAAATCTCGGACGAGATTCTTTTGAGTGGGGTGAGTTGTCACATCCCACTTAGACCATGCATTAGTGTGTGCATCCTGTTTAAATTTCATTTGAATTTGAAATGGGGAAGACAAGAAACCCCCAGAACCCCTCTTAATTCAACTAGGGTTTACTAAAAATTATTTCAATGAACCTGAAATGCCCTTCAAAATGTTCATCATTTTTGCTTTGGTTCAAAGCCTCTGCCAAAAAGTGGTGCACCATTTTCTAGGTCATCCAAAGGTCTTTGAATTAAATCATAAGTATTTGAGTTTGAGCATTTCAAATTATATAAAATATTTCAAATGCCCAAATATTGCCAAACTAAAATGTTTCATGTTGGAAATATTCCAACAATGGACCAGGAGCAGTTTGGTGATTTTTGAAACTGTTTTGGTATTTTTAAAAACTCCACAAAGTTACAGAAAGATAGAAAAAGAAAAACAGGAAGGAAACACTTACCTGGCGCCACCTACCCGGCCCACCTGCCGGCCCAGCCCAGCAGCCGGAATGGCAGCTTGGCTCAGACAGCAACTGCTTTCGGCGGCGAGCACCGCATGGGTGCCACGCACTGGTCGAGCGTCGCCGCTCCCCTCGCCCGGCCCGCGGCGTGGACCGTCTCTCTCTCTCCCGAACCCCTGGACACCTCCTCTCCTCCCGGCTTCTCTCAAGCGCTCCCCGCCATGGCCGACGCCACCGCCACCGCACCATCGCCGTAGACGTGCTCCCCGCCGTCCGTGCTCCTCCTCACCGTGTCCAGGAGCTCCGCCGCCCTCATCTTCGTCGAGCTAGCTGAGCCCCGCGTGCTCGAGTAGCCCGAGCCGACCGCACCGACCTCGCCCGAGTCCACCGTCGCCGGAGATCCCCTTCAACGCCTCGCCGCTCCGGTCCGTCCCCGACCGCACCGAGTGCTCCTCTGAGTTGCCCGTGAGTCTAGCTACCTTCCCCTCCCTTTCTCTCTCGCTCTCGAGCTGTGTAGCGACTGCACGAGGATCAACCGCACCCGCCGCCGCGGAGCTCGTCGCCGACGTGCTCCTGGTAACCCTCCGGCCACCTCTTGGTGTCCATCACACTCACCACGTCACATAGGGCCTAGCTATGCATTCCCCGCACCTCACCGACCCCTCTAGCCTCGAGTTCGCCTTCGGCCGAACTCCGGCGGCCGCCTAGGTCGTCGCCGGCGCCGATTCCGGCCGCCCCGACCCCAACCCACTCCACCAAGAGCTGCGGCTCAACCCCAGCTACCCATAGCCACCCTCCGCGGCTCGTTTGGTCGCCGGAATGGCCAAACGCACTTCCGCCGCCGCGTCGGGCTCGCCGGCGGCTAGACGCCGGTGCAGCCGACGTGGACTTTGACCACGGTGGGCCCTGGTTGACTCTGATGAGTCAATGACAGGTGGGGCCCAGCCTTGCTAACTAAATAGGTTTAGTTTTAATTAAACTTTAACTAAACTAATTACCCTGACACCCTGGACCCACAGTCAGGTTTGACCCGGACGTCGCCGTTGACCCTGTCGTCATCTTTGACGCATGGTGATTTAATAAATCAATTACTGGATTTATTCTAATATAGGAAATTCTAGAATATAGTTCAAACTTCAAATATTCATAACTTTTAATCTGTAACTCCAAATGCAAAGATATATATATGAAAAATGATCAGAAAAATCCATTCTATCCATTGGTACAGGTTTCATGCATGATAAAACAAGTTAACCTTGCTGTTTAAGCAGAATAAGATATTACACCTTTAGGGTTATTTCAAATGAGCTAGCATTTGGATCTTTGATTCAAATGAGTTCATCCCTTTTGTTTCAGCTTGCATTAGGCCAATACACATCCATATTGCCATGTCATAGCAGGCATCATATTGTTGCATATTGCCATGTGTGTTTATTTTGGTATGTCTTTCGTGTTAGGTTACGCCTCAGGATAATCCCGACTATCCGTGCGAAGGCGGTATCCTACCACCACTCCATCGTGCAAGCAACCCATTGATCATTCCGATACAAACCCATGTTCTCGCTTACGCTCTTGTTTCTCGCATTAAGACAACGCGATTCAAACTGTTGTGTGCTGCGGTTGTTGAACCCACTTCCTTTGCATGACATGTCATTGCCACAGTAACTAGATGAAACCCACTAGTATGTGTAGGAGTTGATTGAGCCATGTTTGTGTTTCCTACCATACTATGCTTGCTATGCTTAGAGTTGTGTCAGTCCGGCTCATCGGGATGATGAACTGGAGTGAAAGGTTGTGTCGGGTTCGAGAGTGAAAGTGTTGAACACGTTTTGGTAAAGGTATCGATGAGAGGCCATGTAGGAGTACATGGTGGGTTGTTTCATTGAAGCCGTCCCTAAGAACTGAGATCTGTGTTTGTGATCCATGAAACGATTACTACCACGCATTGGGCCCGAAACCAATGGACCCTCTCGGCTTCTTAACCACTCTTGTCCTCGGTCCGGGAGTTGCAAGTAGTTTACGGTGTTTGTAGCATCTTTGGGGAGCCGCACGCATAGCGGACCGTAGGGGTGGGTTGTGTTGCGGTAGGCACCGTGTTGATGTACCGATTCGCCCGTTTGGTGTCTCGGGAACCCTGTACACATCGTTCGGGGCCGTATGGGAAACCTCGGCCGGACTCCCTGCGGATGGAACCCGAATAGGCGATAAACCTGGACTTGGGACTTGTGTGTTTAGGTAGGCTGTGGCCGACACCCACGTTGGGCTTCCGCTTGAAGGTTGCCGAGTACATGTCGTGTAAACGGCGGTTAGTGGTGAGAGCGTGTGTGAAGAAGTACAACCATGCAGTGTTTATATTATATATTCGAATAGCCGTGTCCACGGAGAAGGACTTCTGGGTTACCTATATCAGTTCATAGGCAAGTAAATGGATACTATTAAAAGCCTCAAGATAAGTGTGAGTATCGCGGATGGCCCTCTCGTGGGATGACGAGAGAGGATCCACGGTGGAGTATTGTGATGGTGATTAGTGGACTCGTAATGCGACAAATGCTTTTCAAGTGGTGTCACGTGGGATAGCTTAGCCAAGAGTCAAAGCTGGCTTGTTGCAAATAACTCCACCACCTTCTTGAGAATGTGCATGTATGATAGGATTCTGTGGTAAGACTTGCTGAGTACCTCCGTACTCATGTTTGCTTAATTAATGTTTTTCAGACGACAACACTGCCCCTTTCGATGGGTTCTATGTAGACCTTGACATCGACGAGTGAACTAGCCACCCAGGTGGTAATCCAAGGCTTGTGAAGGGCCACTGTAGATAGAAAGGCTTCAACAAGCTTTCTTTCTTTTTAAAGTCTGTACTCAGACTAGTTTGCTTCCGCATGTGCTTGTATGATGTATGACTTGAGTGTTGGGTCATGTGACCCCTACCTGTATGGATATGTTATGTATGGCTCCCCGGAGCCTTCTAAATAAAGTACTTTGAGTTGTAGAGTTTTGTTGTGATGCCTTGTTGTATTTACTCATATCGGGCATATTGCGTGTATGATTGAAATGCTTGGTATGAGTGGGATCCGACAAACTAGTTGTTTATCCTTGGCAGCCTCTCATATGGGGAAATGTAGTCTCGTGCTTCTGAGCGATAGTAGTCCGCTACAGCCCAGTTCACCGGAGTCCTGCTAGCCCAGCACTACTGCTTGGACACTTGACTGGCCGGCATGTGTTTCACTTCGTTCCTATGTATGTCCCTTCGGAGAAATGTCGCGCGGTGTTATTCGGAGTCCTGCCTAGCCTGCTACAGCCCGGTTCACCGGAGTCCTGTTAGCCCAGTGCTACAACCCGAATCTATACATTGATGACCGACATGCTCGATGTGATTCATGTATGCCTATCCCCATAGGTTAGCGCCGCTTTGGGTTCACGACTAGCCATGTCAGCCCGGATGCTAGCGACACTGTCATATACGTGAGCCAAAAGACGCAAACGGTCCCGGGCCATGGTAAGGCGACACCCGTGGGAATACCGTGCGTGAGGCCGCAAAGTGATATGAGGTGTTACCGGCTAGGTCGATGTGATTTGGAATCGGGGTCCTGACACAACCTCACCGGCTTTGTGAGAGAGAACGGCGGGGACCCCTGATCGGGACATGCCGACAGTGGGTTTTCGCCGTCGGCGACGGCCACCGCATCTACACTAAGCATCCACCCCTTCCCCAAGCGGACGTGATCCGCCGGGATGTCAGAGATGTTGCCACAGTCGTTTTGTGCGAGAGAGTGTGAAGAGAGCAACCCCAACAAGCAACCATGTAGGCTGGCCCGTCCTGACTATGTATATAGTGGAGTGGTTTCCTTTTCTCTAAATATGAACCTATCATATTGCGTACGTGCCACTGAAGGAAAAAAACTTTATTTATAAATGACGCGGCACCTACTACTCGTTAATATGAACAAGGGTGTCCCGATCTTCCGAACGGTTCTGATAACTCTCGATTTGGTGGAAACTTGACACAACTCGATCCGGCTTCCAAACAACACGTTCTGAACCCCGCAATCGCAGCACCACGTCTCCTCTGGTTATCGACCGGCGATGCACGGTCGACCTCGTCAAGAAGGCTAATCCTTTCCTGCGAATCGAAGAACACAAGCAAGAACAAGAAAGAATGCAACCAAATTGCAGATGTAAGATTAATCTCACAAAGTTGGGGTCTCACAAACCGATGAACGGCAAAACTGTTCTTGACAGAATAATCTAAGAAAAACCCGACCCTAACCTAAGCACCGGCGGCTGTAAATATGGTCTAGGGTTAAGCAAGGACCCTCTGGTCACGCCCCTAATTGGGCTCAAAAAGATACATGGCCCAAAGGCCAAAAACGGTGGCGTAGCACCGAGACAGATTCTGGGCGTCTTTTGTTTCGATGATTCCCATTGATTCAGGAGGAATTTGACCATGGGACCAGCGCCATTGGATAGGTTATCTTCTCAGCTATCCGTGCATATATAGAACGTCCAAAACCGAGCCCGTATGCGACCTGGACAACCGTTTTAGTGCAGACTGCTCCTGGACTCCGAAACAGACTCGAAGTCAACTTTGTTTGGGCCTCCACCTTGACTTGGACGCCCTTGCTGATCCTCTCCACCTCCAAGCCCCTCTCCTAGTATTTCCTGGTGCTCTCCATGGTTCCTAATCATAATATAATCATTAGGTAGCAATCTATTCTTAGGAACATATAAAGAAGTGCTTAGGAACGAGCTCACCTCTAAATTCAATTGTCGCGCTCGAGCTCTAGTGATCGGTCCTTGTATTTCTAGTGGAGTTTTGTATGTATCCGAAGGAGTGATGTCCTCATCATCCTCCCCCTCTTGAATTGGAGTCTTCCTCGACTCAAACTCATCCTCTTCTCCCAAATATGGCCTCAAATCTGAAATGTTAAAGGTGGAACTAACCCCAAACTCGGGAGGCAACTCAAGTTTATATGCATTATCATTTATCTTGGCAAGCATTCTGAAAGGACCATCAGCTCTAGGCATCAACTTAGACTTTCTTAAATCTGGAAACCTATCCTTTCTCAAGTGCAACCAAACCAAATCACCCGGTTCTAGTTTAACTTCTTGTCTACCTTTACTACCAGCAATTCTATACTTTTCATTCATTTTTCAATATTGTGCTTTGCTGTCTCATGCATTTTCAAGATAAAATCAGCACGTTCTTTGGCATCATTGTGAATCCTCTCACTTGTAGGTAAAGGCAAGATATCAATAGGAGCACGGGGATTGAAACCATACACTACCTGAAAAGGACTTACCTTGGTAGTAGAATGTGTTGCCCGGTTGTAAGCAAACTCCACATGAGGCAAACATTCTTCCCACATCTTCAAATTTTTCTTCAAAACAGCCCTCAACATGGTGCCCAGAGTGCGACTCACCACCTCAGTTTGCCCATCAGTTTGTGGGTGACAAGTTGTAGAAAACAATAATTTTGTACCCAACTTGTTCCATAGGGTGCGCCAAAAATGACTCAAGAATTTTGCATCACGATCGGAAACAATAGTAGAAGGCATACCATGCAAACGAACAATCTCTTTGAAAAAGAGTTCAGCAATATAAACAGCATCATCACTTTTATGACATGGTATAAAGTGTGCCATCTTAGAAAAACGATCCACCACAACAAAGATACTATCCCTTCCCCTCTTAGTCCTAGGCAATCATAACACAAAATCCATAGAAATATCTGCCCAAGGAATAGAAGGAACATGAAGAGGCATGTATAAACCATGTGGATTCAAGCGAGATTTAGCTTTTTGACATGTGGTGCAGCGAGCCACAAACCTCTCAATATCTCTCCTCATCTTTGGCCAAAAGAAATGTGTGGCCAGAACGTCCTCTGTCTTCTTCGCACCGAAATGACCCATCAATCCTCCTCCATGCGCCTCCTGTAACAACAAAAGACGAACGGAACCAACTGGAATGCATAGACGGTTAGCTCTAAACAAAAACCCATCTTTATGGACAAATTTATTCCATGTACGCCCCTCTCGACATTGCAGCAAAACATATTTAAAGTCAGAATCAAGCGCATACTGTTCTTTTATTGACTCAAGTCCAAAAATCCGACAATCAAGTTGAGACAACAAAGTATATCGTCTAGACAAAGCATCAGCAATCACATTATCCTTCCCTTTCTTGTGTTTGATGATATAAGGGAAAGATTCAATAAATTCAACCCACTTAGCATGCCTACGATTCAAATTATTTTGGGAGCGAAGATACTTAAGCGATTCATGATCAGAATGAATAACAAATTCTTTAGGCCACAAATAATGACTCCATGTCTCTAAAGAACGCACAAGTGCATACAATTCCTTGTCATACGTGGAATAATTCAGAACGGGACCATGCAATTTTTCGCTAAAGTATGCAACGGGTTTACCATCTTGCATCAAAACACCACCAATGCCGACTCCACTAGCATCATATTCTAGCTCAAAAGTCTTACCAAAGTTAGGAAGTTGCAACAATGGTGCGTGCGTAAGCTTGTCCTTCAAGGTGCCAAAGGACTCCTCTTGTGCCTTCCCCCAATGGAACGCCACACCCTTGTTCGTCAACTCATGCAGTGGTGCAGCAATGGTGCTAAAATCCTTGACGAAGCGGCGGTAGAAACCTGCAAGACCAAGAAAACTCCTCACCTGTGTGATAGCTTGGGGTAGCGGCCAGCTTTGGATGGCGTCAATCTTCCTTTCATCCACCTCGATTCCCTGTGGAGTAACAACGTAACCAAGAAAAGAGACTCGGTCCGTGCAAAAAATGCACTTCTCAAGGTTACCAAACAAACATGCATCCCTTAAAGCATTAAAAACAGCACGTAAATGGTCCATATGTTCATCCAAAGACTTGCTGTAAATCAAGATATCATCAAAATAAACCACCACAAATCTATCAATAAAAGCTCTTAAAACCTCATTCATTAAGCGCATGAAAGTGCTAGGTGCATTTGTCAAGCCAAAAGGCATTACCAGCCACTCATACAACCCAAATTTATTTTTGAAAGCTGTTTTCCATTCATCTCCAAGTTTCATTCTAATTTGGTGGTAGCCACTACGCAAGTCAATCTTTGTGAAAATTATAGAACCACACAGCTCATCAAGCATGTCGTCTAACCTAGGAATAGGATGACGATACCGAATAGTAATATTATTGATGGCTCTACAATCAGCACACAGACGCCAAGTGCCATCTTTCTTAGGAACCAAAAGAATAGGAACAGCACAAGGACTAAGGCTTTCACGTACATACCCGCGGTCGAAAAGGTCTTGCACTTGTCGCTGAATTTCCTTGGTCTCCTCGGGGTTGGTTCGATAGGCAGCACGATTTGGCAAAGTAGCACCCGGAATCAAATCAATTTGATGCTCTATCCCTCTCATAGGTGGCAGCCCCGGGGGTATCTCAGTTGGGAAAATGTCCTCAAACTCCTGCAAAATGTTAGTGACAGCAGGAGACAACGAACTAGCAATATCATCAAGCGAAAACAAAGCTCGTTTGCATATCAAAGCATAGCAAATATCATCATCAGAAATTTCAGCAAGGTCACATTTTGTAGCAAGCATAATACCACCCTTCAATTTAATTCCCTCGGCCTTAGAAATAGGTGTAGGCTTATCTTTTTTAGGTGGAAAACAGAATTAGCAACTTGCTGATTTTCAGATTTAGCATCACTTGAACTAGTAGCTCTCTCTCTATCGCCTTGTACAATTTCAGCAGGGGTCAAAGGTACCAAAGTAATTTTCTGCCCTTTATGCACAAAAGTGTATTTATTACTTCTTCCATGGTGTGTAGCATCATTATCATGTTCCCAAGGCCGACCCAACAAAAGTGAACAAGCTTGCATAGGTACGACATCACAATCAACAGAATCACGCATAGGTACCAATGGAAAAAGGAACTCTACATGTTTGTGTTACCTTAGCTTTTCCAGAGTCATTTAACCACTGAATATGGTATGGATGTGGGTGTGGTCGTGTGGTCAAACAAAGCTTCTTGGCCAGATCAGAACTCACCAAATTGTTTCAGCTTCCTCCATCCATGATAACACGTGCTCGTCGGTTCTTGATAATGAAGAAAATCTGAAACAAATTGTGGCGTTGTAGCTTCTCAGGTTGCTGAATTTGTGTGTTGAGCACACGCTAAACAATAATGTTCATGTAGCTCGAGTATCGGGCGCCCCAAGGACATGACCCTCATCATCGTCGTCGGTGGCGGCATCATCATCATTAGCATCATCCTCCACATCGGAGGTGCTGATATAACCTCCATCTTCGGTTTCCACATATGCCCACTGACTTGGGCAATCCTTCTGCATATGGCCACGTCCTTGGCAGCGGTGGCACTGAATGCTGGAAGTGCGTCCCGTCGAGGCGTGACGAAGCACTATTGCCGGAACCCGCAAAGAATTTTTACCTGAATATGTAGGACGTGCAGAAGGTGGTGTAGGTGTTGTAGTAACACGATCGGCCGAGGCAGTAAGCTTGCTGGTCCGCTGTTAGGGGCACCCGAAAAGAGGATGGCTTAGGCAGCCTCGAAGGAACCGTCGTGTGTGGCGTGTAGGAGGCATGGACGTTGCTCTTGTTCCGCTGCTCACGTCCCTGCAATTCCTTCTCTGCAAGCATAGCAAACTGGAACAACTGGTTGACAGTATGAAATTCTTTATAATCAACAATGTCCTGAACATCACGCCTCAAACCCGAATAAAAACGACAAATAGAATCCTCAAGCCCCTCCACTATACCACAACGCATCAAACCCTTTTGAAGCTCAGCATAGTAATCTTGTACAGATTTTTCTCCTTGTTATAACGCTGCAGTTTGTTATGCAAATCTCTATGATACGAAGGAGGAACAAAACGATCACGCATAGCTACCTTAAGTCGTTCCCATGTATCAGGTAAAGCACCCTGTCCAGCTAGCCGATTCCACCAAATAATAGCAAAGCCCTTAAACTCACTAGTAGCTAGTCGAACTCTATGTTGCTCAAGAATAAGGTGGGAATTAAACTTCTGTTCTAACGTCATCTCCCAATCAAGGTAACCCTCGCATCATAACGACCCGAAAAATTTGGTACTGTTAACTTAATCTTAGCATAAGGATCATCAGGAGCATGATTATTATTACCTTGATGGCTATGTTGATTAACTGTACTACCCATACCTTGAGTGTTACGGCGAAGACGTTGGTGCAATCTTGCTTATCGTGTAGCTGCTTGATCTATGTTCCCATTAGCATCATACACCGTGTCTTCTGGCATTTGTCCACTGTTGTTGCTGCCGGACACGTCCTCGTTGTTGGTTGATAAACGGGTTTCCAACTCGGTAACCTTGTCAGTTAACGTGGATATCCGTTTGTCCAACCGCTCGATGTTGTTGCCGAGGTTGAGTTCAATGAGCGCATCAGTAACAGCCTTCTTGATTGCCTCGTTCATCCCGTCTTGAACCTTCTCTACGGTAGCTTGTAGTTGCTCTTGGCTGACACATTCCTTGAAATCCTTGGGAGTGCTATCGCCGTTTTCGCCGTTACCTGCCATTGTAAACACAAAAAACAGGAACACGCAGTGAAGGTTATCCCTATCAACTACTATGCGATTGCAGTGGTGCCTCTCAACACAGCAAATGGAAGCGTCTTAACAAGCTCTTACAAGGTTCTTACTAGCAAAGCAAAGGATACCTGGAAGGCGTAATCCGGCGATTGCGAGGGTCAAAAACATGTGCCTGTTCAGAAGGTTGTATGTGGAGCTTGAAAGGCACTATATGTGAGTGGAACACAATTCAAAAAAGATAGTAATGCTGAATAAATGTCCAAAAAGCTTGTACTAGTTGCTGGTCTACTCGTGTTCTAAACCAAGTGTGATATGGATGACAAGGTAGAAAACAAGTATGAGGCAAAGACAACAACGGACATGAACAAAGGTAAGGACGGTAGCTCAACACAACCCTCAATGCGTAATAATTCTTGCTCCTGCACTTTTTCGATTTTTTGCACAAGCAGCAGGTGAAGGTTCAACTCAATATGATAGACACTGCGGCCTGCAGAAAATCAGAACCGTGCTGTACAATTCGTGCTGAAACTATATCGCGCGAACAATCGGTTTTCTTAGCAGAATTTTGCCAATCAAAATTCACCAACCCGGCGAATCGGAATACCAACAGATGTGACCTTTTCTCTCCTTTTTTTGCTTTTTTTTCTCTCAACTTTTTTTTTTATTTTTCACAATTCACTCTTTGCTCCGAGTCCGTAGGCAAAAGGTATGGCTGTTTCAAGGGGAGCGCTCCGAGGTATGTTTTGGTGGCGGCCGAATTAAAATCGATGGTTGGAAAAACGGGGGTATGGTGGCAGCGGATTGTGGACTGAACTTATGTTGGTGTGTGGTGATCAAGGATGTGTATGTGATGGAAGTAGAACATGGTGCTTAGACTAGAACACGAACTAAACCAGCAACAAAAACAATACTAGGACACAAACTCAACACTACAAACTCTGAAAAGGAATTATGCAAAAGGCTGAACGTGGTTCTGGGACGGGGAAGAAATATAGCTAATTTGTTTTTGGCTTTTTTTGTGGACGATAGGAGAAAGGCGAAATCAAACAAATCAGGGTAAGGGCGAACCTGACGGTAACACCTGAGTCTCTGATTATCACTTAATATGAACAAGGGTGTCCCAATCTTCCGAAAGGTTCTGATAACTCTCGATTTGGTGGAAACTTGACACAACTCGATCCGGCTTCCGAACAACATGTTCTGAACCCCGCAATCGCAGCACCACGTCTCCTCTGGTTATCGACCGGCGATGCACGGTCGACCTCGCCAAGAAGGCTAATCCTTGCCTGCGAATCGAAGAACACAAGCAAGAACAAGAAAGAATGCAACCAAATTGCAGATGTAAGATTAATCTCACGAAGTTGGGGTCTCACAAACCGATGAACGGAAAAACTGTTCTTGACAGAATAATCTAAGCAAAACCCGACCCTAACCTAAGCACCGGCGGCTGTAAATATGGTCTAGGGTTAAGCAAGGACCCTCTAGTCACGCCCCTAATTGGGCTCAAAAAGATACATGGCCCAAAGGCCAAAAACGGTGGCGTAGCACCGAGACAGATTCTGGGCGTCTTTTGTTTCGATGATTCCAGTTGATTCAGGAGGAATTTGACCATGGGACCAGCGCCATTGGATAGGTTATCTTCTCAGCTATCTGTGCATATATAGAACGTCTAAAACTGAGCCCGTATGCGACCTGGACAACCGTTTTAGTGCAGACTGCTCCTGGACTCCGAAACAGACTCGAAGTCAACTTTGTTTGGGCCTCCACCTTGACTTGGACGCCCTTGCTGATCCTCTCCACCTCCAAGCCCCTCTCCTATATCTCCTGGTACTCTCCATGGTTCCTAATCATAATATAATCATTAGGTAGCAATCTATTCTCAGGAACATATAAAGAAGTGCTTAGGAACGAGCTCACCTCTAAATTCAATTGTCGCGCTCGAGCTCTAGTGATCGGTCCTTGTATTTCCAGTGGAGTTTTGTATGTATCCGAAGGAGTGATGTCCTCATTACTCGTTCTCCTATAACCTTGCGCTTGGCATCTCCAAAATATTAACCTTGCGATTGGCTCTTCGCCTCTTCGGGAAGTCGAGCAATAATGGTAGTGCAGTATATATCGTTCTGGCTATATGAGACCGAATGAATTGCTGCACGTCCACCACGTGGGCGAGGTTCGAGGGGCGAGGGAGAGTGCTACATACGGAGCAAAATGAGTGAATCTACACTATAAAATACGTCTATATACATCAGTGTTTGGAGTATGTACTAGTAGTTCATATTGAAATCTACTAAAGGACATATATATTCCAAATAATATGATATAATCTCTATAACCAAGGTAGTAGGGACGAGGAGTAAACGGAGGGAGTAGTAAATTTTTCTCCTCGTCCTGCGAGCCACCGCGCGCATGGGCGAGGGAGCGGGCGTAAGGCGGAGCAAGCTTCACCTGATCCTGCGAGCCATCGCGCCCGTGGACGGGGAAGACGGTGTACTAAGCAAGCTTCTCCTCGTTCTGCGAGTTGACGGGACACATCAAAAGTACTCCAGTGTATAGAGCCTTGCCTCTAAGGTAGGCCCCACATGGTTTGCCTATTTTTTAGCATAACACGTCAAGTCGCATGCAATTTGTTTGTTCACCCGTGGTAGACGATCCTCCCTCCACCAAGTGGGCAACCAGTACACGTGCCAAATTACCATGTGGGCTGCCTTTTTCGTACAGAAATGGGCTCCATCGTGTACCCGCGCGGGTGTGGTTGGGAAAGAGACGGGAGTACATGCGCCGTGCATGCACCTCCTCTCTTCGTGCATGTCCCCCACCTACGTGGGTGTGTGTGAGAGATACAAACCGCGTTCGTGAGTGCTTTTTGTTTTGGGGTGGGGGTGGGGTGGGGGGTTGATTTCATGAATTATTTGTGGGAATATGTGTCGATGACATCTCGAACAAAATTTTGCATGCAATGTGTGTGAAATGGAGGCCTGTCCATCTCATACATAGAGGGTCGGGCAATCCACGAGAAGAGAGGGAGGGGTCATAGCTATCGATAGATTCGAAGAGAGGATCAAGTGGGTGGGTGCGAGATCGATGAAGAGAGCCAACGAAATTGTGTGTGTGTGCAAGTCAAAGATATAGGGTGACTGGCCTACCGGAACGTTAGAGGGCACATGTCAAGTTTGTGTGTGGCGGGGAGACATGACTAGAGCGCCGATGTATCGGTGTGTGTGTGGGGGGGTGGGGAGGGGTAGGCAGAGGCCTAACTATAGAGGTAGAACGACTTCGTATATGTGTTGAGAAGGAGAGACCCAGCTATGTCTTGAGGGAGATCGGTCAACATCCATACATAATCGAAGGACGGAAATATGATGGGACAGAGAGAGAGGAGAGAGAGAGGGAGGGAGAGGGAGGGAGAGGGGTAGAGTGATGGATGGGTGATGGAGTTGCTTCTCGAAGATGGTGGGAGAGGCCTACTAGACAAACTGAGGGTGGAACTGCAATGTTATCAATAAGAGAGGAGATGTGTTTCTGTGTGTGCCTGTGCGTGATAGATCTGTAGGACGCATCCATGGATGATGAAGGGAAACCATGTGTTTGGTAAGCAAACCTAACTAGATCGGTAGATCAATTGTTGTTTGTCGGAGGAAGGGAGAGACACAACTAATGAGGTAGATCGATTGACGTGTGGGTGAAAACGAGTTATAAGGACCTAGCTAGCTATATGTATAGCGAGGGATCGGTCGGTGTATGTCCATTTGTTAGAGGCAAATAAGGCCCAACGAGACGGATAGACAGAGAGAATGGAGCTAGGAGGTGGTGCGAGAGGCCCAACTACTAGCTAGATAGGGGGAGGAGCGTGCGGTTGTGAGATCGATGACAAGAGGCGAGAGTTTACACGTGTCTCGACCGTATGAGAGACACGAGGCAAGGACACATAAAGGAGGAGATTGAAGGTGTGTGTGTGTATGTTGTAGGCAGGCATCATTTGGAGAGGTTTATCGATCGGTGTGTGTCGGAAAGGAGTTGTGGAGACTACGGGAGAACGACCTAAAGAAAAAAATGAATGTGCCCAAAGTGGATAGAATGCCGAGGGAGGGGAGGCGAGGAGGGCGTGTGCATGCACGAGAGAAAGTTAGTGGTAGCTACAAAGGTTAGAGGATTGTGTGGGTGTAAGAGACTAACAAACATCATAATTTGATATGAAAGCGGATTCATATATTTGAATAGGAGATCATAGTGTTTTAAACATTGCATGCATGAATATAGCGGTGATACACGTGATGTGCACATGTTATACCATAATGTGATAATGCATGGCGTTTGCAACTCACAGCTAAATGCCGAACAATCTAAACCATACTATACATCAAACAATCTCACATTTTATTTGAATTTGTGATAATGTGTGGCGTTTGCACCTTACAACTAAATATCGAACAATCTAAACAATACTATATATCGAACATTCTCACATTTTATTTGAATTTGTGGTAATGTGTGGTGTTTGCAACTCACATCTAAATACTTGTAGGCGTGAGGCGGGCACCATACATAATGTGATAAACACATTATACATATGAGACATGGTTTAGATTATGAAGATCTAGCTAGAGCTAGAAATGTAATGTGATTTGAAATCAAAATAAAGTGGATTCAAAAAATCTAGTTCGAGTTCATATAGTACACATAGTTCATATGTAGCTCGAGACAAATCATGTGGTGTGCTGTGAAGATAATACACAAACAATGGTTTAACTTGACAATAATGATGATTGTAGATCTTATTAAAATAGAGAAACGAATTCAAATGCTTTGACTTCACAACAATCATTACTGTAGATCTTATTCAAATGGAGAAACGAATTCAAATTTAGTTCATATTGAAGCGGTAGTATATACGTTTGGAATGCACTAAAACATTCATTTGAGTAGTAGGTTGCATGCATTATACACGTAGCGAAATATTTTAAGTGAACATAACATGAATTCAAAGTTTTGAATGACATTTGTAGTGCGAATTGATTTGGTACAGTACACGTTAGGCTTGTCCGGAAATTTCAACCCACACCTTGTTAGCCCGAAATATTTAAGATATATCTTTGTCTCGCTGTGCTCCGACAACTCCCTCCATCTCAACCATGCCATGCTATTCCGAAATTACAACGCGCGCGAAAACTCCCACCTGCTGTGAAATCCCGACACGCAAAATGCCCGTGGTACCCCTGAACCGAAAGAACCGCCTCAAATCGGTGGGGGTACTTTCATAACTTACCCACATTTTGGACAAGCGCGTCTCTAAGCCATGGTTCCCCACTGCCATCCCATCCGCCCACCCATTCGTACACCGAGGCCGCGAAAACCCGCGACGAAACCCCACACCCTGCTCCGTCGGCCACCCAGCCGGAGCCTCTTCCCCGACGACGACGTCCACAGCAACACCTCGACGTCCCTCATCCACCGTACCGGATGAGGATTCGTTGCCGACCTCATCGTCCCGCCGGTTCAGCCACCCCGTCCTCCACCTCCAAGGAGCTGCCCCGACGTTCCCCTCGTCTTTCGCGCCACCTCCATTCCCACACCACCGTCTTCACCTGCACCACCGGAAGAGCATCATCATCACCGTTTCCTCGGATGAAGCTGCGGCCTAATCGGTGCCACCAAAGAGGTTGTACACTAATCGCTGCATTTTCTTCTTGATTCAAAATCACGGTGCTGCCGGCGCTCGGTCCCGAGCTGACACGGCGCGACTCCATCCACGGCGGCGTCGCCGGCCACTTCCTCCATGGTGTCGCTTCCTCGGCGGCGACGTCCACCTCAGTAGGAGCTGCTGCTGCTTTAGCTCTCGCTCGTGTTGCTGCTCTGCTCTTGCTCTCGGTCCCCTACCTGGTCTGCTCTTGCTATTGCTCTTGCTCGCGCTGCTGCTCTCGCTCTTGCTCTTTCTTGCGATGCTGCTCCGATTTAGCTACACTTCAGTCGACTGAATCGACTTTTGGGTCAGTCGATTTTCAGGGGGTGGGGGGCTCGCCGGGGTGAAGGAAGAACCAGCCACAGCGGGGAGGGGGCTCGCCGGAGAGGTACCCCACTATCTATCTTAGGGTTCAGGATGGGGGCGATGGTCACTGGCGGTGGCGGGGCGTTGGCGGGGCGGTGACGTGGGGATCGCCGGAGAAAAAGCTCAGCACGGGGGGGGGGGGCTAGAGGGATGGCCGGGGCGGCGGCGGACCGATGGTCGGTGGTCGGGAGTGTTTTCGGGGTGGGCGGGGCAGCGCAACGCCGGCCGCGGGTGGCGGGGGGCTGCTGTTTGGCCGGTGTTGGCTGGCGGCTCAGGGGGGTGGAGGTTGAAGATGAACCGCATGCCCTTGATTTCGTATCCAACGGCTGCAAAATCGACTGACCAGAGATGAAAAAGTCAGTCGACCGACGTGTAGCCTCACCTTGCTAGTGCGTTCAGTTTCGACAACAAAATTCAGTTTCGACAGTTAAGTTCAGTTTCGACAGTTAAGTTCAGTTTCGACAGTTAAGTTTAGTTTTGACAGTTAAGTTCAGAGATGAGCGGCTGATGTATTTTACATCTAGCACTTTGTGGTTATGTATTTTACGTCATGTATTGGAGATGCTATTAGAATTCCACTCAGGTTAACGTTGTTCGTTGTCTCTCTTGTCCTGCTTCAGCCTCGGCGTCGTACAACTCACCGGAGCTGCTCCAACGACGAAACCCTCCATCACAGTGGAGCAGTACCTTGGGCTCCATCTCCAAACGCCTAAGATCTTCTTCCCCTCCTCCGACAGCAAAGTCAGCCAGAGCATCCTCACCGGCCAACCCAATCACGCTGAGATCGACATGGCTTCGCCAAAGAGGTTGTACACTTGTTGCATCTCTTTTTTACTCTACATGTTATATACATTGTCCATCGAAAGCACACGGATTTGTTCCTTTAGTGTTTCCTTGAAAGAAAAAACGTAGGAATTTTAATTTTCACTTGTCCTCCTTTTCAGATTCCTATTCATGAAGCACAAGACTAAGAGATAGTAGCATAATAGCATTATAACCATACCTTTTCTTGTGGTTTGACTTAATCTCACCATGCTTGTTTGCATCCTGTGATCTCCCAATTGTTCTGAATCGAACACCCAGATTGGCAGAAATCCTGTGTTTTTAAATTCTCTGTTTTGCACGTGCATTCCTATCCTATTCCTGTCTATTTCCTATCCCTACATTGTTGGAATCCTCCAATTCAAACGAGCCCTTACAGAATTACTTCTCTTATAGATAGTTGCCAAAGAAAACCTTGCGTGGTTTGCCCTGGCCTTTCAAGGCGCTTGCCCACCCCAAATTTCACTGCTCCAACGACAGAAGAGTCCAAAGACAAAGAGGATCCAGCCTCCAAACTGTCTTTCGCCGCCTTAGATCTTCTTCCCCGCCGCTGGCAGCCATGAAAACTGCATTACCATCATCAACCGAGAAGATGACCTCGAGGACTACACGGGTCCGCAAGAGAGGTCGCACTCTTTCGTGTCTGCTTACGTTATGCATCGCTTAATATTACATGCTAGTTTATCGTCCTGTTCACCGATTAGACCCTGAGTCAGCTCCAAACTAATGGTCAAACTTGAGTGTTTAAATGGTTGTGGGGTACATATCGGGGCCGCTATCAATAGTATCTATCTACTATCCGGTTAATCTCCGGTGTCTACTATGAGTTTCATGTTGGGTGGGAAACAAACAGTAAAGAAGCCATTATCTGTATTTTTTAACTGAAGCCATTATCTGCCTGCTATTATTGGTTTTGGGTCTATCCAGATTTTGCTACCATCACTCTGGATTTATGCATGCACTCCTTACATAATCTCACTATGTTTTATTCCTATGCATGACAGTTATTGTAAACAATGGAACTGAACATGTAGAGCAAAAGAGACAAGGCTTGCATGGCAATTAAATTTCATGCAGGCGTCGCTCCATGGTAGGTGCAAAGGCAGCCCCCCTCCATGCATTTTGGATTGTAATCGAGAGGAAGATATCTGTTCTGAGGGGGATTCAGAAGGAGAAGACAACTCCTATTTACCCCCTGAGGTCTTCGCTCTAACTTGGCATGTTGATGTTGGTTATATCATGCATGTGGTGCCTTGCATTGCTTACCTTATACATCAAATATGCCATCTGCTTAGTTTAGACATCCTTTGTGCGAATGCCATCTATTTAGTTTATTCATCGTTTATGTGAATTATGCAATGCCATCTTGTTTAGCCAGGCATCATATATGTAAATTTTGCAATGCCATCCTGCTTAGCCAGTCATCTTATATGTAAATTATATCAGGCCATCCTTTTTTTCGTTACATATTACATTTGTCAACAATGTTAGTACATTCAACCGCTCTTTGTGTGCATCAGCCATTTGACACGGTGATGGCAAATTCTGGAGTGAAAACAAGGTCTTCAGAGCAGACTATGCTATCTGATTAAGCGCATATCTCGTTGGTTACAGATAGCTCCTCAGAGGAGGATTCAGAGACAGATGACCAGTCCTATTCCCCCCCCCCCCCGAGGTGTATGCTCTAACTTGGCAGGATTATGTTGCTCATATTGTGCGTATGGTGTCTCGCATTGCTATGTCATTTGATTACTTTAGACATGCTTTGTGTGAATGCCACCTGTTCAGTGTCTAATTACCATATATGTGAATTATGCATTGCCATATTGTTGCAAGACATTATATATGTGAATTATACAATGTTATCTTGTTGCAAAGGCATTATATATGTGAATTATGCAATGCCATGCTGTTTAGCCAATCATCATGTATGTGAATTATATCATGCTATCATTTTTTTGTATTACATGTTCCATTTGTCGACAACGTTTGTATATTCAACTACTCTTCCTGTGCATCAGCCATTTGAAGCGGTGATGGAAGTATCTGGAGTGAAAATAAGGTATTCAGAGCAGACAATGCTACCTGCTGAAGCAGACATCTTGCTGGTTACAGAGAGCTCCTCAGAGGAGGATTCAGAGACTGATGACCAGTCCTATTTCCCCCCTAAGGTCTATGCTCAAACTTGGCAGGTTTATATTACCCATGTGATGCATGTTGTCTAGCATTGCTTAGTTTTTACATCATATATGGATTGCCATCTGCTTACTTGCTTACTATATAAATCATATATTTGAATTATATCATGCCATCATGTTTACATAGTACATACACATCATCTATATGGATTATGGCATGGCAACCCATTTAATAAAGACATCATATAGTTATATAATCTCATCCTGTTTAGTGTTTACAGTCATCATATTTTGAATTATGACATTCTATCCGTGAATGTATGTGAATTATGGCATGCCAACCTATTTAATAAACACATTATATAGTTATGTCATGTCATCCTGTTTACATAGTCTCATATTTTGAACTATGTCTTTCCATCTTTTTTAGTTAGCCATCATAATGTGAAATTGTGTCATGCTATCTAGTTAGCCATCATATATGTGAAATTGTGTCATGCTATCCTGTTTGGTTAGACAACATAAATATGAATTATTTCATGCCCTCTTTTATTCCCCACTATCCATTGCACCTGTCTATCATACAATGTCTATACTTTCAATTACTTTTCGTATTTATCAGCCATTTGAACTGGAGAGCGTGATGGCAGTATCTAAGGGAGTAACAACACGGTCTTCATAAAAGATAGTGCTACCAGTTGATGCAGATAGAACCACGATTGTACTTGCCCAAGGACCAGATCCACCACACATAACCCAGACTCTCGCAGATTGTACCCCTACCCAGTTGGACAGAGAACCAGCTACACCCCTTCTAACCCCCCCGGCAGATAGTAACCGAGTTCCAGTTGACACAGCACCGTCTCCACCACAGAGCACCCAAACACGAGCAGTTAGTAAGGGAACTGCAGTGCCCAAAGCACGAGGACCACCACTTTGAATCCCAACTCAACGCTTAAAGGAGAAGAAGATTTGTTCTCGTGTCAGGTTACGTAGCTATGGTTCATACTCCTTTGCTCTTGCATTCTTGTATTTACTCATACCAACTATTTTCAAATTTGAAGGATGGAACTGAAGCGCAATGGCGCAATGTATGTTTTAAACCTGTTTCTTTAACTGGTTTGCTGTTGTAACCTGCCCTATGTTGATTTCAGTTTCAATTGAATAAACAGTTATGTTCTCATATCATGCACATTACAAGTGTTGTTATTGCTCTATAGTTACCCACACTTATATTCTGTCTATTCTGCTTTGTCTTGAACAAATATTATTTGAACTGTGTCTCTATCTTGATTTGGCAACAAAAACTAGAATGATATAGACCATAAAGTGACCATGGTACATAGATATATGTTTGTTTCATGCTGTTACCCTGTCTACTTTACTACTGAACTCATTTACCAAAATGAGTTTCATATACAACATGGTAAACATGTGATGTGTCTGTTTGTTTCTCTTTTAGAATGCGGACACAATATTGGAGGACAAAGATGCTGCGTTATCCAATGGTAAAGGAAGTAATGCGAGATAAGGTTCAAGATAGTGAGACATCCTGTTGGTCTCCAAGAAAGCTGATAAAAACTATCTTGACGATAGTGAGGGAACCCAAAAGTCCTGTCTTGATGTAGTGTGCGAGTTACTGGCCACTACTACTGGCACAAGCTCTTCGAACTCGCTGCCTGAATCAGTTCGTCTTCTTGAGTCTCAAGTTCAAGTTGAAAGACATCAATCAGATGTGCTGCGGCAGGAAGCTGAAGGACTGAGGAAGTCCCTGCAGAATTCAGATGCATGTTTTCTGGTGCAACAGCAAGCGCTGGAGGATTTAAGCGCCAAACAAGAGGAAGTTAATAAGCTTGCTAAGCATCTTGCCACCATTATGGGTACCCAGGATATTGTTTCTTGAGATCTTACGAAGTGGTTTGATTACGGATTTGTTTTGCTGCGGCGTTTATTTGTGCCAGTCGCAGACTTTGACAACCAGTGTATATGAGATGCTGCTTTGTTCCCTATATTTGCACTGGTGGCGAACTTTGATGCCCAGTGGATATAATATGTGTAATAGCCGTGATAGCCTAGCGTTAGTTGCTTGCTTATTTATTTCCTTGTTGTATTGTTTATTTGTTTGCTTGTAGTCATTGTAGTTCTTTTTCCGCGGTTAGCTAGTGGTTGCAATAACCTATTTTTTTAAAACTAGGCCACAATAACCATGGGCTAATATTTACCTTAGTGACACTGGGCCTCCCATCGTCAGAGAAAGCGATGGGCCTTCTACGGGCCGTAGAAACAATGGGCCTTCAAGGGCCATAGAAACAATGGGCCTTCAAGGATCAGATCATCAATGGGCCTTATACGGGCCGTATGATCGATTGGCCAAACATGGGCCAAACAGACCGCATTATGGCCGTAAACGGGCTAGAGTTGGAATCGTCCGTTCATGGGCCGACCATAACGGGCCATCGTTAATAGGCCGTATTTGATGACGCTATGAAAACGGCTGAGGGAGTTCCGGACTAGGGGGTGTCCGGATAGCCGAACTATCATCATCGGCGGGACCCCAAGACTATGAAGATACAAGATTGAAGACTTCGTCCTGTGTCCGGATGGGACTTTCCTTGGCGTGGAAGGCAAGCTTGGCGATATGGATATGTAGATCTCCTACCATTGTAACCGACTCTGTGTAACCCTAACCCTATCTGGTGTCTATATAAACCGGAGGGTTTTAGTCCGTGGGACGAACAACAATCATACCATAGGCTAGCTTCTAGGGTTTAGCCTCTTTGATCTCGTGGTAGATCCACTCTTGTAACACACATCATCAATATTAATCTAGCAGGACGTAGGGTTTTACCTCCATCAAGAGGGCCCGAACCTGGGTAAAACATCGTGTCCCTTGTCTCCTGTTACCATCCGCCTAGACGCACATTTCGGGACCCCCTACTCGAGATCTGCGGTTTTGACACCGACATTGGTGCTTTCATTGAGAGTTCCTACGTGTCGTCGCCGATAGGGCCCGATGGCTCCTCCGATCATCAACAACGACGCGGTCCAGGGTGAGACTTTTCTCCCCGGACAGATCTTTGTGTTCGGCGGCTTTGCACTGCGGGCCAATTCGCTTGGCCATCTGGAGCAGATCGAAAGCTACGCCCCTGGCCATCAGGTCAGATTTGGAAGTTTAAACTATACGACCGATATCCGCGGAGACTTGATCTTCGACGGATTCGAGCCGCAATAAGCGTGCCGCACTGTCTCGATGGGCATGACCTAGCTCTGCAGCCGAACAGTGCCCTGGAGGCTGCACCAGTATCCGCTCCGGCCCTTAATCCGGAGCCGGATTCCCCGATCGAGGACGAGTGGTTGGACACCGCCTCGGGGTTACAGTCTCTACGGCGATCGAGCCGAACTCCATCCCTGTCCTTTGCAAAGACTCCGACTCCAGGGCGTCGGACTCCTATCCATACTCCGAACCCTCCGCGCCCTTGTCGATCGAATCCGGTTGGGCGCCCGCTATGGAGTTCACGGCCGCGGACATCTTTCAGCATTCGCCTTTTGGCGACATCCTGAATTCACTAAAGTCTCTCTGTTTATCCGGAGAGCCCTGGCCGGACTACGGTCAGGAAGGTTGGGACTCTGATCGACGAAGAAATTCGACGCCCACCCACCACCCACTTGGTAGCGGCGTCGACGACCTAAGCGACATGCTAGACTACGACTCCGAAGACATCGACGGTATGGACGGCGATGCCGGAGACGACCAAGACCCAGCGCGCCTACGGTGGCAATCGGAAGGCCACCTCGTCATACGACATATACATGGTGGACATCCCAAAAGATGGGAACGGCGATGGAACAATGGAGGATGACCCCTCCAATAAGCAGCCCAAGCGTCGGTGTCAGTGGCGCCGCTCTAAATCCCGCCACAACAAGAATGAAGATTCCGGCACCGGAGATAACAATACATCGGACAACGCCGAAGACAATCCACTCCAGCAAGATCCATCGCAGGAGGATGAAGAGCGCCGACCCTCAAGAGAAGGCGGCGAGAAGAAGAGGTAGATGATTATATGCCTCCCTCAGAAGACGAAGCAAGCCTCGACGACAATGAATTAAATGCGTGCTCGAGAATCCCGTCGAACAAGAGCGTTTTAGACGCAGGCTTATGGCCACGGCGAACAGCCTAAAGAAAAAGCAGCAACAGCTTAGAGCTGATCGGGATCTGCTAGCCGGCGGATGGACCGAAGTCCTCGCGGCGAAGAGCATGAGCTCGAACGCCCTCAAAAGCTACCCTAAACGCAAGCTGCTCCCCGATTAGAGGAGGAGGCTTACGAACCCGCATCACCGAGGAGACAATACGGCTGACCGACCACCCCGTGGTCAGCGACAGAGAGGCCTCTAGGCCCTTCAAGAGAACCGCACCCGGCATCGCTCAAAAAGCACATGGCCAAAGGGGAACGCTCCGGACCTACGAGATATATTGGAGGACAAGGCAAGACAATCAAGATCGATCTATGGATCGCGTGGGCGCCCCACGGTACGTGACGACAACCATCGCATCGGACACAGTAAGTCCGGCCGGGCCGAACAAAATAGACCAAGCTCTTTTGAGCTCCGTCGTGATATCGCCCAGTACAGAGGCGCCGCACACCCACTATGCTTCACAGACGAAGTAATGGATCATCAAATCCCCGAAGGGTTTAAACCCGTCAATATTGAATCCTATGATGGCACAACAGACCCCGCGGTTTGGATCAAAGACTATCTCCTTCACATCCACATGGCCCGCGGTGGCGATCTTCACGCCATCAAATACCTCCCCCTCAAGCTTAAAGGACCAGCCCGGCATTGGCTCAACAGCTTGCCAGCAGAGTCAATTGGGAGCTGGGAGGACCTAGAAGCCGCATTCCTCGACAACTTCCAGGCCACTTATGTGTGACCACCAAACGCCGATGACCTAAGCCACATAATTCAGCAGCCAGACGAATCGGCCAGACAATTCTGGACACGGTTCTTAACCAAGAAAAACCAAATCGTCGACTGTCCGGATGCGGAGGCCCTCGCGACCTTCAAGCATAACATCCGCGACAAGTGGCTTGCCCGGCACCTAGGACAGGAAAAGTCGAAATCCATGGCAGCCCTCACATCACTCATGACCCGCTTCTGCGCGGGTGAGGACAGTAGCTAGCACGCAGCAACAACCTCGGCAAAATTACAGCAGTCCGGACTTCAAGGACCAAAACGGCAGGCCGCGTCGTAACAAAAACAAACACCGCACTAACAGCGACAATATTGAGGATACGACAGTCAATGCCGAATTCAAAGGCTCTAAACCCGTCAGCGGAAAAAGACATTTAAACGAACTACTCCGGGTCCGTCCAATTTGGACCGAATACTCGACCGCTTGTGCGGATACACGGCACCCCAGCCAGCTAACCACACCAACAGGGACTGTTGGGTATTCACAGCAGGCAAGTTAATTGCCGAAAACAATGACAAGGGCTGCATAGCAAGGACGAGGACGAGACCCGGCCGCGAACAATAGAGGATGAAGGTTTCCCCCAAAGTGCGGACGGTGAACATGATATACGCAACCCACATACCCAAAGGGAGCGGAAGCATGCACTCGTGGATGTCTCTGCGATGGAGCCGATTGCCCGAAGTTCAATCCATGGTCCTCCTGCCCGATCACTTTTGACCGAAGGACCAACCCACCAAAGATCCGCCACGGAGGATTCGCCAGACTGGTCCTAGACCCAATCGTCGATGGATTTCACCTAACGAGTCCCGATGGGCGGCGGCAGCAACTGAACCTGCTTTACCGGGATACGGTCGCAAAATGGGCATAGACCCTCAAGGATTAAACCTACCAAAGCGACCTTTAAAGGCGTCATACCAGGTGTAGAAGCCAATTGTACAGGCTCAATTACACCGGAAGTGGTCTTCGGATCCCGGATAACTTCCGAGCGAGGAGTTAATCTTCGACATAGTCCCGTTCATGGCGGCTATCATGCCTTGCTTTCGGACGTGCAGCGTTGCAAAGTTCAACGCGGTGCCGCTTTCACGCATACCTCAAGCTCAAGATGCCAGGCCCTCGAGGAGTCATTACGATCCAGCGGAAACACTGAACGTTCCCTCCGCGGAGGAACATACTGGCTCGCTCTCATGGCGAAGTGCAATGCAGCCTCTTAAGGCAATTATCGAATCCGGCCGTTAAGCGGCCGGACACAGCCAAGCGTGCCCGGAGTAACTTACAACAAGACCACCTGGCACGTTCCGAGCACGCGTAGCAGTGCGGCCCCAACCCCAGCTCCTGCGAAACGTCAAAGCAGGTCCTTCGCATACACCATTACGCTCTGAAGATACCATGGGCATGGGGAGGGGGGCACGACCACAATACACCCAGACTGCGGCTCAACCACACAAGGGGCTCTCAAGTGTGTCGTTCCTTTTTCTTTTCTTTTTACCTTTTACTTTTTAACCACGGGACTCCGTTTGTCGGAAGCCACATCCGGCAGCAAACCTGCCGAACTCACGATGCAACAGCGAGGGAAGGATAAAGGCTACAACGAATATACTGGTGGTCTCCATTACGAGCATTTTCATACACCAATCTGCAGCCTACCCCTGGAAGGGGTCATGTTTAACAGTCTCCTACCTTGCTTATCGCACTATTTGTATCGTTCTGCATTCATAGCAGCGCTTATTGAATAAAACAATGCAGCACCTTTTTGCTTATAATTGCATTTCTTTTTCATATATATGTTCATTCATGACATGTTGCATACGTACACTTTGGTACGGCTAATATACACCAGGGGCTTATGTTGCCCGCGTTATGGTGCGATGAGTCCAAACACTTTCACAAGTGCGGCACCCCGAACTTATAGCACTATATGCATCGGCTCCGAATCATGTCTTGGGTCAATAGTTGGGTTTGCCCGGCTCCCGTGTTTTGGTACCTTACGTTCCGTTATATCGGCTAAGGTAGCACCGGGAGAACCACTGCGATTCCGCCCCAGTTCGACTGGGTTAACGCCTCAGTGGAGAAAGCTAAAACTGACCGTCATCATGAGGCGAGAGACCGGTCGCTGTTCGAGAGGTTTTTGCGTGTCCTTAAAGACTTATGCCGCTTAGAGCGAGGAGCCGGATACTGTCCGGCCAAGGCGTGAATAAGCGCCCCAAATTGACCTTCCGAAGACTAGGGGCTTCGTCGAAATTTAAAATTATAGAATTCTATGGCTAAGTGAGATTTTTCAAGCATTATAAGTCCGGTTGCCTTGTTCGTTGTGTTGAGCGCCTCCCTAGATGGACCCAAAAATGGGAACAAGAGCGCTCAAGTTTATCCCGAACACCCCAAAGACTCGTGGCATGGGGGCTGAAGCCGACGACTTGCCATCTCTCGATTTGATAAACAGCCGCCTGAAGGTAATATTTTAAATTAACAAGCGTTGCTTAAGCGCATATGAACTAAATTTTCAGCGAGGATATAACAAAATGGAGTCTACTCAAATATTACATCTTTGGAGCACTCACCCGCAATAGTGCGGGCGCCCTTCAAAGACACTCTTATAATACATCTCGGGCATGCGATGCTCCTTGCCCTCACGGTGGCGGGTCCGTCACGAGCTTCAGGGCATCCAACTTGCCCCAGAGCACCTATGCGCGGGCAAGGGCCCGACGCGCACCCTCGAAACAAGCGCAATGCTTGATAACTTCAACCCACGGGCACGCATCCATCAGCCGCGCGCAGGCCGAAGTAGCTCCCGGCAGGGCCTCCTTAGGCCACGGCCGAACTATGAGGCCCTTCATGGCCTGTTCGGCCGCCTTGTGGAGCTTCGACCAGCTGCTTCAGCTGGTCGCTAAGGGGCACCGGATGTCCGGCCTCAGCATACTGAGACCAGAAGACCTTCTCCGTCGAGCTCCCCTCCTCATCCCGGTAGAATGCGGCAGCATCGGACACGCTGCGAGGAAGATCTGTGAACGCTCCTGGAGAGCTCCGAATTCGGGTAAGCAACAGGTAATTAACTCTCACATGCTTACTTTGCATGAAAAATGCCTTACCCGCTGCAATTTTCTTCACCGCCTCAATCTCCTGGAGGGCCTTGTAGGCTTCGGCTTTAGCGGCTTTGGCACTCTCAAGAGCCGTTGCAAGCTCAGACTCTCGAGTCTTCGATTCGCGCTCCAAGTTCTCATGTTTTTTCACGAGATCCTGGAGCTCTTGTTGTACCTCCGCCACCCGCGCCTCCTGCTTCTCTCGCTCAGTGCGTTCCGCGGCCGCATTACGCTCGGCCGCGGCCACCGCCTCCTTCAGGGTCGCCACCTCGTTAGCGGCCCCTACAATACCCACGTTATCCTTGTCATTTTTCTTGCAACCAAATCCTTTTCTGTAAGGTACAATTTTTATAAGGTATTACTCACCTTCTTTTTCCTCGAGCTGCTTCTTGGCATGGCCGAGCTCGTTCTCGGACCGCTCGAGGTTTTTCTTCAAAGTATTGACCTCCGCAGTCAGTGCGGCGGAGGTCAAGAAGACACAACCTGCAATCCCATATTGACATATTTTTATGACTCATGCGTTTATCTTTCTAAAAGATCCTCAGTCCGGCTTTTCTTTCCGAACACCGAACCGAGCATCAGGGGCTACTGTCTATGCGGTACCATTTTACATAAATTGAAATTTCTTACCTCAAAGCCTGTTAGAAGGCTATTGCAGGCTTCGGTCAGCCCGCTCTTGGCGAGCTGAACCTTCTGAATCACCGCACTCATAACAGTGCGGTGTTCCTCTTCAATGGAGGCGCCATTGAGCGCCTCCAGCAAATTATCCAGCACCTCCGGTTGGACTGAGGCAGCCGGCGTCTCGGTCTTGCCCTTCTTACGAAGGGGTCGCCCGCCGGACTCCGGAGCCACTGCGGCCTCCGGGGCTGAGTCTGGTGCATAGTCCGGGAGGGTGTCCTGCGACACCTCCGGGGCCTCCCCCTCCTGGTGGGTCCTTTGCAGGATCCCACCTCGGCGTCGTCCATGACGGCACGGGGTGGAGGCAGTCGGAAGGAATCCATATCCGGCGCACCCAAGGACCCGCTCGGCAAACGGGAAGATCATCCTTGGGCGGACTGCAGGGTTGTATGCGGCATTAGAAAGGCGTTATGTGGCGAAAACAAAAACCTTGAGGTTATTCGGGAGTCCGGATACTTACGATCTCGCCAGGGCTTGGCCCTTGACGCCGATCTTCGTCGTCGTCCTTTGGCGGCCAAGGAGCAGTCCGGAGGAAGAGTTTTTCCCTTCTTGGACCCTTTGGCCTCCCTTGTTGGGGAGGCCTTCCTTTTCTTTCCTCACCCCGCTGGGGGAGAGGCTTTCTTCTTCTCCCCCTCACCTTGGTGGGAGGAGTCGGCCTCGGATTCATCATCCGATAGCACCTGAAAGGAACTCTTCCGAGTCCCGTGGCCGTCTTCTTGGCCTTCTTTCTCCGGCACCACATGGGGTGCCGGAGCCAGCAGCCCCGTTAGGCGGGCGCCCATCGGGTCCTTCCGGCAATGGGGCCGGACAGGTAATCCGTTCGGCCTTCGCCAGCCATTCCTATCAAAGGCAAGGGGAGTTTAGATCCCGCATAGAGCCAACTATGGAAAACAAGTGGTGAAATCACTTACATCGTCAGCTGGACACTGCGAGCAGAATCCGCGATCTTCGGTAGCGGATGCGGGAGCTTCGGCGCCCTTGAACATCACCTTCCAGACATCTTCGTACGTAGTGTCGAAGAGCCCTTCAGGTGCAGTGCTGCGCCGGATCAAACTCCCACATATTAAAGCCCCGCCGCTGGCACAGGAGAATCCGACGGATGAGCATGACCTGGACTACGTTGACAAGCTTGAGCTTCTTGTCCACCAGCTTCTGGATACAGGCTTGGAGTCCGGTCAGATCCTCCGAGTCCCCCCAAATTTGGCCACTCTCTTTCCAGGAGGAGAGCCATGTGGGAATACCAGATCTAAATTCGGGGGCCGCTGCCCAATCAGGGTCACGCGGCTCGGTGATGTAGAACCACCCCGATTTCCACCCCTTGATGGTTTCCACGAAAGTACCCTCCAGCCACGTAACGTGAGACATCCTGCCCACCATGGCGCCTCCGCACTCCGCTTGGCTGCCCTTTAGAACCTTCGGCTTGACCTTTGAAGGTATTGAGCCTAAGTCGAAGTGGGGCTGGATGCGAAGGAATGCCTCGCATACCTGACGATAAACGCCGAGATGTTGAGGATGAAATTCGGGGCCAGATCATGGAAATCTAGGCCGTAGTAGAACATGAGCCCCGGACAAAGGGATGAAGCGGGAAGCCCAGTCCATGGAGGAAATGGGGAAGAAATACTACCCTCTCATGGGGCACAGGGTTGGGGACGAGCTCTCCCTCGTCGGGGAGCCGATGCGCGATGTTCTTTGGGACAGATATCCGGCGTCGCGCAGCTTACGGATCTGCCGCTTCTGTGATGGAGGAGGCCATCCACTTGCCTCCCGCTCCGGACATAGTTGGAGAAGGTTGAGGTGAGAAGTGCGTGCTTGGGTATTTGGAGCTCGAGTTCGCGGAGATGGATAAGCCAAGGAGGAAGAAGGCGCAGGTAAAGGGGTTGGATCCGTATCCTTATATGGGCGGACAAAAACATGTGTCCCCACCGGCCTGGTAAAACTCGCTTATCTCCCAAAGCGCCACAATCAATGGCGCGGTTGGGTTACTACGTCCGTATTGATGGGATTCCCGGAATAAGGGGAACACGATCTCTGCCTCGACAAGACGTGCCAAGGAAACCGCTTCGCTAAACGCGTTGAGGTGGAACAGTAAAAACAATTTGAATAAGGGCTTGGTAGTGGTGCGACGTCACGCCACAAAATATGTCGGCAGATTGATCTTGTGTAATATTATTCTCTCTACGGTGGTATGTGGAATTTCTTTTTGCAGAGCCGGACACTATCCTGTTGTTCACAATCTTCTATAAATTATTCGGAGGAAGAACCCGCCTTGCAATGCCGAAGACAACATGCGCGTCGGACTCATCGTCATTGAAGCCTGGTTCAGGGGCTACTGAGGGAATTCCGGACTATGGGGTGTCCGGATAGCCGGACTATCATCATCGGCCGGACCCCAAGACTATGAAGATACAAGATTGAAGACTTCGTCCCGTGTCCGGATGGGACTTTCCTTGGCGTGGAAGGCAAGCTTGGCAATATGGATATGTAGATCTCCTACCATTGTAACCGACTCTGTGTAACCTTAACCCTATTCGGTGTCTATATAAACCGGAGGGTTTTAGTCCGTGGGACGAACAACAATCATACCATAAGCTAGCTTCTAGGGTTTAGCCTCTTTGATATCGTGGTAGATCCACTCTTGTAACACACATCATCAACATTAATCTAGCAGGACGTAGGGTTTTACCTTCATCAAGAGGGCCCGAACCTGGGTAAAACATCGTGTCCCTTGTCTCATGTTACCATCCGCCTAGACGCACAGTTCGGGACCCCCTACCCGAGATCCGCCGGTTTTGACACCGACAACGGCCCAACGTATTAACGGACCATAAACGGGCCGACTGTAACCACAGGCTGAATTTGGCCCACAAGCAGAAAATGACAGTGTCGGTGTACTAGAGTAGGGGTACCCTAGTATCCCGAACTTGTGCATCGGCGATTCTTGACCCCTCAGCAAGGCTTACCGGGTGACCGCCAAGGCCCTCCGTGGTTCCTTTGGAGACATTCAAGAACAAAGTATTCAAGCCAGGGAGACAAGACCCCGGCAAGAGGAGCTTGCCGGGAAGGTCACCCAAGGCACTTAGGAGACAAGGCCCCGGCAAGAAGAGCTTGCCGGGAAGGCCACCTCAGGCACCTACAAGACAAGACCCGGCAAGAGGAGCTTGCCGGGAAGGCCCGGTGAGCGACAAGCTTCCGGGCGCGACGAGATAACAACCGCGGAAAGGCGCTTGCCGCGGCAGACCACCTCTCTGTACCTACGCTCCAGCGCATCCACTAACGTGTCGCCCTGGGGCCTTTCCAGGCGCGCGTGGCGAGAGGCTGTGCAGCCAGCGGTGCGAGGTGGCAAGCGGCGCTGACAAGTTTGCCATCATGGCGGACGGTGGCGCCCCCTGACGGTCCCTGTTTGCACTGTTAGGACGACAAGATTGCATTTAATGCCTTTGTCCCCTGCCGTCAGGGTTAGGTATATTACACTGTACACTGTACAAATAGGTGTACCAACCACTGTTTTTCCATTTGTACCCCCATCTACGTTGCTACCTGTCGGAGCCCCTTTGTGCATATAAAAGGAGGCCCATTCGCAACGTAGAGAGGGGTTCGAACACTCTCACGCTAGGTCTCGTTAGCAGCTGGAGTATACTGTAGCTCTCAGCGCTCCCTAGCAAGAACACAATACAAACCATACAAGCAGCAGTAGGAGTATTATCTCTCCGGAGAGCTCCGAAGCTGGGTAAACCTCTCGCGTGCTTCGCCTCGATCTGCTCTTCGTGCGACCTCCGCTCCCCGCCGAACCGAAAGGGGCCCGGTCCGCCGGCCCCATAGGTGTTCGTGGGCCAGATCAGCCTGCCCCGACATCTTTGGCGCGCGCGTCCTCCTCACCGGCGACCTCGGTCTCCATTGGCTCTGTGGCGGACGGATGAAGAAAGTCAAGCAAATATCCAAAGATAGAATCAGAAGAAGAAAAACACAAGGGTAGTACTCAGGCAAGAAGGTTACCTGCGCCGGGGGCTGCGGTCATGGTCTCCGCCGCCAAGGGATTGCTGGTGCCGTCCCTTGCGGAGAAAACTCCTTGCGGAGAAGGTTCCCTTGCCGGAGAAGGCTCCCTTACCGGGGAGCGCTCTCTTGCCGGGGAATCCACCCTTGGCGGCGTAGTTGAAGCAGAAGGAGGCTGCTCTGCTTCTACAAGTCAACAGTCAGATATCAGCAAAGGAAAAAGCACCCATGCACGCCGAACAGCAAGAAATAGACCATATACTTACTGGGGGGCTGCTGGGCTGCTTTGATGGAGAGTTGCCTCACCCGGCAAGGTTGTCTCGGACGCGCCTCCTGCCGTCGCAGAGGGTTCGTCCTCAACGACAATCACCGGGGTCTTGGCCCTCTTCGACATCCTCTGGGCCAGCGTCCTGAAAAGGAATGGATTCAGAGTAAAGCAGATCAGATACAAGACAAGGCAACAAATCGAAGAATTACAAGTACAACAAGGAATCTTGCTCTTCCTCTTCCTCGTCGGAGCTGAGCGCGGAGAGGTCGGTCAGCCCGCCTCCGATGCTGACGAGGCGGAGGTAAACTCCCTTGGGCGCTTGGCGGGGAGGCGGGACCGGTGGCTGCGAAGGCCCCGCCCAGCTGCCATGGCGGTGTGAGGTGCTCCCGGCAATGCTTGATGCTTGCAGCGGTGGGCGCGTCCGTGGTGCCGCTGCTGGCCCGTCTGCCGCCCCGCTGCGTCCCCGGCCCTACGGAGACGCCTTCTTGGTGGAGCCGCTGGCTCCGCTCGCGGCAAGCTGCTTGGAGGTGGAGAGGATGCGCCCTCGGCGGGCTCGCCCGACTCGGCTTCAGGCTCGGCAAGCTCTTCTTCGTCGACGAACTCCTTTCGCTCGACAAGGCTTGCCGCCTCGGCTGCCTCTGCCTCCTCCACAGTAAAGCCAAACTCGCCCGCGGCAGCGGCTGCCGCCTCTTCCAGCTGGTGGCGCGCGGCTGCATCTGCGTGCGTCGATGGTGTCACGGGTGAGGCCCCTCTGCTCATTTGGGCGGACCGGCATCTCCACCAGATTGTCGAAGAACTGCCGCCTGACGACGTGCGTCGGACGGCTCTTGCCAAGTGGGGACAATTCCGTGGGAGTCGCTGGCGGCATCATTGCGCGGATGCGGTCAAGCGACGAAGTTGTTGCACACGGCCGAACGACACCCCTCGGCAACCTAAACATCTCCGGATGATCAGGATCATGCTTGAACAGCTCTAAGAGCATTGCGTCAACCTCCAAGACAGTGAAGTTGAAGTTGAGGCCTGGGCGCAGCCTCATGATGTCTGCGGCGTTCTGAAATTCCCAGGCAGGTCTCCTTCTCTCCTGCAAGAAGCGTCTGTGGCGGCGAAAGAAAGTCTGCGCCAACAGTCCCTGATGAGTCCGGCAAGTCCGAGGCGGAGGATTCGGATAGCTGCGATCTTCAACCTAGCATCCTCCGGGGCAGATTGCTCCGGTCATTGCCGCGTACTCTCGGGATTTGGTATTTGGCGATAAAAGGCTGCAGGTTCTCCTCAACAATCCAGCACCAATCTGCCCTCCACTCCTCCCATTTGCTACGAAGCTCTCCCTCCATATAGGTCTCCTTCTTGCCGACCCTAGAGACCCAAGCAATTCCTCCGGCAAGGGGCTCTCCTCTCTCGGCTCGGGGCAAAAAGAAGTGACGGAAAAGAGCTACATTTGGGTGGACTCCGACAAAGTTTTCGCAGAGATGTGCAAAAACTGCCATGGTCAGAACAGCGTTGGGGGTGAAATCAAGGAGGCGGAACCCGTAGGTGTTCATAATGTCGCAAAAGAACTCAAAGAAGGGCGGGCAGAGCCCGCAGTAGAAGAAGAGCGTGAAGAAGGGATACCCCGTCGGGGCCAGTTTTGCAACAGCGGCGGGGAGTACCTTCGTGCGCGGATGCGCCCGCGTCTCCCGCGACCAGAAGACGTAGTAGTTCTCCTCGGCTCCCTCGCGGCGAGCTGAGGGGGGAAGACGGCCCGCTCCTTCCGCAGCGCCGCAAGCCGCAGCGCCTCGGCCGACTTCACGGTCTTCCCCTTATCGGCTTTCGGGCCCATGGCGGAGGCAGTGGAGGAGGTCGACGGCGTTGTTGGTGCTGGTGGCAATGGGGGGCGGAGCGCCGCTCTCTTTTCAGCCTTGAAGAGAAGAGGGGAGCGGCGGTGGTTTTTCGATGGGACAGCAACTGGCAAGGTAGGCGACGTGCCCCTGCTTCCCCTGCTTATAAAGGGGAAGGGGGCGGACGTTCCGATTTCCCGAATAAAGAAACCCCCACGACCTCGCCCACGATCTCTCACACGACGCCACGTTCGGTGCGTGCCGTTCGTGGGGGACGTGGTGCGTCCGGGGTGAGTTACAGTGTGACCCGGGCCGCGTGTGCCCGTGCCCTGTTTTGGGCCTGGCCCAACAGCACTCGGCACCGTGTGTGGCCCAGGCCCGGGGGCTCCTGTCGGTGTACTAGAGTAGGGGTACCCTAGTATCCCGAACTTGTGCACGGGCAGTTCTTGACCCTCCGGCAAGGCTTACCGGGTGACCGACAAGGCCCTCCGTGGTTCCTTTGGAGCCATTCAAGAACAAAGTATTCAAGCCAGGGAGACAAGACCCCGGCAAGAGGAGCTTGCCGGGAAGGTCACCCAAGGCACTTAGGAGACAAGGCCCCGGCAAGAGGAGCTTGCCGGGAAGGCCACCTCAGGCACCTACAAGACAAGACCCCGGCAAGAGGAGCTTGCCGGGAAGGCCCGGTGAGCGACAAGCTTCCGGGCGCGACAAGATAACAACCGCGGCAAGGCGCTTGCCGCGGCAGACCACCTCTCGGTACGCCACGCTTCCAGCGCATCCACTAACGTGTCGCCATACAGGGCCTTTCCAGCGTGGCGTGGCGAGAGGCTGTGCAGCCCGGTGATTGTGAGGTGGAAAGCGGCGACAAGTTTGCCATCGTGGCGGACGGTGGCGCCCCGACGGTCCCTGTTTGCCTTTATTAGGGGCGACAAGATGGGCATTTAATGCTGTGTCCCCGCTGTCGAGGTTAGGTATATTACATCGTACCTTTGTACAAGTAGGTGTACCAACCACTGTTTTTCCATTTGTACCCCATCTACGTTGCCACCGCCGGAGCCCCTTTGTGCATATAAACGGAGGCCCATGCGCAACGTAGAGAGGGGTTCGAACACTCTCACGCTAGGTCTCGTTAGCAGCTGGAGTATACTGTAGCTCTCAGCGCTCCCTAGCAAGAACACAATACAAACCATACAAGCAGCAGTAGGAGTATTATCTCTCCGGAGAGCTCCGAAGCTGGGTAAAACCTCTCACGTGCTTCGCCTCGATCTGCTCTTCGTGCGACCTCCGCTCCCCGCCGAACCGAAAGGGGCCTGGTCCGCCGGCCCCATAGGTGTTCGTGGGCCAGATCAGCCTGCCCCGACAGACAGTTACGGGCCATAAGTAAATGAATGCTGGAAATGAGCCCAAGAATAAATGGGCTCTGAGAAGGCCGAAAGATAACATGGGCTGGAAACTGCCCAACGGAATAATAGGCCGTTAATGGCTATAAAGTGATACACTGTTCATTACGGGCCAGTTTCACCACTGGCCGTTAATGGGTGTAAAGTGATACACTGTTCATTACTGGCCAGTTTCATCATGGGCCGTTAATAGGCCAAGAGTTACATACAGCCTCATATGGGCCGAAAGACGTCATGGGCCATACATGGGCCAGAAGTGAAAACGGGCTGGAATCATATTGGATGGCCCAGATGACGCTACTGGGCCTAATTCGGATAGGGAGTAATGGGCCTTGGGTTAGCGGGCTGTAAATGGGCTATATGCGAACAGGCCATTAACAGGCTTTCCATGGGTCGGCCCGCCACCTTTTGACCAAGTCAATCGGGCCGGCCTTTTCACAGGAATGGGCCTCTGTTGGGCCGTGCCACGTGTCGACGTATCATATCCCTTGGGTTAGCGGGCTGTAAATGGGCTATATCCAACGATGAGCCGACACGTGTTTCCTCCAGCCAATGATGATTTTACACGCGGAAAATCCCCATTGGTCGGGGCTGTTAACGGGTTATCGGATCCAAAACCCGACCCGATAGCTTAACGGCGTTCCGTTACGGTGATGCCACGTGTCGGTCACCCTTGACGAAAGCACTTCTATGACGCGCGATTTATCGTTATGGAAGTGCACACTTCCGTGATGATAATTTTGGTAATGTCATGGAACACTTCTACGACAAAGACCTGGTATGACTATCTTGATTCTGTCATAAATTTGTCATGGATGTACATGCATGACAAAAAACGCGACCTACTGTGACAAACACGTATCATCACAGAAGTGTATTTTTTTGTAGTGGGGAGTCCTGGATTAAGGGGTCCACGGGCGTCCGGACTATGTAACATGGGCCGGACTAATGGGCTATGAAGATACAAGACATAAGACTTCTTCCCGTGCCCGGATGGGACTCTCCTTTGCGTGGATGGCAAGCTTGGCGTTCGGATATTTAGATTCCTTCCTTTGTAAACTGACTCTGTACAACCCTAGGCCCCTCCGGTGTCTATATAAACCAGAGGGTGTAGTCCGTAGAGGCAATCACAATCATACCGGGCTAGACATCTAGCTAGGGTTTAGCCATTACGATCTCGTGGCAGATCAACTCTTGTAATCCTCATATTCATCAAGATCAATCAAGCAGGAAGTAGGGTATTACCTCCATCAAGAGGGCCCGAACCTGGGTAAACATCGTGTCCCCCTTCTCCTGTTACCATCAACCCAAGACGCACAGTTCGGGACCCCCTACCCGAGATCCGCCGGTTTTGACACCAACATTGGTGCTTTCATTGAGAGTTTCACTGTGACGTCGAAGATAGGATTGATGGCTCACCTTGTTATCAAGGAAGGTATCACCTCCGGAGGATCCCTGGCTTCAGGCCAAACCCTCCCGCTGGGCGGCTTCACCATGACCGCATTCTCGGCTGTTAGGCCGATGATGACTTCTCAGGTCATCAAAGATCATCTCCGTGTTAACTCCGAATACTCCAAAAGGATGGATCCGGCGGAGTTATCGTCTTTAAACAAACTCCTGGATCGCAACGCCGCCATGGGGGTCGCTACAGACTATGATCAGATTGGGCTTAAACCCGATCAAAGAGAAATTAAATCTCCGCCGATCACCCATCAGATAGTGGTCGTGGAGGAGCGAAGCAACAATTCTTCCCCTATGTTGAAGACAAGTTGTGTTAGGATTTCTGAGCTCGTGGAGCCGGATACCTGTCTGTGGGACGATACTCCCGGTCCTTCGGACCTAGAATCGGGTGTCGGGCCGGGAAATTCACATAACACCCCGGAGCCCGAACTATTCATCTCGGAGTTCTTCAAACTCCGGATTCCAAATTGGGCCAGGGTTCGAATTTAAAGCCACCCACCCACCACAAGCAATATTCGCGAAGCAATTCCAGTCCTCCAGATATATGCGACCTCATGTATGTACGACAGCAGTCTCGGGAAACAGTCCATCACTTTTGGGCCAGATTCCTCCTTGTCAAAAACAAGATTACAGATTGCCGCGACGAGGAAACGATCTCAATATTCTGCAATAATTGCACGGACGAAGGAATCCTCAACTCCATCAACCATCATCGCGTATTACACTTCGCTGACTTGGCAACCATAGTACGGAAGTACTGTGCAATGGAAAGCGCCTGGAAAACTCAGACAGCTCGCTGGGAACCCCCGTTTTGCACTCAACCCCTCGGGCGGGTGCAAAGGGTGCACCCTCGAGCTGCACCTGGTCCCATATTGAAAAAAACTAAGCCCATTATGGGACATGCAAAATACACACGACGCCGGACACCGAATCAACCCACAGCCTTAGAGCATGTTGGATACTCCGGCAAGTGGCCAAGAGCGGCAAGGATATCCTCACTAAAGGCACCCCTGAGCAAAACCCCCCCGGAGGACGGCGAACTCAGAGTACTGACGGTCTTCAAGACTTTCACTTCAAACAATTAGCGCAAGAGGGCACTCCGCGACCTCGTCGAAGTCCTCCAAGTCGCATCAATAAACCCCTGGAACGAGACGGCCATAACTTTCAATGCCAATGACGAACCAAGATTCCGATCAGTCCGGGCACGAGCAGCCTTAGTCCTCAATCCAATTGTGGGTGGCTTTCGGCTCACTAAAGTGCTCATGGACGGCGGCAGCTGGCTAAACCTCATCTACGAGGACACACTCAATAAAATGGAAATAGACAGGAGCTGCTTAGAGCAGAGTAATACGACCTTCCGAGGAATCATACCCAGCCGGGAGGCGCGGTGCGCATGGAAAATCACACTTGACGTGGTATTCGGCACGCCGAAGAACTACCGGTCCAAAGAAATAACCTTCCAAGTGGCCCCTCTCAACAGTGGATATCATGCCCTGTTGGGGCGAGATGCATTCACACGCTTTCAAGCCATACCTCACTATGGGTATATGAAGCTCAAGATGCCCGGGCCCAACGGTATTATCACTCTCGCCAGTGATCTGGACATAGCCCTCCGCGCCGGAAACAAAACCGCATCCCTGGCCCTCGAGGCACTATCTGAGGCCCTCGCGGCCGAAGAGTTAACCGCACTACGCTCCACGATGGACAGGGACGATGTAATCCTTGATAAGCGGCCCAAATCCACCTCTTTCAAGCCAGCAGATGTAATAGTCAAATTTTAGGTCCACCCAACGGACCCCAAGAAGACAGCCTCCATCCGGGCACAGCTGGACCCAACGGTCTACGCCGCACTACGAGCGTTCCTATGCGAAAACTGGGACATATTCGCCTGGCACCCTTGTGATATGCCAGGAATCCCACGCAGGTTGGCCGACACACAGCCTCAATATATTGAAAGGATATAAGCCGGTCAAGCAAACTGTCGGATGTGGGGTTCCGGCAAACCCTTAAGGTTCGAACACTGGGGTGCACACGAAGTCTTTCCCTCCTACCGATCTACGCTCTAGCTCGCTAAGATCTCGCGGACAAACTCGACGAACTCGCAACACAGAAAGACATGAGGTTTATACTGGTTCGGGCCACCTTTGTGGTGTAATACCCTACTCCAGTGTGGTGGTGGTGGTGGATTGCCTCTTGGGCTGATGATGAACAGTGCAAGGGAAGAACAACCTCCTGAGGTTGAGGTGTTCTTGTGCTTGTGTAGTTGAGGATGATCTGAACCAGTTCGAGATCAGTTGCCTCCTACTGTGGTGGCTAGTCCTATTTATAGAGGCCCTGGCCCTATTCCCAAATATCGAGCGGGAAGGGAGCCAACAACGGCGGGAAAATTTGAAGGGGGACAGCTAGTACAAGCTATCCCGACAAAAGCGGTCTTCACGTGCGAAAAGCTCTAGGGTGACGCCGTCTCGGTCTCCATGATGACCTCCGCCTTGCCGTCCTCCCGGTCTTGGTCTCGTTGCACCAATATGGCAACCTTTGCCTCATGCCTCGGTACTCTTCGCCTGCGCTGGCCTCCTTAGCACCAAAGACGAAATAAGGACGCTGCACACGCTGGCGCCCGCCTGGTGCCGTTCGTCATGGCTCACGTCATGAGAGCCTCGTGAGGTTTGCCCCGCCTTGATATCTCTGCTCCTCGTGAGCCTGCCCGGCTAGGCCACTCCAGAGGAGGTCTTGCATCATCCGCCTCGCGAGGCTTGGACCCTCGCAAGGGTCTTGGATGCCTTGTTGATGAAGATGGGCCGTACGGCCTGCTAGCTTGGCCATGCTGCGGTCCGCAGGCAGGCAAGTATGGGGACCCCCATTCCCAGAACGCCAACAGTAGCCCCTGCGCCCAAGGTGCGCTCGGGCTTGGCTTCGCGGCGAAGCCAAGGGTCAACTTCGGAGCACCGCGGGCCTCAAAAGCATGCGGCCTTGGTTGACGCGTGGCGGTTGATTAGACGTGGGCGTCTCTGCTTCCCCACACTGCCTCGGTAACTGCACGACTTGACAAGTCCCTGCGACATGCAAGGAAAACCATCATTACCTGCGATCGTGGGAGACGCCGGCTGGCCTTCTCTTGCTATAAATGGGGAGGGGGGCGGAGCCCCCGTTGCCCATCTCTTCCTCGCTTGCTTGCTTCTCTGCTCCATTGCTTGCAGTGCCACCATGGCACCACGAAGGAAGTTCTCTGCCGCCGAGAAAGGAAAGGCCCCTCGCGAGGGCCCTGGTTCCCCGGCGCCCAAGCGCAGACGCGGCCGTCCGCGCAAGCATGCCGCGACCCGTGTCGTGGCCCACCGTCGAGGTGGCGCCGTGGCACGCGGAGGGGATCGTCCCATCCATGGTGGTCTAGCCGATGAGTGGAGGCGCACGATGGTGGTGCGGCCTCCTCGCCCACACTTCCATTCGGCGAAGGTGTCACCGGAGTTCGTCGTCTGGTCGGAGAACCCGGCCGGCAACTGGCTCCAACTTTCGCGCTTCTTCGCCGGCGAACTGCCGGCCTCTGGTCCGGGCGGACTCTGGCTGCAGGCGGATGACTGATGTAGCAAGGCCTCTTGGGTTGCGGTCGAGACTTCCGCCGCAGCAACATCTCTCCCCCAGCCCTTGAGGCGAGCATTCGCCCAGCGCCTAGCTGGCAGATGGTGCACCCTCCACGTCAGGTACGATGGTGGATCGACCCTCTATGTGAGGGTGTTTGGGGAAGATGGTCGCCGCGACGGGTGGTGCCCCGAGACAAACGACGGTGAGGAGGTGCTCGGCCTTGGTGACGGCCGCGACGAGGATGAGGGCGAGCCTGCCCTCGGCGGCGACTGCATCTCTTCCAGCTATGTCGGCTCTTCCTCTGGTGACAGCTCCAGCAGTGGTGGCTACGACCAGCCGCCGCGCCACCGCGCCCGCTTTGTAGGAGGCAGCGGGTCATCTCGTCGCCGCGCCTCTGTGAAGCGCGAGGAGGGGTCTAGCTAGGCTCGGGGTGTCGCCAAGGGCCTGCCTCCGCGGATTGCTGCAATGTTGCTTTGTTTAGCTTTTTCCTTCTTTCCTGCATCAGAAAACGAAACCAGTATGGGCCCAGAGGGGCGTGTATCGAACTGTGGTTCTTTGGTTAATGCACTGCGCGTGTTATTCCCATGCCGTGTTTGTTATTTTGCGCAAGGACAACTTAACTTGGCGCGTCTGGGACGCCCTTTCCCTCACGAGGTGTCTGCATTTTCTCAGAAACTGCAAAAAAAATCGTTAGGGGTGCACTAGAGGATTTGCTGTCCACCCCGAGCCTTGACTTGGCGCCTTGTATCGCGGTACCCGAGGGGCACGGATTAGGAGAGATGTGCCAGCTTCCAGGCTCGAAAGAGGGTGGCTCGCGAGAAGGTAGAGAGAAGAAAAATGCTCGCGAGGGCATCTGCCCAGCCCCCTCGTGAGGTATGCGAGAGAGAGAACACGAGCAAACTAGAGCCGAAAAATGCGGTAAAAGGCTAGGGAACCAAATCAGCAACGAACACCAAGAGCAACTCCGATTAAGAAAAAGCGAGCCAACTACGGAAAGCAAATGAAAAGCCGCGTCCGGCACCTAATCTAGTATTCAAGTCTTCTCACCAGCACGGAGCTAAGTGCTGTCTACTAGGCGTGGGAGGGAGCCCTAGGGCCTGAGGCCGGCGCTCCTGAGACTCCGGGGCGTGTACAACCCCACTCATTATTACGTGAGAGTGTCACGTGCGGCGATTCTTCACAGGCATCGGGCCTTCTTCACAGGCTCTGGGCCTTTATTCTCATGCTCTGGGCCTTGCTTCTCAGGCTCTGGGCCTTGCTTCATGGATAGAACTTCCGGAGGTGCTGGATGTTCCAGGCGTTCTGGATGGGTATCCCATCCTGCGTCTCCAGGCGTGCTGCACCCGGCCTGGAGACATGGACGCCCCTGAACAGGACCTCCCACATGGGCGAAAGCTTGTGCAGCCCTTCTCTGGAGAGGACCCGTGATACGTCTCCAACGTATCTATAATTTTTGAGTGTTCCATGCTATTATATTACCCCTTTTGGATGTTTATGGGCTTTATTTTACACATTTATATCATTTTTGGGACTAACCTACTAACCGGCGGCCCAGCCCATATTGATATTTTTTTTCCTATTTCAGTATTTCGAAGAAAAGGAATATCAAACGGAGTCCAAACGGAATGAAACCTTCAGGAGCGTGATTTTCGGAACGAACGTTATCCGGAGAGCTTGGAGTGCAAGTCAAGAAGCTTCGGAGGACCCCATGAGATAGGAGGCCACGCCCCCCTGTAGGGTGCGCCCCCTGTCTCGTGGGCCCCTCGGGCGGCCACCGACGTACTTCTTCCTCCTATGTATACCTACGTACCCCGAAAACATCCAGGGGCACCACGAAACACAATTTCCACCACCGTAACCATCTATATCCGTGAGATCTCATCTTGGAGCCTTCGCCGGCACTCTTCCGGAGGGGGAATCAACCATGGAGGGCCTCTACATCAACATCCTTGCCCCTCCGATGAGTTGTGAGTAGTTTACCACAGACCTACGAGTCCATAGTTATTAGCTAGATGGCTTCTTCTCTCTTTTTGGATCTCAATACAATGTTCTCCCCCTCTCTTGTGGAAATCTATTCGATGTAAACTCTTTTTAGGGTGTGTTTGTCGAGATCCGATGAATTGTGGGTTTATGATCAAGTTTATCTATGAATAATATTTGAATCTTCTCTGAATTCTTTTATGTATGATTGAGTTATCTTAGCAAGTCTCTTCGAATTATCAGTTTGGTTTGGCCTACTAGATTGGTCTTTCTTGCCATGGGAGAAGTGCTTAGCTTTGGGTTCAATCTTGCGGTGTCCCTACCCAGTGACAGAAAAGGTTGCAAGGCACGTATTGTATTGTTGCCATCGAGGATAACAAGATGGGGTTTATATCATATTGCATGAGTTTATCCCTCTACATCATGTCATCTTGCTTAATGCGTTACTCTGTTCTTATGAACTTAATACTCTAGATGCAGGCATGAGTCGGTCGATGTGTGGAGTAATAGTAGTAGATGCAGGCAGGAGTCGGTCTACTTGTTATGGACGTGATGCCTATATACATGCTCATGCCTAGATAATCTCATAACTATCGCTTTTCTATCAATTGCTCGACAGTAATTTGTTCACCCACCGTAATACTTATGCTTTCTTGAGAGAAGCCACTAGTGAAACCTATGGCCCCCGGGTCTATCTCTTATCATATTTGCTTCCAATCTACTTTTATTTGCATCTTTACTTTTTGCATCTATATTATAAAATACCAAAAATATATTTATCTTATCTTACTATCTTTATTAGATCTCACTTTCGCATGAAGTGGCCGTGAAGGGATTGACAACCCCTTTATTGCGTTGGTTGCGAGTTCTCGCTTGTTTGTAGAGGTGCGTGGGACTTTTGAGGAGCCTCCTCTTTGGATCGATACCTTGGTTCTCAAAACTGAGGGAAATACTTACGCTACACTTGCTGCATCACCCTCTCCTCTTCGAGGAAAACCAACGCAAGCTCAAGACGTAGCAAGAAGGATTTCTGGCACCGTTGTCGGGGAGGTCTTCGCTCAAGTCAAGACATACCAAGTACCCATCACAAAACCATCTCCCTCGCATTTACATTATTTGCCATTTTCCTCTCGTTTTCCTCTCCCCCACTTCACCCTTGCCATTTTATTCGCCCTCTCTTTCCCATTCTCCTCCTCTCTTTTTCGTTTGCCTTCCCTTTGCCATGGCCGAATAAAAAAGAACTAAGGGCCCTTTCCTAGGTTCTAGTACCTTGGATAACCCCTCTATCCTCGCTAAGCTCATGAATAATGACGCTATAGAAAGACCCACCGGGGTCTCCAATGAAAGCTTGAATAATTTTGATGAGAATGACTCTGGAATTTTTCGCTATTTACTGGATGAGTCTTTAAAAGTTGCTTGGGATAGGTTATTAAGGATTCGGGCTAGCTATGTGCCACAATATCGAATTGAAGATTACTTAAAAAGTTTTTATGTTGGCTTGCCTGCTTCTTTTAAACAAGTTTTAGATTCTATTTTTGAAGGAAGTTTTCTTGAAAGGGATGCTATAGATACTTATGAAAAAATGAAAACCATATTTGGGCACCCTATGAATGATAAGGTTGAATCAACTACTCTCTTGTGCTTTTATCAAAATGAAATTATTAAAGAGATGAAGTCTAGTTTAGAGGCAAACTTCCGTAATGTGCTTAATCTTACTTCTTCCATTAATGGACATGTGCTTACCTTAAATAGAATAATGAATGCTATAGATAGGAGATTCTCCTCTCCTAGTGCCAAAGATGGCACTCGTTAGATCTATCTTTGTTTTTATGCCTAGCTAGGGGCGTTAAACGATAGCGCTTATTGGGAGGCAACCCAATTTTATTTTTTAGTTTTTTAGTTTTTGTTTCTGTTTAGTAATAAATAATCCATCTACCTTCTGTTTAGATGTGTTTTTATCTTTTAATTAGTGTTTGTGCCAAGTTAAACCTATAGGATCTTCTTGGATGATAGTTATTTGATCTTGCTGTAATTTCCAGAAACTTTCGGTTCACGAAAACAATTTTTAAAAGTCACAAGAACGTGATAAAATAGTGATTCAAATTGCTGCTTATCAATAAACAAATTTCCTTGGTCGTCCTATTTCTGTAGGAATTTTGGAGGTCCAGAAGTGTGCGTTAGTTACAGATTACTACAGACTGTTCTGTTTTTGACAGATTCTGTTTTTCGTGTGTTGTTTGCTTATTTTGATGAATCTATGGCCAATAAAATAGTTTATAATCCATAGAGAAGTTGGAATACAGTAGGTTTATCACCAAAATAAATAAATAATGAGTTCATTGCAGTACCTTATGTGGTGGTTTTGTTTTCTTTCACTAACGGAGCTTATAAGATTTCCTGTTGAGTTTTGTGTTGTGAAGTTTTCAAGTTTTGGGTAAAGCTTTTATGGACTATGGAATAAAGGGTGGCAAGAGCCTAAGCTTGGGGATTCCCATGGCACCCCAAGATATTCAAGAATAGCCAAAAGCCTAAGCTTGGGGATGCCCCAGGAAGGCATCCCCTCTTTCGTCTTCGTTCATTGGTAACTTTACTTGGAGCTATATTTTTATTCGCCACATGATATGTGTTTTTCTTGGAGCATCGTGTATTATATTAGTCTTTGCTTTTTATTTTACCACAATCATCCTTGCTGTACACACCTTTTGGGGGAAGCCTATTTGATTAGAATTTGCTAGAATACTCTATGTGCTTCACTTATATCTTTTGAGCTTGATAGTTTTTGCTCTAGTGCTTCACTTATATCTTTTAGAGCACGGTGGTGTCTTAATTTTGAAGAAATTACTAGTCTCTCATGCTTCACTTATATTATTTTGAGAGTCTTTTAGAACAGCATGGTATTTGCTATGGTCATAAAGTTGGTCCTAGAATGATGAGAATCCAAGTTGGGTATAATAAAAACTATCGTAGGAAGTGAATTGGATGCTATGATCAACTTGATACTTGATAATTGTTTTGAGATATGGAGGTAGTGATATTAAAGTCATGCTAGTTGGGTGATTATGAATTTAAAGAATGATTGTGTTGAAGTTAGCAAGTCCCGAAGCATGCACATATGGTTAAAGTTGTGTAAAAATTTGAAACATGAAGTGTACAGCTTGTGCATCCTTATGAGTGGCGGTCGGGGGACGGCGATGGTCTTTTCCTACCAATCTATCCCCCTAGGAGCATGCACGTAGTACTTGATTTTTGATGACTTCTAAATTTTTGCAATAAGTATATGAGTTCTTTTGACTAATGTTGAGTCCATGGATTATACGCACTTTTACCTTTCCGCCTTTGCTAGCCTCTTCGGTACCGTGCATTGCCCTTTCTCACCTTGAGAGTTGGTGCATACTTCGCTGGTGCATCCAAACCCCGTGATACGATACGCTCTATCACACATAAACCTCCCTATATCTTCCTCAAAACAGCCACCATACCTACCTATTATGGCATTTCCATAGCCATTCGGAGATATATTGCCATGCAACTTTCCACCGTTCCGTTCATCATCATCATGACATACTTTACTTTTTCATATTGCCATTGCATGATCATGTAGTTGACATCGTATTTGTGGCAAAGCCACCATGCATTATTTTTCATACATGTCACTCTTGATTCATTGCACCATCCCGGTACACCGCCGGAGGCATTCATATAGAGTCATATCTTGTTTTAGATTCGAGTTGTAATTCTTATGTTGTAATCAATAGAAGTGTGATGATCATCATTATTAGAGCATTGCCCAAAGAAAAAAAAAGAAAAAACGGAAGAACGGCCAAAAAAAGAAAGGTCCAGAAAAGGAAAAAAATAGAAAAAAGAAAAAAAGAGAATAAATAAAAAGGGCAATGTTACTATCTCTTTTCCACACTTGTGCTTCAAAGTAGCACCTTGTTCTTCATGTAGAGAGTCTCATATATTGTGCTTCAAAGTAGCACCATGTTTTTCATATAGTGAGTCTCATAAGTTGTCTTTTTCATACTAGTGGGAATCTTTCATTATAGAACTTGGCTTGTATATTCCTATGATGGGCTTCCTCAAATGCCCTAGGTCTTCGTGAGCAAGCAAGTTGGATGCACACCCACTAGTTTTCTTTTGTATAGCATTCATTTATAGCTCTAGTGCATCCGTTGCATGGCAATCCCTACTCCTCATGTTGACATCAATTGATGGGCATCTCCATAGCCCGTTGATTATCCTCGTCAATGTGAGACTTTCTCCTTTTTTGTCTTCTCCACACAATCCCCATCATCATATTCTATTCCACCCATAGTGCTATATCCGTGGCTCACGCTCATGTATTGCGTGAAGGTTGAAAAAGTTTGAGATTATTTAAGTATGAAAAAATTTCTTGGCTTGTCATCGGGGTATAGAAGTTGGGAACATCTTTGTGTGTGAAAATGAAGCATAGCCTAACTATATGATTTTGTAGGGATGAACTTTCTTTTGCCATGTTATTTTGAGAAGACATGATTACTTTGATTAGTATGCTTGAAGTATTACTATTTCTTATGTCAATATGAACTTTTATTTTGTATTCATTTGGATCTGAACATTCATGCCACAATAAAGAAAATTACATTATGAATTATGCTAGGTAGCATTCCACATCAAAAATTCTCTTTTATCATTTACCTACTCGAGGACGAGCAGGAATTAAGCTTGGGGATGCTTGATACGTCTCCAACGTATCTATATTTTTTGATTGTTCCATGCTATTATATTACCCCTTTTGGATGTTTATGGGCTTTATTTTACACATTTATATCATTTTTGGGACTAACCTACTAACCAGAAGCCCAGCTCATATTGCTGTTTTTTTGCCTATTTCAGTATTTCAAAGAAAAGGAATATCAAGCGGAGTCCAAATGGAATGAAACCTTCAGGAGCGTGATTTTTGGAACGAACGTGATCCGGAGAGCTTGGAGTGCAAGTCAAGAAGCTTCCGAGGACCCCACGAGATAGGAGGCCGTGCCCCCCTGTAGGGCGCGCCCCCTGTCTTGTGGGTCCCTCGGGCGGCCACCGACGTACTTCTTCCTCCTATATATACCTACGTACCCCGAAAACATCAAGGGGCACCACGAAAAACAATTTCCACCGCCGTAACCTTCTGTATCCGCGAGATCTCATCTTGTAGCCTTCGCCGGCACTCTGCCGGAGGGGGAATCAACCACGGAGGGCCTCTGCATCAACATCCTTGCCCCTCCGATGAGTTGTGAGTAGTTTACCACAGACCTATGGGTCCATAGTTATTAGCTAGATGGCTTCTTCTCTCTTTTTGGATCTCAATACAATGTTCTCCCCCTCTCTTGAGGAGATCTATTCGATGTAAACTCTTTTGCGGTGTGTTTGTCGAGATCCGATGAATTGTGGGTTTATGATCAAGTTTATCTATGAATAATAATTGAATTTTTCTGAATTCTTTTATGTATGATTGAGTTATCTTAGCAAGTCTCTTCGAATTATCAGTTTGGTTTTGCCTACTAGATTGGTCTTTCTTTCCATGGGAGAAGTGTTTAGCTTTGGGTTCAATCTTGCGGTGTCCTTACCAAAGGATGAAAAGGGTTGCAAGGCACGTATTGTATTGTTGCCATCGAGGATAACAAGATGGGGTTTATATCATATTGCATGAGTTTATCCCTCTACATCATGTCATCTTGCTTAATGCGTTACTCTGTTCTTATGAACTTAATACTCTAGATGCAGGCATGAGTCGGTCGATGTGTGGAGTAATAGTAGTAGATGCAGGCAGGAGTCGGTCTACTTGTTATGGACGTGATGCTTATATACATGATCATGCCTAGATAATCTCATAACTATGCGCTTTTCTATCAATTGCTCGACAATAATTTGTTCACCCACCGTAATACTTATGCTTTCTTGAGAGAAGCCACTAGTGAAACCTATGGCCCCCGGGTCTATCTCTTATCATATTTGCTTCCAATCTACTTTTATTTGCATCTTTACTTTTTGCATCTATATTATAAAATACCAAAAATTTATTTATCTTATCTTACGATCTTTATTAGATCTCACTTTACATGAAGTGGCCGTGAAGGGATTGACAAACCCTTTATTGTGTTGGTTCTTGAGTTCTCAGTTTGTTTGTGTAGGTGCGTGGGACTTTTGAGGAGCCTCCCTCTTTGGATTGATACCTTGGTTCTCAAAACTGAGGGAAATACTTACGCTACACTTGCTGCATCACCCTCTCCTCTTGAGGAAAACCAACGCATAAGCTCAAGACGTAGCAAGAAGGATTTCTGGCGCCGTTGCCGGGGAGGTCTTCGCTCAAGTCAAGACATACCAAGTACCCATCACAAACCCATCTCCCTCGCATTTACATTATTTGCCATTTTCCTCTCGTTTTCCTCTCCCCCACTTCACCCTTGCCGTTTTATTCGCCCTCTCTTTCCCATTCTCCTCCTCTCTTTTTCGTTTGCCTTCCCTTTGCCATGGCTGAATAAAAAAGAACTAAGGGCCCTTTCCTAGGTTCTAGTACCTTGGATAACCCCTCTATCCTCGCTAAGCTCATGAATAATGACGCTATAGAAAGACCCACCGGGGTCTCCAATGAAAGCTTGAATAATTTGGATGAGAATGACTCTGGAATTTTTTGCTATTTACTTGATGAGTCTTTAAAAGATGCTTGGGATAGGTTATTAAGGATTCGGGCTAGCTATGTGCCACAATATCGAATTGAAGATTACTTAAAAAGTTTTTATGTTGGCTTGCCCGCTTCTTTTAAACAAGTTTAGGACGAGGTCGCCCACCTCGAGCGTCCTGGAGCGGATGTTGCGGCAGTGGTACCGCCGCATTGCTTGTTGGGACCTTTCTGCCCTCAATGCAGCGTCACGTCGGCGTTCCTTCCCCACCACGAGATCTATCCCCCGCATGGCGTCCTGCTGCGTTTCGTCGAACGCCAGGACCTGCGCGGAGCGATGCTTGACCTCGTGAGGGAGGACTGCTTCGGCTCCGTAGACGAGGAAGAACGGAGTCTCGCCCGTTGGCTTGGTAGCGGTGGTGTGGATGGACCACAGCACGGAATGGAGCTCGTCGTGCCAGCCCCTGCTGCAGGCCTCCAGCTTCTTCTCGAAGGTCCTGGTCTTGATGCCCCTCTGGACCTCTGCGTTAGCGCGCTCAGCCTGACCATTCCTCCTGGGGTGGGCCACCGAAGCGTAGCAGATCTGTGTTCCAAGGTTAGCACAGTAGGTTTTGAAGAGGTTACTAGTAAACTGCGAGCCGTTATCCGTGATGATGCGGTTGGGGACCCCGAAGCGGCTCACGAGGCCCTTGATGAACTTGACGGCAGAGCCGGCTGGGATAGTACGGACGGCTTCCACTTCCACCCACTTGGTGAACTTGTCGATGGCGACGTAGAGATAGCGGTAGCCCCCTGGCGCCCGTGGGAACGGGCCTAAGATGTCCAGCCCCCAGATAGCGAACGACCATGTGAGAGGGATGGTTTGGAGACCCTGGGCAGGCTGATGGATTTGCTTTACATGGAATTGGCAAGCTTCGCAGGACTTCACCAGCTCGGTTGCGTCGTTGAGCGCTGTAGGCCAATAGAATCCACTGCGGAACACCTTGCCGACGAGGGTCCGTGACGACAAGTGATGCCCACAGTCCCCGCCATGTATGTCAATCAGCAGCTCCCCTCCTTGATCGTTGGAGATGCAGCGCAGCGTGACGTCATTCGGCCGTTTCCTGTACAACTCGCCATCATGAATGCAGTATGCCGTGGCTTGCTGGGCCACGTGCTCCACGTCCTCTTCCTTCTCCGGCAGCATCCCGTGCATCAGGTACTCCTTGAATTCCTTGGTCCAGCACTCCTCCTGGGGCTCGAGCGCCAAGAGCAGCCGAGCTCCTGAGGTTGGGCTGCAGGCTGTGGATCCCGTGGCCTGGGGCTGTGGGGGCTCCTCCCGAGACTGATTCGTGCTTGAAAGAGGTGGCGTAGCTGATGGCTTGAAGAGCCGCTCTTCGAAGACGCCGGGCTCTTGCGGTTGCTGCTTGGATGCTCTCTTGGCAATGTCGTTGGCTTCCTTGTTGGTGCCCCGGGGCACGTGCTGCAGCTCCAGGCCTGAGAACTGCTTTTCCATCTTGCGCACCTCCGCAAGGTAGGCCTCCATGTGCTCGTCCTTCGACTCGTACACCTTGTTGGAGAAGTTGACAAGGAGCTGCGAGTCGCCTTTGACGGTGAGGCGCCTCACCCCCAAAGTTGCCGCAGCCTTCAGGCCAGCTATGAGGCCTTTGTATTCTGCGATATTGTTGGAGACCTTCTCGCTGTGCTGGAAGCAGAGTTGCACGACTTAGTAAAGCTTGTCCTGAGTGGGCGATATGAGCACTGCTCCAGCCCCCGCGCCCTGGTGCGCGAAGGCGCCATTGAAATACATGACCCAGCCGTCTGGTGCCTCACTTCCTGGGGAGGTGGACCGGTCTTCTCCTTCCTCAAGAGCCGGGGCATCTGTCCATTCTACCACAAAATCCGAGAGCACAGCTCCCTTGATGACCCTGGTAGTGCTGAACTCCAACTGGAATGCTTGCAGCTCGATGTTCCATTCAGCGACCCTTCCAGCTGAGTTTGGGCTCCTGAGTACCCTCTCCAATGGGTAAGCTGATACGACCTTGAAGGGGTGGCCCTGGAAGTAATGTTGCAGCTTGAGCGAGGCCACCAAGAGTGTGAGTAGGCGCTTTTCTGGCATGGGGTAGCACGCCCTCGCGTCCTGCAGTACGGTGCTGACGAAGTCCACCGGGTGCTCGACGAGGGCTAGCACACTATCGAGGCTCGGGTTCTGCGGAGATTGTGGCATATCCTGAGGTGGAGGGTTTCTTGAGACCTGACCATCCTCAGGAGCTTCTACGATGTTGCCCTGCTGAGCTTGGTCTTCCACCGCTGATGGCTTTGCTGCGCCATCCTGACCCCGCGCTGCATCAGCTCTGGCTTGGCGCGGCACACCCTTGTCGTGGCGCTCCTCCCGAACCGCCACCAGCGCCGCGCTGGCGGAGTACGGGGTGGCGGCAAGGTAGAGTACCAGAGGCTCGAGAGGCCGCAGTACCACCATCACCGGGGGGCTGGTGAGGTATTTCTTGAGGTCTTGGAAGGCCCGGTCGGCCTCCGGGGTCCACTCGAAGGGGCCCTTCTTCATCATGATCTTAAAGAAGGGTAAGGCGCGCTCGCCTAGCTTGGAGATGAAATGCCCTAACGCAGTCACCCGCCCTGCTAGCTTCTGCATCTCCTTGAGGGTCTGTGGCGGGCTCATGTCTTCAATGGCCTCGATCTTCTCCGAGTTCACTTCGATCCCTCTTTGGATACGAGGAACCCTAGTAGCTTGCTGGAGGGGACACCAAACACGCACTTCTCCGGGTTAAGCCTCAAGTTCACCTGGCGCAAGCTCTCAAAGGTGTCCTCCAAGTCTTGAATCAATGTCCTCGCCTCGCGAGATTTGACCACTATGTCATCAACGTAGGCCTCTGTGTTCCTGCCGAGCTGCCGTCCCAAGGCGATGTGCATCAGCCGCTGAAAGGTTGCGCCCATGTTGCACAGGCCGAAGGGAATGCAGGTGTAGAAGTACACCCCGCATGGTGTCAGGAAGGCGGTCTTCTCCACATCCTCCACCGCCATCTTGATTTGGTGGTATCCAGAGAACGCATCCAGGAAACATAGCAAGTCGCACTCGGCGGTGGAGTCGATGATTTGATCAATGCGCGGAAGGGGGAACGGATCTTGGGGGCAAGCTTTGTTAAGGTTGGTGAAGTTGACGCACATCCGTTCCTTCCCACCTTTCTTCGGTACTACGACGGGGTTCGCCAGCCAATCAGGGTATCGAACTTCTCGAATGGCACCAGCCGCATCTAGCTTGCGTGTCTCTTGGACGATAAAGGTCTGCTTCTCAGTGGACTGTCGTCTCGCCCGCTGCTTCACGAGGCGTATGTTGGGGCACACCCTTAGATGATGCTAGATCACCTCTCTCGGGACCCCTACCAGCTGATTGGGCTCCCACGCGAATATCTCCTTGTTCACGTGCAAAAACCTCACCAAAGCTTCTTCTTGTCCTGGGTCAAGGCTGGTTCCTATGGTAAAGGTGGCTCCTGAAGGCCCGTCCTCGTCAATTGGCACCTGCTTGGTATCTTCCTTGTCTTGGGTGAACAACTGCTTCTTCTTGGCGGGCGCGGTCTCCTTGGCCTCGGGCGTACCAGCGCCGGCTGACTGTGCTGCTACCGCGGTCTTGAAGGCGAGCCTGACCGTCGTCACGGCCTCCTTAGTGTCCCCCTTGATGGTGAGGACGCCCTTGCTCCCAGGCATCTTCATGAGGTTGTAGGCCGAGTGAGTCACCGCCATGAACTGAGCGAGAGCCGGGTACCCGAGTATGGCATTGTACGGGAGATCGATGCGGGCGATGTCGAAGTCCACCAGCTCAGTGCGGTAGTTGTCGCGCATGCCGAAGGTGACGAGGAGGAGGATCTGCCCTAGAGAGTGGGAAGCTCCACCACCCACTCTTGAAAATGGCTTGCTGAGGTTGAGCCGCTCGGGCGACACGTGGAGAAGGTTGAAGGCTTCTACGGAGAGCAAGTTGAGGCCGGCACCGCCGTCGATGAGGGTCTTGGTGACGGCCACGTTGCAGATGGTAGGTGTGCAGAGCATTGGGAGCATGCCAGAGCCGGTGGTGGAGCCAGGGTGGTCTTCTGAGTCGAAGGTGAGGTCGGCCTCCGGCGCAGCCCAACCTGGCGGAGCCCCTGGACGCTTGGAGGCTGCCCCAATCTGACGGAAGAAAGGCTTGACGTGGCAATCTGAAGGCGGTGCTTGAGAGCCACCCAGCAGTGCCGCGACTGGCAGGCGCCGCCATCACAGAGCGCAGCGGTGAAGAGGTTATGGAGTTCCTCCCAGACGCCACCGCGGACCCCGGAGGTTGAGCAGCCAAGCGCAGCTTCGCCGGGCGAGGCCATGGGGAACCAGTTGGCCATGATCTTGCCGTCGCCTTGGCCTCAAGGGCGGCCTCCTCGTCGCCCTGCGAGAACGGCGCCGGTCTGCAGCGCCCGTCGTAACGTGGCGGCATCTCGGCTTGAACTTGGTTGGCCTTGCACTCGCCCGAGGCGGGGCGAGGGCTCGTACCAGACTCCCTGCTGCTAGTGTCGGCCACAGAGGTGGGTGGCGGGGCACCTTATATGGGAGTGAAGCGCGGCGGCACGGGGCACAGGTTGGTGGAGAGGAGCTCCGGCGCACCCCTACCTAGCGCGCCAAATGTCGGATGTGGGGTTCCGGCAAACCCTTAAGGTTCAAACACTGGGGTGCGCGCGAAGTCTTTCCCTCCTACCGATCGACGCTCTAGCTCGCTAAGATCTCACGGACAAACTCGACGAACTCGCGACACAGAAAGACACAAGGTTTATACTGGTTCGGGCCACCGTTGTGGTGTAATACCCTACTCCAGTGTGGTGGTGGTGGATTGCCTCTTGGGCTGATGATGAACAGTACAAGGGAAGAACAACCTCCTGAGGTTGAGGTGTTCTTGTGCTTGTGTAGTTGAGGATGATCTGAACCAGTTCGAGATCTGTTGCCTCCTACTGTGGTGGTTAGTCATATTTAGAGAGGCCCTGGTCCTCTTCCGAAATATCGAGCGGGAAGGGAGCCAACAACGGCGGGCAAATTTGAAGGGGGACAACTAGTACAAGCTATCCCGACAAAAGCGGTCTTCGCCTGCGAAAAGCTCTGGGGTGACGCCGTCTCGGGATCCATGATGACCTCCGCCTTGCCGTCCTCCTGGTCTTGGTCTCGTTGCACCAATATGGCAACCTTTGCCTAGTGCCTCGGTACTCTTCGCCTGCGCTGGCCTCCTTAGCACCAAAGAGGAAATAAGGACGCTGCGCGCGCTGGCGCCCGCGTGGTGCCCGCCTGGTGCCGTTCGTCATGGCTTACGTCACGAGAACCTCGTGAGGTTTGCCCCGCCTTGATATCTCCGCTCCTCGTGAGCCTGCCCGGCTAGGCCACTCCAGAGGAGGTCTTGCATCGTCCGCCTCGCGAGGCTTGGACCCTCGCGAGGGTCTTGGATGCCTTGTTGATGAAGATGGGCCGTACGGCCTGCTAGCTTGGCCACGCTGCGGGCCGCAGGCAGGCAAGTCTGGGGACCCCCGTTCCTAGAACACCGACACAAACACTGCGGCGCTTTTTCAAACCCAAACGACAAGCTATGGGGGATGAGCTAGTCAAGTTAATCAAGGCCGGATTCATCAGAGAAATAAAACACCCGGACTGGCTAGCAAACCTGGTGATGGTGCCAAAGAAGGATAAATCCTGGCTCCTGTGCGTCGATTTCGAAGACCTCAACAAGGCCTGCCCTAAGGATCCTTTCCCCCTCCCCCGCATTGATCAGATTATTGATGCTACCACAAGACACGGCTCACTGTGTTTCCTCGACGCATACTCCGGATACCATCAAATCAAAATGAAGGAGTCCGATCAAGCCGCAATGGCATTCATTACCCCATACAGGTCTTTCTGCTTCTACACTATGCCCTTCGGGCTCAAAAACGCCGACGCCACCTACCAACGCATGATTCAAACATGCCCGAAGAAACAAATCGGCAAGACAGTTGAAGCATATGTGGATGGCGTAGTCATCAAGACTAGGCACGTCGAGTCACTAATAGATGACCCGCGTCTTACATTCGACAACCTTCGTACATACGGCATCAAGCTCAATCCGAAAAAGTGTGTTTTCGGCGTTCCCGCTGGAAAACTGCTGGGTTTCATCGTTAATAATAGAGGAATTGAGGCAAACCCAGCCAAAGTTCGAGCTTTATCACAATTGGCAATACCAACAGACCTTAAACAGGTCCAAAAACTAGCCGGATGCATGGCAGCTTTAAGCCGATTTATCTCCAGATTAGGAGAAAAAGCATTGCCACTGTATTGCCTTGTCCGACGCACCGACCACTTCGAGTGGACGGATGCGGCAACAGCTGGACTGGAAGAAATAAAGGCTCTTTTAGCAAGCAACCCAATTCTGGCCGCGCCGAACATCGGCGAACCAATGTTATTACACATCTCTGCAACACACCAGCTGGTGAGCGCAGTTCTCGTCATTGAGCGAGCGGCGGATGGACACAAATTCCCACTCCATAAACCGGTTTACTACGTATCCACTGTCCTCACACCATGCAAGTCCCGGTACCCACATTACCAAAAGATAGCTTATGCGGTCTTCATGGCATCCCGGAAGCTACGGCACTACTTCCAAGAGTGCCCCATCACGCTGGCTTCTGAAGTAGCACTCAATGACATAATAAACACCCACGACGCTACGGGCTGGATTGCTAAGTGGGCCATTGAGCTCCTTCCATTCGACATAACATACAAACCACGCCGAGCCATTAAAATCCCAAGTGTTGGCCGACGTCGTCGCCGAATGGACAGAGGCCGAACTCCTTAAAGAGTAAGGCAGATATTCCAACTGGGTTATGTACTTCGATGGTTCCAAAATGCTGGCCAGTTTAGGAGTAGGCGTCGTCTTAACGTCCCCCACTGGAGACACAGTCCAGTACGTACTCCAAATATTATACACAGACACCAACAATGCAGCCGAATACGAGGCCTTATTGCATGGTCTTTGGATGGCTACATCCATGGGCATTCAACGTCTAGAGGTGCGCGGGGATTCAATCTCGCAATATCCCAAATAAATGGAGACTTAGACGCCAAAGATCCGAAGATGGCGGCCTATCGTAACGTCGTACTCAAAATATCAGCTGGGTTTGAGGGACTCGAGTTTCATCATGTGGCTCGGGAAAGTAATCAAGCGGCGGATGTCCTCGCTCGCATGGGCACCAAGCGTGACCCCGTCCCGCCTAACATCTTTCTGGAAAGGCTCTTCAAGCCATCCGTGGTATGGCAGGGTGAGAGCAGCAACACCAGTCCGGACCCGATTACATCCCCGGATTCTGAATAGAATACTGATATCATCGGGGGCTCAACCACCGAGATAACACGATTGGCCCATCTAATAATGGTAGTAATTGCTCCATAGACCGAACCCTTCTTGGCCTACCTTAATAGGCGAGAGCTCCCTGAGGACCAGAACGAGGCTCACTGCATTATTCGGTGCACGAAAGCCTATGAGGTCCATGACGGAGAGCTCTACAAGAAAAGTGCTACCGGAGTCCTTCAAAGGTGTATCTCCGAAGAAGAGGGACGGCAGCTCCTGCCTGAAATCCATGCTGGCCTCGGTGGTCACCACGCCGCAGCTCGGGCCCTTGTAAGTAAGGCTTTCCGTATAGGTTTCTTTTGGCCGACGGCCCGAGCAGATGCACAGGACCTGGTCGAACGTTGTGTCGGATGCCAGCTCTTTGCCAATCAAAGCCATAAGCCGCCTACTGATCTACAAACAATCCCCATTACTTGGCCTTTTGCGGTCTGGGGGCTTGATATGGTTGGACCCCTTAAAGGAGGGAGCCATAAGAAAAAATATCTGCTAGTCATGGTAGATAAATTCACCAAATGGATAGAGGCCAAAACCAGTGAAAACGGCCGAAGCTAGACCGGTGATAGACTTTATATCTGGTATCGTGCACCGTTATGGTGTCCCACACAACATCATTACCGATAACGACTCCAATTTCATGGCAGACGAAAGTGAAATCCTGGTGTGCTAAACTGGGCATTAAGTTTGATTACGCCTCGGTCTATCATCCACAAACAAATGGTTGATACGTCTCCAACGTATCTATAATTTATGAAGTATTCATGCTATTATATTATCCATCTAGGATGTTTATATGCATTTATATGCTATTTTATATGATTTATGGGACTAACCTATTAACCTAGAGCCCAGTGCCAGTTTCTGTTTTTTCCTTGTTTTTGAGTATCGCAGAAAAGGAATACCAAACGGAGACCAATTAACGTGCCAATTTTGGATGACTTTTTATGGACCAAAAGAATACCACGGAGTAAAAGAGTTGGGCCAGAAGAGTCCCGGGCCGTCCATGAGGGTGGGGGCGCGCCCACCCCCCTGGGCGCGTGGGCCTACCTCGTGGATGGCTCGGGTACCTTCTTGACGTGAGACCTACACCAAAAATTCCTATAAATACAGAAACCCCAAGAAAGAAACCTAGATCGGGAGTTCTGCCGCCGCAAGCCTGTAGCCACCGAAAACCAATCTAGACCCGTTTCGGCACCCTGCCGGAGGGGGAATCCCTCACCGGTGGCCATCTTCATCATCCCAGCGCTCTCCATGTCGTGGAGTGTGTAGTTCACCCTCGGGGCTGTGTGTATGTAACAGTATCTTTGTGTTTTATCTCTCTCTCTCTCTCTCTCTCTCTCTCTCTCTCTCTCTCTCTCTCTCTCTCTCTCTCGTGTTCTTGATTTGGCACGATCTTGATGTATAGCGAGCTTTGCTATTATAGTTGGATCTTATGATGTTTCTCCCCCTCTACTCTCTTGTAATGGATTGAGTTTTCCCTTTGAAGTTATCTTATTGGACTGAGTCTTTAAGGATTTGAGAACACTTGATGTATGACTTGCATGTGCTTATCTATGGTGACAATGGGATATTCATGTGATCTACTTGATGTATGTGTTGGTGATCAACTTGCGGGTTCAGTGACCTTATGAACTTATGCATAGGGGTTGGCACACATTTTCGTCTTGACTCTCCGGTAGAAACTTTGAGGCACTCTTTGAAGTACTTTGTGTTGGTTGAATAAATGAATCTGAGATTGTGTGATGCATATCATATAATCATACCCATGGATACTTGAGGTGACATTGGAGTATCTAGGTGACATTAGGGTTTTGGTTGATTTGTTTCTTAAGGTGTTATTATAACAAACTCTATGATAGATCGAACGGAAAGAATAGCTTTGTGTTATTTTACTACGGAATCTTGAATAGATCGATTAGAAAGGATAATTTTGAGGTGGTTTCGTACCCTACAATAATCTCTTTGTTTGTTCTCCACTATTTGTGACTTTGGAGAGACTCTTTCTTGCATGTGGAGGGATAGTTATATGATCCAATTATTTTATTATTGTTGAGAGAACTTGCACTAGTGAAAGTATGAACCCTAGGCCTTGTTTCCTAGCATTGCAATACCGTTTGTGCTCACTTTTATCATTAGTTACCTTGCTGTTGTTATATTTTCAGATTACAAAAACATATATCTATCATACATATTGCACTTGTATCACCATCTCTTCGCCGAACTAGTGCACCTATACAATTTACCATTGTATTGGGTGTGTTGGGGACACAAGAGACTCTTTGTTATTTGGTTGCAGGGTTTTTTGAGAGAGACCATCTTCATCCTATGCCTCTCACAGATTGATAAACCTTAGGTCATCCACTTGAAGGAAATTTGCTACTGTCCTACAAACCTCTGCACCTGGAGGCCCAACAACGTTTACAAGAAGAAGGTTGTGTTGTAGACATCAAGCTCTTTTCTGGCGCCGTTGCCGGGGAGGTGAGTGCTTGAAGGTATATGTTTAGATCTTGCAATCAAATCTTTTTTTGTCTTGTTTTATCACTAGTTTAGTCTATAAAAGAAAACTACAAAAAAATGGAATTAAGGGTGCCTCATATGCTTCATCTTTTTAATATCTTTCGTGAAATTGATGGGAAGGAAAATTGTGCTCAAGTACTAGAAGAAGAATTACATAGAAATATTGGCATAAAATATGTGAATGATGAGCATGATTGCAATGTTGTTAGTATGAATTCTTTGAATACCCATGATGCTAATGATATGCAAAGCCACAAGCTTGGGGATGCTATGTTTGATGAATATGATATTTTTAGTCCCCCAAGTTTTGATGTGCAAATTTATCATGATGAAAGCATGCCTCCTATCTATGATGATTATTGTGATGACACGTATTCTATAAAGAATAATGATAACCATGAAACTTGTCATCTTGATCTTAATTTTCAATCACATGATAGTTATTTTGTTGAGTTTACTCCCACTACTATTGATGAGAATAGATTTGCTTATGTAGAGAGTAACAAAAATTCTATGCTGATGCATCATGAAAAGAATGCTTTATGTGATGGTTATATTGTTGAATTCATTCATGATTCTACTGAAAATTATTATGAGGGAGGAACATATGCTTGTAGGAATTGCAATAATATCAAGTTTCCTCTCTATGTGCTTAAAGTTTTGAAGTTATGCTTGTTTTGCCTTCCTTTGCTAGTTGATTATTGTTCCCATAAGTTGTTTGCTCACAAAATCCCTATGCATAGGAAGTGGGTTAGAATTAAATGTTCTAGTCATATTCTTCATGATGCTCTCTTTGCATTTCAATTCTTACCTTTTATGTGAGCATCATTGAAATCATCTTGCCTAGCTAGGGGCGTTAAACGTTAGCGCTTGTTGGGAGGCAACCCAATTTTATTTTTGTTCTTTGATTTTTGCTTTTGTTTAGTAATAAATAAATCATCTAGCCTCTGGTTAGATGTGGTTTTTTGTTTTAATTAGTGTTTGTGCCAAGTAAGACCTATAGGATCTTCTTGGATGATAATTATTTGATCTTGCTGAAAAAGACAGAAACTTTCTGCTCATGAACAAAATTGTAAAAAATAACCAGAAAGTGATAAAATATTGATTCCAATTGCAGTAGATCAATAAAAAAATTATCTAGGTCTTCCTATTTTTGTAGAATTTTTGAGTTATAGAAATTTGCGTTTGATACAGATTACTACAGACTGTTCTGTTTTTGACAGATTCTGTTTTTCGTGTGTTGTTTGCTTATTTTGATGAATCTATGGCTAGTATCGGAGGTAATGAACCATAGAGAAGTTGGAATACAGTAGGTTTAACACCAATATAAATAAAGAATGAGTTGTTTACAGTACCTTTAAGTGGTGGTTTTTTTATTTCGCTAACAGAGCTCATGAGATTTTCTGTTGAATTTTGTGTTGTGAACTTTTCAAGTTTTGGGTAAAGATTTGATGGAATATGGAATAAGGAGTGGAAAGAGCCTAAGCTTGGGGATACCCAAGGCACCCCAAGGTAATATTCAAGGACAACCAACAGCCTAAGCTTGGGGATGCCCCGGATGGCATCCCCTCTTTCGTCTTCGTTCATTGGTAACTATACTTGGAGCTATATTTTTATTCACCACATGATATGTGTTTTGCTTGGAGAGTCATTTTATTTTGTTAGTATTTGCTTTATGTTATTTAGAATAATGTTTTGCATCTCTATTTTCAATAAAAATGTCAAGGATAGCCTTCACCATGCCTATTTTGCAAGTATACATGTTGCTGTTTCAAAACAAAAAGTTTATCGTTGTAGCGAAAATTCCTTAGAAAAGCCAGAATATGATAAAATGTTGAATTTTTTGCATAATAAGCTCTTATAAATTTTCTATAGTGTGGTAGAATTTCATAATGTTTGGATTTAGGGAAGTACGATGAATCTTGCATTCTTTTCAGACTGTACTGTTCTGGCAGATTGCTGTTATGTTTGCATTGTTTGCATATGTTTGCTTGTTTAATGATTCTATTTGAGGATAGGAGTATTAAATATGTAGAGGCATTTAGTATGCAATGTTTAATAATAATTTTAGTGATTTGTTACATTAGAAAATGATAAGGTTTTTGCATTGGTTTATACTAACTTATCTCACGAGTTCTTGTTGGGTTTGGTTTGGATGAAGCTTTTGAGATTTAGGAAACCGTGATATGAGAGGAATTAAGGAGACACAAAAGCTCAAGCTTGGGGATGCCCAAGGCACCCCAAGATAATATTTCAAAAAGTCTCAAGCATCTAAGCTTGGGGATGCCCCGGTAGGCATCCCACCTTTATTCTTCAACAATTATCGGTTAGTATCGGTTGAGCCTAAGTTTTTGCTTCTTCACATGATGAGTGCTATCCTTGAAATGTCGTTTTATCTTGTTTTGCTTTCTATTTGAATAAAATACCAAGATCTGAAATTCTTAAATGAGAGAGAGTCTTCACATAGCTACATAATTATTTAACTACTCATTGATCTTCACTTATATCTTTTTGGAGTAGTTTGTCATTTACTCGTGTGCTTCACTTATATCCTATGAGTAAATGGTTGAATGATTTGATTATCATAAATCTGAAATTATATATGTTGCATATGCTTATCCCATGGGGAGTAATGACTTCACATATAAGAAGTAGAGGTGGTAAATTTATTGAAGGTTAGCAAACATTGTATTGGTCACTTGAACAATTCATGAAAGAATATTGAAGGAAGAGAAATTTCACATATAAATATACTATCTTGGACATTTTCTATCATTGTGATCCCCATTAATTATTTTCAAACTTGATCAAATTAGTTGAAGTTGGACAAGGAAGACAACTTAATGAGTTATGTTTGGGTATATTTGGATAAGTTATATTGTTATGGATCCTCTAACATGTGGTGCTTGCTATTTAGAATCCTTTGCTAGCCAAAATATATGTACTAAGCAGAATACTGCTTGTGCATCCAAATTCCTTGAACCAAGTTTCTTCCATGAGTGTCCACCATATCTACCTATATGCGGTATTTACCTGCCGTTGCAAGTAAATTTGCATGTGCCAAACTCTAAACCTTCAAATAATAATCTGTTTTTTATGCTCGAATCGCTCATGTAGCGACTAGGGTCTGTCAGTATCTTCCATGCTAGGTGGGTTATTCTCATGATGAGTGGACTCCGCTCATCATTCACGGGAAAATGGCTGGTAACTGGGATGCCCAGTCCCATTGAGGGAGTCCCGGAGTAGGGGGTGTCCGGACAGCCGAACTATCACTGTTGGCCGGACTCCTGGACTATGAAGATACAAGATTGAAGACTTCGTCCCATGTCCGGATGGGACTTTCCTTGGCGTGGAAGGCAAGCTTGGCGATACGGATATGTAGATCTCCTACCATTGTAACTGACTCTGTAACCCTAACCCTATCCGATGTCTATATAAACCGGAGGGTTTTAGTCCGTAGGATGAACAACAATCATACCATAGGCTAGCTTCTAGGGTTTAGCCTCCTTGATCTCGTGGTAGATCTACTCTTGTACTACCCATATCATCAATATTAATCAAGCAGGAGTAGGGTTTTACCTCCACCGAGAGGGCCTGGACCTGGGTAAAAACATCGTGTCCCTTGTCTCCTGTTACCATCCGCCTAGACGCACAGTTCGGGACCCCCTACCCGAGATCCGCCAGTTTTGACACCGACATTGGTGCTTTCATTGAGAGTTCCTCTGTGTCGTCATCCTTAGGCCCGATGGCTCCTTCGATCGTCAACAACGACGGGGTCCAGGGTGAGACTTTTCTCCCCGGACAGATCTTCGTATTCGGCGGCTTTGCACTGCGGGCCAATTCACTTGGCCATCTGGAGCAGATCGAAAGCTACGCCCCTGGCCATCAGGTCGGATTTGGGAGTTTGAACTACACGGTCGACATCCGCAGAGACTTGATCTTCGATGGATTCGAGCCCGCGACCAAGCGCCGCCCGCCTTGTCTCGATGGGCACGATCTAGCTCTGCCGCCGAGCGAGTGCCTCGGAGGTCGCGAAGTGGCGTCCGCTCCGACCCTTAGCCCGGAGCCGACTCCCCCGATCGAGGACGAGTGGTTGGACACCCCCTCGGGGGCTACGATCTTTACGGTGATGGAGCCGAACACCATCCCTGTCCTTTGCGAATCCCGTGACTCCAAGGTGCCGGACTCCTCTCCGGACTCCGAACTTCCCGTGCCCCGGCCAACCGAATCCGATTGGGTGCCGGTCATGGAGTTCACTGCCGCGGACATCTTTCAGCACTCGCCCTTTGGTGACATCCTGAATTCACTAAAGTCTCTCTCTTTATCAGGAGAGCCCTGGCCTGACTACGATCAGGAAGGTTGGGATGCGGACGATGATGAAATTCAACGCCCACCCACCGCCCACTTTGTAGCCACTGTCGAAAGCTTAAATGACGTGCTCGATTTCGACTCCGAAGACATCGACGGTATGGACGACGATGTAGGAGACAACCATGAACCAGCACCTATAGGATACTGGACCGCCACCTCATCCCACAATGTATACATGATGGATACACCTAAAGGAAGCTCTGACGAGGAACAACGGGACGCTACGAAGGATCGATCCCTCGAAAAGCAGTCAAAACGGCAACGTAAACACCGCAACAAGTCCCGCCTCGATAAAGAAGGCAGTCGCACAGACCCAGCCATAGAGCAAGGTGAACCGGTGGACGACGAACATGCTATCGAGCAACCGTCCGAACAGGACGACTTGGATAAACAACCCGTCCCCGGCGAAGATAACAGTCTGGACAATCTCACGCCGGACAAATTGTTGGGACAGAAGAACCTCCACAAAAGGCTCGTCGCCACTACTCGTAGCCTGAAAAAGCAGAAGCGGAAGCTCAAAATAGCGGCAGATGCAATCAGAATCAGATGGAGCAAAGTACTCAACACCATAGACAAATACGGCGACAGTCGCCGAACAAAGAGCTACCCAAAGAGAAAACTACTGCCCGAATTTGATGAGGAGGCCGTGAAACCCCACAATCAAAAACAAGGAGGCCACCGGTCGGATGGACGACCCCATGGCAAACAAAGAGCTGCAAGCGGCAATCAAGACACAAGCCGCAAGACGCGATTCGCATAAGGATTCAGATCAAAGGGATGGCCCGATTAGGGTCCATCTATGGGCCGAGAAAGCAAGCTCTTCCAAGCAATGCAACACGCCAAATATCCGAACACCACGGCACACCCAAATATAGGGGTGCCGCACACTTTTGTGTTTCACCGATGAGGTGCCGGATCACGAATTCCCAGTGGATTCAAACCCGTAAACATAGAGGCATCTGACGTAACAACAGACCACAGATGCGGATTGAGGATTACATCCTCCACATACACATGGCCAGAGGACATGATCTCCACGCCATAAAATACTTACCCCTCAAGCTCAAAGGGCCAGCTCGGCATTGGCTCAAATGCCTCCCTGAAAATACCATTGGAAGTTGGGAGGAGCTCGAGGATGCTTTTCGGGCAAATTTTCAAGGGACTTATGTCCGTCCTCCGGATGCGCATTTATTTAAGTCATATAACTCAACAACTCGGAGAGTCGGCCCACAAATTCTGGAACAGGTTCCTCACCAAAAGAACCAAATAGTCGATCGTCCGGACGCCAAGCCTTAGCAGCTTTCAAACACAACGTCCGAGACGTAATGGCTCGCCAGACACCTCGCCAGAGAAGTCGAGAACAATGGCTGCATTAACAAGCCTCATGACCCGCTTTTATGCGGGAGAGGATAGTTGGCTAGCAAGATGCAGCACCAGCGACCCAAGTACATCCAAGTCAGGGGATGGAAGCGGAAAACCACAACGCAGCAAGGACCAGCGCGGACAAAGGGAAATAGCAGAAGAGCACGATACCAACGCCGGATTCGTAAGCTCCGTCAGAATCATAAAAAACTGCCCCTCAAGGACAACAGCGACGAGCTGTCCAACCTAAACAAAATCTTGGACAAAATATGCCAAATCCACAGTACTCCCGGGAAGTCTGCAAACCACACCCACAGAGATTGTTGGGTCTTCAAGCAGTCCGGCAAACTGAATGCCGAACACAAGGGGCTCGACATACCTAGCGAGGACGATGACGAACCCCACAAGCAGAGCATCGGAAAATAAAAGAATTTCCCACAAAAAGTCAAAACAGTGAACTCACTTCAAATGACAAAAGGCAAAAACAGAGCGGCGCCCATAGAAACACACGCCGCACGGTCTATCCCAGAAGAGTCCCAATGATGGTTGTCAAAACCAATCACCTTCGATCATCAGGACTACTCCGGAAGTATCCGGAATGCAGGATGGACTGTCTTGATATTAGATCCTATAATCGACGGACTCCAATTTACCCAAGTCCTAATGGACGGAGGTAGCGATCTAAACCTGTTATATCAGGACACAATCCGCAAAATGGGGATAGACCCAACCAAAATTCGCCATAGCAACACCTCCTTTAAAGGGGTAATGCCAGGCCTATATGCCCCTTGCACGGGCTCCCTCACCGCTAGAAGTTGTGTTCGGGTCATCCGACAACTTCCGCGTGAAAAGTTAACCTTCCACATCGCCCCATTCGAAAGTAGCTATCAAGCACTACTGGGACGTGAAGCTTTCGCCCGCTTTAACACAATATCGCATTATGCATCTCTTACACTTAAAATGCCCGGTCCACGCGGCATCATCTCATTAAAAGGGAATACCAAGTGTTACACGAGCACGGAAGAACATGAGACTGCCTTGACAGCCCCACACTAATCCGGCTCCGCTAATCAAAGCACCTGAATAGGTCATTCGAACCCCGGACATGGCTAGACAAGTCCGGCGTAAAACATATAAAAGCCTACTAGCGGCATACCCCCATACAAGGGGCTGCACGCATGTACAACAAGAGACAATAAAGCTCAATTTTGTTCACTTTTTCGAACCGTACTCTGTTTATTTAATATAAAGTACATTTTTCGCACGATCATTTTTCTTTTCAACTAAGTTCTTCTCTTTTACAGATGAACACCGTGCTACACCCATCCAGGATACGGCACAATGGAGACACAGGCGCAGACGTGTAGTAGGGACCCGTTGCAAGGATTCTTTTCAGATTAAGACCCTGCGTAAACCTTTTTTACTGTCTCTTGTTGATACACATCCCCCGGCTTCTTGCTATAACCGAGGAGGAGGCTGGCGTTTTGGCATCGGCCGCACAGAAATTTTTATGCTGCACTGGACACCAGGGGCTTAGGGCATTATTCTGCCTGTTTTCATAAAGACCGAATACCTTAGGGAGTGTTCGGCGTCTCGAAAGTTAGGCCTTATATGCATCAGCTCCGAATCATGTCTTTGGTCAAATGTTGGGTTTGCGGCTCCCATGTTTTGGTACCTTACGTTCCGTTATATCGGCTAAGGTAGCGCTCGGAGAACCACCGCGATTGTGCCCGGTTGAGCTGGGTTGAGCACCTCGATGGAGAAAGCTAAAACTGGCTTGTCATGATATAGCGTGAGACTGGTCAACCACTCGATGACCCACCGGAATGTTTAGAATTCCCCGATTGACGAAGGACCGTTTCCGTCAGGCACATACGCCGCCCAATTCGGGAGAGCGCGGTGCCCCTAGGGGCTATATAGTAGCCCCACCATCGAACTCCTATGGCTAAGTGAAAGTGATAAACCATTATAGTCCGGTTGCCTAGTTTGCTACGCTATCACCTCCTTTACAGGACCAAGGCGTTGGATTAAGTGTGAAAATGCAACTTTTTGCAAACACCCCTGCACTATGTGCATGGGGGTCAAGTCAAGACTGCCATCTTCAGGTTATATACACATATACATCAACGGCTGCACAGGAGGCGTTTTAATACTTGAACGCACAAGTATAAAAAGCTCTTATATTATATTGAAACATTGTTTTCACAAATCATACATGTCATTAAAGCATAACATCCTTCGAGCACTGCGTCTCTATTACACGAGTGCCCTGCAGGACTTCCTCAAAATAGTGCTCGGCAGGTACTCGGCTTCTGTCCGAATCTTGGGATGCAACTTTGGTAGCCTTCATCTCCGCCCAGTATGTCTTGACACGGGCAAGAGCCATCCGCGCACCCTCTATGCACGCTGACCGCTTCATTGCATCGATATGCGGCACCGCACCAAGGAACTGTTGCACCAAGCCAAAATAACTCTTCGGCTTGGGGCTTTTCATCCACAAATGAGTCACGACAGCCTTCATGGCAAGTCCGGACAACCTATTCAGCTCAGCCCATTCGGCCAAACGATCGGTTAATGAAAGTGGATGCTCCGGACTATGGAACTGCAACCAAAAAAGCTCTTCCATTCTGTGACCCTTTTGACCTCGGAAGTGTTCGGCCGTGTCTGTGGCACTCGCCGCCAAGTCCAGACAAACATCCTCCGCACCCCACAGCCGGTCCAATTGAGCATACCTAGGATCCGTGAACTTCCTCCGCAACAGAAAGAGCTTTCCAGCCGCAATATCTTCAGCCTGACGCAGCTCCTCCTTCATAGCTCTCATTGCAGAGCGAGTATCCTTGGCCTCGGTGGCGGACTTTTTCAGGTCCTCTTGTTTCGCTCGATCTTCTTTTTCAAGAAGTTCGCAACGGTCAGTAGCATTCTTCAATTTCACGGCCATCTCGGCCATTTCTTTCTTGCTTTGGCAGTGAGCAGCATGTTCGTCTTTTACCTCTGCGGCCGCCTTTAAAGCAGCCGCATCACTTTTTCTGGCTTGCTCCTTGGCCCGGGCGAGCTCCTCCCGAAGGCTCTCAATAGCAGCGGCACCATCTGCATTAAGCATACATGTTGTAAGGCATGGGCGTCAAGCTCCCTTACCAGGCGTCCGCGGAGAAGTCGCATACCTTGTGACTCGTCAAGCCGCTTGTTAACAAGCGTGATGTTCGCATCCGCCACGTCAAGTTGCCGCTTCAGTTCGGCAAATTCATCAGTCCGGCTAGCCACCGGACGCTTCGCCACCTACATAGGAAGAGCGCATATTATACCTGGGGTTATGATACTCGGCGCGCCGTCATTTTGACACCGCACCAAGTCTCGGGGCTACTATCTATACAGGCGCATTTTATATGCAAACTGCCGAAGGTACATCATTTTGCGTACCTCAAAACCCGTCAGTAAACTTACGACGGCTTCATGCAATCCGCTCTCAGCGGATGAAATCCTTTCAATCACCGTACCCATTAACGTACGGTGATCTTCTGAGATAGATGCTCGCCCGAGCAGATCCTTCAGCTCCTCCGACCGTACATCCGTTGGTGCCGGACTCGTCCGGTGGCCTTTTTCGAAGGCCGGACACGGAGGGCTTTGAGGGGACATACGGCTGCCTTCTGGCCTGCCGGATTCGGAGAAGCCCTCGCGACGACACCTCAGGTCGCCCACCTTGCATGATGATGCAGCGGCAGGCGTTCGCTCTCCATCATCTCCGGATCAAGATCCCCTGAAGACGAGCTCTGCTGTGAAGGGCTGATATCCGAACTACAAGGTAAAACTTTCGGTTACCTTCAGGAATAAAACGGGGATGTCTCTCATTTAAGAAAAAACGCCCCCCTTTACTTATGCTCGTTGGAGGGCTGATCTCCTTGGGGAAATAGTGCGGCCGGGGCATCTCCCGCCGCAGGACCCTCTGGCGACGATTTCTTCCCCCGCTTCGAGGCTTTGGCCTCCGGATCTTCAGAAGCGGTCCTCTTCTCCCCTTGGAGGGAGGGATTCTCGATCCCCCCTTTCTTGATAGCCTCCTTCACGGAGGTAGTAGTTCCCTTGTTCCCCCCTTTGCCTTCTTTAAAAGGCACAGCCTCTAGCATCTTGGTTAATACCAGATCCGACATGGTCTCAGGGAGGGGGCCGGACACCTGATCAGTTTTGCTTTTGCTATCCACTCCTGTTTAAAGGATAGCTCTTTTAAGGGCAAGCGAATGATAAATATGCGGATAGCATGTCCGGGTACAGGACTACTTGCTTGAGTATCTGGGCGATTGCAGCTCAGACCTGCGTCCTCAGTTAAGTCCGGACACATTGCTTGTGACCCGAAGAACAGTTGGAACATCTCCACGGGCGTTACGCCCATAAAATGTTGGAGAGTTCGTGGTCCCTCCGGATTAAACTCCCACAGGCGGAGGGGGCGACGTTTGCAGGGCAAGGAGCAACGAATCAGCATGACCTGCGCTACTACGACCAGATTGATCTCTCTTTCTTGGAGGTCTCGAATACGGCCCTGGAACAAGGGCATGTCCTTGGACGGCCCCCAGTCAAGCCCTTTATTGACCCATGACGCCAACCGCGGTGGAGGACCTGAGCGAAAGGCAGGTGGCGCCGCCCATTTGGTGCCCCTGGGAGCGGTAATGTAGAACCACTCCTGTTGCCATAAATTGAGCTCCTTTTGAAAAGAGCCCTCGGGCCATGGAGCGTCCGCATTCTTGCTTATAACGGCCCCTCCGCACTCCTCCTGATGCCCCTTGATCATCTTCGGCTCCACTTTGAAGGTCTTCAGCCACAATCCGAAGTGAGGGGTAATGCGGAGGAAGGCCTCACACACAACAATGAATGACGAGATGTGGAGGATGGACTCCGAATCCAAGTCGTGGAATTCCAGCCCATAATAAAACATGAGCCCCCTCACAAAGGGGTCCGTCGGGAAGCCTAAACCCTGAAGGAAGTGAGACACGCATACCACGCTCTCACCAGGCTCGGGAGTAGGAATAACCTGCCCTTGGGCAGGCAGCCTTTATCGAAATTTCGCGGTGAGATACTGGCGTCTCTCAGCCTTTAGCACATCTTCTTCCGTGACGGAGGAAGACATCCACCGGCCGTGCAGTCGGAGCGGACATCGTTGAAGGTCCGAAGCGACTAAATCTGGAGGTTTGGGTGTTGGAACTCGAAGCGAGGGGCGGATTCGATTGAGATTGAAAGAAAGGAGCGGGTCTTGGTCTCGTTATAAAGAGGTTGAATACCAAGAGCCCTCCCCGTGACCGTTCGGGACTCGCCTTCGATGGAGGAGGCGCGCCAAGGGGCACGACTGGGTTACCCACGCCCGTATTGATGAGAATCCCGGAATAAGGGGGCACGATCTCTGTTTTGATAAGACGTGCCAAGGAAACCGCCTCGCTAAATGCGCTGAGGTGGAACAGTAAAAACGATTCGTATAAAGGCATGGCCGTGGTGTGATGTCACGCCGCGGAATACGTCAGTAGATCTGTGCAAAAGTTATTCTCTCTATGGTGGTATGTGGAACTTGTTTTGCATAGCCGGACACTATCCTTGTGTTCAAAATGTTCTGTGAAGTATTCGGAGGAGGAACCCGCCTTGCAATGCCGAAGGCAATATGCGCGCCGGACTCGTCGTCATTGAAGCCTGGTTCAGGGGCTACTGAGGGAGTCCTGGATTAGGGGGTGTCCGGATAGCCGAACTATCACTGTTGGCTGGACTCCTGGACTATGAAGATACAAGATTGAAGACTTCGTCCCGTGTCCGGATGGGACTTTCCTTGGCGTGGAAGGCAAGCTTGGCGATACGGATATGTAGATCTCCTACCATTGTAACCTACTCTGTGTAACCCTAACCCTATCCGGTGTCTATATAAACGGGAGGGTTTTAGTCCATAGGACAAACAACAATCATACCATAGGCTAGCTTCTAGGGTTTAGCCTCCTTGATCTCGTGGTAGATCTACTCTTGTACTACCCATATCATCAATATTAATCAAGCAGGAGTAGGGTTTTACCTCCATCGAGAGGGCCCGAACCTGGGTAAAAACATCATGTCCCTTGTCTCCTGTTTCCATCCGCCTAGACGCATAGTTCGGGACCCCCTACCTGAGATCCGCCGGTTTTGACACCGACACCCATGATCAAAAGATCAAAAACAAAATCGCAAATAATTTAAACAAAACTCCCCCAGGATTGTTGATAGTTGTACGGCACCCGTTGTTTCAGACAAGCCGTGGAGTGTGATTGTTGGTGGATGGGGAGTAAAATCTTTACCTTTCTGTTTAGGAACTTCCTATAATGTATCTAGTATGGAAGATATTGGGAACTCTTGGTCGTTATGTTGACAATGAAAGCATACCTCTCAAAATTATTTTGTTCTCTGTTTTAGCTTCGAGCTCTGGCACCTCTACAAATCCTTGCTTCCCCCTGCAAAGGGCCTATCTTTTACTTTTATGCAAGATTCAGTAGTATTCCTTCTCATTCCAACCTACTTTTTAGTTGGCAAGCATCATGTGGTGGAGAAAGATCTAAGCATATATGGCCATTCAAATATATTTGATCATGAATTATTATTGTTGACAATTATCTATATGATAAATAAGTTGGGAGGCGAAACATTAAGCCCCTATCCTTCTCTGTGTTCGATGGATGCTATTTGTTCTAAAAATATGCTTTAAGTGGTAGCAATCATGGAAGACTATATGATAGTTGAGTATCAGGGATTTTCTAAATCAAAGCTCTTACATATACCCTTCCTGAAAATAAGATGAATTGCAATTGTTTGATGATTGAGAATTGTTTGTTAGTTTTCAAGAAAGTTTATGATCTATACTTTAACATGTGAATAGCTTGTTACTTGATCATGAGAAGCTCTATGATATGAGCTACTGTTATGACATATAATGATGCTAGAAAAGGTGATTGAAATTATCATTGATCAAACTTGTGCACCTGCTAGCATTCACACTTCATAAATTATTTCTTTTATCATTTACCTACCCGAGGACGAGCAGGAATTAAGCTTGGGGATGCTGATACGTCTCCAACGTATCTATAATTTATGAAGTATTCATGCTATTATATTATCCATCTAGGATGTTTTATATGCATTTATATGCTATTTTATATGATTTTTGGGACTAACCTATTAACCTAGAGCACAGTGCCAGTGCCAGTTTCTATTTTTTCCTTGTTTTTAGTATTGCAGAAAAGGAATACCAAACGGAGTCCAATTGACGTGCCAATTTTTGACAATTTTTTATGGACCAAAAGAAGACCCCAGAGTAAAAGAATTGGGCTAGAAGAGTCCCATGCCATCCACGAGGTTGGGGGGCGTGCCCCCCCCCCCCCGGGCGCGTGGGCCTACCTCGTGGATGACTCGGGCACCTTCTTGATGTGAGACCTACGCCAAAAATTCCTGTAATACAGAAACCCCTAGAAAGAAACCTAGATCGGGAGTTCCGCCGCCGCAAGCCTGTGTTGCCACCGAAAACCAATCTAGACCCGTTCCGGCACCCTGTCGGAGGGAGAATCCCTCACCGGCGGCCATCTTCATCATCCCGGTGCTCTCCATGACGAGGAGGGAGTAGTTCACCCTCGGGGCTGAGGGTATGTACCAGTAGCTATGTGTTTGTTCTCTCTCTCTCTCTCTCTCTCTCTCTCTCGTGTTCTTGAGTTGGCACGATCTTGATGTATCGCGAGCTTTGCTATTATAGTTGGATCTTATGATGTTTCTCCCCCTCTACTCTCTTGTAATGGATTGAGATTCCCCTTTGAAGTTATCTTATTGGATTGAGTCTTTAAGGATTTGATAACACTTGATGTATGACTTGCATGTTCTTATCTGTGGTGACAATGGGATATTCACATGATCTACTTGATGTATGTTTTGGTGATCAACTTGCGGGTTCAGTGACCTTGTGAACTTATTCATAGGGGTTGGCACACGTTTTCGTCTTGACTCTCCAAAGAGAAACTTTGGGGCACTCTTTGAAGTACTTTGTGTTGGTTGAATAGATGAATCTGAGATTGTGTGATGCATATCGTATAATCATACCCACGGATACTTGAGGTGACATTGGAGTATCTAGGTGACATTAGGGTTTTGGTTGATTTGTGTCTTAAGGTGTTATTCTAGTACGGACTCTATGATAGTTCGAACAGAAAGAATAGCTTTGTGTTATTTTACAACGGACTCTTGAATAGATCGATCAGAAAGGATAACTTTGAGGTGGTTTCGTACCCTACAATAATCTCTTCATTTGTTCTCCGCTATTTGTGACTTTGGAGTGACTCTTTGTTGCATGTTGAGGGATAGTTATGTGATCCAATTATGTTATTATTTTTGAGAGGACTTGCAGTAGTGAAAGTATGAACCCTAGGCCTTGTTTCCTATCATCTCAATACCGTCTGTGCTCACTTTTATCATTAGTTACCTTGCTGTTTTTATATTTTCAGATTACAAAAACCTATATCTACCATCCATATTGCACGTGTATCACCATCTCTTCGCCGAACTAGTGCACCTATACAATTTACCATTGTATTGGGTGTGTTGGGGACACAAGAGACTCTTTGTTATTTGGTTGCAGGGTTGTTTGAGAGAGACCATCTTCATCCTACGCCTCCCACGGATTGATAAACCTTAGGTCATCCACTAGAGGGAAATTTGCTATTGTCCTACAAACCTCTGCACTTGGAGGCCCAACAACATCTACAAGAAGAAGTTTGTGTAGTAGACATCAAAGGTCAAGTCGAATGAGCTAATGCTCTTATTATGAGCGGCATTAAGCCTAGACTAGTGCGGTCGTTGAAAGAATCAGACAAGCACTGGGTTGAGGAGCTCGGCTCTATACTCTGGGGGCTGCGGACCACGCCCAATCGCACTACCGGATACCCACCATTCTATATGGTGTACGGCGCAGAGGCCGTTTTGCCCTGCGACATTATTCATGACTCAACTCGAGTGCGCATGTATGAAGAGAGAGAAGCCGAGTTGGATCGGCAGGACAGTGTCAGCATTCTAGGAACGGGGGTCCCCAGACTTGCCTGCCTGCGGCCCGCAGCGTGGCCAAGCTAGCAGGCCGTACGGCCCATCTTCATCAACAAGGCATCCAAGACCCTCGCGAGGGTCCAAGCCTCGCGAGGCGGACGACGCAAGACCTCCTCTGGAGTGGCCTAGCCGCGCAGGCTCACGAGGAGTGGAGATATCAAGGCGGGGCAAACCTCATGAGGCTCTCGTTACGTGAGCCATGACGAACGGCACCAGGCGGGCGCCAGGGAGCACCAGTGCGTGCAGCGTCCTTATTTCCTCTTTGGTGTTAAGGAGGCCAGCGCAGGCGAAGAGTACCGAGGCATCATGCAAAGGTTGCCATATTGGTGCAACGAGACCAAGACCAGATGGACGGCAAGGCGGAGGTCATCGTGGAGCCCGAGATGGCGTCCCCCAGAGCTTTTCACAGGTGAAGACCACTTTTGTCAGGATAGCTTGTACTAGCTGTCCCCCTTCAAATTTGCCCGCTGTTGTTGGCTCCCTTCCGGCTCAATATTTGGGAAGAGGACCAGGGCCTCTATAAATAGGACTATCCACCACAGTAGGAGGCAACCGATCTCGAACTGGTTTAGATCATTCTCAACTACACAAGCACAAGAACACCTCAACCTCAGGAGGCTGTTCTTCCCTTGTACTGTTCATCATCAGCCCAAGAGGCAATCCACCACCACCACACCGGAGTAGTGTATTACACCACAACGGTGGCCCGAACCAGTATAGACCTCGTGTCTTTCTGTGTTGCGAGTTCGTCGAGTTCGTCCGTGAGATCTTAGTGAGCTAGAGCGTATATCGGTAGGAGGGAAAGACTTCGCGTGCACCCCAGTCTTCAAACATTAAAGGTTTGCCGGAACCCCACATCCGACATTTGGCACGCCAGGTAGGGGTGCCCCGCCAACCTGTGCCTCGTGCCGCCGCTCTTTGCTCCCATGGCAGGTGCCCCGCCACCCACCTCTGCGGCCGACACTAGCAGCAGGGAGTCTGGGTACCGAGCCCTGGCCCCCGCCCTGCAGTGAGTCCAGTGGCCAACCAAGTTCAAGCCGGAGATGCCGCCGCGTTACGGCGGCGCGGCAGACCCGGCGACGTTCCTACAGCCGTACGAGGAGGTCGTCCTCGAGGCCGGAGGCGACGACAAGATCATGGTCAACTAGTTCCCCATGGCCCTCGCCGGCGAGCCGCGCGCCTGACTGCTCAACCTCCCGGGGTCCACGATGGCATCCTGGGAGGAACTCCGCAACCTCTTCACCGCGCGCTACGTGGTGCCGGCGCACCATGCAGTCACGGCATTCCTGGGTGGCTCTCAAGCACCGCCTTCAGATCGCCACGTGAAGCCTTTCTTCCGTCAGATTGGGGCATCCTCCAAGCGCCCGAGGGCTCCGCCAGGTTGGGCTGCGCCGGAGGCCGACCTCACCTTCGACTTAGAAGACCACTCCGGCTCCACCACCGGCTGTAGCATGCTCCCAATGCTCTGCATGCCTACCATCTGCAACATGGCCGTCACCAAGACCCTCATCGATGGCGGTGCCGGCCTCAACTTGCTCTCTGTAGAAGCATTCAGCCTTCTCCACATGCCGCCCAAGCGGCTCAACCTCAGCAAGCCATTTTCGAGAGTGGGTGGTGGAGCTGCCCACTCTCTGGGGCGGATCCGCCTCCCCGTCACCTTCGGCACGCGCGACAACTACCGCACTGAGCTGGTGGACTTTGACATCGCCCGCATCGGTCTCCCGTACAATGCCATACTCGGGTACCCGGCTCTCGCTCAGTTCATGGCAGCGACTCACCCGGCCTACAACATCATGAAGATGCCAGGGAGCAAGGGCGTCCTCACCATCAAGGGGGACACTAAGGAGGATGTGACGGCGCTCAGGCTCGCCTTCAAGACCGCGGCAGCAGCACAGACAGCCGGCGCTGGTACGCCCGAGGCCAAGGAGACCGCGCCCGCCAAGAAGAAGCAGTTGTTCACCCAAGACAAGGCGTAAACCAAGCAGGTGCCAGTTGACGAGGACGGGCCTTCAGGAGCCACCTTTACCATAGGAACCAGCCTTGACCCGGGACAAGAAGAAGCTTCGGTGAGGTTTTTGTGCACGAACAAGGAGATATTCACGTGGGAGCCTAATCAGCTGGTAGGGGTCCCGAGAGAGGTGATCCAGCATCATCTAAGGGTGTGCCCCAACATACGCCCCGTGAAGCAGCGGGCGAGACGGCAGTCCACTGAGAACCAGACCTTTATCGTCCAAGAGACACGCAAGCTGCAGGCGACTGGTACCATTCGAGAAGTTCGATACCCTAATTGGCTGGCGAACCCCGTCGTAGTACCGAAGAAAGGTTGGAAGGAATGGATGTGCGTCGACTTTACCAACCTTAACAAAGCTTGCCCCCAAGATCCGTTCCCCCTTCCGCGCATCGATCAAATCGTCGACTCCACCGCCGAGTGCGACTTGCTATGTTTCCTGGATGCGTTCTCTGGATACCACCAAATCAAGATGGTGGTGGAGGATGTGGAGAAGACAGCCTTCCTGACACCATGCGGGGTGTACTGCTACACCTGCATGCCCTTTAGCCTGCGCAATGCGGGCGCAACCTTTCAGCAGCTGATGCACATCGTCTTGGGGTGGCAGCTCGGCAGGAACACAGAGGCCTACGTTGATGACATAGTGGTCAAATCTCGCGAGGAGAGGACATTGATTCAAGACTTAGAAGAGACCTTTGAGAGCTTGCGCCAGGTGAATTTGAGGCTTAACCCGGAGAAGTGCGCGTTTGGCGTCCCCTCCGGCAAGCTACTAGGGTTCCTCGTATCCCAAAGAGGGATCGAGGCAAACCCAGAGAAGATCAAGGCCATCGAAGACATGAGCCCGCCACAGACCCTCAAAGAGATGTAGAAGCTAGCAGGGCGGGTGACCGTGTTAGGGCGTTTCATCTCCAAGCTACGCAAGTGCGCCTTACCCTTCTTTAAGCTCACGAAGAAGAAGGGCCCCTTCGAGTGGACCCCGGAGGCCGACCGGGCCTTCCAAAACCTCAAGAAATACCTCACCAGCCCCCCGGTGATGGTGGCACCGCGACCTCTCAAGCCTCTGGTACTCTACCTTGCCGCCACCACGTACTCCGCCAGCGTGGTGCTGGTGGAGGTTCGGGAGGAGCGCCAAGACAAGGGTGTGCCGCTGTCGGTGTCAAAACCGGCGGATCTCGGGTAGGTGGTCCCGATCTGTGCGTCTAGGCTGATGATAACAGGAAGCAAGGCACATAGATGTTTACCCAGGTTCGGGCTCTCTCGATGGAGGTAAAACCCTACTTCCTGCTTGATTAATATTGAAGATATGGGTAGTACAAGAGTAGATCTTCCACGAGATCGTAGAGGCTAAACCCTAGAAGCTAGCCTTTGATGGTATGATTGTGATTGTGATCGGCCTTCTAAGGACCAACCTCTCTGGTTTATATAGACACCGGAGAGGGATAGGGTTTACATGGAGTCGGTTACAAAGAAGGAAATATAATATCCGGATCGCCAAGCTTGCCTTCCACGCCAAGGAAAGTCCCATCCGGACACGGCCCGAAGTCTTGAGTCTTGTATCTTCATGCTTCGATAGTCCGGACGTTGTATATAGTCCAGCTGTCCGGATACCCCTAATCCAGACTCCTCAAGAGCCCCTGAACCAGGCTTCAATGACGATGAGTTCGGCGCGCAGTCTTATCTTCGGCATTGCAGGCCGGGTTCCTTCTCCGAATACTCCAAGGTAATTATCGAACACTTGAACCATGTCCGGATCCACAAAATGATCTTCACATGCCACCGTAGAGAGAATGGTATTTCACAAATGCAATCTGCTGACAACCTTTTAGACAACGCGACGTGTCATTACGGTCGGGTCATTATTCGAACCGTTTTCCACAACCAGCCACAGCGCATATTGCGAGGCGGTTTCCTTGACACGTCTTGTCAAAGCAGAGATCGTGTCCCCTTATCAAGCGATTCTCATCAATACGGGTACGGGTAATCCCACCACATCATCAATCGTGGCGCTTGGGAAGCAAGCGATTCCCAACGGGCAAGTGGGGAGGTGCAACGCTTTCATCGCCTCTATAAAGGGATAAGATTTCTCCATTTTTACCCACGCCTTATTCCTCCTTTGCCCACTCTTGGCCCCTCGAGCTCTAGCGCCCAAGCCCAAGTCTTCTCCGCACAGCTAAACATGTCCGGAGCAGGAGGCAAGTGCGTGGCTTCCACCGTCAATGAGAAGCATATCGCAAATCTTCGGGCGGCCAGATACTTGGCCGCAGACATAGAGCACCAGCTACCGGACGTTGGGCAGGTCATTCCGACCCCGGGACCCCATGAGAGGGTCTTGTTCGTCGCCCACTTCATCCGTGGACTGGGGTTCCACTTCACCCCTTCGTCCGCGGGCTCATGTTCTACTACGGGCTAGATTTCCATGATCTAGCCCCGAATTTCATCCTCAACATCTCGGCATTCATCGTCGTATGCGAGGCTTTCCTCCGCATCCGGCCTCACTTCGGCCTGTGGCTGCAAATCTTCTGCGTGAAGCCGAAGATTGTACGCGGCCAGCAAGCGGAGTGCGGAGGGGCCATGGTGGGCAAGATGCCTAACGTCACCTGGCTGGACGGCTCCTTTGCGGAGACGTAAAAGGGTGACAATCGGGTGGTTCTACATCACCGAGCCGCGCGGCGCCAACTGGGCGGCGGCCCCCGAGTTCCGATCCGGAGCCCCCATGCGGCTCACCTCCTGGGAAAGGAAGGGCCTGACTTGGGGCGAACCTACAGAGCTGACCGGACTCCAAACCTGCATCAAGAGCATGAAGGACAAGAACATTAAGCTCGTCAACATGATCTAGGTCATGCTCGTTCGCCGGATTCTGCCGTGCCAAAGGTGGGCATTAAATCTGTGGGAGTTCGTCCCGGCCAAACACCAGATGCTTCAGAGGCTCTATGGCATGAAGCACAAAGATGCATGGAACGAGTTGTTTAAGGCCTCCAAAGTACCTCCTCCCACATCCGAGGACCGCGGACTTCATGCAGCGCGGCCTCCGCATCTGGTGAGTTTTGGGACTACCACCGGATTCGGTTTTTCCCAATACATTCATGGGGGAGTCTTAAGTATTTGTGTATATTTGATCAGGACTATGTGGAGACAGCAGAGTAGATTGACTGTTCGGCTTCGTTGCCAGAAGATCCAGCTGATGCTCTCTTGGCAGAGATGCTGATTCCGACGCCCTATAAGGCACCGGACGGCGTAAGGTTGTGCCGTAAGCCTCGTCTAAAGACGACGAGGTGCACTCCTCCCCCAAAGAGGAGGAGGAAGAAGAAGAAGAGGCCGCCCCATCCAGAAAGGATGAGGGGCCTGAGGCGACGGGGCTTGGGGCTACGAGAGGCCCTCGACGCAAGGCCGTCATACCGACGTCGTCCGATGACGACGAAACAGATTCCTCCCGCGGAGGCGGGGGGAAGCAAGAAGAAACTCTACCTCCCCGTGCTGGGGAGGAGAAAAAGAGGAAAGCCGCCCCGGAGGGGGGGGGGCTGGGACGCCCAAGAAGGGAAAGACGTCCCTTCCGGACAACTCCACCACGGCCGCACATAGCGAGGAAGGGTGGCTGCCTAGGGGGAAGCCCCTGGCGCGATCGTAAGTGTCCGCACTCTATCGTGATTCACTTCATAGTTGTTTAATAACGCCGAACATATATGCAGTCCGGCCAGGGCTCATCCGGAGGTGTCGTCTTCGGATGGGTCTCTGAGCGCTTCAGAGATGAACTCGCTCCCGACGGCCACCACTCCTCAGCCTGCGAATGACACGGAGGTGCTGTCCCGAAGGTTCCCGAGCAGGGGAGGGGACCCTGGAGACGCCCCAAGGCGGGGTTCCAGTTGTCGGACATGCGGGGTTCAAGATCCCCGCGGATCGCGTCGATGAGAGCCGCAACAAGGCGGACTCTCGACCGAACACAGCTCCGGAACCCTCGACGGTTCCGGACTTAGGCGGGCAGCCCCTCGTTAGGGAGGGCGAGCCGCCAGCCGAGGGACTTCCGTGCCATTAACGGGCGCCGGATAGTCTGGTGGAAGCGCTCGAGGTGCTTCCATAGAGGTAGAGCACCGCATTTTATGAGTGCGGTGATTCAAAAGGTTATGTTCGCCAAAAAGCGGACTAACTGAAGCTCGCACAAGCCTCTTAACGGGCTTCGAGGTAAGTAATAAAATTTGTGAAATTACCACCCGATAGGTAGTAGCCCTCGATACTGTTTGGTGTTCGGAAAGAAAAGCCAAATGGAGGGTCAATTATAATCCGCAGGAGTCTAATAAGTGTTTATGTGAATAAGCAGGCCGTGCTGCTTGCCACTGCTACCCGCACGGCCGAGGTTGCCGAACTAAAGCGGGACCTGGAGTGGCGCAGGGAGAGCTCGATCTCACGAAGAGGCAGCTCGAAGAGAGCAAAGGTGAGTGATTCTCCGCTCTTATGTATGTAAAGATAGAGAAAAGTATTTAGTCTGATGACGGTTGCCGTGGATCGTGGTGATGTGGTCCACCGCGAAGTGGCGTCCCTGAAGAAAGCGCTATCCGAGGCCGAAGACAAGGCGGCCTTGGAATGCAAGGAGCGCGAGAAGCAAAGTGCTAGAGTGGGCGAGGTACATCAAGAGCTCCAGGACCTCGGCAAGAAGTTCGAGTCCGTGGAGCATGATCTAAAGATGAAAGAGGCCGAGCTTGCGAAGGCAATTGTGAGTTTGAGAGACACCAAGGCCGAAGCCGAGAAGGCACAGCAGGAGATCCAGGAGGCCAAAAAGATAGCGGCGGGTAAGAAATTCTTTGTGCAAAGCAAACATGTGGAGGGGAAGTTTCTTTTACTTACTCGAGTTCGGAGCTCTCCAGGGGCATTCGCAGATCTACCATGCAGCGTCTCAGACGCTGCAGAGTTCTACCGTGCCAAGGAGGGGAGCTCAACGGAGAAGCTTTCCTGGTCCCAGTATGTTGGGGCCGGACACCCGATGCCTCTGTGTGACCAACTGAAGCAGTTGGTCGAACTCCACAGGTCGGCCGAAGTGGCTATGAAAGATTTCATAGTCCGGATGTGGCCTGGTGAGCCCCTGCCCACTAGCTACTTCAGCCTGATCAAGCGGATGGTAAATGCATGTCCACGACTTTAAGTAATCAAGAGATCCGTTTGCATCGAGGGTGCCCGTTGGGCCTTTGCCCGCGCGAAGGTGCATTGGGGCAAGCTGGATGCGGAGAAGCTGGTGAAGGACGGTCCGCCCGAGGGCAAGGAGCATCGCCGTCCCGAGAAGTACTATGATGGCGTTATGAAAGGCGCTCGTCTCATGGCCGATGAGTGTTCCAAGGACAAGATTTTTGACTAACATGTACCTCTGCCGCTATTGTAATTTAAAGACGAAGTTACTTGTGCTAAGTAGCACTGTTTGATTTAAAATATTACCTTCTGTACGGCTGTTTATAGAATACTGAAAGTAGGCCAGTCGTCGGCTTCCGCCCCACGCAACTAGTGCCGGGTGTTCTGGAAAACCCGGATACTCTTTATCCAAATGTTTGGTCCCTTAAGGAGGTATCTGGCATAACAAGGCAATCGGACTATTCGCTTTATAACTTTCACTTAGCCCTAGAAGTCTACAATTTTAAATTTCGGCGAAGCCCCTAGAATCCGGAAGGCCGAATTGGGGCGCTATACACGCCTAGATCGGACGAAGCCGATTTATCACCTAAAGCGGAAAATCTTTAAGGATTTTAGGACCTCTCGAACAGCGACCAGCTCTCGCCACATCATGCCGGTCAGTTTTGGCTTTCTACTCGAGGTGCTCGTCCGGAAGAACCGGACACAATCGCAGATAGTTCTCCTGCGCTACCTTAGCCGATATAACGGAACGTAAGGTACCAAAACAAGGGAGCCGGGCTAACCCAACTGTAGACCCAAGACATGATTCGAGCTGATGCATATAGTGCTACAAGTTCGGGTGCCGCGACCGCTTAAAGTGTTCGGACTTTAGTTGCCGTAGAACGGGGCACCATAGGAAGCCCCTGGCAAACGGAGCGTACCAAAGTGTACGGATGCAATATCAAAGAAACATTTGTAAGAAAAATGTTCAAATAACAATAATGAGCTGACACTATATATAATCTCCCATTGATGAAAATACGCTTAAGCGTATGTTTACAATGAATGCATTAAGCGTAGATAAATAGGACTATTTAACATGTCCTATTCGGGGGTAGGCCGCGTATGGATATATAAAACAGGTATAACGATCGTAAATAGATTCCACCTGGGTGTTTCCTTCTGTGCGCGAAGCCTGTTGCCTCCTTGGTTTTCTCTCCTATGTGAGTCCGGCAATCCGGTTCTTCTGAAGAGGCTGCTCTAAAGCAATGTCCTGAAAAAGAAGAAGGACGGGTTATGAAGTTATGTGGCGGTTATCCCGCACTGTTGACTGAGTCGTTGTTGCGCCTTCGCCTACGCCCATGGTATTTTGAGTGCGTAATTGTGTGCGCGTGGCAGGAATGCTGCTTTGATGGGGCTTAAGCGGAGGCCGGACTGCTAGTCGCGCTCTTGGCGTGCCTGATGATCCTGTTGCAGGGTGCTCCGGAGTCTCTTGATGGTGCTTGGAGTTGTTGTCGCCGGATTGGTTTTCGGAGGAGGCTGCATTGTACTTCCGCCGCGAGGGCTGCAGTATGCTCTTCCGTTCAGAGAGAGCGGTCCATATTTCCGTTCAATGTTATGACCCCGCGTGGTCCTGGCATCTTGAGCTTGAGGTATGCGTAGTGTGGTACCGCATTGAATCTAGAGAATGCGGTTCGTCCGAGCAGTGCATGGTAACCACTGTGAAAAGGGACGATATCGAATATTAACTCTTCGCTTTGGAAGTTATCCGGATATCCGAAGACCACTTCCAATGTTATAGAGCCCGTGCAACGGGCCTCTACTCCTGGGATCACACCTTTAAAGGTGGTTTTGGTGGCCTTGATCCTTGAAGGGTCAATGCCCATCTTGGCGACCGTGTCCTCGATAAAGCGTGTTCAGGTGCCGCCACCATCCATAAGGACGCGCGTGAGGTGGAATCCGTAAATGATTGGGTCTAGGACCAATGCGGCCGAGCCGCCGTGAGGGATGCTAGTAGGGTGATCCCTACGATCAAAGGTGATCGGACAAGCTGACCATGGGTTGAATTTTGGGGCGACTGGCTCCATCGCATAGACGTCCCGCAGTGCCCGCTTCCGTTCCCATTTGGGGATGTGCGTGGCGTAGATCATGTTGACTGTCTTCACCTGGGGGGGGATATTTCTTCTGTCCCCCCATGTTCGGACGTCGGGGCTCCTCGTCATCGTCACTGTTTAGCCCCTTGTCCTTGTCTTCGGCATTTATCTTGCCAGCCTGTTTGAATACCCAGCAATCTCTATTGGTGTGGTTGGCTGGCTTGTCCGGGGTGCCATGAATTTGGTACGAGCGCTCCAGTATGCGGTCCAGACTGGACGGTCCCTGATTTTTTCTTTTGAACGGCTTCTTCCGCTGATCGGGCTTTGATCCGCTGAATCCGGCATTGACTGCCGTGTCTTCAGTGTTATCGCCGTTGTTCCGTCGGTTATGTCTGTTACGCCGTGGCTTGCCGTTATTGTCGCGGCCATCCGAAGTGCCAGAATGTGGCGTAGTGCTGCTGCGAGCCAACCAGCTGTCCTCGCCCACGCAAAAGCGGGTCATTAGTGTTGTGAGAGCTGCCATGGATTTGGGTTTTTCCTGGCCGAGCTGTCGAGCGAGCCACTCGCCACGGATATTATGCTTAAAAGCTGCCAGGGCTTCGGCGTCCGGACAATGACTATTTGGTTCTTTTAGTTAGGAACCGAGTCCAGAATTTCTGGCTGACCCTCCGGGTTGTTGAGTAATGTGGCTCAGGTCATCGGCGCTCGGTGGTCGCACATATGTGCCCCGGAAGTTGTCGAGGAATGCGTCTTCCGTGTTTTCCCAACCGCCAATGGAATTTGTCGGCAGGCTGTTTAGCCGATGCCGGGCTGGTCCTTTGAGCTTAAGGGAAGATACTTGATGGCATGTAGATCGCCTCATGGGCCATGTGAATGTGGAGAAGGAAATCTTCGATCCATACTCCGGGTCTGTGCCATCGTATGATTCGATGTTTACGGGTTTGAACCCTTCCGGGAATTCATGATCCATTACTTCGTCGCTGAAGGTAGGGGGTGCACGGCGCCTGCGTGTCGGGCTATGTGGCTACGCAGGTCTAATTTCTATGGGTGGCTATATTCGCCCGCCGGACTTGTTGAAGGTGTATCCGCGTGATTTGTCGTCATTGCCGCCGAGGCGCACTTCGGGATCCATAGATCGATCTTGGCTGTCCTATTTTGTTGCCCTGGGCCGTAGTATGTTGGCATGGGGGTGTTGGTTGGTATGCGGACTGGTATGCCATTTTATCTCGGCGACGAGGTGGCCAGTCAGCCGTATGGTGCTCGAGTCCGTATTCCTCGGCTGCCAGGACTTAGTCCATCTGTCAGTGAGCAGGTCTTGATCAGCTTGGAGTTGCCGCTGCTTCTTTTTTAGGCTCCTCGCAGTGGCTATAAGCCGACACTTGAAGCGCCTCGCTCTCACGGGATCCTCAGCACGCCGAACTCCTGCGTCGCCGAGGCTAATCTCTCGCCTTCGGAGGGGCATGTAGATGTCATCCTCCGGGTATTCGTCACCGCTTTCTTCCGGGCTGACCTGCTCATCCTCCGTCCGCCTGCTCAAGGCGGGCTGATCAGGGTTGTATTCTTCTTCGGCACCATTCAGATTGTTTTCGTCTCCTGGTCCGGTATTGCTGTGGCGGGGCTTGGAGTGGCGTCGACGACGCCCATTCTTTTCTTTTTTCCCTGAGGTTTTATCCTCCGTTGCCTCATCGCCATTTGTTTCCTTCGGAGTCTCCATCGTATATATATCATAGGAAGAGGTGGCTGTCCACCGCCAAGTGAGCGGTGGTTCATGTTCTTCTCCTGCATCATTGTCCATACCGTCGATGTCTTTGGAGTTGAGGTTCAGTACCTCGGTTAAATCATCGACCGTGGCAATGAAGTGGGTGGTGGGTGGGCAACGAATTCCTTCGTCGCCTGCCTCCCACTCGAGCCGGACATAGTTCGGTGAAGAGCCTCCTGACAAAGAGAGAGACTTTAATGAGTCCAGCATGTCGCCAAAGGGCGAGTGATGGAAAATATCCGCAGCGGTGAACTCCATTACCGGAGCCCAACCAGGCTCGACTGACTCGGGAGTGCGCGGACTGGAACCAACGTCCCGATATGAATCCGGGGTTCTGGAGTCACAGGCCTCCGCACAGGTAAGACCCGTTTTCGGCTCCACCGCCGATGAGTGTGTGACCTGTGGAGCGGGGTCCATCCCTCCGTCCTTAGGCAGCGCAGCCTGCTCCGGATTTAAGTCCAGGGATACTACGGGGGTGATACCCCGAGCTTTGTCCAACGGCAGGTCTAAGCCATGCTCGTCGTGACTGTCCGGTGCTCCTGGCATTGGCCCAAATCCATCGAAGATCAAGTCTCCGCGGATGTCCGTCGTGTAGTTCAGTATTCCGAACCTGATCTGGTGGCTGGGGTGTAGCCGTCGATCTGCTTCCGCATGGCCAAGCGAAGTTGGCCAGAGCGAAAGTTGCCGAACACGAAGATCTGTCTGGGAAGAAAGATCTCACCGGGATCGTGTTGTTGATTTATGACCGGAGGAGCCATCGATCCTCAGTAGCGATTTACTACGTAGGAACTCTCAATGAAAGCACCAATGTCGGTGTCAAAACCTGCGGATCTCGGGTAGGGGGTCCCGATCTGCAGGCGTCGGGCTGATGGTAACAGGAAGCAAGGGACACAGATGTTTACTCCAGGTTTGGGCCCTCTCGATGGAGGTAAAACCCTACTTCCTCGCTTGATTAATATTGAAGATATGGGTAGTACAAGAGTAGATCTACCACGAGATCAGAGAGGCTAAACCCTAGAATCTAGCCTATGATGGTATGATTGTGATTGTGATCGGCCTTCTAAGGACCAACCTCTCCGGTTTATATAGACACCGGAGAGGGCTAGGGTTTACATGGAGTCGGTTACAAGGAAGGAAATATAATATCCGGATCGCCAAGCTTGCCTTCCAAGCCAAGGAAAGTCCCATCCGGACACGGGTCGAAGTCTTGAGTCTTGTACCTTCATGCTTCGATAGTCCGGCCGTTGTATATAGTCCAGCTATCCGGATACCCCCTAATCCGGGACTCCCTCAGCCGCGCCAAGCCAGAGCTGATGCAGCGCAGGGTCATGAAGGCGCAACAAAGCCATGAGGGGCGGAAGACCAAGCTCAACAGGGCAACATCGCAGAAGCTCCTGAGGACGGTCAGGTCTCAGGAAACCCTCCACCTCAGGATATGCCACAATCTCCGCAGGACCCGAAGGCCGACCGTGCCAGCCTCGCCGAAAGCACCCGTGTACTTCGTCAAGACCAGACATGTGCGAGACGCGAGGGCGCGCTACCCCATGCCGCAAAAGCTCCTGCTCGCACTCTTGGTGGCCTCGCACAAGCTGCGGCACTACTTCTATGGCCACCCCATCAAGGTCGTCTCAGCTTACCCATTGGAGAGGGTACTCAGGAGCCCAAACTCAGCCGGAAGGGTCACTGAATGGAACATCGAGCTGCAAGCATTCCAGTTGGAGTTCAGCACTAACAGGGTCATCAAGGGAGCTGCGCTCGCCGATTTTGTGATAGAATGGACAGATGCCCCGGCTCTTGAGGAAGGAGAAGACGGGTCCACCTCCCCAGGAAGTGAGGCACCAGACGGCTGGGTCATGTATTTCGATGGCGCCTTCGTGCACCAGGGCGCGGGGACTGGAGCAGTGGTCATCTCGCCCACTCAGGACAAGCTTTACTACGCCGTGCAACTCTGCTTCCAGCACGGCGAGAAGGACTCCAACAATATCGCAGAATACGAAGGCCTCATAGCTGGCCTGAAGGTTGCGGCGGCTTTGGGGGTGAGGTGCCTCACAATCAAAGGCGACTCGCAGCTCCTCGTCAACTTCTCCAACAAGGTGTACAAGCCAAAGGACGAGCACATGGAGGCCTACCTTGCGTAGGTGCAACATGGAAAAGCAGTTCTCGGGCCTGGAGCTGCAGCACGTGCCCCGGGGCACCAACAAGGAAGCCGATGACATCGCCAAGAGAGCATCCAAGCGGCAACCGCAAGAGCCCGGCGTCTTCGAAGAGCGGCTCTTCAAGCCATCAGCTACGCCACCTCTTTCAAGCACGACTCAGCCTCGGGAGGAGCTCCCACAGCCCCCGGCCACGGGAGCCCCAGCCTGCGGCCCAACCTCAGGAGCTTGGATGCTCTTGGTGCTCGAGCCCCAGGAGGAGTGCTGGACCAAGGAATTCAAGGAGTACCTGATGCACGAAACGTTGCCGGAGAAGGAAGAGGACGCGGAGCGCGTGGCCCGGCAAGCCACGACATACTGCATTCAAGATGGCGAGTTGTACAGGAAACGGCCGAACGACGTCACGCTGCCCTGCATCTCCAGCGATCAAGGAAGGGAGCTGCTGATTGACATACACGGCGGGGACTGTAGGCATCACTCGTCGTCACGGACCCTCGTCGGCAAGGTGTTCCGTAGTGGATTCTATTGGCCTACAGCGCTCAACGACGCAGCCGAGCTGGTGAAGTCCTGCGAAGCTTGCCAATTCCATGCCAAGAAAATCCATCAGCCTGCCCAGGGCCTCCAAACCATCCCTCTCACATGGCCGTTCGCAGTCTGGGGGCTGGACATCTTAGGCCCGTTCCCACGGGCGCCAGGGGTCTACCGCTATCTCTACGTCGCCATCGACAAGTCCACCAAGTGGGCGGAAGTGCACACCGTCCGTACCATCCCAGCCAGCTCTACCGTCAAGTTCATCAAGGGCCTCGTGAGCTACTTCGGGGTCCCCAACCGCATCATCACGGATAACGGCTCGCAGCCATCGGTAACCTCTTCAAAACCCATCGCGGCTAACCATGGAACACAGATCTGCTACGCTTCGTGGCCCACCCTGTGAGCAATGGTCGCCGAGCGCAGTAAACGCAGAGGTCCTGAGGGGCCTCAAGACCAGGACCTTCAAGAAGAAGCTGGAGGCTTGCAGCAGGGGCTGGCACGACGAGCTCCAGTCCGTGCTATGGTCCATCAACCGCTACCAAGCCGACGGGCGAGACTCCGTTCTTCCTCGTCTACGGAGCCGAAGCAGTCCTCAAGCATCGCTCCGCACGGGTCCTGGCGTTCGACGAAACGCAGCAGGACGCCATGCGGGGGATAGATCTCGTGCTGGGGGAGGAACGCCAACATGAGGCCGCATTGAGGGCGGCAAGGTACCATCAAGCGATGTGGCGGTACCACTGCCGCAACATCCACTCCAGGACGCTCGAGGTGGGCGACCTCGTCCTGAGGCGGGTCCTCTCGAGAGAAGGGTTGCACAAGCTTTCGCCCATGTGGGAGGGCCCATTCAAGGTCGTCCATGTCTCCAGGCCGGGTGCAGCACGCCTGGAGACGCAGGACGGGATACCCATCCAGAACGCCTGGAACAACCAGCACCTCCGGAAGTTCTATCCATGAAGCAAGGCCCAGAGCCTGAGAGCAAGGCCCAGAGCCTGAGAAGCAAAGCCCAGAGCCTGAGAAGCAAGGCCCAGAGCCTGAGAAGCAAGGCCCAGAGCCTGAGAAGAAAGGCCCAGAGCCTGTGAAGAAGGCCCGGTGCCTGTGAAGAATCGCCGCCCCTGACACTCTCACGTAATAATGAGTGGGACTCTACACGCCCCGGAGTCTCAGGAGCGCCGGCCTCAGGCCCTGGTGCTCCCTCCCATGCCTAGTGGACAGCACTTAGCTCCGTGCTAGTGAGAAGACTTGAAGACTAGATTAGGTGCTGGACGCGGCTTTTCATTTGCTTTCCGTAGTTGGCTCGCTTATTCTTAATCGGAGTTGGTCTTGGTGTTCGTTGCTGATTTGGTTCCCTAGCCTTTTACCGCATTTTTCGGCTCTGGTCTGCTCGTGTTATCTCTCTCGCATACCTCACGAGGGGGCTGGGCAGATGCCCTCGTGAGCATTTTTCTTCTCTATGCCTTCTCGCGAGCCACCCTCGTTCGAGCCTGGAAGCTGGCACATCTCTCCTAATTTGTGCCCCTCGGGTACCGTGATACAAGGCACCAAGTCAAGGCTCGGGGTGGACGGAAAATCCTCTAGTGCACCCCTAACAATTTTTTTTGTAGCTTCTGAGCAAACGCAGACACCTCGTGAGGGAGAGGGCGTCCCAGACGCGCCAGGTTAAGTTGTCCTTGGGCAAAATAACAAACACGGCATGGGAATAACACGCACAGTGCATTAACCAAAGAACCACAGTTCGATACACGCCCCTCTGGGCCCATACTGGTTTCGTTTTCTTATGCAGGAAAGAAGGAAAAAGCTAAACAAAGAAGTGTTGCAGCAATCCGCGGAGGCAGGCCCTTGCCGACGCCCCGAGCCTAGCCAGACCCATCCTCGCGCTTCACGGAGGAGCGGCAGCGAGATGACCCGCTGCCTCCTTCGAAGCGGGCGTGGTGGCGCGACGACTGGTCGTAGCCACCACTGCTGGAGCTGTCACCAGAGGAAGAGCCGCCGTAGCTGGAAGAGATGCGGTCACCGCCGAGGGCAGGCTCGCCCTCATCCTCGTCGCGACCGTCACCAAGGCCGAGCACCTCCTCACCGCTGCTCGTCTGGGCACCACCTCGCGCCGCATGTAATTATCTTTCCCCAGACACCCTCACATAGAGGGTCGATCCACCATAGTACCTGAAGTGGAGGGTGCACAGTCTTCCCAGGCCGCGCACGCGGGTGAATGTCTGCCAGCCGCGGGCCAGGGATATGTTGCCCACGGCGGAAGTCTCGACCGCAACCCAAGAGGCCTTGCTACAGTAGCCATCCGCCTGCAGCCTGAGTCCTCCAGGACCAGAGGCCGACAGTTTGCCGGGGAAGAAGCACGGAAGTTGGAGCCAGTTGCCGGCCGGGTTCTCCGACCAGACGACGAACTCCGGCGACACCTCCGCCGAATGGAAGTGCAGGCGGCGAGGCCGCGCCACCATCGCGCGCCTCCCCTAATCGGCTGGACCACCATGGATGTGATGATGCCCTCCGCATGCCGCGGCGCCACCTCGACGGTGGACCACAGCGGGGGTCGCGGGGTGCTTGCACGGACGGCTGCGGCCGCGCTTGGGGGTCGGGGAACCAGGGCCCTCACGAGGGGCCTTTCCTTTCTCGGCGGCAGAGAACTTCCTTCATGGCACCATCAGGGGCACTGCAAGCAATGGAGCAGAGAAGCAAGCAAGCGAGGAAGAGATGGGCAACGGGGGCTCCACCCCCCTCCCCATTTATAGCAAGAGAAGGCCAACCGGCGTCTCCCACAATCGCAGGTAATGATGGTTTTCCTTGCATGTCGCAGGGACTTGTCAAGTCGTGCTGTTGCCGAGGCACCGTGGGGAAGCAGAGACGCCCACGTCCAATCAACCGCCACGCGTCAACCGAGGCCGCAGGCTTTTGGGGCCCGCGGTGCTCCAAAGTTGACCCTTGGCTTTGCCGCGAAGCCAAGCCCGAGCGCACCTTGGGCCCGGGGGCTAATGTCGGTGTTCTGGGAATGGGGGTCCCCAGACTTGCCTTCCTGCGGCCCACAGCGTGGCCAAGCTAGCAGGCCATATGACCCATCTTCATCAACAAGGCATCCAAGACCCTCACGAGGGTCGAAGCCTCGCAAGGCAGACGATGCAAGACCTCCTCTGGAGTGGCCTAGCCGGGCAGGCTCACGAGGAGCGGAGATATCAAGGCGGGGCAAACCTCACGAGGCTCTCGTGACGTGAGCCATGACGAATGGCACCAGGCGGGCGCCAGCGCGCGCAGCATCCTTATTTCCTCTTTGGTGTTAAGGAGGCCAGCGCAGGCGAAGAGTACCGAGGCATCAGGCAAAGGTTGCCATATTGGTGCAACGAGACCAAGACCAGGAGGACGGCAAGGCGGAGGTCATCGTGGAGCCCGAGACGGCAAGGCCACCCCTGTAGCTTTTGGTCGGGCGAAGACCGCTTTTTGTCGTGGATAGCTTGTACTAGTTGTCCCCCTTCAAATTTGCTCCGCCGTTGTTGGCTCCCTTCCCGCTCGATATTTGGGAAGAGGACCAGGGCCTCTATAAATAGGACTAGCCACCACAAGAGGGAGGCAACTGATCTCAAACTGGTTCAGATCATCCTCAACTACACAAGCACAAGAACACCTCAACCTCAGGAGGTTGTTCTTCCCTTGTACTGTTCATCATCAGCCCAAGAGGCAATCCACCACCACCACACTGGAGTAGGGTATTACAACACAACGGTGGCCCGAACCATTATAAACCTCGTGTCTTTCAGGTTATGAAGTTCGTCGAGTTCGTCCGCGAGATCTTAGCGAGCTAGAGCGTAGATCGATAGGAGGGAAAGACTTCGCGCGCACCCAAGTGTTCGAACCTTAAGGGTTTTCCGGAACCCCACATCAAACAGACAGCCTACATGCCTTGGAGGAGGAGCGTGACGTTGCAAAAGCCCAATCGGCATTCTATGAACAACAGGCTCGCAGATGAAAAAGCAGAGAGGTGCGGGCCAAGACTTATAATTTTGGTGAACTCGTTCTAGGCTTGCCAGAAAAGAAAAAGGACAAACTCAAGCCCAAGTGGGAGGGTCCCTTCATAATAGATGAAGTTCTCACTTGAGGAGCGTACCGCCTGCATGATGCATCGGACAATCGCCTAGAGCCGAACCCATGTTACGCTGCCAGACTCCAAAGATTCTATGCCTAGAGCCGGACTCTTTGTTCGTTTTCTTATCGCTTTGTCTTTTATTTTCCTCTCTTCAATTTCTTTCTCTTTCTAGCTTTAAGCTCTGGTGCGGCTAAACCGCGCAACTATGACGTACACATCCTTAAATTTATACGCCCATAATGCCCGGGGGCTTCTTTTACAGAAGCTTATTATTATTATTTTCCGAGCATCAAGCTCCACACATATGTGTCCTTTCCTCATATGTACCTTTTCTTCGCCATTATATGCATCGTTATGACTTATGTTTTTGCCAAGCTGGGTTGCCTGGCTCCTGTGCTTATGCCCTATGTTCCCGTTTGTTCGGCTAGGGCATAAAGGGAGCACCTCTTCGATTGTTACAACCGGGTAATCTGGACGTGTACCTCAGACTGGGTGAAGCCGAAAGTTAGCGTTCTTAATGGAATATTCAGTCGGCAGACTAAAGATGTTTTACACTCATTACACTATGAACCCACCGGATGTTACGAACACTGCGACTTTTCGATCACAGTTCGGACATGCATACTAATGCATGTTCACCCAGGGAAAGGAACCCTTAATGAAACTATTCTCTCTGGAAGATGTTTCTTACAATCAACATGTAATATAATATAGCTAGTTGGATACAACTTGTTTGTTCAAGCAACTATGAACCCTACGCCTGGTTTCCACGCATACCCCGGTCTATATTACCGTTACGGTATTCGGAAACACTCCACGCCTTCGGGTTCAGAGGTCGAAGCGAAAAGGTCTGCCATGACAAATGTTTAACAATCCGGCTAGGGACAAATTTGTCAATTGAAGTACATAGTCACTTGGACTCAAAAACTTCTTCCTCTTTGCCATCTAACAGGCTATCTAGCTTACAATCCTGTTGGGAATACTTGGCGGCTATCTTTACTTGTTTATATACCAGACTAACTGGAATTTCTTTTCCATCTGACCCCCGAGGTCTGACTCGGGCCATATGATTCGGATCAAGCTTGGTGTACCGTGTTTTTACCATGGCCCAGGCCTTTCACGCACCTTCTCGGCAGGCCGATATCTTCCATAATCGGAAGCACCGCCGAGCACCTTGGAATAGCTTCACAAGCTCCTCCATACTCCCTGGAGGAGAAGCGAATGGCCACAAAGCTTTGGCAACGCTCCGCATTGCTTGCCGAGCTCGCTCGTGCAGTTGGGATAGCTCTTGCAGCAGGTCGCCTTGAGAGACGGACATTTCTTCTTCGGGACGGCCAGTCAGCATACCTGCAGACATAAATCTATTAGATCATTTCTTCGCTGAGTTACATAAAGATAAGTTCAAAAGCATACTGAAAATGCCGCCTCGTAGCCTCCTATTCTCCTTGACGGCGTCAGCTAGCTGGGCTCGCACATATTTTAGCTCTTCGCCCAGCAGGGTATTGGAATTGTCACAGCCCTAGAGCTTGTTTGTAACTAGTGGCATTGCATCCATGCGTCATGTTTAATTTTCATGAAATTTGAAATGGGGATTGCCTAAACCCTAGCATTAAAGGAATTCAAATAGGCTCAACCAAAAAAATATTTTTCAGTGATTTCAAATGGCTTTAGAAAATGTTCATCATTTCTGGAAAAATGCTTTAAACCGTAACCAGAGGTGCTGCACATTTTTCATGTCATATTTAGTCACTGGATTAATTCATAAAGTATTTGCATTTGGGCATTTAAATGCTAATAAATAATTTAAGTGCTCAAATAATCCCAAACTGAAATGTTTACTTTAGGATATATTTCCAACAGTGGTCATGAGCAGTGGCATGAATTTTGGGATTGATTCAGTATTTTTAACAAAGCCCAACAGTTTACAGAAAAATAGAAAACCGAAAATAAAGAGAGAGAGAGAGAGAGAGAGAGAGAGAGAGAGAGAGAGAAGGACTACCTGGCGCTCACCTCTCAGCCCACCTGGCCCAACTCCAGCGGCCCAGCCCACCGAACCGCCACTGCCTCCCACTCAAGGCCAGAAGACCGCGAGGCGCAGGGCCATCAGACGCGGGCACGCGCCGAGCCACCTCCTGCTTGCCGCTCTCCTCCCCGACGCCTGACGCCTCCCGAGCGCCACGCACTTCCCGACCTCTCTCTCCTCACCGTGGCCTCTCCTCCTCCGTTTCTCTCACTCAAGACGCACCCAAGCGGCCCTGCCGCCACTGCCGCTGCTTCGCCGCGCCACCGCTTTCCCTTGCCTCCCCGACCAGCTCAAGAGCTCCGTCGTGCCGCCTCGCCTTTCCCGCCACACGTGGACCGGAGAAGCCGAAGCCGCCGCCCGACGCTTTTCCCCTCCGCGGACCCGCTGTCGCCGTTCGGTCGTCGGCTTCGGACCGTCCCGACCTCGCCGACGACGCCATTGGATGCGCCAGTGAGCTGCTGCGTCGATCCCTCTCTCTCCTCGCTCTTTTCCTCTCGCTAACGCCAATTTTCGCTGGAGCCGATTGCTCCTCGCCGCCGGCCATGGCGTAGCTAGCTGGCCATAACAAGACGCCGCTTCCGAGCACACCACCGCCTCACCGCACTCGCAGGAGCGCAAATGCCACCCCACGCGCTCGCCGTGCTCCCTAGCGCCGTGTTCGACCTCGGCCGAACTCCGGCGGCCGCCTAGGTCGTCGCCGGCGCCGATTCCGGCCACCCCGACCCCAGATAACCCCACCAAGAGCTTCGGCTCGTCCCCAGCTCCTCCTAGATGCCCTCATGCCCATTTGGTCACCGGAGTGGCCAAACCACTTCCGCCGCCGGCGTCGCTCGCCGGGCTAAACGCTGGCAGCCGACTTTGACTTTGACCATGGGTGGGCCTGGTTGACCAAGGAGCCTTTATGACAGTGGGGCCCAGCCTCTAACTATTTAGGATTAGTTTTAATTAATTTTAGTTAAACTAATTACTCTAACACGCTGACCCACTGTCAGTTTGACCCGGACCATGTCCCGTTGACCATCGACGCCACATCGACGCCAGTCGACGCAAGAATTGATTTTCTGGATTTATTATAACTCGAGAAAATTTCGTAAAAATACCCCAAACTTCTAAAAATCATATAAATTCAACCGTAGCTCAGAATGAAATAAGTTATATATGAAAAATGATCATAAAAATATGAAGAATCTGTTTATGCCATGATCATGCATGTTTGAACAAGTTAACCTCACTGAATAGGAGAAATAATGATTAGGGTAATTTATGAAATAACATTTGGAGTTGGAATTTGTTCTTGTTTGAATTCCACTTCAATTAACTTGGCTAGATTTTGCATTAGGTGAATTCAGCACCTTAACATGACATGTCATTCATGTGAATGTGCATTGCATTGATTGTGTTCTTTCTCAGTTGCCGGTGTTTGCCCCTCTCAAGAGACGACGTTCCGACGATTGTTCGATGACACCGATGAAGAACTATATTATCTTGAAGTGCGCTGTGCAAGCAAAACCCCCTTGTTCATTCCGATATAATCCCACTCTCTCGCTCCTACTCTATGTTACTGCATTAGGACAACAACGACTCATGCGTTACTTGCTGCGGTAGCTGAACCCCTTTATCCTCTGCATGACCTATCATTCCACAGTAATTAGATGAAACCCACTAGCATGAGTAGGAGTTGTTTGTGCCATGTTGTGCCTACTCATTCATGCTTGTTTGTCATGCCTGCTACTGCTTAGAGTTGAGTCAGGTCTGATTCATCGGGGATGAATCGGAGGTGTGTGAACATGTCCCATCAAGTGTGTGAGCTAAGTGTGTGAACACGATTTGGTAAAGGTAGCGGTGAGAGTCCATGTAGGAGTACATGGTGGGTTGTCTCATTGCGTACCCCTCGTGAACTGAGTTACTGTGTTTGTGATCCATGAAACAGTTACTACCACACATTGGGATCCTTAATTGACTCTCTCGCTTCTTAACCACCCTTGTCCTTAGTCCGGAGTTGCAAGTAGTTTCGGTGTTTGTAGTATGTTTGGGGCACGCTAACGCTGACCTTAGGGGTGGGTTGTGTTGCAGTAGGCACCGTGGGGTGTGTACCAATTCGCCTGCTTGGTGTCTCGGGAACCCCGCACACATCGCTCGGGCTGTATGGGAAACCTCGCCGGACTCCCTGCGGATGGAACCCGAATAGGCGATAAACCTGGACTAGGGACTTGAGTGTTTAGGTAGGCCGTGGCCGACACCCACGCTGGGCTTCCGCTGAAGGTTGCCGAGTACATGTCGTAAACGGGCGTAAGTGGTGAGAGCGTGTGAAGAAGTACACCCTGCAGGTTAATATGATCTATTCGAATAGCCGTGTCCACGGAGAAGGACTTCGGGTTGCCTATATCAGTTCATAGACAAGTGAAAGTGGATACTCTAAAATGCGCAAGATAAGCGTGAGTGCTATGGATGGCGTTCTCAGAGGGAGACGGGAGCGGGTCCATAGTGGTGTATTGATATGGTGAATATGTGGACTCGTGCGCCACCTCAAAAGAGTTACTTGCAAATGTAGTTCAGATAGCCACCGAGTCAAAGCTGGCTTGCTGCAGCTTAAACTCCACCACCCCTTTTGATAATGATGCATATGTAGTTAGTTCTAATGTAAGTCTTGGTCGAGTACGCTTGTACTCACGCTTGCTTATTTTATGTTTTGCAGAGAGACTTTAGTCTCGCTTAGTAGTTCCGCTTGGACTTCGGGCGCTTAGCTTGTTACCTCAGCTACGATCTTGTGCCCTCGGCAGATCTGTAGATAGTCGCTTCTCAGCCTCCTTTCATTTGTAGATGTCTCAGATTTCGAGACATGTTGAGCTTCCGCTTGTGCTTTGACTTGTATGTTTCGAGTGTTGGGTCATGAGACCCATGTTTATAATATCTCGCCTCCTCGGAGCCTAATGAATAAATATTTGAGTCAGAGAGTTATGTTGTGATGCCATGTTGTATTTGCACATATTGAGCATATTGTGTGTATGTTTGAAATGCTTGGTATGTGTGGGATCCGACAATCTAGTTGTTTATCCTTGCCAGCCTCTCATATGGGGAAATGTAGTCTCGTGCTTCTGAGCGATAGTAGTCCGCTACAGCCGGTTCACTGTAGTCCTGCTAGCCCAAAGACTACCGCTTGGACACTTGACTGGTCGGCATGTGTTTCACTTCGTTCCTTATGCCTGTCCCTTCGGGGAAATGTCACGCGGTGATATTCGAGTCCTGCCTAGCTCACATGCCCGAATACCGTAGTCCTGTTAGCCCAGTGCTACAGCCCGAATTCATACGTTGATGACCGACATGCTCGATGTGATTCATGTATGCCTGTCCACATGGGTTAGTGCCGCTTTGGGTTCACGACTAGCCATGTCGGCCCGGGTTCTTTGTCATATGGATGCTAGCGACACTATCATATACGTGAGCCAAAAGACGCAAACGGTCCCGGGCCATGGTAAGACGTCACCCGTGGGAATACCGTGCGTGAGGCCGCAAAGTGATATGAGGTGTTACCGGCTAGATCGATGTGACTTGGAATCGGGTCCCGACAGCTGCTGGTATCGAGCCCGATTGCTCAGAGGATTACCAAGCCAAACCGGGTCGAAGTTGTGTCTAGAAATGCTTTAGTTATGTAAGGGAATTATTTGTGGAAGGAACGAAGGCTCTTTTTACTCCTTATACCTCATGGCCTTCTCGATCCGAGTCAACCTCTTCTCTTCTACGGGGTTAAGAACTAGGCTTCTCATCTATCTATCGTGATGACGTGTTACTAAACCATAGATTATTAAGATTGTTGGTTTTAAGCCCCAGCTCAGTTCCTACTATTTCTCAGATGTTAATTGTTGATCTCGAACCTTGATATTGTGATGTTGAGTGGTTATGCCACCATTTTTGCAGGATGTCTCAAATCATTTTGAGCATTTACAGCCGCTATGTCATCTCGAGTCATCCTGTGTCTCTAAATAGTCCGATGCATTTGCAAATCCTTTTCTTCCGCTCCCGATGTCCTTTTTGGTCGAATAAGCACACTAATCGGTAAGTTGAGGTACTTTGTTGCCTCGGCATAGATGTTGGAGCTATTATTATGACCCTAGTTGTTTAGGAAGTCATCTAGCAATTTAGCAATGCTTTTGTATCCCCAAAGTGTGATGATTCTCGCCATTATTCTTGAAAGCATCCCGTGATGTTATTAGTTAGTAGGTATTCTATTCATGGGTTCTTGAACCCGAGATTCACCCTACTTACCTAATGTTGATAGTGTTGCTCGTACCTTTAGGATACTAGTAACTTTGCGATAGTCCTCGAGGTCCGTGGTTTTCCTTCTTCCAAATACTACGAACCGCTTATGGCAGAAGTTCCTTGTTGAACCAAAACATCACAATAAGAGTGCTCTTGAGGAGTTCTACATTCATAATTGTGAATCTGCCAATTCTACCTTTCCGCATGGGTTATCCGGGAGAAATGTTGAGCTTTGCTCGATATACTAATCCATGCCTCCACAATTCGAAAGTTATATGTTCCTCGATGTTGTTCCTCCTTAGTTGTATTCTGACCCTCGTCTATCAGTCGGTAGTCAGGAGTAGTTGTGCATTCATGTTATCAATGCCTATTACTCTTGTGGCCCGTCGAGCCATTCTATTTCGGAATGACTAGGAGAAACAAACTCCAGAGCCTCATCCATATCTAGGATTGGGTCAAAGCAATTGTACTTCATGCATCAAAATGCCAACCTAGCTTTTTCTCCGTTTCTACCTTGGAGTATTACCATCTTTATGTCAAGTGTGTCATGAGAATTGCACCTTCTCTTATGAATTCTTGTCGAGTGATACTTCTCACCATCATCATTCATTCCTCGGTCCTCGTGTTGTTGTAACCGGAATGCCGACAAGTGAATTGTGATGTGTGAAATCAATACTCCGAGCAACTCGTTGCTTGGCATCTAATGGACAATAGCCTCATTCTTAGCGTGTTGGTTACTAAATCATCATCCTAAGATTAATCGTGCTACCTAGTCCTTATTTCTGGTGCGCCCTTCGATCAATGAGTTAGGATTGTGTCAATCCCTCACCCTTTTGATCATATCGTCTTGCCGTGAAAAGCAAGATTGTTCTCGAGCTTAGTAACATACCGGTGGTTCGTGATTTTCGAATATCTTCTCGGAAGTGTTACCAGGTAGTCACCTGACCGCTATGTTGAGTTCGTGATCATGTTGGTTTTCCTCCACACCACCCATTCTCCAAGAATCTGTGTTGGATACCCCTGAGCTAGTTGGTTAAGCTAAACAACAACTTGGAGAGTTGGAAGATAAAAGATTGCCTAACTTAGTTCGTTCCAAAGGGATATTCTTGTGTAGTCTGTGTTGAAGAAAGATGATATCTTCATCGATTGGTCTCGTGGATCGGTTCTTGGACCTATTGTCTTATCAATCCTTTGATTTGAGTGTGGGCTATCGTCAAATCAAGTTAGAACCAACGATGCTCGTAATGTTGTCCTACTCGTGGTTGATCCCTTGAGCATACACCATTACATCTTTTGGTCTGACCAATACTATCACGGTGTTCACATGATGGCGGAAGTCCAGTGATATGGAAGTTCCGATGAGTTGTTGTTGAGCCCATCAGCAGCATGTTGTCTCCCCCATGAGTCATGTTGAACATCAACCTAGCGTTGAAAACATTATAAGCAATGTCTTCGTGTTCCGTTCATGAAGCTTATGCCTGGATGGAAAAAGTGACTTCCTCGAATGCATGTGCTTTAGGTGTAAGTTGCCGCCATGAATTTGAGGAAGGTTTGTTTTGTTTCCTTTGGAATCATTCCAAGTCGGTCATGCACTGCAAAGTATTCTATGGTCTGATAGACTGATCATCTTCATTCCATATGCAATTCCTAGCACCCCAAGCCACTGATAGATTTTTTCAAGGAGAAGAAGTTCCTTCCTAAGAGCTAATCCGGACTTATGTAAGGACTTCGTTATCCTCGATGATGGTTCCCAACAAGAACTCGGTAGTGTTTTGTTATAAGACTACTACGTGGTCATACTTGTCTTGGACAGTGTGTTCACAGGTTTGTAGCGGAACCAGCTCATATTTTGGAGCCTGCTATCGTAGTTCATATCCCGTGAATCTCGCAACGCCATCTCGTCGAATTGTGTTGCAAACTTTCTTTTCAGACATGCTGAGTTTGAAGTATCCTATTAACAACCAGATCTGAATCTCAGGCAGATATGATGGTTGGAGCATTCCCAACAGTTATGCCTTGTTCCAGCTTGCACCGCTATTGTGCCAATTCCCCATGGGCTGCCTTTCTCGGTAGTTGCTGTCCGATATTATCTTCCAAAGTGGACTTACCATGGGTCCCCTCCACCTCCGATGATAAGCAAAAATCATCCATTGCATTGTCTTTAACAAGGTAGTCCACATCATCCATTCTAGTCCGAGTATGTCATCCTTTCGAACTCTTTCAAATGATCGCCAGATTGCCTTTAGGCTGGTATAAAGAGTTCCAATGATCTATGGATCAAAAGTAATTCTTTTTGCCACTTAAGGGAACAGCTCAATGAGTCACTTTTTTCCAAGGTGCCCCGTTACGGGTTCTTGGTAAATATTTCCTCGCCACCTTGACACCATCCACCCTCTTTCTAAGCGTGGAATTGTTGCCCACCAATCAAACCCCGTCGTTTGTTCTTCCATCCCTCTCGATGTGTGTTTGGTGTCTCAACTCAAGAATAGTTCTTACGTCACTCCATGAACTGATCTTGAATTGCTCGATCTTCAAGAAGATTAAATCCGGTAGGGTTTCCCCCTTCTTTCTATTGTCGTGTCGAGTGAAGATCTCGAAAGCTAAGACGTCAAGACCAAGATGATGGAATGAATCAACATTTTTGAGAAGGGAAAATGGATCATGAAGATTGTGATAGTTCTGTGACTTCCCTTTTCCTCTTACCTCACGTCTTGAATCTCGGGACGAGATTCTTGTTTAGTGGGGGTGAGTTGTCACAGCCCTAGAGCTTGTTTGTAACTAGTGGCATTGCATCCATGCATTGTTTAATTTTCATGAAATTTGAAATGGGGATTGCCTAAACCCTAGCATTAAAGGAATTCAAATAGGCTCAACCAAAAAAATATTTTTCAGTGATTTCAAATGGCTTTAGAAAATGTTCATCATTTCTGGAAAAATGCTTTAAACCGTAACCGTGAGGTGCTGCACATTTTTCATGTCATATTTGGTCACTGGATTAATTCATAAAGTATTTCCATTCGGGCATTTAAATGCTAATAAATAATTTAAATGCTCAAATAATCCCAAACTGAAATGTCTCATTGCAGCCGTCCTCAGGAACTGAGTTCTGTGTTTGTGATCCATGAAACAGTTACTACCACACATTGGGATCCTTAATTGACTCTCTCGGCTTCTTAACCACCCTTGTCCTCATCCGGAGTTGCAAGTAGTTTCGTGTTTGTAGTATGTTGGGGCATGACGCAACGCTGACCTTCGGGTGGGTTGTGTTATGGTAGGCACCGTGGGTCTGGTGTACCGATTCGCCTGCTTGGTGTCTCGGGAACCCTGCACACATCGCTCGGGCTGTATGGGAAACCTCGGCCGGACTCTCGCTGATGGAACCCGAATAGGCGATAAACCCGGACTAGGGACTTGAGTGTTTAGGTAGGCCGTGGCCGACACCCACGTTGGGCTTCCGCTGAAGGTTGCCGAGTACATGTCGTGTAAACGGCGGTAAGTGGTGAGAGCGTGTGTGAAGAAGTACACCACTGCAGGGTTAATATGATCTATTCGAATAGCCGTGTCCATTGAGAAGGACTTCTGGGTTGCCTATATCGGTTCATAGACAAGTGAAAGTGGATACTCTAAAATGCGCAAGATAAGCGTGAGTGCTATGGATGGCGTTCTCGTAGGGAGACGGGAGCGGGTCCATAGTGGTGTATTGATATGGTGAATATGTGGACTCGTGAGCGCCACCTCAAAAGAGTTACTTGCAGTCGTAGTTCAGGATAGACACCGAGTCAAAGCTGGCTTGCTGCAGTTAAACTCCACCACCCCCTTTTGATAATGATGCATATGTAGTTAGTTCTGATGTAAGTCTTGCTGAGTACGTTTGTACTCACGTTTGCTTATTTTATGTTTTGCAGAGAGACTTTAGTCTCGCTAGTAGTTCCGCTTGGACTTCGGCGTTTAGCTTGTTACCTCAGCTACGATCTTGTGCCCTCGGCAGGATCTGGTAGATAGTCAGGCTTCTCAGCCTCCTTTCATTTGTAGATGTCTGTACTCAGACATGTTGAGCTTCCGCTTGTGCTTTGACTTGTATGCTCTGAGTGTTGGGTCATGAGACCCATGTTTGTAATATCTCGCTCCTGAGCCTAATGAATAAATATTTGAGTCAGAGAGTTATGTTGTGATGCCATGTTGTATTTGCACATATTGAGCATATTGTGTGTATGTTTGAAATGCTTGGTATGTGTGGGATCCGACAATCTAGTTGTTTATCCTTGGCAGCCTCTCATATGGGGAAATGTAGTCTCGTGCTTCGAGCGATAGTAGTCCGCCACAGCCCGGTTCACCGGAGTCCTGCTAGCCCAAAGACTACCGCTTGGACACTTGATCTGCCGGCATGTGTTTCACTGCCTTATGTCCTGTCCTTCGGGAAATGTCACGCGGTGATATTCGAGTCCTGCTTAGCTGCTACAGCCCGAATACCGGAGTCCTCATAGCCCAAAGGTTACAGCCCGAATTCATACGTTGATGACCGACATGCTCGATGTGATTCATGTATGCCTGTCCCCATGGGTTAGTGCCGCTTTGGGTTCACGACTAGCCATGTCGGCCCAGGTTGTTTGTCATATGGATGCTAGCGACACTATCATATACGTGAGCCAAAAGGCATAAACGGTCCCGGGCCATGGTAAGACGACACCCGTGGGAATACCGTGCGTGAGGCCGCAAAGTGATATGAGGTGTTACCGGCTAGATCGTTGTGACTTGGAATCGGGGTCCTGACAGGAATCCTGCAACTTGTTCTTTCATCACGACCGTGTCAAGACATCGTTCGTCATGCCGATTGCCTTTTGGCCTCTTGTTCGCCCGCCTGCGCGACTTTCAGCTCCTGTTTCGGTTGATCTTCTGAGTGAGTCATCGGCAACACAACAGTATTAAGATTACTGGTATATGATTACATTTTTCTGGATGGAAGGGAATATTACCAGGCGTTGCCTTCTTGGATTCCTCCAGTTCGGCGGTAATCGCAGCCAGCCGAGTATGACACTTTTTCATCTCTTGAGACAGCAGGCTATTCTTCTCCATGAGTGCCTGATTATACAATGATCCTTAAATCAGTTGTATCAACTTCTTCAAGTCTCGGGGGCTACTGGTATATGATTACCAAATCCGTACAATGCGTACTTACCTGCACATCTTTTAGATGCTGGTCCATGGCTCTGGCAAGCCCATCCTGAGCAGCTCGGATGTATGCATCGGCCGAGCTGAAGGCATTGAATGCCTCTTTTGTAAAGCCAGGGTCGCGGAGAGCGGCCCTACGGTGCTGATGATTCATGGCACTCTCCACTTCAGAGTTCATGACGGACACATCATCTGAATCCTCTGCGGAAGGACAATCCGGCGTCACTCCCATGTTAGCCTCTGTCCTTAAGGCAAGGTCTGGAACCTGACGGGTGGAGGTGCGACCGGCAGGATCCCCGGACATAATCCGTCGAACGCTCTTCCTAATAAGACACATCAGGCAAGGTCACAGTTCGATGTGACTGCTAGAGGGCACATTTAAAACAGCCATACCTCTTTGATGAAGGCTCGGCCGTGTTGTCATTGGCCTTCCTCCTCAAAAACTTGCCCGGCGCGGGGGACGTTCTCTTATGAGATGCCTGTGGTGCAGCATGGCGCACCGAGCTCCTCCCCTTTGGAGCACAAGACAGTGCGGTGGGTGAGGCATGACGAGGAAGCCCTTTTGAGGGAGATATCTCCTGATTACTTACATGTGAGGCAGGAAGGAGGCCGGGATAGTCGGCTATGATGGCCACTTCTGTGCCATCGTAGCTCGCATGGTAGAATACTCCCTCCTCAAGCTCTACAAATATGTCTGGATCCTCTTCGAATCCGGGGTCAAGGTCCCGATTATGGTCCTCCGGCTGTGGGGCGGGGCTACAGATCCCCACGGTAACCTTCCGCCATTCCTGCTATAAATGGATGGGTTAATGTCAATTAAAAGTGGCTCAAGTAAAGGATTGAGTAACATGGTGGGAGTAAAACTCACCCAGCTAGGAGGATTGTACATGGAAAATCCCTCTTGGCGCTTATGACGAGTGAACTCCTCTTTCTCCCCTTTATACAGATCAGCCAATATTGCGGCCAGGGCGGTGAGGGAATCCGGACCCTTTCGCCCGCAGCATGAGGCGTCATCTTCCCCATTGTACTTCCACATAGAGAGCCTGAGGGAGTCCTGGATTAGGGGGTATCCGGGCAGCCGGACTATATCCTTTGGCCGGACTGTTGGACTATGAAGATACAAGATGGAAGACTTCGTCTCGTGTCCGGATGGGACTATCCTTGGTGTGGAAGGAAGCTTGGCGATACAGATATGTAGATCTCCTCCCATTGTAACCGACTCTGTGTAACCCTAGCCCCCTCCGTGTCTATATAAACCGGAGGGTTTAGTCCGTAGGACAACAACAATCATACCATAGGCTAGCTTCTAGGGTTTAGCCTCTATGATCTCGTGGTAGATCAACTCTTGTAATACTCATATCATCAAGATCAATCAAGCAGGAAGTAGGGTATTACCTCCATCGAGAGGGCCCGAACCTAGGTAAACATTGTGTCCCCCGCCTCCTGTTACCATCCGCCTTAGACGCACAGTTCGGGACCCCCTACCCGAGATCCGCCGGTTTTGACACCGACAATGGTGCTTTCGATGAGAGTTCCACTATGCCGTCACCATAAGGCTTGAGGGCTCCTTCGATCATCGGCAACGATGCGGTCCAGGGTGAGGTCTTCCTCCCCGGACAGATCTTTGTATTCGGCCGCCTTTCAGACCGCAACTTCGCTTGGCCATCTGGAGCAGATCGAGAGCTTCGCCCCTGGCCATCAGGTTAGGTTTGGGAACTTGAATTACACTGCCGATATCTGCCGAGACTTGATCTTCGACGGATTCGAGTCCATGCCAGGTGTGCCGCACGATCACGACAAGCATGATATAGCTCTGCCGTCGGACAGTGCTCGGGAGATCACACTAGCAACTACTCCGGCCTTCAATCGGGAGCAGGTCGCGCCACCCGAGGACGGGCAGATAGACCCCACCTTGGAGGCCGCACTCTTAGTGGCGATAGAGCCGAATACTGACCTTACCCCTCACGAGAGCCATGACGCAGAGCCACTGGATTCATCTCCGGCCACGGACTCCGAACCGCCTGCGCCCACGCCTATCGAATCCGATTGGGCGCCGACCATGGAGTTCACCTCCGCGGATATCTTTCAGCACTCGCCCTTCGGCGATGTGCTAAACTCGTTCAGGTCTCTCTCCTTGTCAGGAGAACCTTGGCCGAACTATGTCCGGCTAGAATGGGATCCGGATGTCGAAGAAATTCACTCCCCACCCACCACCCACTTAGTAGCCACTGTCGACGACTTAACCGACATACTCAACTACGACTCCGAAGACATCGACGGTATGGACGACGATGCAGGAGACGAACAGGAACCACTGCCCACAGGGCACCTCCACCTCATCATATGATATATACATGGTGGATACACCCAAAGAACGCAAGGGAGACAAGACAGCGGAGGATGACCCCTCCAAGAAGCAACCCAAGCACCGACGTCAGCAGCGCCGCTCTAAGTCTCGCCAGAGCAAAAGCGGTGATACTGGCATAGGAGATAATAGCACTCCGGATAGTGCCGAAGATGACAACAATCCCCTCCAGCAAGATTTAGAGCCGGAGGATGAACAAGCCAGACCTCCTGAGAGAGCGGCAGAGGGAGAAGCGGAAGATGACAATTACATGCCTCTCTCTGAAGACGAAGTGAGCCTCGGCGACGAAGAATTTGTCGTACCTGAGGATCCCGTAGAACAGGAGCACTTTATGCGCCAGCTTATAGCCACAGCAAATAGCCTAAAGAAAAAGCAACAACAACTTCGAGCTGATCAGGATTTGCTAACAGACAGATGGACTGAAGTCCTTGCAGCTGAGGAATATGAACTCGAACGTCCTTCCAAGGGTTACCCAAAGCGCAGGTTGCTACCCCGACTTGAGGAGGAAGCGTTGAAACCTACATCACCAGCGTACGATGCGGCTGATCGGCCACCTCGTGGCCGAGACAGAGAGGCATTCCAGCCTGAAGCTCAGCTCGCACCCCGCCGCCACTCAAACAAAAACACCAAGGCACCGGGCAACACGCGAGACCTGCGGGAGGTATTGGAAGACATGGCAAAACAGTCAAGATCGATCTACGGATCACGAGGGCGCGCGCCTACGCGCGATGATTACCGTCACGCCGGATACAGTTAAAGTAAATCCGGCCGGGCCAAACACAACATGCAAGACTCATATGAGCTGCGTCGTGATATAGCCTAGCACAGAGGCGCCGCACACCCCCTACGCTTCACTGACGAAGTAATAGATCATGAATTCCCAGTGGGTTTTTAACCCGTGAATATCGAATCATATGATGGTACAACAGATCCCGCGGTATGGATATAGGATTTCCTCCTCCACATCCACATGGACCGTGGTGATGATCTACATGCCATCAAGTACCTCCCACTAAAACTCAAAGGACCAGCTCGGCATTGGCTGAATAGCTTGCCAGCAGACTCCGTTGGCTGTTGGGAGGATCTGGAAGATGCATTCCTTGACAACTTCCAGGGCACTTATGTGCGACCACCGGATGCCGATGACTTGAGCCATATAACTCAGCAGCTGGGGGAATCGTCCAGGCAATTCTGGACACGGTTCCTAACCAAGAAAAATCAAATTGTCGACTGTCCGGATGCAGAGGCCTTAGCAGCATTTAAGCATAACATCCGCAATGAGTGGCTCGCCCGACACCTCGGCCAGGAAAAGCCGAAGTCTATGGCAGCCCTCACGACACTCATGACCTGCTTTTGCGCGGGAGAGGATAGCTGGTTGGCTCGCAGCAACAACATATCAAGGAACCTTAGCACTTCGGATACCAAGGATAGTAACGGCAGACCACGTCGTAGCAAACACAAGCGCCGTAACAACGGCTATAACGCCGAGGATATGGCAGACAATGCCGGATTCAGTGGCTCTAAATCCGGTCAGCGAAAAACCCCATTCAAACGAAGTACTCCGGGCCCGTCCAATTTGGACCGCATACTCGATCGCTCGTGTCAGATACACGGCACCCCCGACAACCCAGCCAATCACACCAACAGAGAATGCTGGGTGTTCAAGCAGGCTGGCAAGTTAAATGCCAAAAATAAGAACAAGGGGCTGCACAGTGACGATGACGAAGAGCCCCGGCCGCCGTACACGGGAGGACAAAAGAGGTTCCCCCCACAAGTGAGGACGGTGAACATGATATACGCAACCCACATTCCCAAGAGGGAACGGAAGCGCGCACTAAGGGACGTCTATGCGATGGAGCCTGTCGCCCCAAAGTTCAACCCATGGTCCTCTTGTCCGATCACCTTCGATCGCAGGGACCACCCCACTAGTATCCATCCTGGCAGATCTGCCGCATTGGTCCTAGACCCCATCATCGACGGATTTCACCTGACTCGAGTCCTTATGGATGGCGGCAGCAGCCTGAACCTGCTTTATCAGGATACAGTGTGCAAAATGGGCATAGACCCCTCAAGGATCAAACCCACAAAAACAACCTTTAAAGGTGTCATCCCAGGTGTAGAGGCCCATTGGACGGGCTCAATTACACTGGAAGTGGTCTTCGGATCTCCGGACAACTTCCGAAGCGAGGAGTTAATCTTCGATATCGTCCCTGCTCCGCAGCGGTTATCACGCGATCGCCGGGCGAACCGTGACGGTAAGATTCAATGCGGTACCGCACTACGCATACCTCAAGCTCAAGATGCCAGGACCTAAGGGGGTCATAACAGTCAATGGAAACACAGAACGCTCGCTCCGCACGGAGGAGCACACTGCTACTCTCGCAGCAGAAGCACAAAGCAGCCTCTTAAGGCAATCCAACAATTCGGCGATAAAGCCCCCAGGCACCGTCAAGTGAGTCCGGAGTAACCTGCAACAGGATCGCCTGGCACGTTCAGAGCTCGCCTAGCAATCCGGCCCCCGCCCTAGTCCCAGACAAGCGGCGAAATCCGTGCCACGCGTACATAATTACGGATTGAAAATACCATGGGCATAGGCGAGGGCACGACCATGGCACATAGTGCGGCTCAACCGCCCTAGGGGCTGAATGCCTTCATCATTCTCTCTCTTTCAGGACCTTACGCTCTAGAAGCCCTATCCGGCAGTGTGATTGCTGGACGCATAATACAACAACCAAGGAGGCAGGAAGCTATGTCGTACAATGGAATCCCTAGGTGGTCTCTGATAACGAGCGGAATACCCGCTTTAAATACCAGTCCGCAGCTTGCCCTTGGATAGGACATGTTAAATAATCCTATTTTCTTCTGCTTATTACACTACTTGTATCAGTACGTGTCAACGTATTCTTTGGATAACAATGCATAGCACTAGTCTATTATTGCAGTATCTATTCTTTTTTATATGTGTATATTTACGACAAATTAGCACCCGTACATTCTGGTACGGACAGTACGCTAGGGGCTTTCGCATACCCTATAATACGGCGTGAGTAGTCCGAACACTTTCGACAGTGCGGCACCCCGAACTTATAGCATTATATGCATCAGCTCCGAATCATGTCTTGGGTCAACAGTTGGGTTTGCCTGGCTCCCATGTTTGGGTACCTTATGTTCCGCTATATCGGCTAAGGTAGCACTGGGAGAACTACTGCGATTGTGTCCCGGTTCTTCCGGACGAGCACCTCAGTAGAGAAATCCAAAACTGACTGTCATGATGAGGCGAGAGCTGGTCGCTGTTCGAGAGGTCTCATGTCCTTAAAGACTCTTTCCGCTTCGGGCGAGGAGTCGGCCTTGTCCGACTTAGGCGTGTATAGCGCCCCAAATTCGGCCTTCCGAATACTAGGGGCTTCGCCAAAATTTAAAATTGTAGACTTCTATGGCTAAGTGAGAGTGATAAAGCATTATAGTCCGATTGCCTGGTTCGTTGCGCTGAGCACCTCCCTCGAAGGACCCAAAAATGGGAAAAATAGTGCTCAGATTTATCCCAAACACCCCAGCACTAGCTGCATGCATGGGGGTAAGACCGATCGCCAACTCTCAGATTTTATAAACGGCCGCACAGAAGGTATTATTTTAAATTCAAAAAGAGTTGCATAGCGCAAGTGAACTAGTTTCACATTAAAGGATCACATGAGCACGTTCATTCAAAAATGACATCTTTGGTAAACTCCTCCGCCACAAGGCGGGCACCCTTCAGGATACCCTCATAATACATTTCGGGGTGGCGATGCTCCTTGCCCTGCGGCGGCCCCTCCTTCACCAGCTTCTTGGCGTCCATCTTCGCCCAGTGCACCTTTGCACGGGCAAAAGCCCTGCGCACCTTCGATGCAGACAGACCGCGTGATGACCTCCAAACGGGGGCAGGCATCTACAAGCCGCCTCACCAGACCGAAGTAGCTATTGGGCAGGGGATCGCCAGGCCACATCCAGACTATAAGGCCCTTCATGGCCTGTTCGGCCGCCTTGTGGAGCTCAACCAGTTGCTTCAGCTGGTCGCTCAAGGGCATTGGGTGTTCGGTCCCAGTATACTGAGACCAGAACAACTTCTGCGTCGAGCTTCCCTCCTCGACCCGGTAGAACTCCACGGCATCAGACACACTACGGGGCAGATCTGCGAACGCTCCTGGAGAGCTCCGAACGCGGGTAAGTAAAACGAAATTTTCTTTCACCTGCTTGCTTTGCATAATGAATGCCTTACCCACCTCTATCTTCTTAACCGCCTCAATTTCCTGGAGGGCCTTTTGGGCTTCGGCTTTGGCATGTTTTGCGCCTTCGAGGGCCTTTGCAAGCTCGGACTCTCGCGTCTTAGAGTCATGCTCCAAGGACTCGTGCTTCTTCACGAGATCCTGGAGCTCTTGCTGCACCTCGCCTACTCGGGCCTCTTGTTTCTCCCGCTCGGTGCGCTCCTAGGCCGCTTTGTTTTCGGCCTCGGACAGAGCCTTTTTCAGGGTCGCCACTTCGGTCGTGGCCCCTGGCACATTCATGATGATCATATTGTTTTGCAACCAACTTTCTTTCTAATATATAGACAAGGTATTGCTTACCTTTTCTCTCCTCGAGCTGCCTCTTGTTAAGGCCTAGCTCCTCTTCGGACCGTTCAAGGTCCTGCTTCAGGGCATTGACCTCCGCGGTACGTGCGGTGGCGGCCAGCAGCGACGCCTGCAGACGCATATAGACATATTCGGATTAGACTCCTGTGGTTATTATTTGATCCTCTATTCGGCTTTTCTTCGCGTACGCCAAACAGAGCATCAGGGGCTACTGTCTATGCGGTAATATTTTCCTATATTTTGATTACTTACCTAAAAGCCTATTAGAAGGCTGGCGCAAGCCTTGGTCAGTCCGTCCTTGGCGGACTGAACCTTCTCGATCACCGCACTCATAATAGTGCGGTGCTCTTCGTCGATGGAAGCACTGCGAAGCGCTTCCAGTAAGTTGTCCGGTGCCTCTGGATGGACAGAGGTCACCGGCACGGGTGGCTTGCCTCTCTTAACAGGGGGTCGCCTACCGGAGTCTGGAACCATAGGAGGTTCCGGCACAGTGTTCGGCTAAGGGCCGAACCTGGAGCCCGTGGGAGTCTTGCTCCCCTTACGACCAGGGTCCGGAAGGTCGCCTCGAGGCGCCTCTAGGACTACCTCCCCTCGGCTCGCCTTTCGGGAAAACACCTCGGCGTTGTTCGTAGGGCGAGGGGAAGAGGCGGTCGAAAGTGATTCACTATTCATATCCGACGAGTCCAAAGAACCATCCGACGAGGATATGTTGATGCGGGCTCGGGGCGGGCTGCACGATCATGTTCGGCGCGATGAGAAGCAATGCAATAAAACATACCATGAATTACAATGGAATCCGGATACTTACGACTTCGCCAGGGGCTTGTCCCTGAGCAACCACTCGTCGTCACTATGGGCGACTGTCGTGGAGCAGTCCGGAAGAAGAGTCCTTCCCTTCTTGGACCCTTCGGCCTCTCCCCGGTTGGGGCGGCCTTCCTCTTTTTGTCTCCCCCGACTGGGGGAGAACTTTCCTCCTCCTCCTCCTCCTCCTCGTCTTCATGGGAGGAGGGCGTTTTGGAGTTATCAGACGTTGAGTCCGATATCACCTGACGCCGGAGACCCTTTCGGGTCCCCGTGGCTTTCTTCTTGGTCTTCTTCTTCGGCACCTCATAAGGGGCCGGAGTCAGCATCTCCGTCAGGAGAGCGTCTGCTGGATCTTCGGGCAGGGGGGCCGGGCAGTCGATCTGCTCTGCGGTCTCCACCCAGTCCTGTCAAAGGCATGGGAGCTTAGATCCCACACATGATTAAACCGGGGAAAATAAATACCCTATAAGGTGTAGAGGACTTACCGAACAGGCGCGACACTGTGCACTGAGTCCACGGTCCTCGGTAAGGGAAGGGGGACCTCGATGCCCTTGAACAGCACCCTCCAGACGTCCTTGTGCGTCGTGTCAAAGAGCTCGCGCAGAGTCTGGTGCTGGGCCGGGTCGAACTCTCATAAATTGAACGCTCGTTGTTGACACGGGAGGATCCAGCAGAAGAGCATGACCTGGACCACGTTGACGAGCTTGATTTTCTTGTTCATCATGTTCTTGATGCAGGTTTGGAGTCCGGTCAGCTCCCCCGGGTTACCCCAGGACAGGCCCTTCTCTTTCCAGGAGGTGAGACGCATGGGGATTCCAGATCAGAACTCGAGGGCCGCCACCCATTTTGTGTCGCGCGGCTCGGTGATGTAGAACCACCCCGATTGCCACCCCTTTATGGTCTCCACATAGGAGCCCTCGAGCCATGTGACGTTAGGAATTTTGCCCACCATGGCGCCTCCGCACTCCTCTTGCTGGCCGCCCACCACCTTCGATTTAACATTGAAGGTCTTCAGCCACAAGCCGAAGTGGGGCCGGATGCAGAGGAAGGCCTCACACACGACGATAAACGCCGAATTGTTGAGGATGAAATTCGGGGCCAGATCATGGAAGTCCAGCCCGTAGTAGAACATGAGGCCGCGGACGAACGGGTGGAGCGGAAATCCCAGTCCGAGGATGAAGTGGGTGAGCAAGACTACCCTCTCATGAGGTTCCTGGGTAGGGACGATCTGCCCTACGTCGGGCAGCCGGTGCGCGATATCCGCGGCCAAGTATCTGGCTCCCCGCAGATTTTTATGTCCTCCTCCGGACGGAGGATTTCATCCACTTGCCTCCCGCTCTGGACATGATTGGAACGGTATCAGGAGAAAGATGCGAACTTGGGTGTTGAAGCTCGAGTGCGCGAGAATGGATGAGCGAGGAGGAAGAAGGCGTGGGTGAAAAAGGTGAACCCTTATCCCTTTATAAGAGCGGACGGAGCTGTACGCCCCCACCTGCCTAGTAAACAAGCTTATTCCCCAAGCGCTGTAATTGATGGCGCGGTTGGGTTACCCACGCCCGTATTGATGAGAATCCCGTGATAAGGGGACACGATCTCTGCTTCGACAAGACGTGCCAAGGAAACCGCATCGCGATATGCGCCAAGGCTGGTTGAGAAAAACAGTTAGAATAATGACCAGGCCGTGGTATGATGTCATGATATCGAGTGTGTCAGCAGATTAGATTTGTGGAAATATTGTTCTCTATGATGGTATGTGGAATTTGTTTTGCAGAGCCGGACACTATCCGTACGTTCAAAATCTTCTATGGAGTATTCGGAGGAGGAACCTGCCTTGCAATGCCGAAGACAATCTGTGTGCCGGACTCATCGTCATTAAAGCCTGGTTCAGGGGCTACTGTGGGAGTCCTGGATTAGGGGGTATCAGGGCAGCCAGACTATATCCGTTGGCCGGACTGTTGTACTATGAAGATACAAGATTGAAGACTTCGTCTCGTGTCCGGATGGGACTCTCCTTGGCGTGGAAGGCAAGCTTGGCGATATGGATATGTAGATCACCTCCCACTGTAACCTACTCTGTGTAACCCTAGCCCCCTCTGGTGTCTATATAAATCAGAGGGTTTAGTCTGTAGGACAACAACAATCATACCATAGGCTAGCTTCTAGGGTTTAGCCTCTACGATCTTGTGGTAGATCAACTCTTGTAATAAACATATCATCAAGATCAATCAAGCAGGAAGTAGGGTATTACCTCCATCGAGAGGGCCCGAACCTGGGTAAACATTGTGTCCCCCGCCTCCTGTTACCATCCGCCTTAGATGCACAGTTCGGGACCCCCTACCCGAGATCCGCCGGTTTTGACACCGACAGAGCCCCCTAGATTGGAGCGGTTGAACCCCTCGCACTATGGAAGTGGCCATTACCTCAACTATTGATAGTCCGAACTGGGCAAGTGTCCTGATCTTGCCCACTAATTGATGGACTTCCGTGCTATCTTCCTCCTCGAGACTCCGAGGGCGCCAGCTGTGGCGATTCTTCAACGGACCGCTTGAAAATTTGGGAAGACCCATTCGGACTGGGTCGAGGAGAGCGACATCCTCAATATAGAACCATTTTGAGGGCCACTCTTCGGACGCCTTATTCGGCATGCCGGACAGGTATCCGGTCCCGGCTATGCTCCATACCTCGGTGCCGCCCACCTCGAATATCGATCCCTTTTGGGTACGAGGGACGAGGCAAAAAAGTTTCCTCCATAGATCAAAGTGGGCCTCGCAGCCCAGAAATAGCTCGCAAAGAGCAACGAAGCCCGCAATATGCAGAATGCGGGCCGGGGTGAAGTTGTGCACTTGGAGGCCGTAGTACTCCAGGAGTCCTCGGAGGAAGGGGTGGATTGGAAATCTAATGCCTCTAAACAAGTAGGAAATGAAGCACACACGCTCCCCCTGGTTGGATTGGGGAAATTCTCCGCCTGAACTTCTCCATTGAAGGAGGTCAATCTGCTCGAACAGGGACTAGATCCACAGGGGGAAGAAATCCCTGCGTTTGAAGCTTAGCCAGCTGATCGTGGGATACAGAGCATCTCTCCCAATCGCCTTTTTCGGAGCCGTGGGGCGGGAGGAAGAGTTGGGAACGCTAGCAATGTTGGAATGGCTTCTCCTAGCAAGCTCTAAGGATTTTCCGCTTGGTGTGGAATGGGATCTGAGATCCAATCTCTTTAAATAGATGTCGTTCTTACATGGCCGGGGTGTTATGTGCAAAAAATGCCCTGACCTCTCGTATTCGCTCGACACATGGAAGCAGAAGCAATGGAGGCGTAGAAGCCAAAGGGTGTGACAATAAACACAAACCGAGTACAGCTTTTCGGGTCAGGTATTCTGAAGTAATCGGAGAAGGAACCCGCCTTGCAATGCCGAAGAAAATTAGCGTGCCAGATACATCGTCATTGAAGCCTGGTTTGGGGGCTACTGAGGGAGTCCTGGATTAAGGGGTCCTCGGGCGTCCGGACTATGTAACATGGGCCAGACTAATGGGCTATGAAGATACAAGACAGAAGACTTCTTCCTGTGTCCGGATGGGACTCTCCTTTGCGTGGATGGCAAGCTTGGCGTTCGGATATGTAGATTCCTTCCTTTGTAAACCGACTCTGTACAACCCTAGGCCCCTCCGGTGTCTATATAAACCGGAGGTTTTAGTCTGTAGAGGCAATCACAATCATACCAGGCTAGACATCTAGGGTTTAGCCATTACGATCTCGTGGTAGATCAACTCTTGTAATCCTCATATTCATCAAGATCAATCAAGCAAGAAGTAGGGTATTACCTCCATCAAGAGGGCCTGAACCTGGGTAAACGTCGTGTCCCCCGTCTCCTGTTACCATCAACCCTAGATGCACAGTTCGGGACCCCCTACCCGAGATCCGCCGGTTTTGACACCGACACCTCCCCTGGTTCGTAACCTCCATGCTCGGCCTCGCCCCCCGCTTGATCGCTTTTCTCCTGATCGGTACGGTCTCTCTATTATTGATGAGCCCACTTCCTATCAGACTACCATGACTCAGCCTGAATGGCAGCTTGCGATGGCCGAAGAACTTGCTGCCCTTGAGTGCTCTGGCACATGGATCTGGTTTCCCTCCCTTTCGGTGTTCGTCCCATCACTTGCAAGTGGGTCGACAAGATTAAGACTCGCTCCGATGGTTCTCTTGAGTGCTACAAAGTTCTTCTTTTGGCCCGTGGTTTTCAGCAGGAGCAAGGACGCAATTATGATGAGACATTTGCTCCTGTAGCCCACATGACCAATGTCCGCACTCTCCTTGATATGGCTTCAGTTCGTCTTTGGTCTATCTCTAAACTTGATGTCCAGAACGCCTTTCTCAATGGCGAGTTTCGTGAGGAGGTGTATATGCAGCCACCACCATGGTACTATGCTCCTGATGGTATGGTCTGTAGACTTGGCCGCTCCCTCTATGGTCTTAAACAGGCGCCTCGTGCCTGGTTCGAGTGCTTCGCCTCTGTGGTGACTTCCGCTGGTTTCTTGCCCGGTGATCATGATCCCGCGTTGTCTGTTCACACGTCTCCTCGTGGCCGGACTCTTCTCCTTCTCTATGTTGATGATATGATCATCACAGGTGACGACTTTGACTACATTGCCTTTGTTAAGGCCCGCCTCTGCGACCAGTTCATCATGACTGATCTTGGTCCACTTCACTATTTTCTTGGGATTGAGATCTCCTCGACCTCTGATGGCTTCTACATCTCTTAGGAAAAATATATTCAGGATCTTCTTCCTCGCGCTGCTCTAGGTGATGAGCGCACTGTTGTAACTCCTATGGAGCTCAAAGTTCAGCTTCGTGCTTCTGATGGTGACCCTCTTCCTAATCCCACTCGCTATCGTCACCTCATTGGCAGCCTTGTCTATCTTGTTGTTACGCGCCCAGACATCTCCTATCCTGTCCACATCCTGAGTCAGTTTATTTTAGCCCCCACCTCTGTCCACTATAGTCATCTCCTCCGTGTTCTACGATATCTTCGTGGCACGATCTCTCATCGCCTTTTCTTTCCTCGCTCCAGCTCTCTTGAGCACCAGGCCTACTCTGATGCTACCTGGGATAGTGATTCCTATGATCGATGCTCGATGTCTGCTTACTGTGTCTTTCTTGGTGGCTCTCTCATTGCCTGGAAGACAAAGAAACAGACTACATTTTCTCGCTCTAGTACAGAGGCTGAGTTGCTAGCCATGGCTATGTTGACGGCTGAGGTGATCTGGTTACGGTGGTTACTTGAGGATTTTGGTGTGTCTGCTACTACCTCGACTCCCTTACTGTCAGACAGTACTGGTGCTATCAGTATTGCACGTGAACCGGTGAAGCATGAGCTCACCAAGCACATCGGTGTGGATGCCCACCTTGTGCGTGCTGCTGTGTAGGATCAGACTCTCGCTCTTCACTATGTGCCTTCTGAGCTACAGTGGCGGATTTTTTTTCACGAAGGCACAAACTCGAGCGCAGCATGGCTTCTTTCTCTCCAAACTCAGTGTTGTCGACCCACCATGAGTTTTAGGGGGGTGTTAGATGTGTATAAGTTTCTTTTTGTATATCCCCATTGTATAAGGGGTTCTCTGGATTTTACCACACATGTATATATATTGGCCTTTGGCCCTCGGTGAATACTAGTTGCTCATTATCTAACAAATACAACAAAACAAAACACCTCTTGCTAGCGCATCTATGTACTAGCTCAAGATGAAGCTAACATGAATCGTATATACAACATGTTATGGAGGACAACTAAATTTACCATCCACGAGATTACTTTATTTACTTCTGGAAATTACAACAGAATCGGTTACCTTACAAATGCATAATGGAAAACGCCGCCAAAAAGGAAGCCCAAATTTGCATATCCAAGCTCCTAGCGAGGAAGAAGCAAAATGGGCTCAACATGCCAAAGTTCAGCATGTTAAGGAAAGTGGTAGTACCGTGCGGTACTTCCATTTGATCGCAAATACTGAAAGTAGAAACTCCTAGAAAATGATTTTTCAGCTAGAATAGGATGAAGCAACGATTGTGGGAAAGGACCAGGTCAAGACATAAATTAATAAGGGCATTTCCAAGACGGAGTTGTAAACCGCCCGCATCCGTCCGGACTACGGAAGCCGCATCCAACGCTAACTTGTATCAGCCTGCGGGGCGGTCCAGACAAGATTTCTCCTGCAAATTGAAGACAAAGTGGGGGAGGTTTGCGAGAATCCAGACACCAGAATTGCAGGACTCCGACACCCTCGGCCCACCCAATACCCCCTCCCGGTCCTATTTCCTTCCACTTCGCCCTTCTCTCCCTTGCTTTGCATCCGTACCCTCCACCTCCGCCACCGCTGTTGTACGTCTCCGTCCGCCACAAAGGCATTGCCAGATGTCCGCAATCAGCAGCGACGCGCCCGCTCGATGTTGCTGCCCACCCTGGAGTTGTTTGTACCCAGGTACACTCTGCCCCCTGTCGACGACCTCCATGGCGGACACCACACCAGGCAGGTGTTCAGTTAAATATCATTGAGCTTATTTTCAAATGCTATGTCGTTTTTAGAGTACGAAGGATGGCAGACTACTCGACCATGGAGGATGAGTTCTTGTGCGATGCGTGGCTAGCCGTATCCGCAGATTTCATAGGCTGGAGCAGAGGAGGCCCTTCTGGAAGTAAGTGCATGAAAACTTTCACGCACGAAAGCACATTGCACCCTATGACATGTACATCATGCAATCACGCAACGTGAGGTCGTTGTCGTGTCGCTGGCACGCTATCCAGGTCAGCATCATCAAGGTATGCAACATGGTTCGTCAGCTTGAGGCAAGGTGGCCATTGCACGCAACAAATGATATGATCGTATGTTTTATTTCCTCTTGATCAACTTGTTGATTGATTCATTCACTCAATGTTGGTCTACACACTGTATGTAGCTCGCACGCGCCACCGTGGTTTACCACAGACAGAGGGACAACCACTTACATGCACACACTGTTGGATGGAGCTGAAGGGGAGGTATGCGTGGAACGACATGATCCATCGATGAAAAACTTGTTGGACATCCGGGGTCTCGTCGAATTAGAGACGTTGTTGTACTAGACTTAATTTGCATGATATGTATGGATTCTTCGTGCTATTTTCTATCCGAACTTTGATGAATATCAGCCGGTTTGCATGAATTTTGTATGGTTAGTTAAAATGTGATTTGAAATGTATGAGGCTAGCGTTCGATGTCATCCTCCCGCATCCGTGTTCGCGGACTGGTCCCTATATCCACAGACGGATGTGGGAGAATATTTGCGGGTTGCCGTTGAAGATTCCCTAAGAAGTTGTTTATGGCCCATGTGTCCAATTTCATGTCAATGAATGAGGGTCACCACTTCAGACATACCACAACTCTCCTCTAAGGGAATGTTTTTTTTGCGGGTGAAGGGAATGTGACAGCACCCTTCTTAGAAAAGAAAGTGTGGGAGGTTGTTTTCCGAATGTCGGTGTTAAATCCGGTAGATCTCAAGTAGGGAGTCCCAATCTAGATGATCTGGGCTAGATGGTAAGAAGGAAAGTAAGGGCACGATGTTTTACCTAGATTCGAGCCCTCTCGAGGAGGTAAAACCCTACGTCCTACTTCTTATTATTGAATGATGGGGTGCAGATTACAGATTGATATACCTCGAGATCGTATGTGTATCGTCTAAGCCCTAAACCTTGCAAAGGTGAATGCCCCCTCCTATAGACTAAACCCCATGGCTTACATAGATGCCGGGGTACCTAGGGTTTACACATATCGGTTACAACATAGGGATAAACATGCTAATCATCTAAAATAAGCCTGAAGTGTACGCCAAGCCCTCAGGAGATCTTCATCTTGATTACATCGAGGGCCAAGGCTAGCGTGGCCCATTCATCAGTCTTTGGCGGGTCCTCGGCCCGGCCCCTAGCTGGGCGGACCGACGTGGCAAACATCCCCTAATCCGCAACTAGTCTTCAAGATGAGGTTATTAGCCATCTTCTTCGAGAAATTTGTACGAACTTGAGTCTTCGACTTCGGAGGCAAGTTCCATGCTCCACGTCGGCTTCTGATTCTGAGGCCCAGATCGGCTTTGAGGTCTTCTTGGCTTCCCTAATAGTAACCAGGCGTCTTCACTTCGAGTAGGGAGAGGTATCTTCTGACAAGTCCTCCTTCCTAGTAGATTATAATATCAACAAAATGCGGTTCCCTCCTACTTGTGGGTCATCACCAGAGGAGACATGTAAACAAAGATCTTACAAGTTATTTAGCTTATCAATATTTGCACATTGACATTTTCCTTTTCATTGTGCAGAGAGTGGGTGAGTCTTTCCAAGGGGCACGGGTGCATGCCAAACCAAATGCTTAGCTCTCTTCTGGAGAAGCATTTCCCTAGTTTGGTCCAGGAGAAATCAGGCAAGACGGCAATATAAAATTTCACCTGGGAGCACTGCAAAGCAGCCAAGGATGACAATGATGTCATCAAAGCCGAGCACGTCTATCGTGGGTTTTGTTAAGCCTGGGTTCGAGTATAAGGCTGCAAAGGTATTAGAGAACATTGCCAAGGGCCGTCTATACGACGTGAAGCACAATGTGCACGTTACGACCATGTAGGCTTGCCGCAAGGACTCCCAAGGGAGGAAGATGACGAGGTCTCTAGCTTGCTCCTACTACGACCCCGAGTCGGTCGAGTAGTTGGCGGTGAGTAACATCACAACTGAATAACTACTTGCGTCATCACCTGCTTGTTCCTTCTAGTCATCATGCGATGTATTCTGTCTGAGCAGGTGAAGGAGCCATGGATCTCAACCGATTGCTGGGAGGTGGTGGAGTAGTGGTGCGGTGCTGAGTGGCTGGCGACGCACAAAGTGAAAAGGGGAGACCAGCTGAAGATGCCCGGTCCGATAATGGGGCAAGAAATTATTAGGGTGTCATAAAAACATAAAACTTAGAACGACATTAAAAAGCATACTTGTGTTTGACAATTGGTAATAGCACATGAAAGGAATGGTTATGTATTGTCGAGCCCTTTCATCATCAGTGAGTAACATACGAACATATATGAAACCTTGGACATTTGTTGCATATACAGAACTCTAAATTATGTACTTACAACATAAATATCATTGTCTAAATAACTACTCTCTTGTTTATTTGTCTACATATCATCGTACATTAGGCTGAAAGTTCACCATCATATATGCTCTTCATTTTCACTTGACTACCATGAAACATGCAAAGTAATGGATACATCAAGACTGAGCTTGCCATCATAATGTGGTCAAACATTCAGGCTCCAGCCTGTATAACCTTGGACGTGCAGAGATTGCAGAAAGCATTCAAATAAATAATTTAGTTCTGCTTAAATCAAAATAATGTAAAGTCAAACTCACAATTCTCAAAAAGAGAGAAAAGAGTGACTTCAACATTGAACCAAAACTTAATCCATGTGAACTGAACCACATGTTGCTCGCATGCTAAACAATGATTATAGTGTGGACACGCTTGTTTTTTTATTGTGTGGCTCACATTAATTTTAGCTAACTAACACAATGAGAAAATAATCATGGAGGCACAGTGAGGCCAATTTCCATCCAGGAAATGGGCAATAATTATCCCTTATCTGAGTAGCTTTATATGCAATATGCATCTACTTTATACATGCACAGACTTCCCAAGAAATAGATATGCATTAGTTTATATTATAAATCTACTCATATATGTCCACCTACACATATTATGAAAGTCAAACTAGTGCAGTGTAGAGGTTAGTGCATAAATCAAGGAAAGAAGCATTCTCCTCTACCATTATATGCCCTCAAGTAGTCATTGTCGACTCATGCATGAAAAGGGAACCAAATGACCTACATTGTAGGTTTCCCTGGTTATACAATGGTACTACCGTCAGCAGGTATGACAAAAGAATTATTGAAACTACGCTTCCTGTGTGTGTATGTGTGTGTGTGTGTGTGTATGTAAGAGTTCTGCAACTCCACTTGTCACACAGCCTAAATAAAAACAAATCTGGTGAAAGAAAAATAAATACCAGGAATAAAAATACTAACTTTGTAATGCCTTTTTGAAAAGACATGCCGGTAATTAAGGATCTATTCGACTTTAAGGAATATTTAACACTTTCCCCATCCTTATCATGAGCAACCATGTAGAATTCAGCCTTCTCATAGATCTTCTCTGTTAAAATTAGTTTGATAGCATGATCCATCTTGTTTTTCTTTTCTCCATATTGATATGAACTTGCCATGTTCTCTGCTACAAATAAACCATGCTAATCTGAAGTTGTGCTTCCATGGCAGGTTTATGTGTTTGACACCAAAATCACTTGTTGCACCTAATCTGTTTTATTGCGGATTTTGTAGCCTTTTTCTTGATCTGATGATATAACCTATATATGCCAGGTATATGCAAAAGAGCTTGTTGAACGCAAGGTTTTTTTTTCATTTCTTACACAAAAATATCACGCCACTAAAGGAAAATGGACATAAAATTGGAAGTTCAGAATCCTCCATCACTCACATTCATTATTAAAATAGTGTGTCATATTTAGACCAGTCAAGTACTATGAACCTAAATTTCATGGGTGTGCATAACTGATCCAAGCAAAAACACTCACCGATCATTATCTTTGCATCTCCGGAAGCATGCTTCCTCAGTCCATCCAACCTGCTATCGGCCTCCTACCAATACCCATTGCCCCACCGGTAAACTGTAAGTAAGAGATGAAATCGACCAATAGTTGATTAACTGGTATTAGCAAGAAAAGGAACCGCAAAGCCAAAAGAGAATTGAACCAAGTGATCCTGAGCATCACAACTCTCATCTCATATGATTTCTCATCTTCCATGCCGGTTCTGCAGAATAATATTGTCCCATGAATGATTATGAAAATGAGTCTTAGTTACACATCCAAAAAAATTTGGTATTTGAACTTCGCATGGCAGTGGATTTTCCTGCTTAAACAATTATGAGAGTGAAGCAATCGTGCAAATAAGCTAAATTTCATCTCAAAGTAGACAAGTAGTACTACGACACCTCTATAGAATCGAATTCATGGACATGAAACAAAATGATCCCTACACAAATACATGAGTAGGAAACCTAGAAAGAGGCCGACTGGAGTTGCCCTCAAACTACCGTAGAATCCCCGTGAGCCTCCATATGCCATAGTTGCTGCATCCGCAACTTGCTGCTGCCCATAATTATTATCCCAGATCCCTAATTCCTGGAGTAACTGATTAAGCACCCTTCATGAGGAAGTGCCATCATCAAGAAAGGTATATACCTGAAAACATTAATCTAACACCAAAATCATCGCCGCCAGCATACTCACGTCCGAGCGCCATCGACACATTGCACATCTTCCAAATCACGCCCATGCTACTGTCCCCGTACAGGAGCGCGCAACAACTCTTGTGTCGCCTCCTTCCATGTCGTACTACGCCGCATCTCGACGGCACCATCCTCATCCACGGTCACCGACGCCATGCCTGGCCCACCTTCGACCCGTGATGGAGAGAGGACATATGCATTCGGGAGGGGAAGCAAGAGAGAAGGGACAAGGTGGTGCAGCAGGGGTAGGAGATCTATGGGGATGGCTGTGGCGAAGGTGCACGAAGAAGGGTTCGGCCGGATTTGTTGGGGCGGCGGCCGGGAACCCTCATGCAGGGCCACGCGGATCAAGATGGCAACGGGACGAAATTCATCGGGTTTTGCTTGCCCAAACCCATCCCCACGAGAAAATCGCAAGCCCATCCCCGTCCCCATCGCAGCGCGCTGTGACAATTGTTTTCCCGTCCCCTAGACTCACGGGGAACCCGTCTGCACGAGTAGTCAGTGAAAACAAGAACTTTTGGAAGAAAAACACGGGCATATTACAGCAATAGTAGCAACAAAAATCAGCATATTTAATCAAAAAACATAATATATTTCAGCAGCAGCAACATAATATAAGAAGTAGCAACATGTGGAGCCCTTTCTTCTTATGGAAGGACGCGTCGAGGAGTGCATGAAGGGAGGCCCCTTGCTGGAGAAGAAGTGGAGGGAGGCGGCTCACTGGAAGGTGGCCGAGCGGCACTGCAAGATAGGATCGAGCCTAGGTGGCGGCCGAAGGACTAGGGTTAGGTTTATGAATGTGTGCAGATGGGATCGAGCATGTGTGTGGTGTGGTGCGGCTATGCGGGACAGCTCAAGCGACCAAGCGAGGGGCGCTTGTTCAGTCGAGGGGCTGGCGCACTGGGCTGAGGCCGCTGGGCCAAACGGGTTTCCAGTTCGGGTATTACTCAAACGGTTTTGAACCCACGAAACATGTCGGGTTTTGTAATGTACCCATCAGTAGCCCCGCGGGGTTAGAAAGACACCCGTCCCCGTCCCCTAATTAATAGGGTACAAACCCGTCGGGACGCGGGTTTCAGGGGCCCATTGCCACCCTGACACACGGATGAGGAATTTGAGGAGGAGAGGGGTGAGAGAGATTGAGAGGGTGGAGTCTGAGAGGGATTACACTACAACAAAAGTAAAAAAAACTCCAGGCACAAACATGTGGGGCCATGACGCAGACCAAAGCCTGGATTCACCACAAGCCTCCCTTTCAAGGGAGCATAGAATTTTAGGAGATGTCATCGGGAGCTAACTATTTGGTGGGTTTCGTCATATTATTTTGTTCTTCGATACCATAAAAGGCTCTTCCCTTAATATCTGAATACATCTCTACTGAGTTTGTGCACCATCTCGGTTCATCCATCGTTTAAGTATGAAAAGCGTGTTTGGGTACACTTTGCTTGACAAAGGCTAAATAGTATCTCCTTTGTCCATACGTATAATGCCAATTTTTATAAGGTATGTGTATACTAGTATATAGTAGTTATAATCCAATGTATTTCTTTAACCCCATTGTGATTCTCGACATTTTTACCTGCATGTAACAATTGTCTTGTATGTTCCCCACATATGAAAATCGATCCAAGTTACCTGCAAAAAGAAAAAAATGATCCAAATGGAACTCTTGTAATACTGATTTGTCTTTACAATGGGGTTAAAGAAATACATTGGATTATAAAGCTTGTATCATTTCCTGACTCTTGTGTATCGAGCAATGTATTCGAGCCCTCAAAGCCCCTGGCTTGTAATATAAAGCTTGTATCATTTCAATTTGTGTCTAGCGTTGTGTTATGATGTCTTCTCCGTGAGTCCCTGATCTTGATCATACACATTTGTGTATATGATTAGTGTACGGTTGAATCAGGGGCATCACAAGTTAGTATTAGAGCCGACTGCTTGTAGGAACCCCCTTTCCAACTCCTTGGCCGAAGTTGAATCTAGTCTTTGAAAAATTGTTTTACTAACATGGATGTGTGGCTTACGGGCCCACGTCGCCACTAGGTGGTATTAGGATCTTTTATTCCTCGTCTATAATCTGGGACTCTGATCTCTCCTCTATTCGTGTTAAATGATTTTGCTAACTCTAACATTAGGATCTCGTGATCACATCCCTCCGGAGATTTATATTACACCTTTCTTGAATCAAGGGCTAAGATCTTCTTAACTTTGTCTAGTGACCGCAGGATCCTCTTGTCGAGGGCACCCTGCGACGGCACTTGCAATTTGCAAATCCCTCGCTCTAGTGGTGTTCCCCAATGTTGAAGTAGCCTTTGCTTTTTTCCGTTTTGGTATCCCTCCGTCGCGTGCATGTGTGCCACCTAGTATGTCTACGATGTTTCTCTTGTCCGAACTCATATGAACAACGTGTAATCGGCCCCGTATATGTATTAGTATGTCTTTAATGACTACTGCTTTGTACATACTGTGCCTTTTCTCATTCTTTTGATTACATCATGAGTGGCTCCATACACTTGCTCCAACCCTTCCTAACTATCCCCTATTGCATTTTAAGAAGATGGTTAGACCCGCTGGTATTGGCGCCTGAATACATGGCCTGAATGATCCACCAGTTTGAGCTGAATCGACAGTTCATGGAAAGAGTCATAGCCCAGTTCCCGCGTCCCAATATATATCAACAGCCAACCCCAATTACTCCGCAAAACTTTGCACGTCTCAATCCTGTCATCTACCGCGGCTCAACTCAGTTACTTGATGCTGATGACTGGCTCCGAGACATCACTTTCGAGCTAGAGTCTGTTAATGTAGCCCCTGCCAGCTATGCCACCTTCGTGGCATATTATCTAAAAAGTCTGCTACTCTATGATTGGATAACCACACGCGTTCCTTACCTGTTGGAATCGCTATCACTTGGCCGAAATTTTAAGCTACATACCCCGGGCCAATGTCGAACCACCATGGTTAGTCACAACATCCCCATTGAAATTAAAGGATTTGGAATTCCATGTTTCCCCCATTGTTTTGAAGCTGTCCAATATTGACCTCATTTAGGCATGGAATGGATGAAAACACATTCCGCTTCTATCAATTGCGCCACTTAAACCGTCCATCTACTCCATCCTTCGAGTGAGATAATAAACTACCATGCTCATCTTGTTCGAAATGTCGAAGCACGAATTTAATTCCTTGAACGAGTGAACACTTCTCCTCTTTTGAGAATTCTAAATCTTCTAGTCGTTTGTGAATTCCCAGATGTCTTTCCAAAAGAACTACCCAGTCCATGACCTTGAACATGCTGTCGTCAAATTTGCACCAAAGTTGTGGCGGCATTTCCTTCTGGTACTCGTTGCAAGATTTTCACTGATCATTAAAGTTTGAAGTATCTATTACTCAACTAGATCTGGATCTCCGTCAGCTGTGATGTATGGAAACAATTACAGACTATAACTACGGTATTTCTTATACCCCTAGCAAGACTAATGTCATGGCCAAGGCCCTGAGTCGCAAGTCTTATTGCAACAACCACATGGCTTATAAAGCTCAACCCCTGCAAGATGATCTCACTTACAAAGAGCATCCGGTCCGCTTCTCGTTTAAGCTGAACGTTGCGCCCGTCTGAGGGCTATCAAATTTCTAAAAGTTCAGTGGCCAATCAGTCTGAAGATGAAGCCACTTGGGAACCCGAGGATCGTCTTCGAGATGAATACCCTGTATTGTCTTATTCTACCTCCTAAAATCTCGGGACGAGATTTCTTGTAGTGGAGGAGATTTGTAACGCCCGGATAATTAAGCTACAGTAATCCCCTGCTAATGATGACATGTCATCATTTTCACTGTTGCTAAATCCCTCTTGGATTCAATCCGTTTCAAATACAAATTCAAATTAAAGTCAAATTTCAAAATTCTGAAACATGCAAACTAAAATGTTCAGAGTGTGGCAAATATTCCATATCTAAGTATGGCCGGGAGCCAAAATCTTTGCAAAGTGTATTAATGCCCTTAGCTAATTAAAACAGTGGCTTAAACAATTATTTAAATGCCTTTTGTAATTTCTAAAATGTTAAACTATTTTATTTGTGCGTGAAATGTTTCGTGACAGAGGTATAAACAGTGATTCTAAATTAGAAACTAATTTTGTATTTTCTTTAAATTAAAATAATGTGAAGTTAAAAATAAATAGAAAATTTATGAAAAGAATAAAATAAAATAATTAGAAAATAAAAAGAAAGCCTTTCCCCCTTTCCACCAGGCCTAGTGGCCCAACTAGCTGCCCCCTGCACTAACTTGCCCCCGCCTCCCTCGTTGTTCATAGGAGGATGGGTGAAGTATGTTTTAAACCTGAACTCGTACGCGTCGTCGTTTTTAAACCGTAGCCTCCAAATCTCGGAAATCGGCAACCTCAACTCTCTAATCCCGGTTGTTTGCGTCCTTAATGCGTCTAAGAGGAGGATTTGGTGATGTGGCACTGCGGGCCGCCGGGTTTTCGACTTAATTACCCCCTTCCCTCTCCCAACTCTCTCTTTCTCAGTGGGGAACGATGTTCTAGGGTTCGTGAGCGACAGAGAGAGGGTGCCGCCGCCGCCGCCCCGACGAACAACCATGATGTCTTGCTCCTCCGGTGATTCATCGGCTTCTCGAGGCGGTGGGCTCCGAAGGAGAGGCGCAGCAATAGCAAGGTCTCCGGTGCCCTATCGGGAGCATCCAATGGCTTACGAGCCGCCGGTGATTTGCGCTCGGTGCGGTAAGAAGGCACCGCGGTGGATATCCTGGAGTCCGGTGAACCCTGGTAGGAGATATTGTTCCTGCATAGATTCTCTGGTATGCTTGATTCCTCACCTGTCCTCTTTTCTCTGTTTTTTCTTGTGTCAAACTCTAAATTTTCTGTGTCATGAACTGAACAGCATAGCTTCATCGACAGGCATGACACCCCCACGACTCCATTTCTTCGTCAATTGCTAGGAGACCTATGATACGTCTCCAACGTATCTATAATTTTTGATTGCTCCATGCTACTTTATCTACTGCTTTGGACTATATTGGGCTTTATTTTCCACTTTTATATTATTTTTGGGACTAACCTATTAACCGGAGGCCCAGCCCAGAATTGCTGTTTTTTTGCCTATTTCAGTGTTTCGAAGAAACATAATATCAAACGGAGTCCAAATGGAATCAAACCTTCGGGAACATGATTTTCTCACTGAACGTGATCCATGGGACTTGGACCCTACTCCAAGGAACAAAATAGGCGGTCACGAGGGTGGGGGGCGCCCCCTGGGCGCGCCCCCTGCCTCGTGGGCCCCCTGTTGCTCCACCGACGTACTCCTTCCTCCTATATATACCTACTATCCCCAAACGATCAGAACAGGAGCCAAAAACCTAATTCCACCGCCGCAACTTTCTCAGATCCACGAGATCCCATCTTGGGGCCTGTTTGAGCTCATGGAGAGGGCCGTCATCACGGAGGGCTTCTACATCATCATCAAAGCCTCTCCGATGAAGTGTGAGTAGTTTACCTCAGACCTACGGGTCCATAGTTAGTAGCTAGATGGCTTCTTCTCTCTTTTTGGATCTCAATACAATGTTCTCCCCCTCTCTTGTGGAGATCTATTTGATGTACTCTTCTTTTTGCGGTGTGTTTGTTGAGACCGATGAATTGTGGGTTTATGATCCAGCTTATCTATGAATAATATTTGAATCTTCTCTGAATTCTTTTATGTATGATTGAGTTATCTTTGCAAGTCTCTTCGAATTATCCATTTGGTTTGGCCAACTAGATTGGTAGTTCTTGCAATGGGAGAAGTGCTTAGCTTTGGGTTCAGTCTTATGGTGTCCTTTCCCGATGTGAAGGGTAGCAAGGCACGTATTGTATTGTTCCCATCGAGGATAACAAGATGGGTTTTTATCATATTGCATGAATTTATCCCTCTACATCATGTCATCTTACTTAAGGCGTTACTCTATTTTTAACTTAATACTCTAGATGCATGTTGGATAGCGGTCGATGAGTGGAGTAATAGTAGTAGATGCAGAATCGTTTCGATCTACTTGTCATGGATGTGATGCCTATATACATGATCATACCTAGATATACTCATAACTATGCTCAATTACATCAATTGCTCAACAGTAATTTGTTCACCCACCGTAGAATATCTATGCTCTTGAGAGAATCCACTAGTGAAACCTATGGCCCCCGGGTCTATTCTCATCATATCAATCTCCATCACTTTTAAAACTTGCTTTGTTTTTACTTTGCCTTTTATTTTTACTTTGCATCTCTAAACCAAAAATACCAAAAATATTATTTGTCATCTCTATCAGATCTCACTCTCCTAAGTGACCGTGAAGGGATTGACAACTGCTAATCGCGTTGGTTGCGAGTAGCTATCCTTTTGTGCAGGTACGAGCGACTTGTGCGTGGTCTCCTACTGGATTGATACCTTGGTTCTCAAAAACTGAGGGAAATACTTACGCTACTTTACTTCATCATCCTCTCCTCTTCGGGGAAATCCAACGCTGTGCTCAAGAGGTAGCAAGAAGAATTTCTGGCATCATTGCCGGGGAGGCTCACGCAAGAGCAAGTCAAGACATGCCAAGTACCTATCACAATCCCTATATCTCGCATTACATTATTTGCCATTTGCCTCTCGTTTTCCTCTCCCCCACTCACCCTTGCCGTTTTATTCGCCCTCTCTTTCCCAATCTCCTCCTCTCTTTCCGTTGCCTTTTCCTCGTCCGTTTGTTTGCTCATGTGTTGGATTGCTTGTTTGTCGCAATGGCTCTTCCTAGATTTGGTGATCTTCACCTTAAAAGGTTAGAGGAGATTGAAAACAATGTCAGAAAGTTTATGGTTTTGCAATTTGAGCATAATAATTTCTTTAGGAACGAGCTTAAGGAACAAAAGAGTTTTATGAGTTATATGAATAAAGAGATCGATGATATGTCTAAAGAATTTGATGGTATAAGATCCCAAATTGCTCGTCTTGAAAATTTGACCGCTGAAATTTCGGATATGCAAGCTACCTTAGTCAATAAAATGGCCGCTAAACCGAATTCCTATGAAAATCAAGATGAAGATCTAAAAGTTATTGATGTGTCACCCATTGAATCTTTGTATTGCAATATGAATCTTGATGAAACTGAATATGATCTTCCTTTACCTAGAAGGCGTTCTAAAAATTCGGAGCATTTAGATCTTGGTGATGAAATTGATAAATGTGGGATTGAAAGAAATAAAAACCTAGATGTTGCTAAACCCACTATTTTGGATCTCAAGAAATTTAATTATGAAAATTGCTCTTTAATTGATTGTATTTCCTTGTTCCAATCCGTGCTAAATTCTCCTCATGCTTATAGTCAAAATAAGGCCTTTACCGAACACATTGTTGATGCCTTGATGCAATCTTATGAAGAAAAGCTTGAGTTGAAAGTTTCTATCCCTAGAAAAATCTATGATGAGTGGGAACCTACCATTAAGATTAAAATTAAAAATTATGAGTTTCATGCTTTGTGTGATTTGGGTGCTAGTGTCTCTACTATCCCCAAAACTTTGTTTGATTTGCAAGATTTCCGTGACTTTGATGATTGCTCTCTAAACTTGCATCTTGCAGATTCCACTATCAAAAAGCCTATGGGAAGAATTAATGATGTTCTTATTGTTGCAAATAGGAATTATGTGCCCGTAGATTTTATCGTTCTTGATATAGATTGCAATCCTTCATGTCCTATTATTGTTGGTAGACCTTTCCTTAGAACGATTGGTGCAATTATTGATATGAAGGAAGGGAATATTAGATTCCAATTTCCCTTAAAGAAGGTCATGGAACACTTCCCTAGAAAGAAAATAAAATTACCATATGAATCTATCATGATAGCCACTTATGGATTGCCTACCAAAGATGGCAATACCTAGATCTATCCTTGCTTTTATGCCTAGGTAGGGGCGTTAAATGATAGCGCTTGTTGGGAGGCAACCCAATTTTATTTTTTATTTTTTGTTTTTGCTCCTGTTTACGAATAAATAATCCATCTAGCCTCTGTTTAGATGTGGTTTATCTTTTAATTAGTGTTTGTGCCAAGCTACATCTATTGGATCTTCTTGGATGATAGTTATTTGATCTTGCTGTAATTTCCAGAAACTTTGCGCTCAGTGCCCGAATTGTTAGAAATCACCAGAATGTGATAAAATACTGATTCCAATTGCTTCTGATCAATAAACAAATTGTCTAGGTCTTCTAAGTTTGGTAGAAGTTTTTGAGTTCGAGAAGTTTGCGTTAGTTACAGATTACTACAGACTGTTCTGTTTTTGAAAGATTCTGTTTTGCGTGTGTTGTTTGCTTATTTTGATGAATCTATGGCTAGTAAAATAGTTTATAATCCATAGAGAAGTTGGAATACAGTAGGTTTAACACCAATATAAATAAAGAATGGGTTCATTATAGTACCTTAAAGTAGTCTTTTATTTCCTTTCTCTAACGGAGCTCACGAGATTTCTATTGAGTTTTGTGTTGTGAAGTTTTCAAGTTTTGGGTGAATTCTTTTGATGGATTATGGAACAAGGAGTGGCAAGAGCCTAAGCTTGGGGATGCCCATGGAACCCCCAATATAATCCAAGGACACCAAAAATTCAAAGCTTTGGGATGCCCCGGAAGGCATCCCTCTTTAAATCTACTTCCATCGGTAATTTACTTGGGGCTATATTTTTATTCACCACATGATAAGTGTTTTGCTTGGAGCGTCTTGTAATATTTGCGTCTTTGCTCGTTAGTTTAACACAATCATCCTTGCTGTACACACCTTTTTAGAGAGCCATACATGAATTGGAATATGATAGAATGCTCATAGTGCTTCGCTTATATTTTTTGAGTTTGATAGTTATGCTCATAGTGCTTCACTTATATCTTTTGGGCTTGATAATTTTTGCTCTAGTGCTTCACTTAGATCTTTTAGAGCACGGTGGTGGATTTATTTTAAAGAAACTATTGATCTATCATGCTTCACTTAGATTATTTTGAGAGTCGTTAATAGCTTGGTAATTTGCTTAAAATTAATATACTTGGTATTCAAGATATGTGAAACTTTCTTTTGAGTGCGTTGAATACTAAGAAAAGTTTGATACTTGATAATTGTTTTGAGATATGGAGGTGGTAATATTAAAGTCATGCTGGTTGGGTGGTTATGAATTTAAAGAATGCCTGTGTTGAAGTTAGCAAATCCCGTAGCATGCATGTATGGTTAAAGTTGTGTAACAAATTTGAAACATGAAGTGTACTTGGCTTGTGCATCCTTATGAGTGGCGGTCAGGGACGAGCGATGGTCTTTTCCTACCAATCTATCCCCCTAGGAGCATGCGCGTAGTACTTGATTTTTGATGACTTCTAAATTTTTGCAATAAGTATATGAGTTCTTTTGACTAATGTTGAGTCCATGGATTATACGCACTTTTACCTTTCCGCCATTGCTAGCCTCTTGATTGCCGTGCATTGCCCTTTCTCACATTGAGAGTTGGTGCAAACTTCGCTGGTGCATCCAAACCCTGTGATATGATACGCTCTATCACACATAAACCTCCTTATATCTTCCTCAAAACAGCCACCATACCTACCTATTATGGCATTTCCATAGGCATTCCGAGATATATTGCCATGCAACTTTCCACCGTTCCGTTCATCATCATGACATACCTTACTTTTGTCATATTGCCATTACATGATCATGTAGTTGACATCGTATTTGTGGCAAAGCCACCATGCATTATTTTTCATACATGTTAATCTTGATTCATCACACCATCCCGGTACACCGCCGGAGGTATTCATATAGAGTCATATCTTGTTCTAGTTTCGAGTTGTAATCCTTATGTTGTAATCAATAGAAGTGTGATGATCATCATTATTAGAGCATTGCCCAAAAAAAAGAGAAAGGCCAAAAAGAAAAAAAAAGGAAGGCCCAAAAAAATGGCAATGTTACTATCTCTTTTTTTCCACACTTGTGCTTCAAAGTAGCACCTTGTTCTTCATGTAGTGAGTCTCATATATTGTGCTTCAAAGTAGCACCATGTTTTTCATACAGTGAGTCTCATAAGTTGTCTTTTTCATACTAGTGGGAATTTTTCATTATAGTACTTGGCTTGTATATTCCTATGATGGGCTTCCTCAAATGCCCTAGGTCTTCATGAGCAAGCAAGTTGGATGCACACCCACTAGTTTCTTTTGTTGAGCATTCATTTATAGCTCTAGTGCATCCGTTGCATGGCAATCCTACTCCTCATGTTGACATCAATTGATGGGCATCTCCATAGCCCGTTGATTATCCTCGTCAACGTGATACTTTCTCCTTTTTTGTCTTCTCCACACAATCCCCATCATCATATTCTATTCCACCCAAGTGCTATATCCATGGCTCACGCTCATGTATTGCGTGAAGGTTGAAAAAGTTTGAGATTATTTAAGTATGAAACAATTTCTTGGCTTGTCATCGGGGTATAGAAGTTGGGAACATCTTTGTGTGATTTAAAATGAGGCATAGCCTAACTATATGATTTTGTAGGGATGAACTTTCTTTTGCCATGCTATTTTGAGAAGACATGATTACTTTGATTAGTATGATTGAAGTATTACTATTTCTTTTATCAATATGAACTTTTATTTTGTATTCATTCGGATCTAAATATTCATACCACAATTAAGAAGATTTACATTGAAATTATCCAAAAGTATCACTCCGCATCAAAAATTCTTTTTTTATCATTTACCAACTCGAGGACGATTAGGAATTAAGCTTGGGGATGCCTGATACGTCTCCAACGTATCTATAATTTTTGATTGCTCCATGCTATTTTATCTACTGTTTTGGACTATATTGGGCTTTATTTTCCACATTTATATTATTTTGGGACTAACCTATTAACTGGAGGCCCAGCCCAGAATTGCTGTTGTTTGCATATTTCAGTGTTTCGAAGAAACAGAATGTCAAACGGAGTCCAAACGGAATGAAACCTTCGGGAACGTGATTTTCTCAACGAACGTGACCAGGGGACTTGGACCCTACTCCAAGGAACAAAAGAGGCGATCACGAGGGTGGGGGGCGCGCCCCCTGGGCGCGCCCCCCTACCTCGTGGGCCCCCTGTTGCTCCACCGACGTACTCCTTCCTCCTATATATACCTATGTATCCCCAAACAATCAGAACATGAACCAAAAACCTAATTCCACCACCGCAACTTTCTGTATCCACGAGATCCCATCTTGGGGCCTGTTCCGGAGCTCCGCCGGAGAGGGCCGTCATCACGAAGGGCTTCTACATCATCATCAAAGCCTCTTCGATGAAGTGTGAGTAGTTTACCTCAGACCTACGGGTCCATAGTTAGTAGCTAGATGGCTTCTTCTCTTTTTTTGGATCTCAATACAATGTTCTCCCCCTCTCTTGTGGAGATCTATTTGATGTAATCTTCTTTTTGCAGTGTGTTTGTTGAGACCAATGAATTGTGGGTTTATGATCCAACTTATCTATGAATAATATTTGAATCTTCTCTGAATTCTTTTATGTATGATTGAGTTATCTTTGCAAGTCTCTTCGAATTATTCGTTTGGTTTGGCCAACTAGATTGGTAGTTCTTGCAATGGGAGAAGTGCTTAGCTTTGGGTTCAATCTTGCGGTGTTCTTTCCGAGTGACAAAAGGGGCAGCAAGGCACGTATTGTATTGTTGCCATCAAGGATAACAAGATGGGGTTTTTATCATATTGCATGAATTTATCCCTCTACATCATGTCATCTTGCTTAAGGTGTTACTCTGTTTTTAACTTATTACTCTAGATGCATGCTGGATAGCGGTCGATGAGTGGAGTAATAGTAGTAGATGAAGAATTGTTTCGATCTACTTGTCATGGACGTGATGCCTATATACATGATCATACCTAGATATACTCATAACTATGCTCAATTCTGTCAATTGCTCAACTGTAATTTGTTCACCCACCATAGATTATCTATGCTCTTGAGAGAAGCCACTAGTGAAACCTATGGCCCCCGGGTCTATTCTCATCATATCAATCTCCATCACTTTTAATACTTGCTTTGTTTTTACTTTGCCTTTTATTTTTACTTTGCATCTCTAAACCAAAAATACCAAAAATATTATTTATCATCTCTATCAGATCTCACTCTCGTAAGTGACCGTGAAGGGATTGACAACCCCTAATCGCGTTGGTTGCGAGTAGCTATCGTTTTGTGTAGGTACGAGGGACTTCTGCATGGTCTCCTACTGGATTGATATCTTGGTTCTCAAAAACTGAGGGAAATACTTACGCTACTTTACAGCATCATCCTCTCCTCTTCAGGGAAATCCAACGCAGTGCTCAAGAGGTAGCAACCTACGGGATAAAGTGTGGAGGCTAGAGGATGAGCTTGCTGGGCAGTCAAGGGAAGGAGAGGTTGCAGCTTTGAAAGAGGAATTGGAGAAGAAAAATGCTTTGGTAGCAGAAACTAGAGCTAGATGTGCTAGCAGAGATGAGATGCAGATGTACAAGTGTCTATTTTATGGTTTATTTATGTTTGTTGCTGGTTTAGTTGCAGGTTTCCTCATGTCTAAGTAGAGTTACAGGTTTGTGGTGATGTAGTTCAATGGTGTACTGGATATGGTGATGGCTGAAATGAATATGCAAGAGATATTTTGGGCTTTTGGCAACATATGGTGTGAATTAAAATTGTGAGTGTTACTGTGAATGGGCTTTTGGCAGCATATATATAGTGTTTTTGGCACCATGTGTGTATATATAATATATATAATGGTTTCTTTCAGCTATCATTGGTTTCTTTCTCCACCACAGCCAGAGCCACTGGGTACATCTGATTATTTGCATCCCTTGCAATTGTAGCCAACAATTCACCTTGACAAGCTCCCTTGAAAAAGCAGCCATCCAGTCCTATGACTTTCCTGCACCCTGCTTTAAAACCTTTCTTCATAGCATCAAAACAGACATAAAACTGTTGAAAAATGTTCTTCTGCAGCTCTGTGGGATCTAATGTAATGGCCACAGTACTGCCAGGGTTGCTCCTCAGCAGTTCTAGTTGGTAGTCAAACACTTTTGTGTACTCACTTTTCATGCCACACATGAGTTTGTCAAGTACTATTTTCTTTGCTGCCTTGCATTTGGAAACTGACACATCAGCAAACATATCTTTGAGCACTGTGGCTTTAATGCTGTAAATTTTCCACATTGGATTTGCTAGGATAATGTGTTCATATCTATTTGCAATCACCTTAGCACTAACAAGCTTGTTCTCCCTGTTCTGTGCACACTGGTGCTCATCTTCATAGGTAATTATGTGAAACATAGAACATCTACTTGTCTTGGCACCATACAACATCCAGGGGCAACCAGGCCAGTCACATTTTGCTCTCACCCTCTGCTCTTTAGATTTTACAAATGAAATGCTCCTCTTAGTAGCTAGCCCATACCTCTTGAGTGCTTTAACTAATTGGTTCTTGCTTCTAAACACCATTCCCAAACTAAAATGTGGAATTTCTGTCTCTGGATTGAACCTAAACTGGCTCTTCCTCCTAACCTTCTGACCATGTTCATCTTCATCATAACTATAATCCTCATCAGAGGACTCAAACTCTATGTCCTGTACAGCTTCTTACACATTAGCAACTAGCTCTATGGGAACTAGACCTGTTGACTCCTTGGAGAACCAAAATTCTGAAGCTTTATTCTTCTTCTTGAATTTCCTTGCATGTTTTCTCAGCTCTACTACCTCAGATTCCTCTCCACTGTCATCAGTATGTGCCACATAATCAGGATCATCTGAATCTTCAGAATCTGAACCATGCTCTACAACTTCTGCAATTGGAGCTACGGTTTGGCTAGCAACAACTGGCTGAAAGGGATTGATTATTTCAGAAACTTGGGACAGATCATCAACTCTGAAATTGTTCTTCACAGGGCTCTGTATCACTTCAGTAACAACACCACCCTCATTAGGAACTATGATATGTTCCAATATGTCTGCCCCTGCTACTGCATTAACTTGCTGAACAATTGTTTGAACATGATCTTCTTCTTCTGCAGTGATAACTCCATCAGGTTCTTCCTCACTAGCATTGTTTACCATGTCATTCATCTCATCTTCTTCAAAATCAGAGCCACTATCTTCTCCCTCTGGTTCATCTTGCTCACCATTGTACTCCATAAAAACATCAGCAACCCCTCCATCTGTTATTTACTCTGACATCTGCAGGCAACCTTCATCAGTGTATAGAAACACTAGTCCATTAACCATCTCTCTCCCTGGAATAAGAAAATATAGCTTCATGCTCTTTTTAACTATCAATGGTCTCCTAAAAATCCTCTGAGCTCTGTGGCAATGACAACTTATCCCTCTGTATCTCTGACAATGCAGTATCTCCCCAACATAATCAAGAGATGGCCCAAAACGAATGAAATCCCCTCCATAGTGAAACCTGGCATTGAGAACCTCTGTTGGATCCATGAACTGACTAAAAAACCCTACAGAAACACATATATGCAATCAGGTTCACCTACATTTAGTAATCTACAGTGCAACATTTAATTTCAGACAACATTCGACACCTACAGTAATCACATTTACAAAATTGACTAAAATACTACAAAAAACAATTAAACCTACAATCCATCTAAGGCATCGGTCCATTAATATGTATTTGGCCCCAAATCCTTTCATTCAACAAGCCACAAAATCACCAAAAAAACCACACCTTCCGCCACTGTAGAACCCTAAACCTAACTACACGCAGGAGGAAACGAAGACGGCCGATCAATCACAGATGATGAGGATGAATCACCTGTTCCTTTGCCGCCGGCGTAGACGTCGGAGCTCGCTGCGATCCTCCGCATGCCGTCGCCATTGCCGCCGCGGAGACGAAGTGCTACCACATGAGCACTGCGTTGGTTTTCCCTTGAAGAGGAAAGGGTGATGCAGCAAAGTAGCGTAAGTATTTCCCTCAGTTTTTGAGAACCAAGGTATCAATCGAGTAGGAGGCTACGCGCGAGTCCTCGTACCTACACAAAACAAATAACTCCTCGCAACCAACGTGATAAGGGGTTGTCAATCCCTTCACGGTCACTTACGAGAGTAAGATCTGATAGATATGTTAGGATAATATTTTTGGTATTTTTGTGATAAATATGCAAAGTAAAATAAAAGCAAAGTAAAAAAGCAAAGGAAATAAATAAGTGTTGGAAGATTAATATGATGAAGATAGACCCGGGGGCCATAGGTTTCACTAGTGGCTTCTCTCAAGAGCATAAGTATTTTACGATTGGGTGAGCAATTCTTGTTGAGCAATTGACAGAATTGAGCATAGTTATGAGAATATCTAGGTATGATCATGTATATAGGCATCACGTCCGAAACAAGTAGACCGACTCCTGCCTGCATCTACTACTATTACTCCACTCATCGACCGCTATCCAGCATGCATCTAGAGTATTAAGTTCATAAAAATAGAGTAACGCCTTAAGCAAGATGACATGATGTAGAGGGATAAATTCATGCAATATGATAAAAACCCCATCTTGTTATCATCGATGGCAACCATACAATACGTGCCTTGCTGCCCCTACTGTCACTGGGATAGGACACCGCAAGATTGAACCCAAAGCTAAGCACTTCTCCCATTGCAAGAAAGATCAATCTAGTAGGCCAAACCAAGCTGATAATTCGAAGAGACTTGCAAAGATAACCAATCATACATAAAAAAATTCAGAGAAGATTCAAATATTGTTCATAGATAATCTTGACAATAAACCGACAATTCATCGGTCTCAACAAACACACCGCAAAAAGAAGATTACATCAAATAGATCTCCCGAGAGAGGGGGAGAACATTGTATTGACATCCGAAAAGAGAGAAGAAGCCATCTATCTAATAACTATGGACCCGAAGGTCTGAGGTAAACTACTCACACTTCATCGGAGAGGCTATGGTGTTGATATAGAAGCCCTCCGTGATGGATGCCCCCTCCGGGGGAGCTCCGGAACAGGCCCCAAGATGGGATCTCGTGGAGTACAAGGTTGCGGCGGTGGAATTAGGTTTTTGGCTCCGTATCTGATCGTTTGGGGGTACGTAGGTATATATAGGAGGAAGAAGTACGTCGGTGGAGCAACATGGGGCCCACGAGGGTGGAGGGCGCGCCCTGGGGGGGGGGGGGGTGGGCGCGCCCCCAACCTCGTGGCCTCCTGGAAGCTTCTCTTACGTAGGGTCCAAGTCTCCTGGATCATGTTCGTTCCAAAAATCACGCTCCCGAAGGTTTCATTCCGTTTGGACTCCGTTTGATATTCTTTTTCTGCGAAACTCTGAAATAGGCAAAAAACAACAATTCTAGGCTGGGCCTCCGGTTAATAGGTTAGTCCCAAAAATAATATAAAAGTGGATAATAAAGCCCAATATTGTCCAAAACAGTAGATAATATAGCATGGAGCAATCAAAAATTATAGATACGTTGGAGACGTATCAAGCATCCCCAAGCTTAATTCCTGCTCGTCCTCGAGTAGGTAAATGATAAAAAAGATAATTTTTGATGCGGAGTTCTACTTGGCATAATTTCAATGTTATTCTTCTTAATTGTGGTATGAATATTCAGATCCGAAAGATTCAAGATAAAAGTTCATATTGACATAAAAATAATAATACTTCAAGCATACTAACTAAGCAATTATGTCATCTCAAAATAACATGGGCAAAGAAAGTTCATCCCTACAAAATAATATAGTTTAGTCATGCTCCATTTTCGTCACTCAAGAATGCTCTCATCATGCACAACCCTGATGACAAGCCAAGCAATTGTTTCATACTTTAGTAATCTCAAACCTATAAACATTCACGCAATATATGAGCGTGAGCCATGGACATAGCAGTATGGGTGGAATAGAATATGATGATGGGGGTTATGTGGAGAAGACAAAAAAGGAGAAAATCTCACATCAACAAGGCTAATCAATGAGCTATGGAGATTCCCATCGATTGATGTTAATGCAAGGAGTAGGGATTGCCATGCAACGGATGCACTAGAGCTATAAATGTATGAAAGCTCAACAAAAGAAACTAAGTGGGTGTGCATCCAACTTGCTTGCTCAAGAAGACCTAGGGCACTTGAGGAGGCCCATTGTTGGAATATACAAGCCAAGTTCTCTAATGTAAAATTCCCACTAGTATATGAAAGTGACAAAGCAAGAGACTCTCTATCATGAAGATTATGGTGCTACTTTGAAGCACAAATGTGGCAAAGGATAGTAGCATTGTCCCTTCTCTCCTTTTCCCTCGTTTTTTTGGGCCTTCTCCTTTTTTATGGCCTTTCTCTCTTTTTTTTATTCCTCACTTGGGACCATGCTCTAGAAAATGATCATCACACTTCTATTTATTTACAACTCAATGATTACAACTCGCTACTAGAACAAACTATGACTCTATATGAATGCCTCCGGCGATGTACCGGGATATGCAATGAACCAAGAGTGACATGTATGAAAGAATTATGAACGGTGGCTTTGCCACAAATACTATGTCAACTACATGATCATGCTAAGCAATATGACAATGATGAATGTGTCATGATAAACGGAATGGTGGAAAGTTGCATGACAATATATCTCGGAATGGCTATGGAAATGCCATAATAGGTAGGTATGGTGGCTGTTTTGAGGAAGATATAAGGAGGTTTATGTGTGAAAGAGCGTATCATATCACGGGGTTTGGATGCACCGTGAAGTTTGCACCAACTCTCAATGTGAGAAAGGGCAATGCACGGTACCGAAGAGGCTAGCAATGATGTAAGGGTGAGAGTGTGTATAATCCATGGACTCAACATTAGTCATAAAGAACTCACATACTTATTGCAAAAATCTACAAGTCATCAAAAACCAAGCACTACGCGCATGCTCCTAGGGGGATAGATTGGTAGGAAAAGACCATCGCTCGTCCCCGACCACCACTCATAAGGAGGACAATCAGAGAACACCTCATGTTTCAAATTTGTTACATAACGTTTACCATACGTGCATGCTACGGGACTTGCAAACTTCAACATAAGCATTTCTCAAATTCACAACTACTCAACTAGCACGACTTTGATATTATTACCTCCATATCAAAACAATCATCAAGCATCAAACTTCTCTTAGTATTCAACACACTCATAAGAAAGTTTTTGCTAATCCTGAATACCTAGCATATTAGGATTATTTAAGAAAATTACCATGCTATTTAAGACTCTCAAAATAATCTAAGTGAAGCATGAGAGATCAATAGTTTCTATAAAACAAATCCACCACCGTTCTCTAAAAGATATAAGAGAAGTACTAGAGCAAAACTATATAACTCAAAAGATATAAGCGAAGCACATAGAGTATTCTAACAAATTCCAAATCATGTATGGCTCTCACAAAAAGGTGTGTACAGCAAGGATGATTGTGGTAAACTAAAAAGCAAAGACTCAAATCATACAAGACGCTCCAAGCAAAACACATATCATGTGGCGAATAAAAATATAGCTCCAAGTAAAGTTACCGATGGAAGTAGACGAAAGAGGGATGCCTTCCGGGGCATCCCCAAGCTTTGACTTTTTGGTGTCCTTAGATAATCTTGTGGGTGCCATGGGCATACCCTAGCTTAGGCTCTTGCCACTCCTTGTTCCATAATCCATCAAAATATTTCACCCAAAACTTGAAAACTTCACAACACAAAACTCAATAGAAATATTGTGAGCTCCATTAGCGAAAGAAAACAAAAGACAACTTCAAGGTGAAGGAAATATGCCCTAGAGGCAATAATAAAGTTATTATTTATTTCCTTACATCATGATAAATGTTTATTATTCATGCTAGAATTGTATTAACCGGAAACATAATACATGTGTGAATATATAGACAAACAGAGTGTCACTAGTATGCCTCTACTTGACTAGCTCGTTAATCGAAGATGGTTATGTTTCCTAACCATAGACATGAGTTGTCATTTGATTAACGGGATCACATCATTAGGAGAATGATCTGATTGACATGACCCATTCCGTTAGCCTAGCACTTGATCGTTTAGTATGTTGCTATTGCTTTCTTCATGACTTATACATGTTCCTGTAACTATGAGATTATGCAACTCCCGTTTACGGAGGAACACTTTGGGTGCTACCAAGCGTCCTGGCGAATCGGGTGATTATAAAGGAGTACTACAGGTGTTTCCAAAGGTACATGTTGGGTTGGCGTATTCGAGATTAGGTTTTGTCACTCCGATTGTCGGAGAGGTATCTCTGGCCCTCTCGGTAATGCACATCATTATAAGCCTTGCAAGCAATGTGACCAATGAGTTGGTTACGGGATGATGCATTCTGAGCGAGTAAAGAGACTTGCCGGTGACGAGATTGAACTAGGTATTGGATACCAACGATCGAATCTCGGGCAAGTAACATACCGATGACAAAGGGAACAACGTATGTTGTTATGCGGTTTGACCGATAAAGATCTTCGTAGAATATGTAGGAGCCAATATGGGCATCCAGGTCCCGCTATTGGTTATTGACCGAGAATAGTTCTAGGTCATGTCTACATAGTTCTCGAACCCGTAGGGTCCTTGCAACAAGGTTTCGATGGCAGTTATATTATGAGTTTATGAGTTTTGATGTACCGAAGGAGTTCGAGTCCCGGATGAGATCGGGGACATGACGAGGAGTCTCGAAATGGTCGAGGCGTAAAGATCGATATATTTGACGACTATATTCGGAGTTCGGAAAGGTTCGAATGATTCGGGTATTTTTCGGAGTACCGAGAGTTACGGGAATTGCCGGGGAGAAGTATTGGGCCTTATTGGGCCCTCTTGGGAAAGAGAGAGGGGCTGCCTAGGGCAGGCCGCGCGCCCCCCATGGCCTAGTCCGAATTGGACTAGGGGGAGGGGCCGCACCCCCTCCTTCCTTCCCTTCTCTCTTCCCCTTCCTTGTCTCCTACTCCTAATATATGGAAGGACTCCTAGTTGGACTAGGAAAGGGAATCCTACTCCCGGTGGGAGTAGGACTCCCCTTGGTGCGCCTCCTCCTAGGCCGGCCACCCCTCCTTGCTCCTTTATATCACGGGGGGGGGCACCCCATGACACACAAGTTGATCTACGGATCGTTCCTTAGCCGTGTGCGGTGCCCCCTCCACCATATTCCACTTGGTCATATCGTCGCGGAGCTTAAGGCGAAGCCTGCGCCGGAGAAGTCATATCGTCGCGGAGCTTAGGCGAAGCCCTGCGTCGGTGGAGCATCATCATCGTCACCACGCCGTCGTCTTGTGGAACTCATCCCCAACACTTTGCTGGATCGGAGTCCGGGATCGTCATCGAGCTGAGCGTGTGCAGAACTCGGAGGTGCCGTGCGTTCGGTACTTGGATCGGTCGGATCGTGAAGACGCACGACTACATCAACAGCGTTGTTATAACGCTTCCGCTTCACGGTCTCACGAGTGCGTGGACATACACTCTCCCCTCTCGTTGCTATGCATCACCATGATCTTGCGTGTGCGTGGGAAATTTTTGAAATTACTCGTTCCCCAACAGTGGCATCCGAGCCTAGGTTTTTATGGTTTGATGTTTTGCACGAGTAGAACACAAGTGAGTTGTGGGTGATACAAGTCATACTGCCTACCAGCATGTCATACTTTGGTTCAGCGGTATTGTGAGATGAAGCGGCCCGGACCGACATTACGCCAGACGCTTACGCGAGACTGGTTTCACCGTTCACGAGCACTCGTGCTTAAAGGTGGCTGGCGGGTGTCTGTCTCTCTCACTTTAGTTGAACCGAGTGTGACTACGCCCGGTCCTTGCGAAGGTTAAAACGGAGTCTATTTGACAAACTATCGTTGTGGTTTTGATGCGTAGGTGAGAACGGTTCTTGCTAAGCCCGTAGCAGCCACGTAAAATTTGCAACAAACAAAGTAGAGGGCGTCTAACTTGTTTTTGCAGGGCATGTTGTGATGTGATATGGTCAAGACGTGATGAGATATAAGTTGTTGTATAAGATGATCATGTTTTGTTGAAGTTATCGACAATGGCAGAAGCCCTATGGTTGTCTCTTTGTTGCATAAGATGCAAGTACCAAATAATTGCTTTACTTTATCGCTATGCGATAGCAATATTTGCAAGAGCAATAGTTGGCGAGACAACCATGTGATGACACATTGATATAGATCAAGATGATGAAGATCATGGTGTCGTGCCGGTGACGATAGAGATCATGACAGTACTTTGGAGATGGAGATCAAAGGCGCAAGATGATCATGGCCATATCATGTCACATATTTTGATTGCATATGATGTTTATCTATTATACATCTTATTCTTGCTTTGATTGTCGGTAGCATTTTAAGATGATCTCTCACTAATTATCAAGAAGTGTTCTCCCTGAGTATGCACCGATTGCCAAAGTTAAATCGTGCCCGGACACCACGTGATGATCGGGTGTGATAAGCTCTACGTTCATCTACAATGGGTGCAAGCCAGTTTTGCACACGCGGAATACTCGGGTTAAACTTGACGAGCCTAGCATATGCAGATATGGCCTCGGAGCACTGAGACCGAAAGGTCGAGCGTGAATCGTATAGTAGATATGATCAACATAGTGATGTTCACCATTGAAAACTACTCCATCTCACGTGATGATCGGTTATGGTTTAGTTGATTTGGATCACATGATCACTTAGATGACTAGAGAGATGTCTGTCTAAGTGGGAGTTCTTAAGTAATATGATTAATTGAACTTAAATTTATCATGAACTTAGTCCTGGTAGTATTTTGCAAATTATGTTGTAGATCAATAGCTCGCGTTGTTGCTTTCATATGTTTATTTTCGTATGTTCCTAGAGAAAATTGTGTTGAAAAATGTTAGTAGCAATGATGCGGATTGGATCTGCGATCTGAGGTTTATCCTCAATGCTGCATGTAAGAATTATGTCCTTAATGCACCGCTAGGTGACAGACCTATTGCAGGAGCGGAATCACGGGCGTTATGAGCGTTTGGCTAGCTCAATATGATGACTACTTGATAGTTTAGTGCACCATACTTAACGGCTTAGAATCGGGACTTCAAAGACGTTTTGAGCGTCATGGACCATATGAGATGTTCCAGGAATTGAAGTTAATATTTCAAGCAAATACCCGAGTTGAGAGATATGAAGTCTCCAACAAGTTCTATAGCTAAAAGATGGAGGAGAATCGCTCAACTAGTGAGCATGTGCTCAGATTGTGCGAATACTTCAATCGCTTGAATCAAGTGGGAGTTAATCTTCTAGATAAGATAGTGATTGACAGAATTCTCTAGTCACCATCACTAAGTTACTAGAACTTCGTGATGAACTATAGTATGCAGGGGATGACGAAAACGATTCCCGATCTCTTCGTGATGTTGAAATCAACGAAGGTAGAAATCAAGAAAGAGCATCAAGTGTTGATGATTGACAAGACCACTAGTCTCAAGGAAAAGGGCAATGGGAAGAAGGGGAACTTCAAAGGAGCGGCAAGCAAGTTGCTGCTCGAGTGAAGAAGCCCAAGTCTGGACCTAAGCACGAGACTAAGTACTTTTCTTTGTAATGGAACTGGTCCTTTGGGCGGAACTACCCACGAATATTTGGTGGATAAGAAGGATGGCAAAGTGAACAAAGGTATATTTGATATCTGATTATTGATGTGTATTTTACTAGTGTTCATAGCAACCCCTCGGTATTTGATCTTTGGTATAGTTGCTAAGAGTAGTAACTTGAAGCAGGGAGTTCTGAGAATGAGCGAAACTAGTTGAAGGGGAAGTGATGATGAGTGTTGGAAGTAGTTCCAAGATTGATATGATCATCATCGCACACTCCCTATACTTTCGGGATTAGTGTGGAACCTAAATAAGTGTTATTTGGTGTTGAGCATAAATATGATTTGATCATGTTTATTGCAATGTCTGTTATTCATTTAAGTAGAGAATAAATTGTTGTTACATTTACATGAATAAAACCTTATATGGTTACACACCCAATGAAAATGGTTCATTGGATCTCGATCATAGTGATACACATATTCATAATATTGAAACCAAAAGATGCAAAGTTAATAATGATAGTGCAACTTATTTGTGGCACTTTGCCGTTTAGGTCATATTGGTGTAAAGCGCTTGAAGAAAACTCCATCTTGATGGACTTTTGGAATCACTTGACTATGAATCATTTGATGCTTGCGAACCGTGCCTTTTGGGCAAGATGACTAAAACTCCGTTCTCGGAACAATGGAACAAGCTCTTGACTTATTGGAAATAATACATACCGATGTATGCGATTCAATGAGTGTTGATGCTCGTGGCAAGTATCGTTATTTTCTGACCTTCACAAAATGATTTGAGCAGATATGGGTATATCTACTTGATGAAACATAAGTCTGAAATAATTGAAATGTTCAAAGAATTTCAGAGTGAAGTGGAAAATCATCGTAACAAGAAAATAAAGTTTACTGCGATCTGATCGTGGAGATAAATATTTGAGTTACTGAGTTTGGTCTTCATTTGAAACAATGTGAAATAGTTTTGCAACTCACGCCATATGGAACACCACAACATAATGGTGTGTCCGAAAGTCGTAACCGCACTTTATTGGATATGGTGCGATCTATGATGTCTCTTATCAATTTACCACTATCGCTTTTGGGGTTATGCATTAGAGACAGCTGCATTCACGTTTAATAGGGCACCGTCTAAATCCGTTGAGGCGACACCGTATGAACTATGGTTTAACAAAGAAACCTAAGCTGTCGTTTCTTAAAGTTTGGAAGTTGTGATGCTTATGTGAAAAAGTTTCATCCTGATAAGCTCAAACCCAAATCGGAGAAGTGCGTCTTCATAGAATACCCAAAGGAAATTGTTGGATATACCTTCTATCACAGATCCGAAGGCAAAAACATTCGTTGCTTATAAATGGATCCTTTCTAGAGAAGGAGTTTCTCTCGAAAGAAGTGAGTGGGAGGAAAGTGGAGCTTGATAAGGTAATTTGTACCTTCTCCCGAATTGGAAAGTATTTCATCACGGAAATCAGTTCGATGATTCCTACACCAATTAGTGAGGAAGCTAATGATGATGATCATGTAACTTCAGATCAAGTCACTACCGAATCCTGTAGGTAAACCAGAGTGAGATCCGCACCAAAGTGGTACGGCAATCCTGTTCGGAAGTCATGCTACTAGATCATGATGAACCTACAAACTATGAAGAAGCGATGGTGAGCCCAGATTCCGCTAAATGGCTAAAAGCCATGAAATCTGAGATGGGATCCATGTATGAAAACAAAGTGTGGACTTTGGTTGACTTGCCCGAGGGTCGGCAAGCAATAGAAAATAAATGGATCTTCAAGAGGAAGACGGACGTTGATAGTAGTGTTACTATCTACAAAGCTCGACTTGTCAAAAAAAAAGGTTTTTGACAAGTTCAAGGTGTTAACTACAATGAGATTTTCTCAACTGTAGCGATGCTTAAGTCTGTCCGAATCATGTTAGCAATTGCCACGATTTATGAAATTTGGCAAATGGATGTAAAAGCTGCATTCTGAATGGGTTTTACGGAGGAAGAGTTGTATATGATGCAACCAGAAGGTTTTATCGATCCAAAGGGAGCTAACAAAGTGTGCAAGCTCCAGCGATCCATCTATGGACTGGTGCAAGCATCTCGGAGTTGGAATATACGCTTTGATAAGTTGATCAAAGCATATAGTTTATACAGACTTACAAAGTGAAGCCTGTATTTACTAGAAAGTGAGTGGGAGCACTACATCATTTCCGATAAGTATATGTGAATGACATATTGTAGATCGGAAATAATGTAGAATTATTCTGCAAAGCATAAAGGAGTGTTTGAAAGGAGTTTTTCAAACAAAGACCTCGGTGAAGCTGCTTACATATTGAGCATCAAGATCTATAGAGATAGATCAAGACGCTTGATAAGTTTTTCAATGAGTACATACCTTGACAAGATTTTGAAGGAGTTCAAAATGGAACAGTCAAAGAAAGAGTTCTTGCCTGTGTTACAAGGTGTCAAATTGAGTAAGACTCAAAACCCGACCACGGCAGAAGATAGAAAGAGAATGAAAGTCATTCCCTATGCCTTGGCCATAGGTTCTATGCTGTGTACCAGATCTATTGTATACCCTACACTGAGTTTGGCAAGGGAGTACAATAGTGATCTAGGAGTAGATCACTGGACAGCGGTTAAAATTATCCTTAGTGGAATAAGGATATGTTTCTCGATTATGGAAGTGACAAAAGGTTAAATGCGTAAAGGGTTACGTCGATGCAAGTTTTGACACCGATCCGGATGACTCTAAGTCTCGATCTAGATACATATTGAAAGTGGGAGCAATTAGCTAGAATAGCTCCTTGCGGAGCATTGTTGACATAGAAATTGCAAAATACTTACGGATCTGAATGTAGCCGGACCCGTTGACTAAAAATATCTCACAAGCATAACATGATCACACCTTAGTACTCTTTGGGTGTTAATCACATAGCGATGTGAACTAGATTACTGACTCTAGTAAACCCTTTGGGTGTTGATCACATATCGATGTGAACTATGGGTGTTAATCACATGGTGATGTGAACTATTGCTGTTAAATCACATGGCGATGTGAACTAGATTATTGACTCTAGTGCAAGTGGGAGACTGAAGGAAATATGCCCTAGAGGCAATAATAAAGTTATTATTTATTTCCTTACATCATGATAAATGTTTATTATTCATGCTAGAATTGTATTAACGGAATCATAATACATGTGTGAATATATAGACAAACAGAGTGTCACTAGTATGCCTCTACTTGACTAGCTCGTTAATTGAAGATGGTTATGTTTCCTAACCATAGACATGAGTTGTCATTTGATTAACGGGATCACATCATTAGGAGAATGATCTGATTGACATGACCCATTCCGTTAGCCTAGCACTTGATCGTTTAGTATGTTGCTATTGCTTTCTTCATGACTTATACATGTTCCTGTAACTATGAGATTATGCAACTCCGTTTACGGAGGAACACTTTGGTGCTACCAAGCGTCACAACGAATCTGGGTGATTATAAAGGAGTACTACAGGTGTTTCCAAAGGTACATGTTGGGTTGGCGTATTTCGAGATTAGGTTTTGTCACTCCGATTGTCGGAGAGGTATCTTTGGGCCCTCTCGGTAATGCACATCATTATAAGCCTTGCAAGCAATGTGACCAATGAGTTGGTTACGGGATGATGCATTCTGAGCGAGTAAAGAGACTTGCCGGTGACGAGATTGAACTAGGTATTGGATACCAACGATCGAATCTCGGGCAAGTAACATACCGATGACAAAGGGAACAACGTATGTTGTTATGCGGTTTGACCGATAAAGATCTTCGTAGAATATGTAGGAGCCAATATGGGCATCCAGGTCCCGCTATTGGTTATTGACCGAGAATAGTTCTAGGTCATGTCTACATAGTTCTCGAACCCGTAGGGTCCGCACGCTTAAGGTTTCGATGGCGGTTATATTATGAGTTTATGAGTTTTGATGTACCGAAGGAGTTCGGAGTCCCGGATGAGATCGGGGACATGACGAGGAGTCTCGAAATGGTCGAGACGTAAAGATCGATATATTTGACGACTATATTCGGAGTTCGGAAAGGTTCCGAATGATTCGGGTATTTTTCGGAGTACCGGAGAGTTACGGGAATTCGCCGGGAGAAGTATTGGGCCTTATTGGGCCCTGCGGAAAGAGAGAGGGCTGCCTAGGGCAGGCCGCGCGCCCATGGCCTAGTCCGAATTGGACTAGGGGAGGCCGCACCCCTCCTTCCTTCCCTTCTCTCTTCCCTTCCTTGTCTCCTACTCCTAATATATGGAAGGACTCCTAGTTGGACTAGGAAAGGGGAATCCTACTCCCGGTGGGAGTAGGACTCCCTTGGTGCGCCTCCTCCTAGGCCGGCCACCCCTCCCTTGCTCCTTTATATACGAGGGCAGGGGGCACCCCATGACACACAAGTTGATCTACGGATCGTTCCTTAGCCGTGTGCGGTGCCCCCCTCCACCATATTCCACTTCGGTCATATCGTCGCGGAGCTTAGGCGAAGCCCTGCGCCGGAGAAGTCATATCGTCGCGGAGCTTAGGCGAAGCCCTGCGTCGGTGGAGCATCATCATCGTCACCACGCCATCGTGCTGACGGAACAACACACGAAAAACAGAACAGTCTGTAGTAATCTGTAACTAACGCAAACTTCTGGAACTCCAAAAGATCCGCCAAAATAGGACGACCTAGGAAATTTGTTTATTGATCAGCAGAAATTGGAATCATTATTTTATCACGTTCTGGTGATTTTTAACAATTGTTTTCGTGAACATAAAGTTTCTGGAAATTTCTGCAAGATCGAATAACTATCATCCAAGAAGATCCTATAGGTTTAACTTGGCACAAAGACTAATTAAAACATAAAAACACATCTAACCAGAGGCTAGATCAAAGATTTATTCCTAAACAGAAGCAAAAGCAAAAAAAAAACTTAAAATAAAATTGGGTTGCCTCCCAACAAGCGCTATTGTTTAACGCCCCTAGCTAGGCATAAAAGCAAGGATAGATCTAGGTATTGCCATCTTTGGTAGGCAATCCATAAGTGGCTCTCATGATAGATTCATATGACAATTTTATTTTCTTCCTAAGGAAGTGTTCCATGCCTTTCTTTAATGTAAATTGGAATCTAATATTCCCTTCCTTCATATCAATAATTGCACCAATCGTTCTAAGGAAAGGTCTACCAAGAATAATAGGACATGAAGGATTGCAATCTATATCAAGAACGACAAAATCTACGGGCACATAATTCCTATTTGCAAAAATAAGAACATCATTAATTCTTCCCATAGGTTTCTTAATAGTGGAATCTGCAAGGTGCAAGTTTAGAGAGCAATCAATAAAAATCACGGAAATCTAGCAAATCACACAAAGTTTTGGGAATAGTGGAAACACTAGCACCCAAATCACATAAAGCATAGAACTCATGATCCTTAATCTTAATTTTGATAGTTGGTTCCCACTCATCATAAAGTTTTCTAGGGACAGAAACTTCCAACTCAAGCTTTTCTTCATACGATTGCATCAAGGAATCAATGATATGTTTAGTAAACGCTTTATTTTGACTATAAGCACGAGGAGAATTTAGCACGGATTACAACAAGGAAATAAAATCAATCAAAGAGCAAATTTCATAATTAAATTCCTTGAAATCCAAAATAGTGGGTTTATTAGCATCTAGGGTTTTGATTTCTTCAATCCCACTTTTATCAAATTTAGCATCAAGATCTAAAAACTCCAAATTTTTGGAATGCCTTCTAGGTAAGGGTGGATCATATTCAGTCCCATCATTATCAAGATTCATATTGCAAAACAAAGATTTAATAGGGGACACATCAATAACTTTTAGATCCTCATCTTTATTTTCATAGAAATTTGAAGAACACGCTTTCATAAAGCAATCTTTCTTAGCACGCATCCTAGCGGTTCTTTCTTTGCACTCATCAATGGAAATTCTCATGGCTTTGAGAGACTCATTTATATCATGCTTAGGAGGAATAGATCTAAGCTTTAAATAATCAACATCAAGAGAAATTCTATCAACGTTCCTAGCCAATTCATCAACTTTAAGCAATTTCTCTTCAAGCAAAGCATTGAAATTCTTTTGCAAATTCATAAACTCTTTAACACTAGTCTCAAATTCAGAGGGCATCTTATTAAAATTTCCATAAGAATTGTTGTAGGAATTACCATAATTATTAGAGGAATTACTAGGATAAGGCCTAGGATTAAAGTTTCCTCTATCTGGCGTTGTTACCAAAATTATTCCTACCAACAAAATTCACATCCATATATTCATTATTATTGTCAATCAAAGTAGACAAAGGCATATCATTAGGATCAGAAGAAACACTCTTACTAGCAAATAATTTCATAAGTTCATCCATCTTTCCACTCAAAACATTGATTTCTTCTATCGCATGCACCTTTTTATTAGTAGATCTTTTAGTGTGCCATTGAGAATAATTAACCATAATATTATCTAGGAGTTTAGTATCTTATCCTAAAGTGATTTCCATAAAAGTTCCTCCCGCGGCCGAATCTAAAAGATTTCTAGAAGCAAAATTCAATCCGGCATAATTTTTTTGTATAATCATCCACAAATTCAAACCATGAGTAGAGAAATTACGTATCGTTAATTTCATCCCCTCCCAAGATTGTGCAACATGTTCATGATCAAGTTGCTTAAAATTCATAATATCATTTCTAAGAGAGATGATCTTAGAGGGAGGAAAATACTTAGAGATAAAAGCATCTTTGCACTTGTTCCAAGAATCAATACTATTTTTAGGCAAAGATGAAAACCATGCTTTAGCACGATCTCTAAGCGAAAAGGAAATAGCTTCAATTTAACAATATCATTATCAACATATTTCTTCTTTTGCATATCACACAAATCAACGAAGCTATTTAGATGAGTAGCGGCATCTTCACTAGGAAGGCCGTGAATTGATCTTTCATGACAAGATTCAACAAAGTAGCATTGATTTCACAAGATTCAGTATCGGTAAGAGGAGAAATCGGAGTGCTAAGGAAATCATTATTGTTGGTATTGGTAAAGTCACATAATTTGGTACTATCTTGAGCCATCGTGACAAACAAGCAATCCAACATACGAGCAAACAAAAAGCAAGCGAAAAAGAGGCAAACCGAAAAGAGAGGGCGAATAAAACGGCAAGGGTGAAGTGGGGGAGAGAAAAATGAGAGGCAAGTGGCAAATAATGTAATGCGGGAGATAAGGGATTGTGATGGGTACTTGGTATGTTGACTTTTGCATAGACCTTCCCGGTAACGGCGCCAGAAATCCTTCTTGCTACCTCTTGAGCACTGCGTTGGTTTTCCCTTGAAGAGGAAATGGTGATGCAGAAAATTAGCATAAGTATTTCCCTCAGTTTTTGAGAACCAAGGTATCAATCCAGTAGGAGGCTACGCGCGAGTCCCTCGTACCTACACAAAACAAATAACTCCTCGCAACCAACGCGATGAGGGGTTGTCAATCCCTTCACGGTCACTTACGAGAGTGAGATCTGATAGATATGATAGGATAATATTTTTGGTATTTTTGTGATAAAGATGCAAAGTAAAATAAAAGCTAAGTAAAAAGAAAAGGAAATAAATAAGTGTTGGAAGATTAATATGATGAAGATAGACCCAGGGGCCATAGGTTTCACTTGTGGCTTCTCTCAAGAGCTATTTTACGGCGGGTGAACGAATTACTGTTGAGCAATTGATAGAATTGAGCATATTTATGAGAATATCTAGGTATGATCATGTATATAGGCATCACGTCCGAGACAAGTAGACCGACTCCTGCCTGCATCTACTACTATTACTCCACTCATCGACCGCTATCCAAAGCATGCATCTAGAGTATTAAGTTCATAAAACAGAGTAACGCCTTAAGCAAGATGACATGATGTAGAGGGACAAATTCATGCAATATGATAAAAAACCCATCTTGTTATCCTCGATGGCAACAATACAATGCGTGCCTTGCTGCCCCTACTGACACTGGGAAAGGATACAGCAAGATTGGACCCAAAGCTAAGCACTTCTCCCATTGCAAGAAAGATCAATCTAGTAGGCCAAACAGAACTGATAATTCGAAGAGACTTGCAAAGATAACCAATCATACATAAAAGAATTCAGAGAATATTCAAATATTGTTCATAGATAATCTTGATCATAAACCCACAATTCATCGGTCTCAGCAAACACACCGCAAAAACAAGATTACATCGAATAGATCTCCACGAGAGAGGGGGAGAACATTGTATTGACATCCAAAAAGAGAGAAGAAGCCTTCTAGCTAATAACTATGGACCCGAAGGTCTGAGGTAAACTACTCACACTTCATCGGAGAGGCTATGGTGTTGATGTAGAAGCCCTCCGTGATGGATGCCCCCCCGTGAGCTCCTAATAGGCCCCAAGATGGGATCTCGTGGAGTCTGAGAAGGTTGCGGCGGTGGAATTAGGTTTTTGGCTCCGTGTCGATCATTTGGAATGCGAGGTATATATAGGAGGAAGAAGTACGTCGGTGGAGCAACATGGGGCCCACGAGGGTGGAGGGCGCGCCCTGGGGGGATGGGCGCCCCCCTACCTCATGGCCTCCTGGAAGCTTCTCTTACGTAGGGTCCAAGTCTCCTGGATCATGTTCGTTGCAAAAATCACGCTCCCGAAGGTTTCATTCCGTTTGGACTCCGTTTGATATTCTTTTTCTGCGAAACTGTGAAATAGGCAAAAAACAGCAATTCTGGGCTGGGCCTCCGGTTAATAGGTTAGTCCCAAAAATAATATAAAAGTGCATAAGAAAGCCAAATATTGTCCAAAACAGTAGATAATATAGCATGGAGCAATCAAAAATTATAGATACGTTGGAAACGTATCAGGAAGCTGGTGCGTCGGGGGAGAGGAGGGGAAGGGGCGAGGGGGCGAAGTGAGCGAGGAGCGGTGCTAGCTGGTCTCGCTCGACCATTTAGCGTTTCCAGCGACCGAGCGGGACCCACAATGATAGCTGACTCAGCGATCCCAGCCTTCCTCCGTTTGGATACGCCTGCCAGGATGAAAACGACCGGGATTAGAGAGTTGAGGGTGCCGATTTTTGGGATTTGGAGGTTGGGGTTTAAAAACGACTACGTGTACGAGTTCATGGTTTAAAACAGACTTTACCCTAGGGGGATCGTGGGCATGGCCGATGCCCGCCACGGCATCGATCGACGCCATGGCGGCCAATCCGCTGGCGAACGCCCGCCTACAACTAGGGCCGGCGCCCCTTCCCCGGCTAACCCTAGTCCCTCACTCCCACCCGTGCACCCCTGACCCCTCGAGCTCGAGCTCGAGCCCGCCCGTGGATGCCCGAAGCCGCCGCGCTTGTCCTGGTCGCCGTCCGCCGTTGCCACCACCGCGTCGTCACCCGTCCCCGACCTCCTCCCCAACCGGCCTCGTCAAGCCTCGCCGCCCTCCTCTCTGCAACGGAGGTGAATACCTCGCTCCGTTCCCAACCTTTTTTGCCGGTCCAATTTGTGCTGTAGACGTCGTTCGCTGCTGCCTCCACCGCATCGCCCCGCGCATGCTCCCCTGCGCCTGATGCTCTTCCACTGCGCCTTGGCCTCCCCGGGCCAGTGTGACACTCCAAAATTTGTGTTGTTTTTGTTTTCAGCAAAAGCCTTGCTTGGTTTGAAGAAGGTCATTTAAACCCTTCTTAAAAATCTCTCTTCTGAATTTTTCTTCTCAAAAGCATTTCTTGGATTTATTTTCTTCTAAAAAGAAACCTTTTTGGTTTTGGGCTATTCTTTGGTTTTGATCCATCCTTGGTTTTACCATGCCTCTTGTGGTAAATTTCTCCCAAAACCCTCCTTCCACTTTGGTTCAACTCAAACATTCTGTCCAAACTAGTAAAATCCATTTTGGACTTTATTCCAATTATTTCCTCTCCCAAAATAATTATGTCTTTTCTTTTGAGCCTAAGTGATTTGCAAAGCAAGTACCCTAATGCTTTTGAGTTTTGACCTCAAACCAACTCCCTTGGATAGTCCTTGGTACCCACAACCCAGAACCATCTTGATCCACTCTTCTCCTTTTCAAATATTTCAAATTTCACTCACTTTGCAAGTTTGGACCAGATTTGCCAAATTTGGTGAAATTCATATCTACACTTCTCCAAAAATTCTACCAAAATTCAGGCAGCCCTCGGATGCAATGAGAGACCACCACACCAAAGATCAGCTCAAGAAAAATTTCCCACGTGCGTAATCATTACGTCGAGCACCTTGCATACCTTTGTTTACATGCATCTTGATTAAATTCAGAAAGTTCAGAGTTTGGTGTCAATCTTCGCCGATTAGTTCAGTCACATGTTCACAGTGCCTTTGGCACGTTGCTCACGCAACCTAAGCGTGCTGTCACGGAGCCTCACACGCAGCGTGCTTGGCGCGTTCTGGCGTCGGTGGCGCCTGGCCCGCGGCCGGCGTGTGTTGTGGTGGCGAACCACCGTGGCGGCCGACCGAGGCGTAACGGCGGCGTAACGCCGCTCGGCGCCGCCTAATCCTCCGGTGGCTCCGCGTGGCCACTTCCTCGCCCGGCCTGCGCATGCAACACCGTCGCCGTGGCGCGGCACGCACAGAGCGTGCTCTCTGCCGCCGACGGACCCGCGCCGCCCCGTTCCGTCGAATCCACCCAGGGCTCCTAATCCAAACGGCACCAGTGGAACTCCACGCGGACGCCCCACTCCCTAAACCTCCCCGACCAAGCTCTGCGCCGCCGTAACCATCACCGGAGAGGTCCGTTCACGGCCACCGCCTCGAATCGCCTATAAAAAGGAGCCCTGAGCTCGCTCTCGTGCACACACCACCCCTGCACTTCACCAAGACCCTGCCTAGCCACTGGGAGGACCTCGAGGAGGTCTCCTCCCCCAACTCCGGCCGCCTCAATCCGCCTCGGCCACCAGCTTGATTCACTGCGGTGAGACCATCTCCAGCGCCCAAACCTCGTCCGCAGCCTTCTCTTACACCTAGTGCTCTAACCCCCACCTCAATTCGATCATTGCAGCCCTCCTCGGCGAGATCCACCATCGCCCGAGCCGCCGTCCGCCGGAGAAAGTGTCGCCGTCGACGTGGTGCTCCCCGATGCCCAAGTCCACCACCCACCGACACGGAAGGACACACTGATACTCTTGGTACACTCCGATCTCACGACTGCGCCGTGGTTCGACGCCGGGCGACCACTGCAGCCTTCGGGCGCCGGCGAGGTCTTTTAAACTGACATGTGGACCCCCATGTCAGCCTCTCTTTCTTTCCTTGAACTGCTTTTTCCGTTGGCGCCTTCGGGCAGATCGTTTTCCATGTGGGCTTGCTGCGTTTCTATTCGAACTGCTTCTTGTTTTCTCAGTTAAACCCCTGGAACTTTTCTGTTTCATTACAGATGAGTCCCTGGACAAAAACCCTTATAACTCTTTAATAAAAAGTGATTTTTGAGTGATTCTTTTTCTGATAGTCTTATAATTTTGTCTAGTTTTTATAGGATTTATTTGGAAATTTTTTGGAACAACTTTCATGCACGCGTTGGTTTTCACGTTAGTATGCCCTTTTCGCTATACCGTAGGTTCCGGAGGAGGTGACGGAACCTTGAACTTCGCCGAGCTAGACCCGACTACTCTGAACCAGGCAAGCATGTTTGAACTTTTGATATGATGAGTGTTCTGGCAGGTTTGCATTAAGTAGTTTCATGGCATGTTTGTGAGCATACCGATGAAGGTTATTTTTCATGCAAATTTGAGGCAAGTGAGTTCGATAATCCATACGTGTTGGATGTGACTGTGCATGGCCATGTGTTGGCATGAGGATGGGTAAGATGGCAGTGTTGTAGCATGCCGGTCTTATGCCATGCTATTTTACTTTAGTGTCAACCCGTATCAGTTCGGTTCCCATCCATTTCCCTTCCCGTACTACCACATGTTTTCCGCAAGGGATATGGCTTAGTAAGTTGCGAACCGCTTTCCTGGTACACACCAAATGCAGAGGCCGTGATGATGGTTCCATGGCCCTGGATTAAAGCCGATCATCCGGTCAGGGGCATGGGTGTTTCGGTTGGGACCGAGAGGGGCACCCTTAGAGCGCTGTGAATATAAATTTGATCCCATGCTATTCGAGATTGTGATCTCCCGTCTCAAAAGTTTTTCTCGGACGATGTCTAGGGTGATTCCTGGCATTCGTGAGGTAGGATGGGTGTGTACTGGTTAGCTGTGTTTCTTCCGAAATACCATAAACGGAACTAGTCCTTCAGGACTACGGAAATCCGTTTGCTGTGAGTAATTTTAGTACAAACTCTGCAGAGTCCTAAATTTCTCGAATCATCTTATCCATGTCCAAGTTCTGTATTATCTTATCCTGACAAGTGTCAGTTTTGGTGACAGATACTCCGGTGTTTCACATGAGTACTATGTCCGGTTAAATGTTTATTCCTGTGGATGGACTAACCCGTTTATACTCCTGTGTTGAATATTTATTACGAGTGCTATTTTCTTGTGATGAAAGCCCTTTTTGTGATGTCGCTCAGACATCCGACTGCGGCATTGTTGTTATTTATTTCCTTTATAAGCCCTTTCTGTGATGTCGCTCAGACGTCCGACTGTGGCATTGTTGTTATTTATTTCCTTTATAAGCCCTTTCTGTGATGTCGCTCAGACGTCCGACTGTGGAATTGTTGTTATTTATTTTCATTATAAGCCCTTTCTGTGATGTCGCTCAGACGTCATCGCGTGGCATTGTTGTTATTTACTTTCATTATAAGCCCTTTACGTGATGTCGCTCGACGTCCGATCGTGGCATTGTTGTTATTTCTTTCATTATAAGCCCTTTACGTGATGTCGCTCGACGTCCGATCGTGGCATTTTGTTATTTACTTTCATTATAAGCCCTTTATGTGATGTCGCTCGACGTCCGATCGTGGCATTGTTGTTATTTACTTTCATTATAAGCCCTTTCTGTGATGTCGCTCAGACGTCCGACTGCGGCACGCATGTATCTTTATTTTCAATATAAGCCCTTTATGAGGTGTCGCTCAGACGCCCGACTGTGGCATGTTTTGCTTATTTCTTCACCCTTCGAGGCGTCGCTTGCATAATTCGATCGGTTTTGAGTTTATCTTCTTTGGTTTTCCGAGCGGACTACCGCGATTCCCTTCTTGATTATTTTTGCTATGCTGTTTTAAATTGAGAAATGTTGAGATTAACCATGTTGCATTCATGCATTCATTTGTTATATCTTTTGTCCGAACTGTCTTGCGAGTACTTTCATAGTACTCACAGCTTGTTGATTTGGCGGAATCTTGAAGGCGATCTCATGGATGAAGAGTTCGATAGCGAGTCCGACGCCTAGAGGAATCCCAGTCAGTCTCGTGCGACCCTTGGATCAGTCATTGTGATATATCCGCTTCTGCTACCCAAATAAATTCATCGAGTCTCACCTCGACGCTCGATGAGCCGCCAATGCAGTAGACTTATTAACCACCCTGCTGTGTTATTCCACCAACCACTCATAGTTCGAGTCAGTAGTATTTCCACCCCACACCTTTGAGTCACATCCGCCACTATGTTTAATCATTGGCGTGTTGTAGTAATTGGTTGGGCATCTGATCCGACCCTTGTAATATTGTAATGCTACTTGGCTTATTGTATCAAAGTTTTGTCAACGGTATGAAGGATTTTTCCTCATATTGGACTTCATAGGTTGGTTGTTCAATAAATACTTTTATTGAAAAACCGGTCGTGACAAGCTTGGTACGAGCCAGCCGACTGTAGGAAGCCACTAGGTACGATCGCTAATCGGTTATTAGCATAGTAGAGCTATTTGTTATTTTTACAAATGTAGTCAATTTCTGACAGTCAGCATAAAATTTATGTTTTGACTCCTCAGGATTATTGCCTACTTTTGTAGATGGCCAGCAACGACTGCGAGTCGCAGATGTTCGCCAACATGCCCGATGGGTTTGTCAAGCTTCTCTCCTTCATCGTCCAAGTCGCGATGGGGCGGATGTGCGCCCATTCTTCTCTCTCAAAGCACAAGGTCAATGACCGTCCAACCATGCACCAAGCCGCGGTGGAATTCAAGAGAGGACGAGTTGAGCGTTACCGGTTCGTGGGGAGAGCCATGCCCACAGAGAAGCACGCGCTACAGATGGCAGCCCGTGAGACGATAGCCCGTCTCAGGGATATCCTGCCTTCGATGAAGACTCGTCGCTAGCGCTACCTGCCATGTCACGTGCCATACACTTGCCACCACGCGTTCTCTTGCCCCAGAGGAGAACGGGATGAAGCTTTTGATATGCTCATCGAGTATCTTCGGGCTTTGGAGGCAGCCTTCGACAACCTGGTGGACGATTTTGTAGCTGCCCACATGAACTCAGTCCATGGCTGTACCGCCAACAGGAGGGAGCTCCTGCGTGCTGCACCACCACTGACTTTCGTCTCATCATCAGCATCGTTCGCTCCTACTGCTCGCACCGCTACTCGTCGCCTGCCTACCACGGAGGAATTCAACCACGTCATTGCGCCTACTCCGGTTCTGCTCGCACCACCCCTCGTGCCCGCTCAGATTCGTGTTGTCCCGCACAGGGCACCTGCTCCACCAACTCCGCGTAGCACCTCTTGTCTGGAGCCTATCTCTGAGGAGGAGGTTGAGTCCCCAGCCTCTCTACGCCTCACCCTTGGCAGGCCTAGGGAAATCCTTACCATCTCCGACTAAGTGCGCTTAGCCGCCATGCGATGTACCGACTTGTGCGATTTGTTTATATGTAAATAGGCTGTGAGAAGTAGTCTGTTTGCGCATCATGTAGGATCCGGAGGAGTGCACTAGACTAAATAACATGTCAGGATTTATGTACGCATATCCTGAGTGATGTATTGTATAATCACTGCTTGCATGTAAGTTATGTAATGAACAGTCATTCTCCGTGCGCAAACGTATTTTTTCTCTTGAAAAATCTTGGAGCATTCGCAACTTTTTGCATCTTCTTGAATTTATTGATTTTTGCGGCTCAATTCCTTTTTCTTATGAGTGTTCCAAAAATATATCCCCAGAGTGAACTATGTCTCGTCCTTGGACGCGCTCCATGCCAACTCCGACAGAGGAAAATTATGGCACACCCCCAGGCAACAATTTCACACAGGGACAGACAAATCAACAGGACAGTGAAACGACACTTTCCCAAATGTGCCGTCTTTATGAACAGAGTCAGCAGCAACATCAGGAAATACTGAACCAAGTCATTAATATGGGAAATCACCATGGACCGTATCAGCAACAATCCAAGTTATCTCGAGCTACGTAAGACGCCCCAAACATTTTCTCACATCGACAAACCTCGGAAGCCGAGGACTGGCTTGAGACATGGAGAGAAAATTAATTATCGCCCAGTGTTCAGACCTTGAGAAAGTACTTTATGCTCCGCACTATCTCACTGGAGCAGCCGCATCATGGTGGGAAAATTTCCTGCACATGCACCCCAACGAAAATAATATATCATGGGAAGAATTTAAAGAAGGTTTTCGTGGGGCACATATTCCTAAGAGCCTTATGAAGATCAAAAAGAGAGCATTTGATGACCTCAAGCAAAGGACAATGAGCGGTGTCGAGAATACAACGATCGGTTTACCTGCTATCTCGCTATGCCAACGAGGAGCGTATGTCGAAAACAAAAAATGGAGAAATTCCTAGGCGATTCGACACCCGCGCTTAAATGTCAATTGGTCGTACACACATTTCCAGATTTTAAGGCGTTGGTGGATAAGGCCATTACCTTGGAAAATGAGAGACGCAGCTTAGAAGATTTCCGTAAGCGAAAGAGGGACCAGATTAAACACACCCGCAACCACCGCAGCAAGACAGATGTTCAGAATAACTGGACACCCAAACCCACGACAAGCATCTCACGCCCAATCAAGAATTTCCACGCAAGGGACAAGGAGTTCACATACTGCCCAAGCGTTACCTGTTACGCTTGTGGAGAAGAAGGACTCTACGCCAAGCAGTGCCCCAAGCCAAGGAACTCGACCCCAAAGCCGAACAACGGAAGCAATAATTCGCACCAAAGCGCAACAATTTCAACCCAAATAACAACCACAGGAAGGGTCATTTGAACCACGTGACCAAAGAGGAAGCACAAAATGCCCCGGATATCGTACTGCAAGTCGTTTTGTCAACACAATACCTGCCATGGTTTTGTTTGATTCTAGAGCTTCTCACTCGTTCGTTTCGAGAAGTTTTGCTTTGCAAAATAATTTTTCAATGTTTCCCTTGGGAAAATCTATGATCGTCAAGTCCCCGAATTAAGCAAGTTACCCAATTATTGCCAGGGTGTGGTTATCGAGTCTGAAGGGTTGAAGTTTCACGCAAATCTTATCGTATTGGAAAATGAAGGACTGGATGTCATCTTAGGGATGGATTGGTTAACCACCAACAAAGGTTTTATTGACTGCTTCAACAGGACTGTAATTCTCACCCATCACCACGGGAAGACCATAAAAGTTTCAGCCAAGGAAAGAAAAATATCCAGGCAACCGAGATTGAACAAGGTAGATATTTCTGAATTGAGCAAAGTTCGATGGTGTGTGAATGTCCAGATGTATTCACCGAAGAACTACCATGCATGCCACCAGATCGAGAGATAGAATTCAGCATTGAGCTAGCACCCGGAACCGCTCCCATATACAAGAAACCATACAGAATGGCACCATCCGAATTGGTGGAGCTGAAGAAGCAAATAAAGGAACTGTCGGAAAAAGGGTACATACGAGCCAGTTCCTCACCATGGGGTTCACCAATTTTATTCGCCAAAAAGAAGGATGGAACACTGAGATTGTGCATAGACTATCAAGCGCTAAACATGGTCAAAATCAAGAACAAATATCCGATGCCTCGAATAAATGATTTATTCGATCAACTCGCTAAGGCCAAGGTGTTCTCAAAGATTGACTTGAGATCGGGATATCATCAACTGAAGGTACGAACCGAGGATATTCCCAAGACCGCCTTCACCTCCAGATACGGATTGTACGAGTTCACCGTGATGCCATTCTGACTAACAAACGCCCCCGCATATTTTGTTCACCTCATGAACAAAGTATTCATGAAGTTTATGTATTTTATTGTTGGACTACCTCGGTCACGACACGGACATGATGCCATATGGGTAATCACAGATAGACTGACTAAAGTAGCTCACTTCATCCCCGTGAAGACAACACACACCACTCAGAAGCTTGCTAGGCTCTACCTCTCCCGTATCGTTTGCCTACATGGAGTCCCAAAGAAAATAATCTCGGACAGAGGCACTCAATTCGTCTCGGTTTTGGGATCACTTACAACAAGCTCTGGGAACTCGGTGGCATTCAAGACCGCATACCATCCCAGGCGGATGGGCAGACTGAATGAGTAAATCAAATTCTAGAAGATATGCCGAGAGCATGTGTCCTCACCTATGGGACCAGTTGGGAGGAGAGCTTACCATACGCAGAATTCGCATATAACAACAGCTATCATTCCAGCCTGCAAATGGCACCATTTGAAGCTATGTACAGACGTAGATGTCGTACACCGCTAAATTGGTAGGAAACCGGAGGCAGTCATATCTTCGCCCGCACCTGCTCAAGGAGGCTGAGGGTAAAGTCAAGGTAATTAAGGACCGGCTCAAGACAGCCCAAAGTCGACAAAAGAGTTATTACGATCAGAAGCATCGTGGAGTACATTTTGAACCCGGTGAATTTGTATACCTACGAGTATCACCCATGAGAGGTCTGCACCGATTCAAGACTTAAGGAAAACTAGCACCGAGATTCATCGGGCCTTTCTGCATAGTAGCACGAAGAGGCATGGTGGCCTACCAGCTAGACTTACCCGAAGAATTATCCGACATCCACGACGTATTCCACGTCTCCCAATTGTGGAAGTGCGTAAGCAACCCAGAGAAACAAGTACCCCATAAAAACATTGACGTGCAACCATATCTCACATATCGGGAGCATCCGATAAAAATCTTGGAAGAGTCAGAAAGGAGAACCCGACAGAAAACCACCAAGTTCTTCAAAGTTCAGTGGCACACCGAAAGTGAAGCCACTTGGGAAAGAGAGGATTTCCTTCGAGCAGAGCACCCGCAATTTTTTGAAAATCAACTGGAATCTCGGGGACGGGATTTTTCCTAAGGGGGTAGGTGCTGTGACACTCCAAAATTTGTGTTGTTTTTGTTTTCAGCAAAAGCCTTGCTTGGTTTGAAGAAGGTCATTTAAACCCTTCTTAAAAATCTCTCTTCTGAATTTTTCTTCTCAAAAGCATTTCTTGGATTTATTTTCTTCTAAAAAGAAACCTTTTTGTTTTTGGGCTATTCTTTGGTTTTGATCCATCCTTGGTTTTACCATGCCTCTTGTGGTAAATTTCTCCCAAAACCCTCCTTCCACTTTGGTTCAACTCAAACATTCTGTCCAAACTAGTAAAATCCATTTTTGGACTTTATTCCAATTATTTCCTCTCCCAAAATAATTCTGTCTTTTCTTTTGAGCCTAAGTGATTTATGAAGCAAGTACCCTAATGCTTTTGAGTTTTGACCTCAAACCAACTCCCTTGGATAGTCCTTGGTACCCACAACCCAGAACCATCTTGATCCACTCTTCTCCTTTTCAAATATTTCAAATTTCACTCACCGCAAGTTTGGACCAGATTTGCCAAATTTGGTAAAATTCATATCTACACTTCTCCAAAAATTCTACCAAAATTCAGGCAGCCCTCGGATGCAATGAGAGACCACCACACCAAAAAATCAGCTCAAGAAAAATTTCCCACGTGCAGAATCATTCGTCGAGAACCTTGCATGCACCGCTTCATGCATCTTGATTAAATTCAGAAAGTTTAGAGTTTCATGTCAATCTTCGCCGATTAATTCAGTCACATGTTCACGGTGCCTTTGGCACGTTGCTCATGGCCTAGCGTGCTCAGACGGAGCCTCACACGCATGCTTGGCGCTGCCTGGCGTCGGTGGCGCCCGCCCGCTCAAGGCCGGCGTGTCTTGGCGGTGGACGAACCACCGTGGCGGCCGACCGAGCAGAACGGCGGCGTAACGCCGTTGGCGCCGCCTAATCCTCTAGTGGCTCCGCGTGGCCACTTCCTCGCCAGCACACGCATGCAACACCGTCGCCGTGGCACAGCACGCACAGAGCGTGCTCTCTGCCGCCGACGGACCCGCGCCGCCCCGTTCCGTGGAATCCACCCAGGGCTCCTAATCCAAGCTGGTTTAGCATCAAAACGGCACCAGTGGAACTCCACGCTGACGCCCCACTCCCTAAACCTCCCCGACCAAGCTCTGCGCCGCCGTAACCATCACCGGAGAGGTCCATTCACGGCCACCGCCTCGAATCGCCTATAAAAAGGAGCCCCGAGCTCGCTCTCGTGCACACACCACCCTTGCACTTCACCAAGACCCTGCCTTGCCACTAGGAGGACCTCGAGGAGGTCTCCTCCCCCAACTCCGGCCGCCTCGATCCGCCTCGGCCACCAGCTTGATTCACTACGGTGAGACCATCTCCGGCGCCCAAACCTCGCCCGCAGCCTTCTCTTACACCTAGTGCTCTAACCCCCACCTCAATTCGATCATTGCAACCCTCCTCGGCGAGATCCACCATCGCCCGAGCCGCCGTCCGCCGGAGAAAGTGTCGCCGTCGACGTGGTGCTCCCCGACACCCAAGTCCACCACCCACCGACGCGGAAGGACACATTGATACTCTTGGTACACTCCGATCTCACGACTCGCCGTGGTTCGACGCTGGCGACCACCGCAGCCTTTCGGCCACGGCGAGGTCTTTTAAATCGACATGTGGACCCCCATGTCACCTCTCTTTCTTTTCCCGCGAACTGCTTTTTCCGTTGGCGCCTTGGGCAGAGTATGTTTTCCATGTGGGCTTGCGGCGTTTCTATTCGAACCGTTTTCTGTTTTCTCGGTTAAACCTCGAACTTTTCTCGTTTCATTACAGATGAGTCCTCGGACGAAACCCTTATAACTCTTTAATAAAAGTGATTTTTGAGTGATTCTTTTACGGCAGTCTTATAATTTTGTCTAGTTTTTATAGGGATTTACTTGGAAATTTTTTGGAACAACTTTCATGCACGTTGGTTTTCACGTTAGTATGCCCTTTTCGCTATACCGTAGGTTCCGGAGGAGGTGACGGAACCGCGAACTTCGCTGAGCTAGACCCGACTACTCTGAACCAGGCAAGCATGTTTGAACTTTTGATATGATGAGGGTTCTGGCAGGTTTGCATTAAGTAGTTTCATGGCATGTTTGTGAGCATACCGATGAAGGTTATTTTTCATGCAAATTTGAGGCAAGTGAGTTCGATAATCCATACGTGTTGGATGTGAATGTGCATGGACATGTGTTGGCATGAGGATGGGTAAGATGGCAGTGTTGTAGCATGCCAAGATTATGCCATGCTATTTTACTTGATGTCAACCCGTATCGATTCGGTTCCCATCCATTTCCCTTCCCGTACTACCACATGTTTTCATAAGGGATATGGCTTAGTAAGTTGCGAACCGCTTTCTGGTACACACCAAATGGAGAGGCCGTGATGATGGTTCCATGGCCTCGGATTAAAGCCACCATCCGTCGGGGGCATGGGTGTTTCGGTTGGGACCGAGAGGGGGCACCCCTTAGAGCGCTGCGAATATAAATTTGATCCCATGCTATTCGAGATTGTGATCTCCCGTCTCAAAAGTTTTTCTCGGACGATGTCTAGGGTGATTCCCGGCATTCGTTAGGTAGGATGGGTGTGTCTTTGGTTAGCTGTGTTTCTTCCGAAATACCATAAACGGAACTAGTCCTTGAGGACTACGGAAATCCGTTGGCTGTGAGTAATTTTAGTACAAACTCTACTGAGTCCTAAATTCCTCGAATCATCTTATCCATGTACAAGTTCTCAGATTATCTTATCCTGACAAGTGTCGGTTTTGGTGATGATATCGCCGGTGTTTCACATGAGTACTAAGTCCGGTTAAATGTTTATTCCTGTGGATGGACTAACCCGTTTATACTCCTGTGTTGAATATTTATTACGAGTGCTATTTTCTTGTGATGAAAGCCCTTTCTGTGATGTCCCTCAGACGTCCGACTGCGGCATTGTTGTTATTTATTTCCTTTATAAGCCCTTTCTGTGATGTCGCTCAGACGTCCGACTGTGGCATTGTTGTTATTTATTTTCATTATAAGCCCTTTCTATGATGTCGCTCAGACGTCGACTGTGGCATTGTTGTTATTTACTTTCATTATAAGCCCTTTCTATGATGTCGCTCAGACGTCCGACTGTGGCATTGTTGTTATTTCTTTCATTATAAGCCATTTCTGTGATGTCGCTCAGACGTCCGACTGTGGCATTTTTGTTATTTACTTTCATTATAAGCCCTTTCTGTGATCTCGCTCAGACGTCCGACTGTGGCATTGTTGTTATTTACATTCATTATAAGCCCTTTCTGTGATGTCGCTCAGATGTCCGACTGTGGCACGCATGTATCTTTATTTTCAATATAAACCATTTATGAGGTGTCGCTCAGACGCCCGACTGTGGCATGTTTTGCTTATTTCTTCACCCTTGAGGCGCCGCCTGCATAATTCGATCGGTTTTGAGTTTATCTTCTTTGGGTTTCGAGCGGACTACCGCCGATTCCCTTCTTGATTATTTTTGCTATGCTGTTTTAAATTGAGAAATGTTGAGATTAACCATGTTGCATTCATGCATTCATTTGTTATATCTTTTGTCCGAACTGTCTTAAGTAGTACTTTCATAGTACTCACCAGCTTGTTGATTTGGCCATATCTTGTGAAAGGCGATCTCATGGATGAAGAGTTCGATAGCGAGTCCGACGCCTAGAGGAATCCCAGTCAGTCTCGTATGCGACTTCTGGATCAGTCATTGTGATATATCCGCTTCCGCTACCCAAATAAATTCATCGAGCCTCACCTCGACGCCGATGAGCCGCCAATGCTGAGACTTATTAACCACCCCGCTGTGTTATTCCACCAACCACTCATAGTTCGAGTCAGTAGTATTTCCACCCCACACCTTTTGAGTCACATCCGCCACTATGTTTAATCATTGGCGTGTTGTAGTAATTGGTTGGGCATCTACAATCCGACCCTTGTAATATTGTAATGCTACTGGCTTATTGTATCAAAGTTTTGTCAACCGGTATGAAGGATTTTTTCCTCATATTGGACTTCATAGGTCGGTTGTTCAACAAATACTTTTATTGAAAAACCGGTCGTGACAGCCAGCCACTCGCCTAGCCATCCCCGGGCCCCACCGTGATCGCCAACGCCCGACGGAACCATCCTGCCGCGTCCCATGCCTCGCCTGGCCGCCCCGTGCGCGCCTCATCCACGCGTCGCACACGCGCCCACGCCTTTGTTCGCGTCATGGCCGTGACCCGCGTCGTCCCTAGCCTCGCCATCCTCTGCCTCGTCTCGCTGCGCTCGCCTGCTCGCCCACACGCGCTCGCGCTCACTGGCGCCCTAGCCGCGTCCGCCGCCCGATCGCTGCACCGCGCTCGCCCTCTCTCGGGCACCGCCCCTGGGCCAGGCCGCATCCGCCTCCGCCAAGGTCGCGCTGGGACATGCGCTTCACAGCACCTCGCGCGCCTCGCCACCTCCTCAGGCGGCTCTGGCCGCTCCCGTCGGCATGGCAGCGCCCGGGAACAAGTGCCTGCTTCAAAGACCCGGCAAATCTTGGCCCGCTATGGCCCCGTGGGCCAATGACAGTGGACCCCACCCTATGAAAAATAGGAAGTAAATTTATTAATTAGTTAATTTGTTAATTAACTTAATCTAATTAACCTGCTTAGTTAACCTAATTACCTAGTTAGTTAAACCTGTAGTTAGTTGAAACAGGCACAATGTAACGCGACCCCACACGTCAGGGTTGACCTTGGTCAACTATGTTGACTGCTGATGTCATGTTGATGTGATAATGCTGTTTTTCGAGTTAACTTAAATATTATTAACTAGCGGGGCCACCCGCGCATTTGCGCGGCTAGACTTGCATATGTGGTCATATCGTTGTTTTTCTCGCATCGTTGATTAGTTTTATAAGAAACTATTATTCTAGTTAACTTGTTGCTACATCTGCATTGATGTATAGGAACCATAGGTGAAATATACATTTGTTGCTTTGTAACCTTTTTCTAATCAAACATTATCAATTACATCTCTTAACTTCTAGTTAAATTTTTTGGTTCACTATTAGTATTTTTCCCCATGGCCAGGTGTTGAATTGTTTAATTTGATCCCTATTAGCATTTATATTATATCCTAAATGTAAAAATCAAGATGCATGATTGGACCTTAGCTAAAAAGTATGTGTAAACGCATAGGTATTGGTGGTACAAAAATCAGCATGATATATGGATGGCTAATGGACACTTATTAATAGCCCAGACATGAAAAAAAAACAATTCCACTCCAACCTCTATTTTTTCGAATATGCTTGTTACCCACTTTTTCTCTGTTCACATGTATAATCTTTTTAGAAACTTTCTATTAATAATAAAATATAAATTCATAGCTTGTAATACTTGTACCAAAAAATGATGAAACATTATTTCCCACTCACTCACCTCGTTTAATTTGCATCACTTATATTTTTATATACTGAAATTTAGACTGATAATCTTGTTTTAATTTTTATTTCAACATTTATTTTATTTTGAGTTAAATCTAAATTTAGGACCCTTGAAAAAATGTATATATAGTTGCAAGAATTTATCTATTTATGAGGTTCACATGGAGTAAGCATGCAAGGTAATTTGTTATGCCCGTTATAATTTTTTTTTGTGAGGCCATATGTTAAGTGTGGTAAGAGTTGTATCTACAACCTAAAAAAAGAGTTCTATCTACAACGATATGTTCACCTATGCATTGTAATAACACCTTATCAATATCAACTGCGCTGCTTCACTCATTATGTGCTCGCCTAGGGTTGGTTGGCATCGCTGCTGCGGCAGCACCGCCTTGTCAGTTGGGGCCTCCAACGTTATCACTGTCACTTCAGTGCGCCTTCTGGTGCTGGCGTGAGGGCTGCGAGATTTAATGGAACTCCAGCTCTTGGATATGTGGATCTTAGGTTGTATGTCCTTTTCTTGTGGGCAATGGTCAAACAGGACCCAATATTAGTGATTTCCTATCAACGGCCATTAATGTTAGACATGTCGTGGCAATACAGTGGATTCCAAAGTCGCATGATTGGCTTGTTCCAAAGGTATAATACATCAATGTATTTTATTTTATTTTATTTTCAAGGTCATTTTTAATACCCGGTTTGGTTAAGATATGTGGTCCCTATGTTTATGAGGGTCCTGTTCTATTAAAAATGTTTAGGAGGGTCCTGTGGTCAATTACAGGTTTAACTTTGGTCATGCGCCAACTCCATGGTTGTCATGTGGAAAGCGAAGCTATGAGAAATCTCTATCATGTATCATACCAATTGTACGTGTCCAAAACAGGGGGCTTGGTTTTTCTTTACGTGGAAACATGGCTTGAATTTTAATGGAAATGATATGGTTACATAGGTCCTATTATACTTGTCCAAGTATCATGCAACCCGTTTTGTAACAGAAAGGAAAGTGTTTTTTTTGGATGAGAAAGAAAAGTATTTGTTGTACATGTCCTACCATAAAATCAATGACTACTGGTGATGCGCCTGTCTATCCTAGTACGGCTGGAAAGACATGTACGTGTGCCTCTCGGACTCTTGAGTAGTGCAAATATAACGTGTGCCTCTTGGACTCGTCCGACCTCACGATGTGCATACGGACCTGAAAAGGAATCAATTGATCGTCTTCCTTTAAGCGAATCCCGGCCGTTGTCGCTCAGACGCCCGACTGTGGCATGTTTTACTTATTTCTTCACCCTTCGAGGCGTCGCTTCAGACACCCGATCGGTTTTGAGTTTATCTTCTTTGGGTTTCTGAGCGGACTACCGCCGATTCCCTTCTTGATTATTTTTGCTATGCTGTTTTAAATTGAGAAATGTTGAGATTAACCATGTTGCATTCATGCATTCATTTGTTATATCTTTTGTCCGAACTGTCTTGCGAGTACTTTCATAGTACTCACCTGGCTTGTTGATTTGGCCAGATGCTGACGAAGGCGATCTCATGGATGAAGAGTTCGATAGCGAGTCCGACGCCTAGAGGAATCCCAGTCAGTCTCGTGCGACCCCTGGATCAGTCATTGTGATATATCCGCTTCCGCTACCCAAATAAATTCATCGAGCCTCACCTCGACGCTCGATGAGCCGCCAATGCAGTAGACTTATTAACCACCCCGCTGTGTTATTCCACCAACCACTCATAGTTCGAGTCAGTAGTATTTCCACCCCACACCTTTGAGTCACATCCGCCACTATGTTTAATCATTGGCGTGTTGTAGTAATTGGTTGGGCATCTACAGTCCGACCCTTGTAATATTGTAATGCTACTGGCTTATTGTATCAAAGTTTTGTCAACCGGTATGAAGGATTTTTTCCTCATATTGGACTTCATAGGTCGGTTGTTCAACAAATACTTTTATTGAAAAATCGGTCGTGACAGCCAGCCACTCGCCTAGCCATCCCCGGGCCCCACCGCGACTGCCAACGCCCGACGGAACCATCCTGCCGCGTCCCATGCCTCGCCTGGCCGCCCCGTGCGCGCCTCATCCACGCGTCGCACACGCGCCCACGCCTTTGTTCGCGTCATGGCCGTGACCCGCGTCGTCCCTTAGCCTCGCCATCCTTCGCCTCGTCTCGCTGCTTTCGCTGCTTTCGCCCACGCTTCGCGCTCACTGGCGCCCTAGCCGCGTCCGCCGCCCGATCGCTGCACCGCGCTCGCCCTCTCTCGGGCACCGCCCACAGGCCAGGCCGCATCCGCCTCCGCCGAAGGCCGCGCCGGGGACATGCGCTGCTTCCTGGCACCTCGCGCGCCTCGCCACCTCCCTGTGGCGGCTCTGCGCCGCTCCCCGTCGGCATGGCCGCGCCCGGGAACAAGTGCCCGTTGCCCAGCACCCGGCAACCGCGCGCCCGCTATGGCCCCGTGGGCCAATGACAGTGGACCCCACCCTATTAAAAATAGGAAGTAAATTTATTAATTAGTTAATTTGTTAATTAACTTAATCTAATTAACCTGCTTAGTTAACCTAATTACCTTGTTAGTTAAACCTGTAGTTAGTTGAAACATGCAATAACAGAACGACCCCACACGTCAGGGTTGACCTTGGTCAACTATGTTGACTGCTGATGTCATGTTGATGTGATAATGCTGTTTTTCGAGTTAACTTAAATATTATTAACTAGCGGGGCCACCCGCGCATTTGCGCGGCTAGACTTGCATATGTGGTCATATCGTTGTTTTTTCTCAGACTGTTGATTAGTTTTATAAGAAACTATTATTCTAGTTAACTTGTTGCTACATCTGCATTGATGTATAGGAACCATAGGTGAAATATACATTTGTTGCTTTGTAACCTTTTTTCTAATCAAACATTATCAATTACATCTCTTAACTTCTAGTTAAATTTTTTTGGTTCACTATTAGTATTTTTCCCCATGGCCAGGTGTTGAATTGTTTAATTTGATCCCCTATTAGCATTTATATTATATCCTAAATGTAAAAATCAAGATGCATGATTGGACCTTAGCTAAAAAGTATGTGTAAACGCATAGGTATTGGTGGTACAAAAATCAGCATGATATATGGATGGCTAATGGACACTTATTAATAGCCCAGACATGAAAAAAAAACAATTCCACTCCAACCTCTATTTTTTCGAATATGCTTGTCACCCACTTTTTCTCTGTTCACATGTATAATCTTTTTAGAAACTTTCTATTAATAATAAAATATAAATTCATAGCTTGTAATACTTGTACCAAAAATGATGAAACATTATTTCCCACTCACTCACCTCGTTTAATTTGCATCACTTATATTTTTGTATACTGAAATTTAGACTGATAATCTTGTTTTAATTTTTATTTCAACATTTATTTTATTTTGAGTTAAATCTAAATTTAGGACCCTTGAAAAAATGTATATATAGTTGCAAGAATTTATCTATTTATGAGGTTCACATGGAGTAAGCATGCAAGGTAATTTGTTATGCCCGTTATAATTTTTTTTGTGAGGCCATATGTTAAGTGTGGTAAGAGTTGTATCTACAACCTAAAAAAAGAGTTCTATCTACAACGATATGTTCACCTATGCATTGTAATAACACCTTATCAATATCAACTGCGTCGTTTCACTCATTATCTGCTCGCTTAGGGTTGGTTGGCATCGCTGCTGGCAAAGACCGCTTTGTCGATTGGGGCCTCCAACGTTATCATCATCACTTCAAGGCGCCTTCTGGTGCTGGCGTGAGGGCTGCGAGATTTAATGGAACTCCAGCTCTTGGATATGTGGATCTTAGGTTGTATGTCCTTTTCTTGTGGGCAATGGTCAAACAGGACCCAATATTAGTGATTTCCTATCAACGGCCATTAATGTTAGACATGTCGTGGCAATACAGTGGATTCCAAAGTCGCATGATTGGCTTGTTCCAAAGGCACTAGTAGAAAAAGAGGCTTCCATACGCCACCATTAGTCCCCAAAATAATCGAACCGCGACCAAAGGGGTCTTTAGTCGTGGTTCGGGAGGAGACCCGCGACCAACTATCTGGGCCCAGCGTCTTGGCGGGCCAGGTGGGGCTTTAGTCCCGGTTGGCCTGGCCAACCGGGACTAAAGGTCCTCGAGCTGGCTCAAGGCCTTTAGTCACGGTAGGCCAGGCCAATCGGGACTAAAGGTTAGACCTTTAGTCCCGGTTGGTCCGCCAACCGCGATTAATGGCTCGAACTTTAGTCGCGATTGGCCAGACCAACCGGGACTAAAGCTTAGACTTTAGTCCCGGTTGGTCCGGCCAACCGCGACTAAAGGGATTTGAGGCCTCATTTTCAAAATGGGCATAACTTTTGCATACGAACTCGGATGAAAAAAATTTTATATGAAAAATCATCTACTCGAAAAGTTACATCCGAATTTAACATTTTCAAAATCCTCAAAAACCTAATGTAAAAAAAGATACGGGCTTTTAAGATTTGGAGAGGCAAAAAATTCAAAAATTTCAAATTGTGGTCAAACTGTGGTCAAACAATGGTCAAACTAATTATTCTAGAATATTAGTGTTACTAAATAATTATTTCAGTTTTTTAAATTTTGGTCAAATCTGGTCAAACAGTGGTCAAACAATGGTCAAACTAATTATTCCAGAAATATTAGTGTTACTAAATAATTATTGTTTTTAAAACAATAGTTTCAAACTCAAACAGTGAAATGTGTCACTTCATGCTCAAGCTAAATTCACGAGGGTTAATAGAATTGACATCCTACTATTGTCGGAAAACAACAAGTGCAGACTTGGAAACGAGGAGAATAGAATCCGGAAGTTAAGCGTGCTCAGTGGAGTAGTGAGAGGATGGGTGACCGTCCGGGAAGTTAGATGATTTGGAATGATGAGGGGTGATTAGAGATTAGAGGTTAAATTGAGCAGTGATGAGGGGTGGTGATTAGAGATTAGAGGTTAAAATAATTCAGAAATTTGAAAATAAAAAATTTAAAAATTCGCAAAAAAAACTCATGGAGGAGGCCTTTAGTCGGTTAGCCACAAGAACCGGGACTAAAGGACGGGCCTTTAGTCCTGTTAGCCACGAGAACCGGGACTAAAGGACGGGCCTTTAGTCCCGGGTTGGCCACGAGAACCGGGACCAAAGCCTTTAGTCGCGATTCGTGAAGAGGCGACTAAAGGGGTCTTTAGTCGCGCATATTTAGTCCCGGTTGCACAGCCGGGACTAAAGGCCTTTGCGAACCGGGACTAAAGGCCTTTTTTCTACCAGTGAGGTATAATACATCAATGTATTTTATTTTATTTTATTTTCAAGGTCATTTTTAATACCCGGTTTGGTTAAGATATGTGGTCCCTATGTTTAGGAGGGTCCTGTTCTAAAAAAAATGTTTAGGAGGGTCCTGTGGTCAATTACAGGTTTAACTTTGGTCATGCGCCAACTCCATGGTTGTCATGTGGAAAGCGAAGCTATGAGAAATCTCTATCATGTATCATACCAATTGTACGTGTCCAAAACAGGGGGCTTGGTTTTTCTTTACGTGGAAACATGGCTTGAATTTTAATGGAAATGATATGGTTACATAGGTCCTGTTATACTTGTCCAAGTATCATGCAACCCGTTTTGTAACAGAAAGGAAAGTGTTTTTTTTGGATGAGAAAGAAAAGTATTTGTTGTACATGTCCTACCATAAAATCAATGACTACTGGTGATGCGCCTGTCTATCCTAGTACGGCTGGAAAGACATGTACGTGTGCCTCTCGGACTCTTGAGTAGTGCAAATATAACGTGTGCCTCTTGGACTCGTCCGACCTCACGATGTGCATACGGACCTGAAAAGGAATCAATTGATCGTCGTCCTTTAAGCGAATCCCGGCCGTTCTTTTAAGCTCTTTTTTTGCTGTTACATCTAAGTCGTTCGTTTTCTGTTCTTTTAAGCTCTTTTTTTGCTGTTACATCTTAGTCGTTCGTTTTCTATCGTTTTAAGTATAGATAGATAGATAGATAGATAGATAATAGAAGATATTAGAAAATCAATTAAAACTTTGGAAATTAATTTAAGATAAACCGTAACTCAGATGAAAATACTTTGTACATGAAAGTTTTTCAGAACGACGAGACGAATCAGAATACACGGTCCGTTCGTCCGCCACGCGTCCCTAGAATGGCAAACGTGCAACCTTGCCCATCCGTTTCATCTGCCTGAAAACTGCAAACTTCGGGAAAACATTCCCGGATGTTTCCCCCTTCGCCTGTATCGTGTAGTGCCGCGTTAGATCCCTCCTAGCGCTGCATATTGCCACATGATGCCTTGTTTGCTATGTATTTACTGTTTCTTCCCCCTCTTCTCTCCGGTAGACCCCGACACCGACTATGATCGACTATGATCGACTACGTCGACGATGACTCTTCTTCCTTATCAGCGGAGCTTCCAGGAAAGCCCCCCTTTGCTCATCCCGATATCGCCCATTCTATTCTCTCATGCTTGCATTAGATTTTACTACTGTAATTGATTGCTCCTATTCTGATGCATAGTCTACTTTCATAACTTGGTTATTGTTACTTACCTGCTTATCCTAAACTGCTTAGTATAGGTTGGTTAGTGATCCATCAGTGACCCCCACCTTTTCCTTGTTGCCCCTGCTTCATCATTGATGACTGGATCAACATGATCGACGACCAGAGCCCGACACCTAACATCACATCACGCCCCTTTTGTTGCTCGACTCTGCAGAGCTACTATCGAGTGCCGAGGGTGATACCTCATAACGCACTCCTGATGATGACTCTGTAGCATAGCTATTCAGTCGTGGTCATCGAGGGTGATTCCTCCTTTACCACTCCCGATACGGCTCTGTCGTGCAACACCTCAAGTGTGAACCTCGAGGGTGGTTCCTCTTACGTTCACCTTGATGATTACATCGAGTGGAATCCACCGAGGGTGATTCCTCGGGTTTTCCCCTTGATGTTTGGACACACGGTTACCTTGACTTTACTTGAGACCATTGTTGAAGTCGGGTCGGCCCTGAGGGATACCCACGAGTTGATGTGAAAGTCGGGCGGGCCCGTTGAGCACCCGCGAGTTCTCTACGTGGCACGGCTAGGCATTCTGGGCCCTTGCCGTAAGCCCATGACACGGGGCGACGGGGTCACATTATCGTGAGTCTCTGCTCGTCTCCGCGAGGCCCCAATGCACTAACAGGTTTGGATATTTGTTCTGAGTTGGCCTCTGGACGCACTAACCACCACGCGAGAATAGATATGGGCCTCGACATCGCAGTATCAGCCAAAGCTTTGTCAGACGTCCAGTTCAGCATTGCCGCACGGTCGGATCATGCTGGCCACCCGAGATGGTGCTGGTATTCACCCTGCTCGCAACGACCCGGAGTGCAACGGGCGATGGTCCCAACACATCGGAGTTCTTAGGATGTAGACCGGCGGGGACCTCTCTGCTGAGCCTAGGTAGGGCTGCGATGTGTTGATCTTTCGAGGCCGGGCATGACCCAGGAAAGTGTGTCCGGCCAGAGTGATCGAGCGTGTTGGGTAACATGGTGCACCCCTGCAGGGAAGTTATCTATTCGAATATCGTGTCCACGGTAATGGACGTTCAGACTTGTATACTGATCTATTAGAACTAGAATTGGTTACTTGAGATATGTGATGGATATGTGGCTCCAAGATAGCTTTCTCGCAAGGAGTCGAGGAAGGATCTCTGGGCTTTAATGTTACAACCTGTTTGATAAATATAAACTGCTATTCCTTACTCTTCTACATGCTGCAAGATGCTTGGAGCTGCTTGAAGGTGCTAGTCTTTGATAGGCTAGGCCTTCCCCTCTATTCTGGCATTCTCCAGTTCAGTTCACCGATACATACCTTTCTTTGATACCAATGCATACTTAGTATAGATCTGATGCTTGCGAGTACTTTGGATGATTACTCACGGTTGCTTTGCTACCCTTTTCCGGTTGATGCAACCAGCCGGTGGATCCCAGGAGCGAGATTCCAACCCCGCCGACTACTACTACATGGAGACCGCCGACGACCAGGAGTAGTTAGGAGGTCCCAGGCAGGAGGCCTTGCCTCTTCGGTCGTTGATGTTTGTGCTAATCTTCTTAAGGCAATACTTGTTTAAATTATGTCTGTACTCAAATATTGTTGCTTCCGCTGACTCTTGTGTATCGAGCTATGTATTCGAGCCCTCGAGGCCCCTGGTTTGTCATATAAATCTTGTATTATTTCAATTTGTATCTAGAGTTGTGTTGTGATATCTTCCCGTGAGTCACTGGTATTGATCATACACATTTGCGTGTATGATTAGTGTACGGTCGAATTGGGGGCGTCGCACCCCGTCTGGTAGTTATTTGCTCCAATAATTCTTAGATATTCCATAAAAAATCTCCGTGAAGTTTCAGCTTATTTGGAGACGTGCAGAATAGGTAACTCTGATGTAGCTTTTGCAGATCCAGGATTCCAGCTACCGGCATTCTCCCTCTTTGTGTAAACATTGCATAATATGAGAGAAAAGGCATTAGAAATACTCCAAAAAACATTATTATGCATAAAAACATCACAAATAAAAGTAGGAAGACATGATGCAAAATGGACGTACCAGTCCCTCATTCCCAAGCGACCTGGAAGTTCATATGCATATTTTTCTTGATTCAGCAATATGCCATCCTGAATCTTCTTAACGTCAATGCCTGAAAAGAAGTGGAGATCCCCAAGATCATTCAAAGAAAATTTTGAACTCAAATTATGTAGGAGATCATTAGTGGCACTTTGTGAAGAACTTGCACCAATAATATCATCTACATATATTAATACAAAGATAATAACATTTGCCTTGTTGTAGATAAATAAAGGGGTGTCAGCTTTATGCAAAAAAGCCAAGACACATTAACTGAGAGCTTACCTGGAGTACCATGCTCTAAGTTCTTGTTTAAATCCATAAATAGCACCATCAAGCTTGCACACATAGTGATAGATGAAAAAGAAAGAAGGTAGAATTTTTTTTGGATTTATGGTTAAAGAAGAAAAAGAAGAAAACAGGGGTTCTGTTGAATTTCAAGTATTCAGTTTCACCAATAAGATACGGAGACTTGCTTAACATTTGGAATTACACAAAAAAGATTTTTCATCGGAAAGAGGTCTACGAAGACTTTTGGGAAAATGTCGACGTTTGCTGGCTTATTTGGCAAAGAAAAATAGAGTACGTTATAAGAAATTAATCTTCTTGTCCTCATACCCTGGTGGTTTTTGCATGTAAACCTCCTCTTTTGGAACACCATGCAAAAAATGTGTTCTGTAGGTCTCGATGTATCATAATCCAAACCCCAGGTACAACAATGGCTAGCACAAGTCTTATAATTGCATATTTTCTAACATAACTAATGTATCATCATAATCTATATAGTATCGTTGCTTAAAACCTTTTACAACTAGACATGTTTTATACTTATGAACTGAGCCATCTATTTACTTCTTAATTATGTAAACCCACTTGTAGTCAATTAGATTGTTTACCTTTCTTATTTGGTATGAGGTGCCAAGTTCTGTTCCTCATAAGTGCAAAGTATCCTTCATCCATTGCTTTCTTTCACTTCTGATCTCCAAGTGCATCATTCAACTTTCTTGGCTCTCCTGCAATACATACCATGCCATATGGTATATCACCATTAGTTCGTGTTTTTGGATTTCTTATACCTTTATGTAGTTGAGTCATGATGCGAGGAACAACTGTTGGTTGTGGTTGAAGAGGTGGTGAAGGTTGTTACACATGAGGTTGCACAGAATCTGTGGAAGATCCCTGAGAAGCAGAATCACGCGATGCCACAGGGAACGCCGAGCTAGAACCACAGCGCGTCTGTGTGGCCGACCAAGTGTTGCTATCACTACTGGTTTCAGGGTAAGCGGGCACAGAAGATCTGGATCCGCCCCGCATGCTTGTCGCTTTCAAAGGAGGAGCACGAGGGGATGCCTCGCTTGCTGATTTGTCGTTCGGGGATTGCATCGAGCACATGCACTACAAAAAAAATACACTTCCATGATGATACGTGTTTGTCACAGTAGGTCGCGTTTTTTGTTATGCATGTACATCCATGACAAATTGATGACAAAATCAAGATAGTCATACCCGTGTTGTCGTAGAAGTGTTCCATGACATTACCAAAATTATCATCACGGAAGTGTCCACTACGATGACGATAAATAGCGTGTCACAGAAGTGCTTTCGTCAAGGGTGACCGACACGTGGCATCCACCGTAACGGAATGCCGTTAAGCTATCGGGTCGGGTTTTGGATCCGATAACCCGTTAACAGCCCCGACCAATGGGGATTTTCCACGTGTAAAATCATCATTGGCTGGAGGAAACACGTGTCGGCTCTCCGTTGGGACAGATGTCATCGGCTTATTGGACCGAAGGCGCCTATGATACGGCGACACATGGCACGGCCCAACAGAGGCCCATTCCTGTGAAAAGGCCGACCCGTTTGACTTGGTCAAAAGGTGGCGGCCGCCCAGAATGCCTCATAATCTACCGCTTGCATATAGCCCATTTACCCGCTAACCCGGGGCCCGTTACGCCCTATCCGAATTAGGCCCAAGAGAGACATCCGGGCCATTCAATACGATTCCAGCCCGTTTTAACTTCTGGCCCATGTGTGGCCCATGACTTCTTTCGGCCCATATGAGGCCCTTTGTAACTCTTGGCCCATTAACGGCCCGTGGTGAAACTGGCCCGTAATGAACAGTGTATCACTTTATACCCATTAACGGCCCGTTATTCTATAGGGCTGTTTCCAGCCGCTTGCTGCTCGCCTCAGCCAGACGTCAGTACTCTCACATTCCCCGTGGTCTCCCTAGTATGCCGAAATGAATCAAGTGAAGTGAAGCGCATACCGTAGTTTTGAAGGTATGGCAGACCAAGTTATCTTTCGCCTTCTCAGGCCCATTGATTCTTGGGCTCATTTGCGGCATTCGTTACATACGGCCTACATCGCCATTTTCTGCTTGTGGGCCAAATTCAGCCCGTCGTTATAGTCGGCCCGTTTGCGGACCGTTAATACATTGGGCCGTTTTCATGTAAAAAAACACGTTGGGCTGTTTTCATAGAGTTATCAAATATGTCCTATTAACGGCCCGTTAGGGTCCACGAATCGTACGTCCCATGATTGGCGAAATTATGATACGCCCCGTAGAAGGCCCTTTGGATCTACGGCCCATATGAGGCCTATGGATCTACGGCCCGTAGAAGGCCCATGGGTCGTACGGCCCGTAGAAGGCCCATGGACCCTACGCCCCGTAGAAGGCCCATGGACCCTAAGGCCCGTATAGATGGCCGATGGATCCTACGGCCCGTATAGAAGGCCAATGGATCCTACGGCCGGATGAGGGCCCATAGATCATACGGCCTGCAGGAGGCCCATGGTTACAACAGTCCGTGTGTTCGCATGATTATTTTGGCCTAGTTACCAAAAATAGGCTATTGTGGCCACTAGAAAAACACAGAAAAAGAACTGCAGTGACTACAAGCAAACAACTAAACAAGACAATAAGGAAATAAATAAGCAAGCAATTAAGGCCAGCCTATTACCGCTATTAAACATATTACATCCAATGGGCATCAAAGTTCGCCACCAGTGCAAATATAGGGAACAAAGCATCATATTACATACACTAGCCGTCAAAATTGGCCACCAAAGGTAAAATAAATGCGGCAAAGAAACAAGAGCATAACTCAAAACAACTTCGTAAGAGCTCAAGGAACGTTATCCCGGTATCCACCATGCTGTCAATATGCTTAGCAAGCTGTTTAGCTTTGTCCTGTTTAGCGCTAAAATCCTCCAACGCTTGCTGTTGAACCAGAAAGTATTCATCTGAATGCTCCAGTGACTTCCGCAGTCCTTCCGCTTCTTGTCCCAAAGACAAATGATCGATGTCTTTCAGCTTGTAGTTGAGACTCAAGAAACCGAACTAATTAGATAAAGTGAGTTTGAATAGCTTGTGCAAGCGGTAGTGGCGAGTAACTCGAACACTAAACCAAGACAGGACTTTGGGGTTGTCTCGCTGTCTTCAAGATAGTCTTCCTTAGCTGTTTTATCAGCTTTGTTGGAGACCAACAAGGATGTGTCACTATCTTGAAGCTTATCTGCATTACTTCCTTTACCATTGCTTAATAAGGCACTCTTCCCCAATATTCTGTCAGCATTCTAAAAGAAGAAACAAGCATACACATAACAAGTTTAGCATGTACTAGTATATGAAACTCATTTCGGTGAACCAGTTCATTAGTAAGGTGGACATGATTAAACTACCAAGTCTTCTATTGCAAAGTACTAGTACATAATAAAAGCATCAAACAAACATATATCTATGTCCTATGGTCACTGCATTGTCTTGCCAAATCAAAATAGAGACACGGTTCAAATCATATCAGTTCAAGAGAAAGTAGCAGTGAAAGAATACAAAGCGTGGGAAACTACACGGCACAACAAGATTTCAGATGGGTACCATGGGTCTACATGTACAACAACACTATTGGCTCACAGTGATGCTAGTAATGTGCATGATATGAAAGTCAACTGTATACACAATTGAAGTTGAAATCAAAAGAGCTATTGATAAGAGCAAACCTATTAAAGAAACATGCGTGAACATACCAAATGTGCCATTGGAGTTTCGATTGATCCTTCAATTTTAAAAAAGTTTGTATCAAGAATACAAGTGATACAAGAGCAAAGCAATCATAGTTAAAAAGGCGGCGCCTAAGCGAAGCGCTTAAGCCGCTTAGGCTCTAGGCGCTATAAAACGCATTAAGCATAACTACGCTAGTGTATAATCGCGCATAAGTATGCGCTTTGGTCAAGAAGCGCAAGGCGGTGGCAAAACGCACAATTAACGCCTAGCGCTTTTTTGAACTATGATAGCAATGGAATCTTAAATTAGAACAGTTGTTCTTCAAGTTTAGGCACTTGTTCTACATGAACAGAGTACAGTAAGAAGCAAGAATATAATACTTAAAATAGAAAATGAGCTCATAGACCTTACCACATTCTTGGTTCGGGACCAGTACAGAACAAGGCGTTCCTAGTCATCGCCCAAAGAATGTGTCTCAGGAGAACGTAAGGGAATTTGATGAGTTTCTTTGCCGGTGAAGCACGCTTTCTTCAGGTAATTCCGACATCGCCACCAAGCATTCTTGAAGATAGCAGAGGTATTAGCACAGGTTAACTCATCCCGAAGTTTCCAAATCGGTCCTTCTCTATAGAGAAAAATGGGAAAATTTGCTGTATTATAACCATCATGGAGGTAGGATGTATGGGACGAAGCAAAGTAATTGCCATGAATAACATTACTTACACATAACTCCCGGACAAACACATGCAATCGGCATTTTCCATCATCTTCAGATAATATTTCCAAGATGGGAAGATACACACATACGATTTAACAACATCAAATGCGATAGATGCTAAACTACGACTAGCTGGTTGTGCTTCCTCCACAGGAATAGGCGTACTAACTGGTGGAGTTGGGGTTTGTCGTGATAGTACTGGCCCTTTGGGCACTGGAGCTGCCTTACTAACTGCTCTTGATTGGGAGCTATGTGGTGGAGATGGTGCTGTGTCAACAGGAACTGGGTTACTATCGGATGGGGTTGGGGTTAGATTGGGTGAAGCTGGTTCTCTGTCCATCGCAGTAGGGGTACAATCTGCGAGAGTTTGGGTTATGTGTGGTAGGGCTGGTTCTTGTGCATGTACAACCGTGGTGCTATCTCCACCAAGATGTATCAATGTTTTATTTTAAGACCGTGTTTTTATTCCGCTTAGATATCGGCATCACCCGCTCCAATTCAAATGGCTGATAAACAGGAAACATAGTTGAATGTACAGACATTGTATTAGAGACAAATGCAATAGATAGTGTGGAAAAAAGGGGGCATGAAATAGTTGACATGTATATTTTTTAACTAAAACGGATAGCATGACATAATTTCACATATATGATGTCTATCTAAACTGGATAGCATAGCATAACATAATTCAAAGATATGATGAATAACTAAACAGGATCGCATGACATAATTCACCTAAATGTTATCTAAGTAATCAGGATCGCATCATTTAATTCACATATGTGATTTATATGCTAAATAGAGGGCATTCGATATGATGTCTGAACTAAGAACATGGTGTTGAATATTGTGTATATGATGTCTAAACTATGCAATGCAAGAACCGTATGCATGATATGAGCAAGATAACCGTGCCAAGTTAGAGCATACACCTCGGTGGGGGAATAGGACTGGTCATCTGTCTCGAATCCATCTCTCAAGAGCTATCGGGACCCAACAAGAGATCTGCTTGGCTGTGTAGCACCGATCGCTCTCAAGGCCTTGTTTTCACTCCGATTTTTCCATCTCCCACCCAAATGGCTGATTCACAGGAAGAGTAGTTTAATGTACAAACATTGTCGACAAATGGAAATGTAATGACGAAAAGGATGGGCAAGATATCATTCAAATATATGATGCCTGGTTAAACAGGATGTCATTACACATTTCACATATGTTATGGCTGGCTAAAAGACATGAGACTGCATAATTCCCATATATGATATAGAAACTAAACAGGTGGCATTACAGAACATGTCTAAACTAAGCAAATGACATATATGATGTCAAAAGTAGGCACGACAAGGTAACATATGCATGATATGACTAACATCATCATGCTAAGGTAGAGCAAACACCTTGGGGGTAAATAGGAGTGGTTAGCGGCGTCTGAATCTGCCTCAGAACAGATATCTTCCTCTTGATTACAATCTGGAGAGGGGTGGGGCGGGTTTGCCATTAAACCCACCATGGAGCGATGTCTGCATGACATTGTATTGCCGAGCAAAACTCTTCTCTTTTTCTCTACATGTTTAACATGACTGTGTACAATATCTGACATGCATACGAAAAAATATGGTGAGATTATGTAAGGAGAGCATGCAAAAATTTAGAGTGATGGTAACAACCAGTGGATGGATCCAAAAATAATGATAGCAGGCTGATGATTGCCTTAAATTAATAAAAAGACAGATGATGATTGCTTTACTATTTGTTTCCCACCCAAGATGAACAACATAGGCATACCCTAGGTGAACCAGATATTAGACAGACATACTGTTGGGGATATTACTACTGGGCGTAAACCGGCCTATCTGGGCCGGGTCAACTTCATCAGTAGTTCAACGGTGTAAAAGCCCAAGAGGCATGAAAGTAAGGGCCCAAGGCCTGTAGTCGGTTTAGAACTCAGAGCCGTAAAACCGGCATGGTATGTAAACTTGTATTGTAAGTTAGGAATAGAGAGAGACCAACCCGGATACGTGTATGAACCGGAGATTGGGACTCTTCAACCGACAAGCGCCACCCGTGTATATAAGGGACGACCCGGGACGGTTCAAGGACAGAACAACAACAACTCGAGGCCTAGGCGAAGCTTATTTGCTCCCTAGTCATCGAGACCACATCAATCCCATCACAACTAGAGGTAGGCTTTTACCTTAATCGAAGGGGCCGAACTAGTATAACTCTTGTGTCTTTGCATCCGCTTTAACCCATTCAAGTTAACCTGTAGCGATGGCTCCACGACTAAGTCCTTTCATGAGGACATCTGCCGTGACAAAACCACGACAGTTGGCGCCCACCGTGGGGCTATCGCACGATGGTTTGATGATCTTGGAGGGCAAGTTCGAAGAACTCGAAGGCTATGCTGTGGGCCGGATGACCAAGAGTCGTCACGGCAAGCTCTACATCGACGATGCAGGCTGGGCCCCGAGGCCGCTCGATTGAGTACGGTACCGGGTCCCTTTGGTGGCATACACGCTTTCATCGGCAAGATTGGTGAGCCAGGCTCGAGCCGGACATCTGCACCGACCTCGCCGAGACGGCTCAACAGACGAGATCTGCCCAGTTAAACCGGCCGTGAAGTGTGCCTTTGTGGGAGTCATCCACGGAGGAAGTTATGAGGACGGATCAGAGTCTGGTGGCGAGACCGTCGTCTATTCCGACGACGAGTCGTCAACCGGAGAAACTGAATCTCTATATCAGCTACAAGATGGCCGGATTGGGGGCTGTTCCGATGGTGACAGTATTCCGGACCCCTCTGATCTGCCCAACCGGGTTGGAATATTCATGGCCGGTACACAAGCAGTACTTCACTCTTCGACCACTGCGGCAATGATTGCCGGTTCAACAGCGGCGACGGCTGCCGGGGCAGGAGGCTCTGTGCGCCCACCGGCTCAAGTTTTATCAGATCTGTTTGATGCGTTGGCTACGCTCATGGCAGAGGTTAACCCGGTGGACCAGGACGCTCATAACGCAGAGGTTGCGAAGGTGAAGGAACAAATCACTCAGGCTAAAAGCGGATCTAGCAGCTGCAGACGCCAGGATGACGGCAGAGCGGGCCGCTTTAGATGCGCAGGCTTATAGGCTCATGGCCGGATCGTGAGCGTCACATGAAGTCATGAAGAGGAAATACAGATCCCGTTTGCCTTTAGTTTTCGAGGGAAGAGACCTCTTTAACACCCCCGGAGCGGGAACCAGTAATCCGCCGGTGGTAAACCGGGCGGAAGCACCTGGGACGGGCGTGCCGGTTCAGCCCCGCTTAATAGATCTACCTCGCCATAATGCCAGTACGCCTCAGGCTGTGCAAACACCTCCAGGTCACTACTCCAACCCGATGGATAACCTTGTTGCAATGGCACGGCTGGAGGCTATTCCAATTGAAGGCGATTCACCATGTGCAGAGAGACGCCGGGTCAAGGAGCTCCTTAGGACAGCTTTGGTCCAACAGAAGCATATTCAGATACCCGACCGAATCCACTCTACCCCCCGCCCAAGCCGGAGCTATAGCAGGCACGTGGATGAACCGGTCGTATCAAGTAATGCACGGCGTGGTGCGCCCCGTGGCAACAACCCGGCAGGTGGCGTCGATAACGCTCAAGAGGTGGTGGACCGGGCCCGAGTGTGCAGGGAGGCTGAGTTAGCAGCATAGCATCAGGTTTATCAGCTTACGCCGGTTCGTCCGACCATCTCGGTCGAGCCTGGGGTTACCTCTAGCTCTTTGGGGGTGCCTTGCCTCGTCCCCGCTTACGCAATGTGCGCTTTCCCAAGGACTTCAAGGGTCAGCGCAAGGTGCCAAATTACACTGCCGATTTAGCTCCAGAAGCATGGATAGAAAGTTATGAGATGGCCATGGAGATGCTGGATGTGGATGAGGCCGTGCAGCAAAAGTACTTCACCATGATGCTCAAGGCACGCCCATACTTGGTTGAAGAGCTTGCCACCCAATTCTATCAATTCATGGGCCCAGTTGCGGACCCGGTTTATCCAGAATTTCAAAGATACCTGTAAGCAGCCCATGTCCGTAGTGGACTTGGCGGCTTGTGTCCAGGGGGAAGGGGAGTCAACAACCAATTGGGTACGCCACGTTTCGGAAATCTTGCACTCGTCAGACCGGATCAACGCTGACTCTGTGATCTTAACCCTGGAGGGCAACTGCCGGTTTAAGCCCTTAAAGTTGAAGTTGGGGCGCATGAAGCGGTTTTGTAATGACATGGGCACTCTCATGGGTGCTTTAGTGAAGTATGCTGATTCTGATAGTACCAAGGATCCCGAGTCTGACGATGATGAGACAGGGAAGGGAAGGAAGAACAACAACTCCAAGGGCCAGCAACATCACTCGGCAGGTAATGGTGGAGGCAAGCGTAAAGTTTAATGGCAACATGGACTTCAGAGTTAACACCAACGCTACAGGACAAGGGCTGCGCGCAAGGGTAAACAGTCAATCAAAGTGGAGCGCCTAATCCCAATCCGGACCGCTTGAATTATCTGTTGAATCAACCCCGTCCAAGCATGGGACGAAGGAGACGCCAGCAAACCACCACTAGAAGGATTGCTACATTATGCAGGAGTTCAAGAGTTCTAATGCTTTCCGGTATGATCAAGGTTCCGGCGGCGGTTCAGGATCCGGGCCGGGTTACGGTGGAGGAAATTCCGGTTCAGGATTTAATGGTAATCCGGGCGGACATAACAATCAGAACAATCAGAATAACCAAGGTGGTTACAACCAACAACAGCAACAGTCGGGTTATCAGAGCAACCCAAAGCAGTTGAATAGTGGGCAGTACCATGTCTTCACTACCAGCTTAGAAAAGCGAGACCGGTAGCTTCAGAAGCGGGCAGTCAACGCTGTTGAACCGACCGTGCCTCATTATCTACGCTGGTCAGAGCAGCCCATTGTATGGAGTAGAGAGGATCATCCTCCCCGGGTTGACAATCCGGGTCAGCTAGCCCTGGTGGTGGCACCTCAGGTGGGAGGTTATAAGTTCACCAAGGTACTCATGGACGGAGGGAGCAACATTAACATCCTGTATTATGAGACCTTCCGTCGTATGGGGTTAATAGATAAACATCTCAAACCGTCCAATACAGTGTTCCATGGTGTGGTACCGGCAAGTCGCATATCCGGTTGGTAAAATAGCTCGAAGTGGCCTTTGGTTATGAATATGACTCCAGATCTGAAACATTGACGTTTGAAGTGGTAAAAATCCAAAGTCCATATCACGCCCTATTTGGGCGGCCGGCTTATGCCAAGTTCATGGCACGACCTTGTTATATCTATTTGTAGCTCAAGATGCCGGGTCACAAGGGGACCATAACGGTTCATGGGAGCCGCAAGATCGCTTTGGAATGTGAGGAAGGTGATGCGGCTTACGCAGAGTCGGTTTGTGCCACCGAGGAGCTGAAGTATTATAAGGACAATGTTGATCCGTGGACATGACTCCATTGAAGAAGCCAACTACAGAGCATGATCCGCCCTGAAATTCAAATCGGCGGTGAGACTAAGCTTGTTGACTTCGTTCGGGCGATTCGTCCAAGCAGTTCAAAGATCGATGCCAACTTGGATCCGAAATAGGAAAAGCGCTCATCGAAGTTCATCCGTGAGAATCGGGACATTTTGCATGGAAGCCTTCTGACATGCCAGGTGTACCGAGGCAACTCGCTGAGCACACTCTTAATGTTGATCCCAAGTACAAACCGGTGAAGCAGTTTCTCCGCCGGTTTAACAAAGAAAGGCGCAAGGCCATTGGAGAGGAGGTGGCCAGGCTCTTAGCAGCTGGTTTTATCGTTGAAGTCTTCCATCCGGAATGGCTTGCTAATCCGGTGCTAGTTCTTAAGAAAAACGGCACTTGGCGCATGTGTGTGGATTACACAGATCTTAACAAGGCTTGTCCAGCAGATCCTTTTGCCCTCCCCCGCATTGACCAGATTATTGATGCCATCGCGGGTTGTGAGCGCTTTGAGCTTTTTGGATGCATATTACGGGTATCATCAGATCAAGATGGCAGTTAAGGACCAGGAGAAGACGGCGTTTATCACTCCCTTTGGAGCCTTCGCTATGTATCTATGCCTTTTGGGCTCAAGAGCGCCCAAGCAACTTATCAACGCTGTACGTAATTGCTCGCATAAACAGATCAGCCATAATGTGCACGCCTATGTTGATGATATTGTGGTCAAATCAAGGGAGAAGGAGACACTGATAGACGATTTGAAGGAAACCTTTGACAACCTGCGGGTTTACAAGATGATGCTTAACCCGGCCAAATGTGTCTTTGGTGTTCCGGCAGGCAAGTTATTGGGTTTTCTCGTGTCCAACAGGGGAATTGAAACTAATCCGGAGAAGATTACGGCTATTACCTCCCTGGCTAAACCGAAGTGTATTAACGATGTCTAGCGTTTGGCAGGCCGGATTGCCGCTGAGCGGTTTATCACCGCCTCGGAGAGAAGGCCATCCCTTTGTACCAGATGTCAAGAAGACAGATCGGTTTATGCGAGTCCAGCCCGATGAAGCGTTGGAGGACTTAAAGCGGCAATTGGCCAACCGCTTTGTGCTCGCCGCTCCCATTGACAAGGAGCCGCTTCTGCTATATGTTGCTGCTAACGCCAGGGCGGTCATCGTGTCCATTGTGGTGGAGCGGAAGGAGGCAGGGAAGGAGCATCCGGTTCAACGTCCGGTTTATTATATCAGCGAGGTACTTATTGAATCTAATCAAAGGTTTCCGCATTGGCAGAAGCTGGTGTATGGAGTTTTCATGGCAAGCCGAAAGCTGAAGCAGTATTTCCAAGGGCACCCCATCACGGTGGTCAGTTCTGCTCCCTTAGGCGATATCATACAGAATCGGGAAGCGACTGGCCGGATTGCTAAGTGGGCTATAGAGCTTGGGCCGCACGGTCTGAAGTACGTGCCTCGGACGGCGGTGAAGTCTCAAGCACTTGTAGATTTCATTAATGATTGGACGGAGTTGCAAGCACCTGAAGAAAAGTCGGATCACACATATTGGACCATCCATTTTGACGGATCCAGGCAATTGGAGGGCTCGGGTGCTGGAGTCGTATTAACTTCCCCACGAGGTGAAAAGTTTTGTTACGTTCTCCGCTTAATGTTCCCTTGTACTAACAATGCAGCTGAGTATGAAGCCTTGCTCCATGGTCTCCGGATGGCTAAGGAGATGAATCTAAGCCGGGTTAAGTGCTTCGGTGGCTTGGATCTAGTGGCTCAACAGGTGTCTGGCACTTGGGATTCAAAGGACCCGCTCATGGCTGCATATCATCGTGAGGTGGATATTGTCGCATGTCATTTCAAGGGCTATCAGGTGGACCACGTGGACCGTCGGAAGAATGAAGCGGTGGACGCTTTAAGCCAGTTGGGCTCTCAACACAAATCGGTCCCGCCCAATGTTTTTCTGGACGTGCTGCACAACCCGTCGGTCAAGCTCCCTGGTGAAGCGGATTTGGCTATTCCTGATCCGGAGGCTCAATTGGTAGCAGCTCTTCACGTCACTCCGGATTGGACGCTTCCTTATCTTGCGTACATGAACCGAGGCGAGTTACCAGAAGATGAGACGTTGGCCCGACAGATAGTCCGGCGATCTAAGTCTATGACCATTGTTAATGGCGAATTGCATCATTGCAGTGTGTCAGAGGCGTTTCAGCGCTGTGTGTCCCCTGAGGAAGGCTGTGAAATATTGCATGAGATCCACGAAGGAGATTGTGGTCACCACGCCGGTTCAAAATCCTTGGTGGCTAAAGCGCCCGCCACGGTTTCTATTGGTTGACTGCTCATGCTGATGCGGAAGATCTGGTCAGACGATGTGATGGTTGCCAAAAGTTTTCCAGACGTGCTCATGTACCGGCCCAAGAATTGAGGATGATTCCAATTACTTGGCCGTTTGCAACCTAGGGGCTGGATATGGTTGGGCCTTTCAAAAGGTCCAAGGATAAGAAGACCCACCTACTGGTGGCGATCGACAAGTTTACAAAATGGGTAGAGGCAGAACCTGTTAGCAAGTGTGATGCGGCCACGGCGGTTCAGTTCATCAAAAAGGTGATTTTCGGTTTGGCTTTCCACACGGTATCATCACAGATAATGGTACCAATTTGTCCAAAGGTGCCATGAAGGAGTTCTGCGAACGTGAGCACATCCGGCTTGACGCTTTCTTGATAGCTCACCCACAGTCCAATGGTCAAGCGGAAAGGGCTAATCAAGAGATCTTGAGAGGCATCAAGCCCCGGCTTATGGTCCCTTTGCAGAGGACACCGGGTTGTTGGGTAGAAGAGCTACCGTCTGTGTTATGGAGTATTAACACTACGCCTAACAGATCCACGAGATAAGTTCTTTATGGTCTATGGAGCGGAGGCGGTTCTCCCCAGTGACATCCGTCATGACTCACCTCGTGTGGCAGCTTATGTTGAAGCGGACAACGAGACGGCACGGCAAGACGCTATGGACCGGTTGGATGAGGAGCGTGACATCGCAGCTGCCCGCTCGGCGATTTACCAACAGGATCTTCGCTGCTACCATAGTCGCCGGGTCGTAACCGTAACTTTTCAAGAATGAGATTTGGTGCTTCGCTCATCCAAGACCAGTGATATGCACAAGTTATCCCCACCTTGGGAGGGACCTTTCGTGGTCAGCAAGAATCTGCACAATGGGTCGCATTTATCTCGATCGATATTCGAGAGCATAAAGACTCATGCACGTCGAGAGGAGGAGACCAACAGGCCGTGGAACATAGCTCATCTTCGGCCTTATTATACCGAGCCATCGGCTCTATTTATGTACATATTATGACAAAGGTATATATTATGAATAAAGTAATAAGCGGAGCCTCAGCTAAAGCGGGGTATCTGTTACTGTTACATCATGCGTGGTTACATGGAGTTGTTCTGTCTTAAAGCGGCCTCCGGTTTACCCCCGAGTTTGCTTTCCAAAAGCTTTATGATATCACTTGGGGCTTGGTCGGCGTCCAACCAATGCAACACCTTTTGATAGGCGAAAGCCACCAGATCACTTGGGGACATGGTCAAGTCTGAACCAACACGCCTCTTGATCGGCCTAAGGCCATAGTGTCACTTGGGGCTTGGTCGAACCCGAACCATTGCCACGCCACTTGATCGACATAATGCCACGGTTTCAGCTTGGGGACTGGCTGACTTCAACCATGGCTACACCTTATAGGGAGCTTGGTCATGTCCGACCATGGTAACACCATCCGATTGGCTCAAGAAAGCCTTCTTTTTGCAAACGGTTTATCATTGCCTTTGCTTCCATGTTTTTTCATAACTATTATTTGATTTTTGTTGCATTTCTTAAACCGATAACATTTTTAAACCGGTTCAAACTGTCAATTGACGGAATTCGGTCCATTTTTTAATCCGGAGATAATTTTTTCGGTTTGACTTTTTCTGTTAACATCCCATTATGGAGTAATAGGGGGCTTGTCATAACCCGGCACGGTTTACATGGTAAACCAGCATTATAAATACATGAGCTGTTTTCTCCTTTGACGGTAAGGGTTTATACAACCTCCGCTTCAAGATTGGCTAAGCCAACTTTATACCCAGCGATGGCAGGTATTTTGTATCACAAATTTTGATTATATACCTCAATAGTTCATTTCATATTTATATGAACGTCACAAGCCGGCTAGCGGCACAAACCGCCGTGGCGGTTTAAGATTTTGTGAATGCAGGCAATATAGATTGAAAGTTTCGATCATTCAAGCAAAAGTACCAACACCTATGCACGAAGGAATATTAAAAGCAAGAGTGTTGGCTATCAGTTGTCACATCCCAGTTAGACCATGCATTAGTGTGTGCATCATGTTTAAATTTCATTTGAATTTGAAATGGGGAAGACAGGAAACCCCCAGAATCTCTTTTAATTCAACTAGGGTTTACTAAAAATTATTTCAATGAACCAGAAATGCCCTTCAAAATTTTCATCATCTTTGCTTTGGTTCAGAGCCTCTGCCAAAAGTGGTGCACCATTTTCTAGGTCATCCAAAGGTCTTTGAATTAAATCATAAGTATTTGAGTTTGAGCATTTCAAATTATATAAAATATTTCAAATGCCCAAATATTGCCAAACTAAAATGTTTCATGTTGGAAATATTCCAACAATGGACCAGGAACAGTTTGGTGATTTTTGAAACTATTTTGGTATTTTTAAAAACTCCACAAAGTTACAGAAAAATAGAAAAAGAAAAATAGGATTGGAACCTTACCTGGCGCCTACCAACCGGCCCACCTGCCGGCCCAGCCCAGCAGCCGCGCCAGCGAGATGCTTGGCTCGGCCAGGCAGGCAGCCAGGTGCTCGGCGGCGAGCACCGCATGGGTGCCACCCACCTGGTCGCCGCCTCGCCGCTCCCCTCCTCCAGCTGTCGATGCGGATCGCTCCCCCTCTCTCCCCCGAACCCCTCGGGCAGCTCCGCTCCTCCCCGGCTTCTCTCTCTCGCGCTCCCCCCGCCATGGCCGACGCCACCGCCGCCGCACCATCGCCGTAGACGTGCTCCCCGCCATCCGTGCTCCTCCTCACCGTGTCCAGGAGCTCCGCCGCCCCCAACTACGTCGAGCTAGCTGAGCCCCGCGTGCTCGAGTAGCCCGAGTCGACCGCACCGACTTCGCCCGAGTCCACCATCGCCGGAGATCCCCTTCAATGCCCTCGTCGTTCCGGCCTGTCCCCGACCGCAACGAGAATTTCCCCGAGCTGCCCGTGAGCCCATCTATCTCCCCTTTCCTTCCTCCCTCGCTCTCGAGCTGTGTAGCGACTGAACGAAGATCAACCGCACCCGCCGCCGCGGAGCTCGTCGCCAACGTGCTTCCGGTCACCCTCCGGCCACCTCTTGGTGTCCATCACACTCACCACGTCGCATAGGGTCTAACTATGCAATCCCCGCACCTCACCGACCCCTCTAGCCTCGAGTTCGCCTTCGGCCGAACTCCGGCGGCCGCCTAGGTCGTCACCGACGCCGATTCCGGCCGCCCCGACCCCAACCCACTCCACCAAGAGCTGCGGCTCAACCCCAGCTACCCATAGCCACCCTCCGCGGCTCATTTGGTCGCCGGAATGGCCAAACTCACTCCCGCCGCGGCGTTTCGCTGGCTGACTGGGCCTTGATGCAGCCGGCGTGGACTTTGACCACGGCGGGCCCCGGTTGACTCGATGAGTCAAGGACAGTGGGGCCCAGCCACATTAACTAAATAGGTTTAGTTTTAATTAAACTTTAACTAAACTAATTACCCCGACACCTGGACCCACAGTCGAGGTTTGACTGGACGTCGCCGTTGACCTCGACGTCATGTCGACGCATGGTCGACGCAATAAATCAATTATCGGATTTATTCTAATATAGGAAATTCCAGAATATAGTTCAAACTTCAAATATTCATAACTTTTAATCTGTAACTCCAAATGCAAAGATCTATATATGAAAAATGATCAGAAAAATCCATTCTATCCATTGGTACAGCTTTCATGCATGATAAAACAAGTTAACCTTGATGTTTAAGCAGAATAAGATATTACACCTTCAGGACTATTTTAAATGAGCTAGCATTTGAATCTTTGATTCAAATGAGTTCATCCCTTTTTGTTTCAGCTTGCATTAGGCCAATACACATCCATATTGCCATGTCATAGCATGCATCATAATGTTGCATATTGCCATGTGTGTTTATTTTCGGTATGTCTTTCGTGATAGGTTACGCCTCCCGAGGATAATCCCGACTATCCGTCTCAAGGGCGTATCCTACCACCACTCCATCGTGCAAGCAACCCATTGATCATTCCGATACAAACCCATGTTCTCGCTTACGCTCTTGTGTTACTGCATTAAGACAACGCGATTCAAACTATTGTGTGTCATGGTAGTTGAACCCACTTCCTTTGCATGACCTGTCATTGCCACAGTAACTCAGATGAAACCCACTAGTATGTGTAGGAGTTGATTGAGCCATGTTTGTGTTTCCTACCATGCTATGCTTGCTATGCTTAGAGTTGTGTCGGTCCGGCTCATCGGGATGATGAACTGGAGTGAAAGGTTGTGTCGGGTTCGAGTGGAAGTGTTGAACACGCTTTTGGTAAAGGTATCGATGAGAGGCCATGTAGGAGTACATGGTGGGTTGTTTCATTGAAGCCGTCCCTAAGAACTGAGATCTGTGTTTGTGATCCATGAAACAGTTACTACCACGCATTGGGATCCTTAATTGACCATCTCGGCTTCTTAACCACCCTTGTTCTCGATCCGGGAATTGCAAGTAGTTTCGGTGTTTGTAGCATCTTTGGGGGCCGCACACAACGCTGACCGTAGGGGTGGGTTGTGTTGCGGTAGGCACCGTGGCCCGGTGTATCGATTCGCCCGTTTGGTGTCTCGGGAACCCTGTACACATCGTTCGGGGCTGTATGGGAAACCTCAGCCGGACTCCGTGCGGATGGAACCCGAATAGGCGATAAACCTAGACTTGGGACTTGTGTGTTTAGTTAGGATGTGGCCGACACCCACGTTGGGCTTCCGCTTGAACGTTGCCGAGTACATGTCGTGTCAACGGCGGTAAGTGGTGAGAGCGTGTGTGAAGAAGTACACCCCTGCAGGGTTAATATGATCTATTCGAATAGCCGTGTCCACGGAGAAGGACTTCTGGGTTACCTATATCAGTTCATAGACAAGTAAATGGATGCTATTAAAAGTCTCAAGATAAGTGTGAGTACCGCGGATGGCCCTCCCGTGGGATGACGAGAGAGGATCCACGGTGGAGTATTGTGATGGTGATTAGTGGACTCGTGTGCGACAAATGCTTTTCAAGTGGTGTCACGTAGGATAGCTTAGCCAAGAGTCAAAGCTGGCTTGCTGCAATTAACTCCACCACCTTCTTGAGAATGTGCATATATGATAGGATTCTGTGGTAAGACTTGCTGAGTACCTCGTACTCATGTTTGCTTAAATAATGTTTTTCAGACGACAACACTGCCCCTTCCGATGGGTTCTATGTAGACCTTGACATCGACGAGTGAACTAGCCACCCAGGTGGTGATCCAAGGCTTGCGAAGGGCCACTGTAGATAGAAAGGCTTCAACAAGCTTTCTTTCTTTTTAAAGTCTGTACTCAAACTAGTTTGCTTCCGCATGTGCTTGTATGTTGTATGACTTGAGTGTTGGGTCATGCGACCCCTTCCTGTATGGATATGTTATGTATGGCTCCTCGGAGCCCTCTAAATAAAGTACTTTGAGTAGTAGAGTTCTTGTTATGATGCCTTGTTGTATTTACTCATATCGGGCATATTGCGTGTAGGATGGAAATGCTTGGTATGAGTGGGATCCGACAAACTAGTTGTTTATCCTTGGCAGCCTCTCATATGGGGAAATGTAGTTTCGTGCTTCCGAGCGATAGTAGTCCGCTACAGCCCGGTTCACCGGAGTCCTGCTAGCCCAAAGCACTACCGCTTGGACGCTTGATCGCCGGCATGTGTTTCACTTCGTTCCTTATGTCCGTTCCTTCGGGGAAATGTCGCGCGGTGTTATTCGGAGTCCTGCCTAGCCTGCTACAGCCTGGTTCACCTGAGTCCTGTTAGCCCAGTGCTACATCCCGAATCTATACGTTGATGACCGACATGCTCGATGTGATTCATGTATGCCTGTCCCCATAGGTTAGCGCCGCTTTGGGTTCACGACTAGCCATGTCGGCCCGGTTCTTTATCATATGGATGCTAGCAACACTGCCATATACGTGAGCCAAAAGACGCAAACGGTCCCGGCCATGGTAAGGCGACACCGTGGGAATACTGTGCGTGAGGCCGCAAAGTGATATGAGGTGTTACCGCTAGGTCGATATGATTTGGAATCGGGTCCCGACAGCGTTGGCATCAGAAAGGGGCTGCTGTAGGTTCGCTAAGCCAAACTGGTCGATGTTGAGTCTAGAAATGCTTTAGTTATATGTAGGGAATTGATTGTGGGAGGGAACGTAAGGCTCTTTTTACTCCTTTACCTTATGCCCTCACGATCCGAGTCATCCTCTTCTCATTCTACGTGGGTATAGGACTAGGCTCTCTTCTCTCTATCAGGTTCACGTGCTACTAATCCGTAGTAACTTATAGGATGGTTGGTTACATCCTCGCTTTAGTTTCTATTATTTTTGGTATGCTACCGGTTGAACCGTAACCTTGATATGATGTTGTTGTGTGGCTTTGCAATCTGATTATGAATGTCTCAAATCTGTTTTTTTAGCATTTACAGATGTTATGCTGCCCGATTTTCCCTAGAAATTCTAATGTCTTTGCATTGTGGCTGTGCTTTTAGATGGCCACCCGTCCCCAGAACCAAGTGGTTCGTCTGACCCGTTGCATTGATGTGTGTGGTCACACGACAATGTTGGTTCAGGTGATGGTCGAGACCGGTTACCGATGGTATCCTGAATATACCGTCGAGGAGCAGTTTAGGGATTTTAATCAAAGCCAATATCCGTACGGCGGTCAGGATTTATCCATCTTATCCGAGCTCTTGAACCGCTCCACTTGTTCTTATGGACTTGGGATCACTATTGGGATGTCCGTGCAAGATGCAGCCTATTCCATGATGACTATTATTCGAGCCAGAATCGCCTTTGTCAGGCAACATCGATTTCCGCTTATATGCCAGCATCCTCCCTGGGGCGCATGGTTACCTTCTGTGGTATGTACAGCGATGCATCCCATGAGAACTCACTTCTTCGCACCACCACGGAGATCTTTGGAAGACAAGGACCGTGAAAACCGGGCCTTGCGTATGGAGCTCTTTAATGCACGTGCTGATCACCGGGCTACTCGACTCGGGCTTTGCACCTCTGTGCAAGCCGGATACATGGACATGAGGGACTTGTACCAAAGGCGGGCTGGTCTGCCAGACTTTATGGAGTGGCGTGAGGTAGGAGGCATCACTCCTCCTCGTGGACCTCGTCTGCCTCCGTTTGTTGGACCACGTCCACATCCGAGCCCCTTTGGTCCACAAGCTCCACAGGATCGTCTGTTTCCGGATGATCATGTTCCACTTCCAGGCTTGGGTGGTGACTTCTATGAGGACTACTACGGAGCTGTCTGAGTAGTAGTAGTATCCCTAGTGTTGTAATAGTTGTATTTCCACCGTCCTGCGTGACTTGTGGGATATGACTTTGTGTGTATCATTCCGGAAGTGTAGAAAAATAATGTATAGGGGTTTGGAATGCTTCCGATGAGATGTAACGCCTTTCACTATAGTTGTACTCCGTCGGGCTTGTACTAAACTATGTATGGTGTGTATGACCGTTGGTATATATATGGTAGTTTTATATTACCATGTCATACTGATGAACATCTCTGCATTCCGTGTTATCCATTACATTCCGCACTTTCTTGCTAAATTCTGCCATCCTGGTTTAAACCATCGTTTTGTTTCCTAGGATGGTCAACACCCGCAACAATCCCGCCGCTCCGGGGCAGGCAGAAGCCAGCGGAGCTGAAAATGCAAATCTGCCTCAACCTCCATCTTTGGCCGAGGTTATGCTGGAAGCAGAACGCAATAAGCGTGAGACCAATCGCCTGCTGGAACGGATTGAGCAAAACACCGCACGCCAGCCAAGAAATGATTTGGTTTCACTCAATGACTTCGTCAAGCTGTATCCACCGAAGTTCAAATATTCCGTTGAGCCTCTCGACGCGGATGATTGGCTTCGCAGCATCAACCACAAGCTGCGTTCTGCTAACGTGGCTGAAGCTGATAAGGTTACGTTTGCCGCTTATCATCTCGAAGGCCCTGCTAGTCTTTGGTGGGAGAATTATGAGGCCATGCGTCCGGTTGGACAAATTACTACTTGGGCTGAATTTAGTGCCGCTTCCGTGAGCATCACATCCCAGAAGGTCTCATGGATCGGAAAAGGGAGGAATTCTGCAATTTCACCCAAGGTAGGCTGTCTGTGGATGCTTACAGCCGTGAATTTGGGAATCTAGCACGTTATGCTCCTGAAGAGGTTTCTACCGACGCCAAGAAGCAGGCAAGGTTCCGCAAGGGACTTAGCCCCGAGCTTCGTCGTGATCTTCGTCTGCATGAGTGCACCTCTTTTCCGAAGTTAGTCAATAAGGCTATCAGTCTTTGGCCGGACAGTCGACTTTGAGGCTTCGCAAGCACATCCGTGACTCTGGATCTTCATCCGGCTGGATCCCGTGAAGCGCCCGGGTTTGGATTCCACATACCGCTTCGCCACCGGAGTTCACCCCGAGGCCATCCTTTGAGGCGCCTCGCCCCAACCAGCAATATGCTCCGCCCAAGACTTATGGAGGCCCCGCTGCTAATGCTGCCCCACGTCCCAATATGATAACTTGCTTCAAATGTGGAGAGACGGGCCACTACATCCGTGAGTGTCCCCAGAACAACCCCAGTCAGATCGGAAAGTCTGTTGGCCGTGGTAAGCCAGCAGGAAAGGTGCTCCATGCTAAACCAGCTGCCACTGCTCGTGGCCACGTCAACTACATTTCAGCCGAGGAAACCTATGAGGATCCCAACGTCGTTCTCGGTACGCTCCTTGTTAATTGTCATCCGGCAACTGTTCTTTTTGATACTGGAGCATCTCATTCATTTATTTCTGAGAACTATGCTAGATTAGACAACACCACATTCTATGACATGCACACCTCCATGGAAATTCAGACCCCTGGTTCTAGATGGCAAACCTCTAGAATAAGTCATGGGAATGAAATTCTTGTCGACAGGTTAGTCTTTCTTGCTTCTCTAATAGCTCTCAAGTCCTCGGACATAAACATCATCTTGGGTATGGACTGGATGTCAGCCCATTATGCTAAGATTGATTGCTCTACTAGAACTGTTCAACTCACTCATCCTTCGGGCAAGACGGTTAATGTTTTAACCCGAGTGTCCAAGCGCCGGCTTTACTCCTTAAATGCCAATCCCTTCCGGACCTCGAAGATATTCCGGTAGTCCGTGATTTTCCGGATGTCTTTCTAGAAGAACTGCCAGTATTCCACCGACAGGGGATGTCGAGTTCGTGATAGATCTTGTTCCCGGAACCGTCCCAATTTCTAGAAGACCTTATAAGATGGCACCCCTAGAACTAGCCGAACTTAAGAAGCAACTCGATGAGTCCTTGCAAAAGGGTTTCATCCGTCCTAGTTCATCTCCATGGGCTTGCCCCGTCCTCTTCATCAAGAAGAAGGATGGTACGGATCGGATGGTTGTGGATTACCGACCTGTCAATTTGGTCACTATCAAGAACAAGTATCCGCTCCCCAGGATCAACGACCTGTATGATCAGCTCGCTGGATCCTCAGTCTTTTCCAAGATGGATTTGAGGTTGGGCTACCATCAAATCAAAATCAAGAATGGGGACATTCCTAAAACGGCCTTTGTTACTCGTTATGGCCAATACGAGTACACCGTCATGTCCTTCGGATTAACCAATGCTCCAGCCACCTTCTCTCGGTTAATGAACTCAATCTTCATGGAGTACTTGGATAAATTCGTCGTGGTATACCTTGATGATATACTCATCTACTCCAAGAATGAGGAAGAACATGCCGAACATCTAAGGCTAGTATTGATGAAACTTCGAGAGCACCGCCTTTATGCCAAATTCTCTAAGTGTGAATTCTGGTTACCAGAAGTGACCTACCTAGGCCATGTAATCTCTGGCAAGGGCATTGCTGTCAATCCCGAGCGAGTTCAAGCCGTCCTTGATTGGACTCCACCTGAATCGGTCAAGCAAGTTCGGAGTTTCCTCGGTTTAGCGAGCTATTGCCGCCGCTTCGTCGAGAATTTCTCTAAAGTTGCTAAACCTCTAACCGAACTCCTCAAGAAAGATAAGAAGTTCGAATGGACACCACAAAGGCGAAGTTCAGCTTTCGTGAACTGAAAAGACGCTCGACATCTGCTCCGTACTTGTTCCACCAGATTTTTCTAAGGATTTTATTATCTATTGCGACGCCTCGCGACAAGGACTAGGTTGCATACTCATGCAAGATCGTCATGTGATTGCCCTACGCTTCTCGACGATTGCGTCCACATGAGGATAACTATCCCACACACGATCTAGAGCTTGCAGCAGTGGTTCATGCACTCAAAACCTGGTGACATTACCTCCTTGGTAATCGTTGTGAAATCTACACTGATCACCAAAGTCTGAAATACATCTTCACCCAACCGGATTTGAATCTCAGGCAAAGACGCTGGGTCGAGTTGATTGATACAGATTACGACTTAGGAATATCCTACACCCTGTGCAAAGCCAATGTCATGGCTGACGCACTAAGTCGCAAATCTTATTGTAACAATCTGATGTTACAACAAAGTCAACCATTTCTCCACGAGGAATTTCGTAAGCTTAATCTTCACATTGTTCCTCGAGGATTCCTTTCCACCCTGGTGGCGAAACCTAACCTTACGGATCGAATCATAGCTGCTCAGCGGTATGATAGAGGAATATCTCGGTCAAGGAGAACATTGCTAAGCGGAGCTGCTAAGTGTTTCTCCATAGATGAACGAGGTGTTGTCTTCTTTGAGAACCGCTTGGTGGTTCCCAAGAAACAACAGCTACTGAATCGATCCTTAAGGAAGCTCATGAATCTCCTCTCACCATTCATCCCAGTAGTACTAAAATGTATCAAGACCTACGCCAGAGGTTTTGGTGGACTAGGATGAAGAGACAAATCGCTCAATACATTGCTAACTGCGACGTCTGTCGTCGAGTTAAAGCAGAACATCAACGGCCAACCTTTGAAAATTCCTGAATGGAAATGGGATAAAATCGGTATGGATTTCATTACCGGATTTCCCAGGACCAAGAGAGGGAATAATGCTATCTTCGTCGTTGTCGATCGTCTTTCCAAAGTAGCCCACTTCCTACCCGTTCGTGAGAGTATAACCGCTAGCCAGCTAGCTGATTTGTACATCTCTCGAATAGTGTCTCTTCATGGTGTTCCATTGGAGATTAACTCAGACCGTGGTAGTCTCTTCACCTCTCGATTTTGGGAAAGTTTCCAAAATGCTATGGGAACTCGTCTCAATTTTAGCACCGCATTCCATCCTCAATCAAGTGGTCAAGTAGAACGAGTCAATCAAATCCTAGAGGATATGCTTCGAGCTTCTGTCATCTCTTTCGGCATGAATTGGGAGAAATGCCTTCCATTCGCCGAGTTCGCTTATAACAATAGTTATCAAGCTAGCTTAGGCAAAGCTCCTTTCGAAGTTCTTTATGGACGAAAATGTCGGACGCCTCTTAACTGGTCAGAAACCGGGGAGAGACAACTCTTTGGCCCAGATATGATTCAGGAAGCAGAAGAGCAGGTTCGCGTTGTTCGTGAGAAATTGAAAACAGCCCAATCTCGGCCAAAAGAGTCAATATGATCGCAAGCATAAGCCTATGGCTTATGAAATTGGCGAGAAGGCTTACCTTCGGGTTACTCCTTTGAAGGGAACCCATCGATTCGGTATCAAAGGCAAGTTGGCTCCAGCGTTACATTGGACCCTTTCGCATTCTTGCCAAACGAGGAGAAGTTGCCTACCAATTGGAACTACCTCCGCATCTTTCCAGAGTCCATGATGTCTTCCATGTTTCCCAACTCAGGCGTTGCTTCTCGGATCCTATCCGTGGAGTGGACCACGAAACGCTTGATCTCCAAGATAACCTCACCTATCGAGAATACCCCATTCGTATTCTTGATCAAGCCGAGCGTACCACTCGACGTCAGAATATCAAGTTTCTAAAGGTTCAATGGTCAAACCATTCCGAGCAAGAAGCAACTTGGGAAAGGGAGGATCGTCTTCGACTTGAGTATCCCACCTTTTTCACAACAGATCCTAAATCTCGGGACGAGATTCTTTTGAGTGGGGGTGAGTTGTCACATCCCAGTTAGACCATGCACTAGTGTGTGCATCATGTTTAAATTTCATTTGAATTTGAAATGGGGAAGACAGGAAACCCCCAGAATCTCTTTTAATTCAACTAGGGTTTACTAAAAATTATTTCAATGAACCTGAAACGCCCTTCAAAATGGTCATCATCTTTGCTTTGGTTCAGAGCCTCTGCCAAAAGTGGTGCACCATTTCCTAGGTCATCCATAGGTATTTGAATTAAATCATAAGTTTTTGAGTTTTAGCATTTCAAATTATATAAAATATTTCAAATGCCCAAATATTGCCAAACTAAAATGTTTCATGTTGGAAATATTCCAACAATGGACCAGGAACAGTTTGGTGATTTTTGAAACTGTTTTGGTATTTTTAAAAACTCCACAAAGTTACAGAAAAATAGAAAAAGAAAAACAGGATTGGAACCTTACCTGGCGCCTACCAACTGCCCACTGGCCGCCCAGGCCCAAAGCAGCCTGGCTTAGCGGCTGCTTGGCTCGGCCAGCAGGCAGCCAGTGCTCGGGCGGCGAGCACCGCATGGGTGCCACGCACCTGGTCGCCGCCTCGCCGCTCCCCTCCTCCAGTTGTCGATGCGGATCGCTCCCCGTCTCTCCCCCGAACCCCTCGGACACCTCCACTCCTCCCCGGCTTCTCTCTCGCGCTCCCGCCATGGCCGACGCCACCGCCGCCAAGACCATCGCCAGAGACGTGCTCCCCGCCGTCTGTGCTCCTCCTCACCGTGTCCAGAGCTCCGCCGCCCTAACTACGTCGAGCTAGCTGAGCCCCGCGTGCTCGAGTAGCCCGAGTCGACCGCACCGACTTCGCCCGAGTCCACCATCGCCGGAGATCCCCTTCAACGCCCTCGTCGTTCCGGCCCGTCCCCGAGCGCAACGAGAGTTTCCCCGAGCTGCCCGTGAGCCCATCTATCTCCCCTTTCCTTCCTCCCTCGCTCTCGAGCCGTGTAGCGACTGAATAAAGATCAACCGCACCCGCCGCCGCGGAGCTCGTCGCCGACGTGCTCCCGGTCACCCTCCGGCCACCTCTTGGTGTCCATCACACTCACCACGTCGCATAGGGTCTAACTATGCACTCCCCGCACCTCACCGACCCCTCTAGCCTCGAGTTCTCCTTCGGCCAAACTCTGGCGGCCGCCTAGGTCGTCGCCGGCGCCGATTCCGGCCGCCCCGACCCCAACCCACTCCACCAAGAGCTGCGGCTCAACCCCAACTACCCATAGCCACCCTCCGCGGCTCGTTTGGTCGCCGGAATGGCCAAACTCACTCCGCGCCCGGCCGGGCTCGCCGGGCTAGACGCCGTGCAGCCGACGTGGACTTTGACCACGGCGAGCCTGGTTGACTCGATGAGTCAATGACAGTGGGCCCAGCCACATTAACTAAATAGGTTTAGTTTTAATTAAACTTTAACTAAACTAATTACCCCGACACCTGGACCCACGATCAGGTTTGACTGGACGTCGCCGTTGACCTCGACGTCATCTCGACGCAATAAATCAATTACTGGATTTATTCTAATATAGGAAATTCGAATATAGTTCAAACTTCAAATATTCATAACTTTTAATCTGTAACTCCAAATGCAAAGATCTATATATGAAAAATGATCAGAAAAATCCATTCTATCCATTGGTACAGGTTTCATGCATGATAAAACAAGTTAAACTTGCTGTTTAAGAAGAATAAGATATTACACCTTCAGGACTATTTTAAATGAGCTAGCATTTGAATCTTTGATTCAAATGAGTTCATCCCTTTTTGTTTCAGCTTGCATTAGGCCAACACACATCCATATTGCCATGTCATAGCATGCATCATATTGACGCATATTGCCATGTGTGTTTATTTTCGGTATGTCTTTCATGATAGGTTCTGCCTCCGAGGATAATCCCGACTATCCGTCTGAAGGGCAGTATCCTACCACCACTCCATCAGGCAAGCAACCCATTGATCATTCCGATACAAACCCATGTTCTCGCTTTTGCTCTTGTGTTACTGCATTAAGACAACGCGATTCAAACTGTTGTGTGCTGCGGTAGTTGAACCCACTTCCTTTGCATGACCTGTCATTGCCACAAGAACTAGATGAAACCCACTAGTATGTGTAGGAGTTGATTGAGCCATGTTTGTGTTTCCTGCCATACTATGCTTGCTATGCTTAGAGTTGTGTCGTGTCTGGCTCATCGGGATGATGAACTGGAGTGAAAGGTTGTGTCGGGTTCGAGAGTGGAAGTGTTGAACACGTTTTGGTAAAGGTATCGATGAGAGGCCATGTAGGAGTACATGGTGGGTTGTTTCATTGAAGCCGTCCCTAAGAACTGAGATCTGTGTTTGTGATCCATGAAACAGTTACTACCACGCATTGGGATCCTTAATTGACCCTCTCGGCTTCTTAACCACCCTTGTTCTCAGTCCGGGAATTGCAAGTAGTTTCTGGTGTTTGTAGCATGCTGGGGGCCGCACGCAACGCTGACCGTAGGGGTGGGTTGTGTTGCGGTAGGCACCGTGTCCTGGTGTACCGATTCGCCCGTTTGGTGTCTCGGGAACCCAAAGACACATCGTTCGGGGCTGTATGGGAAACCTCGGCGGACTCCCTGCGGATGGAACCCGAATAGGCGATAAACCTGGACTAGGGACTGGAGTGTTTAGGTAGGCTGTGGCCGACACCCACGTTGGGCTTCCGCTTGAAGGTTGACGAGTACATGTCGTGTAAACGGCGGTAAGTGGTGAGAGCGTGTGTGAAGAAGTACACCCCTGCAGGGTTAATATGATCTATTCGAATAGCCGTGTCCACAGAGAAGGACTTCTGGGTCACCTATATTAGTTCATAGACAAGTAAATGGATACTATTAGAAGTCTCAAGATAAATGTGAGTACCGCGGATGGCCCTCCGGTGGGATGACGAGAGAGGATCCACGGTGGAGTATTGTGACGGTGATTAGTTGACTCGTGTGCGACAAATGCTTTTCAAGTGGTGTCACGTAGGATAGCTTAGCCAAGAGTCAAAGCTGGCTTGCTGCAATTAACTCCACCACCTTCTTGAGAATGTGCATGTATGATAGGATTCTGTGGTAAGACTTGCTGAGTACCTCCGTACTCATGTTTGCTTAATTAATGTTTTTCAGACGACAACACTGCCCCTTCCGATGGGTTCTATGTAGACCTTGACATCGACGAGTGAACTAGCCACCCAGGTGGTGATCCAAGGCTTGTGAAGGGCCCTTTGTAGATAGAAAGGCTTCAACAAGCTTTCTTTCTTTTTAAAGTCTGTACTCAGACTAGTTTGCTTCCGCATGTGCTTGTATGTTGTATGACTTGAGTGTTGGGTCATGCGACACCTACCTGTATGGATATGTTATGTATGGCTCCTCGGAGCCCTCTAAATAAAGTACTTTGAGTTGTAGAGTTCTTGTTATGATGCCTTGTTGTATTTACTCATATCGGGCATATTGCGTGTATGATTGAAATGCTTGGTATGAGTGGGATCCGACAAACTAGTTGTTTAGCCTTGTCAGCCTCTCATATGGGGAAATGTAGTCTCGTGCTTCCGAGCGATAGTAGTCCGCTACAGCCCGGTTCACCGGAGTCCTGCTAGCCCAAAGACTACTGCTTGGACACTTGACTGGCCGGCATGTGTTTCACTTCGTTCCTATGTCTGTCCCTTCCGGGAAATGTCGCGGTGTTATTCGGAGTCCTGCTTAGCCTGCTACAGCCAGTTCACCGAGTCCTGCTAGCCCAGTGCTACAGCCCGAATCTATACGTTGATGACCGACATGCTCGATGTGATTCATGTATGCCTGTCCCCATAGGTTAGCGCCGCTTTGGGTTCACGACTAGCCATGTCGGCCCGGGTTCTTTATCATATGGATGCTAGCGACACTGTCATATACGTGAGCCAAAAAGACGCAAATGGTCCCGGGCCATGGTAAGGCGACACCCGTGGGAATACTGTGCGTGAGGCCGCAAAGTGATATGAGGTGTTACCGGCTAGGTCGATATGATTTGGAATCGGGGTCCTGACATCCTATTACAAGGCAACATGGTGCCCAAATAAGATCATTGTTTCTTAGCGGAATATAATGACGCAGCTATTCAAACCGGCTTCCGGTTCATGCTTGCTCGCCGCCCCGGTCTGAGGGTTGTGGGTCGTCCTGCGCCGCTTCAGCTTCTTCATCTCTACCCAGCGGCTGGAAGTCAACAATGGTCCAGTCGATTCCCGTTAATGCTTGAAAGACAGCCTCCTCATAGATCAGGGAAGATGGTTCAATATCAGGAGCGTAAGTATGCTTACGGATTGGAGGGATCAGGTTCTCCGCTTCAGGAATAGGTGCAGCTACTCGCTTGTTCCGATCGTCATATGAGCTTGATAATGCGACAAGTTTGCCTCTTCGGCCAATTGGCAATCCAGAGGGCGCACTGCCCGGTTTATCGCTCTCAGGTCATCTTCGTTGAACTCTGAGCCATCTTCCTTCAGACTGGGATAGCCCTGAGCTGCTTCAACAGGATCGAAATCTGGCACCCATGCTTTGGCCCGGATTAAGGCGGTAATTGCGCCGGTTCGAGCAGCAGATTTCTTCAGCTCTTCAACCCGGGCGGGAAGCATTGACAACCTCCTAAGAGTATCTTGAATTAAAGAGGGTGCTGGATTGTTATGTGATGCAGTGGAGATGATCCGCTGCGCTCCAGTGTACAGCTGTTCGATTAAAGTGTAGGCAGCTTTTAATTTCATCCGAATATCTGACCCCAAGTGACCAATAGCATTACAAGAGAAATCACAAACCGGACTTATCATAAGAAGGCCAAGTTATCACAGAAGCCAAAGGAAGCTTACCAAAGATGGCAGCAGTCATGGCATGCACTTGCCGCTTCACGTTGGTCAGTTCATCTACCACCGGTTTAAGGGCAGCTTCAGCATTTTCAACCTTTTTGGTTAAAGCGGCCTTTTCATTATCCCAACCGGCGCGCTCAGACTTGAACCACTCCTTGAGCTGCTCCATGGTAGTCAAGGCGGTTTTCAGCTCATCCTTGGCCTTGGAGGTTTCTGCTTGTTGAGACTTAAGATTTTCTTGAAGATCATTGATTTGTGAGGCTTGTTGGCGTATCTCACTCTGCAACAAAAAGGGAGCATGTTAATATCTTCATTGCAAGTCCCAAATGCATAACCAGTCATACACATGGCACTTGGGGGCTAATGCATATTTGATCTTCATCTGTCAATAAAATCATAAAGTCCCAAGCTCAATACAGGTATTCAACTTGGCACTTGGGGGCTAATGGCTATTTGCTCGAACATGTTCTGATGCGGCGATATAGATTACAGTCCCGGTTTAACTATATTAAGTTGAACCGGCCCTTGGGGGCTACATCAGTGGATTACGAAGCATTAAGTTTATGTTAAGTCCCGGTTTAACTATACTAAGTTGAACCGGCCCTTGGGGGCTAGGAGAGTTAACAAAAATTGAAATATCCTAGCGGGAAAAGAACATGGAGCTTACCTCGAATTTTTCTTTCATCATCTTCACCAGGCCAGCTTCATAATGTCACGACCGGTTTTTCAATAAAAATATTTATTGAACAACCGACCTATGAAGTCCAATATGAGGAAAATCCTCCATACCGGTAGACAAAACTTTGATACAATAAGCCAGTAGCAATACTATATTGCTGTGGTCGGATGAAGATGCCCAACCAATTATTACAAACACGCTGATAATTATACATGATGGCGGATATGACACAATGGTGTGGGGTGGAAATACTCTTGACTCGAGATATGAGTGGTTGGTGGAATAACACAGTGGGGTGGTTAATAAGTCTACTACACTGGTGGCTCATCGAGCGTCGAGGTGAGGCTCGATGAATTTATTTGGGTAGCGGAAGCGGATATATCACAAAGACTAATCTAGGGGTCACACGAGACTGATTGGGATTCGTCTAGGTGTCGGAATCGCTATCAAACTCTTCATCCATGAGATCGCTTTCACAAGATTCCGCCAAATCAACAAGCCGTGTGAGTACTTTGAAAGTACTACAAGATAGTTCGGACAAAAGATATAACAAATGAATGCATGAATGCGACATGATTAATTTTAACAATGCTCAATTTAATCAGTTTAGCAAAGTAAATAAGAAGGGAGTCGGCGGTAGTCCGCTCGAAAACCCAAAGAAGACAAAACTCAAAACCGATCGGGTGTCTGAAGCGACGCCTCGAAGGGTGAATAAATAAGTGAAACATGCCACAGTCGGGCGTCTGAGCGACACCTCATAAAGGACTTATATTGAAATAAAAATACATGCGTGCCATAGTCGGACGTCGGAGCGACATCACAGAAAGGGCTTATAATAAAAGTAAATAATAACAATGCCGCAGTCGGACGTCTGAGCGACATCACAGAAAGGGCTTATAATGAAATTAAATAACAACAATGCCGCAGTCGGACGTCTGAGCGACATCACAGAAAGGGCTTATAATGAAAATAAATAACAACAATGCCGCAGTCGGACGTCTGAGCGACATCGCAGAAAGGGCTTATAATGAAAATAAATAACAACAATGCCGCAGTCGGACGTCTGAGCGACATCGCAGAAAGGGCTTATAATTCATTATTCATAACTGACAAGATATAGTGCTCACAGAAAATATTTATCACAAGACAATAAGAGGGTTAGTCCATTCACAGGAAATAAACATTTAACACTCAAGTAGTTATCGGGAGTCTCTGTCACCGAGACTGATATCTGACAAGGTAAGGTGAACACGGTACTCGGACATGAATAAGATGAATTCAGTAATTTTGACTCTGCAGAGTTTGTACCAAAATTGTCCACAGCCAACGGATTTCCGTAGTCACGAAGGACTAGTTCCGTTTACGGTGAATCAGAGGAAACACAACTAGCTAGTACACACCCATCATACCTCACGTTGCCAGGAATCACCCTAGACAGCGTTTAAGAAAAACTTTGAGACGGAAGGTCACAATCTCAAATAGCATGGGATCAAATTTATTTACACGCGCTCTAAGGGGTGCCCCCTTCTCGGTCCCAACCGGAAACACCCATGCCCCCTGACCGGATGAAAGGCTTTAATCCAGGGCCATGGAACCTTCATCCCGGCCTCTCGAATTGGTGTGTACCAGGAAGTGGTTTGCAACTTACTAAGCCGTATCCCTTGCGGGAAACAGGTGGTAGTACGAAAGGGAAGACGAACCGGAATTCTGACTGATTTGTGTTGACACGGGGTCAACGATCTGGCATAAGCCTGACATGCTACAACACTGCCATCTTACCCATACTCATGCCAACTCATGGCCATGCAGCAAGTTTCCAACAACTCATGGATTTACCGAGCTCATTAGCCTCAACTCTTATGAGATAAACTATCATCGAAATGCTCATGAACGTGCCATGATAAAAGAAATAATGCAAACATGCCCAAACACTCATCATATCAGAAGTTCAAACATTGCTTGCCTGGTTCGGAGTAGTCGGGGTCTAGCTCGGCGAAGTTCGGGGTTCCGTCACCTCCTTCGGTATCTACGGTACACAAAATACACGCGCTAACATAAATACCGTGGGGTACAGAAAGTTGATCCAAACATTTTTCAAATAAATATGATAAAACACTAGACAAAAATTTGAAGAGGACAGAAAAAGAATCACTCAAAAATTCCTTTCTGTTAAAAAGTTATAAGGGTTTTGGTCCAAGGACCCATCTGTAATGAAACAGAAAACTTCCAGGGGCTTTGCAGAAAAGTCCAGAAAAACGGTTCAGAGTGGAAGCGTATTTGCCAAAGTACGCTTTCAGAAAACGATTCAAAAAAACAAAAGAGAGGCTGACGGGCGGGTCCCACCCGTCAGGTTTGAAATTTCAAACGAGAGCGACGGGGCTTGTCGGCGCCCGAGAGCCGCGGTGGTCACGGGCGGCGATCCACGGTGAGGCAGGTAGATTGGAGGGTACCTCCGTGTTCAGGGCGCCATTCCGCATCTGTGGGTGGTGGTGGTGGTCGCCGGCGAGTACCACGTCGACGGCGACGCTTGCTCCGGCGGACGGCGATTCGGGTGGTCGTGGACCTCGTCGGAGAGAGCTGTGAAGATCAAATTGGAGTGGGGGTTAGACTCTTGGTAGCATGAGAGGGTAGCTGACGGGATTTGGGCGCCGGGGTCGACCTCACCGGAGTGAATCGAGGTGGAGGCCGAGGCGGAACGGAGCGGCCGGAGTCGGGGAAGAAGATCTCCTCGAGGCCCTCCCAGGGGCTTGGCAAGGACTGGAGAGGTGGTGGAGGTGTGCGGGGGCGAGAGCAAGCTCGGGGGGTGCTATTTATAGCCGGCCCGAGTCGGTTGCCGAGAACGGGGTTCTCCGGCGAAGTTTACAGCGGCGTAGGGCGTTGATCGGGGACGTTCAGAGGTTGAGCGTCGTCGTGGGGGTTCCCTGGTTCCTTTTAGGTGCTAAACGCGTCGGGGTTTGGTTGCTTAGGGGGAGCTCGATGGAACGGGGCGGCGCGGGCCCGTCGGCGGCAGGGAGCACGCTATGTGCTTGCCGTGCCACGGCGACGGTGCTGCATGCGTGCGCTGGCAAGGAAATGGCCACGCGGGGCTACCAGGAGGTTTGGGCGGCGCCGAACAGCGTTATGCCGCCGTTCTGCTCCCTGTCGGCCGCTACGGTGGTTCTGCCACAGAAGACACGCCGGCAGCGGCTGTGGTGCCACCGACGCCGAACGCGCCAAGCACGCGTGTGAAGCTCCGGACAAGCAGGCTAGGCTGCGAGCAACGTGCCAAGTGCACTTTGTGGGCATGTGACTGAAACTCGACGGAGAACGACATCAAATCTGAACTTAATCGAAGATGGATAGTAATAGTGCATGCAAGGTGTTCGAGTAATGATTTAGGCATGTAGGGATTTTTCCTTGAGCTGGTTTTTGGTGGAGGGGCCTCTCATTGCATCTAGAGGCTGCCTGAATTTTTATGAAATTTTTGGAGAAGTGTAGATATGAATTTCACCAAATTAGGAAAATCTGGTCCAAACTTGCAGAGACTATAATTTGAAATCTTTGAACAAAAGAGGAGTGGATCTTGATTGTTCTAGGTTGTGGGTAGCAAGGACTATCCAGGGGAGTTGGTTTGAGGTCAAAACTCAAATGCATTTAGGTACTTGCTTTGCAAATCACCTAGGCTCAAAATAATGGACAGAAAAGATTTGGGAGGAGAAATAAGTGAAATAAAATTCAGAAAATTGTTGAGCTTGTTGAGACAGAATGTTTGGATTGCCCAAAGTGGAAGGAGAGATTTTTGGGAAGATTTTACCATGTGGTGCATGGCAAAATCATGAATGGATTTCAACATTGGAGAAGGTGCAAAACTCCTAGAGTTTCTTTTTGAAAGAAAAATAAACTCCAAAGATTTTTCTTGAAATTTTGAGAAGAGGGCAATCAGAAGAAAATTTTAAAAACCAAACACCAGAGTTGAAGGAGATGCAAAAATAAAATATTTGCTAAACGGAAAAAATCTTTTGAGAGAGATTTTTGGAAGGGTTTAGAAGACCTCCTTCAAATCCAACATTTTTTTTTGAAGAAAACCAAAAGAATATTTTTGGAGCGTCACAACACCTACCCCCTTAGGAAAAATCTCGTCCCCGAGATTCCAGCCGATCCTCAAATAATTGTGGGTGCTCTGTCCGAAGGAAATCCTCTCTTTCCCAAGTGGCTTCACTTTCGGTGTGGTTGCTCCACTGAACTTTGAAGAACTTGATGGTTTTCTGTCGGGTTCTCCTTTCAGACTCTTCCAAGATTTTTATCGGATGCTCCCGATATGTAAGGTCTAGATGCACGTCAATGTTTTTATGGGGTACTTGTTTCTCTGGGTTGCTTACGCACTTCCTCAATTGGGAGACGTGGAATACGTCGTGGATGTCGGATAATTCTTTGGGTAAGTCTAGCTGGTAGGCCACCGTGCCTCTTCGTGCTACTATACAGAATGGTCCGATGAATCTTGGTGCTAGCTTCCCTTTTATCTTGAATCGATGCAGGCCTCTCATAGGGGATACTCGTAGGTACACAAATTCACCGGGTTCAAAATTGATTCCACGATGCTTCTGATCGTAATAACTCTTTTGTCGACTTTGGGCTGTCTTGAGTCGGTCCTTAATTACCTTGACTTTATCTTCAGCCTCTTTGAGCAGTGCGGGCGAAGATATGACATCTCCGGTTTCGACCAATTTAGTGGGTACGACATCTTCGCCCGTCTGAGCTTCAAATGGTGCCATTTGCAGGCTGGGTGATAGCTGTTGTTATATCACGAATTCTGCGTATGGTAAGCTCTCTTCCCAACTGGTCCCATAGGTGAGGACACATGCTCTCGGCATATCTTCTAGAATCTGGTTTACTCGCTCAGTCTACCCATTTATGCAGGGATGGTATGCGGTCTTGAATGCCGGTGAGTTCCCAGAGCTTGTTGTAAGTGATCCCAAAATCGGGAGACGAATTGAGTGCCTCTGTCCGAGATTATTTTCTTTGGGACTCCATATAAGCAAACGATACGGGAAAGGTAGAGCCTAGCAAGCTTATGAGTGGTGTGTGTTGTCTTCACGGGGATGAAGTGTGCTACTTTAGTCGATCTATCGGTGATGACCCATATGGCATCATGTCCGTGTCGTGACCGAGGTAGTCCAACAATAAAATCCATTCCAATCTCGTCCCATTTCCACTCGGGTATCCTATTTGGTTGCAATAGCCCGCAGGTTTCGGTGCTTTCGGCCTTGATGCGTTGACAAGAGTCACAACATGCAATAAGCGTGGCTATGTCTCTTTTTATACCATGCCACCAAAATGTTTCTTGAAGATCTTTGTACATTTTTGTTCCTCCAGGATGGATTGAATATGGAGCGGTGTGGCCTTCAGCCAGGATTTGCTGTTTAAGGTCATGGATATTTGGTACGCAAAGCCTATTTCCGTACCACAATATTCCTTGCTCATCAATAACGAATTCTGAGGCCTTGCCCAACTTCATCTTCCGTTTTGTGCCTTCAATGCTGGGGTGTCCACATTGAGCCTCTTTAACCTTCTCTATTAGGGTAGGCTGTAATTCTAAGTTTGACACACTGCCTTCGGTGACCACCATCAGATTGAGCTTTGCGAATTCCTGCTGGAATTCAGGTCTTAAGTTTGGCATCTTTGTCGTTGTATGCGGACTGGGGTTCCGACTCGAGCATCTGCTACAACATTTGCTTTGCACGGGTGGTAGTGGATTCCAACATCATAATCCTTTACTAATTCCAACCAGCATCGCTGCCCGTAGAATTCAGTTACGGTTGTGTGAAAATATACTTGAGGCTTTTGTGGTCCATGTATATTTCACAACGATTACCAAGTAAAAAGTGTCTCCATTCCTTGAGTGCATGAATAACTGCTGCTAATTCCAGGTCATGTGTAGGATAATTTTCCTCATGCTTGCGAAGTTGTCTGGAAACATATGCGACAACCTTGCCTTCTTGCATCAGTACGCACCCGAGGCCCTTTTGAGATGCGTCACAAAATACCTCCAAATTTTTGTGTATATCTGGCACAATTAGTATTGGTGCTGTCATCAGTTTCCTCTTCAGTTCTTGGAAACTTTTCTCGCAAGCTTCCGTCCATTCAAACTTCCTGTCTTTCTTGAGTAGTTGCGTCATTGGCTTTGCTATGGTGGAGAACCCTTCAATAAATCTCCGGTAGTATCCTGCCATTCCCAAGAAACTTCGTACATCCGTCACCTTTGGTGGTGGCTTCCAGCCAAGCACGGCCTTGACTTTTTCCGGGTCTCTGGCGATACCTTCTTGGGTCAGTACATGGCCCAGAAAACCTACTTGCTTTAGCCAAAATTCACACTTGCTGAATTTAGCATACATCTGATGTTTCCTGAGTTCTCCTAGTACAATCCGGAGATGTTCAGCGTGCTCTTCTAGTGTTTTGGAGTATACCAGAATATCATCGATAAATACCACAACAAACTTATCCATAAACTTCATGAATACTTTGTTCATGAGGTGAACAAAATATGCGGGGGCGTTTGTTAGTCCGAATGGCATTACGGTGAACTCATACAATCCGTGTCACGGAGGTGAAAGATTTCTTGGGTATTTCTTTGGTTCGCACTTTCATTTGATGGTATCCCGATCTCAAGTCAATCTTTGAGAACACCTTGGCCTTAGCGAGTTGATCGAATAAATCATTTATTCATGGCATCGGATATTTGTTCTTGATTGTGACCATGTTTAGTGCTCGATAGTCTATGCACAATCTCAGTGTTCCATCCTTCTTTTTGGCAAACAAAATTGGTGAACCCCAAGGTGAGGAACTGGCTCGTATGTACCCTTTTTCCAATAATTCCTTTATTTGCTTCTTCAGTTCTACCAATTCTGATGGTGCCATTCTGTATGGTTTCTTGTATATGGGAGCGGTTCCGGGTGCTAGATCAATGCTGAATTCTATCTCTCGATCTGGTGGCATGCCTGGTAGCTCTTCAGGAAACACATCTGGAAATTCACACACTACTGGAACCTTGCTCAATTCAGAAATATCCACCTTGTTCAATCTCGGTTGCCGGGATATTTTTCTTCCCTTGGCTGAAACCTTTATGGTCTTCCGTGGTGATGGGTGAGAATTACGGTCCTGTTGAAGCAGTCAATAAAACCTTTGTTGGTGGTTAGCCAATCCATCCCTAAGATGACATCCAGTCCTTTATTTTCCAACACGATAAGATTTGCGTGAAACTTCAACCCTTCAAACTCGATAACCACACCACGGCAATAATTCTGGGTAACTTGCTTAATTCAGGGGACTTGATGATCATAGATTTTTCCAAGGAAGCATCGAAAAATATTTTGCAAAGCAAAACTTTTCGAAAGCGAATGAGTGAGAAGCTCGAGAATCAAACAAAACCATGGCAGGTATTGTGTTGATGCTTAACGTGAGTACGATATCTGGGGCATTTTGTGCTTCCTCTTTGGTCACGTGGTTCAGATGACCCTTCCTGTGGTTGTTATTTGGGTTGAAATTGTTGCGTTTTGGCGCTGAATTATTGCCTCCGTTGTTCGGCTTTGGGGTCGAGTTCCTTGGCTTGGGGCACTGCTTGGCATAGTGCCCTTCTTCTCCACAAGCGTAACAGGTAACGCTCGGGCGGTATGTGAACTCCTTGTCCCTTGCATGGAAATTCTTGATTGGGCGTGAGACGGCTTGTCGGGTTTGGGTGTCCAGTTTTTACGAACATCTGTCTTGCTGCGGTGGTTGCGGGCGTGATTAGTCTGGTCCCTCTTCCGCTATGCGAAATCTTCTAAGCTGCGTCTCTCATTTTCCAAGGTAATGGCCTTATCCACCAGCGTATTAAAATCTGGAAAGGTGTGTACGACCAATTGGCATTTAAGCGCGGCTGTCAGACAAATCAAGGAATTTCTCCATCTTTTTGTTTTCGACGACGCTCCTCGTTGGCGTGGCGAGACAATGAGTAAACTGACTGTTGTATACGACACCATCATTGTCCTTTGCTTGAGGTCATCAAATTCTCTCCTTTTGATCTTCATAAGACTCTTAGGAATATGTGCCCCACGAAAACCTTCTTTAAATTCCTCCCATGTTATATTATTTTCGTTGGGGTGCATGTGTAGGAAATTTTCCCACCACGATGCGGCTGCTCCGGTGAGATAGTGCGGAGCATAAAGTACTTTCTCAAGATCTGAACACCGGCAATGATTAATTTTCTTTCCATGTCTCGATGCCAGTCCTCGGCTTCAAGAGGTTTGTCGGTGTGAGAAAATGTTTGGGGACGCGTCTTACGTAGCTCGATAACTTTGATTGCTACCGACATCATCCCACGGTGATTTCCCATATTGATGACTTGGTTCAGTATTTCACGATGTTGCTACTGACTTTGTTCATAAAGACGACACATTTGGGAAAGTGCCGTTTCAACATCCTGTTGACTTGTCCGCCTTGTGTGAAATTGTTGCCTGGGTGTGTGCCATAATTTTCCTCTGTCGGAGTTGACCTGGAGCGCGTCCAAGAACGATACATATTTCACTCTGGGGATATATTTTGAAACACTCATAAGAAAAGAAATTGAGCATAAAAATCAATAAATTCAAGAAGATGCAAAAAGTTGCAAATGCTCCAAGATTTTTCAAGAGAATACACGTTTGCGTACGGAGGAGGACTGTCCATTACATATCTTACACGCAAGCAGTAATTATACAATACATCACTCAGGATATGCGTACATAATCCTGACATGTTATTTAGTCTAGTGCACTCCTCCAGATCCTACATGATGCGCAAACAAGCTACTTCTCACAGCCTATTTACATATAAACATATCGTACAAATCGGTACATCGCATGGCGGCTAAGCGTGCATTTAGTCGGAGATGGTAAGGATTTCCCTTGGCCTGCCAAGGGTGAGGCGAGTGAGGCTGGGGACTAAACCTCCTCTTCGGAGATAGGCTCCAGACGTGAGGTGCTGCGCTGAGCTGGTGGAGCAGGTGCCTGTCTTGGGACAACTCGAACATGCAGAGCACGAGGGGTGGTGCAGAAACGAACCGGAGTAGGTGCAATGACATGGTTGAACTCCTCCGTGGTAGGCAGGCGACGAGTAGCGGTGCGAGCAGTAGGAGCAAACGATGCTGATGACGAGACGAAAGTCAGTGGCGGTGCGGCGCGCATGAGCTCCCTCCTGTTGGCGGCACAGCCATGGACTGAGTCCATGCGGGCAGCTACAAAGTCGTCCACCAGGTTGTCGAAGGCTGCCTCCAAATCTCGGAGATACTCGATAAGCATCTCAAAAGCTTCGTCCCGTTCTACTCTGGGGCAAGAGAACGCGTAGTGGCAGGTATATGGCACGTGACATGGCAGGTAGCGGTAGCGACGAGTCTTCGTCGAAGGAAGTATATCCCTGAGACGAGCTATCGCCTCACGGGCTGCCATCTGCAGTGCATGCTTCTCTGTGGGCATGGCTCTCCCCACGAACCGGTAACACTCAACTCGTCCTCTCTTGAATTCCACCGTGGCTTGGTGCATGGTTAGACGGTCATTGACCTTGTCTTTGAGAGAGAGAGAAGACTGGGCGCACATCTGGCCCCATCGCGACTTGGACGCGATGAAGGAGAGAAGCAGCGAACCCATCGGGCATGTTGGCGAACATCTGCGACTTCGCAATCGTTGCCAGCCATCTACAAAAGTAGGAAAAAATCCTGAGTAGTCAAATCATAAATTTATGCCGATCGTAAATTGGCTACATTTGTGAAAATAATAAATAGCTCTATTATGCTAATAACCGATTAGCGATCGCACCTAGTGGCTTCCTACAGTCAGCCTGGCTCTAGTACCAAGCTTGTCACGACCGGTTTTTCAATAAAAAAATTTATTGAACAACCGACCTATGAAGTCCAATATGAAGAAAATCCTCCATACCGGTAGACAAAACTTTGATACAATAAGCCAGTAGCAATACAATATTACAGGGTCGGACTGAAGATGCCCAACCAATTATTACAAACACGCTGATAATTATACATGATGGCGGATATGACACAATGGTGTGGGGTGGAAATACTACTGACTCGAGATATGAGTGGTTGGTGGAATAACACAGTGGGGTGGTTAATAAGTCTACTGCACTGGTGGCTCATCGAGCGTCGAGGTGAGGCTGATAAATTTATTTGGGTAGCGGAAGCGGATATATCACAAAGACTAATCCAGGGGTCGCACGAGACTGACTGGGATTCCTCTATGCGTCGGACTCGCTATCGAACTCTTCATCCATGAGATCGCCTTAAATCGACATCGGCCAAATCAACAAGCCGGTGAGTACTTTGAAAGTACTGCAAGACAGTTCGGACAAAAGATATAACAAATGAATGCATGAATGCGACATGATTAATTTTAACAATGCTCAATTTAATCAGTTTAGCAAAGTAAATAAGAAGGGAGTCATGTAGTCCGCTCGAAAACCCAAAGAAGACAAAACTCAAAACCGATCGGGTGTCTGAAGCGACGCCTCGAAGGGTGAACAAATAAGTGAAACATGCCACAGTCGGGCGTCTGAGCGACACCTCATAAAGGGCTTATACTGAAATAAAAAAAAATGCGTGCCGCAGTCGGACGTCGGAGCGACATCACAGAAAGGGCTTATAATAAAAGTAAATAATAACAATGCCGCAGTCGGACGTCTGAGCGACATCGCAGAAAGGGCTTATAATGAATTTAAATAACAACAATGCATGATCGGACGTCGAGCGACATCGCAGAAAAGGGCTTATAATGAAAATAAATAACAACAATACCGCGATCGGACGTCTGAGCGACATCGCAGAAAGGGCTTATAATGAAAATAAATAACAACAATGCCGCAGTCGGACGTCTGAGCGACATCGCAGAAAGGGCTTATAATTCATTATTCATAACTGACAAGATATAGTGCTCACGGAAAATATTTATCACAAGACAATAAGAGGGTTAGTCCATTCACAGGAAATAAACATTTAACACTCAAGTAGTTATCGGGAGTCTCTGTCACCGAGACTGATATCTGACAAGGTAAGGTGAACACGGTACTCGGACATGAATAAGATGAATTCAAGAATTTTGACTCTGCAGAGTTTGTACCAAAATTGTCCACAACCAACGGATTTTCGTAGTCACGAAGGACTAGTTCCGTTTACGGTATTTCTGAGGAAACACAACTAGCTAGTACACACCCATCATACCTCATGTTGCCAGGAATCACCCTAGACAACGTTTAAGAAAAACTTTGAGACGGGAGATCACAATCTCGAATATCATGGGATCAAATTTATTTCTGGCAGCTCTAAGGGGTGCCCCCCTCTCGGTCCCAACCGGAAACACCCATGCCCTCTGACCGGATGAAAGGCTTTAATCCAGGGCCATGGAACCTTCATCCCGGCCTCTCGAATTGGTGTGTACCAGGAAGTGGTTTGCAACTTACTAAGCCGTATCCCTTGCGGGAAACAGGTGGTAGTACGAAAGGGAAGACGGACCGGAATTCTGACTGATTTGTGTTGACACGGGGTCAACGATCTGGCATAAGCCTGGCATGCTACAACAGTGCCATCTTACCCATACTCATGCCAACTCATGGCCATGCAGCAAGTTTCCAACAACTCATGGATTTACCGAGCTCATTAGCCTCAACTCTTATGAGATAAACTATCATCGAAATGCTCATGAACGTGCCATGATAAAAGAAATAATGCAAACATGCCCAAACACTCATCATATCAGAAGTTCAAACACTGCTTGCCAGGTTCGGAGTAGTCGGGGTCTAGCTCGGCGAAGTTCGGGGTTCCATCACCTCCTTCGGTATCTACGGTACACAAAATACACGCGCTAACGTAAATACCGTGGGGTACAGAAAGTTGATCCAAACATTTTTCAAATAAATATGATAAAAAACTAGACAAAAATTTGAAGAGGACAGAAAAAGAATCACTCAAAACTTCCTTTCTGTTAAAACGTTATAAGGGTTTTGGTCCAAGGACCCATCTGTAATGAAACGAGAAAACTTCAGGGGGCCTTGCGAGAAAAGTTGAAAAACGGTTCAGAGTGAAGCGTATTTGCCAAAATACGCTTTCAGAAAACAATTTAAAAAAACAAGAGAGAGGCTGACGGGCGGGTCCCACCCGTCAGGTTTGAAATTTCAAGCGAGAGCTGACGGGGCTCGTTGGCGCCGAGAGTCATGTGGTGGCACGGCGGCGATCCACGGCGAGGCAGGGAGATCGGAGGGTACCTCCGTGTTCAGGGCGCCATTCCGCGTCTGTGGGTGGTGGTGGTGGTCGCCGACGAGTACCACGTCAACGGCGACGCTTGCTCCGGCGGACGACGATTCGGGTGGTCGTGGACCTCGTCGGAGAGAGCTGTGAAGATCAAATTGGAGTGGGGGTTAGACTCTTGGTAGCATGAGAGGGTAGCTGACGGGATTTGGGCGCCGGGGTCGACCTCACCGGAGTGAATCGAGGTGGAGGCTGAGGCGGAACGGAGCGGCCAGAGTCGGGGAAGAAGAGCTCCTCGAGGCCCTCCCAGGGGCTTGGCGAGGACTAGAGAGGTAGTGGAGGTGTGCGGGGGCGAGAGCAAGCTCGGGGGGTGCTATTTATAGCCGAACCGAGTCGGTTCTTGAAGCAGGGTTCTCGGGGAAGTTCTGATGGCGTGGGGCGTTGATCGGGGAGGTTCAGAGGTTGAGTGTCGTCGTGGGGTTCCTGGTTCCGTTTAGGTGCTAAGCAGCGTCGGGGTTTGGTTGCTTAGGGGAGCTCGGCCAGGCAGGCGGCCTTGGGCCCGTCGGCGGCAGAGCATGCTCTGTGCTTGTCGTGCCACGGCGACAGTGCTGCATGCGTCTTGGCAAGGAAATGGCCACGCAGGGGCTACCAGGAGGTTTAGGCGGCGCCCGAGCGGCGTTATGCCGCCGTTACGCTCCCTGTCGGCCGCTACGGTGGTTCCGCCCGCCAAGACACGCCAGCCTTGGCTGAGGTGCCACCGACGCCGAGAACGCGCCAAGCACGCGTGTGAAGCTCCGGACAAGCAGGCTGGGCTGCGAGCAACGTGCCAAGTGCACTTTGTGGGCATGTGACTGAAACTCGGCGGAGAGCGACACTGAAATCTGAACTTAGCGAAGATGGGCGGTAATAGTGCATGCAAGGTGTTCGTGAAAGATTTAGGCATGTAGGGATTTTTCCTTGAGCTGGTTTTTGGTGGAGGGGCCTCTCATTGCATCTAGTGGCTGCCTGAATTTTGTGAAATTTTTGGAGAAGTGTAGATATGAATTTCACCAAATTTGGCAAATCTGGTCCAAACTTGCAGAGACTATAATTTGAAATCTTGGAGCAGGAAGAGGAGTGGATCTTGATTGTTCTAGGTTGTGGGTACCAAGGACTATCCAGGGGAGTTGGTTTGAGGTCAAAACTCAAATGCATTTAGGTACTTGCTTTGCAAATCACCTAGGCTCAAAATAATGGACAGAAAAGATTTGGGAGGACAAATAAGTGAAATAAAATTCAGAAAATGGTTGAGCTTGTTGAATGTTTGGATTGCCCAAAGTGGAAGGAGTGATTTTTGTGAAGATTTTACCATGTGGTGCATGGCAAAATCATGAATGGATTTCAACATTGGAGAAGGTGCAAAACTCCTAGAGTTTCTTTTTGAAAGAAAAATAAACTCCAAAGATTTTTCTTGAAATTTTGAGAAGAGGGCAATCAGAAGAAAATTTTAAAAACCAAACACCAGAGTTGAAGGAGATGCAAAAATAAAATATTTGCTAAAGGGAAAAAAATCTTTTGAGAGAGATTTTTGGAAGGGTTTAGAAGACGTCCTTCAAATCCAACAATTTTTTTTGAAGAAAACCAAAAGAATATTTTTGGAGTGTCACACATAATTGCGGGTGGTATACAGCCGCTTCAAGTAGCCAGAATGAAGGTCTTGGGGGTTCAGAGCGGTGTAAGTTGCCAGATCAACATCCCACTTGCCCTTGCTCATAGTGGCAAACTCTTCTTTGGCAGAATGTTTGGATAAAGCGACCGGATTACCCGGTTCGCTGTGGCCAAAGCCAGTAATCACAATGTCATCGTCCTTGGTATCACCGGTTTGACCAGGGACAGTCGGTTTGTCAGCAGGCCGGATTGGACTGGTGGATTTTTCAATCCGGGGTGGGCTTCTGGGCTGGTCAGTAGGAAGGGAGGTGTCAAGAGGCCTTTCTTCAGCAACAAAATCGTCATCTTGCAGTGGCGGATCAGTTGGCGTATCTTCATAGATAGCCGCTTCAAGACTTGGGGCACTGTCCGGTTCAGGGGCAGTCTCTTCATCGACCGCTTTATCCAGGCGAGCCTTTTTGCTCGGCCTAGACTTGACCCTGAAAAGGCACAATAACAGTCAAATACGGCATATACTACACAATGATGCAGTAGAAACAATATGAAAGGTATAACTTACCCAAGCACCGTTTTAAGTGGTGGCAGCTGAGTGGCTGATGACTCGCCAGATGAGGCATGGGAAGTGACCTGATAATCGGAGTCAGACGGATTAAGGGGTTGACGAAAACAGCCTGCTTTAGGATAAGCAGCGACAAGCAAATTAGAGACCTACGAGCAGCGTTTCGAACCGGACTGTTCGGTAAACCGGTGGAGGTAACTACCTGGCATTTGTCGAGTTGTGCGGGCGAGCTTCATGTTGTTGAGTCTTCATAAGAAATTTGGGATCCAAGTAAGCAAGGGGATGAGAAAATTTAATTTTCCGGTTTGCCCGACGGATTTTTAGTGAAGGCAAAGGATTTGAGTCAGAGGAGAGAATAGTTACCTCTACAACATCAGCATTACTGGTTTGAGCATCATCCTGACAAATATCATCATTAATTAGGCGTGTGAAAAGTAAGCCAAGTGAATCAAGTTCTACCTCAAGGTCTGGATTACCCACATCATCATCCACAGCCGGATCAGAAGATGCAGTTGTTTTCCTCTTATGAGCAGTCTTCTTGACAGCTTTGGTCTTTTGCCGGATTGGTTTTTCCGGTTTGTCTGGCTTCTCTGGTTTCTCTTGTGGACGTTTCTTGCTCCAGAATGGATCATCACCCTGATTAAGCAGCAGTTGATGTTAAAAATGATGCCAGAAATAGCAGTAATATATTCAGTAAAAAATAGTCAGAAGTCTTACAGATGGTGGTTTGTTGGTAGCACAGAAGGGGAGCAGACCGGTTCGGGCACGGAGGTGTTCCGGTTCATTCAACATTTTCTTCACAGCCTCGGTGACCTCATCATTGGTGAGCTGGATATTAACATGTCGGAGGGGGTCGTCGACACTACCAGTGTACTCACACATTAAACCGGAGCGCTGGGAGAGGGGCAGTATGCTCCATGATATCCAACAGCGCGCGAGATCAATTCCGGTTAAACCATTGGCCATGAAGGCTCTGAGCTTGGAGAGTTGAGGAGCGTATTTACTTCTCTCATTGGCGGTTAATCTTTGTGGAAAGCGATGTGTATTCTTGAGTCGCTCGAGCGAAAACCGGGCAAAGGATTCTCATTGGCAGGTGAAGTGTCTCTGCAATAAAACCATGTTTGATTCCATTCCTTGGGGTGGTTGTGCAGTTTGACATGAGGATAAGTGACCTCCTTTCTTTTTTGAATCGCCACGCCACCCAATTCTGTGTTGGGCCTGTCGGTGAATTCTGTGCGGCGGTTTAGATGGAAGCAGTCTCTAAACTGTTCAACTGTGGGTTCTTCTTGAAAGTATGCCTCACAGAGCACTTGGAAGTGACAAATGTTGGTAACAGAATTGGGGCCCGTATCTTGCGGACGGAGTTGCAAATTGGCTAACACATCCTGGTAAAATTTTGAACCGGGTGGGTTAAAACCCCGGGCTAAGTGATCTGCGAAAACTACAATCTCTCCTTCTTGAGGTGTGGGTGGACATTCTTTGCCAGGAACCCTCCAATGGATAGTATTTTTACTGCTTAAAGCGCCAGTCAGGACCAGATAGTTTAAATGAGTTTCGGTGACACGGGAAGGAGCCCAGTTGCACTCATATACTTGTTTGGCCATCTACAAAAAATATAAATCCGGTTCAAGAAATGTGTTGGGACAAAGAGAGAACCGGTGTACAATGCTAAATCGGAGACGAATACATCTAAACCGGAGTTCTATGAAGCGACAGTGTCTGGTTAAGGAGTTCTGGCAGTTCAACAAGGGGACTAATGGTGTATACCGGTTTATTTAATTTTTTCAATGTTAATTTAAATCGCCTGGTCTAAATATTGAAAACAATTGAGGTTGCGAACGGCTAAGTGTGCAGAAACAGGTTTCGCAAGATTTCTCTACAACGAAGGATCTGAAGCCAGATCAGAAAAGAAGAAAAATATCCAAAAAAAATAAAGCAGAGCAGTATTGATGCAATGAGCAGGAGATAATCTGCGAGATCTATGAACATGAGCACGGGACTACAGGCGGATGCTAAAAGCTACTACTAATCAGAGCAAGGTGTCACAGATCTATCTAGGAGTCTGGTATGAGCATGAACAGTTAATGGAGCACTGCAAGAACAAGAAACCCTAGAACGAATCTAGGTCGAGGGGAACCGAGGACCTACCTGAGTTGAGGAGATGCGGAAGAGTGCTGTGTTTCTCTGGTGCGTTCAGGTTGATGCAGCGGCTCAAGACGGTGCAGAGGTCGATGGCGGCGGCGGAGCTCCGAGGCTAGCGACGCGAGAAAGACGAAGAGAAAGGGGATGGAGGGGAGAAAAGGAATGACCCTTGGTCCTATTTATAAGGCAAGATACCTGTGTCGGTAGCGTGAATCAAGGAGCCACAGATCTAGGAAGCGAGTTGTCGCCTCGATTATGCGTATCTGTTAAACAAAGAAGATATCATGAATGCTATCTTTATGGGGACGTCATGCGGTTTACAGCAACCGGAGAAGGTGACATCACGGCGGTTCAACGATTTCAAGAAGGTATTGAAGATGAAGGTTTTTATCAAGGATTGACATGAACCTGTTCAAATCAATCTGGGTCCTAATGTTGGGGATATTACTACTGGGCGTAAACCCGCCTATCTGGGCCGGGTTAACTTCATCAGTAGTTCAACGGTGTAAAAGCCCAAGAGGCATGAAAGTAAGGGCCCAAGGCCTGTAGTCGGTTTAGAACTTGTAGCCGTAAACCGGCATGGTATGTAAACTTGTATTGTAAGTTAGGAATAGAGAGAGACCAACCCGGATACGAGTATGAACCAGAGATTGGGACTCTCTGAACCGATGGGCGTCACCCGTGTATATAAGGGGACGACCCGGGACGGTTCAAGGACAGACAACAACAACTCGAGGCCTAGGCGAAGCTTATTTGCTCCCTAGTCATCGAGACCACATCAATCCCATCACAACTAGAGGTAGGCTTTTACCTTCATCGAAGGGGCCGAACTAGTATAACTCTTGTGTCTTTGCGTCCTCTTTAACCCCTTCAAGTTAACCCGTAGTGATGGCTCCACGACTAAGTCCTTTCATGAGGACATTTGCCGTGACAAAACCACGACACATACTATTCATTGCTGCCTCGATATGTGCCCCACAACTAATTTAGAACTCAAGTTTTAACATTAATTTGGACCTGACTTGGGAGTCCACGAGCTGAACAGGACGATAAAGTAGCAGGTAAGTTTAACAAATGCATAACATAAGCAGAAACAAAAGAGTGCGACCTCTCTTGTGGAGCCGTGTACTCCTCAGGTTCATCTGCTGAGTCGATTGATGCCGTTGCGGTGGGTGCCGGCGGCAGGGAAGGAGATCTGAGGCAGCAAAAGAAGGTCAGGAGTCGTGATGTCTGGTTTGGTGGATGCTTCTGTCGATGGAGCAGCTCAGGTGAGGTGGACGACGTCGCGGCAGGAGCAGGACAAACCACACAAAGTTCCCTTCGACACGTACCTGTAACTGAAGTAATTCTGTAAGGGCTCATTTGGCTTGCATGATTCTTAAAACGCAGGGATAGGAAAAACACCGGAATAGGATAGGAAAATGCACATGGTAAACAGAGCATTTGTAAACACAAGATTTCTGTCAACTTGGGTGTTTGATTTACAGGAATTGGAAGAGCAGAGGAATGCAAAGAAACATGGCCAAAATAAAGTGAAACCATATGAAAGCGTGTACAGTTAGAATGTTATTCTGGCACTAATGCACTTGGTCTTGTTTTCATGCATAGGATTTTGAAAAGTAGGTCGAGGTGGATGTTTTGCTTCATTCCTTTCAACAAAATGCATGAATAATTGAATAGTAGAGTGCCATTGGAAAATTCCCTATTGATATGTTTTTCCGTTGAACCAAAATAGCCCTAATGGATCGATGTGAATGTATAGTAATAAGTGATGCAACAAGTGTACAACCTCTTTGTCGTAGCCGTGTCGACCTCAGCATCATTGGGGTTGTCGCTGAAGCAGTTGAGGCAGAGGTGGCTATCAGAGGTGTGGAGGAAGATCTGAGGAATATGTAGACGGCGTCCGAGGCCTTTGCTACTGTTGTGATGGATGGATTACGTCATTGGAGCAGCTCCGGTGAGCCGTAAGACGTCAAGGATGAAGCAGCACAAGACAGACATCATCAATCTCAAGTGGGATTCTAATAGCATCTCCAATAGATGATGTAAAATGGATGTAAAATTAACATCACCAAAAACCACCTGACTACAATAGATGAGGTAAAAACTGTTGACTCTAAACTTCTTGTCGAAACTGAAATTCTTGTGGAATCTGAATACTCTTGTCGAAACTGAGCATAATGGTAGCAGAGGCACTTGACATGTAGTTTAGGGAGGGCCTGCAGTTCATCTTCAACCTGCACCCCACGAGCCGCCACCACCGGCGTGAACCGCTGCCCAGCGCCGCCTCGCCGCCCGAAACAACTCGCCACCGCCGCCCGGCCAGCCTCTAGGCCCCCGCCCCCACCCTGAACCCTAAGATAGATAGTGGGGTACCTCTCCGTGAGCCCCGTACCTGCTGGGTGGTTCTTCCTTAACTCTGAAGTGTGGCTTAATCGAGCAGAGCAAAGAAGACGAAGCGAGGGGAGAGCAAAGCAGCACTGGGCGAAGCGAGCGATCGGCGAAAAGCCGAGCAGCAGCAGCAGCTGAAAGCGGCGAGAGCCAGAGAAGTAGCAGCAGATCCGGCTGGTATGGACGCCGCCGCCGAAGGGGCCTCACACTAGGGGAGAGCCGCCGTGGAGACGTCACTTCATGGGGGTGCGGGATGGAGCACCGTCGGCGCTGGGAGGTCGAGTTAAGGAGAAGGTGCGATGCGATGAGTGTACAACCTCTTTGGTGGCGCTGAGTAGGCCTCGGCTTCGTCCAAGGAGTCGGTGAGGATGCTGCGGTTCCGGTGGAGCAGGTTAAGGCGGCGCTATGGGGATGGAGCAGCCGTGATAGACGAGGCGATCGTCGGAGCAGCTCCTTGGAGGTGGAGGACGGGGCGGCTGAACCGGCGGGACGGCGAGATGAACGACGGATCCTCATCCGGGGAGGTGGACGAGGGACGTCGAGCTGTTGCGGTGGACGAGTTGTCGGGGAAGAGGCTCCGGCTGGGCAGCGGTGACATGGCGGACGGAGAAGAGTGGCGTTTCGCGGCTGGAGCGGAGAGGTTATGGCGGCCTGGGATTTTGAATGGCGAAAAGGGGGCGATGGGAGGGTGGTGAAGCATGACTTAGGGACGCGCTTGTCCAAAATGTAGGGTGTGTTACAAAAGTACCCCCCACCGATTTGAACTAGCGGCCCTTTAGGCTCAGGGTTAGAAGGGGGATTTCGCGTGTCGGGATTTGGCAGCTGGAGGGAGTTTTCGCGCGCGTTGTAATTTCGGGATAGCAAGGCGTGGGCTGTATAATGCATGTAACCTACTCATACCAACATTTTAGTGCATTCCAAATGTCTATACTACCGCTACAATTCAAACTAAATTTGAATTCGTTTCTCTATTTCAATAAGAATCTACAATCATGATTGTTGCCAACTTCAACCATCATTCGTGTATTACCTTAATAACACACCACATGATTACTATAGAGATAGATATGAACTATGTGTACTACATGAACTCGAATTCTATTTTTTGAATACACTTGATGTTGATTCCAAATAATAGTACATTTGATGTACTAACTATATATTCATAATCTAAACCATGTTCCATACGTACACCGTGTTTATCACACAAAGTATAGTGCCCCGACCCCTACATTATGAAAAGTATTTAGACCTGAGTTGCAAAAGCCACACATTAGCCCAAATTATAATCAATGTTCTACATTATGATATCTTCTTTCAAGTATCCGTATCCACTTTTTTATATGAATTACGATCTTTGTTCCTCTTTTACACCTTCATGATCCTCTTCTATTTGTAGCTAGCTAGCGCTAACTTTCTATCGTGCATGCACATGCCCGCCCCCTCACACACCCTTAGCGTCCCCTCCATCGCGCATGTTCATTATTTCTCTTTAGGTCCTCCACCAGCGGTGTGTGTAGGCCCCGGGCTCCTTCTTTCTGGCACACACCGGTCTATATACCTCTCTAGCCAAGTGCGCCTACAACAAACACATATATATACTTCCCCTCTTCTCTTCTTAGCGTCCATGCCCCCATATGTCCAATACGATTCCACGCAGGTGCACACTCCCGCCCCTCTTTTCATTAATCACATGCTCGCACACTCCTCCCTCCTCGACATGGTAGGCCTCTCGCACCACCTCCTTGCCACACCCTCTCCCTGCCCGCCTCTCCGGACCTTATTTGCTTCTAACACATGCAAAGGCCAGATATGAACTGATCTCCCTACATATAGCCAGGTTGACTATAATTCGTTTTCACCAAGCACCGATACACTTACCTCGCTAGTTATGTCTCTCCTTTTCTTGGACACACGACGGTTGATCTTCCTATGTAGTTACGCATGCTTACCACAACCATGTCTTCTCCCCTCATCATCCTTGAATACCTCCCCTCCCGACCCGTCTCTCACACGCACGTGCATAGACAGACAGACATCCCCCGCCCTCTCTTATTGATATTGTACTCATACCCTCCGTTTGTCTAGCAGGCCTCTCCCACCATTTGTGAGACGCCACTCCACCACCAACCCTCCGACGCTCTACCTTTTTCTTTTTCCCAACCTTATTCCTCTGCTACACATATCCATGGATGTCGATCGATCTCCCTCAATACATAGCTAGGTCTCTCTCCTTCCCCACACATATACTAGTCGACGGTCTCTACCCCCCCACACACACACACCGATAGTCGAACGTTGTAGGTAGCTATCCATGCCACAGAGAAGAACTGCACCTCTGCCCTCTCAAATTCCAGTAGGCCAGCCGCCCTGTATCTTTGACGTGGGCAAAGACAAATTCGATGGCACTCTTTATCGATTGCTTAGCCACACACTTCATCCCTGTTTTCAATTCTATCGATATCTCACGTCCATGACTCCGTTTCACACACATTGCATATGTTACATTTTCTGATTGAGATATCATCAACACATTGCCTCTATTTCGCACAAACCATCTCTCTCACACCCACCCACATACGTACCTGCACCTAAAGAATAAGTGCACGCAGGACGCACGTACTCACATCTCGTTCCCGGCCACACCCGCGCGGGTACACGGTGGAGTTCATTTCTGTACGAAAAGGCAGCCCACGTGATAATTTGATGCGTGTAGTGGTTGTTTACTCGAAGGAGGGTCGGGTACCACGCCTAGAATATAAAACGATTGCCGTGGGGAAAATAGAAAAATGGGTTTGTCTCTCGTCACACCATCTCACACAAGGCCGCCGTGGCCTCTCTCTCTCAGCATTGGTCAGTGATCCGGCCGCATCCCGTCCGCCGGCGGAAAGGGAGGATGTGCATCGTCTCTCCGTTCGACGGTGTTGAGGCAGCTCGTCCCGATCTGCGGTACCCGCCGTTCTCTCTGACCAAGCTCCGGCGCGGTAGGGCCTTCGCCACTTGCTCGCTGCCGCAGTATGGGCAGATCCCGGCTGCCGGTGCCCTCCTAGTAACATCCCGATGACCCTCAGGTACAGCTTCCTCCAGCCTTGCTCCACTGCCCATCTTAACACTTTGCTGCAAGTGGATCTTCTTTAGTTGTTTACTTAAATCGTATCTCGGCTGGCGTACTTTCCATCTTGCAATCTCGTCCTCAAACCATTTTTGATAAACCACCATGTGCTATCTTTCCCTTTTTACATGGAACATGCTTCTTTTTTGTCGTATGTGTCTTCAACTCTGTTATTGGGCAGTAATTGTTTCCTTCGACCTCCTTTTGCAAACAGGGCTATCGATTTTCACCTCGTTGCTATTATGACCTTTTGGTGAACTGCACAAATCACTTTTCTGAAGAGTGTTTTGTGCAGTTCCGCCAAAATGTCACATGAGCAACGTTTTTACATTTCTGTGGGACTGCGGAAAGGGAGATTGGTTTTGCTATCCTCCTCATCCAACTCCGTGCCTAATCTTCTCCAACAAGAAGTTAGTCCTAAAGAGAGATCGTAGAGGTGATCGGCTTCTATTTATGTGTGTTATTTTCATCATCTAGTTCCACTATTATTGTAATCACACTGTTGGATATCTTTGCAAACAGGGGATGGTCCGCCCGATTTTAGTGGAGCTGCACAAAATGATCGGATTGTGGTGTCCTTCATACACCTCTTTTTTGGCTATAGAGCTGGGTGAAACTAGCTGCCAAGCAATGAACACTGTGCCAAGGAAATGGAGCCATGCCTACGAACAACATCGATCAATTATATATTTTTTCTTTATTTTGTACACCTTCTCACAACTTTGCCTTCCGTTGTGATGTGAATATTGGCGCTGATCTGTGAACCATTTAGATGCATTAGCCATGGTAGTTTCATTTGTATTTGATGGAATGTTGTAACGAGATAATCTCAAGGCAAGACACATGAATCCTAAGTTGAAACCCTTTTTTTCCTGCGGGAACCAGATTTGAAACCTTCATAGCATCACAGTACAATTTCATCAAAATTATGCGTACATATAAACAAATCCTGAAGGATTGATAGCAATGCCGGAAACAATTCAACTTCGTTTGCCGACATGTTGGACATCCTTCATCCTGCTCCACCTGCCATGCAGCAATATTGAGTGCACAACACAACTTCAGGGAAAGATTCACCCCAGTCGTTGCGCCGCAGTAGTAATGACTAGTGAGCAATCAAATCACAGAGCCCCACCTTCGCCACAGTAAGTTGCTCGGACGAAGCAACCATCATTTCTCTGTTCCTTGAATCCGCTGGCACTCCCATATTCCCGCAGTAATAAGTTGCTCGGGCGAATCAACCATCACTATATCCGCTCACGTGTGATGACCACAGGAGCTATCCATTCAGATTGCATGTTAAAAAAATAAAGGTCGATAACTAATGCGGCAAACTTTCAAAAAAAAAAACTAATGCGGCACCTCGGTCCAACGCGACCAGATCACATTTTGCACGAGAAATTACACACCATGTTTCATTGACATGTGGTCCCGTTCCAACATATCAGTGAGTCGACGACGAGTAGTAGGAGTATTTCCGAACCGACGTGTAGGCCTGGGCGCCCCTTCGTGAACCGTGGCAAACTGGCAACCGTCCACCGACTCTTCGCCTTTCCCTCTCGATTTGGAACTGCTGTCACACGCTCTTCCTCTCCCTCCTCCATTTTCCTTCAGCCCTTCACCCTTTCTTCTGCCATTGTTCGATCGTCTTCTCCATGGAGGGAACATGACGGAAATGACCCCGTTATTCTTGCCCCGATCTGAAAGATGACATGGTGGAGAAACTCATTGATCGGTGCGACGTCATCACCTCGGCTAGCATGGCAGGTTCGTTCAAGCCCATTCTTGACTCAACTAATAACATCATTACAAGGAACCCAAGAGTCAAGGAGCGGTTTGATCTCCCCTATCTTCTTCGGCTGTGACCTCGATGATCGGCGCCACACGACGGAGGCCTCGCCCTGTGCAAGTTGATGCCGCTTGATAATGATACGTATGATGTTAAGATGCCATCACTAGAGGTCAAGGCTTGGGCATGCGCAAATGGAGATTGGGTTGTTTACATTGGGTCCAACTGCGAGTGGGAACTTATGAATGGCTTTCGAGTTGTTTATGTGAGTGAGTGGTGCGACGAGGCAAAAAAATATTTTCCGAATATATAATTGTACGTGCGTTGCAACAGGTTATCGGATGAGGCCAATCAAAAATAGTAGTACACTATTTGTACTAGCTTCACATGCTTGGCGTCGTATGCGGGTGTTTTCTTTGTAGCCATATTATACGTAACCAGCACCTCGAATCCTCGATACTAGTACTATATAGTAAGTAGTAGGAGTAGTAGGGTGGCATCGGCGGAACAAGCATTCACGCAGTGTGAGTACGACACACGCCACCAAAGACGACTTCCATCGACACCATATTTCTTGGAGTCCGTGCTAGAGCAATCTCTTCAACCTCACCGTTTCTCTATCTTCAGCCATCGCGCGGCGGGCGAGGTCGGGGGTTTGCCGATAGTCGGTTTCCTCAACTGTGGTCCCACTTGTAAGGCCAACTCCAACGCTCTATCAATATATGGATGTACTCTTCTTCCCAATACAAAACTTGCATCCATTCTACTCCCTCCGTTGCACAATACATGCCTTCTATTTGTCAAAATATATATGTATCTAGACATGTTTTAGTATATAGGTACATCCATTTTTGGACAAAAGGAAGTCAAGTACTACCTCTGTCCTGGTTAATAGGTCCCTTCATATTTTGTGTTAAATTTTGACCATAAATTTAACTAATAAAATGTTATTGCATGTCATAAAAAATTATATCCTTGGATTTGTATTGGAACATAGTTTTCAATCGTATAATTCTTGGTGACATGCATTAACATTTTATTAGTTAAATCTATGGTCAAAATTTGACACTAAATACGAAGGGTACCAATAAACCAGGACGGAGGTAGTATTTTGGAATGGAGGGAGTACACAAATTTTTTTTTAAGTTAGCACAACTAGTCTAATCCGAGAGCACAACTGAAGATTTGGTCGGGTTCTTCCTCCTTTTGCCGACACGTGGGACATCTAGCATCCAGGTCGTGTCATGAAAGAAAATAGAGTGGTAGTTGAAGCCACGAGATGTGCATCTTGGGTTAAACTGTAAATAGAATCTTACTACTCTTGAGTAACTCCAAAAGCGGCCACCGAAGATCTTTATTGGATTTGTTTTTCATCGCCAGCACGTTGAGGTGAAAGATGTGTAGGTTCAGTGGGTCCTCTTGCATTTTCACTGACAAGTGGGGCCGCATGTGGGAAAACAGACGATGGGCTCCGCGCGTCCGCTGGCTGGCTGAGAAGAGAGATAGAGAAGGGTTGAGCACGGATTGCAGGAAATTTGTTCTACGTAACCAGCACCTTGATATTCGCGTGTGGTTGTTTCTAGAATAAAAAAAGGAGGTACCCTTACTTATGTTACTCCCACTACACCTAGACTAAGGTTAGTAGGTGACCTTGCGCTTGGCTCTTCGCCTCTTCCGGAAGTCGATGGTTCTACAGTAGTGCTTCTGGCAATCTGACACCAAATGAACTGCTGCACGTCCACCGCTTGTAAGCAAAAGTTTCTCCTCATGCTGCGAGCCACCGCGCATGCGTTGGCGAGGGAGAAGGCGTAATCAAGCTTCTCGTAATTCTGTGAGTTGACGGGACACATCAAAGTTATTTACTAGTAGTACGCACTCTCTCCAAAAAAGGGCTGACCATGTCATTGCTACCATCCCGTGCTCCGTCGTTGCGTACATGCACTATTCACGTGCCATCGAGGAGAAAAAATATTGCGTAGGTGCCATCGAAGTGCACAACTCACTTATGAAAAAGGGTTTCCCCCCGCTCCCCCCTCGCACGACTCACTTACGCACTGCTTATCTGATTATCTCCATTTTCTTGCATGACATGTGCACCTTGATGCTAGATGTCTCGCGTGTTGGGAAAAGGATGAACAAAGCTCACGTAAAAGAAAAGAGTTGAAGAACATAGATTCCCGACGACCGAGGAGGAGCAAGGAACCTTGCCCGTTTTCCCCTGTTTTTTGCCGCCTGCCCACCTATAAACAACTAAACGAACATGAACTTTTCGCTAACCACTAGAAATGGTACATCAGGATGCTAAGTTGAAGATGTTTTATACTCCCTCCGTTCCCTAATATAAGTCTTTTTTAGATATTTCAATAAGGGACTACATACGAAACAAAATGAGTGAATCTACACTCTAAAATATGTCTGCATACATCCGTATGTTGTAGTCTATTTGAAATGGCTAGAAAGACTTATATTTAGGAACGGAGGGAGTAGTTTATATTGAATTATTGATAACCACGCAACAAGCCACGCATGTACACAAGCCAACGCACTAACTCCATCCGATCCAACTCATGCACATATGCGCACAGCATGGAGCACACAACGCACGTACACAAGACGTGGATGCACACACGCTCGGCTGCAGAATGCACGTGAATAACACATGCATGCGCACACACTCGGATGCATGGAGGCGTGCGCCATCCGCGGCGACGTCCGGTTCGTCGTGCTACGGCGAAGCTCGCACGCAATGGCGCATACGCATCTCTTGCTGCACCTCTTTGTTGTTGTTGCTCAACTACTAGTCGGAGACGAAGACGACCACATCCTCGGCCTTAGAGCTAGCACAGATGGAAAAACACGCACGCTGCACGCACACGAGCACATACGGAGTGCCCACGACGTGGTGGTGGTGCGTCCCCGATCGCCTCTACTCATACGCACACATTGTCTATCAAGGCGGCTGCATGCTAATGATGATGTGGGTGAGATCTTCAAGGACCTGAGATGATGACGAGGAAAATTATGAGACACAAGGTGACGACACCGTCAAGGTCCACGGTCAAGGGGTGCTAGTAAGTGCTTAGATGTGCTTAGAGCAAGTACAATAGAGCTGAGTCGGCGGGCTATAAGGAATAAACTATAGTATATTTCTGCTTAGTTGGAGGAAAGAGAAGAGGAGAGAGAAGGTAAGCGGGCTCTTCGTGAAGAGCCAGCTCTAGCATGTGCTCCTAGGCACTTTGTGAGAATGAAAGGTGGGCCACAGAACAAAAAAGTAGTAGTACAATCTTTTGATCTACTATTGTACATGTTGACTATAAGATTGTCTGAATAATACATGGCACTGGCTTATAGCCAGCAGCTGGCTATACTATTAATGCTCTTTAGATGAGGTGCTAAGTGCGTTAAATGGCTTAGTAACTCAAGTCTTCAATTCGTAGGTGCTTAGTTTATTGGTGCCACATCATATTCTATGCCTACGTGGCAAGCTTAGCAACTATACATGGCGGAGCACTGGGAGAGGCCAAGGCTGGTCATAGTGGGGAGTAACCTTTACTGTAACATATTACTATGTTACTCTAAACATCTCTATAAACTGGAAAGGAGGGAGTAGTAACATAGACTAGTGTCATATGCATAGTATGGGAGCACATGATATTTCCCCGTCCGGACCGATCCCAAGTTGGCTTCTCACCTTCTTGGCCCAACAAAACCCTCCCTCCTGCCTTCCGCCTTGGCGCCAGCTGAGCCCGCTGCGCCACATTGATGGCAAGTCAGGGCGACGCGACCTCTCACTGCTTCCGCCGTTGAAGCGGCGCGCCGACCGAGGGCACCGACCGCTGCACGCCCGGCATTTCAGACTACACAGTGGATAGTACAACCTTTAGAGCAAGTACTACAATTAGATGACATAAGCAGGCTATAAGGATTTAAATATAGTATTTGTGCTTAGTTGAAGGAGAGATAAGAGAAGCGGATTGTAAACGTGTAGCCGGTTGTACTCCAACATACTTTGTGAGACAAAAGGTGGGACCATTAGTAATGATATTGTATTTATACTAAAGGGACTAACGGACGCCTTAATTACTCCGTTTTTTGAGACAAACCTTGCTGGGGCTATTATTGACTTTTTTTGAGCTATTATTGACTTGGACGTGGGGTTTGGGGGCCAAAGGCCTACTATTATACTCGCACGACCAACCTGACATGCTCTACCCTACCCGCCGCTGTATCATATGATTTCGCACCATTCCAGATCTTAGCGCCGCCACGCAATTCTTCTCCAACCCACCTTCCGGCGTGCACCGCGAGAAGGGACAGCAGTCCTCCGAACCCTGCTGCCAGCGATGACTTCCTCAACGACAGCCTTCTTCCCCGACCTCGGTAACCTCTTCATCAACGACATGAGTGACAACATCAACCACATTGGTTCTGCTCCGCTGACAAAGATGTGATTCTGTCCTCCTGGTTTAGTCCGCATCATTACTTTGATGTTTGCAATTGTCGTCATGATCTATTTACTGTTCTTTCGGATTAAATCTCATACTAAATTTCTCATATATTCAACAATCCAATCCAAAAACCTGATCACAAGCAATTTACTCCGAGTGGTTTTGCTGAGCTTTTGAAGCCGCCTACTTTTAAGGGGGTGCAATATAAAAGGTGGCGCACAAGAGGAGTATATTGGTTTCAGATCATGTACTGCTATGACGCCACTAAGGGTAAGCCTGAGGGCGATCTTAATCCTACACAGCAGGAAGCTTTTCAGAACATGGATACCCTCTTCAAAGCTGCCCTGCTGAGTGTTCTTGACGATTCCATTGTGGATTCATATATGTCGTTTGACAACGGCGAAGACATGTGGGCTACGCTCGAGGCCACGTTTGGGCCCTCGCCACCGCAACGAAGTTGTACGTCATGGAGCAATTTTGTGACTACAAGATGACCGATGAGTGCTCATTGTTCAGCAGACTCATGAGATCTGATCACTCTCTAAGGAACTTGAGTACTTTAAGTGTGTGTTCTTGGGACAAATTTGTTGCTGGGACCATCATTGCCAAGCTTCCACCTTCGTGGAACGATTTTGCTACTTCTCTGAGAAACAAGAGACATGAGTTTTCTGTTTTGGATCTCATTAGCACTCTTGATTTTGAGGAGAAGGTGAGAGTAAAAGACACACGTGCTCGGGTCGCTGAGGGAGCTTCTAGTTCCCACATGGTACACGAGATGAACTTCCAGCCCAACCAGCCCCAAAACAACAAGAACAAATCTCAGGGGAAAGGCAAGTCTGATGAAAAGAACAAGCCGTCACATTCTACCAAATTCAAGAAGAATTCTCATAACGGGAAGGGATACAAACCTCAATTTTGGTAGCACCGCACAAAATTTATATGGCTAGATCTACCTGCTGTCAGCTAACCTCATGGTGCTCCAGGTATTCCTGCAATTGTAACTAGGTACAATGACCACCGCAAGATGAAATTAGCTTATTCATACGTTGACTTGCTGAATGCAGTGCGGAACGATCCTGTCATGTGTGGAGGATCAAACAAGTAGTGCAGCCGAAGGTGGAAATCAACCAAGGACTTATGAAATTATATGTAATCTTCCTCAGGCAGGTCAGTATACCCTTCGTCCAGATGATCATGTTTTGTCATGCCGAGCTATTGATATGTGCTACTGTTTGGCAACACCGTTTAAGTATAGCTACTGTTTTCCTATCTTTTCAGATTCAGGACAATGAATATGGTATCAGGGGAACTGCACAATATGGACCGATGTTGAGTCATCTCTATTGCCTCATGTGTTTGCTGCAAATGTGTCAGCATCAATTGCAAGATGAGGCAGCTAGCTAGCCGTGAAGTTGCCAACATGCTCAAAGTGCTCGCAACATTGAGTAGAAACAAGCATGCCCAGGAAATTAATGCGTGCGCAGGGAGGCCCTTTGCTCAAAGAAGCATCGACCGGTTTTCTTTATTTCCACACCTTCTCACAGCTTTGTATATTGGTTATAGTATGGTGAATCATTGAGATGCATAGACATGCTGAAGTTTTGTTCTTCTGAATGTTAGTTTAATGCGAGTGTCTGCATCCAGTACCGCATCCTCTAATTTGGTGGATGCACACAGACAAAATGAATCTCCTTAATTTACTCCATAACCACCCTATTAAATAGGCCTAGTAACAAACCAGGCGCATGCAGTGGCCGACGGGCACATGCATCCTGCATGCATGGCCAGTCAGCCAAGCCCATGCGCTAGCTCCAATGCAGCAACGCAAAAGAAGAGAGAGGTTCTTGGGAAAAGTGAGTAGTTAGTGCAGCGGGCCTTATAAACACGAACGTCTTGCTCTCCCGCTTCCGTTTCCCCACCCAATTCCCCCCGCTCCCCAATATTCCTCACTCGTCCAGAAAACCCCGCTCACCTTCTTCCTCACTCGTACAGAAAATGCCTGCTCCTCTTCTTCCACTCCTACAGAAATCCCCAGCCCTCCTTCTTCCCCACTCGCACTGCCACTAGGATCGTCTCTGGCTACTCTGCTCAAAACCGTGAGCTCGGCGCGACGCCCACAAGGAAAATGGAGTCGGCTGGCCCCAGCGCCAAGAAGATGAGGCTCCCGCCAGCGGTGACGCCGGTTGTAGATCCAGACTGGTAGCGGGGAGAAGCGGCTAGCCCCCACCCGGATCTGAGGAACCGGTAGAATCTCCGGTGGACCACATCAGCGATCTCCCGGGCGTCATCCTTGAGGAGATCATCTCGCTTCTCCCCACCAAGGATTGCTGCCGCACACAAGTACTCTCAACTCGGTGGCGCCCTCTATGGCGCACCGCGCCCCTCAATCTCGACTGTCGTCAGATATCTGTCCTTCCTGAATTTGATCTCATTAGAGCCATCGTCTCTTCTCACCAACAGGGCCTCGTTCAATGCCTCTGGATCACGACAAGCTACTTGTTGTCCATACCCGGCAAGGTGGACGCTTGGCTGACATCCCCTGAATTCGAAAAACTCCAGCAGTTTGAGTTCTACCATAACCACGAAAGTTTCATACCACGAACATACCAAAAATTCGTGCCCACACCACCATTGTCCATCTCGCGGTTTTCCTCCTCTCTCCACACCGCCACCTTCGCCCGGTGCCATCTACTGCATTTATCTAGTACAAATGCTTCGACTCCACCGCTAAAAAACTTTCGCTTGTGGTGGTTTATCTGTCGGAGGCCTCACTTCACCGTCATCCACTCCGGTTGCCCCGCCTCGGACGCTTCGATTGTTTTGGGAATAGAAATCGGTATCAGTTGTCTCCAAATAAAGTCGCCTCACCTTAAAAGCATTGGAATTTGTTTTAAAGGACAGCAGCTCATCATCAAAGATGCCCCTTCACTTGAAAGGTTGCTCCTTAATAGTTGTTATACACCTTCAGAAATAATCGCTGCCTCTCGCTACCAAACTGGAGACCTTGGGTGTAATCCGTGACCCGTTTAATAATCACAAGGAGTTGGTGTTTGGCTCCTCACTTTTTCTGGTACCGTATATTATCATCTACACATTTGTCATCATATGCTGCATTTTTCATTTGTGCACATAAGTTTTATATCATCTTGGAGTACACTTTGGGTACTAATATTATGTTATATGCTCAATGAAGAGTTCGTCCATTGATAGCCTATGAATGCTGCTGGATTCTATCAAGATCATATATATCAGAATGTATAGTTTTGATCTGGACATAATTATTGGCTTGCTGCGATGCTTTCGATCTCTGGAGAATTTATACATAGAGGTGATGATTTCATGCACATTGAAAGCCCGTATATATTGTACTAGAATTAACTGTTTAGCTTTCATTCTTTTGACATACTCTTTTTTCAGACCTTAACTATTTTCAATCTTCATGTCTACTTAGGGAGAACCACATGGAGAAAAACATATAACCAATCGTTGGCGTAATAAGCACAAGGATTTTCTAAGTTCTCATGACATTCGTTTGAGGACAATAACGATGGGACGATATGCATCCAACCAGGCAAATAGAAGCTTTTTCACATTTTTCCTGTTGAACGCGAGGTTACTATTGTCCATGAGGCTTAATTTTTATAGAAAGAGATTTCTCACGGACGAACATGTTGAACAGCAAAAAAAGAAGTTTCAAGTGGAAAAATGGGCTTCTAAACGTGCTCGGCTTATATTTACAATAAGTTGTAGACATCCTGAAATAATTTTTTTTCACAGGATGTTAATTTTATGGATCAGACCGATCCATTTGTTTGTGACTGCAAAAAAGAGTGGTTGGGTTAGATGTTACTATCATGTTCAATCTGGGTTTTGTCTAAAAATTTGATGAACAATTAATCCTTGGCCTTTTTGTACCATTTGTATGCTTGACTTGCATGTTGTTGCCCTTGTACTCCCCTCCACCTACCACTACACTGCCGCATCTTCCATGGTTGTTGTTCGTTCCTGTCCGAGGCCTTGCCGTCGTTCTCCGCCTTGGTTAGCTCGCTATGCCCGCCGCCGTCTGGCGTTGTCAACATGATCAACAACCAAGAGGAATCAGGAGATGACTGTACGTGGAGAGGCTGACAGTTGGGACCCACCAGGGTCATTGCATTTTGCAAGCAAGTGCTTCATTATTACAAGCCAAAAAAATACTTCCTCCTAATTGTTTGACAACTAGGTTCCACGCCATTTTCAATGTAGTCAATAAACGAGAAAATTACACAACGAGTGGATAACACCAGGGACCCAGCAGCTCGCCCAGTTGTTTGTCAATTTCAGAGACGGAGCTCAACTGCGCGATGTGCGGGGGTCAGGGTCTGTCTAGCCTGTGCTTACGCTTTTATTAAGCACATGACGAGCCCAGTTGATATATTTTTTCTTTCTGAAATTGGCTAGCCCAGTTCTTTTTTTTGGAGAATAACAAAACCGAGGCCTACTTGCTTTTCTCAGCCCTGCCGGGCTGCAAATCTTTCAAGACGAGGAGGGATGTAAGTAGTAAGAAATGGGCTTCCCCAGAAAACGGGCTATAAGTTGTAAGAAATGGGCTGTAAATTGTTAAACCAAAGCCAACCGGCAATTGCATTAAAATATCATTTTTTCAGGATTTCTCTACTCTCTACTCTTATAAAAACCAAAGCCAACTGGCAATTACATTAAAATATCATCTTTTCTCCCACAAGATAAACTACTCATACAAATGCATCTTCATGTTCCATGCAACGAACGGGCATCTTGCTAGTTAAGATTCTAAATTTCATTCATTTTTTTGCGGAGAATTGTTTTTTGAACTTTATTTTCATATAATTTTTTGAAAACTATTTTTAAGGTGACTCGAAATTCTGTGATTAAAAGAGTTCGGACCCCACTGAAATATGCAAAATTTCGTTGAATTTTTTAGAAGTGCCCAGAATAAATGGTCTTTAATGCTAATAAAAAGAATATGGGCTTCAAATATCCTTAAGAATTAGCAAACGGGCTGTAAATTATTGAAAATAATGGCTAATGGGCTCTATGTTGTTTTCCACAGATTTGGAGGCTGACTTCTGGGCCTACTAGGTTGACGATCACGCTGTTCTAAATTTTTTTTGACACGTACGCAAGGCTTTGTCAACTTAGTCAACACATAGCAGTGACTGTTGGATGTCCATCCAACGGCCGTCGTGCTTCTTCAATCTCTGATCTTCCTGCTCCAGCCGCCCAAACTAACGCCGGCCGGGCCTGCCTGCTCCCTCCTCCTGTGGCTGGCTGTGCTGCCGCCAGGCCATCCCTCTAACCACCCACACATCCTGTTATTTTTCAGCGACGTCAGCCTCACCCCGCAGCCGACCAGTCAGCGCTCGTTCTCCCCTCAGCGTGGGCATCTACTGCGGTGGCTTCGCCGGCTCCGGGTGGTTCTCTTCCTGGGCCTTGCCCTCGTCCACCGTGTTTGTGCTCTCGGCGCGGCGAGGTCAACATGGTCAACAAACAACAGCCATCGGAAGAGGCTGACAGTAGGGGCCCACACAGGAAAATGCCTCCTTATTACGCGCAAAATAATGATTCCTCCACCTGATAGCTAGGACCCATCGGAAAGGTCTCTGTATTTCGCGAAAAAAACGTTCCCCCCCGCTGTCAGCTCGGACCCACCGGAAATGCCTCCTTATTACGCACAAAAAAATGGATACTCCCCCTGCTAGCTGGACTCACCTTGGTGGGAGGCTGACTTGTGGGCCTACTAAGTTTACGGGGACGGAGGGCTTTCTCAACTTAGTCAATATGAACGACTCTAGCTCCAGTGACCGTACGATGTCCATCCAACGGCCATAGTGCTTCTTCAACCTCTGGTCTTCGTCCTCCAGCCGCCCAAAGCAGCGCCGGTCGTGTCGCGTGCTCCTGCCTCCCGCGGCCCGGCTGTGATGCCACGGTGGCCTCACCGCCCCCTACTACTCCCACCGCTAGCCAGGCCATCCCTCTACTCACCCACACCCCCTGTTATTCTTCGGCGACAACAGCCTCACCCTCGTACTCCTCTTCGCGTGGGCATCCACTGCGGCGTCTTCCCCGGCTCCGCGTCGTCCCCTTCCTAGGCCTCGCCGTCGTCCACCGCAGTGGTGCCCTCGGCGCGGCGTGGTCAATGTGGTCAACGACCGACTTCCATCGGAAGAGTACTGTGTGCGGAGAGGCTGACAGCTGGGTCCACGGCGGCCGCAAGGAAGTGCCTCCTTACTACGCGCAAAATAATTATTCCTCCACCTGACAGCAGGGACCCACCGAACGGTCGACCAATATTTCACGAAAAAAACGTTTCCCCCCTGACTGCTGGGACCCACCAGCTACATCTTCGCACGCAAGGAAGTGCGTCCGGGCAAAAAACAAACAAACGATTCGCCCCCCTGACTGCTGGGACCCACCAGCTACATCTTCGCAGTAAGGAAGTGCACGGCGGTCGGGACCCACCTGGTCAAGTGTACGTGGCGTTGTCATTCTGGTCGCGAACATGTATGCATTACATATATCTTGGTCGATGTAGAGGCGCGCATGTAGCATGTACACGCACGCATGCCGCCGTGGTGCAAGAAAGAAAATACGGCCACGTCTGTGTACATACGGGCGGGGTCTCGAACGCCTACTCGCGCATACGTACATGGCTGGGTCGGAACGGAGAAACAGTGTCGTCGTCGTGTTCATCGGGAGGGCTTGGACGCAAACAGGCGAAGGAAACGAGGCCTGGCGTACCGCACAATGGAGGAAACGGACCTCCTACATTCGGAACGGGGTCCTGTTGATCGGGAGGGGTGTGGCGTACCGCAAAACCGAGGGAACGGACCTCCTACGGTCGAAACGGGGGTCCTGTTGATAGGGAGGGGTGTGGCGTACCGCAAAACGGACGAAATGGACCTCCTACGGTCGAAACGGGGATCCTGTTGATCGGGAGGGGTGTGGCGTACCGCAAAACGGACGAAACGGACTTGTGTTGGAGCGCTACGGTCGAAACGGGGGTCCTGCTCATCGGGATGGGTGTGGCGTACTTCAAAACTGCACTCCACGGGATACTGGTCATCTCCACCGTCGACCTCCTCCAGCCTCCACGGGCTACCGTCGACCTCCTCTAGCCTCCACGGGCTCCTGTTCATCCAGCCTCCACCGCGCGCTACTCCACCGGCTACTGTTCAACCACCCCTCCACGGGCACCCCTCCACCGTCTACTGTTCATCCAGCCCTCCACACCACGGGGTCCTGTTCAACCACCCCTCCACGGCCACCCCTCCATCATCTACTGTTCATCTAGCCCTCCACACCACGAGGTCCTGTTCATCCAGAGGCAACGCCACCACTCACTGTTCATCCAACCCACCCCTCCCCCCCGCAACGCTCACTGTTCATCCAATCGATCGGCTTGATTAGCAGCAGATGGCGAAGAATCGCTCCATCGGGTTCGATTAACAGCCATCCATCGATCGCTCGGGTTCGATAACGTGTAGCCCTCTGATTGCAATTGCTCGGGTTTAGTTAGAGCCCAACGCCTCGCTTCGGGTTGATTAGAGCCAACGCCGCACACACGCCGCTGCAGACGCTACGAGAGAAACGCGCATCGCTCGGCCCCCGACCTCCCACCGTAACCGGGAACTCCCCAAAATTTTCCTCCCCCTCACTTCTACCATGGTTTTTTCCGTCATGGACGGCCCAAAGAATGTCATGCAGCTGCGTCTCTGGCCCGCCCAGGACGAAAAGCCCATTTTCTGTCATGATTTTTTATCATAGAAGTAGGAGCCCACCACATCTATGATGATACCGGGTTTTGTCACAATTATCGTCATAGAAGTGTCATATGTATGACAGGAAAAAACTTCGTTCGGCCCAAAATGTCACGGATGTGTCTTTTTTTTGTAGTGATGATCTACTAGGCCCGCTGCCAAAGCACAATCAGATGTTGATCGCGCCACATGATCTGAGGCAGATCGGCGTGCCATGTTCGTAGGCGCCGCCATATCAGCCTTGTATTCCTCTTCGGCCGCTTGTCCTTCTTGAGCATGAAATATAGCTCGATTTCTTCCATGTTTTGATCATTTTCAGTTGTGTTTTCTCTATCCTGCACAGGGATGAAAGGCGATCTAGGATTGGCACAATTATCGTATTGGTTAGTGCAATTGTTATCACCCTCATGATCAAAACTTCGGGGATGAGATGGAAAGAGAAGAATTTCTTTGTGAATGGGTGCGTCAATATTAGGATGAGAAGACACAAATGTGAAGACCGCCTCATCAAACACGACGACATCTCGAGATATGTAGACCCTACCTACGGTAACATCGAGGAATTTCAACCCCCAGCCCCTCCTCCTATGAATCAGACTATATCCTAGGGAAACACATTCCTTGAACGAAATGTGAGCTTGTGCGTGTTGTATGGTCTGAGATTTGGCCAACATGGATGATACGTCTCCGTCGTATCTACTTTTCCAAACACTTTTGCCCTTGTTTTGGACTCTAACTTGCATGATTTGAATGGAACTAACCCGGACTGACGCTATTTTCAGCAGAATTTCCATGGTGTTATTTTTGTGCAAAAATAAAAGTTCTCGGAATGACCTGAAACTTCACGAAGAATATTTTTGGAAATAATAAAAAATACTGGCGAAAGAATCAAGGCCACGGGGCCCACACCCTTTCCATGAGGGTGGGGGCGCGCCTACCCCCCTGGGCGCGCCCCCCTGCCTCGTGGGCCCCCTGGTGCTCCACCGACCTCAACTCCAACTCTATATATTCACGTTCGGGGAGAAAAAAATCAAAGAGAAGGATTCATCATGTTTTACGATACGGAGCCGCCGCCAAGCCCCTCTCTCGAGAGGGCTGATATGGATTCCATTCGGGGCTCCGGAGAGGGGAATCTGTCGCCGTCGTCATCATCAACCTTGCTCCATCACCAATTTCATGATGCTCACCGCCGTGCGTGAGTAATTCCATCGTAGGCTTGCTGGACAGTGATGGGTTGGATGAGATTTATCATGTAATCGAGTTAGTTTTGTTAGAGTTTGATCCCTAGTATCCACTATGTTCTGAGATTGATGTTGCTATGACTTTGCTATGCTTAATGCTTGTCACTAGGGCCCGAGTGGCATGATTTTAGATCTGAACCTATTATGTTTTCATGAATATATGTGAGTTCTTGATCCTATCTTGCAAGTCTACAGTAACCTATTATGTGTTATGATCCGTTAACCCTGAAGTGACAATAATCAGGATACTTACCGGTGATGACCGTAGTTTGAGGAGTTCATGTATTCACTAAGTGTTAATGCTTTGGTCCGGTACTCTATTAAAAGGAGGCCTTGATATCCCTTAGTTTCCAATAGGACCCCGCTACCACGGGAGGGTAGGACAAAAGATTTCATGCAAGTTCTTTTCCATAAGCACGTATGACTATATTCGGAATACATGCCTGCATTATATTGATGAACCGGAGCTAGTTCTGTGTCACCCTATGTTATAACTGTTGCATGAATAATTGCATCTGACATAATTATACATCACCGATCCAAGGCATACGAGCTTTTCACATATTGCTCTTTGCTTAGTTACTTTTCTGTTGCCACAGTTACAATTACTACAAAGTCGCCATCACATTACTTTTGCCACCGTTATCAAGCATTTCCATACTACTTTGCTACTAAATACTTTCCTGAAGATATTAAGTTATCCAGGTGTGGTTGAATTGACAACTCAACTGCTAATACTTAAGAATATTCTTTGGCTCCCCTTGTGTTGAATCAATAAATTTGGTTTGAATACTCTACCCTCGAAAACTGCTGCGATCCCCTATACTTGTGGGTTATCAAGACTATTTTCTGGCACCGTTGCCAGGGAGCATAGCTCTATTCTTTGAGTCACTCGGGATTTATATCTGCTGGTCACTATGAGGAACTTGAAAGACGAGAAAACCAAAATTTATCCCTCAACTACGAGGGGAGGTAAGGAACTGCCATTTAGCTCTGCACTTGATTCTCCTTCTGTTTTGAGTAAGCTTGCGACACCTAAACCTGCTTCTACTATTAATTCGGATATGTCACATGTTATTGATGATGCAACTTCTGCTATGCAAGATACTTATGATGAAACTACTTCTATGCTTGATACTACTGTGCCACTAGGTGAATTTCTTGATGAACAACTTGCTAGGGCTAGAGAGAATGAAATTATTGAAACTAAAAATATTGATGAAAGTGATGATGAAGATTCTCCCCCTAGATATGAATTGCCTGTTGTGCCTGAGGGTTATGTTATGGATGAAGAAACTGCTAGAGACTTTCTTGGTTGTAATTATAGGAATGATCTTAAGAAATTATTAGCTAAGCTGAAGGAGAAGTCTTTGAATGCTAGAATGAAATATGACCCTGCTTTTGCTACTTCACCTATCTATGTTACTGATAGGGATTATGATTTCTTTGTTGATACTGGTTGAATCTGATCCTTTCTATGGCTATGAATCTGAAACTGTTGTGGCACATCTTACTAAATTAAATGATATAGCCACCCTATTCACTAATGATGAGAAAACTCGCTACTACTATATCCTTAAATTATTTCCGTTCTCATTAAAGGGTGATGCTAAAATATGGTTTAATTCTCTTGATCCTGGTTGTGTGCGTAGTCCCCAGGATATGATTTATTACTTCTCTGCTAAATATTTCACTGCTTATAAGAAACAAGATGCTTTAAGGGGAATATATAATTTTGTGCAAATTGAAGAAGAGAGTCTCCCACAAGCTTGGGGGAGGCTTCTCCAATTAATTAACGCTTTGCCTGATTATCCTCTCAAGAAAAATGGAATACTTGATATCTTTTATAATGGACTAACCGATTCTTCCAGAGACCACCTGGATAGTTGTGCTAGTTGTTTTTTCAGGGAAAGAACTGTTGATCAAGCTGAATTGCTATTGAATAATATGTTGACTAATGAAAATAATTGGACACTTCCTGAACCAACTCCTAAGCCAACCCCGGAGAAAAGGGGTATTCTATTTCTCAGTCCTGAAGATATGCAAGAGGCAAAGAAATCCATGAAAGAAAAGGGTATTAAAGATGAAGTTGTTAAGAATTTACCTCCTACTGAAGAAATACATGGTCTTAATTTGCTGCCTATTAAAGAAATACATGGTCTTGATAACCTGACACAGCTAGTAAAGGTAAGTTCTCTCTATAGATTTGATGAAGGTGATATTCCTTGTTATAACACTACAGAAAAAAGGCACATCCATGACATTTTGGGCCGAACGAATTTTTTTTCTGTCATACATATGACACTTCTATGACGATAATTGTGACAAAACCCGGTATCATCATAGATGTGGTGGGCTCCTACTTCTATGACAAAAAATCATGACAGAAAATGGGCTTTTCATTCTGGGCGGGCCGGAGACGCAGCTGCATGACATTCTTTGGGCCGTCCATGACGGAAAAAACCGTGGTAGAAGCGAGGGGGAGGAAAATTTCGGGGAGTTGCCGGTTACGGTGGCAGGTCGGGGGCCGAAGCGATGCGCTGCGTTTCTCAGACGTATCTGGCGTGTGTAAGTAGGCGTTGGCTCTAATCGAACCCGAAGCGAGGTGTTGGGCTCTAATCGAACCCGGCGATTACCTGCGAGCTACGCGTTCTTGAACCCGAGCGATCGATCGATGGCTGTTAGCGAACCCGATGGAGTGATTCCTTCTTGTTGCTCCTAATCAAGCCGATCGATTGGATGAACAGTGAGCGTTGCGGGGGGGGGGGGGGGGTTGGATGAACAGTGAGCGGTGGCGTTGCCTCTGGATGAACAGGACCCCGTGGTGTGGAGGGCTGGATAAACAGTAGAAGGTGGAGGGGTGGCCGTGGAGGGGTAGTTGAATAGGACCCCGTGGTGTGGAGGGCTGGATGAACAGTAGACGGTGGAGGGGTGCCCGTGGAGGGGTGGTTGAACGATGGCGGTGGAGTAAGCGGCGGTGGAGGCTTCATGAACAGGAGCCCGTGGAGGCTGGAGGAGGTCGACAATAGCCCGTGGAGGCTGGAGGAGGTCGACGGTGGATATGAATAGTATCCCGTGGAGTCCCGTTTTGCGGTACGCCACACCCCTCCCGATGAACAGGACCCCGTTTCGACCGTAGCGCTCCAACACAAGTATGTTTTGTCTATTTTGCATTACGCCAAACCCCTCCCGATCAACAGGACCCCTGTTTCGACCGTAGGAGGTTCGTTTCATCCGTTTTGCGGTACGCCACACCCCTCCCGATCAACAGGACCCCCGTTTCGACCGTAGGACGTCCGTTTCCTCCGTTTTGCGGTACGCCACACCCCTCCCGATGAACAGGACCCTGTTCCGAACGTAGGAGGTCCGTTTCCTTTGTTGTGCGGTATGCCAGGCCTCGTTTCCATCGCCTGTTCCGTCCAAGCCCTCCCAATGAACACGACCACGCATTCTGTTCTGACCCAGCCAGTTGGCTCCCCATGAACACGACGATGACGCTGTTTCTCCGTTCCGACCCAGCCATGTACGTATGCGTGAGTAGGCGTTCGAGACCCTGCCCGTATGTACGTACGTGGCCATATTTTCTTTCTTGCACCCTCGCCGCTGTATGTACATGTACATGCTACATGCGCTCCTCTACATCGATACGTGCGCGCCTCTACTACGACACGTGCGCGCCTCTACATCGACCAGTATGTACATACACGTTCGCGACCAGAATGACAATGCTATGTACGCTTCGACCAGGTGGGTCCCGACCGCCGTGCACTTCCTTACTGCGAAGATGTAGCTGGTGGGTCCCAGCGGTCGGCGAATCGTTTTGTTTTTCTTTGCCGGACACACTTCCTTGCGTGCGAAGATGTAGCTGGTGGGTCCCTGCGGTCGAGGAGGAAACATTTTTTCGCGAAATCTGGTGGCCCGTCTGGTGGGTCCCTATTTGTCGGTGGAGGAATCATTATTTTCCGCGTAATAAGGAGGCACTTCCTTGCTGCGGCCGTGGACCAGCTGTCAGCCTCTCGACGTACAGTCCACGTCCGATGGAAGTCGTTCCTTGACCACGTTGGCCACGCGGCGCCGAGCACCAGGGTGGTGGACGACAACAAGGCCTAGGAAGGGGACGATGCGGAGTCGGTGAAGACGGGGCAGTGGATGCCCACGCGGAGAGGAGTATGAGTATTCACTCGTTCGGCTGCGGTGTGAGGCTACCGTCGCCGCAGGGCCTGGCCTAAGGTGGGAATAGTAAGGGGCGGTGAGGCCTCGCGGCAACCTGATCGGCCCACGGGAGGCGAGGGCGACACGACCGGCGCTGCTTTGGGCGGCTGGAGCAAGAAGACCAGAGGTTGATGAAGCACTACGGTCGTTGGATGGACATCGTACGGTCACTGGAGCTAGAATCGTTCATATTGACTAAGTTGACAAAGCCCTCCGTCCCTGTCAACTTAGTAGGCCCACAAGTCAGCTTCCCACCAAGGTGAGTCCCAGCTAGCAGGGGGAGTATTCATTTTTTTGTGCGTAATAAAGAGGCACTTCCGGTGGGTCCGAGCTGACAGCTGGGGAAACGTTTTTTTTCGCGAAATACGGTGGCCTGTCCGGTGGGTCCGAACAGTCAGGGGGGAAACATTTTTTTCACGAAATAAGGTGGCTCGTCCGGTGGGTCCCTGCTGTCAGGTGGGGGAATAATTATTTTGTGCGTAATAAGGAGGCACTTCCTTGCGGCCGCCGTGGACCCAGCTGTCAGCCTCTCCACGTACAGTTCTTTTCCGATGGAAGTTGGTCGTTGACCACGTTGACCACGCCGCGCCGAGAGCACCTGGCGGTGGACGGCGACGCCTAGGAAGGGACGACACAAAGCCGGGAAGACGCAGCGGTGGAAGCCAGCAGCGGAGAGGAGTCTGAGGTTCACTGGTTCGGTTGCGGTGTGAGGCTGCCGTCGCCCAGAATAACAGCGGTGTGGGTGAGTGGAGGGATGGCCTGGCCAGCTGGGAGTAGTATGGGGCGGTGAGGCCTCGCGGCAAAGACAGCCCGACCACGGAGGCAGGAAGCGAGCGGCACGAGCGGCGCTGCTTTGGGCGGCTGGACCAAGAAGACCAGAGAGGTTGAAGAAGCACTACGGCCGTTGGATGGACATCGACGGCAGTCCTTTGAAGCTAGAATCGTTTATATTGACTAAGTTGACAAAGCCCTTGGTACGCTCCAACTTAGTAGGCCCACAGTCAGCCTCCAAAGCGGTGGGCCCCGGATGTCGTGGGAGGAATCATTTTTGGGCGGTGAAGCTAAGAATATCCGAGCTTGAAGAAGCACCCCGACATCCGTTGGATAGACATCCAACGGTCACTGCTGCTAGAACCGTGTGTTCACTATAATAAGTTGACAAAGCCTTGCATACGCGTCAACTTATTTTTTTAGGGGACGCGTCACTTAGTAGGCCCACAAGTGTGTGCCAGAGAACTTATAGCCCATTTCCGTTTTGTAAGAATGTACAACCCATTTTTGAATTCTAATGGAATTTACAACAGCCCATTTACAGTTTGTTAAAAGTACAGCACATTTTCTAGCTAGGACAACGATTAATAATTTCAACCTACCGTTGAAGACAGAATTTAATAAAATTTCCCACATTTTGATGGGCTCCGAAATATTTTTATCCCGAAATTTCTAGTCAGATTAAATATAAATTTGTATTACGTAACAATCCAACGAAACATTGCGCGCGCAACAATGAAAATTTAAGATTTTCAAAATCCATAAATAATATTTTATAAACTAATTTCATGTTTGGTGCATTTTTTTTATAGGTACTGCCCAGTTTTTATAATTACATCCCATTTATTATTTTTAAAGCCCATTTTCCTGTTAAGCCTAATGCATCCCTCCTAGGAAAGATTTGCAGCCCAGCGGAGCAGAGAATAACAAGTTGACCTTGCCTGGGTATTCCTCAAAAAGACGTATAGCTTGGATAGCCATTTTCATCTTGAAAAAAGTAGTATCTGGGCTGGATATCTGGCCTGGGCTAGACGTGCCACAGCCCGCCCAGTTAATACCCTGCTCTCCTCTGAACAACAACGAAATCATCGCCAAGAAAAACTCTGCAATGCTCATGCCTCAAAAACACAAATACTGATCGAGCTGCTTGGTCCCAGTTGTCGCCCGCACCTTGTGCAATTCTCTCGTTTATATTGACTACATAGGTCGACAATGGTGTGGGACCGTGACGTCAGGAAACCAGGAGAAAGCAAAAAAATATAGTTGTACATAATAAGGAGGCACTTGCGTACGTACGGCTATGGCCCTAGTGGGTCCCTAGTGTCATCCAGTCAAAATAAAGTCATCTCCTGAATCCTCATGTTCGTTGACCATGTTAACAATGCTCGGCGCCACGGCGAGTGCAACAACTCGGAGGACAATGGAGAGGGCCTCGCGGGCCCTACGGAGGTCTGATACAGCGCTCGCTGCTCATTCAGGAAGCCAGGATCATCGGACACCTATGAGCACCTTCGAGAAACTGAGACGGCATGAAATGGTAAGGCCGCGCTTGGGAGCTCTGGTTTATTTCAAACCTGTATTAACATACAAGTGTAATTTACTCGTCATCGGAAGGCCCGAGGTCTGTAAGTAAAACCGGTGAGTTACGCGTGTAATTTGAGAGACCAATGTATATTTTACGAGCACATCTATATGGACGACATTACCAGACGATACATGCACGACGTGCGTACCATGCCATCCATGGGAAAGGCGGAAACAACAACTAACGGCTGGATTAGCAATCGTCTGAGTCTCGTTCGGCGTCTTTCTCGTGTGTGAAGTACTTCCGATATTTTACTAGTCGAAATCGACCAACCAAGCGCCTTCGCCCGAGACCATCTGCTTTAATTTACAAGCGTCAGTTTTACAAGAGGTTTTGGTTGGAAAACGACGATCCAATCACGGCCTAATATCATGAGTTGGTCGGAAGGTGTGTCAGGTGACTTATAAGTCAGGTGACAACCAATCAGGCGTGACTTATAAGTCACTGGTTTTAAGTCACCTGACTTATAAGTCAGGTGACTTATTGGAACCAAACAGGCTCTGAAACATCATACGATGAACTTCTTATGCACGAAAACAATAGAAGAGGATGATCTTCTTAACAAGCAAATCACTGGCATTAGATCGACATGCAAAACAATACAAAGCATTATTCTCAGGAGGCACGGTGAACAGCTCGTGATGCCGCATGCCACAACATTCCAAGCTCAACTTTGCAATCAAACAAAAGGCCTGGCATTACATAGACAATATTCAGAACAAACTCTTAACATAGGAATATCTCAGCAGAGTAACTATTTACTTCTAAACTGAACACATGAATAGGGAAAAACACTCGGCGCTGCTCACAAAGAAGGGCGTCCCCACTCAAAAATATCAAATGCATGTCTTACGGCTAACATCAATGAGCAAATTTTGACAAGGTTTTCCAATTCCAATATATTAAACTAACGTCTTCTTGCTAACATCAATGATTAAACTTTGACAAGCTTTTCCCATTCAAAATATGTAATGCCTATGACCGTGGAGTCCTGTCTCTTCTTGCTAACATCAATGATTAAACTTTGACAAGATTTTTCCATTCAAAATATGTAATGCCTATGATCGTGGAGTCCTGTCGCTCCTTGTACTTGTTTGGGCACTTTTTGCCCAGGGCACACCACGTGTTGTTAAATTGCCAATGGTCTCTGCAGACTAGTCATGTCACCGGTGTCTAATATTTATGGCACCGACTGTAGCAATGGAGGGATTCGGTGCCAAACTAAGAAAAGGTGAAATTGGCACCTCTTTTGGCCTACATAGTGGAAGGCCTAATACTCTGTAAAGCTTCTCGGTCATTCCTTCTATAATGTAGCGCATAAGCAGGATCGCTTCTTTACGCAAAGTGGAGCGACCAAGCTGGACCCAGTAATGCAGCAGTTTGCCTTGGACACATTGGCTCCTTTTGTGCAGTTGAACTAAAATCAAAGTCGGGATAAAACCGAGCTTTAATTGTGATATCCCTGTAAGCAACAAAAGGTATAAGGGAAACAATTACTGAGAAATAACGGTTGATGACTTGTACTCCCAGAAGAAAAACATCTACTGATCTACCTTATCTTAATGGGAAACAAAGCGAGAGAGTAGCAATTCTCAATCGGTGTGATTCATTAATATTAGCGAGACATTATCTTAGCAATGCCTTGTTTCAACATGTATAAAGAACGAAAAAAAGCGAAAAGTATCATTCCTAAAACAATGCGATTGATTCATTTTAATGAGACATTATCTTAACAATACCTTGGTTAAACATGAAGAAAGAACTACAAAGCAGGATAGTACCATTCCTAACAAGTGTTGCAGTTTTGAACTAAGATTCAGTAGTTAATTAATTACGACGGTGGCATTGCTTAATTTTACTAGCGGCATTAGATTAACGAAAAGCATAAACAGTTCCAGAGGAGAGTGGCATAACAACGGTATGTGCTTCCATCTACTTATAAAGGGGGTGATCTGAGTTTGTTGTAACAAAGCAACAAGCATCATGTGCAGGTTGGTCCCATTTTTGTTCACTACTTAATGGGAAAAAGACAAAACAATAGCTTCAATTCAACATTTATTTAAAACAGTACCAATACAAGTAGCACAACATCTCAAAGCACACTACACAATCATGTGGATGAAGGCACATCTTGACCTTTCATGAGAAGACCAGGATAAAATATGAATCTGCCAACACGAATAGGAAATCGAATCTCGGTTTGTGCAGTTGCACTAAAATCAAGCAAAGTGTTTCGCGTAGCGAAGCAAAATGTAGCAATAGCAAAAAGTTGAATAGATATCCCTATTTAAACAGAGGCAAAAAAGGAATCAATTACTGGCTAATAAAGGAGGATGAAACATGCGGCCACGAAAATGGTAATCCCGCCAATCCCTAACAAGTGTTGCAGTTTTGAAATAAGATTCAGTAGTTAATTACGAGAGTGGCATCAATTACTGGCTTATAAAGGGGGTGATGCTGAATTTATTGTAACAAAGCAACAAGCATCATGTCTGGGTTGGTCCCATTTTTGTTCACTACTTAACGGGAAAAGACAGCAATACAATAGCTGCAATTCAACATTTATTTAAAACAGTACCAAAACAAGTAGCACAACATCTCAAAGCACACTGCGCATCATGTGGATGAGACCAAGATTTGAAACAACTCGACACGAAGAGTGGAAACAAATCTCGATCTCCTTTTGCGCAGTTCCACAAAAATTAAGCAAAGTCATCGGTGTGACATTCAAGTTGAACTGCACAAAACACTCTTAAAACATAAGTGTTTCGAGTAGTGAAGCAAAATGTCGCAATAGCAACAAGTTGAATCGATACCCCTGTTTTAACAGAGGCAAAAAGGAAACAATTACTTGCCGATAAAGGAGGATGAAACAAGCGGTGTCGAGAAGAAGCATCTAACTTATCTTGGATGGAAAACAAAGTAGGATAGTAGCATTTCTAAAACGGTTGCATTGATTCATATTAACAGAGACATTCTCTTGAAACAACATTCGTTAAAAAATGTAATTTACTTTTAACAGTGGCATTGCTTCAATTTTCTGGCGGCATTCTTAGATTACCAACAACAAAATAGTTGTATGGGACATGCCAGCACCATGTGCGTCCACACGTATAAATGGGTGATGCAGAGTATGTAGCCAAGCAGCATATATGCGTTGGTCCCATATTTGTTCTCTTTGAACCTTTTTCCTAAGTGAGGGCAGCAAATCTAGTCCTGCACAAACTACCCGACCCCCCAGTTTCTTTCCCATTTCAACAAAGAGATTGGTTCTATGTGTGTACTGGGTTACCCCCTGTTTCCCTTTTCGACCTACAAAGCGGCTGGATAGCCTGTCTATACTACTTTCCGCCCCTCCTTTCCTCATTGAACCACATCCTAGATTCTTGCTCCAGCCCACCACACCCTTCTTTCCTCTTTGAACCAAGACCTAGATTCGACTACAGATCGAAAAAGATCCACATGCAGCTAGAGCAACGACGGTTTCAAAGAAACTTATACCTTAGGGTCGTCGGGATGTGGCAAGGTGTGCGACGGGAGGCCAGATCTGCCCACACTACGTACGGCAGCGAGGAAGAAGGGGTCGGTGGCCCTCCCGCACAGGCGCTGGGTGAAAGAGAACAACACAGCCGGAAGTGGATTGCCTCCCTCGTCGAAGGCGATAGAGTGAACGCTGCACCTCCTCCCCTTCCCGGTGCGAGGGGATACGGACGCCTCCTTCACCAGCTGTGAGGGGGAGAGAGAGACAAGAGGCCAATGCAGTCTTGTTTAGATCTGGTGAAGAGAGGGTGAGAGGCATGAATATAGCAAACCCTAGCAAATGAACGCTGAGCCTCCAGCGTGTAACATATATGTAGTCTTGAGTGCGTGTGGAGAGTGCAAACCCTAGCGAACAAGCACCGAGGCTCCCGCTTATATATATACTATCTTGTAGTACGGATGAGCTCCAGGTGCCTTCCTTTACTGCTTTTGGCTGTATAACAGGTGAGCCAGCCACATTTTGCGCCCACCTGTCATAAACCCAAAGGCAGGTGCACTAAGTCAAGTCGCGTCCATATAGTACTCTCGTGTATACGAGTAATATATACTAGTGGAGTGGTTTTCTTATTATCTCCATAACAATCGTTTTAAATTGTGTAAGTACGAAACGAAACTCTTTATCTAATGTACAGTGAAGAAAACTAGTACTACTTCCGATGAACTAACGATCCACGCCCACGCTTCCTGGTCGCACTTCTTGTCCTTCACATGTGGTACACTACCCTCCCTTAAGTGAACAACCACAAATGCGCCAAATTATCGGAAACGTGTGAGAGTGTGTACAAATAAAGAATTTTAATTTCAATTATCGGAAAGGTTTGAGACTATTATAAAGTTTCACTTCAGTCAAATCTAATATGCGGAGTAAATAAAAATGGAGGGCTACTACGTCCATCCGGGTTTTTAGTCCACACCATTTTTTAAATCAAAGTTAATAGCTGGACAAATAAAATTACAGGGGAGCTGGAGACAAAGTTGTGAGAAGGCTTAGAAATCAATACAAAACTTATGCTCTTAGTCACAACGTCGATCCTTCTTCGAGGAAACATTTGGTTCATAGTCAAATGTGTGATAAAATTGCACCTACGTGAAAGACGAGTGCGTCTCCAACGCAACCAAGGTGAACTGACGAAGGATATCATCTTTGTGCGTAACAAGCAAAGAGCACTGATGGAAGACAACTTGTTTTTCATTGAAAATCGATCAGCTTCACCAGCCGACGCAACCACGAGGCGCAACCATGAGCATCGATAGGTCATCATGGTGATGCATCATCCATTTGGCATCTTTGTCCGTGCCAGCACCGGCTCCGAGAGGACGGTGCGCATCGGCTCCCTCCGTCGCCGACGGGGACAACGTCAATGCTGCACCTCCTCATCTCCCGCAGCGGCCGGGATTCGGGCATTCGGCCAGATCTGTGACCACCGGTGAGGAGAGAGATAGAGTGGACACTGTCATCTTGTTTTGATATGGAGAGGGTGAGAGAGCGTGACACGAGAAACTCTATCAAACAAGAGGCTATAATGGAGTAAAAAAGTCTCTCCATAGCAGTGATTTTGGGTCTGTCTAGGACACATCTAAGTTGATGTCCACTCTGTTTGTGGTCTATGTTTTTTTGTCCTAGTTTTTTTTGTTTCTTGTTGCTACATTATATACTTGTGGGAGCTTAGGTGTGATATTCTTAAATAACATCTAGATGTGAATTAGACAAACTGATTTCCTAACGTACCAAGAAAGAAAACTCGATCAAAAACACGCCCCCGCTTCCAGGTCGCTAGAGTCGTCGCGCACACACACATAGACAAAGACATGCATATCCGTGTTTACGTAAAATTCCATTTCCATCTCCATCTCCAATCATATTTGTCCAACTGGCACATTATTTACGTTGTTAATTATATACGCAGCAATGTTAACGCACATCATCTCTTGTTTGCGCACGTCCGGACCGCTCCACGGCCGATCGACCAACCGAAACCTCTTCATCACCAGCGTGCTTCCCGCGAAACGGTAAGTGCCGCATTCATGCCCGACAAAGCGGTGTGACCTCTCAAGCGCCCGGCATTGAAGCGGCGCCGGTCGAAGGCGTCGCCAGCGCCGCTTCCGGTGCGCGGCTGCTCCGTGTTCAAAGGTCACAATAGCCGGCTACAACATGCATGTAAAAAGTTCTTGTGAGTCTGTGCTACAGATAGCTGTCCTCCCCCAACTCGTCAATCTCTTCCAGTAGTGCTAGTAGTACTCCATGGCACGATCCATCGACAAGCAGGCGGGAAAGTTATCGTATACTCGGTTTGCGGTGAGTGGCATGCCGAGCGACCGTGTGAGGTCGAGCCGTGGACAAGGGTGAGACACGAACACGACAGACGTGATTTAAATGTCGGTTTTGCTCGATGGCGCGATCCAACGAAACGAAACGTTGGTTTCTCTCTGTTTCCATTCTTTCTCCAGAAAAATAGAAACTTTACACTCCATTTTCATTCCTATTCCAAGGTTGCCCCGTTACAACATTCCATCAAATACAAAGGAAAACTAACACGCATGCTGATGCATCTCAATGATGCACAGATCATAGCCAATATTTACTTCACAACTAAAGAAAAAAGTTGTGAGAGCGTGTCTGAAAAGAAAAACTACTGATGGGGTCACTACGACTTAAACCCTAAACCCTAAACATGATTTAATTCCCTGGCCGTAGAACACATTGAAGAAAAGACGGCTGGCACCCTCGGATCATACGATGCTTTTGTGCAGTTCCACTAAAATTGACTGAGCATCCACGATGGCAAAGATATTTAAGAAGTGTGATTAGAATAATAGTCTTGGCACTAGTTCATGAGACATAAACTCATCACAAGTAGAAGCCGGTAGAAGTAGAGAAAGATCGACATGGAGATGGAGCTACGGCAGTGGAGCAAGCCGGCTCCAAAAGGAAGATGGACTACCTGGGACGTCGGGCTGTAGCTAGAAGGGCGGTTGGGACGCGGCATCGGCCCATACCGCGGTGACCCCCAATTGGGACGCACCGAATGTGGATTTTCTCCCTCACCGATGTCGACCACATCTACGCAGAACATTGTTCCCTTCCCCCACCTGCGGGATCAGGCCCGTCGTTCTATGCTTGTGAAGAGAGCAACCTTAACAAGCAGGCTTGTAGCTTAGGCTCTTGCTAGTGTATATATAGTGGTTTTCTTTTTCTCTGCATATCGACCAATTTATATTGTGTACGTGTCATTCAAGAGTGAAATGATGGTTGCTTCTTCCAACTAACTTACTGTGTGATTTGACTGCTCCTTAGTGGCCCCTACACGTACTCCCCCTACGTGTATGCAACAGTCACACGTACACATGGGCCTTAAAAGCATACGCGACACCCTAATGCATGCATGTCCGAGCACACGACGGAACACACTGCAGTCACGCTAAGTGCTCAACCTATCGTGCATGCACACACACGCATACAGTCAGGGTGAGCTAGTGACCGTGTAAACACCGGAAAATATATATATTGAGTGCAATGAGTGTATTATGAAGTCCTTGACCGTATTATTACAAATATACTGATGACAGAGCGGTGTATTTATCTTGTTTGAAATTAATCCATATTAACCGGAGAGGAGGCAGTATGGACTAGCATTACTTGTAGCGGTGGCTCGCAGGACAAGGAGAAACTTTTGACTAATGCAAGCTCTCCCTCGCTTTCGAGCGGTGGGCGTGCAACAATTAATTCGGTGTCGATTGCGAAGCATACACTATAATACTAGTGCTACTATTGTTCGACTTCCGAATAGGCGAACAACCAAGCGCAAAGTTTACTAGTACTAGTACTAGGAACCGGATGGAGGAGCGTACGCACTCTTATTATAATTTTAAAATGTGATAAAGCAATCTTCAACACATTTGGTTCTCTTGAGGGTTCTCGATGTGATAATGGAAGTTGATTGCATGGAACACTCGCCACAATTCTCGCTTAATTCTGGCTCATATCCTGTTACAAATAGTAGCGCTCGGTAATATTTCCTCTTTTTTTGTTATTCAGCATGTAAACAGGTCAGCAAACCTTGCGGCGCATCTTCGTGCGAACCGTGCTTGCTGCACTTTGAATGTGGCCGAGAGTTGGCTTGATGAAACACCTCGCTTCCTACTTCCTTTTTGCGGGGTACCTCGCTTCCTAGTCACCAGTGTCTTGGTTGATCGTCCTAAGAATGCTTATATATGAATAAAGCTCTCTCATTTACCCACAAAAAAGATTAAGCCATATTAACCAGAAAGGAGGGAGTATGGACTAGCACTACTTTTTGGTGTGTCTCGTCAACTCGCAGAACGAGGAGAAGCTTGCACGACAAGGTGAAGCTCGCTTATGCCTTTTGACTAATGCAACCTACCCTCGGTGGACATGCATCAGTCCAATCAGTGTCAGACTGTCAGAGGCATACACTGTAGTACCCAACATGCGGAGTACCATCATTGTTCGACTTCACGAAGAGGTGAAGAGCCAAGCGCAGTACGAGTAGTACTACTACTAGAACCGCATGGTGGAGCGTCTGTACTCTTATTTTTTTATCTGATAAAGTACACATTTATTTCGGAGAAGGGCGGAAAACGACAGCCCAACATGTAATGAATGATATCGATCAACCAACCATGCTCGAATATATCTTGGCCTCCATGCGAACCCGTCTGTGTGTTCTCGCTCCTCGTCTCTCTCAAGGAACGGAGGGTTGGCTCTTTGCCGTCAATTGAGATCGGTTTGCTCACACTCCTGTCCCACATGTCAGTGATATGCCAAGAGGAGGTGCGTTGACCGACCGCCATACGCGATACTTGGTTTTGAACCTTCATACTACTCCTCCCTCCGTCACAGTTCTGTATGCGCTCCATTATAATGCATTTCTCTCAATGCATTTCCACCACCAGAGAGACTTTAGACGCGTTTGGTTTAATGCTCAATTAATTAGGGCGTGGTAACCGCAATCAAGTCCACAATTTTCTCTCCATGTACTCTGTACTACTCCCTCCTTTCCGGTTTATAAGGCTCAATTCAAAAATCTCACCAACCAAGGTAGATGATGAGTGGTGGAATACTTTTTGTAGTTTGCAAAAGCACCCAATTAATGCTCTTGTTTTCCTCAAAAAAGTATGTTTACCAATGCATTAATTGCAATGCATGCATGCATAAATTACATGCATTGGTCAATTTTCTCTTAATACTTGCATGCAATGATTTAATCCACATTGGAATCTGAACATGTGATGGGAAACAACCAAATTGAGCCTTATAAAATGGAATAACTAAAATTTTGAGATAAGCCCTATAAACTGGAAAGGAGGGAGTACAGTACTACGGAGTGGAGTAAGTGCATGCATGTGTGTACCCGGGGTGGAAGCACTGCATGCATGTGTGTACGCATTATTCCCTCTAGTAATAGATGCCGTGCTATAACTACCAATGCTATTTTTCAGGCCGATCGCTAGTCGCCTTGGTCCCACATAACTTTTTTCTTTTTTCTGAAGCGCGCTCTATAAACAGTGAGGATGGAGTATGAGCGGATTCAAAGAAGAGCGTATTGATGGTTGCTTCTTCAGAGCAACTTACAGTGGGAAAGGTGGGGCTTACGATTTGACTGCTCATTACTCACTATTAATGCGGCGCAACGACCGGGCTGAGTCTCCCATGCGGTTGTGCACTACCCCCTCGGTTCTTAAGTATACTCCGGAGTATATTTGTCTTTCTAAAGATTTCAACGAGTGACTACTCAAATATTTTTATTTTTAGAGATTTCAAAAGGACTGGCACATACGGATGTATATACATATTTTAGAGTGTAAATTCTCTCATTTTGCTCCGTATGTAGTCACTTGTTGAAATCTCTAGAAAGACGAATAGCATATTTAGGAACGGAGGGAGTACACATACGAAGCAAAATGAGTGAATCTACACTCTAAAATATGCCCATTTGAAATTTGTAAAAGACAAATATTTAGGAGCGAAGGAGTATAATTTTGTGGATGGCACATGGACCCGGATGATGAAGAGGCTTACGGCAATGCTATCAAGCTTCCATCATTTGTTTACATAATTGACGTACTATACAAATAATTTTCCAGCGAGACATGAAATTGTACAATGGTGTGAGCTTTGACTTACATTCGCGTGTCTTGCCATCGATGCTCTTCGAAAACAATAAAAACTAACTTCCTTGCTAATGCATGTCAATTAGTAGCAGATCGAGCTAATAATTACATCACAACCGAAGACAGAGAGTTGTGAGAAGGTGTTAAATTAAAATTGATGCATGCTTTCATTGGCGACAACGTCCCCCAGCTCTGTCTAAATCAACAAGGCATGTTGGGAAAAAAGTGGTATGCGGAGCATGCAACATTCCGATCATTTTGTGCAGCTCCACTAAAATAGAGCTGAGCGTTCTTGCTCCAAAGATATTAAGTGTGATTACGATAATAGAGGACTGCTGATGAAACAATAAACACATAAATAGAAGCCGGTCACCTTTGCAGTCTCTCTTAAGACTAACTAGTTGGAGAAGATTAGGCTCGGAGTTGGATGAGGAGGATAGAGCAAAACCAATCTCCCTTTGTGCAACAAGACCGAAATGTAGAGAAGTTGCCCATGTGACATTTTAGTACAACTGCTCAAAACACTCTTAAGAAAAAAGTGATTTGTGCAGTTCACCAAAAGGTCGCAATAGCAACGAGGTGAAATGGATAGCCCTGTTTGCAAAAAACAGGTAGAAAGGAAACAATTACTGGCCAATAACAGTTGGTGACACATGCGACGACAAAAAAGAAGCATATTCCTTCCCCTAGGGAAGATAACAACACGGTTGTGTTTGTCTAAAACGGTGTGAGGCCGAGAATGCAACATGGAAAGTACGCTGGACGAGCTACGTTTTGGGCAAAGAACTGTGGAAGATCCACATGCAGCGACGTGGAAGACGGGCAGTGGAGCAAGGCCGGAGGGGATACCTGGAGGTCGTCGGGATGTAACAAGGTGAGCGGCGGCGGGCGGAATCTGCGAGCAGGTGGCGTAGGCCCTGCCGCGCTAGAGCTTGGTCAGAGAGAATGACGTGTACCGCAGATCGAGACGTGTTGCCTCAGCGCCGTCGAACGGAGAAATGATGCACTTCCTCCCTTTCCCCCGGCGGACGGGATGCGGCCAGAGTGACCAACGGTGAGAGAGAGAGAGAGAGGCCACCGCACTCCCTTTCCCCCGGCGGACGTGATGCGGCCGGATCAGTGACCAACGATGAGAGAGAGAGGACACAACAGCCTTGTGTGAGATACTCTGAAGAGCGACAAACCAGGCACGCAAGGCTCCATTGTATATAGTGAGCGGACTACCTTTTTCTCCATAAAAATCGTTTTATTTTATATTCTGTGTACGGGCCATTGAGCGCTATAACTTTATTTAAAAATAGTGCGGCAACGTGTCAAGTCGAACTTTGTTTCGTGCAGGCGTGGTACACGACCTCCCTAGGTAAACAACCGCAACAGGCATTCAAATTAGCACGTGGGCTGCCATTTCGTAAAGAAATGAGCTCCACCGTGTACCAGCTGGGTGGGGCTGGGCACGACGCGTGAGTACGTGCACGGTGCACCTATTCTCTTCTTGTATACGTACACCACCTACGTGGGGTTGTGTGAGAGAGATACAAACCTAGAGAGATATAGTGTGTGGGTTCTTGAGAGTTTTTTTTTTCAGGGGGTGGGTTCAATCAAAAAATGTAACATATGCAATGTATGTGAAATAGAGTCCTGGATATAACATATATAGAGAGGGGCGATCCACGAGAAGAGAGTGGAGGTATCACCGGCTTGAGCTGTCCATAGAATCGAAAAGAGGGATGATGTGTGTGTGTATGATCGATAAAGAGTGCCATCGAATTTGTGTGTGCCCACGTCAAAGATATAGAGTGGCTGGCCCTCTTGGAACATGAGAGGGACATGTGCGGTTTGTCTCTGTGGCATGGATACCTACCTGCAGCCTTCGACTATCGGTGTGTGGTGGGGGAAGAGGGAGGCCCAATTAAATATAGAGGTACAATGGCTGGTATATGTGTGGAGGAGGAGAGGCCTACCTCATGTATTAAGGAGATCGATCGCCTCATGTATTAAGGGAGATCGATCGGCATCCATGCATATGTGCAGGAGAGGAATAAGGTTGGGAGAGAGACAGAGCTAGAGTGTTGGAGGGGTGGTAGTGGAGTTGCTTCTAACAAGTGGTGGGATAGGCTTGCTAGACAAGCGGAGGGCACGCCTGGCGATATCAATAAGAGAGGAGATGGCTGCTTGTTGTGCATGCACGTGCGTGTGAGAGGCGGGTCAGGAGGCATGCACGAATGATGAGGGGGGACGATGTGGCTGTGGTAAGCAGACATAACTACATAGGAAGATCAATCGCCCTTTGTTAGAGAAAGGAGAGACATAACTTGTGAGGTACGTCGATCGATGGGGGGTAGTTAAAGTCGATCCAGGTATATGTTGGGAGATCGATCGGTATACATGCATGTGTGTGTTAGAAGCAAACGAGGCATGAGGAGAAGGATAGAGATAGAGGGATGCATGTGTACCGACCCGACCCGAATGGATCAAGTCTCTGTGCTTTCGTGTCATCCCTGGATCGGTATGCTGACACACACAGTACTCGAAGGATTTATAACAGAGGTAAATCACATGTATAAAGTAGCATACATACTATTACCTCAATCCATATATAGCGGAAGCAACAAGGTTGTGGATTCCCATCAACACCAACGGCAAAGTTGAGTATAGGAAATCGTAACCCTTACGTATCACTTACTCAAATGCGAAAAAGTCTGCAACATGAAAAGTTGCAGCCCGAAAACTGGTCAGCACATGGAATATGCTGGCAATGTAACACATAGAGAGTAATGAAAGAATAGGCTATACTACATGTATATATGGCTGGTGGAAAGCTCTATGGTTACAGTTTTTGCGAAAAGCCAATTTTTCCCTACTTAAAAGGAATAAGTTTATTTAGCTATCATGGTGGTTGTTGAACATTGAGAATGGTTGACAGCATCCTCAATCCCAATTAAAAGTACTCATTAAACCCAACAAATTATATTAAGTAACGTGATGAGATCAACAGGATATCCAGGTACTAGATACTCAAAATTGTCCATAACCGGGACACGGCTAACCATGATTAGTTTGTACACTCTGCAGAGGTTTGTGCACTTTTCCCCACAAGACTCGATCGCCTCCGTTTGGTTTCTCGCACTACATGGTGTTTAAGAAGCGGATGACCGAGACATAGTCTTTCAGAAGCGCTAGCACCTTACGATGGGTGGACCGGTACACCTACATCCCCTACATCTGCTAGTCCACCACTATAAGAGTTCGCACGACTTAGTCAACTATGCCAGAGCCCATAATGGCTTGTGGCTGCACATGTAAGTTACTAGTATGAATTATCTTATGATCCCTCTGAGCCTGGGTGGCGGTCCAAAGAAAAACAGGCAAGTCCTGGAAACCCCAGGTGCCTCAATCCACCCAGATGTGTATTTAAGTTGCCACCTTAAATAAACCATTAATTTAACAATCTCGCATCTGTCATGGAATACACTCACCCAATCCACGTCTACTAGCATAGCATGGCATAATAAGCAAACGTAGAAGTAACTCCCAAAGGTTTCATAAGTAAAACAGGTAATAGGTACTACCTCAATCTACTTCCCATCCCACAATTTATTTAGATCCTAATCATGCAAGTGTTTGAGGAATAGATCTAATGCATAAAACTGGGTAGTAGAAAAGTATGATCAAGTGTTACTTGCCTCGCAAAGTTGATGAAGATGATTCGCACTCAAAACTCTTGATAGTTCAACTCGTCACACTCCGGTCAATCTATCGTAATCAAGCAATAGTAACCACACATAAGCAATCAATCAAAACATCGGACCGAACGAAGGAAGCGATTCGGAAAACATCAAAACAAAGCAAATAACTCTTGCAACATAAAACAATTTCTAACAGTACCAAAATTATGTGAATTTGGCCTTATCGTAAAGTTTAGGTCAAGAGCTTTGATTTGCAAAAAGAATCAACTAAATCGAGTACTGAAACTCAAGTTATGATCAAGCGAAGTTTGAATACAAATCTGATTTAATTCAAATTTTAAATTATCAAAACATGTTTGAGTTGTATTACTTGGATAGAGGGATAAATAGCGAAGAAGTGGGCGTTGGTTTCGTTGGATTCCGACTTACGAGTAAAAAGTTATGAGTGTTTGAAGATTAGGGACTAATCTGTAAAAATAACACTATCGATAGGTCCTCGACGGAAATTAAAAATAAAAGAAAAATCTATCGAGCGAACGCTCGCTAAACAAAACCGGAAAGAAAAACCGGCGAGAAAACCGATCTAGGGTTTCGGAAAGAAAACCGAAACAAAAAACCGATCTAGAAAAGCGAGGCGAAATCGGAACAATTCTGAAAAACCAAACCGAGGAAAAGAAAAGGTGGCGGCTGAGGCTAGTACCTCGAAGAGGCGAGGGCTCGGCGGCTGACGGTGTTGGACGGCGGTGGCACTTGGCGGCGGCGGTGTGGCAAGCGGCGGTGGTGCTGCTGCACTTCTGCGGAGAGGAGAGGAGAGGAGAGGTGTTGGTTTGATGTGTTGGAGGGGGTGCTTGGGTATTTATATTGGGGAGGAGGGTTTTGCTTGGGGTAGGGGCAAGAAATAGACTAGGATTAGGAAACAAAGAGGGAAAAGATCTAGAAATAAGCGGAATAAGCGGAAGTAGGACAAGAGTCCTACTAAGATTAGGAAAAAGGAGCGGCGGCTCCCTCCTCGGCTCCACAGTGCTTGGCGGTGGATGGCCTTGGCCTTGGCCGGCAGCTGGCTTGGCGGCTTGGGCCTTTGGCCCAAGGCGCTGCGAATATATTTTGTTTAAACAAAGAGAGAGGAAAACAAAATGATAAAACAAAATAAAATGAAAATATTATATAGGCATATAATATATCAAAATTTTCAGAAAAAGATTTCCTACATGATGAACATTATTCTAGCATTAAATAAAATACACACAAATTTAAATAAAGCAAAGAGTGCTTCTGGTCCAATAAAATCCAACAAAAATCATTTTTAAAATACCAAAATGACTTCAAATTAATCTCTCTCCAATTTTGATGTAGGGAATCATGTTACCCTATTTTCCATATATTTTGTTTTTGGAGAAAAATATTTTGAATAAAACTCAAATAACTCCAAATTGGAAATAAATTCAAAAGAACTTTGGATTTAATTCTTTTAAAACTCCCAACTCATATTTCATTTAATTTGAAGAAGTCATTTTATCTTCTCTCGTGAAAATCATTGAGTTGCATAAAGTTTCAGAATTGGAAATATTTTCCAAATGAAATTCAAATATTTTCAACACCCCTTGTCATTTAAATAAATGGAAGAAGTCATGTCATCTTCTCTCCGTGGTTTTGTGATGAAAAGAATTTGAATTCGAAGATCATAAAAGAAAAATGAAAGTTTGGGAAAGTCCTTTTATTCCCTCTCATCTAACTTTCAAAAGTTTCGAATTCACTCACTTCCAGTCAATCAATCAAGCAATCAATCAAATCTATCTATTTGTTTATAACATTCCAAAATTTAGAATTTTGGGATGTTACAAACCTACCACCCTTAAAAGGAAATCTCGTCCTCGAGATTCGGAGAGGTTAGCAAGAAATAGGTTAGGGTTTGGGGGTCTTCAAAATCCACCGATCATCTTCGGGGTCTCGGGTGCTACCACCCTTAGAAGCATTGTTACGGTTCCATCAAAACTCATATACTCCATCCTTATTGTTGACAGTGTCGGTCTTCTTAGGTCGGAAGGATAATTCCTTCTCTGGGCTCTTCCGGTAGCGACATAACCTTTTCCTCAATTTCTTATGTCCTTTTTTTTCTTGGTACGGTTATCCCGAAACTGGGTCCTCTTAGCTGACGGGTCTGGCGCCAATTCTAAACAACTAGCGATATCTCATGGTGGTCATCAATTTATGGTTTGTCCTGCAGAAAATGGGTCTGGGTTGAACCTCACCGTATAACCTACGGTTGGCAACAACTGCCGTGTACCAGGGAAAAAAAATACCTATACCTTTCTAAGGTTTAAACAAGGTTTTGATCGTCGTCTCTCTACTATAGGTAAGTCACTCAGATTTTACCATCCCATATAGCAAAGCGAATAATAAGAGTAAGTCGGTATGGTGATCAATCCATCCCGCACCCAAATCATTACCTTGTACATGGTTTAGCGAATCTCGCATTCTAACACTCGGTCATCCTCACAAGCATTGCAGAATTTCTCTTGTCGACGAACCAAGTTCGGAAAATCCATTGATTCTGCAGGCCAAACAAACATCTATCGTTCCTTAACAACTCTCAGGTTTTGCGTAAACTCCTATAGAATCGTCGGTTGATAAAATCGCAACTTCTGCCAGGGTATTTCCTTCAGCAAGAGTGTGCTTGCTTCTTGGCAGATCCTGGGGCCTGTGGGTTATGGCCCATCTCATCACTTGCAATCCTTGATCACATCCTCGGGGCAACTGATCATTACCCCAACATCCAACTTCCTGGCATACTTAAAATCTATCCAATTGTACTGTCTCTTTTCCTTATATTGGCACCAAACTAAGACGTGCTTACTCAGGCTCATCATGGAATTTCCATTGACCCATATTTCCAACATCATACCTCATTTACGTCCAACAGTAATTTATCTCTTCATCCTCGTGGGATATCCCACATACCGAGATAAAACTTATACTTATGAAGTCCATACTCACTTCGTGGAACATCATTATCCTTTCCAGGTCAAGCCGCCCCACAGGGGAATATTGGCCATCTCGCATGGCACTTCTTCAACTGGGAAACGTGAAACAAGTCATGAACTCCTGACAGTCCTTCGGGTGACTCCAACTTGTTAGCCAATTCTCCCATACGTTCCAAACTCGGTATGGTCCTACAAATCTCGGGGCTAACTTTCCCTTAACTCCAAATCATTTAACTCCTCACAGAGGTGGCACACAAAGATATGCTCTATCTCCAATTTCATGGACTACCTCCTTGCGTTTTGAGTATGCATAACTATTCTGCCTGGGTGAGCTACTTTCGGTCTATCTCGAATCAACTTAACATTCTCTTCCGAATCCTTGATCACATTTGGTCCAAACAATTGACGGTCTCCAACGTCATCCCACACTCTCTTGGGGTATCAAACATATCAAGACAAAACTCCTATTCCTTTTGTCTGAAATCCATTCAGTGGGTATCCTTATCTTTCCAGGGTCAACGGTTCTTACAGTGTACTACCACCCTTAAAATGTTCCAATATTCCATAGACCATATTTCTCACATCCTCGAAATTGGTCAACATCTTTCCTCATAGGGTAACTCATAAAACCCAAAGCAGTACCAACACTTCTAACTTTATTGATTCTTAAATTATTACAATCTCTCGCTTTTCCATTACATGTCTCAACTTAACACCTCAATATAAAAGAAAAAGCTCTCACTTCTACTACTCCATTTCTTTTGTTACAACTTCAACTGTATATCATTAGTCTCCTCCTTCTTCGGACAATCTCTGGCAAAGTGCCCTGCTACATTACAACGGAAACATATTACTTCTGACGGGTTTCGAGGTTTCCTCATGATCACATAGCCTCTTTGGGTCCTCGGCTTCCATTTTGGGCAAGTGTTGATGTAGTGCCCTGACTCCTTGCATTTGTAACAGGTGACATGACTCAGATCCTTCCTGGAATCCAATCTATTCCTCTTCCGGGACCTTTCTGTTCCAATCGGGCTTCTATTTCCGTGGGTCATACTCTACTTCCTCTGTCGGGAATTCTACTAGATCTCCATTCAGACAATCTTGGGAGATGTGTCCCTCTTCTCCACATGAATAGCATGACTTAGTGTGGGCTTTAATTTTGTTTCCTTTGTGTGTGTCCTCAACATCTTCCTTCGTCCACTGTTCTTCTAACATCTCCATGAGGGCTCCTTTCATTTCTTCTTTCTTCCGCTGGATGGTTCTTTGTACCATGGGGTAAATGTGACCTTGAGCAGGGTAGTGGGTAGTCCCTTCACACAAGAAACAAGTGATCTGCCCTAGTTGGGCATTCTTCACCGGGTGACTTCCTTCACAATTTGGGCATCCATCCTTGTGTTCGTTATGGGTGTGTCCTATTTCTCCACAGAGCTTGTACGCACAAGGTTTCTTCATATCCTTTTCATAAGGCTTCAACTTCGGGTCACAAACCGAGACTTTAGCAAAGTCAACTTAAATTCTTCCCAAGTGGTTACTCTTTGCAATCCATTGATGGTTTGGTACATCCTCCACCAAATAGCAGCACCTCTTTCAAAGCACTGAAGAGCATGCTGGGCCATATCCTTTCTGACTATTGGGTTGTTCTTCATGTGATTCTCCATGTTCTGAATCCATCGGTCCGTCTTTAATTGACTCATTGATCCCAAAAATACGAGCTCATCTCCATTCATCATCTATTGGGTCCATGGGTTTTGGGGTGAGATAAGAGGGATCGAGAGGGATACACACAAGACAAACAAAAGTTTTGAAAAGATAGATTTTATTGTGGCTGTCGGAAAAACATCAAACAAATGACAGCTCACAATCGTCGCATCTAACGCACGTATGTAACAGGGGTTAGGTCTTCTAAGGGTCAATAAATCTTCAACACCGTCAAACTCTTCAAGTCTTGTTCATGTCTCCGATGGTTTCTTCCAATCGTGCTTGTCCTGCTCAAGTTCTTTTGCCAGATCATCTCTGTTGACGCGAAGTCTCTCGCGACGTCCTGTAATATTTCTGGAGTTGCATTCCAAACTTCTGGTTTAAACTTTCTTGACATGGACCATGATCCTACTGTCCTTAGTTCCCGAAAAATCTCCGGTATCTCGATGTTTTGCTCCTTCAGCTTGTCTACTTTCAGCTTCTGGGTCCTGAGTTCTTCACAAACTGCTTCCTTATCAAATACAGCTTCTCGAAGGTCCATCTTAAACTCCCTGATGTAATATTCCAGATCCTGGTGATACACCAGCTAAGATTAAAACTCCAACGTTTGCTGATAGATGCTCCATCAACCTTCTACCGTCCAATCCTTCCATGCATCTACATGCTTAACTTCGCACTGTGACAATAGCATAAGTGGCAATAACACCATGGCCAGCCGTGTCTATTCCCGTGTTACTGCCATGAGCTTTTATTCCATAGTTGATCTCTTATGTCTTGGTTTTCCTGACAAAACTTTGAGTTCTAATGCTCCATATTCCGGTCTTTCTCCGATACTTTGATCTCGGGTATTGACAGCTTCAATAGCCTGACAAGTTCCATAAGTGTAGCCTTCTTTTGTCATACCAAATCTGGAACTTCTTCGAAGTCTTTATCCGTCGTAGTTTCCATCATTATAATGCTCGGTAAAATCCTCTTCATTCTGAAGTGGTCTTAGTTGTCCGATATCTGGTCCTTCTTGGAGTGGTCTCATCAGTCGAATCTTCGAGGGGTCAAAAGGGGAAGGGGTATGGTCTCACTAAAAGGAATTTTTTGAATAAGCTCAAAAGAGAAGAGGGGTAAAAGATCCTTTTGAAAATGAAGTTGTAGAGAAAATCTTTCCTATGGGCTTGTCGGTTTCTAGGGTCACGTCCTCACAGTCAACATGTGCTCGATACCATCTTGTAGCGACCCGACCGAATGGATCAAGTCTCACGTGCTTTCGTGTCATCCTCGGATCGGTATCTTTGACACACACAGTACTCGAAGGGTTTATAGAGGTAAATCACATGTATAAAGTAGCGTAAATACTATTACCTCAATCCATATATAGCGGAAGCAACAAGGTTGTGGATTCCCATCAACACCAACGGCAAAGTTGGGTATAGGAAATCGTAACCCTAACGTATCACTTACTCGTCGTCTGAAAAGTCTGCAACATGAGACGTTGCAGCCCGAAAACGGGTCAGCACATGGAATATGCTGGCAATGTAACACATAGAGAGTAATGAATGAATAGGCTATACTACATGGATATATGGCTGGTGGAAAGCTCTATGGTTACAGTTTTATGAAAAGCCAATTTTTCCCTACTTCAAAGGAATAAGTTTATTTAGCTATCATGGTGGTTGTTGAACATTGAGAATGGTTGACGGCATCCTCAATCCCAATTAAAAGTACTCATTAAACCCAACAAATTATATTAAGTAACGTGATGAGATCAACAGGATATCCGGTACTAGATACTCAAAATTGTCCATAACCGGGACACGGCTAACCATGATTAGTTTGTACACTCTGCAGAGGTTTGCGCACTTTTCCCCACAAGACTCGATCGCCTCCGCTTGGTTTCTCGTGACTACATGGTGTTTAAGAAAGCGGATGACCGAGACACAGTCTTTCAAAAGCGCTAGCACCTTACGATGGGTGGACCGGTACACCTACATCCCCTACATCTGCTAGTCCACCACTATAAGAGTTCGCACGACTTAGTCAACTATGCCGGAGCCCATAATGGCTTGTGGCTGCACACGTAAGTTACTAGTATGAATTATCTTATGATCCCTCTGAGCCTGGGTGGCGGTCCAAAGAAAAACAGGCAAGTCCTGGAAACCCCAGGTGCCTCAATCCACCCAGATGTGTATTTAAGTTGCCACCTTAAATAAACCGTTAATTTAACAATCTCACATCTGTCATGGAATACACTCACCCAATCCACGTCTACTAGCATAGCATGGCATAATAAGCAAACGTAGAAGAAACTCCCAAAGGTTTCATAAGTAAAACAGGTAATAGGCACTAGTAGAAAAAGGGCCTATAGTCCCGGTTCATAAGGGCCTTTAGTCCCGGTTCGTGAACCGGGACTAAAGGGTCGGTACTAATACCCTCACCCTTTAGTCCCGGTTCTATCCAGAACCGGGACAGATGGGCCTCCACGTGGCCTGTCCACGAGCCTAGGCGGGAGGGCCTTTGGTCCCGGTTGGTGGCACCAACCGGGACCAATAGGCATCCACGCCACAAGATTTCTTTGGCACTGGTTTTTGTTTTTTTCAAAAGAGGGGGGTTTGGGGGTTTTGGGGGTTCATTTAGGTGTTTCATATATTGTGCTATAGCTAGCTAATTAATAGAGAAAAGTGTCCTTTCTTTTGTGCGTGCTTGGTCGACGCTTACGTACTATACATACGTATAGAGAGGACTAACTAGACATGCTAGCTAGCTAGTAATTAAGCAAATGTAAGATCGTCATGAACATATATATGCATACAGAGAGAAGTGATATCGACCACCTCTCCTTCTCCGAGAGATTGGTCGAACAACAAGTTCTCGTATATCTATCCGACGCTACCGGCTACATATATACAATAATTATCTTTTAAAATACGGACGCGTGGTCCACATGGTATTCCCCGTCTTCAGCGATCACATAGTCAAGAAAGAATGCCGCCAATTCCTCTTGAATTGCTCGCATGCGATCCGGTGCTAGGAGTTCATCTCCTTGCCGAAACATCTAATTTTAAGAAAGGGGTCAATATATATATATATATATATATATATATATATATATATATATATATATATGAATGAATGAAACTCAACACAAATGATGGTAATAAAATAAAATTGTGAATATTTTTATTTACGCACTTCAAATTGTTTGTCGGAGTAGCCCTCTCACAGTGTCGTGGCGGATGGACTCGCAAACGTAGTATCCACAGAAATCATTCCCTTGTTCCTGCCACAACCACTTTACAAGAAACAGAGGTCAATCAAACTGATAATTATATATAGCAAGCACATGCTAAATGGTATTGATGAAACTAGCGCTTGAATCACTAGGAGATGCGCGTGGAATATGCTACTATATAGTACTTACTTTGGTGTCTAAATTGCAGCTTCTTCGGTAGTCCGAGCTTTTGGTGAATTTTCCCCAAGCCCTGCCATACAAAGAAAACAATTACTTGATCTCAGAAATGAACAAAGTTGCTGATATGGTGGATAATGATCGATTTAACTTACTTCTCGAGCATTTCAGTCATTTCCGCATACTCCTTGGGATCTTTTCGTCTCGAGTCTAAGACAGTTACTACTCTCTGCTCAATCTTAATCTCTAGGAGAATATAGTGGAACCTGCGCACGCATGCATAACTCATCAATATTACATTTCTATAACCTGGACTAAATAAGGGAAACCGAATATGCCACAAGACAGTAACACTCACGTGTAGTTGTAAGGAAAGAGTATTGTATTTTTGTGTTCATTTATTTCCAACGATCGTAGTAAGTTGGCCTCGGTTTCCTTGGCACGATATTTAACCTCATTTGCATCGATGAGATATGTGTTAATGAACCCAATATCACCCACTTGTTTTTCTTCATTTCTGCGATCTTCAATCTGCATAATATAGTGAGGATATTTATAAATACATGCAATGAAAGAGCTGAGTTATATAGAGATACTTAATGATGTAAGTAGTACTACTTACAGACGATAGCAGGTGACCGTTGCTTTTATCGATGGCCAATTGATTGAAAACTGATAGAACTCCTCAAATGGAATAGGCAACAGTTCAATTCCAAGGAGGTCATGCTCCTTTTAACTCTCAAATACAAAGTATTCCTCCGTCGACTCTTTGCAGGTTTTCATGTACCAATCATGCAATCTTCGCATCATCGTTGTTAGAGAGCTTTCATCTTTGACGAGAGGCTTCCGTACTCGTATCTTTGTATCTGCACCTCCAAGAAATCAAATTGTACATCGTCGGGCAAGTAATCTTCAGGATTGCCATAACCGGGCACCATCCTCGGATCGGCGATGTCGCTAGCGTGCACCTTGAGCGGGGGCACGATTCTTCGCTTATTCGCCGAAATGGGCAATTTGTTTCCCAGCTCGTCGTTCTTTAATCTTTTGATCATTGATAGTACTTCCCGATCCCTCCGCCTCGGCAAATGCCTTTCCAATAATGCACTCATAGTTGCCTTTCGGCAGAGACTTGGGTGGTTTTGTCAGGGCAGCCAGAGTGCGCTTCGGTTTGACCGGATCTACCTTCTCCTCCGGAGGTGGATGTCTCTTTGCTTTCAACCCTTGAAACCAGTCATCCACTTGATCCGCGCGATCTTCGCGTTTTCCTCCTCGCTCCTCTCAGACGGTAACTTCTCCGGAGTCTTCGAGAGAAGGACCGAATCAGATCTCCTCCCGCCTTTGGCAAGATTGCTAGACGCCGCAGAGCAGACGGAGCGGATGTCTTCTTTCCTTGCTTACAAGGCGGAGGAGAAGGACTACGACGCCACGGAGCAGCCGGAGCGGGCGGCGGGGTCCTTCCGCCTCTTGCCGACGAGGCGGAGAAGGAGGAGGCTGGCTGCCCGGACGCGCCGGTGCAGGCGGAGAAGGAGACGGAGTGCCGCCACGCTACTGGAGAAGGAGCCGGCCGAGTGCCCTGATCGTCCACTCGCCGGAAGAGGAGGCGGTGGAGGAGGCGGGGTGCCTGACTCACGGAGGAGGAGGAGGAGGCGGTGGAGGAGGCGGAGTGCCCTGACTCGGGCCGAGGAGGAGGAGGAGGCGGAGGCGCCCAGTTCGGAAGGTTGATGAGATCCTTCCGCCATAGGCATGGAGTCTTGAGCGTAACCCAGCCGATACTCCCTTCACCGGTAGGGTGGTCAAGCCGAGCTCCTCAAATCCCTCCGTTATTTCATCGACCATCACCTTAGCATATCCTTACGGAATCGGCCGGCAGTGAAAAGTTGAGTCGGGTTTAGTGGGATAACAGAGCCAACAGCCGCCTTGACCTTTAAATTGCTCCATTGCGCCATAAGGTGGCAACTTTCAGCATCCGTGATAGCATCCACGGGATAGCTGGCAGGAGCCGCCAAGGCATCTTGCTCGCTGAAGCAGCTCGGTGGAAGCCACGCCGCTTGGCCGAGATGGCGGGTAACTTCGGGAAGCTTCGCAGGTCGCTTTGTTGTGATCGGCTGCTTCGCTCCTCTTCTCGTTCCTCTAGCCCCATTACCCTTTCGCAGCGCCTGCATTAGGCTCGCTCAGCTTTCTTCCTCCTCTCATGGGTTTTCTAACCCCTGCGTCCGGAAATCCAGCCTTCCACGAAAGGGAGCTCTGGCGTGCCTCGTGTCCGTCTGTGGTGCTCAGGATTCGAGGGCCATTGTGAGCTCGCCCTTCTCCATGTCGGAACGAACTTCCCTTGCTGCGCTGCTTCGATATAATGCTTAAGCCTCTTGACTGGTATGTCCAATTGTTCGTCTGGCCCAAATGCACTTCCCGTTATAGGGTCCAAGGATCCGCCGCCCTCAAGAACCAAGTCCGCAACGGTCTGGCCAGTTCATTGTCTCGGTTCGATCCCTTTATCAAGCAGATCATTCTCAGCCTTGGACCACTTAGGCTGGGCTATGAGGTAGCCACCGACCCGTCGCGATGATGAAGCTTCTTCTCCCCAAAGCATTTCTCTTGTTTGTCGCTGACATCTTTTTACTCTTTTCCGATGTCTTGTAGGCCACAAATGCGGGCGATCATCTCGATCTTCTCATATTTGCCCGTGAATTCTGGTGTCTCATTTTTTTCGACATACGTATTGAGGACTTTCTTCCAATTCTGAATAGTTCTGCCATCTTCTTAAGAGCAAAAGACTTGATTAATGGCTCTATTATTGGCTTCTCCGGATCATCCTCTGGGCGGTAGGGTAAAATTTGACTTCAGCTCGGTCCAAAGATCATTTTTCTGCATATCATTGCCATAAGACACCTCGTGGTCTTCGTTCTTAGGCTTATACCATTGGTGGATGCTGATCGGGATCTTGTCCCTAACCGTAACCCGCGACCGAGCAACAAATGCCTTCTTTGTCGGTAGGGTTCAATCGGTTGGCCGTCAGCGATTTGTATGATCTCAAACTTTTCATCCGAGCTCAACTTTTTCTTCGGGCCTCGTCTCTTTACCGAAGTTGTGCTCGATCCGGAGGGCTAGAAAAAAGAACAAAGACGAGAGTTAATTAATATGTGTATATATATATACCAAAACAAAGACGAGAGCTAGTCAGCACAGGCTTAACTAATATATATACCTGGCCGGACTCGGTTTGGTGATCACCGGAGCCGTCCTCACGGTCTACTTCTTGCACCGGCATTGGGTCATCGGAGCCATGTAAATCATAGCCAGCTGCTTCTTCACCCTCTCCTTCCAGACCATCGTTATCGACGTTGAGAAACATCATCGAGGAGACGGCATCACTTAGTGTGCGATTATGTCCCTCAACAACGCTTCTTGTGCTTCCGTCTCGGGGTGTCCATAGTTTCTACAAATATTTACAACATGGCAATTATTATTCAGACATGATGATATGGATATATTAGTGCCAACGTAGAACTGGCTAGCTAATCACAATAAGGAATCATATTAGTGGCCTCGACGCTGCTTCTCTAGGGTTTGGGGTGGCCTCGACAATGCTTCAAGGGTTAGGGGGTGGCCTCGAGAACGCTTCAAGCTAGGAGGGTGCACACATCGACCCCCCCACGTGTTGAAGCTATCGAGAGGGGTCGGCGTTGAACAGTACATCTATGTCCCACAAGTAGGGTAGAGGGTCGTGGATCGCCGAGCGGTCGAGGGTCAAGGGTCGAAGATCGCCGAGGGGTCGGGAGGTTGCCTAGTGTCAAATGATTCAACAAACCATGTCTTCATCATTAGGCGAAAAGTAACAGGTGCATGATGGTGCGAAGCTCTCAAAGTTGTTTTGGAGCGGAGTCCCAGATAGGATAATTCGCTTTTGGTACAAAGTTCAGCAAAAGGCAAATTATCCTATCCGGGACTCCATTCCGTAAAAACTTTGGAGGACTTCTGCACCATCATGCCATGGTTACTTCCGCCAATGATGAAGCGATGGATTTCTTCAATACTTTGACACTATCGGTACTTCTATCGGAAAAGGAAGAAAAGAGGAAGAAGGAAGAAGAAGAAGAAAGAAGAAAACAAAGAGGAGAAGAAGAAGAATGAGGAGAAGAAGAAAAAATGAAAATAATTCTATTTTTTCTTCTTCTCCTCTATTCCTTTCTTCTTCTCCTCTTCTTTTTCTTCTTTTTCCTCTCATTCTTTTTCTTCTTCTTCTTCCTTCTTCCTTCGGATCCTAGAACCCTAGAACCCTCGAATCCTAGAACCCTCGAACCCTCGACCCTAGAACCCTCGAACCCTCAAACCCTTGTGTCTCGAAACCTCGACCGGCCTCGACGACCCTCGACCCTCAAAACATTGACCCTCGACCGGCCTCGACGACCCTCGACCCCTCTGTGACCCTCTCGACCCTCTAGCCTAGTTCCCGACCGTCGACCCCTCAGTGATCCTCGACACCCTCGTTCCCGATAAAAAGAAGAAGAAGAAGAAGAAGAAGAAGAAGAAGAAGAAGAAGTGAGAAGAAGAAAAAAGAGAAGAAGAAGAAAGAAGAAGAAAAAATAGAAGAAAAAAAGAGAGGAGAAGAAGAAGGAAAGAGGAGAAGAAGAAAAAATAGAATTTTTTCTTCTTCTCCTCTATTCCTTCTTCTTCTCCTTTTTCTTCTATTTCCTTCTTATTTTTTTCTCCTCTTCTTCTCCTTCTTCCTTCTTCCTCTTTTATTCTTTTCCTTATTTTCCTTCTTCCTCGACCCTAACTCTAAACAAGACAACTTCCTCGACGTCCCCGCCTCTCTCTAATGAACAAAATAAAATCTATGAATAAAAAACATCATATTCTATGAACAAAAAAACATCATATTCCATCCACATCGATCCATGCATACATCATATATATGATCATATCTATGAACAAAAAATTCATATGATCATCTATGAACAAAAAAAATCACATATATCCATACATCAATATATATACATTTATGAAAAAATCATGAACATTTATGGAAAAAAAAACATGACGGCGGCGGCAGGGGGGCAGGGCAGGTGCGCTGGGGCTCATCAGGGCGGAGGCGACGGGCGAGGTCGCGCGACGGGGCGGCGTGGGAGGCGGAGGCGACGGCGAGGTCGGGAGGCGGAGGCGACGGCGAGGTCGGGAGGCAGGGGCGGCGACGGCGAGGTCGGCGAGGTCGGCGAGGTCGCGGGAGGCAGGGGCGGCGACAGCGAGGGCGCGGGCGACGGGCCGGGACGGCGACGACGAGGCAGGCGACGGCAAGTTAGCAGATGCGGCGGCGACGACGGCGGGGGGCAGACGGCGGCGACGATCGGCGGGGCAAGTGACGGCGGCGACGATGGGCACGGGCGACGATATGACATAACGGGCGCGGCGACGGCGATGATGACGACGGCGTATGACGCTGACGGGGCGGGCGGCGGGCAGCTCAAGGCGTCGGGAGGGGAAAATGCGCGATGAATCTGAAATTTCCCAAGTGCTTTCTTATATAGCAAGGGCATTAGTCGGTTGGTGCCATGACCGGGACTAATGCCCCCTTTAGTCTCGGTTGGTGCCACCAACCGGGACCAAAGGCCAAATTTCAGCAGCCCAAAGGGCGGGAAGCGGCGTTTGGTCCTGCCAGGCACCAACCGACTAAAGGGGGCATTAGTCATGGTCGTGCCACGAACCGGACTAAACCCACTTTAGTCTCGGTTGGTGCCACCAACCGGGACCAAAGGCCTGTGGCTGCCTCGGCCAAATGTTTAGTCCCACCTCGCTAGTTGAAGGGCGCCAACCTTTGGTTTATAAGCGGTGTGCGTCCCCTTCGAGCTCCTCTCAAATGCAGGCTGGCCTAATCATGCTACAAATCAGGGCCTATTAGCCTCTGCGGGCCTGAATCCTGGCACATGTTGGGTTTCTTGTCGTATTCAGGGGGTGTGGGCGTTGTAGGTGGTAGTTTTTTTTGCTTTTTATTTTTTTTCTTTTTGCTTTTAGTTTTAGAAAAATATAAACTTTCTATTAGTGCCATTAGTTTTAAAATTTGAAAACACTTTTTTGTTTTCTTTGTTGCTTTATTTATTTTATTTTGTTTCTACTTACAACAAAATACTTATTGTTGCTATTTTTATTTTTTCAAGTTTTTTGTTTTGTTTTCTGCATTATTTATTTTCTTTTGGTTTTTGCTTTATTTTTTAATTCTTTTTGCTTTTAGGTCAAGAAAATTATAAACTTTCTGTTAGTGCTTTTAGTTTTAGAAAAAATATAAACTTTCTGCTTGTGCCATTAGTTTTAAAATTCAAAAACACTTTTTTTGTTTTCTTTGTTGCTTTATTTATTTTATTTTGTTTCTACTTACAACAAAATGCTTATTGTTGCTATTATTATTATTTTTTCAAGTTTTTTTGTTTTCTTTCCTGCATTATTTATTTTCTTTTGGTTTTTGCTTTATTTTTTAATTCTTTTTTGCTTTTAGGTCAGCAAAATTATAAACTTTCTGTTAGTGCCATTTGTTTTAGAACAATTATAAACTTTCTGTTTGTGCCATTAGTTTTATAAATTTTGAATTCTTTGAAATTTGTGTGAATCACAAGTTTGTGAGCTCAACAAGGCGTAGAGGGACGGGCTTATAAACGGTGTGAGCGCCTTCGTTGGCGAAGTTCTCAAAGTTGGCATAGTATGTTCATGAACAAAACGGACAATGGTATCATACTCGTGTGTTACAAAGTTGGCATGGTATCATCATAATAGTTATGGAGAAAGTCTTCACTTTTTCTTCGCTTGTGTCGCTTGCTTATTGCTACCGTAACCATGGATAATCTTCATCATTTATCGGGATGCTTGGGTCAGCCTTGACTTTGAAGGGGAATTTCATGAAACTTTTCATACTCTTGCACATGTCTGTCTTGCCCTCCACTCCTGTGGATGTCCCTTTTTCCCGAAAAGAACTATGTGGCGCTTTGGCTCATTGTATGATGTATTCGCTTCCTTATCTTTTCTTTTCCTCGGTCCGGTAGACATGTCCTTCACATAGATAACCTGTGCCACATCATTGGCTAGGACGAACGGTTCGTCAGTTGTACCCAAGATTTTTCAGATCCACTGTTGTCATTCCGCATCGTGGGTCTACCTGCACTCGCCTCCCCGACAGATTGACCCACTTGCACTTAAACAAAGGGACCTTAAAATCTACTCCGTAGTCAAGTTCCCATATGTCTACTATGTAACCATAATATGTGTCATTTCCCTTGTCGGTTGCTGCATCAAAGCGGACACCGCTGTTTTGGTTGGTGCTCTTTTCATCTTGGTCAATCGTGTAAAATGTATTCCCATTTATCTCGTATCCTTTCCAAATCATTAAAGTCGAAGATGGTCCTCGGACAACAAGTACAACTCATCACAAACAGTGCTGTCACCTCACGAGACGTGTTTCCAACCAACTGCTGAAAGTCCCGATGTGTTCACATGTAATCCGAGCCGCCTTTGCTCCGGGTGTTTGGAGCGCAGATCGTTCTTGTGTTCATCGACATACGGGTCACCAAGGTAGAGTTCAGTAGAATCTGTAGTGTGCTTGAGACCAAGAATATCCGTCCTCGCATATTATTGAGTCTCTTGCAAGCGTGTTTTTTCGGTCAGTCTCCCCTCATACCGCGATTTAGGGAGACCTATCTTATTAAGGCCAGGAATGAAGTCAACACAAAACCCGATGACATCCTCTCGCTTGATGGCCCATGGAGATGCTTCCTTCCGCCTAGCACGGTTACAAACATATTTCTTTAGGACTCCCATGAACCTCTCAAAGGGGTACATATTGTGTAGAAATACGGGCCCAGAATGACAATCTCGTCGACTAGATGAACTAGGATGTGCGTCATGATATTGAAGAAGGATGGTGGGAACACCAGCTCGAAACTGACAAGACATTGCGCCACATCACTCCTTAGCGTTGCTACGATTTCTGGATTGATCACCTTCTGAGATATTGCATTGAGGAATGCACATAGCTTCACAATGGCTAATCGGACGTTTTCCGGTAGAAGCCCCCTCAATGCAACCGGAAGCAGTTGCGCCATAATCACGTGGCAGTCATGAGACTTTAGGTTCTGGAACTTTTCTCCGACATATTTATTATTCCCTTTATATTCGACGAGAAGCCGCCGGGACCTTCATATCGAAAGCAGGCATTGAAAGAATATTTCTTTCTCTTCTTCGAAGAGCGTAGCGGCAGGACCTTCATATCGCCTCCGGAGGCATGCCCTCTTTTTCGCGGTAAGCGTTGCAGGTCCTCTCGTGCCTCGTGTGTATCTTTTGTCTTCCCATACACGCCCAAGAAGCCTAGCAGGTTCACACAAAGGTTCTTCGCCACGTGCATCACGTCGATCAAGAGCGGACCTCTAGGTCTTTCCAGAGGGTAGGTCCCAAAATATAGATTTCTTCTTCCACATGGGTGCGTGATTCTCGGCGTCATTCGAACAACTAGTCCGCCGGGACCCTTTCCAAAGATTACGTGTAAATCATTGACCATAGCAAATGCGTGATCACCGCAGACGCATGGCGGGCTTCTTCCGGTGATCTGCCTCGCCTTTGAAATGCTTGCCTTTCTTTCGACATTGATGGTTGGTCGGAAGAAATCGACGATGGCCTGTACACATTCTTCCTGCAGCTTCGGTATATACTATCGGTGTCAAGTAAACAGTGCGTGCATGCGTGGTATCCCTTGTTTGTCCGTCACGAAGGTTATCGAGAGCGGGCCAATCGTTGATTGTCACGAACAGCAACGCCTTCAGGTCAAATTCCTCCTCTTTGTGCTCATCCCACGCACGCATTAATCGTTTCCATTCCACAGTGTAAAAGTTCCTCAACTAATGGCCTTAGGTACACATCAATGTCGCTGCCGGGTTGCTTAGGGCCTTGGATGAGAACTGCATCATAATGAACTTCCGCTTCATGCACATCCAAGGAGGAAGGTTATACATACATAGAGTCACGGGCCAGTGCTGTGATTGCTGCTCGCTTCCTCGAAAGGATTAATGCCATCCGCGCTTAAAGCAAACCATACGTTCCTTGGGTCCTTTGCAAAATCATCCCAAGATTTTTCTCTCGATTTTTCTCCACCACGACCCGTCCGGGTGCTCTCAACTTCCTGCCTTTCTTAAGGTCCTCACTGTGCCATCACATCAACTTGGCATGCTCTCCGCTTCTCGAACAGACATTTCAACCGTGGTATTATAGGATCATACCACATCACCTTCGCAGAACCCTCTTCACGGGAGGCTCGCCAATCAACATCACTGTGGTCATCTCGTGCGATCTTATACCGCAATGCACCGCATACCGGGCATGCGTTCAGATCCTTGTAGGCACCACGGTAGAGGATGCAATCATTAGGGCATGCATGTATCTTCTCCACCTCCAATCCTAGAGGGCATACCACCTTCTTTGCTGCGTATGTACCGTCGGCAATTCGTTATCCTTGGAAGCTTCTTCTTCATTATTTTCAAGAGCTTCTCAAATCCTTTATCAGCACAAGATTCTCTCGCCTTCCATCGCAGCAATTCGATGCACGGTACCGAGCTTTGTGTTGCCATCTTCGCAATTGGGGTACAACCCTTTTTGTGATCCTCTAACATGCGATCGAACTTCAGCTTCTCCTTTTGACTTTCGCATTGTGTCCTTGCATCGACAATGACCCGCGGAGATCATCATCATGGGGCACATCATCCGGTTCATCTTGATCTTCAGCTTCGCCGTTGCACGGCACCATCGTGCACATCGTCAGTGCAACTTGATGTTCAAGAGCATCACCGTATTCGGGGGCACATAGTTGTCATCGTACTCTTCTTCCTCGCCGCCTTCCATCATAACCCCTATTTCTCCGTGCCTCGTCCAAACATTATAGTGTGGCATGAAACCCTTGTAAAGCGGTGGGTGTGAAGGATTTTCCGTCAGAGTAAGACTTTGTATTCCCACATATAGGGCATGGACAACACATAAAACCATTACGCTTGTTTGCCTCAGCCACTTCGAGAAAAGCATGCACGCCTTAATGTACTCGGAGGTGTGTCTCACACCGCATCCATCCATTGCCGGTTCATCTGCGTGCATTATATATAATTAAGTGTGTCAAAAATCATTACGTAACATCATGAATAGATAATTAAATGACCAAATTAATAGAAGTTCATCATCACATAAAAACCAAAGTACATACATAGTTCTCATCTAACAACATAAAGCTCTGCAGAGCATCTAAATTAATTAAACCATACATTGAAACTATGTAAAACATTTCAATGTGAAAACAAATACGATCATAATCGCAACCAAGGTAACAACTGATCCAACGGCATAATGATACCAAGCCTCGGTATGAATGGCATATTTTCTAATCTTTCTCATCTTCAAGCGCATTGCATCCATCTTGATCTTGTGATCATCGACGACATCCGCAACATGCAACTCCAATATCATCTTCTCCTCCTCAAGTTTTTTTTTTTCCTTCAAGAAATTGTTTTCTTCTTCAACTAAATTTAACCTCTCGACAATAGGGTCGGTTGGAATTTCCGGTTCAACAACCTCCTAGATAAATAAAATCTATGTCACGTTGGTCGGCTTAATTTTCATAAACAATAAATGAACCAATAGTTATGAAAAGATAATATATACCACATCCGAATCATAGATGTGACGAGGGCCGACAAGGCGGATACCAAAACCATCGCACTATATAAGATGCAATAATAAAAGTAAGAAAATAACACAAGTAAGAATGTTTTTCCTTTCAGAAAGAAGATAAGAACAAGAGGCTCACCACGGTGGTCTTGGCGATGAGATCGCCATGGTGATCGACGGCGGTGAAGACGGGGACGGGCGTGACGGACCGCTAAACCTAGACAAATATTGAGGAAAATGGAGGTTAGAGGTCGAGCTTGGAGAGGAGAAAGCTTAAGTAGTGTGGCTCGGGCATTCCATCGAACACCTTGTGTGCATAGGATGTGAGCTAGAGCACCACCAAGCCCCTCCCTCGGCCAAAAAAACAGGCAGGTGTGCTCGCTTCTTGCGCGAGGGGCTATATATAGGCAGCACCATTAGCCCCGGTTGGTGGCATGAGCCGGGACTAAAGGAAGCCTTTGGTCCCGGTTCATGCCACCAACCGGGACCAATAGTGGTGGGCCAGAGCAGACCATTGGTCCGGTTCGTCCCACCAACCGGGACCAAAAGGTCCGGACGAACCGGGACCAATGGCCCACGTGGCGGCCGGCCCCTGGGCTCACGAACCGGGATAAATGCTCGCATTAGTCCCGGTTCTGGATTGAACCGGGACTAATGGGCAAAACAGGCCTCAACGATAGCCCCTTTTTCTATTAGTGAGGTACTACCTCAATCTACTTCCCATCCCACAATTTATTTAGATCCTAATCATGCAAGTGTTCGAGGAATAGATCTAATGCATAAAACTGGGTAGTAGAAAAAGTATGATCAAGTGTTACTTGCCTGCAAAGTTGATGAAGATGATTCGCACTCAAAACTCTTGATAGTTCAACTCGTCACACTCCGGTCAATCTATCGTAATCAAGCAATAGTAACCACACATAAGCAATCAATCAAAACATCGGACCGAACGAAGGAAACGATTCGGAAAACATCAAAACAAAGCAAATAACTCTTGCAACATAAAACAATTTCTAACAGTACCAAAATTATGTGAATTTGGCCTTATCAGAAAGTTTAGGTCAAGAGCTTTGATTTGCAAAAAGAATCAACTAAATCGGAGTTACGAAACTCAAGTTACGATCAAACGAAGTTTGAATACAAATCTGATCTAATTCAAATTTTAAATTATCAAAAAACATGTTTGAGTTGTATTCTTTGGATAGAGGGATCGTAACGAAGAAGTGGGCGTTGGTTTCATGGATTCCGACTTACGAGTAAAAAGTTATGAGCGTTTGAAGATTAGGGACTAAAAAAATAACACTACGGATAGGTCCCTGACGGAAATTAAAAATAAAAAGAAAAATCTATCGAGCGAACGCTCGCTAAACAAAACCGGAAAGAAAAACCGGCGAGAAAACCGATCTAGGGTTTCGGAAAGAAAACCGAAACGAAAAACCGATCTAGAAAACCGGAACGGAAATCGGAACGATTCTGAAAAAACCAAACCGAGGAAAATAAAAGGTGACGCGTCTCGGGTCTAGTACCTAGAAGAGGCGAGGTGCTCCGGCGGCGACGGCGTTTGCATGGGCATGGCGGCACTTGGCGGCGGTGGCAACAAGTGGCGGTGGTCTTTGCTGCTTCTGCGGAGAGGAGAGGAGAGGAGAGGTGTTGGTTTGATGTGTTGGAGGGGGTGCTTGGGTATTTATATTGGGGAGGGAAGGGTTTTGCTTGGGGTAGGGGGCAAGAAATAGACTAGGATTAGGAAACAAAGAGGGAAAAGATCTAGAAATAAACGGAATAAACGGAAGTAGGACAAGAGTCCTACTAAGATTAGGAAAAAGGAGCGGCTCCTCCACAGCTCCACAGTGCTTGTGAAGGATGGCCTTGGCCTTGGCCGTCACGGCTTGGCGGCTTGGGCCTTTGGCCCAAGGCGCTGCGAATATTTTTTTTAACAAACAGAGAGGAAAACAAAATGATAAAACAAAATAAAATGAAAATATTATATAGGCATATAATATATCAAAATGTTCAGAAAAAGATTTCCTACATGATGAACATTATTCTAGCATTAAATAAAATACACACAAATTTAAATAAAGCAAAGAGTGCTTCTGGTCCAATAAAATCCAACAAAAATCATTTTAAAATACCAAAATGACTTCAAATTAATCTCTCTCCAATTTTGATGTAGGGAATCATGTTACCCTATTTTCCATATATTTTGTTTTTGGAGAAAAATATTTTGAATAAAACTCAAATAACTCCAAATTGGAAATAAATACAAAAGAACTTTGGATTTAATTCTTTTAAAACTCCCAACTCATATTTCATTTAATTTGAAGAAGTCATTTTATCTTCTCTCGTGAAAATCATTGAGTTGCATAAAGTTTCAGAATTGGAAATATTTTCCAAATGAAATTCAAATATTTTCAACACCCTTGTCATTTAAATAAATGGAAGAAGTCATGTCATCTTCTCTCCGTGGTTTTGTGATGAAAAGAATTTGAATTCTCAAGATCATAAAAGCAAAATGAAAGTTTGGGAAAGTCCTTTTATTCCCTCTCATCTAACTTTCAAAAAGTTTCGAATTCACTCACTTCCAGTCAATCAATCAAGCAATCAATCAAATCTATCTATTTGTTTATAACATTCCAAAATTTAGAATTTTGGGATGTTATAGCATGTAGGAGGTGGTACGAGAGGCATACTATATCGAGCGGGGAGGAGTGTGCGAGTACGAGAACGATGAAAAGAGTGGTGGGAGTGAGGCATGGACGGTGACAAGAGAAGAGGGGAAGCTTGTGATTGTGCTAGGCACACCTGGCTAGAGAGGCATATCGATCGATGTGTGCCGTAAAGAAGGAGCTGGGGGGCCTACACACATCGTGGGTGAACGACCTAAAGTGCAGCAGCAATTTGCTTGTGATGGAGCTAGAGAATGCTGAGGGAGGGTGAGAGGGATGCAGGCGTGTGCATGCACAAGAGAAAGTTAGCGCTAGCTACAAAGATAACAGGGTTGTGTGGGTGTAAAAGAAGAATAGAGATCATATATACTTCATTATAAAAAGCGAATTCGGATATTTGAAGAATTTATCATAGTTTTTTAAACCGATGCATGTGTGCATATATATAACGGTGATACGCATAGTGTGTTTATGAACATGTTATACTACATTTAATATATTTTATCTCTACTCTTATAAAAAACGGAGTTGTTGATGATGGTGTGCCTGCCACCCTGCATTATAGGCCGTCCGATATATATCTGGCGGATAGCAAGGAAACTATGGTGGTTGAAGTTGGCAACAAACATGATTGTAGATTCTTATTGAAATAGAGAAACGAATTCAAATTTAGTTCGAATTGCAGCGGTAGTATAGACAAAGTTAACGGTGTGCTTTGTGTAAGTTGCATGTCATATATCATTGCTCTAATATTTGGTCAAAGTTAGCATCGAAAAACGCATTAGGCCCTATATAGATGGAAGGAGGGAGTAGCTTTGAATAGCATTTGTATAGTAAAACGGGGCAAGACTCTCTTTGTGTGGTGTGAATAGTTTTATTTTTTTCATTTTCTTTTTGGTTGAGGGAAATGCGAATTGATTTGATACGTACAAGTACAATATTACTACACGTTAGGCTTGTCCCTAAAATTAAACCCGCGTCTTGTTATATCCCGAAAATTCAGATATCGTGCTCCCAAAACTGGCGCCTTCACAACCCGCGCCTTGCTATCCCGAAATTACAACGCGCGCGAAAACTCCCTCCAGCTGCCAAATCCCGACACGTGAAATCCCCCTTCTAACCCTGAGCCAAAAGGGCCGCTAGTTCAAATCGGTGGGGGGTACTTTTGTAACACACCCTACATTTTGGACAAGCGCGTCCCTAAGTCATGCTTCACCCCCTTTTCGCCATTCGAAATCCCAGGCCGCCATAACCTCTCTGTTACAGCCACGAAACCCCACCCTCCTCCGTCCGCCACGTCACCGCTGCCCAGCCGGAGCCTCTTCCCCGACGACGTCGTCCACTGCAACAGCTCGACGTCCCTCATCCACCTCCCCGGATGAGTATCCGTCGTCCATCTCACCGTCCCGCCGGTTCAGCCGCCCCGTCCTCCACCTCCATGGAGCTGCTCCGATGATCGCCTCGTCTATCGCGGCTGCTCCATCCCCATAGTGTCGCCTTAACCTGCTCCACCGGAACCGCAGCATCCTCACTGACTCCTCGGACGAAGCCGAGGCCTACTCGGCGCCACCAAAGAGGTTGTACACTCATTGCATCGCACCTTCTCCTTAACTCGATCTCCCGGCGCCGACGGTGCTCCATCTCGCACCCCCATGGAGCGGCTACCTTGAAGCCGGCTCCGCGGGTGACATCTCCACGGCGGCTCTCCCAAGTGTGAGGCCCCTTCGGCGGCGGCGTCCATACCAGCCAGATCTGCTGCTGCTGCTCCGGCTCTCGCTCAATCGCTCGCTCGCCCAGCTGCTGCTGCTGCTGCTCTCCCCCTCGCTCGTGTTGCTGCTCTGCTCCGATTAAGCCACACTTTAGTTGACTGAATCGACTTTTAGGTCAGTCGATTTTCAGGGGTTGGGGGGCTCGTGAGTTAAGGAAGAACCACCAGCAGGACGGGGCTCACGGAGAGGTACCCCACTATCTATCTTAGGGTTCAGGGTGGGGGCAGGGGGCCTAAAGGGCTGGCCGGGGCGGCGGTGGCGACCTGTTTCGAGGCGGCGACGCGGCGCTGGGGCCGGCGGTTCGGCCGGTGGTGGCTGGCGGCTCAGGGGGGGTGCAGGTTGAAGATGAACTGCAGGCCCTCCCTAAACTACATGGCAAGTGCCTCTCTGCTACCATTGCGTTCAGTTTTGACAGTAGCATTCAGATTCCACAGTAAATTTCAGTTTCGACAGTTAAGTTTAGAGTCAACAGTTTTTACCTCATCTGTTGTAGTCAGGTGGTTTGTGGTGATGTTAATTTTACATCCATTTTACATCATCTATTGGAGATGCTATTAGAATCCCACTTGAGATTGAAGATGCATGTCTTGTGCTTGCTTGACCTTGATGTCTTACGGCTCACCGGAGCTGCTCCAACGACGTAACGATCCATCACTGTGAGCAAAGGTGCCCTCGGACGCCGTCTACATATTCCTCGGATCTTCCCCCACACCTCCGACAGCCACCTCTGCCTCAACTGCTTCAGCGACCAACCCAATGATGTCGACACGGCTACGGCAAAGAGGTTGTACACTTGTTGCATCACTTATTACTATACATCACATCGATCCATTAGGGCTATTTTGGTTCAACAGAAAAACGTCAATCCACTGGTTGTTACCATCACTCTAAATATCTGCAGGCTCTCCTTACATAATCTCACCATATTTTTTTCGTATGCATGTCAGATATTGTACACAGTCATGCTGAACATGTAGAGAAAAAGAGAAGAGTTTTGCGCGGCAATACAATGTCATGCAGACATCGCTCCATGGTAGGTTCAATGGCAAACCCTCCCCACCCCACTCCAGATTGTAATCCAGAGGAAGATATCTGTTCTGAGGCGTATTCAGACGCCACTGGCAACTCCTATTTACCCCCAAGGTGTTTTCTCTACCTTGGCATGATGATATTAGTCATATCATGCATATGTTACCTTGCAGTGCCTACTTTTGACATCATATATGTCATCTGCTTAGTTTAGACATGTTCTGTAATGCCACCTGTTTAGTTTCTATATCATATATGGGAATTATGCAGTCTCATGTCTTTTAGCCAGCCATAATATATGTGAAATGTGCAATGCCATCCTGTGTAACCAGGCATCATATATTTGAATGATATCTTGCCCATCCTTTTCTTCATTACATTTCCATTTGTCTACAATGTTTGTACATTAAACTACTCTTCCTGTGAATCAGCCATTTGGGTGGGAGATGGAAACATCTGGAGTGAAAACAAGGCCTTCAGAGCAGACAGTGCTACCTGCCGAAGCAGATACCTTGTTCGGTCCCGATAGCTCCTCAGAGATGGATTCATAGACAGATAACCAATCCTATTCCCCCACTAAGGTGTATTCTCTAACTTGGCACAGTTATACTGCTCATATCATGCATACGGTGTCTTGCATTGCATAGTTTAGACATCATATACAAAATATTCAACACCATTTCCTTAGTCCAGACATCATATCGAATGCCCTCTGTTTAGCATATAAATCACATATGTGAATTAAATGATGCGATCCTGATTACTTAGATAACATGTAGGTGAATTATGTCATGCGATCATGTTTAGTTATTCATCATATCTTTGAATTATGTTATACTATGCTATCCAGTTTAGATAGACATCATATATGTGAAATTATGTCATGCTATCCGTTTTAGTTAAACAATATACACATCAACTATTTCATGCCCTCTTTTTTCCACACTATCTATTGCATCTGTCTCTCACACAATGTCTGTACATTCAACTATGTTTCCTGTTTATCAGCCATTTGAATTGGAGCCGGTGATGCCAGTATCTAGCGGAATAAAAACACGGTCTTCAAATAAAACAGTGCTACCTCTTGGTGGAGATAGCACCCCGGTTGTACATGCACAAGAACAAGCCCTACCACACATAAACCAAACTCTCGCAGATTGTACCCCTACTGAGATGGACAGAGAACCAGCTTCACCCAATCTAACCCCAACCCCAGCCGATAGTAACCAGTTCCCTGCCGACAAAGACCATCTCCACCACAGAGCTCCCAAACAAGAGCAGTTAGTAAGGCAGCTCTAGTGCCCAAAGGGCCAAGATTATCACGGCGAACCCCAACTCCACCAGTTAGTACGCCTATTCCTATGGAGGAAGCATAACCAGCGATCGTAGTTTAGCATCTATCGCATTTGATGTTGTTAAATCAGATATGCGTATCTTCCCATCTTGGAAATATTATACCAAGATGAAGGAAAATGCCGATTCAGGTGTGTTTGTCCAGGAGTTATGTGTAAGTAATATTATTCATGGCAATTACTTTGCTTCGTCCCATACATGCTACCTCCATGATGGTTATAATACAGCAAATTTTCCCATTTTTCTCTATAGAGAAGGACCGATTTGGAAACTCGGATGAGGTAACTGTGCTAATACATCTGCTATCTTCAAGAATGCTTGGTGGCGATATCGGAATTACACAAGAAAACGTACTTCACCGCAAAGAAACTCATCAAATCCCCTTACGTTCTCCCGAGACACATTTATCGCACGATGATCGAACGCCTTTGTTACATCTTGGTCCAGAACCAAGAATGTGGTAAGGTCTATGAGCTCATTTTCTATTTTTAAGTATTTTATTCTTGCGTCTTACTGTACTCTGTTCATGTAGAACAAGAGCGTAAATCTGAAGAACAACTGTTCTAATTTAAGATTCCATTGCTATCATAGTTCAAAAAAGCGCTAGGCGTTAATTGTGCGTTTTGCCACCGCCTTGCGCTTTACTGACCAAAGCGCATGCTTATGCGCAGTTATGCACAGATTATGCGTAGTTATGCGCAATGCGTTTTGCCAACGCCTAGAGCCTAGGCGTGCTTAAGCGCTCGCTTAGGCGTGCCTTTTTAACTATGATTGCTTTGCTCTTGTATCACTGTATTTACTCATACAAACTTATTTTTAAATTGAAGGATCCAATCGAAACTCCAATGGCACAGCATGTATGTTCACGCATGTTTCTTTAACAGGTTTTCTCTTATCAATAGCTCTGTTGATTTCAATTTCAATTGTGTATACAGTTGACTTTCATATCATGCACATTACTAGCATCACAACAGAGCCAATAGTGTTGTTGTACATGTAGACCCGTGGTACCCATCTGTCGGTGTACTAGAGTAGGGGTACCCTAGTATCCCAAACTTGTGCACGGGCAGTTGCAGCCCTCCGCGGCAAGGCTTACCGGTTGACCGCCAAGGTCCTCCGTGATTCCTTCGGAGCCATTCAAGAACAAAGTATTCAAGCCAGGGAGACAAGGCCCCGGCAAGAGCAGCTTGCCGGGAAGGCCACCCAGGGCACCTAGGAGACAAGGCCCCGGCAAGAGGAGCTTGCCGGGAAGGCCCGGTGAGCGACAAGCTTCCGGGCGCGACAAGACAACAACCGCGGCAAGGCGCTTGCCGCGGCAGACCACCACTCTGTACCTGCGCTCCAGCACATCCACTAATGTGTCGCCCTGGGACCTTTCGGTAGCAGAAGCGAGAGGCTGTGCAGCCCGGTGCGAGGTGGCAAGCGGCGCCGACAAGATTGCCATCGTGGCAAGCGGTGGCGCCTGACGGTCCCTGTTTGCCTTTATTAGAGGCGGCGTAGATGGGCATTTAATGCCTTTGTCCCCGCCGTCGAGGTTAGGTATGATACATCGTACCTTTGTACAAGTAGTTGTACCAACCACTCCTTTTCCATTTTTACCCTTGTCTACGTTGCCACCGTCGGAGACCCTTGAGCATATAAAAGGAGGCCCATGCATAGCGTAGAGAGGGGTTCGAAAGGTTCTAATCCAGACACGCTCGGTCTCGTTAGCAGCATAAGTTCACAGTAGCACTCAAGCGCTCCCGAGCAAGAAATCAATACACTCAGAAATGCAGCAGTAGGAGTGTTATCTCACCGGAGAGCTCAAGCTGGGTAAACCTCTCGTGTGCCGCCTCGACCGCTCTTCGTGCGACCTCCGCTCCCCGCCCGAACCGAAAGGGGCTCGATCCGCCCGGTCCCATAGGTGTTCGTGGGCGGATCAGCCTGCCCGACATCTTTGGCGCGCCCGGTAGAAGCGTCGAGATTGTGCGAACCTGATCCGGCGTCCACGCGAGCTAAATCTTCATCATCTTCATCAACATGCCACCGAAGAAGAAGGCTTCGGCGGCAGAAGCTCCGTCCGCGTTGAACCCACCACCGCCGGAGCAAACAGGTGGTGGGGTAGACACCGGCGGAAGAATGGACGGCGACGGGGGAGCTCACGGTGCTGCCAAGTCCAGGGACAAGGCTGCACAGACCTCGGCGTCCGTACATGCACTGCGCCCGTCTCAGGAGGCGCGGGACCGACAGCGTCATGGTATTCACAATGCCATACGCTCGTTGGACCAAGATCCAGCTGGAGGATCTCGGGATGCTCAAGACCAGCATGCACGCCAACATGCTGGCGCGAGCGAGGCACGGTCGCCTGGACGGGATACTGCTCCTTCTAACATAGTTAGAAGTCCGAGCATATCCCGCTCCTCGCGCCGTTCGCCACTGCCACCCACCACTCCAGCAGAAGCTTTGGCGAGAGCTCAACTGCTCCTGGATTACCCTCCAACAGCCGACAAGGTCGATGAATGGAGGGCCACCATTCAGAGTCTCATCGGCTTTGCCAGCAGCGACGCTCCATGACAGCCGAGTGCATCGTTGCAGCGGCAGGACTGCTAAACACGAGCGGTGGCGGCAGAGATCGGCGGGGTGCAACCACCATGCACTCTCCGCCCGAAGGCCAAGATCGCCGACTCGGCGGATCCACCTCGACAGCGACTCCACCGCATCATCGGATCCACGAGCTCGTCGCGATCAGCGCCAAGTTCTTCACGAACGACAGCAAGAGGATGCTCGAACTCGCATCGAGCGCCGAAGAGAAGCGGCAAGGCGTCAATCCGACAAGCGCTGGGCCCTCTGTTGACATGCATGCGCCCGGAAGGAACCAGGCGACTTGCCGTCTGCGTAGGTTGCCCTGCGTTCACTCGTGAGCTGCGGCAAGTCGATGGCCCGACAAGAAGAATTTCAAGCCAGATGTACCAGAGAAGTACGATGGCAAGATGCATCCGTCGGAGTTCCTCAGCATCTACACCATCGCGGTGCAGGCTGTTGGGGGACGAGACGACAAGATTCTGGCCAACTACTTCTCGCTGGTGCTCAAGCCCAATGTCAGATCCTGGCTCATGCACTTGCCGGACAACTCCATATCCTCTTGGGCAGATCTATGCCATCAGTTTGTCGGCGCCTTTACGGGCGGCCACAAGCCTCATGGCCAAGAAAGCGACCTTCATCTGCTTTCGCCTAGAAGGAAGGAGAGCCCTAGCATAAGTACATTCAGAGATTCAGCGCGTGCGCACAACATCTCAGATGTCCACCCTGCATGATAATCAGCGCGTTCCATCGAAACGTCGCGAAACCGCAGGATGCGGGAGGAGATGGCGATGTGCAAGATCGAAGACGTCGATGAGCTATATGCCTGGCCGACAAGTGTCCACGTCTTGAGGAAGGAGGAGACTCCCGGAGAGAATCTTGAAGCAGGAGGATCTGATAGTGAGGAGACCGCCCCGGCAAAGAAAAACCGGCGGCGGAGCAACAGGAAGAAGAAAGGCAAAGATGTGCTAGTTGTTGAGCAGTCCGGCAACGGTGGTGGCGCCAAGAAAGCAAAAGTTGGTAGCTCCGGCAAGGAGGTTGCCGCTGGCACCAACTGCCAGGCTGTGGCGGTCGCCGACAAGCAGGACGGCTCCAACAAGCAGTACTGCAAGATCCACCGCACCAAGGGCCATGACCTCCAGAGATGCAAGAAGGTCGAGCAGCTTGTCGAGCAGCAGAAGGCTGAATACGAACGACGCGACAAGGAGAAGGCCCAGGAGGGTGCTGGAGGAGCTAGCAAGAAATGTCCCGGCCGAGGAGGACGCCGCGGCAAGGCCAAGCAGCGGCAAGGAGATAGACCTCCCGCGGCCGCGCGACAAGGATGAAGACGGCAGCGATGATGAAGACATGGATGATGACGAGACCGATGAGCAGGAGTTCGAGAAAGCCATAGAGGTCTGTGCGTTGACGGGCGGTGCTTCTCTGCATACTTCACACCGCCCGGCTCAAGCGGTGGATGCGGAAGTCAATGCGGCAGAACCATCCGTCGAGTCACGCAGGCCTCTGAAATGGTCCAAAGACGCCTATCATCTTTGATATTGAGGACCACCACGATCGTGTAATCTGCGTTCGGTGCTTGCCGATGTTGGTTTCACCAACTATCCGCAACCTCAAGGTCACCAAGATGTTAGTTGACGGCGGGGCCGGCTTGAACCTGATCTCCTCCGCGGTGCTCCGAAACTCGGATCCACGATGGCGAGCTCGAAGAGACCGGCACATTCCAAGGAATCAATCCGGGAAGGAGCAAGCGAAGGGAAAGATCACGTTGCGGTGACATTTGGCAGCGAAGTTGAACTTTAGGGTGAGAGGGTCACTTTTGATGTTGCTGACTTTCCATTGCCTTACAATGGGATACTTGGCCGTCCAGCACTCGCCAAATTCATGGCGGCCTCTCACTATGCCTACAACATGCTGAAGATGCCAGGCCCGATAAGTGTCATCTCTATCCCTAGAGACAAGAAGGATGCTCTTATCTGTGCCGACAAGATCTACCGGGAAGCAGCAGCTGCAACAGATTACAAGCCACTTGCCGCTGAAGCTCCCGGGGGGAAGAAGAAGACCAAGTCCGGCAAGAGCTCTGATGCCCACTCCGGCAAGCGCACCTCTTCGGAGTGCTGCGCTACCGTCGAGGGCCTTTCATCGAGCTCCACCGGCAAGTGTAAGAAGATGATGGCAGCTCCACCGGAGACCAAGAAGGTGTCCGCCAAGGAGGGCGGCACCGGTGGTACCTTCACCATCGATTGCCTCTCTCGACCCTAAATAGGAAGGCGCTCGTTGCTTTCCTGCGGGCGAACGTCGGCGTGTTTGCGTGGCAACCGTCGACATCCCGGTGTTCCCAGGTGAAAGTAATTGAGCACCATCTTGCAGTTTGTCCTCATGCGCGGCCCGTCAAGCAGAAAGTCAGGAAGAATGCAGTGGAGCGCCAAGAGTTCATCGCAGAAGAAATCAAGAAATTGGAAGAAGCAGGCAATGTCAGAGGGGTGCTCCATCCTAAGTGGATGGCCAATCCTGGTTGTATGCGCAAGGCTAACGGGAAATGGAGGCTTTGTATCGACTTTACCGATGTCAATAAAGCTTGTCCCAAGGACCCATTTCCTTGCCGCATCGACCAGAGATTGTTGACTCCACGGCGGATGTGATTTGCTTTCATTTACGGATGCATACTCGAGGATATCATCAGATCTTCATGGCGAGAAGAGGATGAGGAGAAGACCGCATTCATCACCCCATGTGGCACATACTGTTTTGTACGGATGCCCTTCGGGTTAAAGAATGTTGGTTCAACATTTGCAAGAGTAGTCCATGGCGCTTTTGAGCCGCATAAGCGCACAGAAATGTGGAAGCCTACATGGATGACATAGTGGTCAAAAGCAAGGACAAGGCGACCACGATTCAAGATTTAGACGAAACCTTTGCAAATCTGCGCAAGATCAACCTCAAGCTCAACCACGAGAAGTGTGTGTTTGGAGTCCCTTCCGGCAAGCTTCTCGGGTTCTTCGTCATCTCAGCGGGGAATTGAAGCCAATCTGACAAGATCAAGGCCATTGAGCAGATTGGAGCACCAAAGCGGCGTCAACGATGTACGAAGACTTGCGGTTGCGTAGCTGCTCTCAGCAGGTTTATCTCTAGAGTCTGCTGGCGCGCCCTGCCATTTTCAAAATTTTGAAAAAGGCAGGTCCGATGAAATGGACTCGAGGCGGAGGCTGCGCTGCGAGACTTGAAGAGATACCTGTCCTCCACTCCAACACTTGTCGCACCTAGGCCACAAGAGAAGTTGCTGCTATATATAGCGGCAACCAATCAAGTGGTTAGTGCTGCGTTAGTAGCGGAGAGGGAGGCGGATGATGAGCTAGCAGCCATGGAAGATGCATCCAGCGACAAGCAGGGGGCTTCACCGGCAAGCTCTGGTCCCGACAAGGACGGATCTGCGCAGACGCATGAGAAGATGCAGAAAAGAATGGTGCAGCGCCCAGTTTACTTTGTCAGTTCCCTTCTGCAGTGGGTTAGGTCAAGGTACTCTGGTGTGCAGAAATTGCTTTTCGACCTTCTCATGGCCTCGAGAAAGCTGCGCCATTACTTCCAGGCACATGAGATCACAGTCGTCACTCGTTTTCCACTGAAGAGGATACTGCAAAATCCGGAGAGGCAGGCAGGGATTGTCGAGTGGGCACTGGAACTATCAAGCTTTGGCCTCAAGTTTGAGAGCACTTCAACTATCCAAAGCAGGGCATTGGCGGAGTTCATAGCAGAATGGATGCCAACACAAGATGAAGAAATTCGAAAGCTTGAGCATCCCGTCAAGGAGGCAAGCAAAGAGTGGTTGATGTACTTTGATGGTGCCTTCTCGCTGCAAAGGCGCCGGTCTTGGGCGTGCTACTTGTTGCACCCTCAGGAGAGCACCTCAAATCGTAGTCCAGATGCAGTTTCCCAAGGAGCAAGCAACAAACAATCTGCAGAGTATGAAGGTTTGCTTGCGGTCTCGAGATCATGATGAGACCTTGGGATCAAGAAGCTCATCGTCGGGGGTGACTCACGACTTGTCATGTGCCAAGTGAACAAGAATTATCGAGTCCGTTGATGGAAGCTTATGTTGATTAAGTGAGGAAAGCTGGAAGAACACTTTGACGGCCTCTGGATGGAATATATTCTAAGAGCTCGAGCGACATTGTTGATGGCCTGTCTTGCGCGCCAAGACTTAAGTTACCTGTGGAACCAGGAATCTTTGTGCTCAAGCTGACTCAACCATCTGTAACGCCATCAACTGGACAGAGCAAGAAGAGGAAGTTGATTTCTGGTGACTATCTTCCGCAAGAGCTCCCCGAAGCCGCCGCCAAGAAGGTTCCTAGGATCAACACCAACAGTGCTGAGGGGCAGTCTGCTCCGACAAGCCCTAGGGTTTGCTTTGTTGAAGCAGACGCTCCCGACAAGTTTTGCTCCGGCAAGCTTGCCGGGGAACGTCAAGCTCCAGCTGAGCGCGAGGTTCTCGCCGTAGTAGCGGATGTTCCGCAGGCGACAAATGTGCCTTTAGTCCTTGCCGCCGAGCCGCAAGCTCCGGCATGGGTGCAGCAGATTGTCCATTTCCTTCAGACAGAGAACTTCCGAAGAACAAGAAGAAGCGGAAAGAGTAGCCCGGCGGTCAAGTATGTACCAGTTTGTCGACAACACCTTTGTACGAAGACGACTCAACGGTGTGAAATTGAAGTGTATTCACCGGGAAAAGGCGGACAAAGCTGTTGGCGAGATACATGGAGGCATATGTGGTCACCACATTGGCGCCAGAGCACTTGCTTAAGCAAAGCATTCCGACAAGGTTTCTTTTGGCCAACAGCCCTCCGAGATGCAAGCGCACAAGTAACCAAGTGTGAAGCGTGCGGTTCCATTCCAGCAGACACACCGGCCAGCTCAAGCTCTCTAGACGATCCCTTTATCCTGGCCATTTTCGATGCGGGGCTCGACATCCTCGGCCCCTTTCCCCGAGCTGTCGGGGGCTTTGAGTACTTGTACGTTGCAATCGACAAGTTCACAAAGTGGCCGGAAGTGGAAGCATTGAGGAAGGTGACAGCACAATCAGCAGTCAAGTTCTTTAGGTCGATTGTTTGCCGTTTCGGAATCCCAAACAGGATCATCACCGACAACGGCACACAATTCACGAGCCGCACCTTCATGCAATACGTCCAAGATCTTGGCGCCAAGGTCTGCTTCGCTTCTGTTGCTCATCCGAGAAGTAACGGTCAAGCGGAGAGGGCGAATGCTGAAGTGCTGCGCGGGCTCAAGACCAGAACTTTCGGCTGTGCTGCACAAATGCGGAAGAAAGCTGGATTGAGGAGCTGCCGGTGGTTCTTTGGTCACTCAGACTGACGCCAAATCGAGCCCTTTGGCGGACACCTTTCGCTCTAGTCTATGGAGCATAGGCAGTTCTCCCCACGGAACTTCGTATCACGGATCGCCTCGAGTGCTCGCTTATGATGAGCTTGAGCAAGAGCAGCTGCAACAAGATGACGCGCTGCTCCTTGAGGAGGATCATCTTGAGGCTCTGTCGAGCTGCTCGATACCACAAGCTTTGCGCGCTACCATAGCCCTCGAGTTAATGCGAAGTCTCGAGGAAGGCGACCTTGTTCTTGGCTGCGTTCAGTCCGCCAAGACTTCCAACAAGTTGGCCTTGAAGTGGGAAGGCCCTTACCGGGTGAAACGAGTCACTAGGCACAGGGTTGTCCGCCTTGAGACCGAAGATGGCATTCGGTGAGCAACTCAGGAACATTGAGCATCTTCGTAAGTTTTATCCAGAAGCGCGGTTGCGGAACCTGTTCAAGCAACCACCTTTTGTACAAGTCTTGCGGCTGTTACATGTAATCCTTTGTACAAAGCGGGCGCAGACCCGTGCATAAGTAAAGCTAAGCGTTAACCGCACATCTTGTCAATTTCATGCTTTCTACTTCTATTTTGCATGCATTATTTGACACTTTGTGCAGCACCTACCCCGATAAGCAATAACGAGCCATAAGGCTCCATATCTTTATTTTCTCTTCTTTCTCTTTCTCAAAGAAAGGAAGGTTCCCTCGCCCACAAGTTTGCTGGGGGGAAAGGAGAAAATAATGGTGTGGACCAAGCGTCGCTCAAGGAAGCCCAGCCTTACCGGGAAGCAAACGACAGAAAAGCTAAGTCGCCAAAGTTTGAGCAATCAGTTTTAAAAATTTTAAGTTATCTTCCTCGAACGACCGTACTTTGTATGGAAAACCTGTCTTGGCGGAGGAACCAACTCGTAGCTAGTTGCGCCTTACCTTGTTTCGAGTCCGCTCAACAACTTAAGTGAGCTGCGACTAGTTGCGACAAGGTTGCTTGTCGGAGCGAGTACCGCCAGCCAGTCTTGGCGTCCACTTTTCGGCCTTCATGCCCAGTGCTACTGTGACAAGTTCCCTAAAAGCGAGGGCAAAAACATACAAAGGAAGGAATCAAGTAAAGGAAATAACATAGCAATTGATACCCAAAATAGAGTTATATTACAATATAGCTTGCCGCAGCTCTAATGGATTGTTCTTGTGACATGACCAGCAGCGGCAAGAAAAAGAGAAAGCGGGCGGCCTAATCTACGCGATCGCCCTCAACCCTCTTGATCCCGCTCACCCTGTCCACGATGGGTGCGACAAGGGCCTTGAGTGCCTCCACATCAGCATCCGGCGGCAAGGACTTGAGGACGTTGGTGAGGGTGAGGCCTGGGTTGCGGAAGGCCACCTTCATCAGCACCTTTTGAAGAGCTCCCGCGCAGATCTGGCGCGACTCCTCGGCCAGCTGCTTTGGGACTTCTTCCCGGAGTCGTTGGAGGGCCGTCACCACGCCCTTGAAGAACAAGCTAAGCTTGGCGCTGGGTTGGAGGTGCTCGTGGGAGGAGTATCCAAGATCCACCATCCCAGTGCGCGGCTCCTCGTTGATGGCTGCGGCAACATTCCACGAGACCCTCGGTCCAGTGCTCCACATTCTCCCTCAAGGCACTCTGGCGGCGGCCTTGCACCCAGCGCCTCGTCGGCCTTGATCTTCTCCTTCAAGGCCACCTCCTGCTCCTGGTGCCGTCCGGCGCTGAGTCAAGGTGGTGGGTTTCAACTCAAGATCCGCATTGGAGTCCTTGGCGGCTGAGCTCCTTGCTCCTCTTGGCGAGGCAGCCTGCAGCTCGCCAAGAGTGTAAGCGTCCTTCTCGGCTCGTGCTTGAGTGCAGACAAGCTCCTCGCCGCTCTCCTTGAGATTGGCCTCCGGCTGCGCCACCTTCGTCTCCGGCTCCTTCTTGGCGGCCTCGGCAAGCTGGCGGCCTCCTTTGCTTCCTTGAGAGCCGCCAAATGTTTGCTCGCGCATGGCGAGATCCTCCTCGTGGCTGTCAAGATTAACCTTCCGCTGCGCCAACTTCGCCTTCTGCGCAGACGGCTTCTCGGCAACAAGCATTGTTCCTCTTGACATCAGCCCTCTCGAGGAGGAAGGCTTTGCGCTCCTCGGCGAAGTTGCTCCCGCTCTCTGCCGGGGGACCGGAGAGCTTCCTGGTTGAGGCCCCGGAGCTCCTCCGCGCTTCTCGATGTCTGCTCCGCCTTGCGACATAAGCGCTTCCGGGATTCCAGCTTGGCTTGTCGGGTGCGGTAGGCGACAACGGCTTCCGCAGTTGCTCCTCCTCAGACTTCGCCTTCTGCTGCTTGGTGCGTCGACCAGCGTCGATCCGGTGAGGCGAGCAACTCTTCATCGAAGGTTTCTCCTTCGCCGGGCGCCTGAGCTCGACGCCCATGGGAGCTTGATGAAGACGCCATCGCCCGGCCTTCAAATAGGCGCCGGGCTGGGGCTCTTCGGAGCCTGACCCTGCAGCGGCGGCGGAGGGATCGGCGGTCGGCGTAGCGCCTGGCGCTCCTGCGGCCTCAGGGTCGTCAGTGCGATCGCCGGACCCCTCGCCAGCTTCTGCAGCGGCAGCTTTGGCGGCCTCTTCGCCGGCGGGCTCGTCAGCGCCAGCTTCTTCTTCAGTGGCGGCGGCGTCGTCAGTATTGCCGCGCGCGTCCTCCTCGCCGGCGGCCTCGGTCTCCATTGGCTCTGTGGACGACCAGAAAATGAAGAAAAGTTAAGAAAATATTCAAAAACAAGATCAGAAGAAGAAGAGCACAAGGGAAGTTTTCAGGTAAGAGGATTACCTGTGCTAGGATCATGATCATGGTCTCCGCCGCTTGAGAGATCGCTAGTCTTGTCCCTTGGGAGAGCTGCCTTCTTGCCGGAGAACGGCTCCTTGCCGGGAATCCTCCCTTGGCGGCGTAGTCGGCGAAGAGGCTGCTCTGCTCCTACACAAGTCGTGATCGAGATATCGACAAAGAAAGAGCATCCATGCACGCGAATGGAAGGAAGTAAACCATATACTTACGCTGGGGGCTGCGCTGGGGGCTGCTTTGAGGAAGAGTTGCCGCGTCCGGCAAGGTGGTCTCGGACACGCCTCCTGCTGTCGCGGTGGGTTCGTCCTCAATGTCAATCACCGGGGCCTTGGCTCTCTTCGACGCTCTGGGCCAGCGTCTGAAAAGGAATGGGTTGAGAATGAAACCGTCAGATACAAGACGAAGCAACAAGCCGAAGAACTACAAAATCCTACAAAGAATCTTACTCTTCTTCTTCCTCGTCGGAGCTGAGCGCGGAGAGATCAAATTCTGGCCCGCCTCCAGTAGGATGAGGCGGAGGAGTGGTTTCCCTTGGCCGCTTGGCGGGAGCAGAGGCGGTGGTCTGTGAGGGCCCTGCTCCAGTTGCCGCAGCGGCGTGAGGTGCTCCCGCGGCAACAGTGCTTGCCGCGGTGAAGAGCGTCGCGCGGTGCTGCGGCTGTTGGCCCGCCTGCCGCCCCGCTACGTCTCCGGCCTTGCGAAGACGCCTTCTTGGTGGAGCTGGGGGCTCCGCTCGCGGCAAGCTGCTTGAAGGTGGAGAGGATGCGCCCTCGGCGGGCTCGCCCGACTCAGCTTCAGGCTCGTCAAGCTCTTCCTCGCCGACAAACTCCTTTCGCTCAACAAGGCTTGCCGCCTCTGCTGCCTCTGCCTCCTCCACGGTGAAGCCGAACTCGCCCGCGGCAGCAGCTGCTGCCGTCTCTTCCAGCCTGGTGGCGATGCGCTGCATCTCATCATCGGTGGTGTCGCGGGTGAGGCCCCTCTGTTCATCGGGGCGGACCGGCATTTCTACCAGATTGTCAAAGAACTGCCGCACGACGTCATCTGCAGGCTCTTGCCAAGTTGGGAAAATTCCATGCGAGTCGCACAATGGCATCATTGCATGGATGCGGTCAAGCGGAATTGTTGCAATGTGAACGACGCCTCGGCAACCTAAACATCTACGGATGATCGGGATCGGGCTTGAACAGCTCCAAGAGCATCCCGTCAAGCTCCAAGACGGTGAAGTTGAAGTTGAGGCACAGGCGCAGCCTCATGATATCTGCCGCGTTACGAAACTCCTGTGCAGGCCTCCTCCTCTCCTGCAAGGGCGATGCGGCAGCGAAGAAAGTCTGCGCCAGCGGTGCCTCACGGTGAGCCCGGCAAGTCTAAAGCGAAGAATTGGTGATCGCAATCTTGACCTAAGCGTCTTGGGGCAGATTGCTCCAATCGTTGCAGCGCCTCTTGGAGTTTGGCCTTTGGGCGGTAAATGGCTGCGGGTTCTCCTCGACAATCCAGCACCAATCCGCCCTCCATTCCTCCCATTTGCTACGGAGCTCTCCCTCCAGATAGGCTTCCTTCTTGCCGACCCTCGAGATCCAAGCGATTCCTCCGGCAAGAGGCTCCCCTCTCTCAACTCGGGGTATAAAGAAGTGGCGGAAAAGGGCTACATTTGGGTGGACTCTGACAAAGTTTTCGCAGAGATGTGCGAAAACTGCCATGGTCAGAACAACATTGGGGGTGAAATCAAGGAGGCGGAACCCGTAGGGTGTTCATGATGTCCTGAAGAATTCAGAGAAAGGCGGGCGAGCCCGCAGAGAAGAAGAGCGAAGAAGGGATATCCAGTCGGAGCCAGTTCCGAAGCAGCAGCGGGGAGTACCTTCGTGCGCGGATGCGCTCGCGTCTCCGTCGACCAGAAGAGGTAGTAGTTCTCCCTCAGCTCCCTCGCGGCGATCTGGGGGGGAAAGATCGCCTGCTCCTTCCGCAGCGCCGCAAGCCGCTGCGCCTCGGCCGACATCACGGCCTTCCCCTTGTCGGCTTTCGGAGGCATGGCGGAGGTGGTGAGGGAGATCGGCGGCGTTGGTGATCTTTGGTGGCGATGGAAGCGGGCGCTCTCTTTCAGCCTTGGGAAGAAGGGGGAGCAGCGGAGGTTTTCGAGATGGGGCGATGGCTGGCAAGGTGGGCGGACCTGCCCCTGTTTCCTCTGCTTATAAAGAGGGAGGGGGCGGACGTTCCGTTTTTCCGAATAAAGAAACCACCCACGATCTCGCCCACGATCTCTCACACGACGCCGCACTCGACGCGTGCCGTTCGTGGAGGGCGTGGTGGGTCCGGGGTGAGTAACGGCGTGACCCAGGCCGCGTGTGCCCGTGCCCTGTTTTGGGCCTGGCCCAACAGCGCTCGGCATCGTGTGGCCCAGAGCCGGGGCTCTGCCGGTGTACTAGAGTAGGGGTACCCTAGTATCCCGAACTTGTGCACGGGCGATCGCAGCCCTCCGCGGCAAGGCTTACCGGTTGACCGCCAAGGTCCTCCGTGGTTCCTTTGGAGCCATTCAAGAACAAAGTATTCAAGCCAGGAGACAAGGCCCGGCAAGAGGAGCTTGCCGGGAAGGCCACCGGGGCACCTAGGAGACAAGGCCCGGCAAGAGGAGCTTGCCGGGAAGGCCCGATGGCGACAAGCTTCCGGGCGCGACAAGACAACAACCGCGGCAAGGCGCTTGCCGGCAGACCACCACTCTGTACTGCGCTCCGGCACACCCACTAACGTGTCGCATACAGGACCTTTCGGTAGCAGCGTGAAGCGAGAGGCTGTGGAGCCAGCGGTGCGAGGTGGCAAGCGGCGCCGACAAGATTGCCATCGTGGCAAGCGGTGGCGCCCTGACGGTCCCTGTTTGCCCGTTAGGGCGGCGTGAGCGGGCATTTAATGCCTTTGTCCCCTGCCGTCGGGTTAGGTATGATACAACGTACCTTTGTACAAGTAGTTGTACCAACCACTCCTTTTCCATTTTTACCCTTGTCTACGTTGCCACCTGTCGGAGACCCCTTGAGCATATAAAAGGAGGCCCATGCGCAACGTAGAGAGGGGTTCGAAAGGTTCTAAGCCAGACACGCTCGGTCTCGTTAGCAGCTTCTGTGCACTGTAGCACTCAAGCGCTCCCGAGCAAGAACTCAATACACTCAGACATGCAGCAGTAGGAGTGTTATCTCTCCGGAGAGCTCCGAAGCTGGGTAAACCTCTCGTGTGCTTCGCCTCGATCAGCTCTTCGTGCGACCTCCACTCCCCGCCGAACCGAAAGGGGCTCGGTCCGCCGGTCCCATAGGTGTTCGTGGGCCAGATCAGCCTGCCCCGACACCATCTGAAATCTTGTTGTGCCGTGTAGTTTCCAACGCTTTGTATTCTTTCACTGCTGCTTTGTCTTGAACTGATATGATTTGAACCGTGTCTCTATTTTCATTTGGCAAGACAATGCAGTGACCATAGGACATAGATATATGTTTGTTTGATACTTTTATTATGTACTATTACTTGGCAATAGAAGACTTGGTAGTTTAATCCTGTCCACCTTACTAATGAACTGGTTCACCGAAATGAGTTTCATATACTAGTACATGCTAAACTTGTCATGTGTCTGCTTGTTTCTTCTTTTAGAATGCTGAGAGAATATTGGGGAAGAGTGCCTTATTAAGAAATGGTAAAGGAAGTAATGCAGATAAGGTTCAGGATAGTGACACATCCTTGTTGGTCTCCAATAAAGCTGATAAAACAGCTAAGGAAGACTATCTTGAAGACAATGAGACAACCCCAAAGTCCTGTCTTGGTTTAGTGTTCGAGCATCGGCCACTACCGCATGCACAAGCTATTCAAACTCACTTTATGCGAATCAGTTCAGTTTCTTGAGTCTCAACTACAAGGTGAAAGACATCGATCGGTGTCTTTGCGACAAGAAGCGGAAGGGCTGCGGAAGTCCTGGAGCATTCAGATGCATACTTTACGGTGCAACGACAAGCGTTGGAGGATTTTAGCGCTAAGCTTATTGCCGACATGGTGGATACCGGATAACGCTTTCTTGAGCTCTTGAAGTTGTTTGATTATGCTCTTGTTTTCTTTGCCGCGTTTATTTGCCTTTGGTGGCCAATTTTGACGGCCAGTGTATGTAATATGCTGCTTTGTTCCCTATACTTGCACTGGTGGCAAACTTTGATGCCCAGTGGATGTAATATGTGTAATAGCGGTAATAGGCTAGCCTTAATTGCTTGCTTATTTATTTCTGTATTGTCTTGTTTAGTTGTTTGCTTGTAGTCACTGCAGTTCTTTTTCTATGTTTTTCTAGTGGCCACAATAGCCTATTTTTTGGTAACTAGGCCAAAATAATCATGGCAACACATGGACTGTTGTAACCATGGGCCTCCTGCAGGTCGTATGATCCATGGGCCTTCGTTCGGTCGTAGGACCATTGGCCTTCTATACGGGCCATAGGATCCATCGGCCTTCTATACGGGCCTTAGGGATCAATGGGCCTTCGACGGGCCGTAGGTCCATGGGCCTTCTACGGGTCGTATGATCCATGGGCCTTCTACGGGCCATACTATCCGTGGGCCTCATACGGGCCGTAGGATCCATGGGCCTTCTATGGGGCATATCATCATTTCGCCAATCATGGGTCGTACTATTTGTGGACCATAACGGGCCGTTAATAGGCCGTATTTGATAACTCTATGAAAACAGCCCAACGGGTTTTTTTGACATGAAAATGGCCCAACGTATTAAAGGTCCGCAAACGGGCCGACCGTAACGACGAGCTGAATTTGGCCCTAAGCGAGAAAATAGCGAAGAACGGCCGTATGTAACCAAATGTTGCAAATGAGCCCAAGAATCAATGGGCCTGAGAAGGCCGAAGATAACTTACTGAAGCGGCCCAATGGAATAACGGGCCGTTAATGGGTATAAATGATACACTGTTCATTATGGGCCAGTTTCACCACGGGCCGTTAATGGGCCAAGAGTTACAAAGGTCCTCATATGGGCCAAAAGAAGTCATGGGCCACACATGGGCCGGAAGTTAAGCGAAATTTGAATCATATTGGACAGCCCAGGATGACGCCATCTTGGGCCTAATTCGGATAGGGTGTAACGGGCCCTTGGTTAGCGGGCTGTAAATGGGCTATATGCGAACCGGCCGTTAACAGGCTTTCCGTGGGCCGGCCCACCACCTCTTGACCAAGTCAAACGGGCTGACCTTTTCACAGGAATGGGTCTCTCTTGGGCCGTGCCACGTGTCGCCGTATCATAGGCGCCTTCGGTCCAATGAGCGGATGACATCTGTCCCAACGGTGAGCCGACATGTGTTTCCTCCAGCCAATAATGATTTTACACGTGGAAAATCCCCATTGGTCGGGGCTGTTAACGGGGATCCAAAACCCGACCCGATAGCTTAACGGCGTTCCGTTACGGTGGATGCCACGTGTTGGTCACCCTTGACGAAAGCACTTCTGTGACGCGCGATTTATCGTCATGGAAGTGGACACTTCCGTGATGATAATTTTGGTAATGTCATGGAACACTTCTACGACAGCACAGGTATGACTATCTTGATTCTGTCATAAATTTGTCATGGATGTATATGCATGACAAAAAACGCGACCTACTGTGACAAACACGTATCATCACGGAAGTGTATTTTTTTGTAGTGTAAGTCTGCTAGCCAATGCTTAGATGAGTTTGATAATTTATTGTTAAACAAGAAAACATCAATTCTTATGTTGGTAGACAATTGAAACGAAATGCTTATATGATTGAACACTTGAGTGATTATATGTCTAGTGTTAAAGGTGAAGTTAAACTCATTAGTAAACATGCTTCTATGGTTACCAATCAAGTAGAACAAGTGCTTAAAGCTCAAAATGATTTTCTCAATGAATTAAATAATAAGAAAAATGATAATGTTGTTAGGGTTATGACTAGAGGGGGTAAAATGACTCGGGAACCTTTGTATCCTGAGGGCCACCCTAAGAGAATTGAGCAAGATTCTCAGAGAACTAATGTTGATGCACCTAGTCCTTCTAGAAAGAAAAAAAGAAAAATGATAGGACTTTGCATGCTTCTAGTGAACCTGTTGTTGACACACCTGAGAATCCCAATGATATTTCTATTTCTGATGTTGAAACACAATCTGGTAATGAACATGAACCTAGTGATAATGTTAATGATGAAGTTCATGTTGATGCTCAACCAAGCAATAACAATGATGTAGAGATTGAACCTGCTGTTGAACTTGATAACCCACAATCAAAGAATCAACGTTCAGAAACCCATGCCTTTTCCTCCTAAACCATCCAAGAAAAAGGATGATGAGGATTTTGAGCGCTTTGCTGAAATGATTAGACCTATCTTTATGCGTATGCGTTTGACTGATATGCTTAAAATGAATCCTTATGCTAAGTATATGAAAGATATTGTTACAAATAAAAGAAAGACACCGGAAGCTGAAATTTCCACCATGCTTGCTATTTATACTTTTAAAGGTGGAATACCTCATAAACTAGGAGATCCAGGAGTACCAACTATACCATGCTCCATTAAAAGAAACTATGTTAGAACTGCTTTATGTGATCTTGGGGCCGGTGTTACTGTTATGCCTCTCTCTTTATATCATAGACTTGATTTGAATAAGTTGACACCTATTGAAATATCTTTGCAAATAGCCAATAAATCAACTGCTATACCTGTCGGTATTTGTGAGGATGTGCATGTTGTGGTTGCAAACGTTACTATTTTAACGGACTTTGTTATTCTTGACATTCCCGAGGACGATAGTGTGTCGATTATCCTTGGTAGAACCTTTTTGAATACTTCAGGGGCTATTATTGATTGAAACAAAGGCAATGTCACTTTTCATGTTAATGGTAATGAGTATACGGTACACTTTCCGAGGAAACAACCTCAAGTCCACAGTATCAATTCTATTGGAAAATTTTCAACTATTACTATTGGAGGTTTTGAATTTCCTCTTCCTACTGTCAAGAAGAGATATGATATTCTTATTATTGGGGACGTGCATATCCCCGTTGAGGTAACCTAGTGCTATTCGAAAATTCTCCGGTTCCATGTTATTCGAAAAGAGTTTGTTAACAAGACTTGATCAACCTTGTTAGTGGATTCCTTTTGATGAGCATGAGATGGATGAAGTTAGAAAGCACAATCTTCTGTACCCTCCTTTTACTTTCTGTTATTTAGATTAAATAAAGCAAAAATAGTATTTTCTATCAGTTGTCTGAGTTATCCGTGCAATAAAAAATTACCCCAAAAATAAAAGTTCTCCAAATGCCCTGAAAATGAAATATGATTTTTTCTAGCATATTTGAGAATATCTGGCACTGAGAACACAACAGGGGGATCAAGCACCTGGCCACGAGGGTCCAGGGTGCGCCCACCCCACTGGGCGCGCCCCTGCCTCGTGGGCCCCTGGTGGCCCCCCTCCACTTCTTCCAGCACCCACACACTCCTTCTTCCTCCCAAAAAAATCACCAACCAGCTCAAGCATGAGTTCTCGCTCATCTTGCTGCCATTTTTTATCTCCTTGCTCAAAGCTCCACTCATAAAACTGCTTTGGGGGATTGTTCTTCGGTATGTGGCTCCTCCAATGTTCCAATTAGTTTTTGTTCTAGTTCTTTATTCATTGCAAATTTTTGCTGCTTAGGTAACCATGTTCTTGAGCTTGCATGTCAAATTTATATTGTCCCAAGTAGTTCTAATGCATGATATAGTCTCTAGGCACTTGTGGGAGTAGTTGCTATCTGTTTTTTTGAGTTTGGTTCACTTTTATATTAAGTAACTTAAACTTTCAGAAATTTTCAGAAAATGATGAAGAGATTTTTGAGGGGCTCTTCGAGCCGAAGCTCTAAGGATAAGCAAAGTGAAGAGGATAAGAGGACTAAATATAATCTCCTTCACACCGCGGAGGTTCGACCGTGTGAATGGCCTTGTGATGATTTCTTGAGGGCAGCCGGGATTCATGATGATTTTTATTATTTGGCTGAGAATGCGGGCCTCACCGACTTCCTCCGCGACCAGCGCGAACAGTATCTCCTACTCACTAATATTTTTGTGCAAAATTTTCATTTCCATGCTAGGAGATCACCACCCTCGGTGGATTTTTATTTATATGATGAGTATAAGGAGATGTCCCTTTTTGGTTTCTGCCGAGTCTGTAAGATACCCTTTACGGGCAGCATAGAGGAACCACATCGTAATGATGTGGAAGGTTTTATTGATATGATTGCTGTTGAGAAAATGAGGAAAGTTTCCGATGCAAGAATCACTAGCATACACTTTCATGTTCTGCGTTACTTTGCAATATTTGCTAGTAGATGTTTAATTGGTCGCGGGAACTGTGGAAACCTTAGTGCCCCTGATATTGTTATTTTGGGCCATGCCTTGTTTCGTGATAACACTTTTAGTCTAGGCGCTATTATTGCCAAGCGGTTAAATCTGAACCGCACGAAGGGTCCCATCTTGGGAGGTATCTTCGCTTCGCGCCTCGCTGCACACTTTAACATACCTATTAGGCATTATGAGAAAGAAGAAAAGTTGTTGCCTCCTATTTTTCTAGATTATAAGAGTATGGTAGCACATGACTTTATTGTTAAGAATAAGAAAAAGATGCTTAACTACAGACTGATATTTGATAAAAATCACCCCGAGACTATTACTTTGCCTGCTCCTTCTTTGTTTAACTTATCTTCAGTCATGTATCTTGTTCTGCCGGAGGCATTTCATGCCTACCAGAGCCTCACACAGCTCTAGAGCCACAGCCGGAACCACAACTTGGTCCTCCACGTCAGTCTGTTTACCAGTGGGATCCGGAGGAGATCACCAATCAGTTGTACCCCGAGGCTCCATCTCAGTATGACCTCAGCTACAACTTTGGATATCCGCTAGGCCAGCCGTGGCCATAGACCAACTTAGGCCAAAAGCCTAAGCTTGGGGGAGTACGTATTTATCACCGACATTACATTCATGTTCACACACTCATGCTAGTTATCGTAGCTCATACTTTTTCATTGTACTATCCATGCTAGTTTATTTTTATTTTTCTTGCTTTCTTCTTGTGTGTTTGAAAAACCTTAAGAAAAAACAAAAAATTAGTTGTAGCTTTTAGCTAGTTTACTTTCTATGCTTGTAGTAGTAATAATTAAAAGAAAACCCCAAAAAGATTTATTGTTCTTCTTTTGCTTGTTGGGAGCTTTCCCGTGTAAATAGTTTTATTTCTTTCCTTTTCTTTGGGGGTTTAGAGGAGAAGACCATAATGAAAATGTTGAAGTGGCTCTTATATGCATTATTGTTGATTTAACCAGGAGCCCATATTACCTTGTCTTCTCCCTTGAATTAAATGCTTGCAGATTCCAGCTTAGTCCAATACACATGCATTATTATTATTATTCACACCGTTCGGTCGTGCAAGTGAAAGGCAATAATGACGATATATGATGAACTGATTGAGATGAGAAAAGCTGTTATGAACTCGACTCTCTTGTTTTTGTAAATATGATTAGTTCGTCATTCCTGATTCAGCCTATTATGAATGAACATGTTTGCAATGACAATTAGATATTATAGTTGCTTATGCCATGTTTAATTAGCTAGGAGTTTATAATGGTTTACCTTGCGTGCCAACATGCTATTAAAATAGTTGTGATGTGGTATGATAGGGTGGTATCCTCCTTTGAACGATTCGAGTGACTTGACTTGGCACATGTTCACGCATGTAGTTGAAACAAAATCAACATAGCCTCCACGATATTTATGTTTGGTGGATTATATCCTACTCATGCTTGCACTCAATGTTTATTAATTTTAATGCATGTTCATGACTGTTGTCGCTCTCTAGTTTGTCGCTTCCCGGTCTTTTTCTAGCCTTCACTTGTACTAAGCGGGAATCTTTGCTTGTGCATCCACTTCCATAAACCCCAAAGTTATTCCATATGAGTCCACCATACCTTCCTATATGCGGTATCTACCTGCCATTTCAAGTAAATTTGTATGTGCCAAACTCTAAACCTTCAAATCAAATTCTGTTTTGTATGCTCGAATAGCTCATGTATCAACTAGGGTTGTCTGTATCTTCCATGCTAGGCGGGTTATTCTCAAGAGGAGTGGACTCCGCTCCTCACTTACGAGAAAAAATGGCTGGTCACCGGGATGCCTAGTCCCATGCTCAAATCAAATCAAAATAATTGCAAACAAAACTCCCCCGGGACTATTATTAGTTGGAGGCACCCGTTGTTTCGGGAAACCATGAATTGATGCTTATTGGTGGAGGGGGAGTATAAACTTTACCATTCTGTTTGGGAACCGCCTATAATGTGTGTAGCATGGAAGATATCGAGATCTCTCGGTTGTTATGTTGACAATGAAAGTATGCCGCTCAAAATATTATTTATCTCTATTTCAAAATCGAGCTCTGGCACCTCTACAAATCCCTGCTTCCCTCTGCGAAGGGCCTATCTATTTACTTTTATGTTGAGTCATCATCCTCTTATTTAAAAGCACCAGCTAGTGAGCACCGCTGTCATTTGCATCCATTACTATTAGTTTATATTGAGTATGACTATGACTGGATCTCTTTTACCATGAATTACAATGTTTAGTCAGTCCTTGATCTTTAGAGGTGCTCTGCATTTAGGTTTTGCGGTCTTAGAAAGGGCTGGCGAGATACCATCTTGTTATATCATATTATGATTGTTTTGAGAAAGTGTTGTCATCCGAGATTTATTATTATTGCTCGCTAGTTGATTATGCCATTGATATGAGTAAACATGAGACCTAAGTGTTATTGTGAATATGGTTAGTTCATAATCTTTGCTAAAAACTTGAATGTTGGCTTTACATATTTACAACAACAAGAGCAAACAGAGTTTGTAAAAGTTTGTATTTATCACTTTTAGTTTATCAACTGAATTGCTTGAGGACAAGCAAAGGTTTAAGCTTGGGGGAGTTGATACGTCTCCGTCGTATCTACTTTTCCAAACACTTTGCCCTTGTTTTGGACTCTAACTTGCATGATTTGAACGGAACTAACCCGGACTGACGCTGTTTTCAGCAGAATTGCCATGGTGTTACTTTTGTGCAGAAATAAAAGTTCTCGAAATGACGTGAAACTTGACGGAGAATATTTTTGGAAATAATAAAAAATACTGGCTAAAGAATCAAGGCCAGGGGGCCCATACCATGTCCATGAGGGTGGGGGCGCGCCTACCCCCCTGGGCGCGCCCCCTGCCTCGTGGGTCCCCTGGTGCTCCACCGACCTCAACTCCAACTCTATATATTCACGTTCGGGGAGAAAAAAATCAAAGAGAAGGATTCATCGCGTTTTACGATACGGAGCCGCCGCCAAGCCCTAAACTCTCTCGGGAGGGCTAGTCTGGATTCCATTCGGGGCTCCAGAGAGGGGAATTCGTCGCCGTTGTCATCATCAACCTTGCTCCATCACCAATTTCATGATGCTCACCGCCGTGCGTGAGTAATTCCATCGTAGGCTTGCTGGACGGTGATGGGTTGGATGAGATTTATCATGTAATCGAGTTAGTTTTGTTAGGATTTGATCCCTAGTATCCACTATGTTCTGAGATTGATGTTGCTATGACTTTGCTATGCTTAATGCTTGTCACTAGGGCCCGAGTGCCATGATTTCAGATATGAACCTCACTACTAGGAAAAGGCCTACTAATGGCGCACCAGTTTTGCCTACTAATGGCGCACTACTAGTGCACCATTAGTATCACGCCACTAGTATTTTTTACTAATGGCGCACCACTGGTGCGCCATTAGTATCTGGTATACTAATGACGCACCACGTAGTGCGCCATTAGTATAGAACACCATGCGCCATTAGTATGCCTCCTAGGGGGCCATATGTAACCATGTGCTTTGTCATACTAATGGCGCACTGTGGTGTGATGCGCCATTAGTATCCTTTGGCATACTAATGGCGCACTCTGTAGTGATGCACCATTGGTATCCTTTGGCATACTGATGGCGCACCTTAAGGTGATGCGCCATTAGTATGAATATTAGGTTTTATTTTTTTTACTTTTCTGATTTTTGCACAGGTTACAAAATATATTATTGGACAGAATATAGACAGCTGACACACAACAGCAATGATTCATCGAATACAATAGAAGATTAGTCTCCGAATACAATTCATCATATTAGTCTCCGAATTCAAAAGACCGAACAAAGGTAAAACATTACAAGTCTCGAGACCGTGAGTATTGAGTTTGTCTTCACATTACAAGTCGATATCGATCATCTAAACTACCATCACATAGAAGAGAGCTGCGGTCATCACGATGAGCATCATCGCGATGAAACTGGTCTTCATCCGGTTCCTCCAACGCTCCCTACTCTCTCCCGCTAGATAGCGAGCGTATCTAGATTCCGCCTCTGCCCTAGTGGTGTACCCTTTGTAACTGTTACTGCTAAAACGGTAAACCTGTCTCCGGCACTCCTCCCAGTCGTCGTAGACTCTGGAAACCTTAACCTTGTACACGACATACGACGGCATCTCTATGCACAAGCCAAACAACAGACAATACATAAGCAATATATAAGTATGCAACAAAAGGATCGGAAGAGAAAAGCAAGACATTAATAGTACGATTCATGGTCCTACTAATAAACATCATCGATTACATCTAAGTTGAACGACTGTCCAAACCAAAGAGACATACAATTCATTAAAGTTTAATTACAACATGAGCCAATCAATGTTTCAGAACTACACATCACTACTTTCGACTCGACTCATGGGACAGGAGCGTGGATGAAGCCGCCGTTTGTCGTGATGGTCATGAAATCGCGGGCGTTGTCAGCCTCCATTTGTAGCGTTACGTCTATCTCACTGTTGGACGGTTGATATCTGAGGAAGAACTTCCCCGAGGTATGAAGGACATCTTGATGGATGATGTCCGCAAACTCCGACTGGATGCGAAAGAATTCTTGTCTGATGTCCGCGTCCTGGATTGCCGACAAGCTCGCGGCCCAATCTTTGAGATTATTTGGTAGCAGAAGGTGATGATGGTCCCTTACGATCGCCCGCATGTGATGGAGGGCGTAGTAGGCATCCTTCTGACCGCCAGGCGGCTGCTTGACACGGTAGAACGTCGTATTGTCGGCGAACATGTGCTTGCCGTACTTACGAACTGCCCTGGTGAAGGTGCCTCCAGATTTGGCATAGCCGGGGAGAACATCATCAAGAACTTTCTTGATATTTGTGTAGTCTATCTTGGAGTCACGGTTCGGGTCGAAATACGTGGCCATGGAATATTCGGGCTTAAGAGGATGAGTGTGCAATGTGTGTCACCGCACGTAACACGGAATGTTAGAAAAAAAGAACGATCGAAATCTAAGAAATCATATGTTACGGGCAGTTAAGGGATGACTTACTTGGGAAAGTAAGCCACAAGGAAGTTATCCTTATCCGGGTTTGCGAATAGCGCCTTGAGGTATGAACTCGCGACTTGGCGGTCCCCAGTGCTGCTCAAGAGCTTGGCACGCATGTAGAAGGGGTCGACTATCACGATGTCCGGGGTCTTGTCTCAAATGATCCGCATCTCCATACTCAGCGAAAACAGCCGAACGAAGGTGTAGTGCAGCGGATGAAGGTTAAACATAGCAAAGATGTCATCAAACCGCAGGACGATCGTACCCCCGATGTCGCCATCCACAAAGCCCTTTCCCTCTGGCACCTTGGCCCCGAAAACCGGGTATGCCACATCATTCTCTCTGAGACACCGCTTCTCCAACGAAAGAACACTGTCGTGCAGACTCTGCATAGCACCGGTTGCAGCATTGAGCATATTTGTCAGTAGCATCGCCCTACCCGCCACATGCACCCTCCTCGAGATATCTTTAGGTGAAGGTGGCCCGTCCTGAGCACGGATCGTACTCGGTGCCGGCTGGCTCGCACCGGCGCCCTTTTTAGTCTTTCGTTTCCGGCTCTTCTTCTTGATCTGCTGTAATGGGACCGAGTTCTGCTCACAGGCCGCCTTCTTGAGCGTGTTGGGGCTGATAATATTTCGCACCTCAGCTATCCGAGGCTGGGTGAAGGCGGCAGCTGGAGGTGTCTCCGGAGAACTGAACGCCAGCGACACCTGTTGCAACTGGGTTTCTCCGTCGTACCAGCTAGATCGCGGTCGTCTTGGTTGGGTTCTTGAGAAGGAGGCCCGCAGAACTCGTCACCGTACCCATGTTCGGCAAAGTACTTATCGATGTTGGTAAATGTACCGTCGTCGTTGTCATCATCGTCCGGATCATGTGCCATATGCATGTCCGGATCCTGTGCCATAGGGATATCCGGCAGGTCCGGTAGCGTTGCGGCGTTCTTGCCATGGCTTGGCGCCGGCACGACTGGCGGTCTTGTCTGTGGGGTGGTGTCCCCCGCCCCCAAACGAATCTGGCTCTTTGGCCAAAGCAGGGGCTAGCTTACGCAGGCGCTGAGGGCCATCTCATCTTCTTCGTCTGCTCCAGCGGGTCGAATCGGAGGTAACAGCTCGTCGCAGCCTGGCAGCACCCGAACCACTTCAACCCTATACACTGTGGGTGGCATCGGATTACCATGGAACACGGGGTTGCCCGGTTGAACGATTCTGCCCTTGGCGACATCGACCAACTCGCCGCCCACGAAGTGCAGGAGAGTGCAAGGAACATCGGCGGCGCCCTGCGAAAACATGTAGGGCGTCAGGGATGCCCAGTCAAAGGCAAGGAGATGAAGTCATCGGCCGAGAATGTGTAGTATCTTTCCTTGTCGTTACCGGTGTAGGATTCCATCATTACCCGGAGTTCTGATAACCATCGTTCTTCATGTCCTTGTCCTCGGTGTAGAATGTGTAGCCGTTGATATCGTACGCCTCATAGGTCATCGAGTTACGCTCGGCATACGTGACAAGGCAAATATGATTTGTTCTTCCGCGGAAGAATCCTCATGTAAAAGTGCAATGAAGCTTCTGCTTGAACCAACGCGTGAAACATGAGTTGTGCTCTTTGATTATATCTATGTCCGTCCTCTGTTGGCCTCGGTCATTGTACGTCTTCTCAATAAAGGTTTTGTGCTCTACCACCCAAGGATCAACCACATCTATGTGTTGTAGCGCGACTAGGTTTGCTCTTTCAAAGTCGGCGAGTCGACCCTCGAAGTCGACATGCATTTATTTGCGACCCTCACGGTGACCCCATCCAGCGAGCCTGCCGAGGTGCTGTTGACGGGCAGACCAACAGGGTTCTCGATGCCTAGATAATTCGATGCGATAGGAGATGCACTCTTGATCGAAAAGCCCTGGCTATACTTCCCTCTGGACGTGACATGTTGCGAACGTATCCTTTGATGACACCATTCATCCTTTGAGCGGCATCATGCTGTGCAGGAACGTCGGCCCGAGTTGGATGATATCCTCCACGATATGGACCAGCAGATGCACCATAACGTTGAAGAATGCGGGCGGGAAGTACATCTCAACCTCGCATAGTATCACCACGATCTCTTCCTGTAGCCTTCTGAGTTGCCTCACACCAACCGACTTCCGAGAGATGACGTCAAAAAAGTTGCATAGGCCAAATAGCATTTCACGGACGTGCGCGTCCATGATCCCACGGATTGCAACTGGAAGTATCTGCATCATCAGCACGTGACAGTCATGAGACTTCATCCCGCTGAACTTCGCTTATTGGGTCTAGGTATCTCGCTTATCTTCCCCACGTAACCGTAAGGAAGTTTTACTCCTCTGAGGCGGGTGAAAAACTGCTCGATCTCCTCCTGACTTAGAGTGAAGCACACGGGAGGGTAGTCATTTCCGGTCTTCTTGGCCTTTTTGCCTTTGCGACGACTTTCTATGTCCTGCTTCGCCTCATCATCATCATCATCATCATCATCATCATTAGCGTGAAGCTCCTGCCTGATGCCCATTGATTTCAAGTCTGCCCTTGCTTTCGGCCCATCTTTGGTCCTCTCTGGCATGTTGAGCAGGGTACCAAGCAGACTCTCGCACACGTTCTTCGTGATATGCATGGCATCAAGGCTGTGAGGCACACAGTGGATCTTCCAGTATGGCAAGTCCCAGAAAACAGACCTCGTTTTCCATACCTTCAGAAGCGGCTCTGGCACCTTTTGCTTCTTTCCCGGCTCTAGCACCTTTTGCTTCTTTCCTAACAGTGGGCAATCTTTCCAATTTTTCAACAGCTCGTCTATTTCATCGCCGCTCCTCGTACACGGGCGCCTTCGGGGTTCGGTTTCACCATCGAACAGATCCTTGCGTTTCCTCCACGGGTCATCATCGTGAAGCCACCTTCGAAGTCCCATGAACACAGTTTTCGAAGACCCGGGATCTCAATCTAGCTGGCGATACGTTGTGTCATCCATGCACCTTACGCATCCAGAAAATCTGTGGACCACCTGCCCCGCGAGATATCCGTAACCGAGATAGTCGTGCACCGTTGTGAGCAGTGCGGCTCTCATAGGGAAATATTCTTTCTCTGCGGCGTCCCACGTATTGGCTGGCGTTTTCCACAGCGTGTCTAGCTCCTCTTTCAGCAGCCCCAAATACAGATTGATGTCATTTCCTGGTTGTTTCGGCCCTTCAATTAGCATACTCATGTGAATGTACTTCCTCTTCATGCACAACCAGGGGGGAAGGTTGTACATCCACACAAACACAGGCCAGGTGCTATGTGTGCTTCTCTGGCTGCCAAACGGATTGACTCCATCGGTGCTCGCGCCAAAGACGATGTTCCTTGGATCCTTCCCAAATTCTGGGTCTTCGAAGTTCAACGCTTGCCACTGGCTCGCATCCTTAGGGTGACTCAGCATCTTGTCTTTTTTATTTATCTCTGGATCATTTCCGTCATCTTCCCTCTTCTTCTCCTCCCTATCCGCGTGCCAACACAGGAGCTTTGCTACCTTAGGTTCCGCGAAATACCGCTGCAGACGAGGAGTGATCAGAAAGTACCACACCGATTTTCGAGGAGCTTTCTTCCTCTTCTTGTATCAAGTGACACCGCACACCGGACATATGGTAGACTCCGCGTGCTCGTCCCGATAAATGATGCAATTGTTCATGCACACATGGTATTTCACGTGCGGTAAATCCAAAGGACACACGATTTTCTTCGCCTCCTCGAAACTGGTCGGGCACTTGTTCCCCTTGGGAAGACGTTCGTGCCAGAATGACATGTTCTCGTTGAAGCATGTGTCGGTCATTTTGTGTTTTACCTTCATCTCCAGAGCCATGAGCGTTACTTTCAGGCGGGTATCCTCGGGCCTGCATCCTTCATACAATGGAGTAACCGCGTCTATCTCCAGTTGATCCAGCTTGGCTTTTTCTTGGGCGGCAGTTCTTGCGTTATCCGTCTGCTTGAGAAGCAGCTCTTGAATATGAGGGTCCTGCACCCAGCCTCCATTGTCGTCTGCTCCGGCATCTTCATCTTCATGATCATGCCCTTCGTCTTGATCTTCCTCATCATCATGTCCGGCATCTTCTATATGATGACTGTGTACAGCATCACCGTCTTTTAAACTAGTAATGGCGCACTTTGCCACGGTGCGCCATTAGTAGTTTTGCAAAAAAAGAATAAAAAAATAAAGTACTGGCGCACTCCGTGGCTGGTGCGCCATTACTAGTTAGAACTAGTAATGGCGCACTTTGCCTGGATGCGCCATTAGTATGTTTGAAAAAATGAAAAAAAAATTGTTACTAGTGGCGCACCTTGTGTCTGGTGCGCCATTAGTGTCTTCCACACTAATGGTGCATCACCACATGGTGCGCCATTAGTATATAGTAGTGGCGTACCACTTTTCTGGTGCGCCATTAGTGTCAATTTCATCGATATCCCTTTTCCTAGTAGTGCCTATTATGTTTTCATGAATATATGTGAGTTCTTGATCCTATCTTGCAAGTCTATAGTCACCTATTATGTGTTATGATCCGTTAACCCCGAAGTGACAATAATCGGGATACTTACCGGTGATGACCGTAGTTTGAGGAGTTCATGTATTCACTAAGTGTTAATGCTTTGGTCCAGTACTCAATTAAAAGGAGGCCTTAATATCCCTTAGTTTCCAATAGGACGCCGCCGCCACGGGAGGGTAGGACAAAAGATGTCATGCAAGTTCTTTTCCATAATCACGTATGACTATATTCAGAATACATGCCTACATTATATTGATGAAATGGAGCTAGTTCTGTGTCACCCTATGTTATAACTGTTGCATGAATAATCGCATCCGACATAATTATCCATCACCGATCCAATGCCTACGAGCTTTTCACATATTGCTCTTTGCTTAGTTACTTTTTCGTTGCCACTGTAACAATTACTACAAAGATGCTACTGTTACTTTTGCCACCGTTACCGTTACTTCCATACTACTTTGCTACTAAATACTTCGCTACAGATATTAAGTTATCCAGGTGTGGTTGAATTGACAACTGATACGTCTCCAACGTATCTATAATTTTTGATTTCTCCATGCTATATTATCTACTGTTTTGGACCATATTGGGATTTATTTTCCACTTTTATATTACTTTTGGGACTAACCTATTAACCGGAGGCCCAGCCCAGAATTGCTGTTTTTTGCCTATTTCAGTGTTTCGAAGAAACGGAATATCAAACGGAGTCCAAACGAAATGAAACCTTCGGGAACGTGATTTTCTCATCAGATAAGATCCAGGAGACTTGGACCCTCCGTCAAGAAAGAAGAGAGGCGGTCACGAGGGTGGAGGGCGCCCACCCCTAGGGCGCGCCCCTGCCTCGTGGGCCCCTTGAAGCTCCACCGACGTACTCCTTCCTCCTATATATACCTACGTACCCCCAAACGATCATATACGGAGCCAAAAACCTAATTCCACCACCGCAACCTTCTGTACCCACGAGATCTCATCTTGGGGCCTGTTCCGAACTCATGGGAAGGGAATCGATCACGGAGGGCTTCTACATCATCACCATAGCCCCTTCGATGAAGTGTGAGTAGTTTACCTCATACCTTGGTCCATAGTTAGTAGCTAGATGGCTTCTTCTCTCTTTTGGATCTCAATACAATGTTCTCCCCTCTCTCTTGGAGATCTATTCGATGTAATCTTCTTTTGCAGTGTATTTGTTGAGACCGATGAATTGTGGGTTTATGATCAAGTTTATCTATGAACAATATTTGAATCTTCTCTGAATTCTTTTATGTATGATTGGTTATCTTTGAAAGTCTCTTCGAATTATCAGTTTGGTTTGGCCAACTAGATTGGTTTTTCTTGCAATAGGAGAAGTGCTTAGCTTTGGGTTCAATCTTGCGGTGTCCTTTCCCAGTGACAGAAGGGGCAGCAAGGCACGTATTGTATTGTTGCCATCGAGGACAACAAGATGGGGTTTATATCATATTGCATGAATTTATCCCTCTACATCATGTCATCTTGCTTAAGGCGTTACTCTGTTTTCATTAACTTAATACTCTAGATGCATGCTGGATAGCGGTCGATGAGTGGAGTAATAGTAGTAGATGTAGGCGAGTCGGTCTACTTGTCTCGGACGTGATGCCTATATACATGATCATACCTAGATATTCTCATAACTATGCTCAATTCTGTCAATTGCTCAACAGTAATTTGTTCACCCACCGTAGAAATACTTATGCTCTCGAGAGAAGCCACTAGTGAAACCTATGGCCCCCGGGTCTATTATCATCATATCAATCTTCCATCACTTTATTATTGCTTTGCTTTTTTACTTTGACTTTTTATTTTACCTTGCATCTTTATATCGAAAATACCAAAAATATTATATATCATCTCTATTAGATCTCACTCTCGTAAGTGACCGTGAAGGGATTGACAACCCCTAATCGTGTTGGTTGCGAGGAGTTATTTGCTTTGTGTAGGTACGAGGGACTCGCGCGTAGCCTCCTATCGGATTGATACCTTGGTTCTCAAAAACTGAGGGAAATACATACGCTACTTTGCTGCATCATCCTCTCCTCTTCGGGGAAATCCAACGCAGTGCTCAAGAGGTAGCAAGAAGAATTTCTGGCGTCGTTGCCGGGAGTCTACGCAAAAGTCAACATACCAAGTACCCATCACAACCCCTTATCACCCGCATTACATTATTTGCCATTTGCCTCTCGGTTTCCTCTCCTCCACTTCACCCTTGCCGTTTGCCTTTTTCTCGCTTGCTTTTCGTTTGCTCATGTGTAGGATTGCTTGCTTATCGCGATGGCTCAAGATAATACCAAATTGTGTGACTATACCAATACCAACAATAATGATTTCCTTAGCACTCCGATTGCTCCTCTTGCCAATACTGAATCTTGTGAAATCAATACTGCTTTGTTGAATCTTGTTATGAAAGATCAATTCGCCGGCCTTCCTAGTGAAGATGCCGCTACTCATCTAAATAGCTTCGTTGATTTATGTGATATGCAAAAGAAGAAAGACGTCGATAATTATATTGTTAAATTGAAGCTATTTCCTTTTTCGCTTAGAGATCGTGCTAAAGCTTGGTTTTCATCTTTGCCTAAAAATAGTATTGATTCTTGGAACAAGTGCAAAGATGCTTTTATCTCTAAGTATTTTCCTCCCACTAAGATCATCTCTCTTAGAAATGATATTATGAATTTTATGCAACTTGATCATGAACATGTTGCACAAGCTTGGGAGAGAATGAAATTAATGATACGTAATTGTCCTACTCATGGTTTGAATTTGTGGATGATTATACAAAAAATTTATGCCGGATTGAATTTTGCTTCTAGAAATCTTTTAGATTCGGCCGCGGGAGGCACTTTTATGGAAATCACTTTAGGAGATGCTATTAACTCCTAGATAATATTATGGTTAATTATTCTCAATGGCACACCGAAAGATCTACTAATAAAAAAGTGCATGCGATAGAAAAAATTAATGTTTTGAGTGGAAAGATAGATGAACTTATTAAATTATTTGCTACTAAGAGTGTTTCTTATGATCCTAATGATATGCCTTTGTCTACTTTGATTGAGAATAATAATGAATCTATGGATGTGAATTTTGTTGGTAGGAATAATTTTGGTAACAACGCGTATAGAGGGAACTTTAATCCTAGGCCTTATCCTAGTAATTCCTCTAATAATTATGGTAATTCCTGCAACAACTCTTATGGAAATTTTAATAATATGCCCTCTGAATTTGAGACTAGTGTTAAAGAGTTTATGAATTCGCAAAATAATTTTAATGCTTTGCTTGAAGAGAAATTGCTTAAATTGATGAATTGGCTAGGAATGTTGATAGAATTTCTCTTGATGTTGATTCTTTGAAGCTTAGATCTATTCCTGCTAAGCATGATATCAATGAGTCTCTCAAAGCCATGAGAATTTCCATTGATGAGTGCAAGGAAAGAACCGCTAGGATGCGTGCTATGAAAGATGCCTTTATTAAAGCGTGTTCTTCCAATTCCTATGAAAATGAAGATGAAGATCTAAAAGTTATTGATGTGTCCCCTATTAAATCTTTGTTTTGCAATATGAATCTTGATGAAACTGAATATGATCCACCTTTACCTAGAAGGCGTTCCAAAAATTCGGAGTTTTTAGATCTTGATGATGAAATTGATAAAAGTGGAATCGGAAAGAATAAAACCCTAGATGTTGCTAAACCCACTATATTGGATTCCAAGGAATTTAACTATGAAAGTTGCTCTCTAATTGATTGTATTTCATTGTTACAATCCGTGCTAAATTCTTCTCAAGCTTATAGTCAAAATAAAGCGTTTACTAAACATATCATTGATGCCTTGATGCAATCTTATGAAGAAAAACTTGAGTTGGAAGTTTCTATCCCTATAAAACTTTATGATGAGTGGGAACCAACTATTAAAATTAAGATTAAGGATCATGAATTTTATGCTTTATGTGATTTGGGTGCTAGTGCTTCCACTATTCCCAAAACTTTGTGTGATTTGCTAGATTTCCATGATTTTGATGATTGCTCTCTAAACTTGCGCCTATGGATTCCACTATTAAGAAACCTATGGGAAGAATTAATGATGTTCTTATTGTTGCAAATAGGAATTATGTGCCCGTAGATTTTATCGTTCTTGATATAGATTGCAATCCTTCATGTCCTATTATTCTTGGTAGACCTTTCATTAGAACGATTGGTGCAATTATTGATATGAAGGAAGGGAATATTAGATTCTAATTTCCATTAAAGAAAGGCATGGAACGCTTTCCAAGAAAGAATATAAAATTACCAAATGAATCTATCATGAGAGCCACTTATGGATTGCCTACCAAAGATGGCAATACCTAGATCTATCATTGCTTTTATGCCTAGCTAGAGGCGTTAAACGATAGCGCTTGTTGGGAGGCAACCCAATTTTATTTTAGTTTTTTTCGTTTTTTTTCTGTCTAGGAATAAATAATCCATCTACCTTCTGTTTAGATGTGGTTTTATCTTTTAGTTAGTGTTTGTGCCAAGTTAAACCTATAGGATCTTCTTGGATGATAGTTATTTGATCTTGCTGTAATTTCCAGAAACTTTTGGTTCACGAAAACAATTTTTAAAAATCACCAGAACGTGATAAAATAGTGATTCCAATTTCTTATGATCAATAAAAATAATTCCTAGGTCGTCCTATTTTGGCTGATTTTTTGGAGTTCTAGAAATTTGTGTTAGTTACAGATTATTACAGACTGTTCTGTTTTTGACAGATTCTGTTTTTCGTGTGTTGTTTGCTTATTTTGATGAATCTATGGCTAGTAAAATAGTTTATAATCCATAAAGAAGTTGGAATACAGTAGGTTTAACACCAATATAAATAAAGAATGAGTTCATTACAGTACCTTGAAGTGGTCTTTTGTTTTCTTTCGCTAACGGAGCTTACGAGATTTCTGTTGAGTTTTGTGTTGTGAAGTTTTCAAGTTTTGGATGAAATATTTTGATGGATTATGGAACAAGGAGTGGAAAGAGCCTAATCTTGGGGATGCCCATGGCACCTCCAAGATAATCCAAGGACACCAAAAGTCAAAGCTTGGGGATGCCCCGGAAGGCATCCCCTCTTTCGTCTACTTCCATCGGTAACTTTACTTAGAGCTATATTTTTATTCACCACATGATATGTGTTTTGCTTGGAGCGTCTTGTATGATTTTAGTCTTTTATTTTTAGTTTACCACAATCATCCTTGCCGTACACAACTTTTGAGAGAGCCACACATGAATTGGAATATGTTAGAATACTCTAGTGCTTCACTTATATCTTTTGAGCTTTATAGTTTCGCTCTAGTGCTTCACTTATATCTTTTGAGCTTTATAGTTTTTCTCTAGTGCTTCACTTATATCTTTTATAGCACGGTGGTGGATTTGTTTTATAGAAATTATTGATCTCTCATGCTTCACTTAGATTATTTTGAGAGTCTTAAATAGCATGGTAATTTTCTTAATAATCTTAATATGCTTGGTATTCAAGATTTGTAAAACTTTCCTTTGAGTGCATTGAATACTAAGAAAAGTTTGATGCTTGATAATTGTTTTGAGATATGGAGGTGATAATATCAAAGTCGTGCTAGTTGAGTAGTTGTGAATTTGAGAAATACTTGTGTTGAAGTTTGCAAGTCCCGTAGCATGCACGTATGGTAAACGTTATGTAACAAATTTGAAACATGAGGTGTTATTTTATTGTCCTCCTTATAAGTGGCAGTTGGGGACGAGCGATGGTCTTTTCCTACCAATCTATCACCCTAGGAGCATGCGCGTAGTGATTTGGTTTTTGATGGCTTGTAGATTTTTGCAATAAGTATATGAGTTCTTTATGACTAATGTTGAGTCCATGGATTATATGCACTCTCACCCTTCCATCATTGCTAGCCTCTTAGGTACCATGCATTGCCCTTTCTCACATTGAGAGTTGGTGCAAACTTCGCCGATGCATCCAAACCCCGTGATATGATACGCTCTTTCACACATAAACCTCCTTATATCTTCCTCAAAACAGCCACCATACCTACCTATTGTGGCATTTCCATAGCCATTCCAAGATATATTGCCATGCAACTTTCCACCATTCGATTTTTCATGACACGTCCATCATTGTCATATTGCTTAGCATGACCATGTAGTTGACATAGTATTTGTGGCAAAGCCACCATTCATAATTCTTTCATACATGTCACTCTTGATTCATTGCATATCCCGCTACACCGCCGGAGTCATTCATATAGAGTCATACTGTGTTCTAGTATCGAGTTGTAATCATTGAGTTGTAAATAGATAGAAGTGTGATGATCATCATTTAATAGAGCATTGTCCCAATAAAAAAAGTGAAAGGCCAAAAAGAAAAAAAAGAAAATATATAAATAAATAAAAAGGGGCAATGTTACTATCCTTTTTCCATACTTGTGCTTCAAAGTAGCACCATAATCTTCATGATAGAGAGTCTCTTGTTTTGTCACTTTCATATACTAGTGGAAATTTTTCATTATAGAACTTGGCTTGTATATTCCAACGATGGGCCTCCTCAAGAGCACTAGGTCTTCATGAGCAAGCAAGTTGTATGCACACCCACTTAGTTTCTTTTGTTGAGCTTTCATGCATTTATAGCTCTAGTGCATCCGTTGCATGGCAATCCCTACTCCTTGCATTAATATCAATCGATGGGCATCTCCATAGCCCATTGATTAGCCTCATTGATGTGAGATCTTCTCCTTTTTGTCTTCTCCACATAACCCCCATCATCATATTCTATTCCACCCATAGTGCTATATCCATGGCTCACGCTCATGTATTGCGTGAAGGTTTATAAGTTTGAGATTATTAAAGTATGAAACAATTGCTTGGCTTGTCATCGGGGTTGTGCATGATGAGAGCATTCTGTGTGAAAAAAATGGAGCATGACTAAACTATATGATTTTGTAGGGATGAACTTTCTTTGGCCATGTTATTTTGAGAAGACATAATTGCTTAGTTAGTATGCTTGAAGTATTATTATTTTTATGTCAATATGAAATTTTGTCTTGAATCTTTCGGATCTGAATATTCATGCCACAATTAAGAAGATTTACATTGAAATTATGCCAAGTAGCACTCCACATCAATTTTTTTTTTATCATTTACCTATTCAAGGACGAGCAGGAATTAAGCTTGGAGATGCCTGATACGTCTTCAACGTATCTATAATTTTTTATTGTTCCATGCTATATTATCTACTATTTTGGACCATATTGGGCTTTATTTTCCACTTTTATATTACTTTTGGGACTAACCTATTAACCGGAGGCCCATCCCAGAGTCGTTGTTTTTTGCCTATTTCAGTGTTTTGAAGAAACGGAATATCAAACGGATTCCAAACGGAATGAAACCTTCGGGAACGTGATTTTCTCATCAGATAAGATCCAGGAGACTTGGAGCCTCCGTCAAGAAAGAAGAGAGGCGGTCACGAGGGTGGAGGGCGCGTCCCTCTGCCTCGTGGGCCCCTCGAAGCTCCACCGACGTACTCCTTCCTCCTATATATATACCTACGTACCCCTAAACGATTAGATACGGAGCCAAAAACCTAATTCCACCACCGCAACCTTCTGTACCCACGTGATCCCATCTTGGGGCCTGTTCCGGAGCTCCGCCGGAAGGGGAATCGATCATGGAGGGCTTCTACATCATCACCATAGCCTCTCCGATGAAGTGTGAGTAGTTTACCTCAGACCTTCGGGTCCATAGTTAGTAGCTAGATGGATTCTTCTCTCTTTTGGGATCTCAATACAATGTTCTCCCCCTCTCTCATGGAGATCTATTCGATGTAATCTTCTTTTTGCGGTGTGTTTGTTGAGACTGATGAATTGTGGGTTTATGATCAAGTTTATCTATGAACAATATTTGATTCTTCTCTGAATTATTTTATGTATGATTGGTTATCTTCGCAAGTCTCTTCGAATTATCAGTTTGGTTTGGCCAACTAGATTGGTTTTTCTTGCAATAGGAGAAGTGTTTAGCTTTAGGTTCAATCTTGCGGTGTCCTTTCCCAGTGACAGAAGGGGCAGCAAGGCACGTATTGTATTGTTGCTATCGAGGATAACAAGATGTGGTTTATATCATATTGCATGAATTTATCCCTCTACATCATGTCATCTTGCTTAAGGCGTTACTCCGTTTTCATTAACTTAATACTCTAGATGCATGCTGGATAGCGGTCGATGAGTGGAGTAATAGTAGTAGATGCAGGCGAGTCGGTCTACTTGTCTCGGACGTGATGCCTATATACATGATCATACCTAGATATTCTCATAACTATGCTCAATTCTGTCAATTGCTCAACAGTAATTTTTTCACCCACCATAGAAATACTTATGCTCTCGAGAGAAGCCACTAGTGAAACCAATGGCCCCCGGGTCTATTCTCATCATATCAATCTTCCATCACTTTATTATTGCTTTGCTTTTTTACTTTGCCTTTTTATTTTACGTTGCATCTTTATATCGAAAATACCAAAAATATTATTTATCATCTCTATTAGATCTCACTCTCGTAAGTGACCGTGAAGGGATTGACAACCCCTAATCTCGTTCGTTTTGAGGAGTTATTTGCTTTGTGTAGGTACGAGGGCTCGCGCGTAGCCTCCGACTGGATTGATACCTTGGTTCTCAAAAACTGAGGGAAATACTTACGCTAATTTGCTGCATCATCCTCTCCTCTTCGGGGAAATCCAACGCATTGCTCAAGAGGTAGCAACAACTCAACTGCTAATACTTGAGAATATTCTTTTGCTCCCCTTGTGTCGAATCAATAAATTTGGGTTGAATACTCTACCCTCAAAAACTATTGCGATCCCCTATACTTGTGGGTTATCAATGGATAACCAAAAATGCCAAGAGATTTATAGTCTGGCATGATCCCAAAGAGATGTGTGACGGGAGTCTCAAATTTTATGAATTTGCTAGGAAGCAAGTTGATAAGTTATGTGGTGGTTAAAACACTTCAGCCCAATCTTTCAGTGGCATAGATGCATTTTCTACCAATGTGAGACCTACTTCGAGAACATGTGATGCTTTTGTCCAACGCATCCATTCTGCCGATAATGCATGTGGGAAAGATGCCAACATTTTGAATGAAAGAATTTAGCTTCTCATACAAACTGCCCTAGTTAGTTTACATGGTAAGGATTTTAGAGTTCAGTTTGCGTTCAACAATATTTTGGAAATTGCTGACAACATGGAATACATTGGATCATTTTTGTAAGAAATAAATCCAAGTATATTTCTTGTAGTCATTAATAAAACTTACATAGTATGAATATCTACCAACTGAATTGGGAGCTAACCCCCATACATCTGAGAACACAAGTTATAGAGGGGTCGTGACACACTAGTAGAAATAGGGTAAGGTAATTGTTGCCTTTTAGCTTGCTCACGTGGATCACAAAGTTACTCGAGTTTAGACTTACACGAAACTTTTTTTCTAAGAACTTATCGAACAATAGTTGAAGATGGGTGACCCAAGCGACAATGCCACTTTGTCGAAGATGGTTTGATGACAACACAAGCTTGTTTATTTAACCATGATGAATGATGAGATGAGTGGGTAGAGACCTCTTCCACACACTTTCCTCTAAGAATGATTCTCCTTGTTTCCAAGTCCTTGATCAAATAATAATAAGGATAAAACTTTATAAGAACATTGTTGTCAAGAGTAAATCAGTCAGCGGAGACAAGAATTTTTTATGTTTGAGGGACATGCAAAATATTGCTTTGATGCAAATCTTTCAGGGTCTTTCAACAATTGAACTACCAATATTGATAAGAGTCATACTAGAACCGTATGTCATGTGCACTTGGTCGGATCCATTGTATTTTTACCGCATTGTTAGCTTCTCGAGCACCCATGTGATGTCGTTGGTGGCACTGATATCTGCATTCCAATTAGTATCAATACCATCGAAATTTGTGACTGTGTTTCCCCCCTTTTCCTCATGATAGTCGTTCTCTCCGTAGAGCCATTAGCATGCTCATGCGTCGCCGGCATGATGCTTGAAGCAAATTTCGCATCAGAGTGGTCAGGTTCTTGCTGATGTAGCACCCAACACCGCCAAGAGGAGGAGAAGAGTGATATCATGGTCGTGCCGCCTACATCCTCACCCACGATAGCCTCTGCGGCAAAGCCTGACCGCGACCTTTGTAGGCCGCGTTGGCTGATGTGTGGAAGCCACCACTTGACCCATCACCTAGCATCCTCCGATCGAAGGAGGAAATTTGTGCCAATTAGGTCATCATCATTGATGGAATTTTTATGGTCTTGTTGCTGCATCTATGGGGTCGTAGTCGCAATCATGCCCTGTGAGGATGTAGTCGACCATCTCTGGATCAAACTCCAGACGACCAACATCAACTAATTCATCCCCAAGGCTCTTCATCTTGACGATGTATGTGATGTTGGGCATGGCACCCTTCTTGGTGTTGGTGATGACGATTTTCAAGTTTGTGACCCGTGATTGTGACTGCGAGGCGGACAGGGTCATGACTACAGTCCACAGATCTAAGGAAATTACCGATCGTTTGGATTCGGTGTTACAGCTAGGAGTTTGACAAGGAGAGAGATAACGACAGAAAGTTGAGATTACATGGGCTATTACATAACATGGAGAACAATCCTATGGCTAGTGTTTGTAAGACTATCAACTAATTCATCCCCAAGGCTCTTCATCTTGACGATGTATGTGATGTTGGGCATGGCACCCTTCCTGGTGTTGGTGATGACGATTTTCAAGTTTGTGACCCATGATTGTGACTGCGAGGCGAACAGGGTCATGACTACAGTCCACAGATCTAAGGAAATTACCGATCGTTTGGATTCGGTGTTACAGCTAGGAGTTTGACAAGGAGAGAGATAACGACAGAAAGTTGAGATTACATGGGCTATTACATAACATGGAGAACAATCCTATGGCTAGTGTTTGTAAGACTATTGTTTGTTGGACCATGCGATGTAATGAAATGATGCATTTGTTTCTGATATTACATATGTACTGTGTCTGCCAGCGATTCGAATCAGGGGCTGGCAAAGAAACACACGAAGATCGAAATCTACAAAGATAGGTCATTACGTTGAGGCTCAAGCAGAAGGTGATGTACTCGGTGTCATTGAGGATATCTTTGTGTTCACACCTCTCTAAACTGCTAAACATGTTAACAAAATGATTTAAAAATATAAGCAAATTGTGATATGTTAGTAGTATTTGGATATGTAACCGCTAGTGTACCTTTACAATTTAGAACATTTCCCTCAAATGGACTTGCATGTTCGGTAAAGGTGAATATTTAATGTCATGTCTTTCTATATACCATTTCATTCCAGCCATTCTATATATAAGCCCATCAAAAATCTCCAACCCTAGAGACCCACCCCCCCTTACATTCCTCCCGATGTGTGTGCGCCCTCCCCGCCTCCAAGTTTGTTATCCTTGATGTTTGTTCCACCACAGCACATCTCCCCTCCAAAATTTTGATATCTCATTCCAAGAGCAACACCAACACCACATGTCACCGCATCCTCCCGTTCCCTCTCATCGTCGTTGTATTTATCGCCATCTTCATCTCCGTCAGATCATCTTTAGATTTCACTACCATAGTTGCCCTATCCCCGTGCCCCCTCCCTTCTTAATTAGTTTCTCTGTCGCTACCTCTCTGGTCCAAAGCTGAGCCATAAATGTCCTAATTCTAACTTCTACGCACTATTGAGTCCCAAATCTTACTTCTATACTCGCACTAAAAAATCACCCTGGAGACGATGATGAAGTGATTGTGCACAAATGATGGCAAACATTCAAGAGGTGTTTAGAGCTATATGTGAATATTAGTCATATGCGTGCTTCCATAATTTTGATTCTTTAAATGAAGATGTTCGTGTATCTCTGTTTTCTACATTAAACATTTTTCGGGCCCTTTTGTTCAGTTGCATGTGAGAACTCACAAAAAATAACATCTCTGTACATAGTTGCATTCATTATTTATTTCTTCTTGTCAATTTAGCGTGCTTAGTACTTTTTTATGATCTATATGTATTGTGTAGTTTTTGCTAGCAAACAATGAGAGCAGGAAGATTTACTCGGTTGGTGAGGCGTGGTGTCGGGCATCGACCACCACATTACCCCAACCATCATGTAAGAGCTAGTATAGGAATTTTCTACTTTTTAGAAAAGGGAACTTCATTACCCGAGCCTCTATAACAACTAGGATGCATACAACCATATTGTTAAAAAAACAGTAATCTTTACCAACAAAGAGTGCTAGTACATAAGATAACAGAGCAAATAATTTTAAAAAGCAAAAAGGGGATGCGCCAAGTCCTCTCTTAAACCTCTTTCTTGTAGGATCATTATTTGTTAGTAAGAAATTACGACCACACCAAGTAAGAAATCAATGTTATGGAGACCTAACTTTTTGGTGGAGTTGTCCATATTCTTTTGTTTCTTTGGTACCATAAAAAGCCTCTTCCCTTAATATATGAACACATCTCTACGTGAGTTTGTGCACCATACCGGTTCATCCATTCGTTTATGTATGAAAAACATGTTTTGGTACACTTTTGCTTCTTCTTTTTTTTGTGATCTGGGTACACTTTGCTTGGCAAGCCTAAATAGTATTTCTTTTGTCCACACGTATAATGCCAACTTTCATAAGGTATGTGTAAACTAGTATATAGTAGTTATAATCCAATGTATTTCTTTAACTCCATTGTGATTCTCAAACATTTCTACCTGCATGTAACAATTGTCTTGTATGTTCCCCACATATGAAAATCGATCCAAGTAACCCGCAAAAAGAAAAAAAATTATCCAAGTGGAACTCTTGTAATACAGATTTGTCTCAAATTGCAATTCCTAACATTTTTGCCGGCATGTAATTAACACGTGTCTCATATGTTGCCCACATATGAAATCAACCCAAACGTGGACTCTTCTCATATGTTCACACTAATTAATTGCGATTCCTAACATTTTTAGCCGTGTTGTATATATCAATCTAAATTGCGTTTCTTAACAATTTTACCCGGCCGTGTCCAACAACTATCTCGGTAACTCAAAAAAAAAAAAACGGTCTCCCTATGGTATCGGTATCGGTATGCTATGCTCATATATATATGAATCTTACGTTGCCTACCTACCGCCAAAACAAATCCCACATTGCATTGCAGCGCTGCATCAAATCTTTCACTTGGCCAAGCTCTCGCCTGGGCAGTCGCAGCAGCTCATGGACCTCCTCAGCGAGCTCCCCGACGAACTCCTCGTCAGTGCATGGACCTCCTTAGTGCGCTGCCCCGACGAACTCCCCTTCAGTGCATGGACCTCCTCAGTCGCAGCGGCCGCCCCGCGCATGGACCACCTCAGTGCGCTGCCCGACGAACTCCTGGTCACCATCCTGCATGGCCTCGACACCCGCTCCGCGCTCGCCACCGCCACCCTAGCCAAGCGCTGGGCGCGCCTCCCCCGCCAGCTCCGCGCCATCGACTTTAGGGTCACGGACATGTTCCCGCAAGCGTACCACGAGTCCGTCGACTCGCTCGAGGATCACATGCGCCGCACCATGGCTAGCTATAACGATGCCCTCGACAGCTTCATTGAAGCGGACGCTGACGAGGATGGTGACGGGGGCTATATTCCACGGCGCCTCGAGAGGCTCCGGCTGGAGTTCTTCGACCCGAACGAACCCTTCTCCGTTGACCGCCTGATCGCCAAGGCGGTCACCAACTGGGGCGTGGACGACCTTGAGGTCCGCGTGAAGCGCCAATCCAGCGCCCGGCGTGCCGCCTACCTCTTCCCCACGAGCTCCTCAATGACGAGTCGGTACAACGCATCCGCAGCCTCACGCTCGGAGGTTTCGACCTCCTCCCGCCGCTGCACGAGTATGGCGGGCTCACTGCTCTCGTCCTTCAGGACATCAGCCAGCCGATGACGGCCTACACAGGAGTGGTCTCCATGTGCCCGCAGCTGAAGTCCGTGCACCTCAGGCGTTGCCGCGCCAAAACCAACAGCACCATACCCAGACCCAGAGTCATGGAGGTGGAAGCGCCGGCATCGGGGCTCAGGGAGCTCGTCGTCGACAGCTGCTCGTTCTCTGTAATCCGGCTGCTCTCTCCCGGCGCTGGAGCGCATGGAGTGTAGCGGCAGCTTCCTCATTCTGGCATTCGGCAACGTCCCGCGCCTCGCGCACGTAAACCTGGACGTGGGCTTCTTCATCGTCGAGGGTGAGCCCTGGGATAGGTACCAGTACGACTACACGCTGAACAAGTACGTGGCGGCGGTTGTCCCAGCGGCCGCGACGGAGCTCGTCCTACAGGTGGGCCAACCAGTGTCTCGCCGGCGTGACGCCGTTCCTCGGTCTGCGGAGGCTGCTGGTGGCGGACGTACCTTTCAACTGGGACCTGTCTTGGCCGTGCCTCCTCCTCTTCCTCCAAGCAGCGCCCTCGCTCGAAGCCCTCCACGTCAGCATCGCCGGCTGCAAGGACTCGTGGGGGCCGCAGGCACGCAACGCCTACAACGGCTGGGTTCCGACCAACTTCCGGCACGCTCAAATGGAGGAGCTGGTGATAGTCGGATTCCAGCGGACGATGAGGCAGGCCTGCCTGGTCAGGTTTGCCATGAGGGTGTGCACGGCGCTGCAGCGCGTCGTGCTAGTGAAGGTCGGCCGCGTCGACCTCAGGGGGCTCTGCCGCGGTTGGGAGGTGGTGCCATCGCCAGAGAGCGCGTGGAGCGACGGGGAGAAGGTGGCCACGGAGGAGGAGATCAGGACACCGAGAAACTATAAGCTGCAAGGACGGCTGGTGTTTGCATGATTTGATTTGTTCTTTGGCTTCCAAAACGTTTATTTTGGTTTGGGGTATTTCTGTCGGTAATGCTATTTTTTGGGTCTATTTCTATGAGACCGGATTTTTAGTACCCGGGTGTCTGGACTCCCTTCTATCCCACCGTTCATGCATAGCAGTAGCCCCGGGATCTGTGACATGCACTGCAATGTTTCTTTGTATCGCAGGTTTATTTGAATAGTAACAACGAGGGCTAGGCATCGCACGACACCATATATTATTGGCAGATTCCACAACACCTGTCATGTCCTGGTCGTCGCCCCACTTGATATGTCAGCCAATGTCTCGTCATAGGTCCCGATGCAATCCCATCACATGTTGGATGGGCCTGTTCGGTAGCTCGCCAGCTCCCAGCTTTCGTGTATCTGCGAGCGGAGCTGGCCCGAACGGCCCGGCGCCAGGAAGCTGCCTTCCTGGATCGAACCAGCATCCACGTACAAAAACTGAGAGCCGATGTTTCGTCGATCCCAGAAATCGCAAGAGTTGAAGTTCGAGCTATTTACGGTGAGCTGCCACCGCGAAGTGGAAGACGTTTCGTCAAGCATAGAAAAGACCGGAGCGACTCCCTTCCCTCCCCACCAGGCCAGAAACGAGCTTAATGGGCCAGCCAGCTCCAACTTGGGCCAAGTTTGCCTGTCCTCAACTCCCAATAGGCCAAATTCAACTAAAAAAGGCTGCGAGCCCATGCGTTGCGAGAGAAAACTGGAGCTGGCACACCGAACGATTTTCTGATCGCTAGCTTTCATTTGGGAAGTTGGCATACGAAACTAGAAGCTGGATTTCAGGATTTTTAGGAGTTGGGAAGCTGCCAAACAGGCCCTAAATCAAACCATCGCCAGCCTTGTGGAGCACCCATCCCATAAATCTTGAGCGATGAAGCACCAACAGCCACTCTGCTCTTTGTTTGAGAAAAGTCAGTATTTAATTGATCCACTATTTGGGGTAACAGGGTGCCACCTAAAATGTTTTGGTTTACAGTTTCATCAGAACCCATAGCGGTCAAACACATGCGTGCTAGTAGTATTCAAAGTAAACTTTATGAAGGGCAAGCCTCCTGCACCTGTGAAACATCACTATCAAGAATAGTACACCTTCCTGTCAAACATGTCGGGCATAGTTTAGGCATAAACAAGTACCTACTGCCTGTCCTACTCCTCAGCTCTATACCTCTAGTACGTATCAGACGAGGCAAATGGGGTTAAATTTCGTGTTTTGACCTTTTTGCATAAAAATTCAGGATCTGACCTCTGTTGGAAAGAATTTCGGGATTTGACCCTTTCGCTACCGTCAGGGGTTATGGCGGTAGGTTTAGACAGGCCACCGCCAGGGTCCATGGCGGTAGGGGGGCGACGGAGGGGAACGGCAGCCGTTTGCCCGAGCTGACGAGGATAAGTAACCTACCGCCAGGGACCCTGGCGGTAGCTTGTCTAAACCTACCGCCAGACCCCATGGCGGTAGGTTGTTTTGCCTACGAAAGTTTCTGTAACGAAATATCGAAGTGCCATGACGGTAGGTTGTGTGACCTTAGCGCCAGGGTCCCTGGCGGTAGGGTCCTGTGTTTTACACATTCAAGTTTAATTGCTTGTTTCTTTTCACATCAATGATATAGAGGCTAAAAACAGATCTCAAACAAATGGCATTACATACACAATAATAGCACTTGAAGTATACAAACATATTTTTTATCATGAAAGTATATACTCATTTCTTTTTACCATGAAAGTATACTCATATTGACAAGAACAAATGGCATATGCAGTTAACTTAATGTTCAAACTGAATTGATAATAAACAGATGGCATTACAAGAGGTACATAGTTTCATTATTCATCGAGAACATAACTGAAAGACACAAGACAAACTAATAAGACGATTTGCGGATAATTTCGAAGAGCGGGCAGACATCATCATCTTCAGAGCTCCTCGTATGTTAGGCCTGGCCGTGGAGACATATACGGTAGCGGATCCACCGGTTCTGGTGGAGGCGGAACGCTGGTCGGCATCCGACCGTTCAAGCACTCCCACCTTGCCCTGCCCGCTGGAGTTTTGGCCTCCGCCCTTCCCCAGTTGATGATATCGAACGCAGATGCACTTGGGCGGCATCTGGCTCTCTCCTCCGCATTGCTCTCAAGTAGATTCTCCCGCCCAAATTGCTCAGGAGATAGTTGGAGTAATTCTGCGCAACTTCAATGCACGCTTCGGCGGACACGGCAGATACTTGGATCTGCCTCCATCTCTGCCTTCACTTTCTTCCACTCCTTCACGCTCTGCGACCAACCCACGACATCGTCGAGGATCCGCTCTACCCTCTCGTGCCACCGCTTTGCCCTTGTCGCCTCTAGGACCTCGTCTGAGACAGATCCCACTGGCTGCAGCAGCTCGGGGAAGTTCTCGTACATGTACGGGAGCGGCATCTCTGACGGAATCTGCTGCAGAGGAGTGGGAGGAGCAGGCGATGATGGAGTCGGCGGTGCTTGCTCCAAGCTTTCGTACCTAAACATATAGATTCATCACACAAAAGGTTCATCACCTTGAAAAAAAAATCTAAACCTAGGTTCATTTTGAGAGTTCAACATTTGTTCTCCAACTACATCCACTACTTGAATCATAGCATATCAACATGCATCATCATATCAAAACAAATTCCTCCACACATCCATCATATAAAAAAAATCCTCGAAAATAATATGAACTAGGGTTCATCTTCACATAACCATACCAACTAGTGACTAGAGTTCATATCTAACAAAATATAACATCTAGAATCAACCTAAATCAATCCTAGGGTTCAAAATAATTAAATCTAGCGCAAAAAGGGGAGGGATTTGAATCAAATAATGCGACGAAATGGAAGCTATTTGACTAAAACTAATTGAAGGTATCGTAGAGCTTACTTTGCTTTCTTGAGGCCATCTCGATTCGCATAAAACGGTGAACAAGCAGCGAAGATCGGAAGGAGTGGAGGAGATGAGAGAGGGGGCGAGAGGAAGAACTCCTCTGTTCTTGGGGCGGCTGGTTGGGGGAGAAGGGGGAGGGGTGGGGTGGCCCGCGGCTTATAAGTGCCCTAGACCCTACCGCCAGGTCCCCCGGCGGTAGGATCGGACAGGCTACCGCCAGGGCATGTGGCAGTAGGGTGGGACGACGGGGACGAAGACCGTTAACGCTGCTGATGTGGATAAGTATCCTACCGCCAAGCCTCGTGGCGGTAGGAAAAAGGGTCAAATCCCGAAATTCTTTTCAACAGGGGTCACATCCTGAATTTCTATGCGAAAAGGGTCAAAACACGAAATTTAGCCGCAAATGGCTGACAAACAGGCTGGTGCTGCAAATGATCTGTTCCTAGTCGAACTCAGCACGAATCTCAAGCTTAATCGAACGGGGCAGATAAGGAGGTGCGGGGAGTCCCGGGTGCTACCACACCTTTCCCCTATTTCTATTCAACTGTGAGTTCGGTAGCTTCATTGTATGTTTTGATTTCAAAAAGTTTATGTCGGCTATGTTTGTCAAATAGTTAAAGTAAATTGATTTCATTGATTTAACCTCCTTGCACAGAATAATATAGTGGTGTTAATTCAACTGATTTACTTAATTATGTGAAATAGGTGCTGGAAAGAGTATGTTTTGATTTACCTAATTATGTGAAACAAGACCCAAGCTATGCCTAATCGAGAGAGAGAAAACCAAGGCAATCAAAACAACGGACGATAAACTACGCCAACGATCATATCCGCACCAACCATCTCTCGATACAACAAGGACAACGAGAATGGTTCTTCAACATCAATTCATTCAGGAAAGAAACAATGCTCAAATGTCGTCGCCACCGGATCCAACCACCAAAGGCCGGACTCTATGTCTTAATCCTGAGGAACAAGTCTGAACACAACCGAGCAATGCATGCCTTCAACAAGCTAACGATGCAAAAACATCGCCATTACCATGTATAATCAATTCAGACCGGACCTAGGGTTTACATTTAGAAAAGGAGTCTGGAATGGCCTACTTACCTTTGAGAAAGAGATGAGAGAACAGTTAGAAGAGAGAAGGAAAAGTGGGATGGACAATGGCGGGACGAGTAGACTTGGTTAAACAAATGTCTTAGCAATTATCAAACCAACAAGTCCAAAGGTCCGTAACCAATTTCCTTCCAGCAGATTGTACTATATTATGTATTGATTATAAAAAACCGAGTTGGTGATGATGGTGTGCCTGCCATCCTGCAATATAGACCGTCCGATCTATATCCGACGGATAGAAAGAAAACTATGGCAATTTTGCAAAAAGATACCCGCACCTCTCTTCATATTTGCATATAAGGCCTTCCCTCATTCATCCTTATCTCACATAAGCTCATTATTGAGAAATTAAAAAAGGAAGCAATCTGGGATGGTGGCCACTGCCAGCATCGTCCATCCCCATGCCTCCGCTCAGTCTGACCACCTACCACCACCACGCCCCACTCCTCCTCACCTTATCTCTCCTCTTTCTCGTCTCCCCCACTCCACTCAGTCTGAGCTGTTGGGACACGGATGGCGCCATCGACGTGCTTGCGGAGGTCTGTGTCGGAGAGGATCTGCATCAGCGGTGTATGTGCTGAGTTATGTAAATCTACAGATGCCGTTAGTTTTTACACATAAGATTACTCCCTTATGGGCCAATCACAACAGATTTTTTGTAAAATAAATGCATCTTGGTGTTCCGTGCAATGCACGGGCATCTTACTATAGTACTATATGAAGTGGATCTTATCAGAAGGGGGAAATATCAAGTACTCCCATCCTTGAGGTACTCCCGATGCTCCAACTTCAAATAAATTAATTTTTATTGTTTCAAAAAATTCAAAAATATATATGAATGTTTGCAAGGAATGTGACTACAACTCCTATCAATTTCAGGTCCAAACTCTAAATGCACATTGAGAAACAAAAGTGTGAAATCTAGCATGAATAGTGTCGTAAAAAGACAAAAGCAGCATTTGACACTATTCACATCTAAATTTGTCTTTTTTGTTTCTCAATGTACATTTCGAGTTTGGACTTGAAATTTTTATGGGGTGTAGTCACATTCCTTATGAACATTCACAATATTTTTCAGAATTTTTGAAACATTTGAAATTGATGTTTTAGACTTGAGCATAGGGAGCACCCCAAGGATGGGAACACCTGATATTTCCCCTTATCACAAGGAAGCATTCCTACCCCTCCATAATAAAGTAGCATCGTATTTATTGATTGAGGTAGGAATAGCCTTGGATGGCTTACAAGGAAATTACCAATCGCTTGGGTTCGGCGTTACAGACAGGAGTTTGAGAGGGAGGGATAGCAAGACAGGAAGTTTAGATTACATGGACTGTTACAGAACGCGGAGATCTATCCAATTGTCTAACACCCTTCCTTAATCTCTACTATCCTAAATCCAAATTGTTCTTGAATTCTTCAAATCGTCTAGGTGCAAGAGCTTTAGTAAAGCCATCTCCTTGGAAAGAACCTTATGTCTAGTTTCTTTCTACAACATTTTCTCGTAAAAACTGAAAATCAATCTCAAAATGTTTTGTACTGGCATAAAAACCAGGATTAGAAAATAAATAAGTTGCTCCCAAATTATCACACCATAAACAGGAAGTGTGATGTTGCTTAATTCCTAATTCCTCAAGTAGTGTTCCAACCAAAATGATCTTAGCAGTTGCATTTGCCATAGACTTGTATTCAGCCTCTGTACTTGACCTTGACACCAAGGCAAGTTTCCTTGCTCTCTAGGAAATAAGATTAGAGCCAAAAAATACTGCAAAATCACCAGTTGATTTTCTACCGTCACTATAGCCAGCCTAGTGAGCATCAAAGAAAGCACCAATAAGTGTAGATTTAGAGTGTCTAATTTGAAGCCAAATACTCATAGTATACTTGACATATATACTATACAATTCTTTTGACAGTTGTCGAGTGAACAGTGGTAGGTGCATGCAGATATTGAAAATCTTGGTAAGAGTAAACGGTATATTGTTGTGTAAGAGGCAACTACTATAAGGCTGATACAATACTTCTATATTTTGTACTTTCGTCTTCACCGATGGGCCCCCCTTTATGCGCTGAAAGTTTCTCAGAGGAAGAAAATGGCGTAGGAGAAGGCTTACAGTCCTTCATTCCCATACGAGCTAGAAGTTCATATGCATATTTTTCTTGCTTCAGCAATATGCCATCCTGAATCTTCTTAACGATAATGCCTAAAAAGAAGTGAAGATCCCCAAGATATTTCAAAGAAAATATTGAACTCAAATCATGTAGGAGATCATTAGTGGCACTTTGTGAAGAACATGCACCAATAATATCATCTACATATATTAATACAAAGATAATAACATTTGCCTTGTTGTAGATAAATAAAGAGGTGTCAACTTTAGATGCAAAAAAAAAACCAAGACACTTTAATTGAGAGCTTAACCTGGAGTACCATGCTCTAGGTGCTTGTTTTAATCCATAAATAGCATAATCAAGCTTTGACACATAGCGGGGTGTCTTCTTCTCCTCATATTTTGGTGGTTATTGCATGTAAACCTCCTTTCCCGAACACATGCAAAAATGCGTTCAGTAGGTCTCTCTGTCTCATACTCCAAACCCAGGGTACAATAGTGGCTAGCACAAGTCGTATAGTTGCATATTTTACAACATAACTAAGGTATCATCATAATCTATACATTATCGTTGCTTAAAACCTTTTGCAGCTAGACGTGCTTTATACTTATGAACTGAGCCATCTACTTTCTTCTTAATTATGTAAACCCACTTGTAGTAAATCATATTTTTACCTTTCTTATTTGGTATGAGGTACCAAGTTGTGTTCCTCATAAGTGCAAAGTACCCTTCATCCATTGCTTTCTTTCACTTCTGATCTCCAAGTGCATCAGTCAACTTTGTTTTCTCTCCTGCAATACATAATATGCCATATGGTATAGCACCATTAGTTCGTTCTTTTGGATTACTTATAACTTTCTGTAGTTGAGTCATGAAGCGAGGAACAACTGTTGGTTGTGGTTGAAGAGGTGGTGAAGGATGTTGCACATGAGACTCCATGGAATCTGCCACAGAAGCACTACTAGGAAAACGCTTATACACAGGAGCTTAGTAGTAGCGCTGGAAAGAAGTAAACATTGCTGCTATTTAGCAGTAGCGCTTTTCCAGGAAAGCGCTACTAGTAACTCCATAGTAGTATCGCTGTGAAGCAGAAAAGCGCTAATACTATGTGGGACCAGACGAGGCCACCGACTGTTTTCGTAGTTGTAGCGGTGTACAGAATCAAGCGCTACTACTAACATTTAGTAGCAGCGCTTGGTTTTACTGCGCCGCTACTACTAATGGGCCCCACTTAGTAGTAGAACTTTTCCTGGAAAGCGCTACTACTGAGTCCAATAGCAGCAGCGCTTTTTGCAAAGCAGCGCTACAGCTAGTTGCGGCTGGTGCCACCTTTTCCACCCCTTCCCCTCCGTCTCCCCCACTTTGCCCTCTCCCCCCTCCATTCCCCTCTCCACTCTAGCTCCACCACTGTTTCTCTTCTTTTCTCTTCCTCCTACCTCTCTTCTCTCCTCATTAATGGCACCCTCCTCCATAAATGGCCTCTCTCTTTCTCCTACACCTCTCTTCTCTCTCCCATTAATGCCCCCATCCACCATAACCCCTCTCCATTAGTTAGCTAGCTAGATTCACCTCTCCTCCCCAACAACTAGATCTAGCTAGCTATTTAGCCAACCACCCTCATCCACATCATCTAATTAACCGCGTGCTCTCGGTCTCTCTCGGGAGATATATATATAGGTGAGTAAAAAGTTGTTCATTTCAAGAAGAATATGTGTGTGAATGAGAATATGTGTGTTTGGGATATATATATGGAGAGATTTGTGCTAGTGACATGCCCTCGAGTTGCTTATGTTTTGCCAAAATGTCGATTTATTTCCGTTTCAGTGAATTTCGAGCAAACTCATATGTCCTATTTTTAGGCAAGGTCATGCCAAAATTGTATATATATGACTCTGAAACATGCATTATTTATTTCATAACCCTTTTGCTTGTTATACCGTGCAGTCGGTCATGAAGGTGAGTGGATGGAAGGTGGAGCGGTACATGCAGTCCGCGGTGATGGACATGTATGCAAATAATCGGACTAGGATTAGATGTCCGTGTGCAAGATGCAAGGTAGGAGTCCTTTTGGACCCTTTTGATCGTGGCACTTTGAAGGCGCACCTGCTGATGAATGGTTTCATGGATGGCTATACTCAGTGGATAAGTGAAGAAGAAGAAGATGATGAGGACGCGCGTCCACATGGCAGGGAATAACGACATGGGGCAAGACGAAGAGATGACTGATCGACAAGAAGACGATGGCACCGGACATGTCGGCGGGGAAGAGTCCGAAAATGACGACGGCGGTGGAGAAGATTCCGGACACGGCGAAGAAGAGTCCGGACATGGCGGAGAAGAGGCGGCAGTCACGCCGCAGTCTTCGACGCTACTAAGTGCAGTCGTGCATGACCCTCATGTTCAAGACCTCCTTCACGAGAGTACGACTAGTGAGAGAGCTGCTTCTAGAGAGGAGGCCAAGCTAGTGCAACTTGAAGTAGACTCGAGGACTCCATTGTATGATGGTTGCGATCCCGAGGTGACCCGCTTGAGTTTCACGCTCGAACTGGCCAAATACAAATGGACAGACAAAAGCCTTGATGAGCATTTGAAGTTTCTACATAATAAAGTTCTTCCCGCGAGGAACCTGTGTCCTACTAGTGTTGAGGAGGCCAAGAAAATCGTTTGCCCTTTTGATTTGCCGCACATTAGGTACCACGCATGCATCAACGATTGCATAATTTATCAGGGGGAGCACGCGGGAAAAACCAGTTGTCTAGTGTGCAATGCTTCTCGATACAAGAAGGCATGAAAGAAATCTCCTCAGAAAGTTGTATGGTACTTTCCGATCACTCCCCGTCTGCAGCGGTATTTCGTAGATCCTAAGGAAGCAAAGCTCATGCGCTGGCACGCGGAGAGGAAGAAGCCCGACGATGAAGATGATCCGAGGCTGAGACACCTCGTAGATGGTAGCCAGTGGAGAGCATTCAACGTCGTATATGGATTTGCGGCAGAAGATCCAAGGAACATCGTGCTTGGTGTGAGTACCGATGGCATAAATCCGTTTGGAAATCAGAACACCAACCACAGCACATGGCGCGTGTTTGTATGGATGTACAACCTCCCCCCATAGAAGTGCATGAAGACAAAGTACATACACATGAGCATGCTGATTCAAGGGCCGAAACAACCGGGAAATAGTATTAACCTGTATATGGGGCTTCTGCAAGAGGAGCTAGACACATTATAGAAAACACCGGCATGGACATGGGACGCCAGCAAAGGCGAATATTTCCATATGAGAGCCACGCTGATGACGACGGTGCACGACTATCTCGGTTACGAGTACACCTCAGGCCAGGTGTGCCATGGATACTGCGGATGCACAAGGTGCATGGATGATACAATGTCTCAGCAGCTTACGTCAACGAAAGATGGTGGGTCCGGGAAAATCGTGTACATGGGGCATCGTAGATGGCTCGAGAAGGATGACCCGTGGAGAAAGCGTGGAGATCTATTCAATGAGTTGGCTAAGCTTCGATGACCTCCACGTAAGAGGAGCGGCACCGAAATCGACGAACTGTTGAGAAACTGGGAACAATGCCCCGCGCCGGGAAAGATCAAAAAGGCACCGGAGCCGCTGCTGAAGGTATGGAAAACGAGGTCTGTTTTCTGGGACTTGGAGTACTGGCCCAATCATGACACACCTCATTTCCTTGATCCAATGCATATCACAAAGAATGTCCTCGAGAGCTTTCTTGGCACATTGATGAACATGCCGGAGAAGACCAAGGATGGGCCGAAGGCAAGGAAAAACTTGGAAGATTTGAAGATCAGGAAAGATCTCCACCGTAAAAAGTTGATGGAGGAGACGGAGACGGAGACGGAGGAGGGGGAAAGGGGCAGAAAAGCCAACAAGAAGGAGGAGAATTATTAACCCCCTTCTTGCTTCACCTTAAGTGCGAAGGAGATCGATCAATTCATCAAGTGCCTTATGGGAATCAAAGTCAGTTCTGGTTACTGTGAGAAGATAAGCAGATTTCTAGATCCCAAGAAGAAAAGGTTCAGCGGGATGAAGTCTCATGACTGTCACGTGATGATGATGCAGATACTCCCGGTTGCCATTAGAGGGATAATGGAGAAGCACGTCCGTGACACGCTTACTGGTCTCTGCAACTTCTTCGACGTTATATCTCGAAAGTCCATAAGTGTGAAGCAGCTCCGAAGGCTACAGGAAGAGATCGTTGTCATACTATGTGAGCTTGAGATGTACTTCCCGCCCGTGTTCTTTGACGTCATGGTGCATCTGTGTGTCCACATCGTGGATGACATCATCGACCTCGGGCCGACATTCCTTCACAGCATGATGCCATTCGAGAGGATGAATGGGGTCAACAAAGGATTCGTTCGTAACATGTCCCGTCCGGAAGGGAGCATCGTCCAGGGGTATCTGACGCATGAGTGCGTCTCCTTTTGCGAGAATTATATAAGCGTTGGAGACCCTGTTGTTGGTTTGCCCGTCAAGAAGCACGATGGGAAGCTCGAAGGAGATGGTCACAACAACGGTCGGAGGGAACTGTACATGGACTACTCGGATAGACGGAACGAGTTTGACAGGGATAACTTAGTAGTGCTACAACACCTAGATGTGGTAGATGATTATGTGGCACAGCACAAACAAACCGTCGCAAAGAAGTACAGTGATAAGGGGATGCTCAAGACGGACGACGAAGTTACCGTAGAGCACAACGCCACTTTCTTGCGCTGGTTTAAACAGCAAGTTCATGAAAATCCCCCGGAAGAGGGCAGTTCGGACGGATTGCTCGTACACGCCTTAGCACATGGCCCCGCACCCAAGATCGCGACCTATCAGTCCTACGATATCAATGGGTACACGTTCTACACGGAGGACAAAGACATGGACATTGATTACCAGAACTCTGGGGTGGCAATTCAATGCGTGACTGACGCCAACGACACAACTGAGAGATTCTACAGAAGGGTCGAAGAGATCTGGGAGCTTGACTATGCTGGAATGCACGATGCGACGATGTTCCGTGTCAGATGGGCCAAGGACGTCGTAAGAGAAAACAAGTATTTCACCATCATGTCTATACCCGACGCGAAGAGCACTCCCGTGAACTTTAACGTCATCGCCAAAAATGAGCCATGGGTACACGCTAAGCATGTGACGCAATGCTTCTTCATAACTGACCCGGCCAATCCCAGCCATGTTGTCGTGAGGAGATCCAAAAGGAGAATCATCGGAATGGATGGAGTAGCCAACGAGGAAGACTATGACCAATACGGCAACCCGATGAGGGAAGATGACGATGACGATGAAGCATACGTGAAAAGAAGAATCAATACTACATTACCTAAGAAAGATCGTATTCCATGGCTCCGGAAAAGTCACAAGGAGGGGCTCAATTACGCGGGAATGAACAAGAAAGGGAAGAAGCTCAATGTGAAACGTCGTCGACGCAGCTGATCAGAAACCTACATCTATATATATGTATCTATTTTGTGTACGCACTTAAGTAACCGTTATCGGTCCACTAATATGTTACCACCACATGCATGGTTCCGGTGATATGTGCGCAGTGGGGGAGAGGGAGACGCCGTCGTCGGGAGAAAAACAAAAAAAAACAAAAGGGAGAAAGCAGTATAAAAGAAAATGGAAAGTAAACAAAAAAGAAAAGGAAAATAATAAAAGAAAAGAAAATTAAAAACTAGAAAAGGAAAATAATAAAAATAAAATAAAAAATTGGAACAGTTAGCAGTAGCGCTGGATTGAGAACCAGCGCTATAGCTACTATAGCTATAGCCTTTGTTCTAGAAAAGCGATACTACTATGTGCCATTAGCAGTAGCGCTGGGTTGTAAAGCAGCGCTACTGCTATTCTAAGTTAACCTCAAATTTGGCCAACTGCCAAGTCCCAATTCTCCCCCGGCCACTCTCCCCACACCCTCTTCCCCCACTGCCGGGCGCCACCGTCACCCCTCGTCTGCCGTCTGTCATTGCCGACCTGGCTGACGGCTGTCTCCCGAGCCCGCGCCGTCGACCACAACGCCGCCCCACCTCTAGCCTGCCCCTGCGCCCGGCCTCAACCTCGCCGCCCCTGCGCCCGCCCTCGACCTCACCAGCCCTCGCCCCGCGCCCGCCCTCGACGCCGCCGCCCTCTCCACCGCCCCGTAAGCCTCTCCCTCTCCCCTGCCCTTCTCTCTCTCTCTCTCTCTCTCTCTCTGCTCTCTGCTCTCTTTCTCTCTCTCTAATTTGGATGTATGAACCCTAGCTAGGTGACGTAGTAGAGGGAGAGAGGACATGTATGAACCCTAGTTTAGTGCAATTTTGTTTAGGGAAATTTACTTTAGGAAATTTAGCTTAGTGCAATTTAGTTTAGGGCAATTTTGTCTAGGGAAATTTAGTTTAGGGTATATAAAATACCTATAAATTTATAAAAAAACTGTAGCTAAAACAGTAGCAAATTGATTTTTGTAGGTATAAAAAACAGTAGCTAAAATTTATAAAAAATAGTAGCTAATTAGTTTTTGTAGGTATATAAATTAGCTATAAAAAAGTAGCAAAAATTTATAAAAACAGTAGCTAATTAGGGAAGTAGCAAATATAGCTAGGGCCACTCAAATAAAAACCAGTAGCAAATAAAACCCTAGATGATGTTTTAGGAGCATATAGCCTATACAATGTTGCTGTTTTTAACACTTGGTTAATTTGCTAAGTACTGGAAATTTGTTATATGATGTTATATGAACTTGTGCCAATTGTCGAAAAATATCTGAGTGGCCTATGTTTTGCCGGAATATTGATTCATTTCCGTTCCGGAAAATTTCAGGCGCTCCATATGTCCACTTTTTAGCAAAGGTCGTGCCAAAAATTTCCGTGATTTTCTGCATGACTTGTGCTAGAAACTAGGACATATGGAGTACCCGGAATTTGCCGGAAGGGGAATGAATCAACATTCCGACCAAATATAGGCCCCTTATTTCTTTTCATTATATCTTTTATTTACAATTGTTGAATAGGAAACATGTCTACCGATGCCGAAGTCGCGGGTGGTTCTGCTCGCCTCGAAGACCCCATCGAGGCAGCAAATCACTATTTTGATTACCTGGACCAACACCAGATGGGGTTGCATGGTGGCGGCAGTGGCACCAACCCCGACACCGACACCAGCACTGGCACCGGCACCGACACCACCCCCGAGACCAGCAATGATGTTGTCGTAGCCAAGCATCGAAGATGAAGAGGACACGACGACGAAACGAGCTTGGCATCGGAAAAATTGTGGTCACGGAGATGCACCCCAAGAAGTTTGAGCCAACGGCGCCGGAGGAAGTGCGCTCGTGCTGGGGCAATCAACTTGGATGCATCCTCAGGGAAACCGCCAACATCAACGACGAGAGGTTGAGGCAGATACCACATATGGAGAACATGCTCCTAAAGAAGTTGCACAATAGGTTCTTGTTCCCCGGCCGTAATGAAAAAGAATATGAAGATCCGTGGAAAGACATCGGCATGACAAAGATAAACGACAAGGCGATGGTGACGTTGACCAATGACTTGTCCTCCTGGAAAGTTCGGGTGAAAAAAGCGATTGCGAAGAATGAACCGTGGTCCAAGATTCATGCTGACAATCCGTCAATAATGGAAGAGGACTTTGCAAAATTCAAGGAGAATTGTGCTAAAGAAGAAGTCAAGGCAAAGTCGGAGAAAATAAAGGCGCTCCAGGCCAGGAACACGCCTCCCCACCGCCTCGGAAGCCGTGGTTACAAGGGGAAGAGGGACGTATGGGCCAAGGAGGACGCTGAACGTGAAATTCACGGAATCCCAGACCCCTTGGCGGAGTTCACCGACCCGCTGGAGCATGACTGGATCAGGGCCCGGTACAAGTGGGACAAAGAAAAAGCTCTTTTACACAGATCCGATCATGAGGGACTTCATGAGACTTATGCTAATTGTTATATTGCCACATTATCATATTATAGCTTCCAATCAATTTGACTGCAAGTTTTGTCACATTAGTAAACCATCCACTTTCCTTTTGCAGAAAGAGCAGCACCAAAAGGCAGCCAAAAGCGACGAGTCGTCACAGTCGTTGGCGAGGCCCAAGTGGGACACCCCATTCAACTGGGCCCTGAACATACTGAAGAAGGTCCTAGTGGACAAGCCGCCGTCCTATGGACGTGTGCATGGCGTCGGAGATGGCGCCTCATGGAAGACATGCTACCACGAGGAGCCAGAGGAAAGAAAGAAGAGACGGGCCGTCACTCAGCAGAGCATCGATAAGAAGGTCAAGATTGCGGTCGATAAGAGCAAAGCTGAGACCAAAGAAGAGTTGATCGGGGCCGTCAATGCAGCGGTCACTGACGCGGTGGTCATTGATACGTCTCCGTCGTATCTATAATTTTTGATTGTTCCATGCCAATATTATTCAACTTTCATATACTTATTGGCAACTTTTTATACTATTTTTGGGACTAACATATTGATCCAGTGCCCAGTGCCCAGTGCCAGTTCCTCTCTGTCGCAGAATATCCATATCAAACGGAGTCCAAACGGGATAAAAACGGACGGAGATTTTTTTTTGGAATATTTGGAAAGTCTGGAAGAAAGATCATCGTGAAACGGAGTCCAAGGTGGGCACGAGGTAGGGGGCGTGTCCTACCCCCTGTATGCGCGCCACGACCCTCGTGGTCCCACCAGAAGGCGGTTGATGCCCTCCTTCGACTGCAAGAAAGCTATTTTTTGGTAAAAAATCACGGCGAAGGTTTCAGTCCAATCGGAGTTACGGATCTCCGGATATAAAAGAAATGGTGAAAAGGCAGCAGAACAGAACGCAGAAACAGAGAGAGACAGAGAGATAGATCCAATCTCGGAGGGGCTCTTGCCCCTCCCACGCCATGGGAGCCAAGGACCAGAGGGGAAACCCTTCTCCCATCTAGGGAGGAGGTCAAGGAAGAAGAAGAAGAAGAAGGGGGCCCTCTCCCCCTTGCTTCTGGTGTCGCTGGTGCGATGCCGGGGCCATCATCATCACCGCCATCTTCACCAACAACTTCACCGCGATCATCACCAACTCTTCCCCCCTCTATGCAGCGGTGTAGCCTCTCTCTTACCCATTGTAATCTCTACTTAAACATGGTGCTCAACGCTATATATTATTTCCCAATGATGTATGGCTATCCTATGATGTTTGAGTAGATCCGTTTTGTCCTATGGGTTATTTGATGATCAAGATTGGTTTGAGTTGCATGTTTTATTATTGGTGTTATCCTATGGTGCTCTCCGTGCCGCGCAAGCGTGAGGGATTCCCGTTGTAGGGTTTGCAATATGTTCATGATTTTCTTATGGTGGGTGGCGTGAGTGAAAGAAGCACAGACCCGAGTAAGTAGGTTGTTTGCGTATGGGATAAAGAGGACTTGATACTTTAATGCTATGGTTGGGTTTTACCTTAATGATCTTTAGTAGTTGCGGATGCTTGCTAGAGTTCCAATCATAAGTGCATACGATCCAAGTACAGAAAGTATGTTAGCTTATGCCTCTCCCTCAAATAAGATTGCAATAATGATTACCGGTCTAGTTATCGATTGCCTAGGGACAAATAACTTTCTCATGACAACAAGCTCTATACTAAAACTAATTTAGTTGTGTCTTTATCTAAACAACCCCTAGCTTTTATTTACTCGCTCTTTACTCTCATGCAAATCTATCCAACAACACCTACAAAGTACTTCTAGTTTCATACTTGTTCTAGGTAAAGCGAACATCAAGCGTGCGTAGAGTTGTATCGGTGGTCGCTAGAACTTGAGGGAATATTTGTTCTACCTTTAGCTCCTCGTTGGGTTCGACACTCTTACTTATCGAAAGAGGCTACAATTGATCCCCTATACTTGTGGGTTATCAAGAGTCATCTTGCTTCCGGCACTTTTTGATTTCACGAAGAACAATCCAAATGCACGGCCAGAGGACTTTCCCCTTCCCAGCTTTGTCGGGAGCAATTCGGTGAACACCAGAGCACCAGAACCTGCTCAAGCAACCGCAAAAGGTCCCGCTCCTGTTCATACCAGCCCGACCTCCGTCTCTCGCATGCTCGGTGGGCCTTCATCGCTGGCTGAGCTCGACGCCCTCACGGTAATTACGCTCCATACCCTTTTCACCAGCATGTCTATAGTCTTCCGTTTCAGTTGCCTTTCGGATGTTTGACGTCGCAGACATGTCTCCTTTGTAGGCCGACGACACCCCGTGCACCGTACTCTACGACATCAAGGGCCAGAAGGTGGTCATGGGAAAGGCAACGATCGTGAAGCCGAAGGACCGCATGTTCCACAACTGAGGGATGCCCGATGGCGTCTTCAAGGTTAACGTGCCCAGTGTCTTTGCGGGCTTCGAGGATTTGCCTCCTCCGGTACCAGTCGATGACAACGAGACCCCTAAGATGATTGGCGCATGCAAGGGCTGGTTCTTGCCTTGGCCGAAGTCTCTTTTTCGTCTCGAGGAGCCCAGTATCACGCCAACGCCACCTTCTCAAGAAGGTATGAACACCACCCCACCTACCACATTACCTGCACCTGTCGTGGCGAGTGATAGCGGACGACGCGAGGGAGAGCCTCCATTAGTGCCAGATGATGTAGCGCCCATTGTTAAAGAAGAAAATGTTGATGATGACATGGAGGATGATGATGATGACCCAGACAAGTATTTCAATACCGCCTATGATGATGGAGGATCGATGGCTCAGGACGGTGAAGACTCAGGCTATGAGCATGGATATGATGACTTGATGCTGCCTGATTTGCCGGAGCCGGAACGTCCTAAGGCGGAATGCAAAAAGTCTCTCTTCAAGCGATCCTCGCAGGAGACGCCTCCAGATGCCGCCTGTACCCAGCAACCCCCTGAGGGCCGTCCACTGATTAGCCTGACGGTACTGGGGGTGGTGGTTAGGGAAGGTATGGTGGGCTCACTACCGCCATCTGGCAAGAAGCAAAGGAGGAGACCGGACAAGAAAGGCCCTAAAGGCGCCAGCCAAGCAGCCAGCCGCCTCTGAATCCTCGGGTGGTAGACAAAATACCTGTCGAAGGTAAGAAGCCTTTCCATGTCGCCGGCGACCCGATCCTACCTGCCAAAGTGCTAGAGCACATACTAAACAATGATCTAAGGAGACTCCATGAAGATGTGCTGGCTAGAGAGAAAAGCCTTCTGATCGCGGAAAAACCTGGATACCAGCTTTACGCAGCCAAGGTGCCGGCTGGGAAGTTGTACGTCGAGAACTGGCCCGGGAATCAGTTCATCATGCGATTTGACTACATCTATGACATGTTCCACATGATCAAGCTGGATTTCCAGTTCATCCGCATGTATGTGCTGTATCTGAACTACTTCATCAGGGTCGAGAACATCAAATTATCTGCGTCGCGGACCCGTACTATATGCACGAGAGCTTCTTGGAAGTTTGGAAAGAGCACTGTGACTATGCGAGCAAGTACCTCGGCGAATTCATTATCGTTAATAAGGACAAGGAAGCAATTCTTGTGCCTTATCATCCCACGTAAGTCATCCACACATATTCTTTCGTAAGTGTTAATCATTCCTTTGCAAGCATGGAGGCTAATTTGAGGTGTACTTGCAGCGCAGCTGGGGGCATCGTCCTCATCGTTCTGTACCCGGAATACTCCCATGCTATGTACTTGGACTCATCAAAGAACATCAGGAAAAAGGATTACAAGCATATAAAGAGTGTTCTCGATAGTGCCATGTTAACCTTCAGCCTGTCTGGTGGATATATCAAGGTGAAAAACTACAGGAATCGCGGGCTGGCTTTCGGTCATAAGACCGACTTCTGCTCCATCCAGCAACCGCACACCTGTAGGGTTGATGGATTCTACCTCATGCATCACCTGCTCGAGTACAGAAGGGATAATCAACGCCTTCGCATTTCACCTACTACCAATGATGCCGAGATTGTCAGCTGGGCCACAACCATAGGAAGTACACCGGATCATTGAATCAGAGCTGAGTTTTATCACGTAAAGTGTGAACTTGCCCAACTGATCATGAAGCAGGTCCTCAAACCAACAGGGATGTTCTACCATGGGCCAATCACGCGGGAAGATGTCCGAGCACTGCTAATCGCTCAGCGTTTGGACCTGAAGCCTTTCAAGAAGCTCGGGTGCTTCCTCCCTGACTATGAAAATTGGACCGCCGACATGGAGGACTGATTGTTGATGACAATGCATGTGTCACTACTGTCTTTTTCTATGGCAAAACTTTGAATTTATGCACGACGAAACTATGTGATGTAACTAAACCGTGGTCCTGAACTAGCATAGATCGCTCTAGTTAATTAGTTTGGGTATGAGGAACTTTGTCATTTATGTTTACTATTGGTTGCTTGTATTTTGCTCCCGGTTACCTCTTTGTTTTCTTAAGTACATTATGTTGCATATTATCGTTCAATTCATCAACTCACGATGCAGGTACATAGATCAGAGATGGCGAAGGGCTACTACGCCGTGTACGTTGGGAGGGTTCCAGGAGTCTACGACCACTGGGCAGCCGCTCAGGCCCAGGTGCACAGGTACCCGGGTGCTAGCCATAGTGGGTTCGACAGCAGAGCCGAAGCGGAAAGTAGTTACTTGAGGTGGACACTCTAGCATGAGCAGGGGCGGGACCGCCGGTACTACATAGTCGTGCTCTTGCTCATGCTGATCGCTCTTCTCTTCTACATCATGGGTTAGATAGAGATGATGAAACTTGTATGTGTGCCATGACCATGCAGTTGCACTTATTCGAGACATGACATTATCGCACTTGTGCATAGCTATTTTCGAGATGTGATGATATTTGTGTTGAATGATGATGATAATGATAATGGTATGATGAGACTACTGTATGTATATGATATGATGATAATAGTGTATGTTTAGTATGATCTGATGAAACTATTCTATAGAGCATGTATAAATACAACGCAAATACGTAGGGGCCGGGGGTCTGCGAAAGCAGGATCATTAGCAGTAGCACTGGAAAGCACCTAGCAGTAGCGCTGGCTTAGCAGCAGCGCTTCATATGAACAAGCGCTACAGATAGTTATCAGTAGCGCGGGTGCAGGAAGCGCTACTGCTAACAATACTTACCAGTAGCGCTGCCTATACCAGCGCTACTGCTACAACTTAGTTGTAGCGCGCTAGCAGTAGCGCTGGACCAAAGCGCTACTGCTATGCTTATTTCAAGCGCTACTACTAGGGTTTTCAATGTATCTTTTTTGTCCATACGTATAATGTAACCTTTTATAAGGTATGTGTATACTAGTATATAGTAGTTATAATCCAATGTATTTCTTTAATCCCATTGTGATTCTCAAACATTTCTACCTGCATGTAAAAATTGTCTTGTATGTTCCCCACATATGAAAATCGATCCAAGTTACCCGCACAAAGAAAAAATGATCCAAGTGGAACTCTTGTAAGTACAGATTTGTCTCAAATTGCAATTCCTAACATTTTTGCCGGGATGTAATTAACACGTGTCTCATATGTTGCCCACATATGAAATCAACCCAAACATGGACTCTTCTCATATGTTCACACTAATTAATTGCGATTCCTAACATTTTTAGCCGTGTTGTATATATCAATCTAAATTGCGTTTCTTAACAATTTTACCCGGCCGTGTCCAACAACTGTCTCGGTAACTAAAAAAAAAACTGTCTCCCTATGAGTATCGGTATCGGTATCGGTATCGGTATGCTATGCTCATATATATGAATCTTACGTTGCCTACCTACCGTCAAAACAAATCCCACATTGCATTGCAGCGCTGCATCAAATCTTTCACTTGGCCAAGCTCTCGCCTGGGCAGTCGCAGCAGCCGCGTGCATGGACCTCCTCAACGAGCTCCCCGACGAACTCCTCGTCAGTGCATAGACCTCCTCAGTGCGCTGCCCCGACGAACTCCCCTTCAGTGCATGGACCTCCTCAGTCGCAGCGGCCGCCCCGCGCATGGACCACCTCAGTGCGCTGCCCGACGAACTCCTGGTCACCATCCTGCATGGCCTCGACACCCGCTCCGCGCTCGCCACCGCTACCCTAGCCAAGCGCTGGGCGCGCCTCCCCCGCTAGCTCCGCGCCATCGACTTTAGGGTCACGGACATGTTCCCGCCAGCGTACCACGAGTCCGTCGACTTGCTCGAGGATCACATGCGCCGCACCATGGCTAGCTACAACGATGCCCTCGACAGTTTCATTGAAGCGGACGCTGACGAGGATGGTGACGGGGGCTATATTCCACGGCGCCTCGAGAGGCTCCGGCTGGAGTTCTTCGACCCGAACGAACCCTTCTCCGTTGACCGCCTGATCGCCAAGGCGGTCACCAACTGGGGCGTGGACGACCTTGAGGTCCGCGTGAAGCGCCCATCCAGCGCCCGGCGTGCCGCCTACCTCTTCCCCCACGAGCTCCTCAATGACGAGTCGGTACAACGCATCCGCAGCCTCACGCTCGGAGGTTTCGACCTCCTCCCGCCGCTGCACGAGTATGGCGGGCTCACTGCTCTCGTCCTTCAGGACATCAGCCAGCCGATGACGGCCTACACAGGAGTGGTCTCCATGTGCCCGTAGCTGAAGTCCGTGCACCTCAGGCGTTGCCGCGCCAAAACCAACAGCACCATACCCAGACCCAGAGTCATGGAGGTGGAAGCGCCGGCATCGGGGCTCAGGGAGCTCGTCGTCGACAGCTGCTCGTTCTCTGTAATCCGGCTGCTCTCTCTCCCGGCGCTGGAGCGCATGGAGTGTAGCGGCAGCTTCCTCATTCTGGCATTCGGCAACGTCCCGCACCTCGCGCACGTAAACCTTGACGTGGGCTTCTTCATCGTCGAGGGTGAGCCCTGGGATAGGTACCAGTCGACTACACGCTGAACAAGTACGTGGCGGCGGTTGTCCCAGCGGCCGCGACGGAGCTCGTCCTCCGGTTCACCGGCACCTACAGGTGGGCCAACCAGTATCTCGCCGGCGTGACGCCGTTCCTCGGTCTGCGGAGGCTGCTGGTGGCGGACGTACCTTTCAACTGGGACCTGTCTTGGCCGTGCCTCCTCCTCCTCCTCCAAGCAGCGCCCTCGATCGAAGCCCTCCACGTCAGCATCGCCGGCTGCAAGGACTCGTGGGGGCCGCAGGCACGCAACGCCTACAACGGCTGGGTTCCGACCAACTTCCGGCACGCTCAAATGGAGGAGCTGATAGTCGGGTTCCAGCGGACGATGAGGCAGGCCTGCCTGGTCAGGTTTGCCATGAGAGTGTGCACGGCGCTGCAGCGCGTCGTGCTAGTGAAGGTCGGCCGCGTCGACCTCAGGGGGCTCTGGCGCGGTTGGGAGGTGGTGCCATCGCCAGAGAGCGCGTGGAGCGACGGGGAGAAGGTGGCCACGGAGGAGGAGATCAGGACACCGAGAAACTATAAGCTGCAAGGACGGCTGGTGTTTGCATGATTTGATTTGTTCTTTGGCTTCCAAAACGTTTATTTTGGTTTGGGGTATTTCTGTCGGTAATGCTATTTTTTGGGTCTATTTCTATTCAACTGTGAGTTCGGTAGCTTCATTGTATGTTTTGATTTCAAAAAGTTTATGTCGGATATGTTTGTCAAATAGTTAAAGTAAATTGATTTCATTGATTTAACCTCCTTGCACAGAATAATATAGTGGCGATTAATTCAATTGATTTACTTAATTATGTGAAATAGGTGATTGTTGGGGATATAACTATTAGTATGACCCGCCCGGGAGGGGCCGGGTTATACTTATGACGACTTATGAAGCCCAAGACGACTCCTGGAGATGGCGGGTTAGCTAAGGGCCCAAGGCCCAAAGGGTGACTTAAGGCCCGTAGAGATAAACCGCCATATATGTGTAACTTGTATTATAAGGCAGGAATAGAGAGAAACCGAGCCGGACACTGTTTATGAGCCGGCCGGGACTCTATGAGCCGCTGGGCGTCAACCTCTGTATATAAAGGGACGACCCGGCGGCGGTTCAGGGCAAGTAACATCAAATCGAGAGCTAGGTCAAGCGGATTCGCTCTCTGGTTATCGAGACATAAGCAATCCCACTCAAAATTGGATCGTAGGCTTTTACCTTCACCGTAAGGGGCTGAACCAGTATAAACCCCTTGTCCTTTGTCCCAATTAACCCCTTCTTGCTTCCTAGTTGCGATGCCTCCACGACTAAGTCCTTGCGCTAGGACATCTGCCGTGACAATTCCACGACAGTTGGCGCCCACCGTGGGGCTAGCGCACGGTGGATTTGAGTTCTTGAAGGGCAGCTTCGAAGGGCTCATGGGATACGCTGTGGGCTTGATGACCAAGAGTCTTCGCGGCAAGCTCTACATCGACGACGCGGGCTGGGGCCCCGACGGCGGCTCAATTGAGTACGGGTATCGGGTCCCCTTCGGCGGAATTCACGTCTTCATCGACCGGATCGGCGAGCCGGGCCCTGAGCCGGACATCTGCACCGACATCATCGAGACGGCTTACGTGCGAGACCCGCCCGGGTTCCACCCGCTATGAAGCGTGCCTTCGTGTGATGCATCCACGGAGGTGAATTTCCTGAAGGATCCGTATCTGGCGGTGAGACGGCCATCTATTCTGACGGTGAGTCGCCCATGGATGAGACGGATTCGTTGTATCAACTACAAGACGGCGGGCTTGGGGGTTGTTCCGATGGCAGCAGTATTCCGGACCACTTTGAGCCGCTGAGTAGAGTAGGGATCTTCATGGCAGGCACGCAACCCGGTCAAAACTCTACAGCTGCGGCAGCAATAACCTCCGGGTCAGCGGCAGCCGGGACAGGAGGCCCAGTGCGCCCGCCGGCTCAGGTGCTGATAGATCTCATGGATAGGCTGACAACCCTGTTAACCGCCGCAGTTAATCCGGCGGATCAAGCTGAGCATGATACAGAGGTGGCACGGTTATGTGAAGTGATAGCACAAGCCAAGGAAAACCTAGCAGCTGAGGACACCAGACTGGCCACAGAGCGGGCGGCTTTGGATGCTCGAGCTCAGCAGCTTCAATCAGAAGCGTTCCAGCTTACGATGGATTTAAATGCATCAAATGAGGTCATGAGGAGAAGGCACCAGAAGTCCCAATCCCGTCTGCCTTCGATTTATGATCCTAGAAACCTCTTCCGCACACCCGGTGCAGGCCCCAGTAATCCGCCGGAGGTAAACCCGGCTGCGACGCCTGGAGCTGGGACGCCGGTTCAACCATGGGTGATGAAACCTCCTCGAGTGAACACTGCTCCACCTCAGTATGTACCAACACCACCGGGTCATTATTCTAACCCGTTGGAGAACATGATCGCTGCGGCGGCACGATTGGCAGCTCTCCCGGCGGAGGGTGACTCTCCGACGGCGATCGAAACACGAAGGGTTAGAGAACTTCTTCAGACGGCTCTGGCGCAGCAGGAGGCATACTCTTATAGTCGAGACAGGATTCATTTGACCCCTCGCCCAAGCTGGAGCCCGAGTTATAGCAGGCGTATGGATTCGGCGGCAGTTTCAAGCAACGCCCGACGCCGTGACCAACCGTGCGGGCGAGACCCGGCGCGTGATGGGGCTCCTAACTTGGTTGATCAGGACATGATACGCCAAGAGGCTGAGCGGGCGGCTCAGCAGGCGATTGAGCAGGCAGCTCAGCGGGCGGCTTACTGGTCTTTTTCGGTTTATCCGATGACTTCTATTGAGGCAGGTGCGACCACGAGAACGGGAGGTGGCCCTTGCTTAGTACCAGCATTGCATAATGAGCGTTTGCCCAAGGACTTTAAGTGGCCTCGAAAGGTGCCCAATTACACGGCCGACTTACAGCCCGGGGCATGGATTGAAAGCTATGAGATGTCCATGGAATTGTTGGAGGTCAGTGACGCGGAAATGGCCAAGTACTTCACTATGATGCTGGATGGAACGGCCACACTTGGTTAAAGGGATTTCCACCTAATTCCATTGGTTCCTGGGCCGAGTTAAAGGCCCAGTTTATTCAGAACTTCAAAGACACATGCAAGCAGCCCATGTCGATTGTGGACTTGACTAATTGCAAGCAAGAGGAAGGAGAGTCCACGATCCATTGGGTGCGCCGGGTGAAGGCCATAATACATTCATGTGATAAGATGGATGCCGGCTCTGCGGTCTTAATGTTGGAGAAAAATTACCGTTTTGAATCTCTGAAGCAGAAGTTGGGCGGCTCAAACGTGATTGTAATGACATGGGCTAGCTGATGGCGGCTCTAATCAAATACGCCGACTCTGATAGTACCAAGGATCCCGCGTCTGATGAGGACAAGACAGGGAAGGGAAATAAGAACGGCAATGCTAAGGTTCCTCAGCATAACCCGGCGAATCAAGGAGGCAATAATGAACGTAAGGCTAACGGTAGCTCGGAGTTTGTGGCTAATGCGCAGGGCAACAATCAACGATGTAAGGGGAGGCCACCTCCTCGGTCTGGCGGGTTAGGTCCCACCCTTGAGCAGTTGCTAAATGAGCCCTGTCCAAGACACGGCACCCGGGAGAAGCCGGCCACGCACCTATGGAAGGACTGTATGATCATGAGGGCTTTCAAGAATTCTAACATGTTCGACGACAGTCATGGACCCGGTGGCGGTGGTTTTCATGGCCCGGGTGGCGGTTCAAATTCCAACTTTCAGGGCCCTCAAGGTAACCAAGGTGGTTATAATCAGCACTCTGGCCAAGGAGGTCAGCAGCAGCAGCAATCCGGGTATCAGAGTAACCCAAAGAAGCTAAATAGTGGGCAGTATCATGTGTTTACCACCATTTTATGCAAAAGGGACCAGAAACTTCATAAGAGGGCTGTTAACGTTGTTGAACCGGCGGTTCCTCGTTATCTGAGATGGCCTGAGCAGCCTATTTTTTGGAGTAGGAGGATCACCCTCCCGGGGTTGACAATCTGGGTCACTTGGCCTTAGTGGTGGCACCTCAAGTCGGTGGGTACAAATTCACAAAAGTGCTCATGGATGGAGGTAGCTGCATCAACATCCTCTATTATGAGACCTTTCGTCGCATGGGATTGACTGATAAAAATCTCAAGACGTCCAACACTGTTTTTCATGGAGTAGTGCCTAGTAAGTCGGCGTACCCAGTGGGTAAGATTGAGCTGGAAGTAGCCTTTGGGGATGAGCATGATTCCAGGGCTGAGAAGTTAACTTTTGAGGTGGTCAAAATCCGAGCCCATATCACACATCGCTTTGGCCGGGCCGGCTTATGCAAAGTTCATGGCACGGCCGTGTTACATTTACTCGCAGCTCAAGCTGCCGGGTCACAAGGGCACCATCACAGTGCATGGGAGTCAGAAGATAGCCTTGGAATGTGAGGAAGGCGATACTGCTTATGTTGAGTCTGTTTGTGCAATAGAGGAGTTGAAGTTCTAAAAGGACAATGTTGACTCGGCGGACATGACGTCTTTGAAGAAGCCAACCACGGAACACGAGCCGGTGATGAAATTTAAGTCGGCTGATGACACCAAGCTTGTTGATTTTGTTCCAGACGACTCATCTAAGCAGTTCAGTATCAGTGCCAATCTGGATCCCAAATAGGAAGGCGCGCTCATCGAGTTCATCCGTGAGAACCGGGACATCTTTGCATGGAAACCTTCTGACATGCTGGGTGTACCAAGAGAACTCGCTGAGCACACTCTTAATATTGATCCAAAATTTAAGCCGGTCGGGCAGTTTCTTCGGCGGTTTAATGAGGAGAGGCGTAAAGCCATTGGTGAGGAGGTGGCCTGGCTCTTGGCGGCCGGGTTTATTGTTGAAGTTTTTCACCCAGAGTGGTTGGCTAACCCGGTGCTTGTACTAAAAAAGAACGGCACCCGGCGTATGTGTGTGGATTACACGGACTTAAACAAGGCTTGTCCGGCCGATCCTTTCGCTCTCCTTCGTATTGATAAAATCATTGATGCTACGGCGGTTGTGAGCGTTTGAGCTTTTTGGATGCTTATTCTGGTTATCATCAGATCAAGATGGCAGTTAAGGACCAGGAGAAGACGGCTTTCATTACTCTGTTTGGAGCCTTCTACTATGTATCTATGCCTTTTGGGCTTAAAAGTGCCCAGGCGACTTATCAGCGATGTGTGCAGAACTGTCTCCACAGTCAGATTGGGCGCAATGTTCATGCTTATGTGGATGACATTGTGGTGAAGTCCAGAGAGAAGGAGACCTTGATAGATGATCTGAAGGAAACCTTTGATAATCTCCGGGTCTACAAGATGATGCTTAACCCGGCCAAGTGCATTTTTGGAGTGCCAGCTGGCAAGCTTTTGGGTTTTCTGGTTTCTAATAGAGGCATTGAGGCTAACCTGGAGAAGATCAAGGCAATCACCTCTTTGGCTAAGCGAGTGTGTATCAATGATGTTTAGCGTCTGGCAGGTCGTATTGCTGCCTTAAGCCGGTTCATAAGCCAGTTAGGTGAGAAGGCCATACCACTGTATCAGATGATGAAGAAGACAGACGACTTTGTCTGGAGTGATGCTGCTAACGCTGCCTTTGAAGATTTGAAGAGATAGTTATCTGAGCCGCCGGTCCTTGCTGCTCCCATTGATAAGGAGCATTTATAGCTATATGTGGCTGCTAACACACATGCTGTCAGTGTTGCCATTGTGGTGGAGTGCAAGGAGGCTGGCAAGGAACATCCGGTTCAACGGCCGGTTTACTACATCAGTGAGGTGCTTATTGAGTCCAAGCAAAGATATCCACATTGGCAGAAACTTGTTTATGGGGTGTTCATGGCAAGCCGGAAGCTTAAGCAATACTTCCAGGGTCACCCCATCACTGTGGTCAGTTCTGCTCCTTTGGGAGATATCACTCAAAATAGAGAAGCCACAGGACGAGTTGCCAAGTGGGCCATTGAACTTGGGCCTCATGGCTTAAAGTATGTGCCACCCACTGCTATTAAGTCTCAAGCACTGGTGGACTTCATCAACGATTGGACGGAGCTGCAGATGCCTGAAGAAAAGCCGGACAACACATATTGGACTATTCATTTTGATGGGTCCAGGCAATTGGAAGGCTCGGGGGCTGGAGTTGTCTTAGCTTCCCCTCGAGGTGACAAATTTTGTTATGTTCTCTCGTTGATGTTTCCCTGTAGTAACATTGCAGCTGAGTATGAGGCCTTGCTCCATGGTTTTCGGATGGCTAAGGAGATGAACTTAAGCCGGGTAAGGTGCTTTGGCGATTCAGATTTGGTGGCTCAACAAGTATCAGGCAAGTGGGATTCCAGGGATCCTCTCATGGCGGCTTATCGCCGTGAAGTTGATGTCGTTGCTGGACACTTCAAGGGTTACCAGGTGGAACACATTGATCGCAGAAAGAACGAGGCAGCCGATGCTTTAAGCAGGCTGGGGTCTCAGCGTAAGCCGGTACCACCTAACACTTTTTTTGGATGTTCTGCATAACCCTTCTGTCAAATTGCCTACGGAGGAAGACTTGGCTGTTCCTGACCCGGAAGCACAATTGGTGGCGGCTCGTCACGTCATCCCAGATTGGATAGTGCCATATTTGGCTTACATGACCCGGGGCGAGTTTCCTGAAGACGAAACCTTGCCTAGGCAGATAACCCGGCGGTCTAAGTCGATGATGATTGCCAATGGGGAGTTACATCATCGCAGTGTCATTGGGACGTTTCAACATTGTGTCTCTCCTGAGGAGGGTCAAGAAATCCTTCGTGAGATTCATGAAGGAGATTGTGGCCATCATGCCGGTTCAAAATCCCTTGTGGCCAAGGCTTTTCGTCATGGATTTTATTCGTTGACGGCTCATGTCGACGCGGAAGATGTGGTCAATAAATGTGACGGTTGTCAGAAATTCTCACGACGGGCTCACGTACCGGCTCAAGAATTGAGGATGATTCCAATTACTTGGCCGTTTCCAGTCTGGGGACTTGACATGGTTGGGCCTTTCAAAAGGTCCAAAGATAAAAAGACCCACCTCTTGGTGGCGGTTGATAAATTCACAAAGTGGGTTGAGGCACAGCCAGTCAGTAAGTGTGATGCAGCCACGGCGTTCATCAAAAAGGTGATCTTTCGCTTTGGTTTTCCACACAGCATCATAACTGACAATGGTACTAATCCGTCCAAGGGTGCCATGGAGGAGTTCTGTCAACATGAGCATATCCGGCTTGGTGTTTCATCCGTAGCTCACCCAATCCAATGGGCAAGCTGAAAGAGCCAATCAGGAAATCTTGAAAGCCATCAGGCCCCGGCTTATGGTTCCTTTGCAGCGGAAGCCGGGTTGTTGGGTAGAAGAGTTACCTTTTGTGATATGGAGCATCAATACTACCCCCAACAGGTCTACGGGCTACACGCCTTTCTTCATGGTTTATGGTGCAGAGGTGGTTCTACCTAGTGACATCCGTCATGACTCGCCCCGCGTGGCGGCTTACGTTGAAGCTAATAATGAACAAGCCCGTCAGGATGCATTTGACCTGTTAGATGAGAAGCGCGAGTTAGCAGCAGCCCGCTCAGCGATTTACCAACAGGACCTACGCCGTTGTCACAGCCGCTGGGTTAATTCCAGAACCTTTCAAGAAGGTGACTTCGTGCTCCGGCTCATCCAGGATCAGTCTGATGCGCACAAGCTATCCCCACCTTGGTAAGGACCCTTTCTGGTCAGCAAGAACTTGAACTATGGGTCATACTACCTTATCGATGTTCGAGAGCACAAAGACTCACGTAATTCTAAAATGACCAATTGGGGGCTGGTCGTATTCGAATCTAGCTTAACCCTCTCGGTCCGGCTCATGATCGTATTGGAATCTAGCCATTAAACCTCATGATCACTAGGAGGCTTCTTGTTCAAACATAGGTCATATTCGAACCAAAGAGAACACAGCTGTCGGTACCCTTTTGATTGGCATACTGCCAAACCCACTAGGGGGCTTCTTGATCGTATTCGAAACATAGCTCAACCCCTTTGGGTCCGACGTTTATCGTATTCGAATCGGCGTCGTTAAAAAACTCTCAAGGTCATTTGGGGGCTTCCTGTTCAAACATAGGTCGTATTCGAACCAAAGAGAACATAGCTTTCGGTACCCTCTTGATCGGCACAACGCCAAAGCCACTTGGGGATACATGATCGTATTCGAATCCTAGCTTAACCCCTTTGGAACGGTTTACTGATCGTACTCGAATCAGAAGCCTCAAAATTTTGTCTAAAGTTTTTGCAAACACTCTTTTAAGTTTGTCTTGAGACTTTTTTGATCATATTTGAAGCGTATAATGAGTGGCTTCTATTTAACCTGGCTTGACCTTGGTCAATAAGTCGCCTACGTATAACAGTCATCATATGTGTGGAAGTGCTGGCTTCTACAAGATTGGGTTATCACCCTTACTGTTCGGATCACATAAACCGGCAGTACAAATCAAAGGATCACAGGTATGATACTATAGTTGTGTTTCAAAGCTATAATTGATAACATGCTTATCTATGACTCTTTTTCATGTTCCGGGTTTCATGTAAGATATATGACCCTCCCTGCAGTAAGCCGCCAAGGGTCTTGTGATTTATTTCTATAGGAAGGATAGTTTAAAAACTTTCTTAAGCATAAGGAAAACAGATGATAAGTATAATACAAGTGAATATAAGATGGTGGATTAACAGTGTTGAGCACCAAACACGTGCACGATGGCATGACAAAATGTATTTCTACCCTATTACATGACTCCCCGAGTCCAAGTGATTAACATTGTTTTTTCAGCAAAACACAAATATGAGCCACCCGACGGATCAATTGTTTTGTTGGCCTGAAGCTTCCGGATCATACCTTTCCACTCCTCCATCTTGTTCCCTGTCCTGGAAGGTTGATGATGACCAGTCAATGCCACTCAAAGCTTCAAATTCATCTTCATCATCAATTAATCTGGCCGGGTCAACTTCACGGGCGAAGGTATGCTTACGAATTGGAGGGATCGGGCTGATCACTTCATAATGTGGCATTGGAATTCTCTGATTTTCTGCGTCATAACCCAGTTGGTACTTGGTAAGATCCGTGTCATTACCAATCAGGGTGGCCACAGGGCGTATTTCCTTCACACAAGCGGTGAAGTCCTTCTGTTCAAATGATGTGCCGTCCTCCTTCAGGCTTGGATATCCAATGGCAACGTCGGCCGGGTCTAGCTCCGGTAGCCACGCCTTGGCCAGGCTTAATGCAGCTACGGCTCCGGCTCTCGCAGAAGATCGCCTTAATTCATTGAACCGCTGGGGTAGCACAACAAGCCGTTTTAGTACATCCGCCAGGAGTGTGTGGACTTTGTTTGACAGGGCAACTGTGGCCAAGGCACGCTGAGATCCGGTATACAATTGTTCCACGAGTGTGTAAACCGCCTTTCACTTCACCAAAGATGTTCTGGTTAAGGTTGGAGCTCCTGGGCCCTGTATAGCAATATCAGGTGAGTTAATTACAAATTCATATGATCATTACAAACGTTCAATACTTAACATTGGCAGGGCGACTTACCAAATATTGCGGAGACCATCTGAGATACACGATGTTTTAAGCCGGATAATTCTGTTGTTACCTCTTCAAGAGCTTTTTCCGCTGCTTCGGCTCGTTGGGTTAAGGCAATTTTTTCGTCAGCCGGACCTTCTTTTCAACTTCAAATTCGGATTTCAGTTTCTCTTGTTCAGATATACTGAATTTAAATTTGGAATTAGCCTTCTGAGTTTCAGTCTCTTGGGCCTCCAGGCGGCTCTTCAGTTCAGACAGTTCTGATTGAAGTTGAGCAGTCGTGGCCTGCACAAATACCGGGTCAAAAATCATGAATATTGGCATACAGTATTATGTCCCAAGTCTTTTGCAAGCAACAACACTTGGCACTTGGGGGCTAATGTCTAATGAAGGTTTTATCTAACTGGCGATTTATGAGACTAAGTCCCAAGCACTTTGGAAGCAAGAATATTTGGTACTTGGGGGCTAATGCATATTGCTGTTCAATCTACACAAGGATTATATTCTGCATAAGCATGGGAAATACCGACTCATTCATATTGATTAAACCGACCCTTGGGGACTACGGAGTAAGCCGGATTTCTTCCGTATTTTAATTCAAATAGGTTACTAATATTGCTAAGTTTGTTTCTAAGTCTACAGCGTATTCATCATAAGCAATAGACTTGGGGGCTGGCACATTAAGGATAAATGAATATGGAGAAAAGGTTGTACCTCAAACTTCTTATGCATTTGCTTCACCATGTAAATTTCGATGTCACAACTGCTATGCACTTGGCTCATATAGCCAGAAAAGACTTCTCCAATACTCATGTGAGTATAATCAGCAACATCAAGTTTAAACCTGCGGCGTTCTAGAAGTTCCTCTTTGGCGGAACACTTTGCCAGCACGGTTGGCCTCCCCGGCTCAACAAAGACGGTCTTGGTGATTTCGACATCATGGTCTTGAGGATCATCCGTCCTGGCCGGGCTAGGGAGTTCCGGGTTTTCAGAACCATCGACGGCTGCTTGGCAGGCGGGTCAGCAGTGGGCGTTGGTATATCATGGGTTGGCTCACGCGGCGGCTCATGAGTGGAGGCTTCAGGTGCGGCTGTTCCAAGTTCCGGCTCATTTAAGATCGGTTCTTCGGCCGACTTGTTCTTCTTCGCCCTTTTGCTGGGTTTTGCTTGTCCGCTGCATAAGGTCAAAAGGTCATTGCAAATACAACAAAATGAAATGAACACAGGATAAGCAGGTTATCATTACCCTGGAGCGGTTTTAAAATACGGCAAATTGGACTGCAGACTCACCGGAGGAAGGTGAAGTTTCCTGATAATTTGAGTCAGAAGAATTGTGTGGTTGACGAGTGAGACCCGCCAAAGGATAACAAGGATTTAAATCAGAGATGACCTCGTTCCGGTGCTTCCTTGGTACATTAGGTAAGCCGGAGGAGAGTTCCGCATCTTTACTGGTCAGGGTCTGCCTCCGGCTCTCATGAATCTATCGCTTCAAAAGAAATTGAGGATCATGATAAGCTAAGGGATGTGAAAATCTTACTTTCCGGGTTACTCTTCGGATTTTCTGTCTTGGCAAAGGCTCAGAGTCGGAGGAAATGATAGTTACCTCTTCAGCTTTTCCACGACTGGTTCCCGTGTCTTCCTGCTGATAAACAGTGTCAATAAGGTGGTTAAAAAAGGAGCCAAGAGAGTCAAGGGTTACCTCTGACTCGTAAGACTCTTCTAGCCGAAGAAAGTCAGAGGCGGTGGCTTTCTTGCCCTTCTTCTTTGCAGCCTCTTTTCTGGCGGCTCTCTTGGCCTTCCTGGCCTTTTTTGCAGCTTCATGATCATATTTGACTTTCCAGAATTTGTCGCCAGCCTATGAAAAACAGTGAGGATCTGAGTAGAAGACAAAATCCTAAGGGTGAAAGTAAGATTACTCAAGTTTGGCGGCTTACCGCTCGAGCCGGGTTAGCTTTGCAGAAAGGACTTAAGCAAAACATGCCACAATCTGCTAGGCTCAAGTTCAAGAGCGACTTTGTTGTATCATCAATGACATCTTCAGGTAAATCGACATAACTGTGCTGCAGAGAATCATTTTGCTCGCCTGAATAGGTGCACATCAAACCGGAACATCGGCTTAATGGAATGATCTGCCAAGCAACCCAGACCCGGACCAAATCGATACACTGAAACCATTCCCAGAAGAGCCCTGATCTTGGCCAGAGTGGGGGCGAGTGTCGGTGTCAAAACCGGCGGATCTCGGGTAGGAGGTCCCGAACTGTGCGTCTAGGATCGATGGTAACAGGAGACGGGGGACACGATGTTTACCCAGGTCCGGGCCCTTGATGTCTACTATGCAACCTTCTTCTTGTAGACGTTGTTGGGCCTGCAAGTGCACAGGTTTGTAGGACAGTAGCAAATTTCCCTCAAGTTGATGACCTAAGGTTTATCAATCCGTGGGAGGCATAGGATGAAGATGGTCTCTCTCAAACAACCCTGCAACCAAATAACAAAGAGTCTCTTGTGTCCCCAACACACCCAATACAATGGTAAATTGTATAGGTGCACTAGTTCGGCGAAGAGATGGTGATACAAGTGCAATATGGATGGTAGATAAAGGTATTTGTAATCTGAAAATATAAAAACAGCAAGGTAACTAATGATAAAAGTGAGCGTAAACGGTATTGCAATGATAGGAAATAAGGCCTAGGGTTCATACTTTCACTAGTGCAAGTTCTCTCAACAATAATAACATAGATAGATCATATAATAATCCCTGAACATGCAACAAAGAGTCACTCAAAGCCACTAATAGCGGAGAACAAATGTAGAGATTATGGTAGGGTACGAAACCACCTCAAAGTTATTCTTTCGGATCAATCTATAAAAGAGTTCGTACTAGAATAACACCTTAAGACACAAATCAACCAAAACCCTAATGTCACCTAGATACTCCATTGTCACTTCAAGTATCCGTGGGCATGATTATACGATATGCATCACACATTCTCAGATTCATTTAACCAACACAAAGTACTTCAAAGAGTGCCCCAAAGTTTCTACCGGAGAGTCAAGAACGTGTGCCAACCCCTATGCATAGGTTCGTGGGCGGAACCCGCAAGTTGGTCACCAAAACATACATCAAGTGGCACGTGATATCCCATTGTCACCAAAGATAAACACGGCAAGACATACATCAAGTGTTCTTAAATAAAGACTCAATCCAATAAGATAACTTCAAAGGGGAAACTCAATTCATCACAAGAGAGTAGAGGGGGAGGAACATCATAAGATCCAACTACAATAGCGAAGCTCGGGATACATCAAGATCGTGCCATAAAGGGAACACGAGAGAGAACACGAGAGAGAGATCAAACACATAGCTACTGGTACATACCCTCAGCCCCGAGGGTGAACTACTCCCTCCTCGTCATGGAGAGCGCCGGGATGATGAAGATGGCCACTGGTGATGGGTTCCCCCTCAGGCAGGGTGCCCGATCGGGCTCCCCAGAGGTTTTTGGTGGCTACAGAGGCTTGCGGCGATGGAACTCCCGATCTATCTTGATATTCGATGGTTTTAGGGTACGTAGGCATATATAGGCGAAAGAAGTCGGTCGGGAGGTGCTCGAGGGGCCCACAAGACAGGGGGGTGCGCCCAGTAGGGGGGGGGGCGCCCCCTATCTCCTGGCCTCCTCGAGGATCTTCTGACGTTAATAGGTTAGTCCCAAAAGTAATATAAAAGTGTATAATAAAGCCCATAATCATTCAAAACACATAGTAATATAGCATGGAACAATAAAAAATTATAGATACGTTGGAGACGTATCAAGCATCCCCAAGCTTAATTCCTGCTCGTCCTCGAGTAGGTAAATGATAAAAACAAAATTTTTGATGTGGGATGCTACCTAGCATTATTCTCAAAGTAATTTTATTTATTGGGGCATGAATGTTCAGATCCAAATGATTCAAAATAAAAGTTCATATTGATAAAAGAAATAGTAACACTTCAAGCATACTAATCAAAGTAATCATGTCTTCTCAAAATAGCATGGCAAAAGAAAGTTCGTCCCTACATAATCATATAGTTAGGCTATGCTTCATTTTCGTCACACAAACATGTTCCCAACTTCTATACCCCCGATGACAAGCCAAGCAATTGTTTCATACTTAAATAATCTCAAACTTGTTCAACCTTCACGCAATAAATGAGTGTGAGCCATGGATATAGCACTATGTGTGGAATAGAATATGATGATGGGGATTGTGTGGAGAAGACAAAAAAATAGAAAGTATCACATTGACGAGGATAATCAACGGGCTACGGAGATGCCCATCAATTGATGTCAACATGAGGAGTAGGGATTGCCATGCAACGGATGCACTAGAGCTATAAATGAATGCTCAACAAAAGAAAACTAGTGGGTGTGCATCCAACTTGCTTGCTCACGAAGACCTAGGGCATTTGAGGAAGCCCATCGTAGGAATATATAAGCCAAGTTCAATTAATGAAAAATTCCCACTAGTATGAAAAAGACAACTTATGAGACTCACTATATGAAAAACATGGTGCTACTTTGAAGCACATTATATGAGACTCACTACATGAAGAACAAAGTGCTACTTTGAAGCACAAGTGTGGTAAGAGGATAGTAGCATTGTCCCTTCTCTCTTTTTCTCTCATTTTTTTGGGCCTTTTCTCTTTTTTTATGGCCTCTTTTTTTTTTCTTTTTCGTCCGGAGTCTCATCCCGACTTGTGGGGGAATCATGGTCTCCATCATCCTTTCCTCACTTGGGACAATGCTCTAAAAATGATGATCATCACACTTTTATTTTTTTACAACTCGAAACTAGAACAAGATATGACTCTATATGAATGCCTCCGGCGGTGTACTGGGATGGTGCAATGAATCAAGAGTGACATGTATGAAAAATAATGCATGGTGGCTTTGCCACAAATACGATGTCAACTACATGATCATGCAATGGCAATGTGACAAAAGTGAAGTATGTCATGATGATGATGAACAGAACGGTGGAAATTTGCATGGCAATATATCTCGGAATGGCTATGGGAATGCCATAAATAGGTAGGTATGGTGGCTGTTTTTAGGAAGATATAGGGAGGTTTATGTGTGATAGAGCGTATCATATCACGGGGTTTGGATGCACCGTGAAGTTTGCACCAACTCTCAAGGTGAGAAAGGGCAATGCACGGTACCGAAGAGGCTAGCAATGGCGGAAAGGTAAAAGCGCGGATAATCCATGGACTCAACATTAGTCAAAAGAACTCATATACTTATTTCAAAAATTTAGAAGTCATCAAAAATCAAGTACTATGCGCATGCTCCTAGGGGGGTAGATTGGTAGGAAAAGACCATCGCACGTCCCCGACCGCCACTCATAAGGATGCACAAGCCAGGTACACTTCATGTTTCAAATTTGTTACACAACTTTAACCATACGTGCATGCTACGGGACTTGCTAACTTCAACACAAGCATTCTTTAAATTCATAATCACCCAACTAGCATGACTTTAATATCACTACCTCCATATCTCAAAACAATTATCAAGTATCAAATTGATCATAGCATCCAATTCACTTCCTATGATAGTTTTCGTTCAAATTACGATGCTGTTTAAGACTCTCAAAATAATATAAGTGAAGCATGAGAGTTGAATAATTTCTACAAAATAAATCCACCACCGTGCTCTAAAAGATATAAGTGAAGTATTAGTGCAAATGATAAACTACTCGGAAAGATATAAGTGAAGATCAATGAGTAGTCGAATAATTATACAACTATGTGAAGACTCTCCCATTTAATAATTTCAGATCTTGGTATTTTATTCAAACAGCAAGCAAAGCTAAAGAAAATGACATGACGCTCCAAGCAAAACACATATCATGTGGTGAATAAAAATATAGCTCCAAGTAAAGTTACCGATGAACGAAGACGAAAGAGGGGATGCCTTCCGGGGCATACCCAAGCTTAGGCTCTTGGTTATCCTTGAATATTACCTTGGGATTCCTTGGGAATCCCCAATCTTAGGCTCTTGCCACTCCTTATTCCATAGTCCATCGAATCTTTACCCAAAACTTGAAAACTTCACAACACAAAACTTAACAGAAAACTCGTAAGCTCCGTCAGTGAAAGAAAAAAAAACCACTTCAAGGTACTGTAATGAACTCATTATTTATTTATATTGGTGTTAATCCTACTGTATTCCAACTTCTCTATGGTTTATAACCTATTTTACTAGCCATAGATTCATCAAAATAAGAAAACAACACACGAAAACCGAATCTGTCAAAAACATAACAGTCTGTAGTAATCTGTAGCTAACGAAAACTTCTGAAACTCCAAAAATTCTAAAATAAATTGGTGGACCTGAGGAATTTGTCTAGTAATCATCTTATAAAAGAATCAACTAAATATCACTCTCCAGCAAAAAGTTCTAGCTAATCTCGTGAGCACTAAAGTTTCTGTTTTTTTACAGCATGATCATAAAGACTTCACCCAAGTCTTCCCAAAGGTCTACTTGGCACAAACACTAATTAAAACATAAAACCACATCTAAAAAGAAGCTAGATGGATTATTTATTACTAAACAGAACTAAAAAGCAAGAAACTAAAATAAAATTGGGTTGCCTCCCAACAAGCGCTAACGTTTAAAGCCCCTAGCTAGGCATGATGATTTCAATGATGCTCACATAAGAGATAAGAATTGAAACATAAAGAGAGCATCATGAAGAATATGACTAGCACATTTAAGTCTAACCCACTTCCTATGCATAGGGATTTTGTGAGCAAACAACTTATGGGAACAATAATCAACAAGCATAGGAAGACAAAACAAGCATAACTTCAAAAATTTAAGCACATAGAGAGGAAACTTGATATTATTGCAATTCCTACAAGCATAAGTTCCTCCCTCATAATAATTTTCAGTAGCATCATGAATGAATTCAACAATATAACCAGCACCTAAAGCATTATTTTCATGATCTACAAGCATAGAAAATTTACTACTCTCCACATAAGCAAATTTCTTCTCATGAATTGTAGTGGGAGCAAACTCAACAAAATAATTATCATGTGAGGCATAATCCAATTGAAAACTAAAATCATGATGACAAGTTTCATGGTTATCATTATTCTTAATAGCATACAAGTCATCACAATAATCATCATAGATAGCAACTTTGTTCTCATAATCAATTGGAACCTCTTCCAAATAGTGGAATCATCACTAAATAAAGTTGACACTCTTCCAAATCCACTTTCATGTTCATCACAATAAGATTCAACATCCTCCAAAATAGTGGGATCACTACTTTCTAAAGTTGACACTCTTCCAAACCCACTTTCATCAATATAATCATCATAAATAGGAGGCATGCTATCATCAAAATAAATTTTCTCATCAAAGCTTGGGGGACAAAGTATATCATATTCATCAAACATAGCTTCCCCAAGCTTGTGGCTTTGCATATCATTAGCATCATGGATATTCAAGGAATTCATACTAACAACATTGCAATCATGCTCATAATTCAAAGATTTAGTACCAAGCATTTTAATGCATTCTTCTTCTAGCACTTGAGCACAATTTTCCTTTCCATCATACTCACGAAAGATATTAAAAAGACGAAGCATATGAGACAAACTCAATTACATTTTTTTAGTTTTCTTTTATAAAATAAACTAGTGATAAAACAAGAAACAAAAAGATTTGATTGCAAGATCTGAAGATATACCTTCAACCACTAACCTCCCCTGCAACGGCGCCAAAAACTGCTTAGTTGACGGGGTGTGAGTGAGTGCCGCTTTACCTAGCCTCCCCGGCAACGGCGCCAGAAAAGATCTTGATGTCTACTACGCAACCTTCTTCTTGTAGACGTTGTTGGGCCTGCAAGTGCATAGGTTTGTAGGACAGTAGCAAATTTCCCTCAAGTGGATGACCTAAGGTTTATCAATCCGTGGGAGGCATAGGATGAAGATGGTCTCTCTCAAACAACCCTGCAACCAAATAACAAAGAGTCTCTTGTGTCCCCAACACACCCAATACAATGGTAAATTGTATAGGTGCACTAGTTCGGCGAAGAGATGGTGACAAGTGCAATATGGATGGTAGATAAAGGTATTTGTAATCTGAAAATATAAAACAGCAAGGTTAATGATAAAAGTGAGCGTAAACGGTATTGCGATAGGAAACAAGGCCTAGGGTTCATACTTTCACTAGTGCAAGTTCTCTCAACAATAATAACATAGATAGATCATATAATAATCCCTGAACATGCAACAAAGAGTCACTCAAAGCCACTAATAGCGGAGAACAAATGTAGAGATTATGGTAGGGTACGAAACCACCTCAAAGTTATTCTTTCGGATCAATCTATAAAAGAGTTCGTACTAGAATAACACCTTAAGACACAAATAAACCAAAACCCTAATGTCACCTAGATACTCCATTGTCACTTCATGTATCCGTGGGCATGATTATACGATATGCATCACACAATCTCAGATTCATCCAACCAACACAAAATACTTCAAAGAGTGCCCCAAAGTTTCTACCGGAGAGTCAAGAACGCGTGCCAACCCCTATGCATAGGTTCATGGGCGGAACCCGCAAGTTAGTCACCAAAACATACATGAAGTGGCACGTGATATCCCATTGTCACCACAGATAAACATGGCAAGACATAGATCAAGTGTTCTCAAATAAAGACTCAATCCAATAAGATAACTTCAAAGGGGAAACTCAATTCATCACAAGAGAGTAGAGGGGGAGAAACATCATAAGATCCAACTACAATAGCGAAGCTCGGGATACATCAAGATCATGCCATAGAGGGAACACGAGAGAGAACACGAGAGAGAGAGAGAGAGAGAGAGAGAGAGATCAAACACATAGCTACTGGTACATACCCTCAGCCCCGAGGGTGAACTACTCCCTCCTCGTCATGGAGAGCGCCGGGATGATGAAGATGGACACCGGTGATGGGTTCCCCCTCCGGCAGGGTGCCGGAACAGGCTCCCGAGAGGTTTTTGGTGGCTACAGAGGCTTGCGGCGGAGGAACTCCCGATCTATCTTGATATTCGATGGTTTTAGGGTACGTAGGCATATATAGGCGAAAGAAGTCGGTCGGGAGGTGCTCGAGGGGCCAACGAGGCAGGGGGGCACGCCCAGAGGGGGCGCCTCTATCTCCTGGCCTCCTCAAGGATCTTCCGACGTGAACTCCAAGTCTCCAGGATCATATTCTTCCCAAAAATAACGCTGCCAAGGTTTCATTCCGTTTGGACTCCGTTTGATATTCGTTTTCCTCGAAATCAAACAGTAATAAAACAGCGACAATATGGGCTGGGCCTCCGGTTAATAGGTTAGTCCCAAAAGTAATATAAAAGTGTATAATAAAGCCCATAATCATTCTAAACACATAGTAATATAGCATGGAACAATAAAAAATTATAGATACGTTGGAGACGTATCAGCCCTCTCTATGGAGGTAATACCCTACTTCCTGCTTGATCGATCTTGATGAATATGACTATTACAAGAGTTGATCTACCACGAGATTGTAATGGCTAAACCCTAGAAGTCTAGCCTATATGACTATGGTGATGTGTGTATCCTTTCCGGACCAACCCCTCTGGTTTATATAGACACTGGGGGGATCTAGGGTTTACATGGAGTCGGTTACATAAGAAGGAATCTTCATAATTGTTCGCGTAGCTTGCCTTCCACGCCAAGTAGAGTCCAATCCGGACACGGGTACAATCTTCGGCCTTCATGTCTTCACAACCCATCAGTCCGGCCCAAGGATAAGAGGCCGGACGCCCGAGGACCCCTTAGTCCAGGACTCCCTCAGTAGCACCCGAACTAGTCTTCAATAGCGAGGTGTTCTGCACACAAATTGTCTTCGGCATTACAAGGTGGGTTCCTCCTTTAATGTTCTCCAAGTAAAGTATTCGGCCATTGATCCAATGTCGCTCCCCTCGGCTTCTGTGCGTTAAATAACTTCGTCTTCCACGCGTCGAGTGAAGGCGGAAGGTCAGGGTATTTTTGCAGATAACACCCCGTCCATGCAAGGAAGAGCGCCTATTAAAAAGATTGGATCCTAGATCCATCAGGCACCACGCAGAGAAAATCCCCGGAGACTGTTCAGGAGAAACCATTCTAGATGGCTAGCGTCCCCAGCCCCTCCACCCATTCCGTCCTAGAGAGAGGCGAGTGGGAGAGGTGTTCAGTGTCCCACATCCAATTGACGAAGCTGCAAACGTAGGGATTTATTCCTCCTGCAGATCTAGTCCCTGTCCGAGAGGGGCTAGATTTCTTCAACGGTGAGACTCAAGCAGAGGACTTTCCCAATCCATCCGGGAGAGAGCGAGTATGTTTCATCCCCTTCCTGCTAAGAAGTGTCGGATTTCCCATTCATCCATTCCTACGAGGGCTTCTGGAATACTACGGCCTCCAGCTGCACAACTTCACCCCTGCATCCATTCTGCACATTGCGGGCTATGTCGCTTTATGCGAATTAGTCCTGGGCATTGAAGCCCATTTTCAGCTGTGGAGGAAATTGTTCTGTCTTGTCCCACGTAATCATGAGGGGTCGATATTTGAGGTAAGCGAAGCCCAAGTGTGTCATATCGCCAATACCGGATATCCATCCGAACACCAAGGAACGCATCTAAAGAATGGCCTTCCGAATGGTTCTATATTGAGGACGTCGCACTTCCTGACCCGGTTCGAAAGGGTCTTCCTAAATTCGCGAGTGTTCCGCTGAAGAAATACCACAGTTGGCGTCCCCGGAGTCTCGAAGAGGATGACAGCGCGGAAGTTCGTTAGCTTCTGAACAAGGTAAAGACGCTCACTCAGTCTGGACTTACAATAGTCGAAGTTATGGCGATTTCCATAGTGCGAGGGGTTCAGCCACGTCAATACATAGGGCTGCCAATGTGGCACTATAACAGAGAGGATGACGCCTCCCGCTGTGGCCGGAAAGGCCCCGACAACTCCGCCGCTCTAGCCAAGATATTGGCCGAGCTGTTTAAAGGAGAGGAAGAGGAATTTCTTCGCATTAACTGTAGAGATGGGTATTCTATGCATAATCCTCCCAGTTGGGTAAGCCTCAACCCCTCTGTTTCACTCATTTCACCTCCGAATTATTTTTGACAAATTTCAAATCCATCTGTTATGACAGCACTGGCAGATGGTCACCGAAGGACTTTATAGTCCTGCCCCACAGCCGGAGAACCACAACCGGGAGCTTCACCCCAGGTTTGAACAGGATCCGGACATATTCGTGATACTCGCAAAGGGGGTATTTTACCAGGCGAGCTATGACGGCACAGAAGTGGCCATCACCGCCGACTACCCTGGCCTTCTCCCTGCTTCATGTGTAAGTGATCCAGAAACGCCTTCTCTATAATGGTGCTTTTATCCTGCCTCACCCACCGCACTGTATCATGCTCCACAGGGGAGGCGTTCGGCGATTACACAGAGATCGGTTCCTGCGCCGGGCAAGCCTTCGAAGAGGAAGGCCCGTGAAAATGCAGCCGGGCCTTCATTGAGGAGGTACGAAGAAATATGTTTTTCAGCAACCATACCCGACCGTGACTTGTGCGTGTGCTTGGATACAGGAAAAAGGTCGGCCGAACTATATCCAGGGGCCTGGCCGGCCGCGCTTCCAACAACCAGGATTTAGATCCAGTCGGGGTGACGGGGGCTGATGTAGGAACAACGCCCGACTGTTCTTCGGCCGACGGTTCGGACAATATGTCCGTCACCAACTCGGAGGTAGAGAGCACCATGAATCATCGGCGCTGCAGGGCTGTTTTACATGACCCCAAGTTCTCGGACGAGGCATTCAATGCCTTTAGCTCGGGCGACGCATACATCCAGGCTACCCGAGACGGGCTTAGAAAAGCCACACGGCAATATCTGACAGATGTGGAGGTAAGTTTTCTTTGTAAAAAAATAATAGCCATATGCCCGTAGCCCACGAGATTGAAAGCAGTTGGCACAACTGATTTAAGGATCGTTGAATAACCAGGTCCTTGCTGAGAAGAATGGCCTGCTAGCCCAAGAGCTGGAGCAGTGTCGGGCGCAGCTAAAAGCTACTACCGCCGAACTGGGAAACTTGAAGAAGTCGTCCTCTGGTATTGTTCCCCTCCACCGAGGAACAACAATTGTGTACCCACTATGCTAATGCTGCTGTCGATTTCGCAATATAGGATCGTCTAATCAACTTGAAAAGAAGTTGAAGGTCGCCCAAGAGGGAGAAAAAGAGGCGAAAAGGCAACACGCCGCAGGCGAGTGTGTGCTGACCCGTGTCAGAGATGAGAAAAACAAGCTAGAGGATTCCAACACTGCATTGGGTGAAGAGTTGAAAGATGTTCGAGCCCAGCAAGCTGATTCTGTGAAGGTAAACAAAAAACTGCGGGGCAGTATCTTCAGTATGTGTCCGAACTATTTTTGAAGCTGCTCAGAGATAAATGGGACTAATATAGTCATGTTTGCAGGTATATTGACGGGCCATCCTGAAGAGGAGGTGTCCGGATCATCAAGTGATCTGCTGCAAAGGCTGTCACAAGTGCACGAGCATGCTCGGCGAGCCATGCGGAGCGTGGCCAAGGCCTTATGGCCGTCTGCCTCCCCTCCAGGAAGTATGGAGGAGCTTATAGAGCTGTTCGAGGGAGCGCGACAGCGTATCCGACTATGGAAGATATCAGCCTTCCGAGAGGGTGCACGAGAGGCCTGGGCCATGGTGAAAACGCGATATACCAAGTTAGATTCGAATCACATGGCCCGAGTTGGACCGCTAGGTTCAAATGGGGAAGAAATTCCCGTTGGTTTAGTATATGACCAAGTAGAGGTGGCCGCCAAATATTCCCAACGGGATTGTAAGTTAGACCGCCTGTTGGACGGTATAGAGGGTGAAGTGTTTGAGTCCAAGTGACTATGTACTTCCCTTACCCTATGTAAATCTAGCTAAATTGTATAGCATTTGTCATGGCGGACCTTTTCGCTTCAACCTCTGGACCCAAGGGTGCGGAGTGTTTCCGAATACGCTCACGGCCGAATAGGCCGGGGTATGCCTGGAAAACTAGGCGTAGGGGTCATAGTTGCTTGAAAAGACACATTGTATTCTGCTAGTTATGTTATATTACATTGAGATTGTAAGAAACATCTTCCAGAGAGAATAGTTCCGTTAAGGGTTCCTTTCCCTGGGTGTGCATGTATTAATGTACATGTCCGAATTGTGATGAAAAACTCACAGTGTATGTAACTTCTAGGGGTTACCAATGGACTAATTGCAAAAACGTCTTTAATTCACCGACCGAATGTTCCCTTAAGAATGCTAGATTTCGGCTTCACCCAGTCTGAGGTACACATCCGGATGACCCGGCAGTAACAATCGCAGAGGTGCTCCCTTTATGCCCTAGCCGAACTAACGGGAACGTAGAGCATAAGCACAGGAGCAAGGCAACCCAGCTTGGCCAAAACTTAAGTCATATTGATGCATATAGTGGCGAAGAAAAGGTACATATGGAAGAACTCATATGTGAAGAGCTTGATGCTCAAGGAATAATGATAAAAAGCTTATGTCCAAGAAGCCCCCAGGTATAATGGACATACGTATTTTAAATATATATGTGTTAGCGGTGTGCGGTCCAGCCGTACAAAAAATTTTAAAGTGAAGAATGAAAAAGTAATCGGAAAAGAAAGAAAAGTAATGGAAACTACTGGGGAGAAGGAGACGAACAAGGAGTTCGGTGCTAGGCATAGAATCTTCGGAGTCCGCCGCTGCCTGTGGGTTCGGCTCGAGGCGATTGTCTGATGCATCACGAAGACGGTATGCTCCTCCGGTGAGAACTTCCTCAATTATGAAGGGACCCTCCCACTTGGGCTTGAGTTTGTCCTTTTTCTTCTCCGGCAGGCGTAGAACGAGTTCGCCAACATTGTAGGTCTTCGCCCGTACTTCTCTGCTTTGGTATCTTCGAGCCTACTGTTGATAGAATGCTGAACGGGCTTTTGCGACATCGCGCTCCTCCTCCAGGGCATCAAGGCTGTCCTGCCGATCAAGCTCGGCTTCTCTCTCTTCGTACATACGCACTCGAGGTGAGTCGTGAATAATATCGCAGGGCAATACGGCCTCTGTGCCATACACCATGAAGAAAGGTGTGTATCCGGTAGTACGGTTGGGCGTGGTCCACAGCCCCCAGAGTACAGAGTCGAGCTCCTCAACCCAGTTCTTGTCTGATTCTTTCAAAGACCACACTAGTCTGGGCTTGATGCCGCTCGTAATAAGACCGTTGGCTCGTTTGACTTGACCGTTGGTTTGTGGGTGGTAGATGGAGGCGTAATCGAGTTTAATACCCAGATTAGTACACCAGGTCTTTACCTCGTCGGCTGTGAAATTAGAGCCGTTATCGGTGATGATGCTGTGTGGGACACCATAACGGTGCACAACACCGGAGATGAAGTCAATCACCGGGCCAGACTCAGCCGTTTTGACCGGTTTAGCCTCTATCCACTTAGTGAATTTGTCCACCATAACCAGCAGATATTTTTTCTTATGGCTTCCCCCTTTAAGGGGTCCAACCATATCCAGGCCCCAGACCGCAAAAGGCCAAGTAATGGGGATAGTTTGCAAGGCAGTTGGGGGCATGTGGCTTTGGTTGGCGAAGAGCTGGCATCCGACGCAGCGTTGGACAAGGTCCTGCGCGTCCGCTCGGGCTGTCGGCCAATAAAACCCAGTGCGGAAGGCTTTGCTAACAAGGGCCCGAGCTGCGGCGTGGTGTCCGCCGAGGCTAGCGTGCATTTCCGCTAAAAGCTGCTGCCCCTATTCTTCAGAGATACATCTTTGAAGTACTCCGGTAGTGTTTTCTTGTAGAGCTCGCCGTCGTGAACCTTGTAGGCCTTCGAACGCCTGATAATGCGGCGAGCCTCATTCCGGTCATCGAGAAGCTCCTTCCTATTAATGTAGGCTAAGAAGGGTTCGGTCCATGGGGTAATGACTGCCATAATGAGATGGGCCGACGGTGTTATTTTGGTGGCTGAGCCCCTGGCACTGTCTGTATATTCGGCATTTGAGGTTGTGTTCGGATCTGAACTGTGGTCGCTGCTCTCCCCTTGCCACACCACGGATGGCTTGAATAGCATTTCCAGGAAGATGTTAGGTGGGACGGGGTCGCTGTCGGTGTCAAAACTGGCGGATCTCGAGTAGGGGGTCCCGATCTGTGCGTCAAGGCTGATGGTAACAGGAAGCGAGGGACACAGATGTTTACCCAGGTTCGGGCCCTCTCGATGGAGGTAAAACCCTACTTCCTGCTTGATTAATATTGATGATATGGGTAGTACAAGAGTAGGTCTACCACGAGATCGTAGAGGCTAAACCCTAAGAGCTAGCCTATGATGGTATGATTGTAATTGTGATCGGCCTTCTAAGGACCAACCTCTCCGGTTTATATAGGCACCGGAGAGGGCTAGGGTTTACATGGAGTCGGTTACAAGGAAGGAAATGTAATATCCGAATCGCCAAGCTTGCCTTCCATGCCAAGGAAAGTCCCATCCGGACACGTGCCGAAGTCTTGAGTCTTGTATCTTCGCGCTTCAATAGTCCGGACGATATACACAGTCCGGCTGTCCGGATACCCCCTAGTCCAGGACTCCCTCAGTAGCCCCTGAACCAGGCTTCAATGAGGATGAGTCTGGCACGCAGTATTGTCTTCGGCATTGCAAAGCGGGTTCCTTCTGCGAATACTCCAAGGTAATTATCGAACACTTAAACCGTGTCCGGATCCACAAGATGATCTTCGCATGCCACCGTAGAGAGAATGATGTTTCACAAATGCAATCTGCTGACAACTTTTTAAGCAACGCGACGTGTCATTACGGTCGGGTTATTATTCGAACCGTCTTTCCACAACCAGCCACAGCGCATATTGCGAGGCGGTTTCCTTGACACGTCTTGTCAAAGCAGAGATCATGCCCCCCTTATCACGGGATTCTCATCAATACGAGTATGGGTAATCCCACCACATCATCAATGGTGGCGCTTGGGAAGCAAGCGATTCCCAACGGGAAAGTGGGGAGGCGCACCGCTTTCGTCGCCTCTATAAAGGGATAAGATTTCCTCATTTTTACCCACGCCTTCTTCCTTCTTTGCCCATTCTTGCCCCCTCGAGCTCCAGCGCCCAAGCCCAAGTCTCCTCCACACAGCTAGACATGTCCGGAGCAGGAGGCAAGTGGGTGGCTTCCACCGTCAGGAGAAGCACATCACAAATCTTGAGCGGCGGATACTTGGTCATGACATAGTGCACCGCTACGGACGCTGGGCAGGTCATTCCGACCGGGACCCCACGAGAGAGTCGTGTTCGTCGCCCACTTCATCCGTGGACTGGGATTTCCACTCCATCCCTTCGTCCGCGGGGTCATGTTCTACTATGGGCTAGATTTCCATGATCTAGCCCCGAATTTCGTCCTCAACGTCTCGGCGTTCATCGTCATTTGCGAGGCCTTCCTCCGCATCCGGCCTCATTTCGGCCTATGGCTGCAAACCTTCTGTGTGAAGCTGAAGGTTGTAAGCGGCGAGAAGCGTAGTGCAGAGGAGCCATGGTGGGCAAGATGCCTAATGTCACCTGGCTGGATGGTTCCTTCACGGAAACCGTAAAAGGATGGCAATCGGGGTGGTTCTACATCACCGAGCCGCGCGGCGCCAGCTGGGCAGCGGCGCCCGAGTTCCGACCCGGAACCCCCATGCGGCTCACCTCCTGGGAAAAGAAGGGCCTGTCCTGGGGCGATTCCACGGAGCTGGACGGACTCCAGACATGCATCAAAAGCATGAAGGACAAGAACATCAAGCTTGTCAAGGTGATCCAGGTCATGCTCGTTCGCGGATCCTGCCTCGCCAAAGGCGGTTAATCTGTGGGAGTTCGGCCCCGCCAACACCGACGCCTCCGGAAGCTCTACGACATGACGCACGAAGGCACATGGAAAGTGCTATTCAAGGCCTCCGAAGTACCTCCTCCCACATCCGAGGACCGCGGGCTTCACGCCGCGCGGGCTCCTAGTTAGGTGAGTTCTCAGAATGCCACCAGACCCAGTTTTTCCCAATATATTCATGGGAGTCCCTTAAGTAATCATGCATATTTGCTTCAGGACTACGTGGAGACAGCGGAGCTGGTCTACTATCCGGCTCTGCTGCCAGAAGGCCCAGCGGATGCTCTCCTGACAGAGATGCTGGTCCCGGCACCGTACAAGGTGCCGAAGAAGAAGGCCGAGAAGAAGGCCACGGGGACCCGAAAGGGTCTCCGTCGTAAGGTTGTGCCAGAAGCCTCGTCCGAAGACGATGAGGCGCACTCCTCCCCCGAAAAGGAGGAGGAAGAAGAAGAAGCCGCCCCATCAGGAAAGGATGAGAGGCCTGAGGGGATGGGCCGTGGGGCCGGGAGAGGCCCTTGACAAAAGGCCGTCATACCCACGTCGTCCGACGATGACGAAACAGATTCTTCCCGTGGAGGCGGGGGGAAGAAAGAAGAAACTCCACCTCCCCGTACTGGGGAGGAGAAAAAGAGGAAAGCCGCCCCGGAAGGGGAGGCTGGGACGTCCAAGAAGGGAAAGACGTCCCTTCCAGACTACTCCACCACGGCCGCTCATAGCGAGGAAGGGTGGCTGCCCAGGGGGAAGCCCCTGGCGCGATCGTAGGTGTCTGCACTCTACCGTGATTTTCACTTCATAATTGTTTAATAACGCCTAACATTAATGCAGTCCGGCCCGGGCTCATCCGGTGGTGTCGTCTTCAGATGGGTCTCTGAGCGCTTCACCGATGAACTCGCTCCCGACGGCCACCACTCCTCAGCCTACGGATGAGGTGTTGTCCCGAAGGTTCCCCGGATAGGGGGAGGTGACCCTGGAGATGCCCCAAGGCGGACTTCCAAATGTCGGACATGTGGGGTTGAAAATCCCCGCGGATCGCGTCGATGGGAGCCACAACAAGGCGGACTGTCGACCGAACACTGCTCCGGAACCTCCGACGGTTCCGGACTTAGGCGGGCAGCCCCTTGTTAGGGAGGGTGAGCCGCCCGTGCCGAGGACTTCCGTCGCATAAACGGCGTCGGATAGTCTGACGGAAGCGCTTCGAGGCGTTTCCATGGAAGAAGAGCACCGTACTCTTATGAGTGCGGTGATTCAACAGGTTCTGTCCGCCAAAAACGGACTAACCGAAGCCTGCACAAGCCTCCTGACGGGCTTTGAGGTAAGTAATAAAAATGTATGAAATTACCACCCGATAGGTAGTAGCCCCTGATACTCTGGTTGGTGTTCGGTAAGAAAAGCCAAACGGAGGGTCAATTACAATCCGCAGGAGTCTAAAAAGCGTTTATGTGAATAAGCAGGCCGTGCTGCTTGGTGCTGCTGCCTGCACTGCTGAAGTTGCCGAACTGAAGCGGGATCTGGAGCAGGCGCAGGGAGAGCTCGGCCTCACGGAGAGGCAGCTCGAGGAGCATAAAGGTAAGCGATTCCCCATTCGTATGTATTTTAAAGATAGGCAAAATTTATCAGTCTAATGCCAAAGCGTCGTGATTGTGTAATAGGGGCCACCGCCGAAGTGGCGTCCCTGAAGAAAGCGCTGTCCGAGGCCGAAGACAAAGCGGCCGTGGAATGCAAGGAGCGCGAAAAGCAAAGTGCTAGCGTGGGTGAGGTACAGCAAGAGCTCCAGGACCTCGGCAAGAAGTGCGAGTCCGTGGAGCATAATATGAAGATGAAGGAGGCCGAGCTTGCGAAGGCCCTTGTAAATTTGAAAGATGCCAAGGCCGAAGCCGAGAAAGCACAGCAGGAGATCCAGGAGGCCAAAAAGATAGCAGCGGGTAAGAAATTCTTTATGCAAAGCAAACATGTGGAGGAGGCGTTTCTTTTACTTACTCGAATACGGAGCTCTCCAGGGGCATTTGCAGATCTGCCACGCAGCATCTCAGACGCTGCGGAGTTCTACCGTGCCCAGGAGGGGAGCTCAACGGAGAAGCTGTTCTGGTCCCAGTATGCTGGGGCCGATCATCCGATGCCTCTGAGCGACCAACTGAAGCATTTGATCGAACTCCATAGGGCGGCCGAACTGGCTATGAAGGACTTCATAGTCAGGATGTGGCCTGGTGAGCTCCTGCCCAGTAGCGACTTTGGCCTGATCAGGCGGATGGTGGATGCCTGCCCGCGACTTGAGGTGATCAAGCGATCCGTTTGCATCGAAGGTGCCCGCCGAGCCTTTGCCCGCGTCAAGGTGCATTGGGGCAAGCTGGATGCGGAGAAGCTGGTCAAGGCCGGGCCGCCGGAGGGCAAGGCGCATCGCCATCCCGAGATGTACTACGATGGCGTGATGAAGGGTGCTCGTCTCGTCGCCGATGAGTGTACCAAGGACGCCATTTTGGAATGAGTTCACTTATGTCATGTTTGTAATTTAAAGACAAAGTTACTTGCGCTATGTAGCGCTTTTGTTATTTAAAAAATTACCTTCTGTGCGGCTGTTTATAAAATTCTGAATGTAGGCCAGTCGTCGGCTTCCTCCCCCACGTAACTAGTACTGGGGTGTTCGTGGAAAACCCGGGCACTCTTTATCCAAATATTTGGTCCCTTAAGGAGGTGTCCGGCGCAGCGAACAAGGCAATCAGACTATGCGGCTTTATAACTTTCACTTAGCCATAGAAGTCTACAATTTTAAATTTCAGTGAAGCCCCTAGAATCCGGAAGGCCGAATCGTGGCGCTATACACGCCTAGATCGGACGAAGCCGATTTATCGCCTAAAGCGAAAAATCTTTAAGGATTTTAAAACCTCTCGAATAGCAACCAACTCTCGCCACATCATGCTGGTCAGTTTTCGGCTTTCTCTACTGAGGTGCTCGTCCAGAAGAACCGGGACACAATCGCAGTAGTTCTCCCTGCGCTACCTTAGCCGATATAACGGAACGTAAGGCACCAAAACATGGGAGCCGGGCTATCCCAACTATAGACCCAAGACATGATTCGGAGCCGGTGCATATAGTGCTATAAGTTCGGGGTGCCGCACTATTGAAAGTGTTTGGACTTTATTTGCCATATTATGGGGCACCATGGGTAGCCCCTGGCAAACCGGCCGTACCAAGGTGTACGGATGCAATATCAAATAAACATTTATAAGAGAAGAAATGCTCAGATAAGAATAATAAGCTGACGTTATATATGATCTCCCATTGACGAAAAATACGTTTAAGCGTACATTTACAATGGATGCGTTAAGCAGAGAAAAAATAGGACTATTTGACATGTCCTATCCAGGGGCAGGCTGTGTTCAGATAGATAAAGCAGGTATAATGATCGTAAATAGATTCCACCTGGGTATTTCCTTACATGCTGGCACAACGTCTGTTGCCTCCTTGGATGTCTCTCCCCTATAGGTCCGGCAATTCGGCTCTTTTGAGGATGCTGCGCCAACGCGGTGTCCTGAGAGGTAAGAGGGAAAGAGTATGAAAGTATTTGGCGGTTACCAGCACTATTGACTGAGTCATTGGTGCGCCTCCGCCTATGCCCATGGTATTTTAAGTGCGTAATTGTGTGCGCGTGGCACGAATGCTGCTTTGATGGGGCTTAAGCGGAGGCCGTACTGCTAGTCGCGCTCTTGGCGTGCCTGATGATCCTGTTGTGGGGTGCTCCGGACATGCTTGACTGTGCGCGAAGTTGTTGTTGCCGGATTGGTTTGTCGGAGAAGGCCGCATTGTACTTCCGCCGCAAGGGCTGCGGTATGTTCTTCTGTTCGTAGAGAGCGCTCCATATTTCCGTTCACCGTTATGACCCCGCGTGGTCCTGGCATCTTGAGCTTGAGGTATGCATAATGTGGTACCGCATTGAAACTAGCGAATGCGGTTCGTCCGAAAGCAAAGGTGCATGGTAACCCGCTGCGGAAAGGGACGATATCGAAGATTAACTCTTTGCTTCGGAAGTTATCAGGAGATCCAAAGACCACTTCCAATGTTATAGAGCCCGTACAGCGGGCCTCTACTCCAGGAATTACACCTTTAAAGGTGGTTTTAGTGGGCTTGATCCTTGAAGGGTCAATGCCCATTTTGCGCACTGTGTCCTAATAAAGCAGGTTCAGGCTGCTGCCACCGTCCATAAGGACGCGTGTGAGGTGGAATCCGTCAATGATTGGGTCTAGGACCAATGCGGCCGAGCCGCCGTGACGGATGCTAGTAGGGTGATCCCTACGATCAAAGGTGATCGTACAAGCTGACCATTGGTTGAATTTGGGGGCGACTGGCTCCATCGCATAGACGTCCCTTAGTGCCCGCTTCCGTTCCCGCTTGGGGATGTGCGTGGCGTAGATCATGTTGACCGTTTTCACCTGGGGGGTAAATTTCTTCTGTCCCCCCGTGTTCGGACGTCGGTGCTCCTCGTCATCGTCGCTGTGCAGCCCCTTGTCCTTGTCTTCGGCGTTTATCTTGCCGGTCTGTTTGAATACCCAGCAATCTCTATTGGTGTGGTTGCCTGGCTTGTCCGAGGTGCCATGAATTTGGCACGAGCGCTCTAGTATGCGGTCCAGACTGGACGGTCCCTGATTATTTCTTTTGAACGGCTTCTTCCGCTGAGCGGGCCTGGATCCGCTGATTCCGGCGTTGACAGCCGTGTCTTCAGTGATGTTGCCGTTGTTCCATCTCTTATGTCTGTTATGCCGTGGCTTGCCGTTATTGTCGCGGCCATCCGAATTGCCAGAATGTGGCGTAGTGCTGCTGCGAGCCAACCAACTGTCCTCGCCCGCGCAAAAGCGGGTCATTAGTGTTGTGAGAGCTGCCATGGACTTGGGCTTTTCTTGGCCGAAGTGTCGAGCGAGCCACTCGTCACGGATATTATGCTTAAAAGCCGCCAGGCTTCAGCGTCCGAGACGATCGACTATTTGGTTCTTTTAGTTAGGAACCGAGTCCAGAATTTCCTGGCTGACTCTCCGGGCTGTTAAGTAATGTGGCTCAGGTCATCGGCGTCAGGTGGTCGCACGTATGTGCCCTGGAAGTTGTCGAGGAATGCATCTTAGAGGTTTTCCCAGCTGCCAATGGAATTTGCTGGCAGGCTGTTTAGCCAGTGTCGGGCTGGTCCTTTGAGCTTAAGGGGAAGCAGATCGTCTCCGCCGGCCATGTGGATGTTGTCGGGTGGTAGGTGCGACATATGCCAACGGGTGGCTTATCATTGTTGGGAGCCAATAAGACGTCGCCGGTGCCTGGAAACGGGATGAGGCGAAGACATGCACGCCGGCGAATCTTACCCAGCTTCGGGGCTCTCCATGGAGATAACACCCCTACTGCTGCTCTGCGGGGTCTCCGCATGATAACTAGACGAACAAGTGGCTACAAGTGGCTCCTTGAGCTGTTCGGTGAGAGGAAGAAGAAGGGCACGACTAGCTCTCCTCTTCCCTCTATGTGGTGTTTAAAACTCTAAGAGATCAACCCTTTGCATGGGTGCCCTGGGGGGTTTATATAGGCCTACCCCCAAGGGGTACAATGGTAATCCGGCTGGGCGCGGGCCCTAGCCATCAGTGTCTTTGCTCGCCGGCTTCTGGGGCCCGCCAACTGGTGGGTCCCTCCGGCTGCCGGCTTCTTGGTCGACAGGCTGGCCCCACCGCTGAGGGCCTTGTCGGGGGCTAGTTACTGTTGCCTCAATCCTGATGACGAGGGCTTTGTCGGGGTAAGCATGGCTACAGTGCCGCCGCCTTGGCGGCGATCAATGTTGCCTCACCTCGTCTTGTCTCCTTAATGATGCACTCCCTTCGAGGGAGGGAACAAGCCGACTATGGGAGGTCGGCCATATCTCAGGCCGACTGGGGGAAGCCTAGCCGCCTTCAGGCGTCTCTCTGACCGGAGGGGCCCGCTGCCTGCAGGTCGTACTGACAGCCTGTCGTGGGTGATGTCATGGTCAACATGGTAACAGTGCCGCGCCGGACTTGTGATGGCTGCCCGTCTGACATCTGTAGCCACGCTGGCCCGGATGCGGGGGTGGCAGGCTTCACTGTAGCCACGCCCCGTCTCATCGCCGTTATGTGGGTGCAGATTCTGAGGGCGCGGCCTTGGCCGCTTGCTGGGAGGCCGGCTTCTTGGAGTCGGCCTTCTCGTGGCCGGCTACGTGGAGTCGGCCCTCTCGTAGCCGGCTTCTTGGGAGCCGGCCCTCTTGTAGCCTTCTTCCTGTAGGCTCTGGGGCCGGGCCGCCTCCTGTCAGCCAGCCTGAGGGTCAGCCGGCCGGGGGATGGCGGCCCTGCGTCTTGGACGTTGGCTGGCTTGATTGGCATGTAATTTTTTCAGAAGTCCCAGAGGGAGCCGGCTAGGCTACCCGTGGTCATTTACTCCGACAGTAGTCCCGAAGCTGACTGAGCTTCGAGGCTGAAAGGAGGGCGAGAAGCTGGATCAACTTCCTATCCTGAGGAGCCGGCAGGTAGGAGCCGGCCTTGAGCGGGTGTGCCGTCTTCGGGAAGTTCTGCAGCCAGAAGGTGAGAACGCGAGCCGGATCGAGCGTTGACCGCGCGCCACCCTGCCCGCCACGTGGGCAGAAAGGCCTGCCAGCCCACGCGCGCGACGGGACTTCGCCGCAGGCTGGGGCCCACCATACCTAGGCCTCGACCCATGTGCAGATCCTCTGCGGCCCGAACGGACCGCTCGCCTTCCCGCGGCGGTTTCAGCATGCCTTTAAGGCGCAATAATCGTGAGATGTGGGGGGAGGGGGCGCAGTTAATCCCACATTCCCCCACGCCTCGCCTCCTCGGCTCCGCCGGGCGAGCCAATAAATTGGGGGAGGAGGGGGAGCGGCAGACGCTCGCACGCTCGCCCTCGCTCCACCTTTCCTTCTCCTTCCGCCGCCGCAGCTCCCTCACCACCGCGCCGTTCCACCGCCAATCCTCTTGGTTTGCCACGGTTCCTCCACAGCGTGGCTGTGCTCTCCGCCGCCGCGCCTCTCTCATTTCCTCTTGCTCCCATGGCGCTATCTAGCTCATGGGATGGCTCCAACATCCATGAAGACCACATCGATTGGCTTCACAAGACGCGGCGGTTGCCGGGCGAGGACCTCGTGAAGACCTGCCTCGCGCCGGAGGCGGAGGTTTCGCCGGCGCCAGAGGAGGGCGAGCGGGTTATCTTCCGCTCGCACTGCCTGCGCGGCCTCGGCCTGCCGGGGAGCGGGTTCTTCCGCTCCTTCCTTGAGTTCTATCATCTCCAGCTGCATCACCTCACCCCCAACACGGTGATGCTGCTGTCGGCCTTCGGCACCCTGTGCGATGGTTTTCTTTGAGTCCTCCCCACCCTTGAGCTCTTTGGGGAGTTCTTCAAGTTCAAGCTCGGCATCGTCTCCGCGGGTGTGCCCGCCCCCTGTGGCGCCTTCATCGCCAAGCGGAGGACAGCCGACAACAACCCCTTTCCACCTATCCCGCTAATCCAGTCGGTGAAGCTCTGGCAGCAATCATACTTCTACGTGAAGAACGTCGCCTCGCAAGGCGACTACTTGAATCTGCCGGCTTACGTAGCCGGCCCGCCGCCTGGGAGGCAGCCGTCTTGGTCCTTCCGAGCCCGGTCGCTCTCCCTGGCCGGGAACGCCGCCGTCACCCGGCTCTGGGTGATGATCCAATCGGAGGGCTTGGTGGGGGCCGACCTGGTCGCCACCTTCGTGTATCGCCGGGTGCTCCCACTCCAAAGCCGGCCGCACATGATCTGCCAGATGAGCGGCCGCTTCGACCCATGCCGGCTGAGCACCAGAGAGATGCCTCGTGGCGAGGTAGCTTACATGGTGAATTACATCTCCAACTGCAAGCTTACTGAGGAGTGGCAGTATGGCAAGGCGCCGTATTCTCGGGCTGATCCCCCGCCTGTGGTGAGTTTTCTTTACTTTCTTCTTCTTTTGTTGCCGGGTTCCCGACGGCCAACTCTTGACTAGTCGGCTTGTCCTTGAGCAGAACCCCCTTCTTCGACCGGCGCCCGGGGCCGCAGGGCCGGAGCGCTAGTTTATGGCCAACCGCACGGTGGACGACCCCGACGACCCAGATCTGGGGCGGCCGCCATGGACGACGCAATAGACGGAGCCGGCGGAGAGGCAGGCGGCCCCGAGCTCATGGACGGCTTCAGGGACTGGCCGGATGATGATGAAGTCGAGGCCATCCCACGCCGCCAGCCGGCGGCCGATCGCCAAGGCGCGGGACCTTCTGCCGCGCCAGCTGCACGGGGTGGCGCGCAAAAGCGTCGGGCCGGGCCGAGTCTCTTCGGCAGCCGACCGAAAAAACCAAAGAGCTCCGCGGCGGCGACCAAGCGGGACGAGGAGGCCGCGAAAGCGGCCCGCTTCCGCAAGGTGGTGAAGACGCCACAGGCGGTCTCGGCGTAAGTGCTGGATGTCTCGTACTTTTTTGTTGTCTTCTTTGGTTGAGGCTCATCTAAGTCGTCTCCTTGATTTGCTGAACAGGGCGCCGCTTTCCCTTGAATGGGTTGACGCCGCCTCCATAGTCGAACCGACAGGAGGGTTTTCGAGCTCCCGCCGTGTGGATCCCCGCGCCGACCTCATGGAGGCAACGGAGCGGAACGCGCGGGAGGCGCGGGAAGAGCGGGAAGCGGCGGAGCGGAGGGTCATCCAGGAGGCGGCGGAGAAGTCGTACGAGGTGCAAGCCGACGCGATGGCCAAGGCCCAGGCGGAAGCCGCAACCGTGCAGAGGAAGGTGGAGGCTCTGCGCAATCAGCCTCCACGGCTCGTCATTCCTCTTCGCGCCATGGCTCCCAACATCCGCGTGCCTCCGTCGGAGGAAGCCAACCGCGACCAGCCGGTGATGGAGAGGAGGGAGGATGACGTGACGATCCTGGGGGAGGCGCCACGCCGGGCGCCGACCGAGCGGCCAAGGCGGTGACCTGGCTGTGGCGCCGAGCAGCGCCGGGGCGAAGTTGGCGGCGAGGGCAGATCTTGTGGTGCGATCGCCGCCTTTGCCGCTGCTGGAGAGGCGTCCTCGGCGCCGGAGCCGCAAAGAGCTGCGGGCGCCAGCTCGACGGCTCAGGACCTGGAGGTGGCCAGTGCCAGCACGTCCGCGTGGAAGCCCAGCGCTGGAACGACCGAGCTGAACGTGGCGGCGCAGGAGGTCCGATGACGGCTTCAGACCCAGTCCACCTCGCTGCAACGGTACACCTAGGAGTTTCTCGCTACGCGCGCGGTCATCCGGGTGAGTCTTCTGGCCTTGGTCGATTTCTTTTTTGATTTCTTCCGTGGGGGCGCGTCAGCGCACCCACTGGGTGTAGTCCCCAAGTTTCGAGTCGGCTGCTGAGCAGGCGGCTTGGAACTTTTTAGCAGGCCTTGGCGGCAATCTTGTTCTTATTCGCATTCCGTCTGATTTTCAGGAGTATCACAATCTCTGCTGGTGACTTCAACTCCTGTGCCCAGTGCCGAGCCAAAAGGCCGCCGACGACTACTAGCCGGAGTGAGTACTTTGTTTCTTTTATCTCATGTGGGCGCGTCAAGACTCCATCGAGTAGTCCCCGAGATTCGGGCCGACTGCTGAGCAATCGGGTCGGATCTTCCCCGACGACTTCTTCCTTATTGCTTTTTCGTTTTTCTCCACGCTCGCGGAGGCTAATGCTGACTTGAGGGAGCAGCTAGGCGGGGCCCAGACTACCCTTCACGCCAAGGAGGCTGAGAGCAGCGCCTTGGCCCAGGAACGCGGCCGCCTGGCCAAGAGACTGGCCGACCAGGAGGAGAGCTATAAGGCGGCCCTGAAGAAGGCGCAGGGCAGCGAGGTCGCCCTTAAGGCCGAGTTCGAGACCGAGGCGACGGGCTGGGCTAAAGCGAGGCAGGCGCTGAGCGAGTGCTATGGACGGGTTGAGGATCTGATCAACGGTAAGCCACCTTCCTTTTCACCCCTTTGCTTGCTCCTTGCCCTCTTGTTCATCTTCTGATTTTCGTGTTGTTTCTTTGCTCTTCACGCAGATTACTTCCCTGGTTACTCCATCGCCGCCAGCCAAGCCATCGAGGCCCACCACGAGACACGCCGACAAGCAGGGGTTGAGATCGCGCCAGACGCCAGCTGGACGCTTGAGGAGCAACTTTTGGCGATCCAGGCCCGGCTGCAGCCGGCTCACCGCATGCTCCGCCGGCTTCAGCGTCTTGCGGGCGCAAGTCTTGACCGCTCTGGCCTGGCGAGGTGATTCCCCGTACCCCTAGTCGGACTGCCGACTGGCTGGAGGTTGCGGTTGGCCGCTTCGAGGCCTGGAAGGCGTCCGCTGGTCGGTCCAGCGCTGGGCGGGTGCTGGAGTTCGTTCGGGCCTGGTACCCTGGGCTGAGCTTGCGCCAGCTGAGCACTTGGAGGCAGGAGGCTGACAAGGAGCTGGTGGCGGTGCAGCCGGCTATCATCCAGCGCGCCTCGGCTATCGCCGAGTATACCGACACCAGCATTTTTGTTCCTGAAGTAAATGACAATGGCGCCGCCCAGCTAGAGGAGTGGTTCGGGCTGAACCCGGCGGAAGGTGAGGACTCGGCGGAGGAGATTGCTTCCAGCGACGAAGGCGAAGACGAAGAAGAGGAGGGCGGCAAAGATGTCGTGTCCGACGGCGAAGCGACCAACCAGCTTCAGCCTGATCGTGCCTCCAGCAACGAGGCGCGCACGAGCGCACCGCCTGCCAGGGGTGATGATCAGGCCGAGACCTGCCAGCCGACCACTCCTCCGTCTAGCACTGCCGCCTCCGCGGATCTGCCCGACTCGCTTGTCGCTCCCTTGGCCTGATCTGCCGCTCTTGCTTTCCTGCTGTTGCTCCTTGAACAACTTTTTGTTAAATTTGCGCAGTTCCACCCACTGGGGGTGTATCCAAACTATGTTGAATGCCGGCCTTTCGAAGGCTTTTGTGTAAATATAATTATGCATGTGTTTGGCTTCCATTTGAATTTGCTTTTTATCCTTAGGCTATTTCCTTTGCCGCCTTCCCAACAAATTTGCTCTGCGATCTGTGGCTGGGAGGAACTTGGCTATTTGTGGGAAGGCAAGTACTTGAGCTTTCTTGGATTGTGGCAAGGTGGAATGAAGTCGGCCGTCGGCTACTCTAGTAGCCGGTCGGCAATGGGAGGAAGCCGGCTTTTGTTATACGAGTTTGTTAGTCCTTAGCCGGTTTTCGTGTGGGCATCCTTTCCTGCCTTTGACTCTTGCCAGCTGGACAGTCGGTTTCTTCGAGCTGTGACTTTTGACAAGAGAGGGCTTGGGTGCCGGCACACTACTTGTCTGACTGCAGGTGGAACTTGAATATAACTCAAATGCGGCCGATCCCGGGCATTGGTCGAACCCGTGCCGGACGAGGAGGAAGAATGTAATGACAAAATCATAAGCATGATACTCGTCATTCATAGATAAAAGGTGGCAGTCCCCGAGTGCTCCTCGAAGGGCCCATTGTCTCATACTTAGTACAAAAGGTAGCGTGATACATACTGCATTTTAACAGTAAAATCTTCGGAGGAGGTTGGCGTTCCATGGTCGTTCCGACTCCTTGCCAGAATCATCTCTCTTTCGTGCCTTCGACTTCTGTGCGTCGATTAGGTAGTAGGAGTCCTTTCCCAATGCTCTGCTTATGACGAAGGGACCTTCCCAAGGGGCCGAGAGCTTGTGTTGGCCGGCTGTTTGCTGGATCATCCGGAGCACAAGGTCGCCCTCTTGAAAGGATCTTGGCTTGACCTTCCGGCTGTGGTAGCGGCGCAAACCCTGCTGGTAGATGGCGGACCGGCTGAAGGCTAAAAGCCGGCTTTCTTCCAGCAGGTCGACGCCGTCTTCTCGTGCTTCTTTGGCCTCTGCTTCTGTGTACATGGTCACCCGAGGCGAGTCGAACTCGATGTCAGTTGGGATGACAGCCTCGGCACCATATACAAGGAAGAAAGGGGTGAAGCCGGTTGACTTGTTCGGGGTAGTGCGCAGACTCCAGAGGACGGCCCGACGGCTCGTGAGCCAACAGCCCGGCCAACGCTAAATGCACGACCAGCTGGGGCTTGATGCCGGAAAGGATGAGGTCGTTGGCTCGCTCAACTTGGCCGTTTGACTGCGGGTGGGCAACGGACGCTACATCCAGTCGGATGCCCTGCGTCGCGCGGAAACGTGCCAATGCTCCCTTGGCAAAATTCGTGCCGTTGTCGGTGATGATGTTGTGTGGCACGCCGTACCGAGTTGTAATGTCTGCGATGAATGTCACGGCAGACGGCCCGTTCAGCTTCTTAATCGGCTTTGCTTCGATCCACTTGGTAAATTTATCCGCGGTGACAAGCAAGTGTGTCATGCCGCCGCGCGCCGTCTTGAATGGGCCCACCATGTCCAGTCCCTGCACGGCAAAAGGCCGTGAGGAATGGTCTTGAGTGCCGAAGCCGGCAGGTGTTGCTTGGAGCTGAAGACTTGGCACCCTTTGCAATGTTTGACTAACTCCTTGGCATCGTCCAAAGCAGTCGGCCAAAAGAATCCATGGCGGAAAGCTTTGGCAACGAGGGATCTTGAGGCTGCGTGGTGGCCGCATTCGCCTTGGTGAATGTCCTTGAGGATTACTATGCCCTTCTCTGGCTCGACGCAATACCGGAAGACTCGGTGACACTGCGTCTGACGAGCTCTCTGTTAGCAATTGTATATGCTCCGGCCCGGCGTTGGACTTGTCTTGCCGCGATCTTGTCAGCCGGCAGTTCTATGTTTACCAGGAAGTTGAGGATGGGTTGAGCCCATGATGGAGCTGTGACTTCTTCTATAGCCAACACGGCTACTGCAACCAGGGCTAGGTGGTGAAGAGCTGGAGTTGGCCACCGCCTGTGGTGTTGATGCAGTCCCCGGGCCGACTACCGTAGTCCCTGGGCCGGGTTCTGAAGTCCCCGGGCCGGGTGCGACTATGGCAGTCCCCGAGCCGCCTATTGAAGTCCCCGGGCCGCCTGCTTGGTTCCCCAAGCCGGATCCGGCTGCGTCGGGGTTAGGCGGCACGAAGATGGAGTCGGATTCTGGAGACGGCTTGATAGACGGCTTGAGGAGGCGTTGGAGAGAGACGCCGGTTGGTATAGCTTGTCGAGTTGAGCCTATTCGTGCCAGGGCATCTGCTTGCTCGTTGTCGGCCCGTGGCACGTGGAGGAACTCGCATCCTTCAAAGTACCCGCTGATTTGCTGAACGAGGAAGCGGTAGCTTGCCATGTTTGCGTCCTTGGCGTCCCAGTCGCCAAATGACTGCTGGACCACCAAACCCGAGTCGCCATAGCACAGGATCCGGCGGATGCCGAGCTCTTTGGCTAGCCGGAGCCCGTGTATGATTGCCTCGTACTCGGCCACATTGTTGGAGGCGGCAAAGTGAATTTGCAATGTGTATCTGAGTTTGTCGCCTTTGGTAGAGGAGAGGATGATGCCGGCTCCCAAGCCGGTGCGCATCTTGGACCCATCGAAGTGCATCCACCAATGAGTGGAGTCGGAGCTGGCGGTCTTCGGGTCTCGGCCCGGTGACGAGGAAGTCGGCCAATGCTTGGGACTTGATGGCGGTGCGAGGCTGGTAGAAGATCGTGTAAGGGGCCAGCTCAATGACCCATTTTGCCACCCGGCCGGATGCGTCCCGGCTGCCTATGATCTCGGCAAGCGGGGCGGTGCATACGACCGGGATGGGGTGCTCTTGAAAGTAGGGCTTCAGCTTCTTGGCGGCGAAGTACACGCCATAGTACATCTTCTGGTAGTGCGGGTAGTTCTGCTTCGAGGTGGACAGTACTTCGCGTAAGTAATACACCGGTCTCTGGACTGGCTGAGCTCGGCCTTCTTCTGGGCGCTGGACCACGATGACGGTGCTGACCACCCGACTGGTGGCGGCAATATAAAGGAGCATGGGCTCTTTCTCAGTCGGCGCCGCCAAGACAGGCGACGTGGCAAGCATCTTCTTTCGCTCATGAAAAGCTTGGTCGGCTTGGTCGTTCCACTCGAAGTGAGTGGTTTTCTTCATGAGTTGGTAGAGGGGGAGAGCTTTTTCTCCAAGCCGGCTGATGAAGCGGTTCAGGGAGGCCAGGCACCCGGTAAACTTCTCGACGTCTCGCAGCTTGGTGGGAATCTCCATTCTCTCAATGGCTTTGATCTTTATTGGGTTGCATTCAATGCCGCGTTCAGAGACCAGGAAGCCTAGAAGCTGGCCGGCTGGCACTCCGAACAAGCATTTCTTGGGGTTGAGCTTGATCTGAAACCGGCGAAGGTTCTCAAATGTTTCCTTGAGGTCTTCTAACAATGTGCCGTGCTTCTCCGTCTTCACCACGATATCGTCTACATAGACGTGGGCATTTCTGCCGAGTTGCTTAAGGAGGCATTTCTGCATGCAACGCTGAAAAGTGGCACCAGCATTTCTCAAGCCGAATGTCATAGTCAGGTAACAGAAAGCTCCGAATTGCGTGATGGAGGCGGTCTTCAGGCGGTCAGCCGGGTCCAACTTTATCTGGTGGTAGCCCGAGTAGGCATCCAAGAAACTCAGCAGCTCGCACCCGGCTGTGGAGTCTATCACTTGATCAATCCTTGGCAAGGCGAAGGGATCTTTGGGGCAGGCTTTGTTGAGGCTTGTGTAGTCTATACACATGCGCCACTTGTTATTCTTCTTCAGCACGAGCACCGGGTTGGCAAGCCACTCAGGAAAGAACACCTCCATTATGAAGCCGGCCGCCAAGAGCCGGGCTATCTCTTCTCCTACAATCCTTCTCTTCTCCTCCGACAGCCGGCGGAGGGGCTGCTTGACTGGTTTTGCGTCCGCTCAGACGTGTAGCTTGTGCTCGGCGAATTCCTTCGGAACACCTGGCATGTCCTTGGGGGCCATGCAAAGATGTCCCGATTCTCACGGAGGAAATCGACGAGCTCGCCTTCCTATTTGCTGTCCAGGTTTTCCCCAATGATGGCAAACCTTTCTGGGTGCTTTGGGTCCAGAGGTATCTTCTTTGTTTCCTTGGCTGGCTAGAAAGAACCTTGGGCATCACATTCCTTGGTGTCGGGGGACAGGGCTGGTTGCTTGCAGGCCATGGCCACGACTCGGTCCAACGTCTTCTTCTCTTCAGCGATCACAAGGGACTCGGCCAGCCGGCTGCTGGCTGCAGCGCACTCGGAGGATTTCTTGTAATCACCGGCTATGGTGATGATGCCCTTGGTACTTGGCATCTTCATCTTGAGGTAGGCGTAGTGGGGCACAGCCATGAACTTGGCCAGGGCAGGTCGGCCAAGCAGCGCATGATAGGGGCTCTCAAGGTCCACCACTTCAAACCAGATTGCTTCTCGGCGGAAATGATCCTTCTCTCCAAAGAGAACATCTATCTTGATCTTCCCGATTGGTGAACATGACAGGCCGGGTACAATGCCATCGAACACGGTCCGGCTTGGCATGAGGTGCTTGGGCTTAATGTTCAGCTTCTCCATGGTGTCTTGGTACAGGATGTTGATGCTGCTCCCGCCGTCTATCAGTACGCGGGAGAATCGGGCAACAAGCCTGCCGTTGCTAGGGTTGCCTCCAAAACCAATGCATAAGAGCCCGGGGACGGCATCACCTCTGGGTGGTCGTCTGCCCAGCTGGAGCAGGCCTTTCCTCGGACCAAAGGCATATACTCGGGGTTGTTGGAGGCAACCGTGTTGACTTCTTGGTGTTGTCGGTGCCGGCTGCGCCGGTCTTCAGGCTGGCTGGTGAAGACGACGTAGTCGGCATGCTCGTCGGGGAACTCGTCTTGGATGGTCCCGATCACGGCCGAGCGGCCGATCGCTGGGGGAGCCGGAGGCGGCTGTCCACCTGGCGAGGCGGCACCAGCCCTTCGCTTTTGGTGATTCGGGTGAGCGATGGCATTTCGGGTCAGAGTGGTTGGACGGCTTGCGCCGTTGTGGAACTTGCAAGGCGCCGAGGGCTTGCTCGTAGGAGAAAGTCAGCTGCCAAGCCGCCTGCCACCCTTCGCTTCTTAAGCGGGCCGCCCCTTGGGTTGCTCGTCTTCGACGGTGGCCACCTGCCGACTGGTTGGAGGCGGCATTGGGCCCTTGCGCTTGTTGTCATTCTGGTACGGATGTCGGCTGGAGTTGCCAGCCAGCGTTTTGGGAGCCGGGTTGAGTACCTTCCCGGAGGCGTCCACCCGGAGCTCGGTCTTCATCGAGGAGTCGGCGGTAGCGTACTTGTCCGCTATGACTAGTAGCTCTTCGAGGGTAGTCGGCTCGTCGCAGAGAAGCTTGTGCTTGAGGAGGGTGCCTTCTCGGCACCAGGCGGTGAAGTACTCTATAGCTTGAACCTCGTGCACCCCCTCGCAGGAATTGCGGAGCTCGGCCCAACGCGTGAGGTAGTCGCGAGTCGACTCGGTGGGTCCTTGTACGCACAAGGAGAGCTGTCTGGGCTTGGGAGCCCGCTTGTAGGTGCTGGTGAAGTTGCGGATGAAGGCTTCGGTGAAGTCTAGCCAACTGTTGACGCTATACGGCTTGAGGCTGTTGAGCCAGGTTCGCGTCGTGCCCTGAAGCATGAGGGGCACCTATTTCATGGCAATGCTCCTGTTGTCGTTCGCTATGCTGACTGCGGTGTGTCGGGTTTCGGGTTCCGACAGACCCTCTAGGTTCGAACTCTGGGGTGCACGCGGAGATCTCACCCCCTACCTACCTGCACCTCGTCGCCTCGCAAGGATCTAAAACTACCAAGAGAACAACACAAGAGACACAAGGTTTATATTGGTTCGGGGCACCATTGTGGTGTAACACCCTACTCCAGTGTGTGGTGTGGTGGATTGCCTCTTGGGCTGATGATGAACAATACAAGGAAGAACAGCCTCGCGAGGGTGAGGTGTTCTTGTGGCTAGGCTCTCGATCGGATTGGATCAAGCTAGGATGAGATGTCCGGATCCTCTCTCTCTCTCTGGATTCAAGATCCGCCCCCCCCCCCTCTACTGTGGTGGCTAGCTCTACTAATAGGCAGAGGCCCTGGACCTCTTCCCAAATAATGGGCGGGAAGGGCGCCAACAATTGGCCATTTTGAAGGGGAACATCTTGTACACTTATCCTGACTAAAGTTGGTCCTCGCCTGTCAAAGGCTCCAGTGGTGACGCCGGCTTGGGCTCCACGATGACCTCCTTCCTCCCGTTGCGATGGTCTTGGTCTTGTTGCACCGAAACGGATGCCTTTGCTTGATGCTCTCGCCTGCGCTTGCCCCCTTTGCACCAAAGAGGAAATGAGGACACTGCGCGGGCTGGCACCCGCCTGGCGCCCTTGGTCGTCATGGCTTGCGTCATGGGCACCTCGTGAGGTACCCCGCCTTGATCTCTCTGCCTCCTCATGAGCCAGCCTAAGGAGGCCGTGCCTGAGGAAGATTCTTGTCGTCCGCCCCGCGAGGCTTGGCCCCTCGCGAGGGTCTTGAGCTTGTGCTGATGAAGATTTGCCGTACTGGGCCACCCCTTGAGCCACGCTGCAGGCCGCGGGTAGGCAAGTCTGGGTACCCCTGCTCCGAACGCCGACAAGAGCCCGGGCCCAAGGCAAGCGAAGGGCAAGGCGAGCGCCAGAGCCCTAACAGCCTGCGGCCTCGGGCGCCGCGTGGCGGTTGATTGCACGTGGGCGCCCCTGCTTACCCACGATGCCTCAGCAACTGCACGAATTGACAAGTCCCTGCATGCAAAGCGGGTCATGATTACCTACGATCGTGGAGGTCGACGGTTGGCCATCCCCGACCATAAGTACGGAACGGCGCGTGCCCTTCCAGTCCATCTCTTCTTGCTTCTCCTTCTTCTCCGTCCTTGCTCCACTTTGTGGCAATGGCCCCGATCCGCCGGTTCTCCACGGAAGCGAAGGGAAAGGCTCCCCGAGAGGGTCCCGACCCGCTTCCGCCGAAGAAATGGCTAGCCCTATGCCGTCGAGATGAGGGTGCCCGGCCGGAGGTGTCGAGGCCCTGAAGGAGTTGACGCCGAGCGCCATGGATGACGCCGCCGTCGGCGTCGGCGGGTCACGGAGGTGCGCGTTGTCCCTCCTGGAGTCCATGTCGAGGGCTCCTCCCGAGAGTTTGTGCTCCAGGCCGCCATGCCTCCTCAGTCTTGGATTCGCCTTCCTCCCTCCTTCACCTTAGTGATGCCGCAGGGGGGATATCTGGAGCTCTTGTTGCAGCACGCGGGCTGTAGCACCCTCGCGGCTGAAGCAGAGGTCGCGGTCGTTGCTCCGGGCAAGGTCTTCATGACTCGAGGCTGGGGCGAGATCGCCCGGGTCTGCATGGTGAGGGGCGCCCTCGCGATCCACCTTGAGTACGTCGGTGTTTCCATGATGCTCTTCACGGTCTTCGACGCGGAAGGACGCCGGCTGGAGTGCTGCCCTGAGAGAGGTGGTCGGGGCCCTGCCGCGGCGAGGGCCTGGCTCGCCGACTGCTACCTCAGCAGCTCCTCAGGCGGCGGAGGCGTCGGAGGATCCAGCAACTCCGCCGAGCTCTTCGCGACTCCGGAGACGAGCGACGACAGCTACGAGCCCCCGAGCTTGCACCGCTCTCGGAGCAGGGCGGGCCCGTCAGGCCTCTGCTGCCTCTGATCTGGATGAGGTTGGCGCCGGTGCCTGACGGCCCACTGTTGATGATGGCGTCTCTCGCGGAGGTGCGTGTAGTTAGTGTTCTTGTAACGCCCTCGATGCGGCTATATCTCCCACGTGTCGAAGCACGACTTAGAGGCGTAACCGCATTGAAAGCAATGTCGCAAGCGAGGTAATCTTCACACAACCCATGTAATTCATAAGGGAAGAGATACATAGTTGGCTTACAATCGCCACTTCACGCAATACATGAGTAAAGCATTACATCATACAGATACAATCAAGGTCCGACTACGGAACCAAAATCAAAGAAGACTACCCCAAATGCTACACAGATCCCAACTGGGCTCCACTACTGATCAACTGAAACGAAACAACACAAAGAACAGGATCTTCATCGAGCTCCTCCTTGAGCTCGGATGCGTCACCTGCATGGTTTCATCGGCACCTGCAAACTGGTTTTGGAAGTATCCGTGTGTCACTGGGACTCAGCAATCTCACACCCGCGAGATCAAGACTATTTAAGCTTATGGGAAGGGTAGAGGTATGAGGTGGAGCTGCAGCAAGCGACTAGCATATATGGTGGCTACCATACGCAAAAGAGAGCGAGAAGAGGAGGCAAAAGCACGGTCGAACAACTATGATCAAGAAGTGATCCCAGAACAACCTACGTCAAGCATAACTCCAACACCGTGTTCACTTCCCGGACTCCGCCGAGAAGAGACCATCACGGTTACACACGCGGTTGATGTATTTTAATTAAGATCAATTTCGGGTTTTCTACAACCGGACATTAACAAATTCCCATCTGCCTCATAACCGTGGGCACGACTTTCAAAAGATAATACCCTGCAGGGGTGTCCCAACTTAGCCCATTATAAGCTCTCACGGTCAATGAAGGATATTCCTTCTACCGGGAAGACCCGATCAGTCTTGGAATCCCGGTTTACAAGACATTTCGACAATGGTAAAACAAGACCAGCAACACCACCCGCTGTGCCGACAAATCCCGATAGGAGCTGCACATATCTCGTTCTCAGGGCACACCGGATAAGCTAGGCGTACAGGTACCAACGTAATTCAAGTTGCCAAGGAATGGTCCCGCACGGTGCTCTAGTTTGGACCAACACTCAGAGGAGCACTGGCCCGGGGGTTAAAATAAACATGACCCTTGAGTCTGTAGAATCCAAGGGAAAAAGGCTTAGGTGGCAAATGGTAAAACCAAGGTTGGGCCTTGCTGGAGGAGTCTTATTCAAAGCAAGTTGTCAAGGGGGTCCCATAAACCACCCAACCGTGTAAGGAACGCAAAATCCGGGAACATAACACCGGTATGACGGTAACTAGGGCGGCAAGAGTGGAACAAAACACCAGGCATAAGGCCGAGTCTTCCACCCTTTACCAAGTATATAGATGCATTAATTAAATAAGAGATATTGTGATATCCCAAAATAATCATGTTCCAACATGGAGCAATCTTCAACTTCACCTGCAACTAGCAACACTATAAGAGGGGCTGAGCAAAGCGGTAACATAGCCAAACAACGGTTTGCTAGGAAAAGATGGTTAGAGGTTTGTCATGGCAATATGGGAGGCATGATATAGCAAGTGGTAGGCATCGTAGCATAGGTATAGCAAAAGAGCGAGCATCTAGCAAGCAAAGATAGAAGTGATTTCGAGGGTATAGTCATCTTGCCTGAAATCCCGCAAGGAAGAAGAACGAGTCCATGAGAAAGACAAACGGACGTAGTCGAACGAATCCTCACAACTCCGGAACAGAACCGAAGCTAGCGAGAGAAGCAAACCGGAAAGAAGTAAAAGACATGGTAAACACACAAGCATAAACATGTCATGATGCACAAACAAGTATGATGCATGTCCGGTTTAATGAGGCATGGCATGGCAATATGCACAAACAACACTAAAAGTTAAGTGGAGGTCAATATGCAACGAGTTGCATATTGACGAAACACCACATCATATTTAGTTCTCTCTTGCTTAGGAACACAACAATATTACATGTTGTTATAAACATGGCAAGAGGTGAGACATAAGTAAACTAACTAGTTAGGCAAGTTTAAATGAGGCCGGAAGCAACAAACGACAATTCCGGAAAATCCCCATGTCATTTAGCAATTTTAATGCAAACATCAATTTTGGACATTTTAAATGTTGTTATCATGATGCGGATGACATATACAAAATTTATGCAGTTTTTATGAAAATGTCGACATGAGCATGTTATGAAGCATTTGGTCACCATGGTGGAACGGAAGGGGTGCCACGGCAACGACAACGGAAATGGTGCCACGGCAACATTCCGGTGATCCGACAACTCGTCGAGATGCCGGTGCAAAGGAAAGTGTGTGGATGTGCGGAACATGCAAAAGATGGTGGGCTGATCCCGGTTACCGGGTTCCCATTGGTCGGCGGCATGGCAAACGAGGAGGAACGTGCATGAAGCAAACGGGCACGGTGCAACCACGGGCATCTCATACAACACATGTATTCGTTCACGGGCGTCGTCTCGGAGTTATACCTTTGAAGCGTGCATTTCGGGGCGGTTCAAAATCGTCGAGGGAAGTAGTCGTACACGGGACGTAGGGGAAGTAGTCGTACACGTTTCGTAGTTGTACACACTCCGTAGATGTTCGGGGTCACGTCAAGGAACTTGACGTCCACGGGGTCTTCGATGTCGGCGGTACTGGTACACACGTCTTCGTGGAAGTAGTGGTTCACGTTTTGAAGAGGAACTTGACGAATCCGATGTCTCCGAGGGCGACGGTAGTGGAACTTGGTGCTTGCGCTGCATGGGTCCTTGGCGACGGTAGTGGTACACACATGTAGACGAACTTGACGAGTCGTCGTCATCCTGGTACTTGGCGAATCCCACAGCGGCGGTAGAGGTACACTTGACGGTCTTGGGTCTACATGATTTGGATGCATTCGGGACGTCTCGGTCGTTCAACGTAGAGGCCGTGTAGGCGAACTTGTTGGTCTTGATGACCCGAAACGAAGCAACACAAGGGGCCTCGGGTGGCCAGCAGCAAGGAGGCGATGGTGGTGGTCAGCGGCAGCACAGGGACGGCTCGGGTGCGGGACGAGGAAGGGAGACGCGAGGACGCAGCGGGTCGACGGGGCGGCACGGTGCAGAGGCGAAGCAGGGTCGAGGCAGGGGTGATGCGGAGGAGCTCGGCGTCCATGGCGGCATCCATGGCGGGGCGGCGCTGAGTCGAGGCGCTCGGGCTGCAGGAGGTGAACGACGGAGGTGCAGGAGAGCGACGTCGAGCTTGGCGACGACCTCTTGCCGGAGATGATGATGGGGAGGCGGTCATGGGGTCGGGGACGATGGATAAGGGCGGCGGCGGTGGCTCGGGAGCCTCTCCCGGTCGAGACGAGGATGGAGAGGGCCGAGCGAGCAGGTGGCGGCGCGAGGGACGCTGGCGGCGGGGTCGCGCGCGAGGTGGATCGGGAGGAGCGGGGCTCTAGGAGCTCCTCTCCTCGAGCGCTCGGGTGACGGGGGGACTTGGCAAGGAGGAGGCGCACAGGCGCAGGCGACGGAGGGCCGCCGGAGTTGGCCGCCCCGGTGGTGTTGCAGAGGCCGGGCACGAGGCTGAACTCCTCTCTGCGTGTGGCAGCGGAGGAGGAGGACGATGGGGAGAGGGGACCGAGAGGAGGGGCGATGGGATCGAGCGATGGGTGTGTGGCGGTGGGCAGAGGGAACGAGAGGAGGAGAAGGGATCGAGCAGAGCTCGCTAGGGTTCGATAGGGTTTAGGTGAGCTGCATGGGATGGTTAGGCCGGCCTGGTTGGTGGGCTCTCTCTCACTCTAAAAAAATAAAAACAAAACAGAGATGAGAAAGAAAAGAAAGAGAGGGTTAGGGAAAGAAGTTGGACATGGGGATTATTTTCCCGGACTCACAAAAATGTGCTTGTTCCGAGAAAATAGAAAAAGCCATGATTGAAAAATGTAAATTCATACTCATTTGAATTTAATTCAAATGGGTTTGAACTGGGACTTGATAAAAGGAAGGTCCAAAAATGTTGAGGCTTTCGGTGGGGCTCCGGAAAATGACGAAATAATTTATTGGACAAAGTTTGAGGTCAAGAAGTGAGATAACAAAGGCATGGGGAATTATTTTGCAAGTGTGTCAAAGGTAATTCCACATCAATGGAATATTTTATAATAGCTCCATAAATATTAGGAGGATATGTTATAAAGAGAAAACACCATGTGAATTCCCTCGATTTAAATAGATCAAAAGATCTATGCAGTTTATTTAGTTGAGGTTTTAAAATTAAAAGACATGCTGGCATGATGACATGATGCAATGCAAAAATAAATAGAGCAAGCACAAATAAAAACACACGGAGGAACTCGGAATAGCTGGAAGTCTTCTGGAGCGTCGGTCTCGGGGCGTTAAAACACTCCACCACTACAAGAGGATCTTGTCCCGAGATCTAGGATGGCACTGGAGAAAAGCGGAAGAGAAAGAGGTAAAACAAAGTTGCTTCTACGACAAACGAGTGAAACCACGAACCTTGAGAGGTTGAGCAAATCGAAAGAAAGAATACAATGGAGGTGAACGAGATTGCAGACACTGCGTTAGCAGAGAAGAACAAAGAACATGATGAGAACCAAGAGCTAGGGGACAAGATAGATTTTGAAGCCACTCCTGTTAAAACAAGATAGAGTAGGATTAAGAATGATATAATTTGGACAGCACTCAAACTGAAAATGGAAGGAATTGACATGAACTTTAGAAGATGGGATGATACTTGATGAAATCAACAACACACTGCCTCCGGAACTATTGAAAAATGGAACAAGGGGTAAGAAAGATTTCAAACAGCTCCCCGGTTGAGGAAGGAGGCAAAACTTGATAAGATGAGAGAGCTCGAATGAAAACACGACACTCCGGTTAAATGGATAATGCAAGAAAAAGAACATGATCTTTATAAAACGAGGTGATGGGTGAAGAGAGCAACATCACAATGCCTCCGGAAACAATGCATGATAGTTAGAAAGTTGGAATGAATAGAACGAGGAATGAAACCAACATCTCCCACCATAAATGAATTTGAAAGAGCATCCTTACGAAGTAGGATTGAACGGAGTTGTTTGAAAACAACAACGGTAAGAATAAGCTTGTAGTGGGCTTATGAAAACATCTCAAAATTATGAGGTGAGCTTCTGCCACCAACGGAAACAATTGATTGGATTGAGAGCAACACGGAGATGAAAACTTCTTTCATTGAGAGGATAGGAGGAAAACCTGGATCATTGATAAGCACCATAATAGCAACATTCCTTAGGGAAGGCTTTAAGTGAAATCTATACCAAGATAACACCAACGAATAAATTGTTGGGTTGAAAAGATCTCGTGAACGAAGAGAAATGATGGATTTAAATATCTCATTCCTGACAACTTGTGAATCAAGAAACACGAAGGAAAATTGTCAAGAATGACATAACACCACCTCAAAAGATAATGATAGAAAGAATTGCACTTTGGAATGCAAGATGAAGAATGCTTGAACTCCTCAAGACAAAACATGTGTTGAACACCATGTTTATTTTAGAGTATAGCTTATGGATCTTAACTTCGAGAGAAATCTTGAAGAACAATTGAAGAATGAAAAGAATCCTTGATGAACCACCATGTAGAGCCTCCATGAAGAACTCCGGTAAATAAAAGGATGATAAAAAGGAAGATAAGTTGAAAAACACAAAGTGAAACCTTGCGATGACTAGATGGAACTTCGCGATGATATAATGAGAAAACTTTGAACTCCGGAAAAGAAAAGATGAAGCAACTCGAACCGAGAATTGTGACATGATGAACAACTCTGGAAAGAAGAAACTAGATCACTTGGATGAACCAATAATAAGAATTATGTTATGCGTATCCTTCACCAATATAAATTGATGACAAGTAACGGATTTGGCATACTACTTATTCTTCTAGACAGGATTAAGATAGATATAGCGCAAACTTGAGAAGGACTTCAACGAACCACTGGTAACAACGAAAGAGAAATCTTGAATGAACCACCGTAAGAATTGAAATGAAAGTAGAAAATGCACAATTCACCGGGAAGAATTTGAAAATGAAATAAAGATACTTGACAGAATTTAGATACTTGAGAACAAAGGGATCATGAACTGATTAGAGGATATTTGAACGATGCGCCTGTAAGATTTGGAGAACGAGAGCTGAAAGCTGGAATGACTAATTCTGAGATGATGGGCTCCGGAGAATCAAACTGAAAAGACTCCTGAAATGCTCCGGATGGGTGAAAAGAATCCTCACAATCTAAAACAATTATGAGAGGATGGCATCAAGCTAGAACCATGAATCTTGAAGAGAATGGAGCAAGATTTAAGAGAAACTCTTCTTTGGTCTTCAAATGTTGAGAATGACGATGAGAAACACCAGCATCAATTGTTGAGATACTCCGGGATGAAAATTAGAAAGGTTGAACCAACGATGAAAAGAATTTGAAAGCGATCTTGGAGAAGGAATATGACTGATGATAATTTATTCTTACGTCAAACTTCGAAAAGAATTTGGGAATAGCTCCGGGAAAATTAGAAGAGTCAGGTAAGATCTTGGGAAAAGACCTGTGGGTTAGGGCCCACTCAAAAGAAACACCGTTGAACGATTTAAAGAGAGACTGCGCCAGTTGAATTAAATGGCTTGAATGAGATAATTATCTCCAGATAGCTTGAACAGATTGGGAATGGAAATGTGAATCTTCTGAGGTATCTTCAACACTCCAGAACAATTGAATAACAAGAATTGAAAGATTATGAGGTGCACCGGTATGGGAAAACATTTCAAACGGGGAAAGGATATGATCGACAAAGCTTGAATTGATTCCACCGGGGAAGATAAGAGAACAAAGAATGATAAACTTGGAGCTTCCTTTAGCATCTTCATGAGAATCACCGGATAATAACATTGAAGCAAAATAATGAAAAAACTTCACAGCAATAAAATGGGTACTTGGTTAGGGATATATGAGTCCTTGACGAAAAGGGTGGGAGGGCGGGGAAAACAAAGACAACTTGGGGATGGAGTGAAACAGACACCGTTGAGAAAGCTTAAAATTCATCTCGCGAATGTTGAAATGATCGGATCCACTTGAAGAGAAGCACGCTGGTTGCAAAAGAATTAACATGATGACCTCGATGATCAAGAAGGATTAGTATTCACATACCAATATGAGAACACCATTTAGGAAAGGTATGGATCAATATTTGACTTCGAAGCAACTCGAATACCACAAATAAAACAAAACAAAGGATTGGCTTGCGAATAAGCGGAAACAACCATATGATAGATCCCATATCGTATCATGTGTGTGTTCGAAAAGATATCCCACGAGATACTTGAATTCCCACTTATAAACTCCGAAACTTTACGGTTATGCAATCTGGTGTTGGGGATACAGGGACACAAAATATATCACCCAAACTAACAATACCTAGATCCAAATGTATCCATCCTTCAACACATAACCAAGAAACCTTCGTAAATCGTTTACCTCAACCTTGAAAAGCATCTCATTATACAAGTTATGGCAATACTCTCGAGCTCGCCCAAGATCGGGTTATCGAGGTTATCTCACCAACAACTGCATAAAAGAGATTTTCGATGTCGTAAACTTCAGGTATTCCAGAACTGCAACGATCAAATTGTGACGACAACACCTCGGAGCTCAACTCCCCGGGACACTGCCACAACCCCTAAATGTCAGGAGGCACCAAGAACAATGTTCTCGTCACAAAATCATCAGAATGATTCCAAGATACCCGCGTGATCCTAAAAAAAATTTTAGTGAAATTTGAGGAGAGTAGAGTCAAAACTTCTACGTCAGGGGGCCTCACCAGAGCGACGAAGGGACCGAGGTGTAAAAAGAATCCTACTCTCCGATGTATATAATCCTAAGACTCAAAACATTTTTTTTCTAGACTCAACAACGCCAAATGACTCGATCAAGCAGGGGCTCTAAGTCGGGGATGGCTCGATTACCAACTTGTAACGCCTTTGATGCGGCTATATCTCCCACGGTCGAGAAGCACGACTTAGAGGCATAACCGCATTGAAAGCAATGTCGCAAGCGAGGTAATCTTCACACAACCCATGTAATTCATAAGGGAAAGAGATACATAGTTGGCTTACAATCGCCACTTCACGCAATACATGAGTAAAGCATTACATCATACAGATACAATCAAGGTCCGACTACGGAACCAAAATCAAAGAAGACTACCCCAAATGCTACACAGATCCCCGATCATCCCAACTGGGCTCCACTACTGATCAACTGAAACGAAACAACACAAAGAACATGATCTTCATCGAGCTCCTCCTTGAGCTCGGATGCGTCACTTGCACGGTTTCATCGGCACCTGCAAACTGGTTTTGGAAGTATCCGTGAGTCACGGGGACTCAGCAATCTCACACCCGCGAGATCAAGACTATTTAAGCTTATGGGAAGGGTAAAGGTATGAGGTGGAGCTGAAGCAAGCGACTAGCATATATGGTGGCTACCATACGCAAAAGAGAGCGAGAAGAGGAGGCAAAAGCACGGTCGAACAACTATGATCAAGAAGTGATCCCAGAACAACCCACGCCAAGCATAACTCCAACACCGTACACTTCCCGGACTCACCGAGAAGAGACCATCACGGTTACACACACGGTTCATGTATTTTAATTAAGATCAATTTCGGTTTTCTACAACCGACATTAACAAATTCCCATCTGCCTCATAACCGCGGGCACGGCTTTCGAAAGATAATACCCTGCAGGGTGTCCCAACTTAGCCCATTATAAGCTCTCACGGTCAACGAAGGATATTCCTTCTACCGGAAGACCCGATCGATCTCGGAATCCCGGTTTACAAGACATTTCGACAATGGTAAAACAAGACCAAGAAGACCACCCACTGGCCGACAAATCCCGATAGGAGCTGCACATATCTCGTTCTCAGGGCACACCGGATAAGCTAAGCGTACAGGTACCGACGTAATCCAAGTTGCCAAGGAATGGTCCTGCACGGTGCTCTAGTTTGGACCAACACTCAGAGGAGCACTGGCCCGGGGGTTAAAATAAAGATACCCTTGAGTCTGCAGAACCCAAGGGAAAAAGGCTTAGGTGGCAAATGGTAAAACCAAGGTTGGGCCTTTCTGGAGGAGTCTTATTGGAAGCGAACTGTCAAGGGGGTCCCATAAATCACCCAACCGTGTAAGGAACGCAAAATCCGGGAACATAACACCGGTATGACGGTAACTAGGGCGGCAAGAGTGGAACAAAACACCAGGCATAAGGCCGAGCCTTCCACCCTTTACCAAGTATATAGATGCATTAATTAAATAAGAGATATTGTGATATCCCAAAATAATCATGTTCCAACATGGAGCAATCTTCAACTTCACCTGCAACTAGCAACGCTATAAGAGGGGCTGAGCAAAGCGGTAACATAGCCAAACAACGGTTTGCTAGGAAAAGATGGTTAGAGGTTTGTCATGGCAATATGGGAGGCATGATATAGCAAGTGGTAGGCATCGTAGCATAGGCATAGCAATAGAGCGAGCATCTAGCAAGCAAAGATAGAAGTGATTTCGAGGGTATGGTCATCTTGCCTGAAATCCCGCAAGGAAGAAGAACGAGTCCATGAAGAAGACAAACGGACGTAGTCGAACGAATCCTCACAACTCCAGAACAGAACAGAAGCTAACGAGAGGAGCAAACCGGAAAGAAGCAAAAGACATGGTAAACACACAAGCATAAACATGTCATGATGCACAAACAAGTATGATGCATGTCCGGTTTAATGAGGCATGGCATGGAAATATGCACAAACAACACTAAAAGTTAAGTGGAGGTCAATATGCAACGAGTTGCATATTGACGAAACACCACATCAATTATTTAGTTCTCTCTCGCTTAGGAACACAACAATATTACATGTTGTTATAGACATGGCAAGAGGTGAGACATAAGTAAACTAACTAGTTAGGCAAGTTTAAATGAGGCCGGAAGCAACAAACGACTATTCCGGAAAATCCCCATGTCATTTAGCAATTTTAATGCAAACGTCAATTTTAGACATTTTAAATGTTGTTATCATGATGCGGATGACGTATACAAATTTTATGCAGTTTTTATGAAAATGTCGACATGAGCATGTTATGAAGCATTTGGTCACCATGGTGGAACGGAAGGGGTGCCACGGCAACGACAACGGAAATGGTGCCACGGCAACATTCCGGTGATCCGACAACTCGTCGAGATGCCGGTGCAAAGGAAAGTGTGCGAATGTGCGGAACATGCAAAAGATGGTGGGGTGATCCCGGTTACCGGGTTCCCACGGGTCGACGGCATGGCAAACGAGGAGGAACGTGCATGAAGCAAACGGGCACGGTGCAACCACGGGCATCTCATACAACACATGTATTCGTTCACGGGCGTCGTTTCGGAGTTATACCTTTGAAGCGTGCATTTCGGGGCGGTTCAAAATCGTCGAGGGAAGTAGTCGTTCACGGGACGTAGGGAAAGTAGTCGTACACGTTTCGTAGTTGTACACACTCCGTAGATGTTCGGGGTCACGTCAAGGAACTTGACGTCCACGGGGTCTTCGAGGTCGACGGTAGTGGTACACACGTCTTCGTGGAAGTAGTGGTTCACGTTTTGAAGAGGAACTTGACGGATCCGATGTCTCCGAGGGCGACGGTAGTGGAACTTGGTGCTTGCGCTGCATGGGTCCTTGGCGACGGTAGTGGTACACGCATGTAGACGAACTTGATGAGTCGTCGTCATCCTGGTACTTGGCGAATCCCACAGCGGCAGTAGAGGTACACTTGACGGTCTTGGGTCTACATGATTTGGATGCATTCGGGGACGTCTCAGTCGTTCAACGTAGAGGCCGTGTAGGAGAACTTGTTGGTCTTGATGACCCGAAACGAAGGAACACAAGGGGCCTCGGGTGGCCAACAGCAAGGAGGCGATGGTGGTGGTCAGCGGCAGCACGGGGACGGCTCGGGTGCGGGACGAGGAAGGGAGACGCGAGGACACAACGGGTCAACGGGGCGGTGCGGTGCAGAGGCGAAGCAGGGTCGAGGCAGGGGTGATGCGGAGGAGCTCGGCGTCCATGGCGGCATCCATGGCGGGGCGGTGCTTAGTCGAGGCGCTCGGGCTGCAGGAGGCGAACTGCCGAGGTGCAGGAGAGCGATGTCGAGCTTGGCGACGGCCTCTTGCCGGAGATGATGATGGGGAGGTGGTCATGGGGTCGGGGACGATGGATTCGGGCGGCGGCGGCGGCTTGGTAGCCTCTCCCGATCGAGACGAGGATGGAGAGGGCCGAGCGAGCAGGTGGCGGCGCGAGGACGCCGGGCGCGGGTCGCGCGAGGTGGATCGGGAGGAGGGGCTCTAGGAGCTCCTCTCCTCGAGCCTTCGGGCGACGGGGACTTGGCGAGGAGGAGGCGACAGCGCAGGCGAAGGAGGGCCGCCGGAGTTGGCCGCCCCGGTGGTGTTGCAGAGGCCGGGCGCGGGGCTGAACTCCTCTCTGCGTGTGGCAGCGGAGGAGGAAGATGATGGGGAGAGGGGATCGAGAGGAGGGGCGATGGGATCGAGCGATGGGTGTGTGGCGGCGGGCAGAGGGAACGAGAGGAGGAGATGGGATCGAGCAGAGCTCGCTAGGGTTAGATAGGGTTTAGGTGGGCTGCGGGGGATGGTTAGGCCGGCCTGGTTGGTGGGCTCTCTCTCACTCTAAAAAACTAAAAACAAAACAGAGATGATAAAGAAAAGAAAGAGAGGGTTAGGGAAAGAAGTTGGACATGGGGATTATTTTCCCGAACTCACAAAAATGTGCTTGTTCCGAGAAAATAGAAAAAGCCATGATTGAAAAATGTAAATTCATACTCATTTGAATTTAATTCAAATGGGTTTGAACTGGGACTTGATAAAAGGAAGGTCCAAAAATGTTGAGGATTTCGGTGGGGCTCCGGAAAATGACGAAATAATTTACTGGACAAAGTTTAAGGTCAAGAAGTGAGATAACAAAGGCATGGGGAATTATTTTGCAAGTGTGTCAAAGGTAATTCCACATCAATGGAATATTTTATAATAGCTCCATAAATATTAGGAGGATATGTTATAAAGAGAAAACACCATGTGAATTCCTCGATTTAAATAGATCAAAAGATCTATGCAGTTTATTTAGTTGAGGTTTTAAAAATTAAAAGACATGCTGGCATGATGACATGATGCAATGCAAAAATAAATAGAGCAAGCACAAATAAAAACACACGGAGGAACTCGGAATAGCTGGAAGTCTTCTGGAGTGTCGGTCTCGGGGCATTACAGTTCTTTAGTATCTGCTCCCTCTGTTCCCTGCGAGGAATTGAAAACGCGCCCCGTGGGGGCTTGTAAGGTGCCTATGGTTCTGCTTGTTAATATGATCCTTGCCGTGAAGTAGTTTGAGATGCTCATTCCGTCTTATCTTAGTTCCTCCTTTCAAACCTCACGAGAGCTTGGTGCTCATACCGATGTGTCCCGTCCCAAGGCAGGCTTCAGCCGTCGCTGGTATGCCAGGTCGCGATGCCGTGGTCAAGGCTAGGAGGTTAGCGGCCCGGGGTCCAGTAAGAGCCCCTGAGTCGCGATGCTCAGGAGGTCCCCTTTAGCGCTCACGAAGCCATCGTTCGGTGAGAAAGGAGCGCGACGTTGCTAACACGGGATTGCTTTAGGTGCGAGGTCGGTGCTGCGATAGCCAGTGTTTTCGGAGGGTGACTTATCTCGGGAGTCAGGAACCGCTTCCTCGTGCGACGTTAGGTCCACGCATCTGCAGGCGAGGGGTTGCCTGGCGAGGTCCCCGCGTGCCCCTTCCCTCTCACCTTTGCTCCCCTTTCTCCTCTACGTCCTCGGGTCCTGGCCGTCGAGCGGGTCTCAGCCGTCGCTGGTATGCCAGGTCGCGATGCCGTGGACAAGGCCAGAGGGTGAGGGCTGGAGAGCCAGTAGGAGCCCGTGAGTCACGATGCTCAGGTACCCCCCTTTAACGTGAAAGCAGTTCACGCGGACGAGAGTGAAGAAGACGCCGTGAGGGCCTCGCCTGGCGCTGCTCCTTGAAGGGATCCTACAGGCTCACCACAAGAAGAACAAGAGTCCGCTACGACAAGCGACGGTCAGCCGTTGGTTGCTTTGGAGGGGTGAGGAGGCACTGAAGGCCTGACGAGGTGGCGCCGTGCGGGGCTGCCGCGGCCAGAGCTCAGCCATTCAGGTTTGTCGGCATTGCAGGGAAGGACCCATGCTCAAGCGTCGTGCCGTTGGGGAGCAGCTCCATCAGTTGGTGTCAATCGAGCGGGTAAGTAGGTCAAGCACGTTAATCACGAAGGAGCAGGTTCATTTAGATAGGTGCAGGAAGGCGACGCCGCTGGTCGCCCGAGCGACTTGGGGATGATGCAGCCCGAGGGGCGCCCCCAACAAAGTAAGATAGGAACAAGAAGCAAAAGGTATACACGCCGCAGGGACGGACCCACACGGATTGGGAATGATGCAGCCCTGGGGGGGCGCTCCCAGCTGGAAATGAAACTTGAAGGATGTCACCTGATAACGTTGAAGACGAAGGGATGCTGAAGTAGCAGACGTCGTGGGCTGCGGAAGCCGATCTTCACGAGCCCCCAGGCCCAGGAGCCTCGGGAGGCTCCGGAGGCGCTGGTGGCTCTCGCAGACCATCTCCATCTCCACCAGGACTATGGAACGCCTGGCATCTTGAACCTCCAGGATGCTCCCCATGAGGCGCCGGGCGCTGCGTGGCGGCCGCGTTCGGCACGCCGTAGGGAATGCAAACGTAGCTGTGGGGTGGACCTTCGCAGCGCCCCGCGCGTGATGGCCAGAAGCGCTCCTGAGAGGCGGCTCGGTTGAGCCCTAGTATGCCGATGCAAACGCGCAGCCCACCATCCTCGCCTGGATAGGGATCTACGGCGGGTAAGCGGCGGCTGCCACTCATGACTCTTGACTCCTGCAGCTCCTGAATGATCTGGCTGATGAACTCCTGAGGGTTTGGCCCTCCTTGCCTCGCTCCTTCCTGAGGGAAACGTGCTTTGAAACACGCCTCCAAGTGGTGCCCAAGCGCCTCCCTCGTGACCTTAGCAAGGTCGGTGGCCCTCCAGGAGAGCCCCCAAGCCTTGCTTGAGGAGGGCGCCGGGCGCCTTCCTATGCGATGAAGGAGGTGCCTCTGGACAAGCGCGGACTCGAGGGGCCTGCCTCCCGAGGGTCGGGCCTGGCGATGTCTTCTTCTTCTTGGGAGCAGTCTGGGAGCCTCCCGCTCCTGCGATCTGGGTCTTCAAGTGACTAGGCTTGAAAAGCTCGCCTGTGGAGCACACTGCGTCTCTCTCTCTTCACAAGGCACCGTGATGACTCCGCCGCTTCCTGGCATCTTGAGGACGTTGTAGCCGTGATGAGTCACGGCCATGAACTTGGCTAGAGCTGGGTACCCGAGGATGGCATTTTATGGCAGGCGAATGTGGGCGACATCGAAGTCGATGAGCTTGGTGCGGTAGTTGTCGCGCGCTCCGAAGGTGACAGGGAGGCGGACCTGCCCAATCGGAACCGTGGAGCCATCGGTGACTCCAGAGAAAGGCTTGGTTGGTTGAAGCTGCTTGTAAGGCACTTGGAGATTGTTGAATGTCTCTACAGACATGACATTGAGCCCTGCTCTGCCATCGATGAGGGTCTTGGTGACTTGCACGTTGTTGATGATTGGGGAACAAAGCATCGGGAGGACTCCGGCTGTGGCCGCGCACTTGAGCTGATCTGCTGAGCTGAACGTGATGGCGCACGCTGACCACCTGAGAGGGCGCGTGGCTTCGAGCTTGGGGAGGACTGCATTCACTTCCGGGCGAACTGCTTCAAGATGCGTTCAGAGGCTGGGGCTTGAGCTGCCCAGATGCTGCTGATCGCGCTGCTCGGAAGCCCCCAGCCCCCTCGTCCTGATGATGGTCCTCATTTCTCCTTGGCTGCGGCGGCAGTGGAGGGAGGCCTACATTTCATTGCGGGCGATCCTCGCGAGGCTGATCCCTCCAGCCTCCCTCGCGAGGCTGATCCTGCCAGCGATCCTCGCGAGGTCGGTCACGCCACCCTTGGCGAGGGCCACGGTCTTCCCGGCCCCGCTGCTTTCTTCCTCCTCCTCGGTCGTAGCCTCGATCGCTGCGGTCGAGGTGTCGACCGATTCTCCTTCTCGCACGGCTCGGAGCTCTTGACATTCGCTGGTGTTGTGGGTGGAGATCGTGGTACACACAGCATCGGCTGCCCTTAGAAGACTCGGGCTGATCTCCGCCGCTTGGTGTCTGGTTCGCCATGAGCACGGCAGCCCCTTGCGCTTCACGCCCTTGGCCTTGGGCTTCTTCTCACGGGTCTGCGGCTGGCAGCTCGAGGAGGGAAAGGCGTCCTTCCTCAGCCCTGGCGCACTTGGTCACCAAGTTGAACAGCTCCAAGGATGTGCACAGATCTTCATGCATCGCTAGCTCCTCCTTCATCTTGACGCCACGCACACCGTCAGAGAAGGCAGAGATGATGGCCTCCTCGGTCACCTTGGGAATCTTGAGGCGTGCGTTGTTGAAATGCTGGACGTACTTCTGCAGGGTCTCCCCTGGCTTCTGCTTGATGCAGCGCATGCCGCTCACGGCAGGAGGCCGGTCACGAGTACCTTGGAAGTTGGCGATGAAGCGGGTGCGCATCTTGTCCCAGGAGGAGATCGTGCCAGAGCTGTGTTCAGGAGCCAAAAGGGCCCTGGCCCTGAGTGCCATGGGAAACCAGTTCGCCATGACCTTCTCGTCCCCGTTGGCGGCTTCGATGCCCAGCTCGTAGAGCTGGAGGAACTCCGCTGGGTCGGCCGTGCCGTCATAGCGAGGAGGCAGGTCTGGTTTGAACTTGCCGGCGACGCGACGCTGCGTAGCTCGGCGGTGAAGGCGCGGCAGCCTGCTGTGGCCACGGGGGGCCTTTGGTGACGAAGAGCCTGGTCTTGCGGGTCCCCATGCGCTGCCGCTGGGAGCAGCGCGGGGTCTTGGCGTGCTGGAGCAGGAGCGCGGTCGTGACGGGCCGGCGCAGGGAGCACTCGGGCAGCTTCTTGGGGGCGAGGGACCTCTTGACAGCTCTGCTCTTGCTGCGCTGGTGCCGGACGGAGTGGGTTCCGCCCAGGGGCCACGCCTTTGGGGGCTGTGGCGCCTTCTTGAGGGGGAGGCGGCCGAGGCGCCTGAACTTCATCGCGCCAAGAGGCGGGCGCGGTGCAACGAGAAGGATGGCGCTGGGGAGCCCCTGCGCGCGGACGAAGCTCGGCGACGCGGTCGAGCCACTCTTCAGACGTTGTCGACAAGTGGAAGAGCGCAGGAGCTCGTTGTCGCGATGAGCGAGCGCAGCTCGAGTTTTCCATGGCGCGCCAGCGCGAGACGAAGAACCAGCTGGGGCGAGGGAAGGAGTAGCGGTACGGCCATCTCGCCTATTGGACGGATGTTGGGACGATGCTTGCTGCTTGTTCCCCACCGGGCCGGTGGCGGCGTTGACGGCAGGCAACGGGGAACGGCGGGGGCGGCCACCGACGGGGGCCGTCTGGGCGACGCGGGTAGCGAGAGCGGCCCGGCGCTCGGCGCAGGCCCAACGAGCATCTGACATGGATGCGATGGGTCGTGAAGAACAGGGCGGCGGAAGACGGATTCTGGTGCACCCCTACCTAGTGCGCCAAATGTCGGGTTCCGGGTTCCGGCAGACCCTCTAGGTTCGAACTCTAGGGTGCCCGCGGAGATCTCACCCCCTAACTACCTGTGCCTCGTCGCCTCGCAAGGATCTAAAACTACCAAGAGAACAACACAAGAGACACAAGGTTTATACTGGTTCGGGCCACCATTGTGGTGTAACACCCTACTCCAGTGTGTGGTGTGGTGGATTGCCTCTTGGGCTGATGATGAACAATACAAGGAAGAACAGCCTCGCGAGGGTGAGGTGTTCTTGTGGCTAGGCTCTCGATCGGATTGGATCAAGCTAGGATGAGAAGTCCGGATCCTCTCTCTATCTCTCTCTCTCTCTCTGGATTCAAGATCCCCCCCCTCTACTGTGGTGGCTAGCTCTACTTATAGGCAGAGGCCCTGGGCCTCTTCCCAAATATTGAGCGGGAAGGGCGCTAACAATTGGCCATTTTGAAGGGGAACATCTAGTACACTTATCCTGACTAAAGTTGGTCCTCGCCTGTCAAAGGCTCCGTTGGTGACGCTGGCTTGGGCTCCACGATGACCTCCTTCCTCCCGTTGCGATGGTCTTGGTCTTGTTGCACCGAAACGGATGCCTTTGCTTGATGCTCTCGCCTGCGCTAGCCCCCTTTGCACCAAAGAGGAAATGAGGACACTACGCGGGCTGGCGCCCGCTTGGCGCCCTTGGTCGTCATGGCTTGCGCCATGGGCACCTCGTGAGGTACCCCGCCTTGATCTCTCCGCCTCCTCACGAGACAGCCTGAGGAGGCCGTGCCTGAGGAAGCTTCCTGTCGTCCGCCCCGTGAGGCTTGGCCCCTCGCGAGGGTCTTGAGCTTGTGCTGATGAAAATGGGCCGTACTGGGCCACCCCATGAGCCACGCCGCAAGCCGCGGGCAGGCAAGCCTGGGTACCCCTGTTCCCAAAACACCGACACGGTGGAGTAGTCGATCAGCCAATCCTCCGGCTTCACAGAGCCGTTGTACTTGGGCGTGTCTCTTGGGAGCGAGAACCCTTTAGGGAAGGGCTCGTCGCGGATGCGGGGGCCGAAGCAAGGCGGACCGACATCATCTTCTTCTTCCAATGCCAGGGATCGCGTTAGGCGGTCGATCCAGTGGCGGGCGTCGTTTTCGCCAACTCCTTCGCGGTGGCCTAGTCAGCTGCTGAGAGTCGAATGCGTGACAGGCGGCGGGGTGGGATATCTTTCCCCGCGAGGCGGAGGAGGGGGCGGGTTGCCTCGCCGCTCCATGGCTCGAGGACGGCCTTCTGGCGCGCCGATGGAGATCTGGTTCGTGGCGGCGGCAGCCGGCTCCTTTCTTGCCGTGGCGTTGCGCGTTCGCAGTCGGTGTGCGTGACGCCGGCCGCGTTTCTCGGTGCGGGGGAGGGCTTTCGGCGCGGGCGCTTTCTTCATGCCGCTCTGCGGCGGCGCCAATCAGTTGCTGGATGCGTCTAGCCATATAGGGGAGCTCATCGGGCCCTAGCCCGCTCAGCTCTTCTACGGCCGCCTGGGCGGCGCGTAGGTTCTCGAGGGGCGTGGCATAGACTGGGCGGTCCGCTCCCAGCATGTCGGCGATGACTGCGCCGCGTTTCTTGACGATGCCGATTCGGCTTGGCCCGTCAGGGGGTGGCTTTCCAAAGGCGGCGCGGTCGAGTTCGCGCTGTTGGGCCTTGATGAGGCGTCTCATGGAAGCTATCCTCTGGCCCTCCGCGTGGAGGGCGAGGCGGCGCGCCTCCAGTGTCTCGGCGTCGGCGTCGGCCGGGAGAGGGGCGGACAGGTCGTGCAGCGTCGCTTGCAGGGCGCCGTGGGTGTTCTTGCCAGAGGGGCCGCCGTGACTAATGACCAGCACCTCGGTGATGGCACTGCCACAGCTGTCGGCTTGGGGGAGCGGGTCGTTGAAGATCACAACGTTGGTGGGGAAAGCATCAAGCGATGCTATGTCGGAGTCGACAAGCATCGGGTCGGTGGAGCCAATCGACTCCAAATCCACAGCAGGCTCGCTGGAGACGTGGAGTTGGTCGAGGAGGCTGACGTGGTGGCTCTCGAAGCAGCCTGTGCCCGCATCGGATGCGGGCTCGTCGGAGGTGTGAGCCTCGCCAAGAAGGTCGGCGAGGCAGCTCACCGCTAGCGCCGGGCGACGCTTTGCGCCTTGCCGGGCAAGCGCCATCGGGCGTGCTGCCGCCTGGCTACGCCCGCCGGGAGAGGTTTCCGCCCGCACAGGTCTCCGGACGATGGTGCACCTGGCCCCACGGTGGGCGCCAAATGCCGGGTGGTAGGTGCGACATATGCCAACGGGTGGCTTATCATTGTGGGAGCCAATAAGACGTCGCTGGTGCCAGGAAACGGGATGAGGCGAAGACATGCACGCCGGCGAATCTTACCCAGCGTCGGGGCTCTCCGTGGAGATAACACCCCTAGCACTGCTCTGCGGGGTCTCCGCATGATCACTAGACGAACAAGTGGCTACAAGTGGCTCCTTAGCTGTTCGGTGAAAGGAAGAAGAAGGGCACGGCTAGCTCTCCTCTTCCCTCTATGTGGTGTTTAAAACTCTAAGAGATCAACCCTTTGCATGGGTGCCCTGGGGGGTTTATATAGGCCTACCCCCCAGGGGTACAATGGTAATCCGGCTGGGCGCGGGCCCTAGCCGTCAGTGTCTACGCTCGCCGGCTTCTCCGCCGGCCGCTGGGGCCCGCCGACTGGTGGGTCCCGCCGGCTGCCGGCTTCTTGGTCGACAGGCTGGCCCCTCCGCTGAGGGCCTTGTCGGCGGCTGGTTACTGTTGCATCATTCCTGATGACGAGGGCTTTGTCGGGGTAAGCATGGCTACAGTGCCGCCACCTTGGCGGCGATCACTGTTGCCTCACCTCGTCTTGTCTCCTTAATGAGGCGATTCCTTCGAGGGAGGGAACAGGCCGACTATGGGAGGTCGGCCATATCTCAGGCCGACTGGGGGAGGCCGAGCCGCCTTCGGGCATATCTCTGACCGGAGGGGCCCGCCGCCTGCGGGTCGTACTGACAGCCTGTCGTGGGTGATGTCATGGTCAACATGGTAACAGTGTCGCACCGGACGGGTGATGGCTGCCCCGTACGGCGTACTGTAGCCACGCTGCCCGGATGCGGGGTGGCAGTTTCACTGTAGCCACGCCTGCCTCATCGCCGTTATGTGGGTGCAGATTCTGAGGGCGCGGCCTTGGCCGCTTGCTGGGAGGCCGGCTTCTTGGAGTCGGCCTTCTCGTGGCCGGCTACATGGAGTCGGCCCTCTGGTAGCCGGCTCCTTGGGAGCCGGCCCTCTTGTGGCCTTCTTCCTGTAGGCTCTGGGGCCAGGCCACCTCCTGTCAGCCGGCCTGAGTGTCAGCCGGCCGGGGGAAGGCGGGCCTGCGTCTTGGACGTTGGCTGGCTTGATTGGCTTGTTATTTTTTCAGAAGTCCCAGGGGGAGCCGGCTAGGTTACCCATGGTCATTTACTCCGACAGATGTGGAGAAGAAAATCTTCGATCCATACTGCGGGGTCTGTTGTGCCATCGTATGATTTTTTTTTCGGGTTTGAACCCTTCTGAGACTTTATGATCCATTACTTCGTCAGTGAAACAGAGAGGGTGTGCGGCGCCTCTGTGCCGGGCTATGTGGCTACGTAGGTCGAATTGCTCTGGGTGGCTATGTTTGGCCCGACCGGACTTGTTGAAGGTGTATCCGGCGTGACGGTCCTCGTCGCGTGCCGAGGCGCGTCCCCGCGATCCGTAGATCGATCTTGGTTGTCCTGCTTCGTTGCCCCGGGCCGTAGTATGTTGGCGTGGGGGTGTTGGCTGGTATGCGGACTGGTATGCCGTTTTATCCCGGCCACGAGGTGGCCGGTCAGCCGTGTGGTGCTCGAGTTCGAATTCCTCGGCTGCCAGGACTTCAGTCCATCTATCTGTGAGCAGGTCTTGGTCAGCTTGGAGTTGCTGCTGCTTCTTTTTCAGGCTCCTCGCAGTGGCTATAAGCCGACGCTTGAAGCACTCCTACTCTACGGGATCCTCAGGCACGCCGAACTCGTTGTCGCCTGTTCTTCTGGGCTGACCTGCTCATCCTCCTATTCGGCCTGCTCGAAGGCGGGCTGATCAGGGTTGTATTCTTCTTCGGCACCATTCGGATTGTTTTCGTCTCCTGGGCCAGTATTGCTGTGGCGGGGCTTGGAGTGGCACCGACGACGCCCATTCTTTGCTTTTTTCCCTCAAGTTTTATCCTCTGTTGCCTCATCGCCATTTGTTTCCTTCGGAGTATCCACCATATATATATATCATAAGAAGAGGTGGTTGTCCATCGCCCAGTGAGCGGTGGTTCATGTTCTTCTCCTGCATCGTCGTCCATACCGTCGATGTCTTCGGAGTCGAAGTTCAGTACCTCGGTTAAATCATCAACCATGGCAATGAAGTGAGTGGTGGGTGGGCAATGAATTCCTTCGTCGCCTGCCTCCCACTCGAGCCGGACATAGTTCGGCGAAGAGCCTCCTGACAAAGAGAGAGACTTTAATGAGTCCAGCATGTCGCCAAAGGGCGAGTGCTGGAAGATATCCGCAGCGGCGAACTCCATTACCTGAGCCCATCCTGGCCCGACTGGCTCGGGAGCACGCGGACTGGAACCAACGTTCGGATACGAATCCGGGGGTTCGGAGTCACAAGACATCGCAAGTAAGACCCGTGTTCGGCTCCACCGCCGATGAGTGTGCGACCTGGGGGGGCGGGGTCCATCCCTCCATCCTTAGGCAGCGCAGCCTGCTCCGGATCTAGGTCTGGGGATCCTACGAGGGTGATACCCCGAGCATCGCCCGACGGCAGGTCTAAGCCGTGCTCGTCGTGACTGTCCGGTGCTCCTGGCATAGGCCCAAATCCATCGAAGATCAAGTCCCCGCGGATGTCCGCCGTGTAGTTCAGGTTTCCGAACCGACACGATGGCTGGCGTGGTGTCGATCTGCTTCCAGATGGCCAAGTGAGTTGCCCAGCGAAGCCGCCGAACATGAAGATCTGTCCGGGGAGGAAAGTCTCGCCCTGGACAGCGTTGTTGATGATGATTGAAGGAGCCATCGACCCTGACAGCAACGGCACAGAGAGGAACTCTCAATGAAAGCACCAATGTCGGTGTCAAAACCAGCGGATCTCGGGTAGGGGGTCCCGACCTGTGCGTCAAGGCTGATGGTAACAGGAAGCGAGGGACACAGATGTTTACCCAGGTGCGGGCCCTCTCGATGGAGGTAAAACCCTACTTCCTGCTTGATTAATATTGATGATATGGGTAGTACAAGAGTAGATCTACCACGAGATCGTAGAGGCTAAACCCTAAGAGCTAGCCTATGATGGTATGATTGTAATTGTGATCGGCCTTCTAAGGACCAACCTCTCCGGTTTATATAGGCACCGGAGAGGGCTAGGGTTTACATGGAGTCGGTTACTAGGAAGGAAATATAATATCCGGATCGCCAAGCTTGCCTTCCACGCCAAGGAAAGTCCCATCCGGACACGGGCCGAAGTCTTGAGTCTTGTATCTTCACGCTTCAATAGTCCGTACAATGTACACAGTCCGGCTGTCCGGATACCCCCTAATCCAGGACTCCCTCAGTCGTGCTTAGCGCTGATGAGAGCCAGGACGTTCGCTGCTTGATTTCTTTATGGGGCAACGTGATGGAATTCAAGCCCCTCGAACCGAGCCGACATTTTTAATACGGCATTGCGATAAGCTGCCATCTTTGGATCTTTGGCATCAAAGTCGCCATTTATCTGAGATATCGCGAGCTTCGAGTCCCCGCGCACCTCCAGGCGTTGTATGCCCATGGATGTGGCCATCCGAAGACCATGCAGTAGGGCCTCATATTCGGCTGCGTTGTTGGAGTATGTGTATAATATCTGGAGTACATACTGGACGACGTCTCCTGTGGGGGATGTTAATACGACTCCCGCTCCTAGTCCTGCCAACATTTTGGAGCCGTCAAAATACATGACCCAATTGGAGTATGCGCCATACTCTTTAGGGAGTTTGGCCTCTGTCTATTCGGCGACGAATTCGGCAAGTACCTAAGATTTGATGGCTCGACGTGGATTGTATGTTATGTCGAATGGAAGTAGCTCTATGGCCCATTTGGCAATACGTTTCGTGGCATCGCGGTTGTTTATTATGTCGTTGAGTGGGACCTCGGAAGCCACCTTGATTGAACACTCCTGGAAGTAGTGTCGTAGCTTGCGGGATGCCATGAAGACCGCGTATGCTATCTTTGGGTAGTGGGGGTACCGAGATTTGCATGGTGTGAGGACAATAGATACGTAGTATACTGGTTTTTGAAGTGGGAATTTGTGTCCGTCCTGTTCTTGTTCGACAACGAGCACGGCGCTCACCACCTGATGTGTTGCCGATATGTATAGCAACATGGGTTCACCCGCGTTTGGTGCGGCCAGGATTGGATTGCTTGCTAGGAGGGTCTTTATTTCCTCCAGTCCGGCAGTCGCCGAGTCTGTCCATTCGAAGTTATTAGTGCGTCGTAAGAGGTGATAGAGTGGTAGTGCCTTTTCTCCTAGTCTAGAGTTAAAGCGGCTTAGTGTTGCCATGCATCCTGCCAGTTTGTGGACCTGTTTGAGGTCTGTTGGTGTAGCCAACTGTGACAGAGCTCGGATTTTAGTCGGATTTGTTTCGATTCCTCTATTGGAAACAATGAAGCCTAGCAGTTTTCCAGCGGGGACGCCGAAGACACACTTTTCCTTGTTAAGCTTAATGTCATATGCCCGAAGGTTGTTAAACGTGAGACGTAAGTCGTCTATTAGTGTTTCGACATGCCTAGTTTTGATGACGACATCATCGACGTAAGCTTCTACTGTTTTGCCGATCTGTTTGTCCAGGCATGTTTGAATCATGCGTTGGTATGTTGCGCCGACGTTCTTGAGCCCGAAGGGCATAGTGTTGAAGCAGAATGGCCCGTATGGGGTAATAAATGCTGTTGTAGCTTGATCGGATTCCTTCATTTTGATTTGATGGTATCCGGAATATGCATCGAGGAAACACAATGAGTCATGTCCTGCGGTGGAGTCCATGATTTGATCAATGCAGGGAAGGGGAAAAGGATCCTTAGGGCAAGCCTTGTTGAGATCCTTGAAATCGGCACATAGGCGCCAGGATTTATCCTTCTTTGGTACCATTACCAGGTTTGCCAGCCAGTCCGGATGCTTGATTTCTCTAATGAATCCGGCCTCGATGAGCTTCGCCAGCTCCTCCCCCATGGCTTGTCGCTTGGGTTCGGAAAAGCGACGTAGTGTTTGCTTGACTAGTTTAAATCCCTTCAATATGTTGAGGCTATGTTCGGCCAACTTGTGTGGGATCCCTGGCATATCTGAAGGGTGCCAGGCAAATATGTCCCAGCTTTCACGCAGGAATTCTCGTAGTGCGGCGTCAACTGTTGGGTTTAGTTGAGCTCCGATAGATGTTGTCCTCTTGGGGTCCGTTGGGTGGACCTGGAATTTGACTATTTCTTCTGCTGGTTTGAATGAGGTGGATTTGGGGCGTTTGTCGAGGATCACATCGTCCCTGTCCACCGTGGAGCGTAGTGCGGTTAATTCTTCGGCCGCGAGGCCTTCGTATAGCGCCTACAGGGCCAGGGATGCGGTTTTATTTTCGACGCGGAGTGCTATGTCCGGATAACTTACGAGAGTGATTATACCGTTTGGTCCAGGCATTTTGAGCTTCATATACCCGTAATGAGGTATAGCTTGGAAGCCTGTAAAAGCATCCCGCCCCAACAGGGCGTCATATCCGCTGCTGAAAGGGGCCACTTGGAAAGTTATTTCTTCGGACCGATAGTTCTCCTGTGTGCTGAATACCACGTCAAGTGTGATTTTGCCCGCGCACCGCGCCTCCCGACTATGAATAATTCGCCGGAAGGTTGTGTTACTTTGCTTGATGCAGCTCCTGTATATTTCCATTTTATGGAGTGTATCTTCATAAATGAGATTTAGTCTGCTGCCGCCGTCCATGAGGACCTTGGTGAGTCGAAACCCATCCACGATGGGACTGAGGACTAACGCGGCTGGCGCTCGTACTGTTCTGTAGTTTGGTTCGTCACCGGCGTTGAATGTTATTGCCGTGTCGTTCCATGGGTTTATTACAGCAATTTGGCAGACTTCATCGAGCTCGCGAAGTGCCCTTTTGAGCTTAGTGAATGTCTCAAAGACTGTCAATACTCTTGAGCCGTTGTCTTCTGGGGGATGCTGTTCCGGGGCGTTCTTGATAAGGATGTCCCCGCCGCTCTTGGCTACCTGTCGTAGTATCCAACATGCTCTAAGGTTGTGGTTTGCCACGGTATCTGTTGTTGTATGTATTTTGCATGGGCCATCGAGCCATCCCTCTAGAACGGATACGTGTCGTACAACGGCTTTGTGTTTCTTGACTTTTGGGCTGGGCGTGCCACGAGGGTGCGCCCTTTTTGCCTGTAGGGGGAGTTGGGTTGGGACTAACGGTTCCCAGCGAGCTGCTCGAGTTTCCCAGGCGCTCCCCGTCGCGCTATACTTTTGTACGATGGTTGCTAAGTCAGTGAATTTTAGTATGCGGCGGCGATTGATGGCGTTGAGGATTCCTTCGTCCGCGCAATTTTTGCAGAACGCTGATATTGCGTCCTCGTCACAACAATCTTTTACCTTGTCCTTGACAAGGAGGACTCTGGCCCAGAAGTGGTGGACCTTTTCCTGAGACTGCTATTTTATGCTCATGAGAGCGTCTATGTCCGGGTGGGTGGGTGGAATTAAATCCGAACCCCGACCTGACCGATTATCCAGAGTGTAACGACCTTCCGGACATGACAGTCCGGGTTCCGGAATATCTTCTGATTGTTTGGGACCGCCATCCGATGCTATGTTCAGAGGGCTGGTCACATCCTTTCGCGGGTGAGTACACGGCTCTTCATTAACGGCGATCCGAACATAGTCCGTCTTTGATATAGAAGAAGAAGACTCGACATCCTGCTCCACGACTACCGCAATCTGGTGGGTGACCTGTGGAGTTTCGGTTTCTCCCTGGTCGGTTTTAGGCCCAATCCGATCGTAATCGGTGGCGACTCCCAAAGCGGTGATGCGATCTAGGAGCTCGTTTAAGGACGAAAACTCAACCGGATCCATCTACTTGGAGTGCTCGGAATTGATGTGAAGGGGGTTTTCGATGGCCCGAGAGGTCATTGTCGGCTCGATGGCCGAACGGGTGATCATAGTAAAGTCGCCTAGCCGGAGGGTTTGGCCCGGGGCAAGAGCTACCCCGGTGGTGATGTTGTCTTTAAGGACAAGGCGAGCCATCGAGCCTTTCATTGACGGCACAATGGAACTCTCAATGAAAGCACCAATGTCGGTGTCAAAACCGGCGGATCTCGGGTAGGGGTTCCCGAACTTTGCGTCTAGGATCGATGGTAACAGGAGACGGGGGACACGATGTTTACCCAGGTTCGGACCCTCTCTGTGGAGGTAATACCCTACTTCCTACTTGATTGATCTTGATGAATATGAGTATTACAAGAGTTGATCTACCACGAGATCGTAATGGCTAAACCCTAGAAGTCTAGCCTATATGACTATGGCAATGTGTGTATCCTTTCCGGACTAACCCCTCCGGTTTATATAGACACCGGGGGGATCTAGGGTTTAATGGAGTCGGTTACATAAGAAGGAATCTTCATAATCGGTCGCCAAGCTTGCCTTCCACGCCATGTAGAGTCCAATCCGGACACGGGTACAGTCTTCGGCCTTCATGTCTTCACAGCCCATCAGTCCAGCCCATGGATAAGAGGCCGGACGCCCGAGGACCCCTTAGTCCAGGACTCCCTCAGATAGCGTCTTGCGTTCGGCGGCTGTTATTTTATCCAGAAGTGGATGGTCAGATTCCATACGCAGAGCACGAAAGCCGGGCAGAGGAGTTTCTTCAGCCGGAGAAGTGTCTTGACAATAGAACCATGTCCGATTCCAGTCTTTGGGATGACTCGGCGGGTTGGCATAAGGAAAAATTGCGTCTCTCCGACGTTGGATTGAAACACCACCAAGTTCCAAGCTTTGGCCGTTGGCACATTCATTCTGGCGGTTCAAGTAAAATAGCTCTCTGAAGAGTAATACGTTGGGTTCTTCTCCAAGATATACTTCCCTGAACACTTGAAAATTGCAAATATTAGACACGGAATTGGGTCCGATGTCTTGAGGACAGAAGTCAAAGAAGTGCAGGACATCTCTGAAGAATTTTGAGCCGGGTGGTGAAAAACCCCGGTTCATGTGATCCATGAAAATAAATAACTTCCCCCTCTTTGGGCTGACGAATTTCTTCCTCTGCATTAGGAGCACGATAAGACATGACCTCCTTCTTCGGCAGATAGCCGGTCTTTACAAAGTCATCCAGCGTACTGTTTGTGACGATGGATTTAACCCACTTGCATGTAGTGGGTTCTTTTGGTGCCATTATGATGAAATCCTAAGACAGAGTAAAAATTCCCGGTTCAAATTTAAGTCGGAGAGAAATATTTCAATGCGTATTCAAGATGGCAGCTTATAAAGGGGCCTAATGGTATATGGCTAATTATGTCAGATTATTTAAGCCACCGTGAGCAGTTAACTTATTTGAGACACCATGTGTGGTGGATGTTATCTATTGAGCATTGCAATTTAAGTCAGTGATTAGAGCCTCCATGGCTAGGTGAATCTATCAAAACACAGACGTTGACTAAGTATCACAAAAATAGGTTTCGGAGATTGCAATCATTATTTTGGATCAACGGATGCTCAGAAAAGGAAAATATTCTAGACCTAAAAAAACCAGTACAGAGGAGTTCATCAGTTCTAAAGAGGCCTTTGTACAAGAAAAGGGGATCTACTAGCATCTGAAATGGATGCGAAACAGCTACCGCATGAGTTTCATACTTCTTTTAGATCAAAAGAGGCTGCGGTGGAGAAACTACAAAAAATCCGTGATGAATAGCGAAGAACATAGAAGAACTCGCAAACCCTAATGAGGATTTAAGGTGCAGAAAAGCAAAGACTTACGGACGCAGATCTACTGCGGAGGGTCGCCGCTGTTCTCTGGACAAGCTCAGGTCGATGCAGCGGCCAGGGTCGAGGAAGATGAAGTGTGCTGTGGTGGCGGCGGAGCTCGAGCAGCAGTAGGGTTGCGAGAGGAAGAAGACGATGGAAAGGGGGGAATGAAGAAAGACCAGTCGTACCTATTTATAAGGGAAAGACTGATAAAGTGGGCGTGAAAAACAAGGAGGCCAGAAAATATGGGCATCCAGCTTGTCAGGATGCCTCGATTCTCGGGATGGTTATTAAAGATAAGGATCCGTTGAGATATATTGGATAAAATATGAATTAATGACAGGTGACGTCATGGCGGGTTAAAAATGGTCGTGCAATAAAGAGCAGAAGATTTTTTCTAAATATTGAAGATTGACATGAACTAGTTCAAATCAATCTGGGCCTAATGTTGGGGATATAACTATTAGTATGAACCGCCCGGGAGGGGCCGGGTTATACTTACGATGAATTATGAAGCCCAAGACGACTCCTGGAGATGGCGGGTTAACTAAGGGCCCAAGGCCCAAAGGGTAACTTAAGGCCCGTACAGATAAACCGCCATATATGTGTAACTTGTATTATAAGGCAGGAATAGAGAGAAACCAAGCTGGACACTGTTTATGAGCAAGCCGGGACTCTATGAGCCGCTGGGCGTCAACCTCTGTATATAAAGGGACGACCGGCGGCGGTTCAGGGCAAGTAACATCAAATCGAGAGCTAGGTCAAGCATATTCGCTCCCTGGTTATCGAGACATAAGCAATCCCACTCAAAACTAGATCATAGGCTTTTACTTCACCGTAAGGGGCCGAACCAGTATAAACCGCATGTCCTTTGTCCCGATTAACCCCTTCTTGCTTCCTAGTTGCGATGGCTCCACGACTAAGTCCTTCCGCTAGGACATCTGCCGTGACAATTCCATGACAGTGATGGAAAGAGTATGTTTTGATTTACCTAATTATGTGAAACAAGACCCAAGCTATGCCTAATCAAGAGAGAGAAGACCAAGACGATCAAAACAACAGACGATAAACTACGCCAATGATCATATCCGCACCAATCGTCTCTCGATACTACAAGGACAACGAGAATGGTTCTTCAACATCAATGCATTCAAGAAAGAAATGATGCTCAAACCTCGTCGCCACTGGATCCAACCACCAAAGGCCGGACTCTATGTCTTCATCCTGAAGAACAAGTCTGAACACACCCAAGCAATGCATGCCTTCAACAAGCTAACGATGCAAAAACATCGCCATTACCATGTATTATTAATTCAGGTCGGACCTAGGGTTTACGTTTAGAAAAGGAGTCTGGAATGGCCTACTTACCTTTCAGAAAGAGATGAGAGAACAGTTAGAAGAGAGAAAGAAAAGTGGGATGGACAATGGCGGGACGAGTAGACTCGGTTAAACAAATGTCTTAGCAATTATCAAACCAGCAAGTGCAGTGTCCAGAACCAATTTCCTTCCAGCATTGTACTATATTATGTATTGATTATGAAAAAACCGAGTTGGTGATGATGGTGTGCCTGCCATCCTGCAATATAGACCGTCCGATCTATATCCGACGGATAGAAAGCAAACTATGGCAATTTTGCAAAAAGATACCCGCACATCTGTCCACATTTGCATATAAGGCCTTCCCTCGTTCATCCTTATCTCACATAAGCTCATTGTTGAGCAATTAAAAAAGGAAGCCTCTCGAACAATCTGGCATGGTGGCCGCTGTCAGCGTCGTCCATCCCCATGCCTCCACTCAGTCCGACCACCTACCACCACCACGCCCCACTCCTCCTCACCTTATCTATCCTCTTTCTCGTCTCCCCCACTCCGCTCAGTCTGAGCTGTTGGGACACGGACAACGCCATCGACGTGCTTGCGGAGGTCAGTGTCGGAGAGGATCTGCATCAGCGGTGTACGTGCTGAGTTATGTAAACCTGCAGATGCCGTTAGCTTTTACACATAAGATTACTCCCTCATGGGTCAATCACAACAGATTTTTTGTAAAATAAATGCATCTTGGTGTTCCGTGCAATGCACGGGCATCTTACTAGTACTATATGAAGTGGATCTTATCAGAAGGGGGAAATATCAAGTACTCCCATCCTTGAGGTACTCCCCATGCTCCAACTTCAAACAAATTGATTTTTATTGTTTCAAAAAATTCAAAAATATATATGAATGTTTGCAAGGAATGTGACTACAACTCCTATCAATTTCAGGTCCAAACTCTAAATGCACATTGAGAAACAAAAGTGTGAAATCTAGCATGAATAGTGTCGTAAAAAGACAAAAGCAGCATTTGACACTATTCACATCTAAATTTTTCTTTTTTGTTTCTCAATGTACATTTCGAGTTTGGACTTGAAATTTTTATGGGGTGTAGTCACATTCCTTATGAACATTCAAAGTAATTTTCAGAATTTTTGAAACATTTGAAATTGATGTTTTAGACTTGAGCATAGGGAGCACCCCAAGGATGGGAACACCTGATATTTCCCCTTATCAGAAGGAAGCATTCCTACCCCTCCATAATAAAGTTGCATCATATTTATTGATTGAGGCAGGAATAGCCTTGCATGGCTTACAAGGAAATTACCGATCGCTTGGGTTCGGCATTACAGACAGGAGTTTGAGAGGGAGGGATAACAAGACAAGAAGTTTAGATTACATGGACTGTTACAGAACGCGGAGATCTATCCAATTGTCTAACACCCTTCCACAATCTCTACTATCGTAAATTCAAATAGTTCTTGAATTCTTCAAATGGTCTAGGTGCAAGAGCTTTAGTAAACCCATCTCCTTGGAAAGAACCTTATGTCTAGTTTCTTTCTACAACACTTTCTCGTAAAAAATTAAAATCAATCTCAATATGTTTTGTACTGGCATGAAAACCAGGATTAGAAAATAAATAAGTTGCTCCTAAATTATCACATCATAAACAGGAAGTGTGATGTTGCTTAATTCCTAATTCCGCAAGTAGTGTTCCAACCAAAATGATCTTAGCAGTTGCATTTGCCATAGACTTGATTCAGCCTCTGTACTTGACCTTGACACCATGGCATGTTTCCTTGCACTCTAGGAAATAATATTAGAGCCAAAAAATACTGCAAAATCACCAGTTGATTTTCTTCCGTCATTGTAGCCAGCCTAGTGAGGATCAAAGAAAGCACCAATAAGTGTAGATTTAGAGTGTCTAATTTGAAGCCAAATACTCATAGTATACTTGACATACTATACAATTGTTTTGACAGTTGTGCAGTGAACAGTTGTAGGTGCATGCAGATATTGAAAATGTTGTTAAGAGTAAACAGTATATTGTTGTGTAAGAGGCAACTACTATAAGGCTGATACATTACTTCTATACTTATATTTCGTCTTCACTGATGGGCCCCCCTTTATGCGCTGAAAGTTTCTCGAAGAAAGAAAATGGTGTAGGAGAAGGCTTACAGTCCTTCATTCCCATACAAGCTAGAAGTTCATATGCATATTTTTCTTGCTTCGGCAATATGCCATCCTGAATCTTCTTAACAGCAATGCCTAAAAAGAAGTGAAGATCCCCAAGATCTTTCAAAGCAAATTTTGAACTCAAATCATATAGGAGATCATTAGTGGAACTTTGTGAAGAACTTGCACCAATAATATCATCTACATATATTAATACGAAGATAATAACATTTGCCTTGTTGTAGATAAATAAAGATGTGTCAACTTTAAATGCAAAAAAACCAAGACACTTTAATTGAGAGATTAACCTGGAGTACCATTCTCTAGGTGCTTGTTTTAATCCATAAATAGCATAATCAAGCTTTGACACATAGTGGGATGTCTTCTTCTCCTCATATTCTGGTGGTTATTGCATGTAAACCTCCTTTCCGGAACACACGCAAAAATGCGTTCAGTAGGTCTCTCTGTCTCATACTCCAAACCCTGGGTACAATAATGGCTAGCACAAGTCGTATAGTTGCATATTTTACAACATAACTAAGGTATCATCATAATCTATACATTATCGTTTCTTAAAACCTTTTGCAGCTAGACGTGCTTTATACTTATGAATTGAGCCATCTATTTTCTTCTTAATTATGTAAACCCACTTGTAGTAAATCATATTTTTACCTTTCTTATTTGGTATGAGGTACCGAGTTTTGTTCCTCATAAGTGCAAAGTACCCTTCATCCATTGCTTTCTTTCACTTCTGATCTCCAAGTGCATCATTCAACTTTGTTTTCTCTCCTGCAATACATAATATGCCATATGGTATAGCACCATTAGTTCGTGCTTTTGGATTACTTATACCTTTCTGTAGTTGAATCATGAAGCGAGGAACAATTGTTGGTTGTGGTTGAAGAGGTGGTGAAGGATGTTGCACATGAGACTCCACGGAATCTGCCACGGAAGGTCCCTGAGACGTAGTATCACGCGCTGCCACAGGGGATCCTGAGCTAGAACTGGAGTGCGACTATATGGCCGACCATGTGCTTCTATCATTACTGGTTGTAGAGTAAGCGGGCATAGAAGATCTGGATCCGGCTCTTGGCACGGTTGTCGCTTGCTAGCGCGGGGGGGTGGGGGGGGGAGGGAGATGCCCCGCTCGCTGATGTGTCATCCGGAGATTGCGTAGGGCACGTGATTTGCTGCCCACTACCAAACGCACAATCCTATGTTGATTGCGCCACATGATCTGAGGCAGATCTGCATGCCAGGGTGGTAGGCGCTTCCATAGCATCCCCATATTCCACTTCGAACACTTGTCCTTCTTGACCACGACATATAGCTTGGTTTCTTCCATGTTTTGATCATTTTCATTTTTGTTTTCTCCAGGCTGCATAGGGACAAAAGGCGGTCTAAGAGGGGCGCAATTATCATATTGGTTAGTGCAATTGTTATCTCCCTCATGATCAAAACTCCGGGGATGAGATGGAAAGAGAAGAATTTCTTTGTGAATGAGGGCGTCAGTATTGGAATGCAGAGACTCAAATGGGAAGATGATACGTCTCCATCGTATCTATAATTTTTTTTGTTCCATGCCAATATTATTCAACTTTCATATACTTTTTGGCAACTTTTTATATTATTTTTGAGACTAACATATTGATCCAGTGCCCAGTGACAGTCCCTATCTGTTGCATGTGTTTGCTTTCGCAGAATATCCATATCAAACGGAGTCCAAACGGGATAAAAGCGGACGGAGCTTATTTTTGGAAAACATGGAAAATCTCGAAGCAAAATCAACGCGAACCAGTGTCCGAGGTGGTCACGAGGTAGGGGGCGCCCCCCCCCCTAGGGCGTGCCCCCTACCCTCGTGAGCCACCTGTAAGGCGGTTGGTGCTATTATTTTGCCGCAAGAAAGCTAATATTCAGAAAAAATCACGGCGAAGGTTTCAGGCCAATCGGAGTTACGGATCTCCATATATACACGAAACAGTGAGACAGAGCCAGAGAGAACGCAGAAACAGAGAGATAGATCCAATCTTGGAGGGGCTCTCGCCCCTCCCAAGCCATGGGAGCCAAGGACCAGAGGGGAAACCCTTCTCCCATCTAGGGAGGAGGTCAAGGAAGAAGAAGAAGAAGGGGGCCTCTCTCCCCTTTGCTTTGGGTGGCGCCGGAGCGCTGTCGGGGGCCATCATCATCACCGCGATCTTCACCAATACCACCGTCATCTTCACCAACATCTCCATCACCTTCCCCCCTCTATCTACAGCGGTCCACTCTCCCGCAACCCGCTGTACCCTCTACTTAAACATGGTGCTTTATGCTTCATATTATTTTCCGATGATGTGTTGCCATCCTATGATGTCTGAGTAGATTTTCGTTGTCCTATCGGTGATTGATGAATTGCTATGATTGGTTTGAATTGCATATTTTATTATTGGTGTTGTCCTATTGTGCCCTCCGTGTCGGCATAGCGTGAGGGATTCCGCTGTAGGGTTTGCAATATGTTTATGATTTGCTTATGGCGGGTGGCGTGAGTGATGAAGCACTGCACCGAGTAAGTAGGTTGTTTGCGTATGGGATAAAGGGGACTTGATACTTTAATGCTATGGTTGGGTTTTACCTTAATGAATCTTTAGTAGTTGCGGATGCTTGCTAGAGTTCCAATCATAAGTGCATATGATCCAAGTAGAGAAAGTATGTTAGCTTATGCCTCTCCCTCAAATAGAATTGCAGTAGTGATTACCGGTCCAGTAACATAGTCAATTGCTTAGGGACAATTCCACAAACTCCTACCACCCCTTTTCCACACTCGCTATATTTACTTTAGTTGTGTTTTTATCTAAGTAGCCCCTAGTTTTTATTTACGTGTTCTTTACTTTCTTGCAAACCTATCCAACAACACCTACAAAGTACTTCTAGTTTTATTCTTGTTCTAGGTAAAGTAAACATTAAGTGTGCATAGAGTTGTATCGGTGGTCGGTAGAAATTTAGGGAATATTTGTTCTACCTTTAGCTCCTCGTTGGGTTCGACACTCTTACTTATCGAAAACTGTTGTGATCCCCTATACTTGTGGGTTATCAAGACCTTTTTCTGGCGCCGTTGCCGGGGAGCCATAGCGTGGGGTGAATATTCTCGTGTGTGTGCTTGTTTGCTTTATCACTAAGTAATTTTTATTTGCTGTTCTTAGTTGTTCTTTATCTTTAGTTATGGATATGGAACATGAAATACCAAAAAAATTAGGTGTACTTGCTACTCATGGAGATGGGGTAACTCCTAAAACCCTCGATTCTCATTATGTGAAAGATATTAAGTACTACTTTGATAATACTGAGAAAACCCCATTCAACTTTATAATGGGAGACACGTTGGATCAACGTGAATACTTTAGGGATTATCGCTCGACACAAAAAGGGAAACTATTATGGGATCAATTTATTATGTTGCGTTGGTATGCCTGGAATCTATGCTTGAAATATGATATTACTTGTTGCTCTAGGATGGAGACTCCACACCTTCCCTTTTCATGCAAATTTAATGATAATGAAACCTTAGCTTCTTATGCCAATGGTATATATGATTACTATGATGTGCAACAAATAGAAGAATTTGTTGCTTTTAAGGCTGCTTATGAAATTGAATCTTTGTTCGAAAAGTATGAAGCTTTAGATGATGATACTTATAGGCCGGGAAATCTTGCTATACTTGGATATTGCTATGAAAATTATGAATACAATTATTATATTAATGCTTTTATTAAGGAAGTCTCCACTGTCCAAGAAGAGACTAATAGTTTGCAGGAAGCTATGGAGAAGAAATTGATGAAACTGTGAGCTCATTGGATGAAAAAGATGATGAGGAGAGCGAAGAACAAAAGGAGGAAGAGCGGATTAGCTACTCGTGCCCACCTTCTAATGAGAGTAACTCTTCAACTCATACATTGTTTAATTCCCCTTCGTGCTTACCGAAGGACGATTGCTATGATGATTGCTATGATCCCGTTGATTCTTTTGAAATATCCCTTTTTGATGACGCTTGCTATGCTTGTTGCCAAGATGCCAATATGAATTATGCTTATGGAGATGAACTTGCTATAGTTCCTTATGTTAAACATAAAATTGTTGCTATTGCACCCACGCATGATAGTCCTATTATCTTTTTGAATTCCCCCGATTATACTATATCGGAGAAGTTTGCACTTATTAAGGATTATATTGATGGGTTGCCTTATACCGTTGCACATGATGATTTTGATAGATATAATATGCATGTGCTTGCTGCTCCGACTTGCAATTATTATGAGAGAGGAACTATATCTCCACCTCTCTATGTTTCCCATATGCTAAAATTGCAAGAAACTGCTTATACTATGCATTGGCCTTTACTAGGTGTGCATGAATTGTTCTCTTATGACATGCCGATGCATAGGAAGAGAGTTAGACTTTGTTGTTGCATGATATATGTTACTTTGTTCTCACTACTAAATTACAAATCATTGTTAATTAAAATTGGCGTTGATATACCTGGGGATCCGGGTGGAACCATTACTTGAGCACTAAATGCCTAGCTTAATGGCTTTAAAGAAAGCGCTGCTGTGGAGACAACCGGAAGTTTTAGAGAGTCATTTATTTCTGTTGAGTGCTTTCATATAGTTTAAAAACAACAAAAATAAAGAGGGGAACCCTAAACTTTTTCAAAAAGGAAAGCGAAAGTGAGAAAGACAAGCATTGTTGAAGTGGGAGAGCTCCTTGAACTTTGTTCATGCTCACGGCAACTTTGTGAATTTTGATTACAGAAACTTTTCCTCGAAAACAATTATCCCCTTGTACAATTCCATTGTATTATAAAAATAATGTTCCAAGGTTTGCCTTTAGGATGTTTACAATGCTTGTTGGTTTGTGCGGTGCAGGACAGAAACTTTGGCTGTAGTGCGTGAATTTTAGTTTTTTACGGGAATGCCAAATGGTTCTGATTCTTCTTGCACTGTCTTTATGTACAAATATTTTATGTTTCCTAATTTTGGTAGAATTTTTCAAGTGTCAGAAGTATGGTGGATGTTCAGATTTCTACAGACTGTTCTGTTTTTGACAGATTCTGTTTTTGATGCATAGTTTGCTTGTTTTGATGAATCTATCAATTTATATCAGTGGATTAAGCCATGAAAAAGTTATATAACAGTAGACACAATGTAAAAACAAAATATGAATTGGTTTGCAACAGTACTTAGAGTGGTGATTTGCTTTATTATACTAACGGATCTTACTGTCGAGGATGTCTCGATATGAGGAAAAGGAAGAGAGGCAAGAGCTCAAGATTGGGGATGCCCGAGCCACCGTAAGTAAATATTCAAGGATACTCAAGCGTCTAAGCTTGGGGATGCCCTGGAAGGCATCCTCTCTTTCTTCAACAAGTATCGGTATGTTTTCGAATTTGTTTCGTTCATGCATTATGTGCAAGTCTTGGAGCGTCTTTTGCATTTAGTTTTCCTTTTTCTTTTTTGCACCATGCTGGTATGAGATGGTCATTGGTTGATTTATAGAATGCTCTTTGCACTTCACTTATATCTTTTGAGTATGGCTTTATATAATGCTTCATGTGCTTCACTTATATCATTTGAAGTTGGATTGCCTGTTTCTCTTCACTTAGACAACCGCCATTTGTAGAATGCTCTTTTGCTTCACTTTTATTTGTTAGAGCTTGGGCATATCTTTTGTAGAAAGAATTAAACTCTATTGCTTCACTTATATCTATTTAGAGAGATGACAGGAACTGATCATTCACATGGTTAGTCATAAAATCCTACATAAAACTTGTAGATCGCTGAATATGATATGTTTGATTCCTTGCAATAGTTTTGCGATATAAAGGTGGTGATATTAGAGTTGTGCTAGTTGAGTAATTGTGAAATTGAGAAATACTTGTGTTCAGGTTTGCAAGTCCCGTAGCATGCACGTATGGTGACCGTTATGTAACGAAGTCGGAGCATGAGGTGTTTATTGATTGCCTTCCTTATGAGTGGAGGTCGGGGATGAGCGAAGGTCTTTTCCTACCAATCTATCGCCCTAGGAGCATGTGCATAGTACTTTGTTTCGATGACTAATAGATTTTGCAATAAGTATGTGAGTTCTTTATGACTAATGTTGAGTCCATGGATTATACGCACTATCACCCTTCCATCATTGCTAGCCTCTTTGGTACCGTGCATTGCCCTTTCTCACCTCGAGAGTTGGTGCAAACTTCGCCGGTGCATCCAAACCCCGTGATACGATACGCTCTGTCACACATAAGCCTCATTATATCTTCCTCAAAACAGCCACCATACCTACCTATCATGGAATTTCCATAGCCATTCCGAGATATATTGCCATGCAACTTCCATCATCATCATATACATGACATGAGGATTTATCGTCATATTGCTTTGCATGATCGTAAGATCGCTAGCAAGATGTTTTCACGGCTTGTCCTTTTTTGATGTCATTGCTACGCTAGATCATTGCACATCCCGGTAAACCGCCGGAGGCATTCATCTAGAGTCATATCTTTGTTCTAGTATCGAGTTGTAATATTGAGTTGTAAGTAAATAAAAGTGTGATGATCATCATTATTAGAGCATTGCCCCAGTGAGGAAAGGATGATGGAGACTATGATTCCCCCATTCGGGATGAGACTCCGGACTTTACAAAAAATAAAAGAGGCCAAAGAAGCCCAAATAAAAAAGAGAGGCCAAAGAAGCACACCAAAAAAATGAGAGAAAAAGAGAGAAGGGGCAATGTTAATATCCTTTTACCACACTTGTCCTTCAAAGTAGCACCATGTTCTTCATATAGAGAGTCTCTTGAGTTATCACTTTCATATACTAGTGGGAATTTTCATTATAAAACTTGGCTTGTATATTCCGATGATGGGCTTCCTCAAATGCCCGAGGTCTTCTTGAGCAAGCAAGTTGAATGCACACCCACTTAGTTTCCAGTTTGAGCTTTCATACACTTATAGCTCTTAGTGCATCCGTTGCATGGCAATCCCTACTCACTCACATTGATATCTATTGATGGGCATCTCCATAGCCCGTTGATATGCCTAGTTGATGTGAGACTATCTTCTCCTTTTTTGTCTTCTCCATACAACCTCCACCGTCATATTCTATTCAACCTATAGTGCAATGTCCATGGCTCACGCTCATGTATTGCGTGAAAGTTGAAAAGGTTTGAGAACATCAAAATTATGAAACAATTGCTTGGCTTGTCATCGGGGTTGTGCATGATGTGAATATTTTGTGTGGTGAAGATGGAGCATAGCCAGACTATATGATTTTGTAGGGATGAGCTTTCTTTGGCTATGTTATTTCAATAAGACATAATTTCTTGGTTGGTATGCTTGAAGTATTATTATTTTTATGTCAAAGGATAGACTATTGCTTTGAATCACTCGTGTCTTAATATTCATGCCATGATTCGACATATGATCAAGATTATGCTAGGTAGCATTCCACATCAAAAATTATCTTTTTAATCATTTACCTACTCGAGGACGAGCAGGAATTAAGCTTGGGGCTGCTGATACGTCTCCGTCGTATCTATAATTTTTGATTGTTCCATGCCAATATTATTCAACTTTCATATACTTTTGGCAACTTTTTATATTATTTTTGGGACTAATATATTGATCCAGTGCCCAGTGACAGTCCCTATCTGTTGCATGTTTTTGGTTTTGCATAATATCCATATCAAACAAAGTCCAAACGGGATAAAAACGGACGGAGCTTATTTTTGGAAAACATGGAAAATCTGGAAGGAAAATCAACGCGAACTAGTGTCCGAGGTGGTCACGAGGTAGGGGGACGCCCCCTAGGGAGCGCCCCTACCCTCGTGAGCCACCCGTAAGGTGGTTGATGCTCTTCTTTTGCCGCAAGAAAGCTAATATTCGAAAAAAAATCACGGCGAAGGTTTCAGGCCAATCGAAGTTACGGATCTCCATATATACACGAAACGGTGAAACAGAGCCAGAGAGAACGCAAAAACAGAGAGATAGATCCAATCTCGGAGGGGCTCTCTGTTGGAAATATGCCCTAGAGGCAATAATAAATTAGTTATTATTATATTTCCTTGTTCACGATAATCGTTTATTATCCATGCTATAATTGTATTGATAGGAAACTCAGATACATGTGTGGGTACATAGACAACACCATGTCCCTAGTAAGCCTCTAGTTGGTGGCTCATTGATCAATAGATGGTTACGGTTTCACGACCATGGACATTGGATGTCATTGATAACGGGATCACATCATTAGGAGAATGATGTGATGGACAAGACCCAATCCTAAGCCTAGCACAAAGATCGTAGTTCGTATGCTAAAGCTTTTCTAATGTCAAGTATCATTTCCTTAGACCATGAGATTGTGCAACTCCCGGATACCGTAGGAATGCTTTGGGTGTATCAAACATCACAACGTAACAGGGTGACTCTAAAGGTGCACTACAGGTATCTCCGAAAGTGTGCATTGGGTTGTACGAATCGAGACTGGATTTGTCACTCCGTGTAAACGGAGAGGTATCTCTGGGCCCACTTTCGGTAGGACATCATCATGTGCACAATGTGACCAAGGGGTTGATCACAGGATGATGTGTTACGGAACGAGTAAAGAGACTTGCCGGAAACGAGATTGAACAAGGTATCGGGATACCGACGATCGAATCTCGGGCAAGTACAATACAACTAGACAAAGGGAATTGTATACGGGATCAATTGAGTCCTTGACATCGTGGTTCATCCGATGAGATCATCGTGGAACATGTGGGAGCCAACATGGGTATCCAGATCCCGCTGTTGGTTATTGACCGGAGAACGTCTCGGTCATATGCGCATGGTTCCCGAACCCGTAGGGTCTACACATAAGGTTCGATGACGCTAGGGTTATAAAGGAAGTTTGTATGTGGTTACCGAATGTTGTTCGAGTCCGGATGAGATCCCGGACGTCACGAGGAGTTCGAATGGTCCGGAGGTAAAGATTTATATATAGGAAGTCCTGTTTTGGTCACGGAAAAGTTTGGGTTTTATCGGTAACGTCTGGGACCACCGGGGAGGTCGGGGGTCCACCAAGTGGGGCCACCCGGCCCGGGAGGCATGGGCCAAGTGTGGGAGGGACCAGCCCAGGTGGGCTGGTGCGCCCCACAAGGGCCCAAGGCGCCTAGGGTTTGGGAGGGTGCTTCCACCTAACTTGGGGGCAAGTTTCCCCCTCTCCCCCTTGGCCGCCACCCTTAGATGGGATTGGGGCAGCCGCACTTTGGGGTGGAAACCCTAGAGGGGGCGCACCCCCCTCCCTCTCCCCTATATATACTTGAGGGTTTTTGGGGCTGCCAACACATGAGAACTTCTCCCTCATGGTGCAGCCCTGCCTCTCCTCCTCCTCCTCTCCCGTGGTGCTTGGCGAAGCCCTGCTGGATTGCCACGCTCCTCCACCACCACCACGCCGTTGTGCTGCTGCTGGATGGAGTCTTCCTCAACCTCTCCTCTCTCTCCTTGCTGGATCAAGGCGTGGGAGGCGTCACCGGGCTGTACGTGTGTTGAACGCGGAGGTGCCGTCCGTTCGGCACTAGGATCTCCGGTGATTTGGATCACGACGAGTACGACTCCTTCAACCCCGTTCTCATGAACGCTTCCGCTTAGCGATCTACAAGGGTATGTAGATGCACTCTCCTTCCCTCGTTGCTAGTTTGTCCATAGATAGATCTTGGTGACACGTAGGAAAATTTTGAATTTATGCTACGTTCCCCAACAGTGGCATCATGAGCTAGGTCTATTGCATAGATTCTTTGCACGAGTAGAACACAAAATAATTGTGGGCGTTGATGATGTTCAATATGCTTACCGTTACTAGTCCAATCTTGTTTCGACGGTATTGTGGGATGAAGTGGCCCGGACCGACCTTACACGTACACTTACGTGAGACAGGTTCCACCGACTTACATGCACTTGGTGCATAAGGTGGCTAGCGGGTGCCAGTCTCTCCCACTTTAGTCGGAATGGATTCGATGAAAAGGGTCCTTATGAAGGGTAAATAGCAATTCGCATATCACGTTGTGGTTTTGCGTGGGTAAGAAACGTTCTTGCTAGAAACCCATAGCAGCCACGTAAAACATGCAAACAACAATTAGAGGACGTCTAACTTGTTTTTGCAGGGTATGCTATGTGATGTGATATGGCCAAGAAGAATGTGATGAATGATATGTGATGTATGAGATTGATCATGTTCTTGTAATAGGATTCACGACTTGCATGTCGATGAGTATGACAACCGGCAGGAGCCATAGGAGTTGTCTTTATTTATTGTATGACCTGCGTGTCATTAAACAACGCCATGTAATTACTTTACTTTATTGCTAACCGGTAGCCATAGTAGTAGAAGTAATAGTTGGCGAGGCAACTTCATGAAGACACGATGATGGGGATCATGATGATGGAGATCATGGTGTCATGCCGGTGACGATGATGATCATGGAGCCCCGAAGATGGAGATCAATGGAGCTATATGATATTGGCCATATCATGTCACTACTATATAATTGCATGTGATGTTTATTATGTTTATGCATCTTGTTTACTTAGAACGACGGTAGTAAATAAGATGATCCTTACAACAATTTCAAGAAGTGTTCTCCCTAACTGTGCACCGTTGCTAAAGTTCGTCGCTTCTAAGAACCACGTGATGATCGGGTGTAATGGATTCTTACGTTCACATACAACGGGTGTAAGACAGATTTACACACGCGAAACACTTAGGGTTAACTTGACAAGCCTATCATGTACAGACATGGCCTCGGAACACAGAGACCGAAAGGTCGAGCATGAGTCGTATAGTAGATACGATCAACATGAAGATGTTCACCGATGATGACTAGTCCGTCTCACGTGATGATCGGACACGGCCTAGTTGACTCGGATCATGTAATCACTTAGATGACCAGAGGGATGTCTATTCGAGTGGGAGTTCATAAGATGAACTTAATTATCACGAACATAGTCAAAAGACCTTTTACAAATTATGTAAAGCTCGCGCTTTAGTTCCACTGTTTAGATATGTTCCTAGAGAAAATATAGTTGAAAGTTGATGAGCGATTATGCGTACAGTAGAAAGCTTATGTGCTTAATGCACCGCTCAGTGTGCTGAACCCCAAACGTCGTTTGTGGATGTTACGAACATCGGACATACACGTTTTGATAACTACGTGATAGTTCAGTTAAACGGTTTAGAGTTGAGGTGAGATGTTTCGAGGGCTGAAATTGGGATTTCAGGCTCGTGCCCACGTCAAGAGGTATAAGACCTCCGACGATTTTCTTAGCCTGCAAACTAAGGGAGAAAAGCTCAATCGTTGAGCTTGTGCTCAGATTGTCTGAGTGCAACAATCACTTGAATCGAGTGGGAGTTAATCTTCGAGATGAGATAGTGATGTTTCTCCAAAGTCATTGCCACCAAGCTGCTAGAGCCTCGTGATGAACTATAACATATCAGGGATAGATATGATGATCCTTGAGGTATTCGTGATGTTTGACACCGTGAAAGTAGAAATCAAGAAGGAGCATCAATTGTTGATGGTTGGTAAAACCACTAGTTTCAAGAAGGGCAAGGGCAACAAGGGATACTTCATGAAACGGCAAAAACAGTTGCTGCTCTAGTGAAGAAACCCAAGGTTGAACCCAAACCCGAGACTAAGTGCTTCCGTAATGAGAGGAACGGACACAGAAGCGGAACCACCCTAGATACTTGGTAGATGAGAAGGCTGGCAAGGTCGATAGAAGTATATTGGATATACATTATGTTAATGTGTACTTTACTAGTACTCCTAGTAGCACCAGGGTATTAGATACTGGTTCGATTGCTAAGTTATAGTAACTCGAAATAAAAGCTACGGAATAAACGGAGACTAGCTAAAGGTGAGCTGACGATATGTGTTGGAAGTGTTTCCAAGTTTGATGTGATCAAACATCGCGCGCTCCCTCTACCATCAAGATTAGTATTAAACCTGAATAATTGTCATTTGGTGTTTGCGTTGAGCATAGACATGATTGGATTATGTCTATCGCAATACGGTTATTCATTTAAGGAGAATAATGGTTACTCTATTTATTTGAATAATACCTACAATGGTCTTGCACCTAAAATGAATGGTTTATTGAAATCTCGATCATAGTGATACACATTTTCATGCCAAAAGATATAAGATAGTAATGATAGTACCACTTACTTGTGGCACTGCCATGTAAGTCATATTGGTGTTAAACGCATGAAGAAGCTCCATGTTGATGGATCTTTGGACTCACTCATTTTTGAAAAGTTTGAGACATGCGAACCATGTCTATTGGTGTATACGCATGAAGAAACTCCATGCAGATGTATCGTTTGGACTCACTTGATTTTGAATCACTTGAGATATGCAAATCATACCACATGGGCAAGATGACTGAAAAGCCTCGGTTTCAGTAAGATGGAACAAGATAGCAACTTGTTGGAAGTAACACATTTTGATGTGGGCAGTCCAATGAGTGCTGAGGCATCGGTGAATATCGTTATGTTCTTACTTCACAGATGATTTGAGTAGATGTTGAGTATATTTACTTGATGAAACACAAGTCTGAATTATTGAAAGGTTCAAGTAATTTCAGAGTGAAGTTGAAGATCTTCGTGACAAGAGGATAAAATGTCCGTGATGTGATCATAGAGATGAATATCTGAGTTATGAGTTTGGTACACAATTGAGACATTGTGGAAATTGTTTCACAACTAATACCGCTTTGAACACCATAGTGTGATGGTGTGTCCGAACATCATAGTTGCACCCTATTAGATATGGTGCGTACCATGATGTCTCTTATCGAATTACCACTATCGTTCATGGGTTAGGCATTAGAGACAACCACATTCACTTTAATAGGGCACCACGTAATTCCGTTGAGACGACACCGTTTGGAGAAACCTAAGTTGTCATTTCTTAAAAGTTTGGGGCAGCGACGCTTATGTGGAAAAGTTTCAGGTTGATAAGCTCGAACCCAAAGCGGACAAAATGCATCTTCATAGGACACCCAAAACAGTTGGGTATACCTCCTAATTCAGATCCGGAAGCAATAGGGATTGTTTCTTGAATCGGGTCCTTTCTCGAGGAAAAGTTCATCTCGAAAAGTTGAGTGGGAGGATGGTGGAGACTTGATGAGGTTATTGAACCATCACTTCAACTAGTGTGTAGCAGGGCACACGGGAAGTTGTTCCGTGGCACCTACACCAATTGAAGTAGAAGCTTATGATAGTGATCATGAAGTTTCGGATCAAGTCACCGACGTACCTCGTGGGTGACAAGGATGCGTACTACTTGAGTGGTACGCAATCCTGTCTTGAAGGTCATGTTGCTAGACAACAATGAACCTACGAGCTATGGAGAAGCAATGGTGGGCCCAAATTCCGACAAATGGTTAGAAGCCATGAAATCCGAGATAGGATCCATGTATCGAGAACAAAGCATGGACTTTGGTGGACTTGCAGGATGATCGGCAAGCCATTGAAATAAATGGATCTTTAAGAAGAAGACGGACGTGGGCGGTAATGTCACCGTCTATGAAGCTCGACTTGTGGCGAAGAGTTTTCACAAGTTCAAGGAGTTGACTACGATGAGATTTTCTCATCCGTAGCGATGCTTAAGTACGTCGGAATCATGTTAGCATTAGCTGCATTTATGAAATCTGGCAGATGGATGTCAAGACGAGTTTCCTTACCAGTTTACGTAAGGAAAGGTTGTATGATATACAATCAAAAAGGTTTTTGTCGATCCTAAGGATGCTAAAAGGTATGCTAGCTCCAGCGATCCTTCTAAGGACTGGAGTAAGCATCTCGGAGTTGGAATATGCACTTTGATAGGATGATCAAAGATTTTGGGTTTATACAAAGTTTATGAGAAACTTGTATTTCCAAAGAAGTGAGTGGGAGCACTATAGAATTTCTGATGAGTATATGTTGTTGACATATTGATGATCAGAAATGATGTGGAATTTCTGGAAAGCATATAGGGTTATTTGAAAGATGATTTTCAATAGAAAACCTGGATTAAGCTACTTGAACATTGAGCATCGAGATCTATAAGGATAGATCAAAATGCTTAATAATACTTTCAAATGAGCACATACCTTGACATGATCTTGAAGGTGTTCAAGATGGATTAGTCAAAGAAGGAGTTCTTGCCTGAGATGTAAGGTATGAAGTTAAGAGTTAAAGATCGACCACGGCAGAAAAGAGAGAAAGGATGAAGGTCGTCCCTTATGCTTCAGACGTAGGCTCTATAGTATGATATGCTGTGTACCGTACCGGAAGTGTGCCTTGCCATGAGTCAAGTCAAGGGGTACAAAAATGATCCAGGAACGGATCATTGGACAGCGGTCAAAATTATCCTTAGAAGAATTAGTAAATTTTTCTCGTTTATTTAGGTGATATAGATTTCGGTGTATAGGGTTACGTTGATGCAAGCTTTAACTACTATCAGAATGACTCTGAGTAGCAAACCGGATACTTATAGTGGAGAAACCATTTGGAATAGCTTCAAGTGGAGCGTGGAAGCAGCATTTACAATATGACATAGAGAATTGCGAAGTACACACGGATCTGAAAGGTTCAGACCCATTGACTAAAACCTCTCTCACAAGCAAAACATGATCAAACCTTAGAACTCATTGAGACTTAATCACATGGTGATGTGAACTAGTTTAAGACACTAGTAAACTCTTTGGATGTTGGTCACATGGCGATGTGACCTATCAATGTTGATCACATGGCGATGTGAACTAGATTATTGACTCTAGTGCAAGTGGGAGACTGTTGGAAATATGCCCTAGAGGCAATAATAAATTAGTTATTATTATATTTCCTTGTTCACGATAATCGTTTATTATCCATGCTATAATTGTATTGATAGGAAACTCAGATACATGTGTGGGTACATAGACAACACCATGTCCCTAGTAAGCCTCTAGTTGACTGGCTCGTTGATCAACAGATGGTTACGTTTTCCTTACCATGGACATTGGATGTCATTGATAACGGGATCACATCATTAGGAGAATGATGTGATGGACAAGACCCAATCCTAAGCCTAGCACAAAGATCGTAGTTCGTATGCTAAAGCTTTTCTAATGTCAAGTATCATTTCCTTAGACCATGAGATTGTGCAACTCCCGGATACCGTAGGAATGCTTTGGGTGTATCAAACGTCACAACGTAACTGGGTGACTATAAAGGTGCACTACGGGTATCTCCGAAAGTGTTCATTGGGTTGGCACGAATCGAGACTGGGATTTGTCACTCCGTGTAAACGGAGAGGTATCACTGGGCCCACTCGGTAGGACATCATCATGTGCACAATGTGACCAAGGGGTTGATCACGGGATGATGTGTTACGGAACGAGTAAAGAGACTTGCCGGAAACGAGATTGAACAAGGTATCGGGATACCGACGATCGAATCTCGGGCAAGTACAATACCGCTAGACAAAGGGAATTGTATACGGGATCAATTGAGTCCTTGCCATCGTGGTTCATCTGATGAGATCATCGTGGAACATGTGGGAGCCAACATGGTATCCAGATCCCACTGTTGGTTATTGACCGGAGAACGTCTCGGTCATGTCTGCATGGTTCCCGAACCCGTAGGGTCTACACACTTAAGGTTCGATGACGCTAGGGTTATAAAGGAAGTTTGTATGTGGTTACCGAATGTTGTTCGGAGTCCCGGATGAGATCCCGGACGTCATGAGGAGTTCCGGAATGGTCTGGAGGTAAAGATTTATATATAGGAAGTCATGTTTTGGTCACCGGAAAAGTTTCGGGTTTTATCGGTAACGTACCGGGACCACCGGGAGGGTCCCGGGGGTCCACCAAGTGGGGCCACCGGCCCCGGAGGGCTGCATGGGCCAAGTGTGGGAGGGGACCAGCCCCAGGTGGGCTGGTGCGCCCCCCCCCCCACCAAGGCCCAAGGCGCCTAGGGCTTGGGGGAAACCCTAAAGGGGGGCGCCTCCCTTGCCTTGGGGGGCAAGGCAACCCCCCTGGCCGCCGCCCCCTCCTCAGATTGGATCTGAGGGGGCCGACCCCCCTCTCCCTTGCCCCTATATATATGTGGGGGGTGGGAGGGTAGCCGCACCCATCCCCTAGCGCAGCCCTCCCCCTCTCCCAAGTCCCTTCTCCTCTCCCGCGGTGCTTGGCGAAGCCCTGCAGGATTGCCACCCTCCTCCACCACCACCACGCCGTTGTGCTGCTGCTGGATGGAGTCTTCCTCAACCTCTCCCTCTCTCCTTGCTGGATCAAGGGGTGGAGACGCCACCGGGCTGTCACGTGTGTTGAACGCGGAGGTGCCGTCTGCTCGGCACTAGGATCTCCGGTGATTTGGATCACGACGAGTACGACTCCTTCAACCCCGTTCTCATGAACGCTTCCGCTTAGCGATCTACAAGGGTATGTAGATGCACTCTCCTTCCCCTCGTTGCTAGTTTCTCCATAGATAGACCTTGGTGACACGTAGGAAAATTTTGAATTTCTGCTACGTTCCCCAACACTCTCGCCCCTCCCAAGCCATGGGAGCCAAGGACCAGAGGGGAAACCCTTCTCCCATCTAGGGAGGAAGTCAAGGAAGAAGAAGAAGAAGGGGGCCTCTCTCCCATTTGCTTCCGGTGGTGCCGGAGCGCTGCCGAAGGCCATCATCATCACTGCGATCTTCACCAACACCACTATCATCTTCACCAACATCTCCATCACCTTCCCCCTCTATCTACAGCGGTCCACTCTCCCGCAACCCGCTGTACCCTCTAGTTGAACATGGTGCTTTATGCTTCATATTATTTTCCGATGATGTGTTGCCATCCTATGATGCCTGAGTAGATTTTCGTTGTCCTATCGGTGATTGATGAATTGCTATGATTGGTTTGAATTGCCTATTTGATTATTGGTGATGTCCTATTGTGCCCTCCGTGTCGCGCAAGCGTGAGGGATTCCCGCTGTAGGGTTTGCAATATGTTTATGATTTGTTTATGGTGGATGGCGTGAGTGATGAAGCACGCACCGAGTAAGTAGGTTGTTTGGCGTATGGGATAAAGGGGACTTGATACTTTAATGCTATGGTTGGGTTTTACCTTAATGAATCTTTATTAGTTGCGGATGCTTGCTAGAGTTCCAATCATAAGTGCATATGATCCAAGTAGAGAAAGTATGTTAGCTTATGCCTCTCCCTCAAATAGAATTGCAATAGTGATTACCGGTCTAGTAACATAGTCAATTTCTTAGGGACAATTCCACAAACTCCTACCACCCCTTTTCCGCACTCGCTATATTTACTTAGTTGTTTTTTTATCTAAACAGCCCCTAGTTTTTATTTACGCGTTCTTTACTTTCTTGCAAACCTATCCAACAACACCTACAAAGTACTTCTAGTTTTATTCTTGTTCTAGGTAAAGTAAACATTAAGCGTGCGTAGAGTTGTATCGGTGGTCGATAGAATTTTAGGGAATATTTGTTCTACCTTTAGCTCCTCGTTGGGTTTGACACTCTTACTTATCGAAAATGGTTGCGATCCCCTATACTTGTGGGTTATCAGAAGACCGCCTCATCAAACACGACGTCTCGAGATATGTAGACATTGCCCGTGAGAACATCAAGGAATTTCAACCCCTAGCCCCCTCCTCCTATGAGTTAGTCTATATCCTAGGAAAACACATTTCTTGAACAAAATGTGAGCTTGTGCATGTCATATGGTATGAGATATGGCCAATAAGCAAAACCAAAAACGCGAAGAGATTTATAGTCTAGCATGACCCCAAAGAGATGTGTGATGGGAGTCTCAATTTTTTTGAATTTTCTAGGAAGAAAGTTGATAAGATATGTAGTGGTTAAAACACTTCATCCCAAAATTTCAATGGCATAGATGTATTCGCTAGCAATGTGAGACCTACTTCAACAACATGTGATGCTTTTGTTCAATGGATCTGTTCTGCCAATGTGCATGTGGGCAAAATACATGGTGCAAGATGCCAATCTTTTGAATGAATGAATTTAGCTTCTCAGACTCACAACCCCAGTCAGTTTACATGGTAAGGATTTTAGAGTTTTCGTTCAACAAGATTTTGGAAATTGCTGACAACATGGAATACATCAGATCATTTATTTAAGAGATAAATCCAAGTATATTTGATGTATTCATCAATAAAACTTACATATTATGAATATCTACCAACTGAAGTGCACTACAAGAAATATGTCAACTTGTGACCCTCACTATTGGCCGCTGAAAGGTCCTAGTTTTTCATTTGCGACCTTTTTGTGACCAAAAACAGAAGGTCAAAAGCTGGCGGTCATAAACTGAAATTAACGACCTTCTCTGTGAGAAGGTCGTAGACGTTTACGACCAAAATAGAAGGTCGTTGAACCATGACCTTTCGTTTTGGTCACTGGCTGTCTACCCAGGACACGTCGGATCCGACGTGGCAATCTGACGTGGAAAAATTGCGACCAATTAAAAAGATCACTGACAAGATTCAGCCCGGTCCGATTAGGTGTTTTACATGGGCCGAGCCCAACAATTCAGCCTTTTATTTATTTTTTCCTTGTTAATTCTGGTCGGCTTCATGGGCCAAGCCCAACATTGCAGCTTTTTTCATTGTTGGGCCATTGGTTTTTTAGTCCATTGATTTTCTAGTTTCGGTCATTATATATTGGAGCTGGTCCCACTAGTCAGCCAAGCCCCACATTTCATACTCTCATACACCGGTCCCATGCATCAGATATTTCAACATTTCTCAGATTATTTTGATAAGTGGTTGCCACTGGTCAGGTTTCCAATTTTCACACTTTTTTAATCACTATTTGAAACAAAACAGAACAAAAGTAATTTATCAAATAACAGTAAATCTGTTACAATTTCACAATTTCGACAGTCTATTACAGTCAAACAAAATAAACAAATCTCTCGCAAGTAAGGCATCACGGCTTTGCACTTGTTTCATGGCTTCACACTTCAAATTTGTCCCGGCGCTCCTGGAAATGAGTGAACACAAATTCTACCAGCATGAGTGTACTGCTGCTGAGGCCAGAACTAAACAAATGCAATGGCAACACTAATATAAGCAACATGGCAGATCCACCCAGTAGTCCTAAATTTGCACACTATCATACAATACTAGAAAGGGCAAATAAAACAACAGACTTGCATAGGGAAATGTTTGCTTTTACATATCTTATACAATAATTTGTTTATGACGGGAATGCATCAGTTTGTACAATACTAGAAAGGGCAAATAAAATAACAGACTTGCATACGGCAAATAAAACACATTAACCCGCTGTTGTTCTACACTTCCACTACAGCACTCAAGCTCATGTTAGGCACTAACAATACTAACCTACAGGTACCAGCAAGGTATATTGGTACAAGTGCAGGTCATGCAACACTACTAGGGAAAAGGCTACTAGCAGCGCGGGTAAAATGGCTACTAGTAGCGCGGGTACTCGCGCTACTAGTATCGCGCTACAGCTAAAAGTTAGTAGTAGCGTGGGTCAAACCCGCGCTACTACTAACTTTGTTAGTAGCAGCGAGGGTTCAATCCGCGCTACTGCTATTATGAACCGTGCTACTACTAATGAAATAGTAGTAGCGTGTCTATAGTCCCAATGCTACTAGTATCCTAAATACTAGTAGCGCGCCATTTTATTCCCACGCCACTACTAACTTATTAGGAATTAAAAAAATAAAATCAACCAAATTCATTCTATCACGTGTCGTATCTTCTCTAGTTCCTCATTGTAGCAGCAACTCATGTATAATTTCATTCTATCGCACAGTTACATAAGCAACTACTCCCTCCGTTCCGAAATAATTGTCGCTGGGAGAAATCTCCGACCAAGTGAAAACAAACGAAAGTACAGAACTACCCCTAACTTGAAATCAGATCGTCGTCTTCCTCCAGGGTAGCGCATCCATGCGAGCAGCAGGCCCCTCCTCCTCCTCCAGCTGCTCGTCCAGACCAGCAGCAAGCCCATCCTCCTCCTCCTCCTCCGCCCTCCACCAGCCAGAGCCTCCGCCAGGCTCCTCCCTGTCGTCAGTGCCTCGTCCTCGTGGCCGCCGAGCCCCTCCTCCGCCATCCACCAGCAGGACCCTCCACCAGGCTCCTCCCTGTTGTCCAATTGCTCATCCCCGTCGCCAGCAGCAGGCCCAACCTCCTCCGCCCCAGTCTTGTCGCCGCGGCCCTAGCTTCCTCGCCCCGCTGCCCAGACAGATCGTCAGCCATCACCTTTGGTCATCGCAAAGACACACCATTCCAGGCAGGTACTCCTCACCTCAAATTACAGAAATTAACAACACAAGATTGATTCAGTTAAATAGTACATCAGAATTTGAGGAATCACTAGAATTTCAAATTCAGGACTCAACTGAAATAAAAGAGACAAATAAAGGAGGCAAGTGTAGCCTGCAGCCCACATTTTCCATCAGTCATCCAAATATGGATAATTAAACATGGCTTGCTTTGGTTGTGTGTTAAGCTTACATTTATTCTTTAAACATGGCTGGCTTTGGTTAGTTAGCAATGGCACTTTCAATTTACAGTCATAGCCAAGAAAAGAAAATGTAGGGTAAAGCAACGAAAAGAGCACCTGGCAAGGTGCACTATCTGCTTCTTCATCAGACATGAATACAAGGAGTACATCACTCTCTGTCTATAGGAGTAATGTGAACATCATTCTACATGGGTCTCTGAACATCTTCTTACAAAGTTGGAGCACAATCACTTCATTTATCGATCTATATATCATGGAAGAGGAACCGAAGAATGTGCATGTACTTATAATAGTCTTTTTTCTTTGTACTCCAAATTTGGAAGCAGGCAAAGATTTTCTTTACTTACCAAAATCACACTTAACATTGGAGTCTACAACATTCTTTTGTCTATAGGAGTGAATATGCACTGGTGTACTCAAATTCTGGAAGCACTAGCACTAGTACTGCATTTGTTTGCTTCAGTGGATGTATACACAAATCTGGAAGCAGTGCAAAGGTTTTCTTTAACTACCAAAATCTTCTTACGCTTTACGGTAAATGGCTTCAATCGTCCTTGGATGAAGTGCATTGAAGTACTCCTATTAAAAGATGAACAGAAAAATGTTACTCCTACAACATCTTTGAAAAAGTTGCACAAATCTCTACTGCCAAGCCTTGCATTCACAGAAATGAAGTACTCCATACTCCATACAGTACATCCTTCCATAAGAAAAGAAGATGCCAACAAAGAAGGTGCACATAAATATCTACTCCATGCTTTAGTGAATTTAGTGGATCAAGTCTGTAGAAGCTACAGAAGCTGTGGAGATCCCATAAATCAGTGAGACCAGCCAAATTTCATTGCTCGATGGCCATTTGGACAATTATGATAGTTATAAACCTTATTTTATTTTAGTCAAAGCATCACAGTGACAGTGCCTATTTTATTTCAGTCTTTACAGTGGAGACAGTTTTGGTAGTAAAATCTGCAGTACTCCAATTTTACAAACTGAAAACTATGAGAGTACAAGAAGATCTCAGTTTCCACATGGAAAATACATTCCTCGGCTTTACAAACTGAAAGTTATTGTGTGATAGTGCAAGCAGATCTCAGTTTCAAAATGGAAAATACATTTCTCAGTTTTACAAACTGAAAATTAAGACAGTACAAGCAGTTTAAAAATTATGACAGTACAAGCAGTTTTAGTAAATGGTGATGCAGATACTTATTAGCACAAGAAACGAATTCTTGATGATCTGCAAAGCCTGGATTGAACCGACTCTGAAACTGAACAATAGCGATATTTTTTCGAGAGAGGATGCAATGCAACGAGAAGAACATCGGGGAGATAGTACGAACTGCGGATCCAAAGGTGTAGATAATTACATTGGATTGCACTGAAGAATAGCATTAGCAGGAATGTGTTTAATTTAAGAAAAAATGAATTAAATCATCTTGATATCTGAAGTGTAAAAATCCTGAACTAAACCGAACACTGTTAAGTCTGAAGAATTTTTCAGATTGTTGAGAGCCGAACAATGCAGATTTCCCCATCTCTGGGAGGGAATTGGGACTCACAGAGGAAATTGGAGCAGACCCCCTTGACGACCTCCCCTGCATCATTGGTGTAGATGAGCCGCTTGAAGCACAGCCAGACCTGCAGCCGGATCGATTTCAGTCAGCGACAACCAATGCAAACGGAGCGGCGGAATCGGAATCGACGGATCGATCAGGGCAGAGCGGGCGTACGGTCTTGGCGTCGCCGAAGTCGCCGAGGGCGCTGCTGGCGATGGAGTAGAGGCGGAGCTTGTGGGGCTTGCCGTTCTTGTCCTCGCTGTCGGTAACGACGCCGATGGACTGGCCCTCCTTGTAGGGCACCTCGCCGTCGGTGGAGAAGACCATGTGCCACGTCTCCCCGGGCGCGTCGTCGGCGGTGATCTTGGTGTTGAGCAGGCACTTGCCCACGTACGACTCCTTGGGCCGGAACTTGTTGGTCACCACCCCCTCCTCCTGCTTCTTGGACACCTTCTTCTCCTTCACCGGCACCGCGGCCGCGTCGGTGGAGACCGCCTGCGCCCGGACGCTCAGGCCGCGGCGGGAGGCGGCAGTTCTTGTGGCGCACGGGAAGCTGCAGTGGGAGTGCTGCGGGGCGCTAGACGACGTGGAGGTGGCGGCGGTGGCGGCACGGAGGGAGACGACCGCGGACGTGATGGCGGCCATGGCGCCGGGAGGAGGGGAGCGGCGGACGCACGGCCTCCGGCGTGGCGCACGCGGCGGCGGGCATGGGGGCGGACGGACGGAGGAGAGGAGGAGGTGGAAGGGAGGCCGACGGCGAGTGGGTTGGGAGAGGAGAGGAGGTTGGGGATCTGGATCGGGCCGCGTCGTGGTGGGGTGGGAGTGTGGATCGGGCCGGGGTGGACACGCTTAGTAGTAGCATGGAGGTCTTACCTGCGCTACTACTACTTACTTAGTAGTAGCGCCGGTTTTATACCCCTCGCTACTACTATGGCCTATCCCGGGGGCATTGTTGGAGACCATTTAGTAGCAGCGCGGGTTTATACCCCTCGCTACTACTATCAACTTAGTAGTAGCGCGGTTTTTATGCCCCTCACTACTACTAATTAGCAGTAGCGCCCATTTTTAAACCGCGCTACTGATAAACTTCTGTGTATAAGGTTTTCCCTACTAGTGCAAGGAACGTCACTGCAACACATTCACCTGAAGAAAAGTACAGTACTACTCTACTACCACGCCATCCATTCAAGACAACATCTACAATACTAGTAAGCCCACACAGACTAACATCACAAGGCAGGAGAGAATAAAGGGAACCAAAACCTGATGATGATAGTGTCAACAATGATCTGATTGAGATAGCGTCGCTCAGGTGGATAATCTATACACATTTTTAATCAAAAGAAACAACTGCATGATTAAAAAAACTTAGTCTTGTTCCTAAAGCACAAGAACACTAAGAAACCCCGAAACAAAACACTAAGCTATTAACACTAGAGGAGCAAGCATACTATCAAACTGAGGTGTCTCGGTGTCAAGGAAATATTGAATTGCAAACTTCATTCTAGATTATCAAATTGTGATCATCCCTAACATCTTGTTTTTCATACAACTATCTGGGTCGCGCTTGATTAAAGGGAAGGTGAGCCCAGGATAAGTAGCAGTAGGACAATAATGGTACATTCACAACTTCGGTTCAGTTCAATATCACCAAATGTATCAGTATACAGGCAACAATAGCTCTGAAGCTCCTCGAGCATAGCAAAAACAGCAGCTTGACCGATATAAGTCATAGCTCTGAAGAAAGAAAGAAAGAACAGGTAGGTTCAGCTAGCTAAGTATTCAGAGTTGAGAGCTAAGCAATTTGTTTGTTTATGTTGTAACTGACAGACCTAGTACGAGAAACAAGCATAGTGAAACAAAATTGACTGATTCAATGGAAAAACAAGCTAAGCTACTTATGATGCAGCAGCAGGTAACCATCCAATCAATGATACACAGCAAGTGCAAATATAATATGATGTGAAGAAGAAGCTAGCTGGAGTGGTGGGGGATGAAACCAAAATTACAAAGCATAGTCGGACCTCACATCACCACAGTTTTATGGTTTAATAACCAACTAGAAACTATGCAGAAAGAAAGCAGGTCGACAAAGAAAAGAATTATCAAGCGAAGCAAAGCTGCAGCGGGACCATCAAGTCGTAGCCCTGAAGAAAGAAAGAACCAATAGGGTCAGCTACTTAATTATTCAGAGTTGAGAATTAAATAATCATCAGAAAACTAAAGATAGTACTTAGCCTACTAAATAACACATGATTCAGTCACACGGTATAATTCTGACTATAATATAACAAGAGAACTAAAGATACTACATACTTAGAACTCAACTAACAAGTGAGAATGATCCAATCCGATGCAAACAACTGATTTTATTTGTTGATATTACTAAAGTAAGTGAATAAAACAATCTGCAGCAAACAAGCTTTGATTTGCTGCTCCAAATAGAGGACCCTGGGATTGGGGTGCTGATCACATAAGTAAATAACAGTGAATGACAAACAATCTGCACTTAAGATCGCACACACACCAACCAGCACCAAAAAAGTAAAGGGTAAATAACAATCTCACACTATTATCACTAGTGCACCAAAAAATTACAGGTACCAGCGATTAGTTAAGTTCCAGTAATTATCAATTTGCAAATCAGCATTATAAGACTTAAAATAATAATGAACAACAGATCACCTTCTGTACACACGTAACCATAAAATTACAAGAATTACCAACCCACCAACCCTAGACACAAGGCAAGCATCATGCAAACCGAATCAAACGATGACTGGATAATTCACTTTTCTTACATTTGAAATCTAACTCACTTAACTTGCAGAAATACGCCAGTAAAGTGAAAGTGCGTCAAGCATCATGAAGCAATCGAACAACGACCATGAGTCTAACCAAATTCAACTATGGATTTTTTATTTATTTTTTGCGGATGAAATTCAACTATGGATTGGAATCGAAGGTGCCAAGATAACACAGTGGGGATTGATGTCTACTACGCAACCTTCTTCTTGTAGACGTTGTTGGGCCTCCAAGTGCAGAGGTTTGTAGGATAGTAGCAAATTTACCTCAAGTGGATGACCTAAGGTTTATCAATCCGTGGGAGGCGTAGGATGAAGATGGTCTCTCTCAAGCAACCCTACAACCAAATAACAAAGAGTCTCTTGTGTCCCCAACACACCCAATACAATGGTAAATTGTATAGGTGCACTAGTTCGGCGAAGAGATGGTGATACAAGTGCAATATGGATGGTAGATATGGGTATTTGTAATCTGAAAATATAAAAACAGCAAGGTAGCATGTGGTAAAAGTGAGCGTAAACGGTATTGCAATGCTAGGAAACAAGGCCTAGGGTTCATACTTTCACTAGTGCAAGTCCTCGCAACAATAATAACATAATTGGATCATATAACTATCCCTCAATGTCGGTGTCAAAACCGGCGGATCTCGGGTAGGGGGTCCCGAACTGTGCGTCTAGGCGGATGGTAACAGGAGACAAGGGACATGATGTTTTTACCTAGGTTCGGGCCCTCTCGATGGAGGTAAAACCCTACTCCTGCTTGATTAATATTGATGATATGGGTAGTACAAGAGTAGATCAACCACGAGATCAGAGAGGCTAAACCTTAGAAGCGAGCCTATGGTATGATTGTTGTTCGTCCAACGGACAAAAACCCTCTGGTTTATATAGACACCGGAGAGGGTTAGGGTTACATAGAGTCGGTTACAAATGGGAGGAGATCTACATCCGTATCGCCAAGCTTGCCTTCCACGCGAAGGAAAGTCCCATCCGGACATGAGACGAAGTCTTCAATCTTGTATCTTCATAGTCCAGGAGTCCGGCCAAAGGTTATAGTCCGGCCATCCGGACACCCCCTAATCCAGGACTCCCTCAGTAGCCCCTGAACCAAGCTTCAGTGACGATGAGTCCGGCGCGCAGATTGTCTTCGGCATTGCAAGGCGGGTTCCTCCTCCGAATACTCCATAGAAGATTTTGAACACAAGGATAGTGTCCGGCTCTGCAAAATAAGTTCCACATACCACTGTAGAGAGAATAATATTTACACAAATCCAATCTGCTGACGTATTCCGCAGCGTGACATCACACCACGGCCAAGCCTTTATTCGAATCGCTCTTACTGTCCCACCTCGGCGCACTTAGCGAGGCGGTTTCCTTGCATGTCTTGTCGAAACAGAGATAGTGTCCCCTTATTCCGGGATTCTCATCAATACGGGCGTGTTTAACCCAATTGTGCCATTAATTTACGGCGCTTGGGAGATAAGCGAGTTTTACCAGGCTGGTGGGGGCACATAGTTTCGTCCGCCCATATAAGGGGATAAGGATCCACCTTTTCCATCTACGCCTTCTTCCTTCTTTGCTTATCCATTTTTGCGCACTCGAGCTCCAGCACCCAAGTCCGCACATCTGACCTCAACCTTCTCCAGCCATGTCCGGAGCGGGAGGCAAGTGGATGGTCTCCTCCGTCACGGAGGGACACATCAAAAAGTTGAGGGAGTCCGGATACTTGTCTAACGACATCGCGCACCGGCTCCCGGACAAGGGGCAGCTCATCCCCCACCCCCAGGACCCATGAGAGGGTGGTGTTCCTCACCCATTTCCTCCGCGGACTAGGTTTCCCACTTCACTCATTTGTCCGGGGGCTCATGTTCTACTACGGCCTGGATTTCCACGATCTGGCCCCGAACTTCGTCCTCAACATCTCGGCATTTATCGTCGTGTGCGAGGCCTTCCTCTGCATCAAGCCCCACTTCGGCTTATGGCTGAAGACCTTCAATGTCAAGCCGAAGGTAGTGGGTGGCCAGCAAGCGGAGTGCGGAGGCGCGATGGTGGGAAAGATGCCCAACGTTACATGGCTTGAGGGCTCCTTCGTGGAGACCATAAAGGGGTGGCAATCGGGGTGGTTCTACATCACCGAGCCGCATGACCCTGAATGGGCAGCGGCCCCTGAATTCCGATTTGGCATCCCCACACGGCTCACCTCCTGGAAACAGAAGCTGTCGTGGGGTAATTCGGAAGAGCGGACCGGACTCCAAACCTGCGTCCAAGACCTGGTGGACAAAAAGGTTAAACTCGTCAATGTAGTGCAGGTCATGCTCATCCACCGGATCCTCCCGTGTCAACGACGGGCTTTTAACTTATGGGAGTTCAACCTGGCCCAGCACCAAACTCTGACCAGGTTCTTTGACACAACACACGAGGATGCCTGGAAGGTGCTATTCAAGGGCGCCGAGGTTCCCCCTCCCATCACCGAGGATCGAGGATTCCGTGCGAAGAGCCAAGCCAGCGTAGTAAGCTTATTTTACCCTTTATGGGATACTTGTTTTTCATAGTTTGACTCTATGCGGGATCTAAGATCCCGTTCCTTTGACAGGAATGGCAGAAGAAGACCGGACAGATCGACTGTCCGGCTCCTTTGCCTGAAGATCCAGCGGACGGCCGCTTGACGGGGCTGCTGGTTCTGGCACCTTGTGTGGTGCCGGAGAAGAGGGCCAAGAAGAAGACCACGGGAACTCAAAAGAGTTCCCGGCGCCCGGTGGTGTCGGATTCATCGTCCGATGACGCCGAGGCACACTCCTCCTCCGAAGACGAGAAGGAGGAAGAAGAGGCCTCTCCCCCTCCAGCGGGGGGAGGAATGAAAAGGAAGGCCGCCCCAACTGGGGGGGCCGGAGGGTCCAAGAAGGGAAGGACCCTTCCTCTGGACAACTCCACCAACGCCAACGACGGCGAAGAGGAGTGGCCGTCCAGGGCCAAGCCCCTGGCAAAATCGTAAGTATCTGGATACCAGAATAACTCATGGCGTTCCTTTATTGCACAATATCTTCTGACGCCGAATATAATTATGCAGTCAAGACGGCCCAGCCTTTCGGCAACCGTCGGCGGATCCCTGGATTCGTCGGATGTGAATAGCCTTTCACTTCCGACTGCTACCTCCCCTCTTCCTACAGACGATGCCGAGGTGGAGTCCCAATAGGGTCCAAGCCAGGAGGGGGTGGTCCTGGGGGCGCCGCAAGGCGACCTCCTGGACTCCAGGCGCAAAGGGGATAAAACCCCCAGGGGCACCAAGTCCGGCCCTAGGCCGGACACTGCCCCGGAACCTTCAGTGGTTCCGGAGTCCGGCGGGCGCCCCCCTAGTAGGAAGGGCAAGCCTACGACGCCGGTGACCTCCGTCCAACCAGAGGCACCGGATGATCTGCTCGAGGTGCTTAACGGCGCCTCCGTCGACGAGGAGCACCGCACTATTATGAGTGTGGTGATCCAGAAGGTTCAGTCCGCCAAGAGCGGGCTGACTGAAGCCTGTGCCAGCCTTCTAACAGGCTTTGAGGTATGTATTTAAGCCTGATGCTCAGTTTGGTGTTCGGAAAGAAAAGCCGAACTGAGGATCAAAAAAGATATACGCAGGAGTCTAACATAAGCATGTCAATATGGGAATGCAGGTTGTGCTGCTGACCTCTGCCGCACTGACTGCGGAGTTCGATGCATTGAGGAAGAGCCTCGAGCAGTCCGAGAACGAGCTCGGCCTTGCCAAGAAGCGGCTCGAGGACAAGGAAGGTAAGTAATACCTTATGTAAGTATGTAAAAAAGATGTGGTTGCAAAAAGTGACAGGACCAATGTGAGTATTACAGGGGCCACAACCCAGGTGGCGACCCTGAAGGAAGCGCTGTCCAAGGCCGAAGAAAATGCGGCCGTGGAGCGTACCCAGCGAGAAAAGCAGGAGGCGCGGGTGGCGGAGGTGCAGCATGAGCTCCAGGCTCTCATGGAAAAACACGAGAGTTTGGAGCTTGACTCAAAGACTCGAGAGTTCAAGCTCGCCTTGGCGCTTGAGAGCGCCAAATCTGCCAAGGCCGAAGCCGAAAAAGCCCTCCAGGAAATTGAGGCGATGAAGAAGATAGCGGCGGTTAAGGCATTCTTTATGCAAAGCAAGCACGTGAAAGTGAATTACTTGTTACTTACCCGAGGCCGGAGCTCTCCAGGAGCATTCGCAAATCTTCCCCGGAGTGTGTCCGATGCTGCCGCATTCTACCAAGACGAAGAGGGGAGCTCGACGGAGAAGGTGTTCTGGTCTCAGTATGCTGAGGCCGACAACCGGTGCCCTTGAGAGAGCAACTGAAGCAGCTGGTCGAGCTCCATAAGGTGGCCGAACAGGCCATGAAGGGTCTCGTAGTCCGGCTGTGGCCTGGGGAAGCCATGCCTGGGAGCTACTTCGGGCTGGTGAGGCGGCTGGTGGATGCATGTCCATGGCTTGAAGTCATCAAGCGCCCAGATGCATCGATGGTGCCCGTGGGGCCTTGCCCGTGCTAAAGTGCACTGGGCAAGATGGACGCTGAGAAGCTTGTGACGGACGGACCACCGCCGGGCAAGGAGCATCGCAAGCCCGAGATGTATTATGAGGGTGTCCTGAAGGGTGCCCGCCTTATAGCGGATGAGTGCTCCAAAGATTTAATTTTAAAGTAAACTCGCATTTATGATCTTGTACGCTGAAAACTTGTTCACATGCGCTAAGCAACGCTTTTGAATTTAAAATATTACCTTCTGTGCGGCCGTTTATTAAAATTGAGAGATGGCGAGTCGTCGGCTTCTGCCCCATGTCATGAAAGTCTTTGGGGTGTTCGGGATAAACTTGAGCGCTTTTTCCCATTCTTGGGTCCTTCGAGGGAGGCGCTCAACACAACGAACAAGGCAATCAGACTATAATGCTTGAACACTCTCACTTAGCCATAGAATTCTATAATTTTAAATTTCGGCGAAGCCCCTAGTATTCGGAAGACCGAGTTCGGGGCGCTATCCACGCCTAGGCCGGACAAAGCCGACTCCTCGCTCTAAGCGGCATAAGTCTTTAGGGACTCAAAAACCTCTCGAACAGCGACCAGCTCTCGCCCTATCATGACGGTCAGTTTTAGCTTTCTCCACTAAGGTGCTTAGACAGCTCAACCGGGGCACAATCGCAGTGGTTCTCCCAATGCTACCTTAGCCGATATAACGGAACGTAAGGTCCAAAACATGGGAGCTGGGCAAACCCAACTATTGACCCAAGACATGATTCAGAGCCGATGCATATAATGCTATAAGTTCGGGGTGCCGCACTCATGAGAGTGTTCGGACTTCTCACACCATATTATGGGGTACGTAAGACCCTGGTGTATTGGCCATACCAAAGTGTACGGTTGCATAATGTCATAACTGAACATATTTTTATAAAAATGAATGCAATAATAGACAAGAGCTATGTATTGTTTATTCGAAAAGGCTGCGGTAAATGCAGGACGATACAAATAGTGCGATAAGAAAGAGATGGGACTATTTGACATGTCCTCTCCGTGGGGCTTAGCGGGATAATATGTGAAACAAGTATACTGCTCGTTATAGAGACCACTGGACACTCGACGTAGCTTTACGCCTCCTGGCAGTTGCATCGTGTGTTCGGGCGACAGATCACGGACAGGCCTTCCGTAGAGAGTGGAGTCCTGAAAGTAAGAAGAAAAAAGAATGACAAAATCGGAGCCCACAGTGCGGTTGAGCCGCATTTTGGGCATGCCGTGGTCGTGCCCCTCCCCCTATGCCCATGGTATTTCCAGAGCATAGTTATGTACGCGTAGTACTGGTTTCGCAATTTCGCGAGGGCTGGGGTTGGGGCAGCATTGCTACTCTTGCTCGGAACATGCCAGGCGGTCTTGTTGTAGGTTACTCAGGGCGCGCTTGACGGTGTCCGGACGTTTAATAGCCGGACTGGGGAATTGCCTTGAAAGGCTGCTTCGTACTTCCGCCGCGAGGGCTGCTGTACGCTCCTCCGTTCGGAGAGAGCGTTCAGTGTTTCCATTGACCGTAATGACTCCACGAGGGCCTGGCATCTTGAGCTTGAGGTATGCGTAGTGCGGCACCACATTGAACTTTGCAAATGCGGTTCGTCCGGCAAAGGCGTGATAGCCACCGCAGAACGGGACTATGTCAAGATTAACTCCTCGCTACGGAAATTATCCGGGATCCAAGACCACCTCAAGTGTAATCGAGCCTGCATGATTGGCCTCTACACCTGGTATGACGCCTTTAAAGGTCGTCTTTGTGGGTTTAATCCTTGAGGATCTATGCCCATTTTTCGCCTGTATCCTGATAAAGCAGGTTCAGGCTGCTGCCGCCGTCCATAAGGACTCTAGTGAGGTGAAATCCGTCAATGATTGGGTCTAGAACCAATGCGGCGAATCCTCCATGGCGGATACTAGTGGGGTGGTCCCTTCGGTCAAAAGTGATCGGGCAGGAGGACCATGGGTTGAACTTTGGGGCGACTGGCTCCAACGCATATATGTCCCTGAGTGCACGCTTCCGCTCCCTTTTGGGGATGTGGGTTGCGTATATCATGTTCACCGTCCGCACTTGTGGGGGGAAACCCTTCTATCCCCTATTGTTCGGCGGACGAGGCTCCTCCTTGTCATCGCTATGCAACCCCTTGTCTCTGTTTTCGGCACTTAACTTGCCTGCCTGCTTGAACACCCAACAATCCCTGTTGGTGTGATTGGCTGGTTTTTCGGGGGTGTCGTGTATCTCGCACGAGCGATGGAGTATTCGGTCCAAACTGGACGGGCCCGGAGTATTTCTTTTAAATGGCTTTTTCCGATGACCGGGTTTAGAGCCTCTGAATCCGGCATTAACTGTCGTATCCTCAGCATTGTCGCCGTTAATGCGGCGTTTTTGCTTATTGCGACGCGACCTGCCATTGTTGTCCTTGGTATCCGAATTACCAGGGCTCTTGGTCATATTATTACTACGAGCTAGCCAGTTGTCTTCTCCCGTGCAAAAGCGGGGCATGAGTGTTGTGAGGGCTGCCATGGATTTCGCTTTTCTGTCCCTAGGTGCCGGGCAAGCCACTCGTCGCGGATGTTATGCTTGAAGGCTGCAAGGGCCTCTGCATCCGGACGGTCGACTATTTGATTTTTCTTGGTTAGGAACCGTGTCCAGAATTGTTCCGCCGATTCCTCCGCTGCTGAATTATGTGGCTTAGGTCATCGGCGTCTGGTGGTCGCACATAGGTGCCCTGGAAATTGTCGAGGAATGCGGCTTCCAGGTCCTCGCAACAACCAATTGATTCTGCTGGCAAGCTGTTAAGCCAATGTCGAGCTGGTTCTTTAAGCTTGAGTGGGAGGTATTTGATGGCGTGTAGATCATCACCGCGGGCCATGTGGATATGAAGGAGATAATCCTTGATCCATACCACAGGATCTGTTGTGCCATCGTATGATTCGATGTTTACGGGTTTGAAACCCTCGGGGATTTGATGATCCATTACTTCATCTGTGAAGCATAGTGGGTGTGCGGCGCCTCTGTACTGGGTTATATCACGACGTCGCTCAAATGAGCTTTGTCTACTTTGTTCGGCCCGGCCGGATTTACCATATCCGGCATGACGGTTATCGCCACAATGGTGGGCGCCCACGCGATCCATAGATCGATCTTGTTTTCCTTGCCTTGTCCTCCAATATATCTCGCAGGTCTGGCGCATTTCCCCGTGCCTTTGTATTCTTTGAGCACGCCGGGGTGCGGCTTGAATGGAGGGCCGAGAGGCCTCTCTGTCACGGCCACGAGGTGGCCGGTCGGCCGCATCATGTGCTGGTGATGTAGGTCTGGGTGCTTCCTCCTCTAATCGGGGTAGCAGCCTGCGCTTTGGGTAGCTCTTGGAGGGGCATTCGAGTTCGTACTCTTCGGCCGCAAAGACTTCAGTCCATCTGTCGGCTAGCAAGTCTTGGTCAGCTCTAAGTTGTTGCTGTTTTTTCTTGAGGCTGCTCGCCGTGGCCATAAGCCTGCGTTTGAAACGCTCTTGTTCGACGGGATCCTCAGGCACGACAAATTCGTCGTCGTCGAGGCTTGCCTCGTCTTCGGAGGGAGGCATGTAATTATCGCCCTCTACCTCTCTCCGCCGCTCTCTCATGAGGGTTGGCTTCTCCATCCTCTGTGCATGAATCCTGCCGGAGGGGTTGTCTTCAAAGATCGCTGGGGTGTTATTATCTCCGTGCGTAATCATCATTTTTGCTTTGGCGGGATTTAGAGCGGCGCCACGACGCCGGGCGCTTAGGCTTCTTCTTGAGGGGTCATCCTCCGTTGTTCCATCGTCGTTCCCTTCTTTTGGGGTGTCCACCATGTATATGTCATCTGACGAGGTGGCCTTCCGGTGCTCGTAGGGCGCTGGTTCTTGGTCGCTCTCTGCATCGGCGCGTCTGCACCGTCGATGTCATCGGAGTCGAAGTCGAGCATGTCGGTTAAATCGTCGACAGTGGCTACGAAGTGGGTGGTGGGTGGGCTTTGAATTTCTTCGTCGTCCGCATCCCAACCTTGCTGACCATAGTCCGGCCAGGGCTCTCCTGATAAAGAGAGAGACTTTAGTGAATTCAGAATGTCGCCGAAGGGCGAGTGCTGAAACATGTCCGCGGCGGTGAACTCCATGATCGGCGCCCAATCGGATTCGATTGGCAGGGGAGCAGAAGGTTCGGAGTCCAGAGTGGAGTCCGGCACCTTGGAATCACAAGCTTCGCAAAGGACAAGGCTGGTGTTCATCTCGATCGCTGTAGAGATTGCAGCCCCCGAGGCGGTGTCCAGCCACCCGTCCTCGATTGGCGCAGTCGGCTCCAAGCTAAGGGTCGGAGCGGTCACGGGTGCGGCCTCTAGGGCACTGTTCGGCGGCAGAGCTAGATCATGCCCATCGTAACAGTGTGGCGTGCTCGGCTGTGGCTCAAACCCATCGAAGATCAAGTCTCCGCGGACGTCAGCCGTGTAGTTTAAACTTCCAAATCTGACACGATGGCTGGGGTGTAGCTTCGATTTACTCAGATGGCTGCTTAATTGGCCCGCAGCAAAGCCGCCAATCACGAAGATCTGTCCGGGGAAAAAAGTCTCACCCTTGACCGCATCGTTGTTGATGATCGGAGGAGCCATCGGGCCTAAAGATGATGACACAGAGGAACTCCCAGTGAAAGCACCAATGTCGGTGTCAAAACCGGCGGATCTCGGGTACGGGGTCCCGAACTGTGCATCTTGGCGGATGGTAACAGGAGACAAGGGACACGATGTTTTTACCCAGGTTCGGGCCCTCTCGATGGAGGTAAAACCCTACTCCTGCTTGATTAATATTGATGATATGGGTAGTACAAGAGTAGACCTACCATGAGATCAGAGAGGCTAAACCCTAGAAGCTAGCCTATGGTATGATTGTTGTTTGTCCTACGGACTAAAACCCTTCGGTTTATATAGACACCGGAGAGGGTTAGGGTTACATAGAGTAGGTTACAAATGCGAGGAGATCTACATCCGTATCGCCAAGCTTGCCTTCCACGCCAAGGAAAGTCCCATCCGGACACGGGACGAAGTCTTCAATCTTGTATATTCATAGTCCAGGAGTCCGGCCAAAGGTTATAGTCCGGCCATCCGGACACCCCCTAATCCTGGACTCCCTCACTCAACATGCAACAAAGAGTCACTCCAAAGTCACTAATAGCGGAGAACAAATGTAGAGATTATGTTAGGGTAAAAAACCACCTCAAAGTTATTATTTCCAATCAATCCGTTGGGCTATTCCTATAAGTGTCACAAACAGCCCTAGAGTTCGTACTAGAATAACACCTAAAGACACAAATCAACCAAAACCCTAATGTCACCTAGATATTCCAATGTCACCTCAAGTATCCGTGGGTATGATTATACGATATGCATCACACAATCTCAGATTCATCTATTCAACCAACACATAGAACCTCAAAGAGTGCCCCAAAGTTTCTACCGGAGAATCAAGACGAAAACGTGTGCCAACCCCTATGCATAAGTTCATGGGCGGAACCCCACAAGTTGATCACCAAAACATACATCAAGTGAATCACGTGATATCCCATTGTCACCACAGATACGCACGGCAAGACATACATCAAGTGTTCTCAAATCCTTAAAGACTCAATCCAATAAGATAACTTCAAAGGGAAACTCAATCCATTACAAGAGAGTAGAGGGGAAGAAGAAACATAGGATCCAACTATAATAGCAAAGCTCGCGATACATCAAGATCGTGCCGAATCAAGAACACGAGAGAGAGATCAAACACATAGCTACTTGTACATACCCTCAGCCCCGAGGGTGAACTACTCCCTGCTCGTCATGGAGAGCGCCGGGATGATGAATATGGCCACCGGTGAGGGTTCCCCCTCCGGCAGGTGCCTAACAGGTCCCGAGAGGTTTTTGGTGGCTACAGAGGCTTGCGGCGGTGGAACTCCAGATCTATTTTGTTCCCCGAAGTTTGTATGGTATAAGGATATATATAGGCGGAAGAAGTACGTCGGTGGACCTCCGGGTTGTCCACGAGGCAGGGGGGCACGCCCCCCACCCTCGTGGGCAGCCCGGGACTCCCCTGGTGCAACTCTGGTACTCTGTGGGCTTCTTCTGGTCCAAAAATAAGTTCCGTGGAGTTTTAGGTCAATTGGACTCCGTTTGATATTCCTTTTCTTCGAAACACTGAAATAGGCAAAAAAACAGCAATTCTGGGCTGGGCTTTCGGTTAATAGGTTAGTCCCAAAAATAATATAAAAGTGGATAATAAAGCCCAATATTGTCCAAAACAGTAGATAATATAGCATGGAGCAATCAAAATTATAGATACGTTGGAGACGTATCAAGCATCCCTAAGCTTAATTCCTGCTCGTCCTCGAGTAGGTAAATGATAAAAAAGATAATTTTTGATGTGGAATGCTAGTTGGCATAATTTCAATGTAATTCTTATTAATTGTGGTATGAATATTCAGATCCGAAAGATTCAAGATAGAAGTTCATATTGACATAAAAATAATAATACTTCAAGCATACTAACTAAGCAATTATGTCTTCTCAAAATAACATGGCCAAAGAAAGTTCATCCCTACAAAATCATATAGTTTATTCATGCTCCATTTTCGTCACACAAGAATGCTCTCATCATGGACAAGCCAAGCAATTGTTTCATACTTTAGTAATCTCAAACTTTATAAACCTTCACGCAATACATAAGCGTGAGCCATGGATATAGCATTATGGGTGGAATAGAATATGATGATGGGGGTTATGTGGAGAAGACAAAAAGGAGAAGGTCTCACATCAACGAGGCTAATCAATGGGCTATGGAGATGCCCATCGATTGATGTTAATGCAAGGAGTAGGGATTGCCATGCAACGGATGCACTAGAGCTATAAATGTATGAAAGCTCAACAAAAGAAACTAAGTAGGTGTGCATCCAACTTGGCTCCTCACTAAGACCTAGGGCACTTGAGGAGGCCCATTGTTGGAATATACAAGCCAAGTTCTATAATGAAAAATTCCCACTAGTATATGAAAGTGACAAAACAAGAGACTCTCTATCATGAAGATCATGGTGCTACTTTGAAGCACAAGTGTGGTAAAAGGATAGTAACATTGTCCCTTCTCTCTTTTTCTCTCATTTTTTGGGGCCTTCTCCCCTTTTTTATGGCCTTTCTCTTATTTTTTTTGGGCCTTCTCTTTTTTTATGGCCTTTCTCTTCTTTTTTTTGTTCACTTGGGACAATGCTCTAGAAAAATGATGATCATCACACTTCTATTTATTTACAACTCAATGATTACAACTCGATACTAGAACAATGTATGACTCTATATGAATGCCTCCGGCGGTGTACCGGGATATGCAATGAATCAAGAGTGACATGTATGAAAGAATTATGAACGGTGGATTTGCCACAAATGTTGGGGAACGTAGCAGAAATTCAGAGAGAGAGGGAGTGCATCTTCATACCCTTGAAGATCGCTAAGCGGAAGCGTTACAAGAACGCTGTCGGTGGAGTAGTTCACGAAGTGATTCAGATCGCGGCCGAATCCGATCTAAGCACCGAATAACGGTACCTCCGCGTTCAACACACGTACAGCCCGGAGACGTCTCCTCCTTCTTGATCCAGCAAGGGGAGAGGAGAAGTTGAGGGAAAACTCCGACAGCACGACGGCATGGTGGTGATGGAGCTTGTGGTTCTCCGGCAGGGCTTCGCCAAGCACTACGGAGGAGGAGGAAGAGTTGGAGGAGGGAGGGGCTGCGCCAGGGAAAGGGTATGGCTGCCCTCTCTCTCCCTCACTATATATAGGGGAAGGGAGGAGGGGGAGGCGCCCTAGGGTTCCCTAGGGGAGGGGCGGCGGCCACAGGGGAAACCATAGATGGGTTTGGGCGCCCCCACCCCCTAGGAAACTTGCCTCAGCCGGGAGGCGTCGCCCTAGGGGTGGCGCCCCACCTCTCCTGGTTACGTGAGATGGGGTGGGAGGGGCGCTCAGCCCCTTAGTGGGCTGATGTGCCCTCTCCCCTTGGCCCATAAGGCCCGCCAACGCTTGCCGGGGCCTCCGAAACCCCTTTCAGACACGCTGGTCATCACCTGGTACCCCCGGAACAATTCCGGACTCCAATAACCTTCGTCCAATATACCGATCTTCACCTCCAGACCATTACGGAGCTCCTCGTCATGTCCGAGATCTCATCCGGGACTCCGAACAACCTTCGGTAACCACATACTATTTCCCATAACAACTCTAGCGTCACCGAATCTTAAGTGTCACTACTACAAAAAGGGCTATAGATGGAATGGCCACTAATGGCGCACCTGTCATGTGGTGCGCCATTACTATATTCTAATGGCGCACCATGTCTCGGTGCGCCATTATATTACTAATGGCGCACCTGGTGTGTGGTGCGCCATTAGTAGTTTTGAAAAAAAAACATAAAAAAAATTTGTTACTAATGGCGCACCATGTCCGCCGTGCGCCATTCGTAGTTGATATAGTAATGTCGCACCACATCCACCGCGCGCCATTAGTAGTTTTGAAAAAAAGTAAAAAAAAAATAAAAAAATATTTGGTACTAATGGCGCACCATGTCTCAGCGCCATTACTAGTTTTAACTAGTAATGGCGCACCACATCCGCCGTGCGCCATTAGTAGTTTTGAAAAAAAAGTAAAAAAAATAAAAAAATATTTGTTACTAATGGCGCACCATGTCTCGGTGCGTCATTACTAGTTATACTAGTTTTAACTAGTAATGGCGCACCACCCAACGGTGCGCCATTACTAACTTGCCCCAACACCGAATGCACCCCCCCCCTGGATCGCCTTTTCAGTTTTTGAAAAGAATAAAAGAAAATGATGGAAATGTCAAAAAAATAAAAGAAAATAAGTTTCCCATGTGATGTGTGGTCTAGTTGTTGGGAAAATTTACAAATATGAATTTCGACTTTATTTGGAAAATCTCTCTGGAAATTTGTAAAATGGGCATAACTTTTGCATACGAACTCGGATGAAAAAGTTTTTTATATGAAAAATCATCTACTCGAAAAGTTACATCCAAATTTAATGGGGGGAACCCCGTTAATAATTTTCAAAATCCCCAAAAACCTAACAGAAAAAAAGTTACGGGGCTTTCAAGATAAAGAGGCAAAAATTTCAAAAAATTTCAAACTTACTAGTGGCACACCGTGGATGTGGTGTGCCACTAGTAACAGAAAAAAAATGGTTTTGAATTTTTTTTTTAATTTTTTTTCAAAAAATGATACGTAATATGACCGGGAAGTTTGAAATATTTTTCAAAATTTCATCATAGTCATGAACATGAACAAAGTCCTAGACATCAACAAGGTATAATAGGATTGATATGCTAGATATATGAACAAGTGCACGTGAAGTGAATTTATTCTTTGGTGTTGGATAGAACTCTGAAGTTAAGCGTGCTTGGGCTGGAGTAGTGTGAGGATGGGTGACCTTTCGGGAAGTTTGACCATGGAGTGCGATTTGACCTAAGATTAAGCCATAGTGAATTGAGATTAAGAAAAAAAGAAAAAAAATTGAAAAAAAAATTATGAAAAGTTTGAAAAATATTGTTACTAATGGCGCACTTCTATGTGGTGCGCCATTAGTATACCGATAATCGATGGCGCATCGGGTTATTCTAATGAGCAAGATAAATGCCGTGCGCCATTAGTATACAATACACTAATGACGATTGATAAAAGCGCCACTAGTAAAAAATACTAGTGGCGTGGTACTAATGGCGCACCGGTAGTGCGCCATTAGTAGGCAATACCGGTGCGCCATTAGTAGGCCTTTTTCTAGTAGTGTGTGTAGACCCTACGGGTTCGGGAACCATGCAGACATGACCGAGACACCTCTCCGGCCAATAACCAATAGCGGGATCTGGATACCCATATTGGCTCCCACATGTTCCACGATGATCTCATCGGATGAACCACGATGTCGAGGATTCGGCCAATCCCATATACAATTCCCTTTGTTTATCGGTATGTTACTTGCCCGATATTCGATCGTCGGTATCCCAATACCTCGTTCAATCTCGTTGCCGGCAAGTCACTTTACTCGTTCCGTAATGCATGATCCCGTGACTAACTACTTAGTCACATTGAGCTCATTATGATGATGCAATACCGAATGGGCCCAGAGATACCACTCCGTCATACGGAGTGACAAATCCCAGTCTTGATTCGTGCCAACCCAACAGACACTTTCGGAGATACCTGTAGTGCACCTTTATAGCCACCCCTAGTTACATTGTGACTTTTGGTACACCCAAAGCATTCCTACGGTATCCGGGAGTTGCACAATCTCATGGTCTAAGGAAATGATACTTGACATTAAAAAGCTTTAGCAAACGAACTACACGATCTTGTGCTATGCTTAGGATTGGGTCTTGTCCATCACATCATTCTCCTAATGATGTGATCCTGTTATCAATGACATCCAATGTCCATGGTCAGGAAACCATGACCATCTGTTGATCAACGAGCTAGTCAACTAGAGGCTCACTAGGGACATGTTGTGGTCTATGTATTCACACATGTATTGCGGTTTCCGGTCGATACAATTATAGCATGAACAATAGACAATTATCATGAACAAGGAAATACAATAATAACCATTTTATTATTGCCTCTAGGGCATATTTCCAACAACAAATACTATGTCAACTACATGATCATGCTAAGCAATATGACAATGATGAATGTGTCATGATAAACGGAATGGTGGAAAGTTGCATGGAATATATCTCGGAATGGCTATGGAAATGCCATAGTAGGTAGGTATGGTGGCTGTTTTGAGGAAGATATAAGGAGGTTTATGTGTGAAAGAGCGTATCATATCACGGGGTTATTAGTCAACGGGTCTGAACCCTTCAGAACCTTGTATGATCTCGCTTGTGAGAGAGGTTATTAGTCAACGGGTCTGAACCCTTCAGATCCGTGTGTGCTTTACAAATCTCTACGTCATCTTGTAGATGCAGCTACCACGTGCTATTTGGAACTATTCCAAATAACTGCTCTACTATAGAACCCGGTCTACTACTCAGAGTCATCCAGATTAGTGTCAAAGTTTGCATCGGCGTAACCCTTTACGACGAACTCTTTTACCACCTCCATAATCTAGAAAATTCCTTAGTCCACTAGTTACTAAGGTTAAGTTTGACCGATGTCATGTGATCCATTCTTGGATCACTCTTGTACCCCTTGAATGACTCATGGCAAAGCACACTTCAGGTGCGGTACATAGCATAGCATACTGCAGAGCCTACGTCTGAAGCATAGGGGACGACCTTCGTCCTTTCTCTCTCTTCTGCCGTGGTCATGTCTTGAGTCTTACTCAATACTCACACCTTATAACACAGCCAAGAACTCCTTCTTTGTTGTTCTATTTTGAACTCCTTCAAAATCTTGTCACGGTATGTATTCATTTGAAAGTACTATTAAGCATTTTTTATCTATCCTTATAGATCTTGATGCTCAATTTTCAAGTAGCTTAATCCAGGTTTTCCATTGAAAAACACTTTTCAAATAACCCTATATGCTTTCTAGAAATTCTACATCATTTCTGATCAACAATATGTCAACAACATATACTCATCAGAAATTCTATAGTGCTCCCACTCACTTCTTTGGAAATACAAGTTTCTCATAAACTTTGTATAAACCCAAAATCTTTGATCATCTCATCAAAGCGTGTATTCCAACTCCGATATGCTTACTCCAGTCCTTAGAAGGATTGCTGGAGCTTTGCATACTTATTAGCATCTTTCAGGATTGACAAAACCTTCTGGTTGTATCACATACAACCTTTCCTCAAGAATATCGTCGAGGAAACAATGTCTTCACATCCTATTTGCAAGATTTCATAAATCATGCAGTAATTGCTATATAATTACAATAGACTCTTAGCATCACAACGAGTGAGAAAGTTTCATCGTAGTCAACTCCTTGAACTTGTCGGAAATTATCTTAACGACAAGTCAAGCTTTCTTAATGGTGATACTTACCATCATTGTCCGTCTTCCTTTTAAAATCCATCAGTACCCAATAGCCTTACGACCATCAAGTAGTTCTTCCAAAGTCCACACTTTGTTCTCATACATGGTTCCTCTCTCGGATTTTATGGACTCTAGCCATTTGTCGAAATCCAGGCCCACCATCGCTTCACCATGGCTCGTAGGTTCATTGTTGTCTAGCAACATGACCTCCAAGACAGGATTACTGCATTCTCCTCAAGCAAAGACGCATCCTTGTCGACCTACGAGGTTTGGTAGTGACTTGATCCGAAGTTTCATGATCACTATCATAAGCTTCTACTTCAATTGGTGTAGGCACCACATGAACAACTTCCTATGCCCTGCTACACACTAGCTGAAGTGATGGTTCAATAACCTTATCAAGTCTCCACCATCCTCCCACTCAATTCTTTTGAGAGAAACTTTTCCTCGAGAAAGGTCCCGTTTCTAGAAACAATCGATTTTGCTTCCGGAACTGAGACAGGAGGTATACCCAACTGTTTTTGGGTGTCCTATGAAGATGCATTTATCCGCTTTGGGTTTGAGCTTATCAGCCTGAAACTTTGTCACATAAGCGTCGCAGCCCCAAACTTTTAAGAAAAGACAACTTAGGTTAAACCATAGTTCATACGGTGTCGTCTTTAACGGAATTTTGTGGTACCCTATTTAACGTGAATGCGGTTGTCTCTAATGCCTAAACCCATAAACAATAGCGGTAATTCGATAAGAGACATCATGGTATGCACCATATCCAATAGGGTGCAGTTATGATGTTCGGACACACCATCACACTATGGTGTTCCAGGCGGTATTAGTTGTGAAACAATTTCCACAATGTCTTAATTGTGTGCCAAACTCGTAACTCAGATATTCATCTCTATGATCATATCATAGATATTTTATCCTCTAGTCACGGACGATCTTCAACTTCACTCTGAAATTACTTGAACCTTTCAATAATTCAGACTTGTGTTTCATCAAGTAAATATACTCGGCATCTACTCAAATCATCTGTGAAGTAAGAACATAACGATATCCATCTGCGTGCCTCAAAGCACTCATTGGACAGCACACATCAAAATGTATTACTTCCAACAAGTTGCTTTCTTGTTCCATCTTCTTTGAAAACGAGGCTTCTCAGTCATCTTGCCCATGTGGTATGATTTTCATGTCTCAAGTGATTTAGAATCAAGTGAGTCCAAACGATCCATCTGCATGGAGTTTCTTCATGCGCACATACCAATAGACATGGTTCGCATGTCTCAAATTTTTCAAAAACGAGTGAGTCCAAAGATACATCAGCATGGAGCTTCTTCATGCGCTTTATACCAATATGACTCAAATGGCAATGCCACAAGGAGGTGGTACTATCATTACTATCTTTTATCTTTTTGGCATGAACATGTGTATCACTACGATCGAGATTCAATAAACCATTCATTTTAGGTGCAAGACCATTGAAGGTATTATTCAAATAAACAGAGTAACCATTATACTCCTTAAATGAATAACCGTATTTCGATAGACATAATCCAATCATGTCTATGCTTAACGCAAATACTAAATAACAATTATTTAGGTTTAACACCGATCCCGATGGTAGAGGGAGTATGCGATGCTTGATCACATCAAGCTTGGAAACACTTCCAACACATATCGTCATCTCACCTTTAGCTAGTCTTCGTTTATTCCGTAGCCTTTTATTTCGAGTTACTAACACTTAACAACTGAACCAGTATCTACTACCATGGTGCTACTAGGAGTACTAGTAAAGTACACATTAATATAACGTATATCCAATATACTTCTTTCGACCTTGCCAGCCTTCTCATCTACCAAGTATCTAGGGTAGTTTTGCTTCAAAGGATCGCTCCCTCATTACAGTAGCACTTAGTCTCGGGTTTGGGTTCAACCTTGGGTTTCTTCACTAGAGCAGCAACTGACTTGCCCTTTCATGAAGTATCCCTTCTTGCCCTTGCCCTTCTTGAAACTAGTGGTTTCACTAAACATCAACAATTGATGCTCCTTCTTGATTTCTACTTTTGCGGTGTCAAACATCATGAATATTTCAAGGATCATCATATCTATCCCTGATATGTTATAGTTCATCACGAAGCTCTAGTAGCTTGGTGTAAGTGACTTTGGAGAAACATCACTATCTCCTCTGGAAGATTAACTCCCACTCGATTCAAGTGATTGTTGTACTCAGACAATCTGAGCACAAGCTCAACGATTGAGCTTTTCTCCCTTAGTTTGCAGGTTAAGAAACTTATCAGAGGTCTCATACCTCTTGACGTGGGCACGAGCCTGAAATCCCAATTTCAGCTCTCGTAACATCTCATATGTTCCGCGACGTTTCGAATTCGTCATCGGTGCCTCAATTCTAAACCGTTTAACATTACTGAACTATCACGTAGTTATCAAAACATGTATGTCGATGTTCGCAACATCCATGCATTTATGTTCGAGGTTCAAAGACACCGAGCGGTGCATTAAGGACATAAGCCTTCTACACAGCAATGAGGACAATCCTCAGTTTACGGACCCAGTCCGCATAATTGCTACTATCAACTTTCAACTAAATTTTCTCTAGGAACATATCTAAAACAGTAGAACTAAAACGCGAGCTACGACATAATTTGCAAAGACCTTTTGACTATGTTCAGGATAATTAAGTTCATCTAATCAAATTATTTGATGAACTCCCACTCAGATGTACATCCCTCTAGTCATCTAAGTGATACATGATCCGAGTCAACTAGGCCGTGTCCGATCATCACGTGAGACGGACTAGTCATCATCGGTGAACATCTTTATGTTGATCGTATCTACTATACGACTCATGTTCGACCTTTCGGTCTCTTCTGTTCCGAGGCCATGTCTGTACATGCTAGGCTCGTCAAGTCAACCTACGTGTTTCGCATGTGTAAATCTGGCTTACACCCGTTGTATGTGAACGTTAGAATCTATCACACCCAATCATCACGTGGTGCTTCGAAGCAACGATCTTTCGCAATGGTGCACAGTTAGGGGGAACACTTTCTTGAAATTATTATGAGGGATCATATTATTTACTACCATCGTTCTAAGCAAATAAGATGCATAAACATGATAAACATCGCATGCAATCAAAAAGTGACATCATATGGCCAATATCATTTTGCTCCTTTTGATCTCCATCTTCGGGGCTCCATGATCATCATCGTCACTGGCATGACACCATGATCTCCATCATCATGATCTCCATCATCGTGTCTCCATGAAGTTGTCTCGCCAACTATTACTTCTACTACTATGGCTAACGATTTAGTAATGAAGTAAAGTAATTACATGGCGTTATTCAGTGACACGCAGGTCATACAATAAATAAAGACAACTCATATGGCTCCTTCCGGTTGTCATACTCATCGACATGCAAGTCGTGATTCCTATTACAAGAATATGATTAACCTCATACATCACCTATATTTCATTCATCACATCCTTCTTGGCCATATCACATCACACGGCATATGCTGCAAAAACAAGTTAGACGTCCTCTAATTGTTGTTGCAAGTTTTTTACGTGGCTGCTATAGGTTTCTAGCAAGAACATTTCTTACCTACGCCAAAACCACAACGTGATATGCCAATTGCTATTTACCCTTCATAAGGACCCTTTTCATCGAATCCGATCCGACTAAAATGGGAGAGACTGGCACCCGCTAGCCACCTTATGCAACAAGTGCATGTCAGTCGGTGGAACCTGTCTCACGTAAGTGTACGTGTAAGGTCGGTCTGGGCCGCTTCATCCCACAATACCGTCGAAACAAGATAGTACTAGTAACGGTAAGCATATTGAACAAAATCAACGCCCACAACAACTTGTGTTTTACTCGTGCATAGAATCTAAGCAATAGACCTAGCTCTTGATGCCACTGTTGGGGAACGTAGCAGAAATTCAAAATTTTCTACGCATCACCAAGATCAATCTATGGAGAGTCTAGCAACAAGAGAGAGAGGGAGTGCATCTTCATACCCTTGAAGATCGCTAAGTGGAAGAGTTACAAGAACGCGGTCGGTGGAGTCGTTCATGAAGCGATTCAGATCGCGGCCGAATCCGATCTAAGCACCGAACAACGGTGCCTCCGCGTTCAACACACGTACAGCCCGGGGACGTCTCCTCCTTCTTGATCCAGCAAGGGAGAGGAGAAGTTGAGGGAAAACTCCGACAGCACGACGGCATGGTGGTGATGGAGCTCGTGGTTCTCCGGCAGGGCTTCGCCAAGCACTACGGAGGAGGAGGAAGAGTTGGAGGAGGGAGGGGGCTGCGCCAGGGGAAGGGTGCGGCTGCCCTCTCTCTCCATCACTATATATATGGGAAGGGAGGAGGGGGAGGCACCCTAGGGTTCCCTAGGGGAGGGGCGGCGGCCACAAGGGAAACCCTAGATGGGTTTGGGCGCCCCCACCCCCTAGGAAGCTTGCCCCCAAGCCGGGAGGGGTGGCTGCCCTAGGGGTGGCGCCCCACCTCTCCTGGTTACGTGAGATGGGGTGGGAGGGGCGCTCAGCCCCTTAGTGGGCTGATGTGCCCTCTCCCCTTGGCCCATAAGGCCCGCCAACGCTTAGGGGCCTTGAAACCCCTTTCGGACATCGCTGGTCATCACACGTACCCCGGAACAATTCCAGACTCCAATACCCTTCGTCCAATATACCGATCTTCACCCCCGGACCATTCCGGAGCTCCTCGTCATGTCCGGGATCTCATCCGGGACTCCTAACAACCTTCGGTAACCACATACTATTTCCCATAACAACTCTAGCATCACCGAACCTTAAGTGTGTAGACCCTATGGGTTCGGGAACCATGCAGACATGACCGAGACACCTCTCTGGCAAATAACCAATAGCGGGATCTGGATACCCATATTGGCTCCCACATGTTCCACGATGATCTCATCGGATGAACCACGATGTCGAGGATTCATTCAATCCCGTATACAATTCCCTTTGTCTATCGGTATGTTACTTGCCCGAGATTCGATCATCGGTATCCCAATACCTCGTTCAATCTCGTTGCCGGCAAGGCACTTTACTCGTTCCGTAATGCATGATCCAGTGACTAACTACTTAGTCACATTGAGCTCATTATGATGATGCAATATCGAGTGGGCCCAGAGATACCTCTCCGTCATACGGAGTGACAAATCCCAGTCTCGATTCGTACAACCCAATAGACACTTTCGGAGATACCTGTAGTGCACCTTTATAGCCACCCAGTTACGTTGTGACGTTTTGTACACCCAAAGCATTCCTACGGTATCCGGGAGTTTCACAATCTCATGGTCTAAGGAAATGATACTTGACATTAAAAAAGCTTTAGCAAATGAACTACACGATCTTGTGCTATGCTTAGGATTGGGTCTTGTCCATCACATCATTCTCCTAATGATGTGATCCCGTTATCAATGACATCCAATGTCCATGGTCAGGAAACCATGACCATCTGTTGATCAACGAGCTAGTCAACTAGAGGCTCACTAGGGACATGTTGTGGTCTATGTATTCACACATGTATTGCTGTTTCCGGTCGATACAATTATAGCATGAACAATAGACAATTATCATGAACAAGGAAATACAATAATAACCATTTTATTATTGCCTCTAGGGCATATTTCCAGCAACAAATACTATGTCAACTACATGATCATGCTAAGCAATATGACAATGATGAATTTGTCATGATAAACGGAATGGTGGAAAGTTGCATGGAATATATCTCGGAATGGCTATGGAAATGCCATAGTAGGTAGGTATGGTGGCTGTTTTGAGGAAGATATAAGGAGGTTTATGTGTGAAAGAGCGTATCATATCACGGGGTTTGGATGCACCGGCGAAGTTTGCACCAACTCTCAATGTGAGAAAGGGAAATGCACGGCATCAAGAGGCTAGCAATGATGGAAGGGTGAGAGTGTGTATAATCCATGGACTCAACATTAGTCATAAAGAACTCACATACTTATTGCAAAAATCTACAAGCCATCAAAACCCAAAGCACTACGCGCATGCTCCTAGGGGGATAGATTGGTAGGAAAAGACCATCGCTCGTCCCCGACCGCCACTCATAAGGAGGACAATCAAAGAACACCTCATGTTTCAAATTTGTTACATAACGTTTACCATACGTTCATGCTATGGGACATGCAAACTTCAACACAAGCATTTCTCAAATTCACAACTACTCAACTATCACGACTTTGATATCACTACCTCCATATCTCAAAACAATCATCAAGCATCAAACTTCTCTTAGTATTCAACACACTCATAAGAAAGTTTTTACTAGTCTTGAATACCTAGCATATTAGGATTATTTAAGCAAATTACAATGCTATTTAAGACTCTCAAGATAATCTAAGTGAAGCATGAGAGTTCATCTATTTCTTCAAAATAAAACCACCACCGTGCTCTAAAAGATATAAGTGAAGCACTAGAGCAAAAGACAAACTACTCCGAAAGATATAAGTGAAGATTAATGAGTAGTCGAATAATTATGCAACTATGTGAAGACTCTCTAACATTTAAGAATTTCAGATCTTGGTATTTTATTCAAACATGAAGAAAGTCTAAAGAAAATAAAATGACGCTCCAAGCAAAACACATATCATGTGGTGAATAAAAATATAGCTCCAAGTAAAGTTACCGATGAACGAAGACGAAAGAGGGGATGCCTTCCGGGGCATGCCCAAGCTTAGGCTCTTGGTTATCCTTCAATATTACCTTGGGGTGCCTTGGGAACCCCAAGATTAGGCTCTTGCCACTCCTTATTCCATAGTCCATCGAATCTTTACCCAAAACTTGAAAACTTCACAACACAAAACTTAACAGAAAACTCGTGAGCTCCGTTAGCGAAAGAAAACAAAACACCACTTCAAGGTACTGTAATAAACTCATTCTTTATTTATATTGGTGTTAAATCTACTGTATTTAAACTTCTCTATGGTTTATAAACTATTTTACTATCCATAGATTCATCAAAATAAGCAAGCAACACAATGAAAACAGAATCTATCAAAAACAGAACAGTCTGTAGTAATATGTAACTAACTCAAACTTCTGGAGCTCCAAAAATTCTAAACTAAATTGGTGGACCTGAGGAATTTTTCTAGTAATCATATGCAAAAAGAATCAACTAAAAATCACTCTCCAGTAAAAAGTTTTGGCTATTCTCGTGAGCGCTAAAGTTTCTGTTTTTTACAGCATGATCATAAAGACTTCACCCAAGTCTTCCCAAAGGTTCTACTTGGCACAAACACTAACTAAAACACAAAACCACATCTAAACAGAAGCTAGATGGATTATTTATTCCTAAACAGAACCAAAAAGTAAGAAACTAAAATAAAATTGGGTTGCCTCCCAACAAGCGTTATCATTTAACGCCCTAGCTAGGCATGATGATTTCAATGATGCTCACATAAAAGATAAGAATTGAAACATAAAGAGAGCATCATGAAGAATATGAATAGCAAATTTAAGCCTAGCCCACTTCCTATGCATATGGATTTTGTGAGCAAACAACTTATGGGAACAAGAATCAACTTGCGTAGGAAGGTAAAACAAGCATAACTTCAAAACTTTAAGCACATAGAGAGGAAACTTGATATTGTTGCAATTCTTACAAGCATTTATTCCTCCCTCATAATAATTTTCAGTAGCATCATGAATGAATTCAACAATATAACCAGCACCTAAAGCATTCTTTTCATGATCTACAATCATATAAAATTTACTACTCTCCACACAAGCAAAGTTCTTCTCATTAGGAATAGTGGGAGTATCATAAGAGACTTGAACACTATAAATTGTTTCCACATTAAAAGAGTAATGTTCAGAGAAAGGGTACTCATAATCATGAAAATTTTTATAAATATAATCATCACTACTCTTTATAGCATAAGTTTCATCACAATAATCATCATAAGTAGCAACTTTGTTCTCATCATAATCAATTGAAACCTCTTCCGAAATAGTGGATACATCACTAAATAAAGTCATGACCTCTCCAAATCCACTTTCATAAATATTATAAGATTCAACATCCTCCAAATTAGTAGGATCATTACTTCCTAAAGTTGACACTCTTCCAAACCCACTTTCATTAATATAATCATCATAGGTAGAAGGCATGCTATCATCATAACAACTTTGCATATCAAAACTTGAGAGGCTAAAAATATCATGTTCATTAAACATAGCATCCCCAAGCTTGGGACAAACATTAATTTCAGCAAATATATTCTCAAATATGTCATCCTCAACAAACATAGCTTCCCCAAGCTTGGGCATTTTTATATCATAAGCATAATCACTCCCACCATTAATAGTATGGATAGCACCGATAGTATAGCAAACATTATTATCACATTCTTCCAAGCAAGTGCCAAAAAGATTTTCAAGATCATAAGAAGTATCATTTTCTTCCCAATCATAATCATCACAACAAGCAATAGGCATAACGAGATCATCATCAAGTGCATCATCTTCCACAATTATTTTTGATTCATTTTCATGAGGCACAGCAATAATAGGAGCAACATTATTTGGGAGAGATATCTTTTTACCTCTCTTCCTTTTTCTTTTCTTCTTCTTCACCACATCATGTGTGGGTTCAATCCTCTTTTTGGAGTTCCTTATTAATGAGATTGGTTGAATAGAAAGCTCCTCCTCGTTACCTGATTCATCATAAGAAATAATAGGAGAATATTGAGAAGTCTCTTCCCTTTCGTTAGCATTCTCTTAATCTTCTATTTGTTTTCTTTTCTTTATGTAATTGGCAATATAAGGATTTTCAATGCAATTCACCGCACAATACATATAAATATTCTGTAGATCAAAATCAAGAAATCTATCAAGATTAAACTTTGGAATACCATTAGTTATACGTTTAATTTCCTCATACCCCAAAAGAAGACTAAGATCTTTGTGATGCTCAAGGGTAATCAAATTATCACAATTTTTGGACACGACTTGATCATGAAACAAATAGCATTGGAGCTTTAAATTACCATGTTCATTGCAAAGTTCACAAGGGGCGCGATAAATATTGAATCTTTCAGCAAAATCATCAAGACTTTCTTGCAAAAATTTAGTTTCTAAATACTTATGCCACTTGCAATATCTATCTTCCCTATTTGGTGTGTACTTGCAAACCCAATGCACTCCACAAAAATTGACATGTTTATAGGAGGCATTTTCATCATGACTAGTGCAATCATCATTAGTACCATGGATATTCAATGAGTTCATACTAACAAAATTGCAATCATGCTCATCATTCAAAGATTTAGTGTCAAACATTTTAATGCATTGTTCTTCTAACACTTTGGCACAATTTTCCTTTCCGTCATACTCACGAAAGATATTAAAAAGATGAAGCGTATGTCGCAAACTTAATTCCATTTTTTTGTAGTTTTCTTTTATAAACTAAACTAGTGCTAAAACAAGAAACAAAAAGATTCGATTGCAAGATCTAAAGATATACCTTCAAGCACTAACCTCCCCGGCAATGGCGCCAGAAACTGAGCTTGATGTCTACTACGCAATCTTCTTCTTGTAGACGTTGTTGGGCCTCCAAATGCAGAGGTTTTGTAGGACAGTAGCAAATTTCCCTCAAGTGGACGACCTAAGGTTTATCAATCCGTGGGAGTTGTAGGATGAAGATGGTCTCTCTCAAGCAACCCTGCAACCAAATAACAAACAGTCTCTTGTGTCCCCAACACACCCAATACAATGGTAAATTGTATAGGTGCACTAGTTCAGCGAAGAGATGGTGATACAAGTGCAATATGCATGGTAGATATGGGTATTTGTAATCTGAAAATATAAAAACAGCAAGGTAGCAAGTGGTAAAAGTGAGCGTAAACGGTATTGAATGCTAGGAAACAAGGCCTAGGGTTCATACTTTCACTAGTGCAAGTTCTCTCAACAATAATAACATAATTGGATCATATAACTATCCCTCAACATGCAACAAAGAGTCACTCCAAAGTCACTAATAGCGGAGAACAAACGCAGAGATTATGGTAGGGTACGAAACCACCTCAAAGTTATTCTTTCCAATCAATCCGTTGGGCTATTCCTATAAGTGTCACAAACAGCCCTAGGGTTCGTACTAGAATAACACCTTAAGACACAAATCAACCAAAACCCTAATGGCACCTAGATACTCCAATGTCACCTCAAGTATCCGTGGGTATGATTATACGATATGCATCACACAATCTCAGATTCATCTATACAACCAACACATAGAACCTCAAAGAGTGCCCCAAAGTTTCTACCGGAGAATGAAGACGAAAATGTGTGCCAACCCCTATGCATAAGTTCATGGGCGGAACCCGCAAGTTGATCACCAAAACATACATCAAGTGAATCGCGTGATATCCCATTGTCACCACAGATACGCACGGCAAGACATACATCAAGTGTTCTCAAATCCTTAAAGACTCAATCCGATAAGATAACTTCAAAGGGAAAACTCAATCCATTACAAGAGAGTAGAGGGGGAGAAGAAACATAGGATCCAACTATAATAGCAAAGCTCGCGATACATCAAAAATCGTGCCAAATCAAGAACACGAGAGAGAGAGATCAAACACATAGCTCTTGGTACATACCCTCAGCCCCGAGGGTGAACTACTCCCTCCTCATCATGGAGAGCACCGAGATGATGAAGATGGCCACCGGTGAGGGTTCCCTCCCAGGTGCCGTAACAGGTCCCGAGAGGTTTTTGGTGGCTACAGAGGCTTGCGGCGGCGGAACTCCAGATCTATTCTGTTCCCCGAAGTTTTTAGGGTATAAGGATATATATAGGCAGAAGAAGTACGTCGATGGACCTCCGGGCTGTCCACGAGGCAGGGGGCGTGCCCTAGGGGGGTGGGCGCGCTCCCCACCCTCGTGGGCAGCCCGGGACTCCCCTGGTGCAACTCCGGTACTCTCTGGGCTTCTTCTGCTCCAAAAATAAGTTCCGTGGAGTTTCAGGTCAATTTGACTCCGTTTGATATTCCTTTTCTTCAAAACACTGAAATAGGCAAAAAAACAGCAATTTTGGGCTGGGCCTCCGGTTAACAGGTTAGTCCCAAAAATAATATAAAAGTGGATAATAAAGCCCAATATTGTCAAAAACAGTAGATAATAATATAGCATGGAGCGATCAAAAATTATAGATACGTTAGAGACGTATCAGGGATAGCCGCGAGTAGTCCAACCGCGCAAACTCACATTGAAACCCATCTACGACTATGAAGCCCTACGATGCCGTACCAAACCGAGCGGCCGCACGACGATCAATCTAGAAACTGGATCACACGCGCACTGCACCCAAATCGACGAAACTTAGAGAAGGAAGAGGGCGGGCGGGAGGGATCACCTTAGGGGGGCGGGGGCGGGGGCGGGGGCGGCGGGGCCGCCCTGGAGCTCGAGCTTGAGCTCCGTCATGCCGGGCTCGCGGGTGAGGTAGTGGAGGATGTAGGGCGCGGCGCGGATGACGGCGATGCAGCCCGCCATGATGCTGAGATGCAAGTGCGGCTCCTTGTACGCCGCCTCCTTGCTTGGCTTCCGGGTGCGGGGAGGGGATGGGGAGGGAGGTTGCTGTGGAGGTGGGGCGGTCTTGGGTGTCGGCGGCGGGATTGTTGTGGTGGAGGTGGGGGTGGGGAGAGGAGGAGCTTGAGTGGATCTGCAGCCAGGGAGGAGAGGGGAGAGGAGCGGAGGTGGTGGCTGAGGCGAGGAGAGAGGTGGGCGGCGGAAGGAAGGGGAGGACGGGTCGTCTGCCACGGGATCTGGGGGAGGCCGACGGCGGGATAGGGGATGGATCTGAGGTTGGGGCAGAGAGGGAGGAGGTGGCGGCGGCGAGGAGCTGAGGGAGGAGGAGTGCGGGTGCAGGTTAGGGTTTGGGTGGTTGGGCTGCGGTTGGTGAGGGGGTGAGGGCTACCGTTGGATCCAGAAGCATCCGACGGTGGTTGATGCATGATCCGCGTGATATGCCTATGGACCAATCAGAGCGCACTAAACAATTTGAAGATTTTTTACCATATAAATTGGTCATGATTGATTACATACAAAATTTTTCATTTCATTTTTCAATGCTAAAAATGAGTTTTTGTGTGAAAGACTTATCAAATATTTGTTCAAATGAAGTCATATTTTGCACAAGTTTACATCGTAGATTGGCAAACAATATTGACAAAGGAAGTTTTTATTTCTTTTGCATGAAAAAACAATTTTCCATTTTTTGAGTGCCCAAAATAAGTTTTTTTGTGAAGGACTTACCAAATATTTGTTGCAAAATTGTACCAAATCAATTTTCTAAAATACTAGGCCATATATAATGCACAATTGACCAAATGGTTAGGTGTCAAAAGTTTCGATGGACCTCTCATGAAAAAGACAAATTTCCGCCGATTCAGCTGAAAGCGGGTAAAATTTATACTGTAGCTGCCTCATAGTTCGCTCTTTATTTTTTTCGAAAAATCATTTCTAGGTACATAACTATCTATTTAATCAGCGAAGCATCAAAAGGTTTCCAAGATTCAACAATTAGCTAGGAACGGTCATTACCGCCGTTTTGACCGCATTTTGAAACGGGCATAAAAAATTCAAAAAAAATAAAAAATTGGAAAACCTTCGCATTGTGTCATCATATGTGACTAACTTTCCAGAAAAAATAATAAACTTGTAATACGGCAATTATTTTAAAAAAGTGTTCTCAGAAACGAGCTATCATGCGTGAAGATTCATTGCTTTCAAGCCAAATGATCAATCTTATGGCCATATTCATGGCATAGTTTGTTCAAATGATCTCATATTGTGCACAAGGGTGCATCTTGGAATTCCAAACAATGTTTCCTAAGGGAGTTTTCATTTTCTTTGCACGGAAAATTCCTTTTCCATTTTCCGAGTGCCCGAAATGAGTTTTTTTTGTGAAGGACCTACCATATATTTGTTGCAAAATTGGACCAAATCAATTTTATAAAATACTAGGCCATATTTAATGCACAATTGACAAAAAGGTTGGGTGTCAAAAGCTTTGGTCCATCTCTGGTGAAAAAGACAAATTTCCGCCAATTTAGTAGGAATCCGGTCAAATTTGAACTGCACCTGCCTCATACTTTCATCATTATTTTTCCCAAAAATCATTTTTGGGTACAAAAGTATCTATTTAATCAGAGAAACACCAAAAGTTTTCCAAGATTCAACCACTAGCTAGGAACGGTAATGCTCATCATTTTGACCGCATTTTAAAACGGGCATAAAAATTCAAAAAAAATCAAAAAATTGGAAAACCTTCGCATGGTGTCATCATATGTGACCAAGTTTCCAGGAAAAATAGTAAACTTGTAATATGGCAATTATTTTAAAAAAGTGTTCTCGGAAACGAGCTATCATGTGTGGAGATCAATGGCTTTCAAGCCAAATGATCAATCTTATGGGCACATTCATAGCATAGTTTGTTCAAATGATCTCATATTGTGCACAAGGGTGCATCTTGGAATGGCAAACAATGTTGCCTAAGGGATTTTTCATTTTCTTTGGACGAAAAAACCATTTTCTATTTTCTAAGTGTTCAAATTGAGGTTGTTTGTGAAGGACCTACCAAATAATTATTGCAAAATTGGACCAAAACATTTTTATAAAATATTAGGACATATTTAATGCACAATTGACCAAATGGTTGGGTGTCAAAAGCTTCGATCCACCTCTCGTGAAAAAGACAAATTTCTGCTGATTCAGCTGGAAGCGGGTCAAATTTGAACCGCAGCTGCCTCATAGTTCCATCTTTATTTTTCCCAAAAATCATTTTTAGGTACAAAAGTATTTATCTAATAAGAGAAACACCAAAAATTTCCAAGATTCAACCACTAGCTAGGAACGGTCATGCCCGCCGTTTTGACCGCATTTTGAAACGGGCATAAAAATTCAAAAAAAAATCAAAAAATTGGGAAACCTTCGCATTGTGTCATTATATGTGGCCAAGTTCCCAGGAAAATAACAAACTTGTAATACGACAATTTTTTAAAAAAGTGTTGTCAGAAACGAGCTATCACGTGTGGAGATCAGTGGCTTTCAAGCCAAATGATCAATCTTATGGCCACATTCATGGCATAGTTTGTTCAAATGATATCATATTGTGCACAAGGGTGCATATTGGAATGGCAAACAATGTTGCCTAAGGAAGTTTTCATTTTCTTTGGATGAAAAAACCATTTTCCATTTTTCGAGTGCCTAAAAGGAGGTTTTTTTGTGAAGGGCCTCCCAAATAATTGTTGCAAAATTGGACCAAATCATTTTTGTAAAATACTAGGACATATTTCATGCACAAGTGACAAAATGGTTGGGTGTAAAGAGTTTTGGTCCACCTCTCGTTAAAAAGACAAATTTCCGCTGATTCAGTTGGAAGCGGGTCAAATTTGAACTGCAGCTGCCTCATAGTTTGCTATTTATTTTTTCTAAAAATCATTTCTAGTTACATAAGTAACTATTTAATCATAAATACATGGTTTGGTGGCGATACGTCGAGGTTTGGGCGGTGGCCGAGGGCCCCAACTCTAGAGCGAGTAAACTCAAGCATGTTCGGCCAAGTGGTCATCAGCGTGACCGTGGCGTTGCCATGTGTTCTGGGCGGCCTAGGCATGTCTAGTGGGTTGGGCACTCCCTGTAGGTGCTAGGAAGAAAATTACAACATAATATTCTCACGAGGAGACCGATCGATGCTCAAACATGAATTAGCAGCCAAGTGTTTGATTAGCTGCACGGAAATGTACATGGATAATGGGCGTGAGTTTTGGTGAGGATGATCAGTTACTAAGAAGACCGTCTTCACAAATTTTCAGCTCAAAGGAGGAGCCTAGGTGGTACTTGCTTTGCAAAGCACCACACTAGACATAAATACGAATGTTGAAGCTGGGCTCAAAATAATGAATGGATTGAGCTGGCATTTGGTGGAGGATGGTTATTTGGGCATAGGAAAGCACCGTAGAAAATGGATAGTATTTGGACATGCCAAAGTGGTACTTCCTTCACAAAGTGTTGTTCTGAACAGAATAGGAAAATGAATATTGTTGAATTATTTTTGAACTAGGCAAGGAAGGTTTTTTACATATTTGACGAATATATGACCCAAAGAATTTATGAGATTTTTTTGGGAATTTTCGGAATGACAGAAATATAGGTTGCTTCACAACCTGGGGCAAAAATTGCCACATGGACATGACACATAGGCAAAACTGATGATGTGGCGCCTAGTCATAGCAACCTACCACAATTTAAAAGGTTATGACCATCTATATTGGTCGTGATCAGCTAGAAATAAGGCAGCGGACCATTGCTATCTGCTTTATGAACATTTTGTGTAAGGAAATTACGCCCTTTCTGACCAAAATGGCCGTTATAGTTTAGGGTTTGGAGCCCCCCGAACAGCTTTTGACTAATTGGTTTGAAATGGTCATAGATCTATGACCAATTCTTTCAGGGTCACTGACAGAAGGTCTCTAGTTGACATATTTCTTGTAGTGGTGGGAGCTGACCCCCATACATCTGAGAACACAAGTTATAGAGGGGTCCTGACACACTAGTATAATAAATAGGGTAAGGTTACTGATGACTTTTAGCTTGCTCACATGGATCACAAATTGACTCGATATTAGACTTACGTGAAACTTTATTTTTTCTAAGAACTTGTCAAACAATAGTTGAAGATGAGTGACCCAACCGACTATGCCACTTTGCTGAAGACAGTTTGATGACGACACAAGCTTGTTTATTTGACCATGACGAATGATGAGATGAGTGGGTAGAGACCTCCCACACACTTTCCTCTAAGAATGATTCTCCTTGTTTTCAAGTCCTTGATTAAAAAATAATAAGGATAAAACTTCATAAGAACTCTATTGCAAGAGTAAATCAGTGAACGGAGACAAGATCTTTTTATGTTTGAGGGACATATAAAATATTGCTTAGATGCATACCTTCATGGATCTTTTAACAATTGAACTACCAATGTGGGTAATAGGCATACCAAAACTGTCTGTCGTGTGCACTTGGTCAGATCCATTGTATTTTTCCCGCATTGTTAGCTTGTCGAGCACCCCCGTGATGTGGTTGGTGGCACTGGTATTTGCATTCCAATTAGTATCAATACCGTAGATATTTGTGACTGTGTTTTCCCCATTTTCCTCATGATAGTCGTTCTCTTCGTAGAGCCACTAGCATGCTCATGCGCCGCCGGATGACGCTTGAAGCAAATTTGGCACTCATGGTGGTCACGTTCTTACTGATGTAGTCACCAACACCACCAGCAGGAGGAGAAGGGTGATATCCATGGTCGTGCTCCCTACATCCTCGCCCGCGATAGCCTCTATTGCAAGCCTGACCGTGATCTCTGTAGGCCGTGTTGACTGATGTGTGGAAGCCACCACTTGACCCATCACCTAGCATCTGCATCCTTTGATTGAAGTAGGAAATTTGCGCCAGTTAGGTCATCAACATTGATGGAATTTTTTTATGGTGCCGACTGCTGCATCTATGGGTCATACTCACACTAAAGCCCTGTGAGGATGTAGTCGACCATCTCTTGATCAAACACCGGACGGTCAACATCAAATAACTCATCCCAAAGGCTCTTCATCTTGACGATGTGCATGACGTTGGGCATGGCGCCCTTCTTGGTGTTCGTGATGACGATTTCGGGTTTGTGACCCGAGATTGTGACTGCGAGGCAAACAAGGTCTTGACTGCAGTTCACTGATCTAAGGATGTTTGAGATCGCTTGGATTCGGTGTTGCAGCCAGGAGTTTGACAGGGAGAGAGAGAACGACTGAAAGTTGAGATTACATGGACTGTTACATAACATGGAGAACAATCCTATCATCTAACACTTCTTGGGGCCTTTGTAAGATGTTGAGATTGTCCATATAAGTTTGGCACATGCATGACTATCCAGTGGACAGGCTCTTAGCCAAGTGGCTGGAGCGCGGTTGTCCATTCCAGCTGGCGCAGGTTCAAACCCCGTGAGGGTCATTTGGCTATATTGGTCAATCTCGTAGGTTTGAACTTGAATCTCACATCTTCTCTCTTACTTAAAAAGTCGGGGAGCTCCTCCCTTGGTGGTCTAATTTTATTTTTCTTGCACAACTATCCAAGAACAGAGTTGTAGATAGAGAGTAAAGGCCAACATACACTTGGCTGCAAACCTAAGACGAATGAAAGAGATTACATTCAAGTTCATCGTGTTTGAACTTGGGTCTCACATCTTGTCTCTTAATTACACAGCCGAGGTCCCCGCTGCTTTCTTTTTTGTTTTTTGCTAAATTTTAACATGGTCTCTCTTACCTCATCTTTTTACATGTGAGATAACAAGATAAAAGTTAATCATGTCACTATTTAGTGAGATCAACGGCATAGATCTATTTTATATTCTTACTTCTCATGTGAAAAGAGGAGGTAAGAGGTAAGAGGCTCAGATCTACTTTTTTGATTTCTTGCATAACAGACCAAGAACAGAGTTGTAGGTGGAGAGTAAAGGCCAACGTGCACTTGGCTGCAGACCTAAGACGAATGAAAGAGGTTAGATTTGATGAAAGCATGTGAAATGCTGCATAATCCCTATTTGCAATTGAACTTCAGGAAAAAAGACTAACGAAATCTGGCGAACATTGCTCTGCTCTAATCCAAGCTGCATCAAGGAACCAACCAAGTAAACAGAGTTCCAGTAAATGATTTTCCCACAAGTTCATCTGCATTCCCATTTGATTCCATGGAAACCAAGGAGTTTGTACAAACTTTGCAATAGCTGTCCTTCAGCAGGGAGGTAGCTTATGAAGCAGTTCTCTTCCTCAAACCAGGAAGGAGCAGAACACGAAGCGCCCATCTTTATGGAAAAAGAAAAACAAAAGGCAAGGAGTAACCAGAATACCAGATAGACTCAGACTAGAAGAGCAATTATGGAGCTCACACTCGCTCACTAGTACCCCACCGGTTCTATTGCACGGCCAGGAGCTTCCCGCCAATCTCCCCCGCTGCTCCATTGCAGCACCTCCGAGTCCCGTCGCCGCCCTCGCCGCGGCCCTTGGGCACCGTCACGATAAGCTGCCCGTCGACGTACCCGGCCATAGCCAGCTCCGGGCAACAGTCTTCAGGCAGCCGGTACCTCCACCTATCAAGCTCCATGTCGTCGCCATACTCGTCGTCTCCGGTCCCAGCGTGCACCACCACCACCTTGACGACCCCGGGGTAAATCCTCACGAGGCGCGCCCTCACCTCGCCCATGGGGCCGCAGGCCGCGAAGAAGTGGAGCGCGGTGGTGCCCTCGAACGCCCTGACGTCGGCGTCCGCCGGGAGCGGCAGCTCGAGCACCTTGCTGTACACGTGCGGCAGCCGGCGGAGGGCCCTCTTGGCGCCGTCGCCGGACGCAGTCATCGTCGACTGTTGGATCCCCATGTAGTACGATCGCGGACGGTCCAGGAGAGAGAGCTCCTTCGATCTCACCTCTGTCCCTCTCTCTTCCGGTTCCTCTGTCGACGAGTATGCCTTCTTTGCCGCCGGGCGACGCGATTTATAGGTGTGCTGGTGGGTCGGAGATGCTAAAGGCCAAAGGATCGAGGTGTCGCGGCGTTCTTGAGTGACGTGGGGGAAAGATAAAGCTCGGGGATTGATGAGGAAGGTGGCGGGAGGAGTCGGAGAGAGATGGACGGAGATCGGGGACGGCGATAGGATGAAGACGAACAGTGTTGGTGCGCGTGTCCCCGCCCCTGCGACGGCAGTGAGTTTGTTCTGCCTGGTGTGCTGCTACGTGGCATGGCCGCTGTGGTGTGGGCTCAGGTGGCCTCTCGAAGATAAGGCCGGTATTGGCGGTTCTCGTCGATCCCAAACATGGGGCCGCTCCAACGGTTTTCAGGGGTTGTGGCATTCTTTGATTCTAGGAATTTTATGAGGTGCCTTTGTTGGATTGACATTATATTATGGGTTTTTTCTATGGGGCTCTTTGCAACACAGAAATCAGGCACTGTGAATCCCAAAATCCAGAGGTGTGTCATGGAGGAATTTTAACATGATCTTACGTGTATGGATAATTCTCTCTAGCATTGATTCATCTTTCTTCAGATCGGTACAAAATTCATATGCGGCATCCAAATAATCATTTTTGCAAAGCCATGTCTTTTATTTAATTTATGTAAATTCAACAAAAAATTGTGATGCAACTCTAGGTATTCCTATGCATGAGGAGCAAAATGTCATGCCGCTCGCGGGGGGCCTAACGTATCCAGGCGTTAATGCAAAATTCATAAATAAAATTCACTTAAATCAACATAATTAAATAGGTTAAATGGAAGATATGTTTTTGCTCTTACACAATTATTGTCCTTGTTTCTTCTTCGCACCGCATGAGATCCATCGACGCCATAGCATCTTAATTCACAACTCTACCTCCTTCCTGCCGCTGCCTCTACCCATCATACATGTGCCGCATCCTCCTCCCACCGCTCCTTGTTTGGTTGCCCATAATCGTCACCTCTCCCCCCCCCCTTCCCTGGCTCTGAAACCCTGATAAGGCTTACATGTATGCCCATGGGAGGGGGAGGGGGAAAGGGTGTTATCGCCCATGTCGATATGGACATATATAGGATCGACGATGATGCCTTCTTGTCATCGACTCTCCGGTCGACCCCTCCCTTACCCTTTCCCTCTTACTCCGCAAATTGCTCTCCCCCTTCTTGCATTGTTCCTTCTTTGGACACGGTCGTTCTATAAAGGCCAGGGCACTAACGTTCGGGTTCACGCCAAGATTTTTTTCTTACATTGTACACGTACACGCCATATAAGGAAGGTCACGATAGTCTCTTCCCCTCCCCCCTTCTTCTCCGTTTTTGATACACATGCATTCCTTTTTGATCATTAATCACGGACTCTACCTAACAATCGCAAGGGTGAAGTGGGCGACAATACATGCCCCAAATCTTACTTAAGAATACTCTATTAGTGATTAGCAACAACCATTATTTGATAGGATTAGAGAAGACCGTGTGTAGGGCGGCAACAGGGAGAACAAATGAAAGGACAAACATGGCAACCCGCACGAGGCCCAGTTGGAGGGGGGAGCCACTTTTTTATCTCCCCACCTCTTCATATCATATCGATCGATCGAGGAACACCCCATGTGCTTCTCTTCCCTCGGTTGGTCTTTTGGGAAGTTTCGGTGCCCTTCCTCTCCCAGTCGCTCCACTCCCAAGTTGATCCCATAATTCTTGTCGACCGACAACTTTCTGACACAACCGACAGCAGGTCCATAATCTCTCATCAGATCTCTACACACCTAGGTTTGGTCTTCGATCATATTCATATCCTCGCAAATTATTATTATTATTATTATTCCTTTTTTGTTCTTGTCGTGGCAAGACTAAAATTGATGTATAATTAATCATCGGTTTTGCCCAGTTTATAGAACATAGAGATATTTATTACATCAATCATTGTCATGTCTTCTAGAATTAGGAAGTCATTAATTAAGTGAAATATACCTTGGCGATCCTTATGTTAATTTGTAGGGTTCCATCATAATTCCTCATCAGATTTCAAAAAAATTCCTACGATCACGCAAGATCTATCTAGGAGATGCATAGCAATGAGAGGGGAGACTGTGTCCACGTACCCTCGTAGACCGTAAGCGAAAGCGTTATGTTAACGCGGTTGATGTAGTCGAACGTCTTCACGATCCAATTGATCCAAGTCCCGAACGTACGGCACCTCCGTGTTTAGTACACGTTCAGTTCGATGACGTCCCTCGAGCTCTTGGTCCAGTAGAGGGCCGAGGGAGAGTTCCATCAGCACGACGGCGTGGCGATGGTGATGGTGATATGATCCGTGCAGGGCTTCGCCTAAGCACTACAACGCTATGACCGGAGGAGTAAACTGGAGGGGGGCACCGCACACGGCTAAGAGAACTCTTGTTGTGCCCTTGGGGTGCCCCCCTGCCCACGTATATAAAGGAGGGGGGAGAGAGGCCGGTGGCCAGGAGGGGTGCGCCATGGGGGGGGTCCTACTTGGACTCCTAGTCCAAGTAGGATTCGCCCCCCCCCCTTCCTTTCTCCACCGGAGGGAATAGGAAGGAGAGGGAGAGGGAAAGGGAAGGGGGGCCCCGCCCCCTCCTCCTTATCCTATTGGGACTCCCTAGGAGGGGGACGCGCGGCCACCCCCCGTGGGCTTCCCTCTCTCTCCCTTAGGCCCATGTTGGCCCAACACTTCCAGGGGGGGGGGGGGGGGTTCCGGTAACCCTTCGGTACTCCGAAAAAATACCCGAATCACCCGGAACCATTTCGAAGTCTGGATATAACCTTCCAATGTATGAATCTTTACCTCTCGACCATTTCGAGACTCCACGTTATGTCCATGATCTCATCCGGGACTCCGAACAAACTTTGCTCACCAAAACACACAACTCATAATAAAAATCATCATCGAACGTTAAGCCTGCGGACCCTACGGGTTCGAGAACTATGTAGACATGACCGAGACACATCTCCGTGTTGGGGAACGTAGTAATTTCAAAAAAATTCCTACGCACACGCAAGATCATGGTGATGCATAGCAACGAGAGGGGAGAGTGTTGTCTACGTACCCTCGTAGACCGAATGCGGAAGCGCTAGCACAACGCGGTTGATGTAGTCGTACGTCTTCACGATCCGACCGATCAAGTACAGAACGTATGGCACCTCCGAGTTCAGCACACGTTCAGCCTGATGACGTCCCTCGAACTCCGATCTAGCCGAGTGTTGAGGGAGAGTTTCGTCAGCACGACGGCGTGGTGACGATGATGATGTTCTACCGACGCAGGGCTTCGCCTAAGCACCACTACACTATTATCGAGGTGGACTATGGTGGAGGGGGGCACCGCACACGTCTAAAAGATCAATGATTAATTGTTGTGTCTATGGGGTGCCCCCTGACCCCGTATATAAAGGAGCAAGGGGGAGGTGCAGCCGGCTAGGGAGGAGGCGCGCCAGGAGGAGTCCTACTCCCACCGGGAGTAGGACTCCCCCACCCTTTTCCTAGTTGGATTAGGACTTGGGAGGGAAAGAGGAGGGAGAGAGAGGAAGGAAGGGGGGCGCCGCCCCCTCTCCTTGTCCTATTCGGACTAGCGGGGAGGGGCGCGCGGCCCAGCCCTGGCCGCCTCTCCTCTTCTCCATAAAAGCCCACTACGGCCCATTAAGTCCCCGGGGGGTTCCAGAACCTCCTGCATCCTAGAAATCCTCGATTTCACGGAACACTTCCGATATCCAAACATAGGCTTCCAATATATCAATCTTCATGTCTCGACCATTTCGAGACTCCTTGTATGTCCGTGATCACATCCGGGACTCCGAACAACCTTCGGTACATCAAAACATATAAACTCATAATATAACGGTCATCGTAACGTTAAGCGTGCGGACCCTACGGGTTCGAGAACTATGTAGACATGACCGAGACACGTCTTTGGTCAATAACCAATAGCGGAACCTGGATGCTCATATTGGCTCCCACATATTCTACGAAGATCTTTATCGGTCTGACCGCATAACAACATACATTGTTCCCTTTGTCATCGGTATGTTACTTGCCCGAGATTCGATCGTCGGTATCTCAATACCTAGTTCAATCTCGTTACCGGCAAGTCTCTTTACTCGTTCCGTAATACATCATCCCGCAACTAACACATTAGTTGAAATGCTTGCAAGGCTTAAGTGATGTGCATTACCGAGAGGGCCCAGAGATACCTCTCCGGCAATCGGAGTGACAAATCCTAATCTCGAGAATACGCCAACCCAACAAGTACCTTCGGAGACACCAGAGAGCACCTTTATAATCACCCGATTACGTTGTGGACGTTTGGTTGCACACAAAGTGTTCCTCCGGTAAACGGGAGTTGCATAATCTCATAGTCATAGGAAAGCAATAGCAACATACTAAACGATCGAGTGCTAAGCTAACGGAATGGCTCAAGTCAATCACATCATTCTCCTAATGATGTGATCCAGTTAATCAAATGACAACCCATGTCAATGGCTAGGAAACTTAACCATCTTTGATCAACGAGCTAGTCAAGTTGAGGCATACTAGTGATACTCTGTTTGTCTATGTATTCACACATGTATTATGTTTCCGGTTATTACAATTCTAGCATGAATAATAAACATTTATCATGAAATAAGGAAATAAATAATTACTTTATTATTGCCTCTAGGGCATATTTCCTTTAGTATCCCACTTGCACTAGAGTCAATAATCTAGATTACACTGTAATGATTCTAACACCCATGGAGCTTTGGTGCTGATCATGTTTTGCTCGTGGAAGAGGCTTAGTCAACGGGTCTGCAACATTCAGATCCGTATGTATCTTGCAAATTTCTATGTCTCCCACCTGGACCAAATCCCGGATGGAATTGAAGCTTCTCTTGATGTGCTTGGTTCTCTTGTGAAATCTGGATTCCTTCACCAAGGCAATTGCACCAGTATTGTCACAAAAGATTTTCATTGAACCCGATGCACTAGGTATGACACCTAGATCGGATATGAACTCCTTCATCCAGACTCCTTCATTTGTTGCTTCCGAAGCAGCTATGTACTCCGCTTCACACGTAGATCCCACCACGACGCTTTGTTTAAAATCGCACCAACCGACAGCTCCACGGTTCAATGTAAACACGTATCCGGTTTGTGATTTAGAATCATCCGGATCAGTGTCAAAGCTTGCATCAACGTAACCATTTCCGATGAGCTCTTTGTCACCTCCATAAACGAGAAACATATCCTTAGTCCTTTTCAGGTATTTCAGGATGTTCTTGACCGCTGTCCAGTGATCCACTTCTGGATTACTTTGGTGCCTCCCTGCTAGACTTATAGCAAGGCACACATCAGGCCTGGTACACAAAGATTGCATACATGATAGAGCCTATGGCTGAAGCATAGGAACATCTTTCATCTTCTCTATCTTACGAAGTGGTCGGGCATTGAGTCTTACTCAACTTCACATCTTGTAACACAGGCAAGAACCCTTTCTTTGCTTGATCCATTTTGAACTTCTTCAAAACTTTGTCAAGGTATGTGCTTTGTGAAAGTCCAATTAAACGTCTTGATCTATCTCTATAGATCTTGATGCCTAATATATAAGCAGCTTCATCAAGGTCTTTCATTCAAAAACTCTTATTCAAGTATCCCTTTATGCTATCCAGAAATTCTATATCATTTCCAATCAGTAATATGACATCCACATATAATATCAGAAATGCTACAGAGCTCCCACTCACCTTTTTGTAAATACAGGCTTCTCCAAAAATCTGTATAAAACCAAATGCTTTGATCACACTATCAAAGCGTTTATTCCAACTCTGAGAGGCTTGCACCAGTCCATAAATGGATCACTGGAGCTTGCACACTTTGTTAGCTCCCTTTGGATCGACAAAACCTTCCGGTTGCATCATATAGAACTCTTCTTCCAGAAATCCATTCAGGAATGCAGTTTTGACATCCATTTGCCAAATTTCATAATCATAAAATGCGGCAATTTCTAACATGATTCGGACAGACTTAAGCATCGCTACAGGTGAGAAGGTCTCATCGTAGTCAATCCCTTGAACTTGTCGAAAACCTTTTGCAACAAGTCGAGCTTTATAGACAGTAACATTACCTCAGCGTCAGTCTTGTTCTTGAAGATTCATTTATTCTCAATTGCTTGCCGATCATCGGGGAAGTCAACCAAAGTACACACTTTGTTCTCATACATGGATCCCATCTCAGATTTCATGGCCTCAAGCCATTTTGCGGAATCTGGGCTCACCATCACTTCTTCATAGTTCGTAGGTTCATCATGGTCTAGTAACATGACTTCTAGAACAGGATTACCGTACCACTCTAGTGGGGATCTTACTCTGGTTGATCTACGAGGTTCAATAACAAATTGATCTGAAGTTTCATGATCATCATCATTAACTTCCTCACTAATTGGTGTAGGTGTCACAGAAACCGGTTTCTGTGATGAACTACTTTCCAACAAGGGAGCAGGTACAGTTACCTCATCAAGTTCTACTTTCCTCCCACTCACTTCTTTCGAGAGAAACTCCTTCTCCAGAAAGATTCTGAATTTAGCAACAAAAGTCTTGCCTTCGGATTTGTGATAGAAGGTGTACCCAACTATCTCCTTTGGATATCCTATGAAGACACATTTCTCCGATTTGGGTTCGAGCTTATCAGGTTGAAGCTTTTTCACATAAGCATCGCAGCCCCAAACTTTAAGAAAGGACAACTTTGGTTTCTTGCCAAACCATAGTTCATAAGGTATCGTCTCAACGGATTTTAATGGTGTCCTATTTAACGTGAATGCGGCCGTCTCTAAAGCATAACCCCAAAACGATAGCGGTAAATCTGTAAGAGACATCATAGATCGCACCATATCAAGTAAAGTACGACACGACGTTCGGACACACTATTACGTTGTGGTGTTCCGGGTGGCGTGAGTTGCGAAACTATTCCGCATTGTTTCAAATGTAGACCAAACTCGTAACTAAAATATTCTCCTCCACGATCAGATCATATAAACTTTATTTTCTTGTTACGATGATTTTCAACTTCACTTTGTAATTCTTTGAACTTTTCAAATGTTGCAGACTTATGTTCCATTAAGTAGATATACCCATATCTGCTTAAATCATCTGTGAAGGTGAGAAAATAACGATATCCGCCACGAGCTTCAACATTCATCGGACCACATACATCTGTATGTATGATTTCCAACAAATTTGTTGCTCTCTCCATAGTACCGAAGAACGGCGTTTTAGTCATCTTGCCCATGAGGCACGGTTCACAAGTACCAAGTGATTCATAATCAAGTGGTTCTAAAAGTCCATCAGTATGGAGTTTCTTCATGCGCTTTACACCGATATGACCTAAACGGCAGTGCCACAAATAAGTTGCACTATCATTATCAACTCTGCATCTTTTGGTTTCAACACTATGAATATGTGTATCACTACTATCGAGATTCATCAAAAATAGACTACTCTTCAAGGGTGCATGACCATAAAAGATATTACTCATATAAATAAAACAACCATTATTCTCTAATTTAAACGAATAACCGTCTCGCATCAAACAAGATCCAGATATAATGTTCATGCTCAACACCGGCACCAAATAACAATTATTTGGGTCTAAAACTAATCCCGAATGTAGATGTAGAGGTAGCGTGCCGACTGCGATCACATCAACTTTGGAACCATTTCCCACGCGCATCGTCACCTCGTCCTTAGCCAATCTTCGCTTAATTCGTAGCCCCTGTTTCAAGTTGCAAATATTAGCAACAGAACCAGTATCAAATACCCAGGTGCTACTGCGAGCATTAGTAAGGTACACATCAATAACATGTATATCACATATACCTTTGTTCACCTTGCCATCCTTCTTATCCGCCAAATACTTGGGGCAGTTCCACTCCGTGACTACCGCTTGCGGTGAGAAGCACTCGATCTCGTGCTTAGGTCCAGACTTGGGTTTCTTCTCCTGAGCAAACTTGCTTGCTGTTCTTCTTGAACTTCCCCTTCTTCTTCCCTTTGCCCTTTTTCTTGAAACTGGTGGTCTTATTGACCATCAACTCTTGATGCTCCTTCTTGATTTCTACCTCCCCAGCCTTTAGCATTGCGAAGAGCTCGGGAATCGTCTTATCCATCCATTGCATGTTATAGTTCATCATGAAGCTCTTGTAGCTTGGTGGCAGTGATTGGAGAATTACATCAATGACGCTATCATCCGGAAGATTAACTCCTAGTTGAATCAAGTGATTGCAGTACCTGCACATCTTGAGTATATGCTCACTGCATGTAACTATTCTCCTCCATCTTTCAGTTGTAGAACTTATTGGAGACTTCATATCTCTCAATCCGGGCATTCTTTTGAAATATTAACTTCAACTCCTGGAACATCTCATATGCTCCATGACGTTAAAACGTCGTTGAAGACCCGGTTCTAAGCCGTAAAGCATGGCACATTGAACTATCGAGTAGTCATCAGCTTTGCTCTGCTAGACGTTCTTAACGTCGTCAGTTGCATCAAGCGGCACTGGCACCCAGCGGTGCTTCTAGGACGTAATTCTTACGTGCAGCAATGAGGATAATCCTCAAGTTACGGACCCAGTCCGTGTAATTTCTACCATCATCTTTCAACTTTGCTTTCTCAAGGAACGCATTAAAATTCAACGAAACAACAGCACGGGCCATCTATCTACAATCAACATAGACAAGCAAGATACTATCAGGTACTAAGTTCATGATAATTTTAAGATCAATTAATCATATTACTTAAGAACTCCCACTTAGATAGACATCCCTCTAATCCTCTAAGTGATCACGTCATCCATATCAACTAAACCATGTCCGATCATCACGTGAGATGGAGTAGTTTCAACGGTGAACATCACTATGTTGATCATATCTACTATATGATTCATGCTCGACCTTTCGGTCTCCGTGTTCCAGGCCATATCTGTTATATGCTAGGCTCGTCAAGTTTAACCTGAGTATTCCGCGTGTGCAACTGTTTTGCACCCGTTGTATTTGAGCGTAGAGCCTATCACACCCGATCATCACGTGGTGTCTCAGCACGAATAACTTTCGCAATGGTGCATACTCAGGGAGAACACTTATAATTTGATAATTTAGTGAGGGGTCATCTTATAATGCTACCGTCAATCAAAGCAAGATAAGATGCATAAAAGATAAACATCACATGCAATCAATATAAGTGATATGATATGGCCATCATCATCTTGTGCTTGTGATCTCCATCTCCGAAGCACCGTCATGATCACCATCGTCACCGGTAGCGACACCTTGATCTCCATCGTAGCATCGTTGTCGCCTCGCCAATCTTATCCTTCTACTACTATCGCTACCGCTTAGTGATAAAGTAAAGCATTACAGGCGATTGCATTGCATACAATAAAGCGACAACCATATGGCTCCCGCCGATTGCCGATAACTTGGTTACAAAACATGATCATCTCATACAATAAAATTTAGCATCATGTCTTGACCATATCACATCACAACATGCCCTGCAAAAACAAGTTAGACGTCCTCTACTTTGTTGTTGCAAATTTTACGTGGCTGCTACGGGCTTAGCAAGAACCGTTCTTACCTACGCATCCAAACCAAAACGATAGTTTGTAAAGTTGGTGCTGTTTTAACCTTCGCAAGGACCGGGCGTAGCCACACTCGGTTCAACTAAAGTTGGAGAAACTGACACCCGCCAGCCACCTGTGTGCAAAGCACGTCGGTAGAACCAGTCTCGCGTAAGCGTATGCGTAATGTCGGTCCGGACGCTTCATCTAACAATACCGCCGAACCAAAGTATGACATCTTTGGTAAGCGGTATGACTTATATCGCCCACAACTCACTTGTGTTCTACTCGTGCATATAACATCTACGCATAAAACCAGGCTCGATACCACTTTGTTGGGGAACGTAGTAATTTCAAAAAAATTCCTACGCACACGCAAGATCATGGTGATGCATAGCAACGAGAGGGGAGAGTGTTGTCTACGTACCCTCGTAGACCGAAAGCAGAAGCGTTAGCACAACGCGGTTGATGTAGTCGTACGTCTTCACGATCCGACCGATCAAGTACCGAACGTACGGCACCTCCGAGTTCAGCACACATTCAGCCCGATGACGTCCCTCGAACTCCGATCCAGCCGAGTGTTGAGGGAGAGTTTCGTCAGCACGACGGCGTGGTGATGATGATGATGTTCTACCGATGCAGGGCTTCGCCTAAGCACCGCCACTGAAGATATCGAGGTGGACTATGGTGGAGGGGGGCACCGCACACGGCTAAAAGATCAATGATCAATTGTTGTGTCTATGGGGTGCCCCCCTGCCCCTGTATATAAAGGAGCAAGGGGGATGTGCGGCCGGCCAGGGAGGAGGCGCGCCAGGAGGAGTCCTACTTCCATCGGGAGTAGGACTCCCCCGCTTTTCCTAGTTGGATTAGGACTTGGGAGGGAAAGAGGAGGGAGAGAGAGGAAGGAAGGGGGGCGCCGCCCCCTCTCCTTGTCCTATTCGGACTAGGGGGGAGGGGCGCGCGGCGCAGTCCTGGCCGCCTCTCCTCTTCTCCGTAAAAGCCCACTAAGGCCCATTATGTCCCCGGGGGGTTCCGGTAACCTCCCGGTACTCCGGTAAAATCCCGATTTCACCCGGAACACTTCCGATATCCAAACATAGGCTTCCAATATATCAATCTTCATGTCTCGACCATTTCGAGACTCCTCGTCATGTCCGCGATCACATCCGGGACTCCGAACAACCTTCGGTACATCAAAACTTATAACTCATAATATAACTATCATCGTAACGTTAAGGGTGCGGACCCTACGGGTTCGAGGACTATGTAGACATGACCGAGACACGTCTCCGGTCAATAACCAATAGCGGAACCTGGATGCTCATATTGGCTCCCACATATTCTATGAAGATCTTTATCGGTCAGACTGCATAACAACATATGTTGTTCCCTTTGTCATCTGTATGTTACTTGCCCGAGATTCGACCGTCGGTATCTCAATACCTAGTTCAATCTCGTTATCGGCAAGTCTCTTTACTCGTTCCGTAATACATCATCCCGAGACTAACACATTAGTTGCAATGCTTGCAAGGCTTAAGTGATGTGCATTACCGAGAGGGCCCAGAGATACCTCTCCGACAATCGGAGTGACAAATCCTAATCTCGAAATACGCCAACCCAACAAGTACCTCCGGAGACACCTGTAGAGCACCTTTATAATCACCCAGTTACGTTGTGACGTTTGGTAGCACACAAAGTGTTCCTCCAGTAAACGGGAGTTGCATAATCTCATAGTCATAGGAACATGTATAAGTCATGAAGAAAGCAATAGCAACATACTAAACGATCGAGTGCTAAGCTAACGGAATGGGTCAAGTCAATCACATCATTCTCCTAATGATGTGATCCCGTTAATCAAATGACAACCCATGTCAATGGCTAGGAAACTTAACCATCTTTGATCAACGAGCTAGTCAAGTAGAGGCATACTAGTGGCACTCTGTTTGTCTATGTATTCACACATGTATTATGTTTCTGGTTAATACAATTCTAGCATGAATAATAAACATTTATCATGAAATAAGGAAATAAATAATAACTTTATTATTGCCTCTAGGGCATATTTCCTTCACTCCGGTCAATAACCAATAGTGGAACCTGGATGCTCATATTGGTTCCTACATATTCTACGAATATCTTTGTCGGTCAAACCGCATGACAACATACCTTATTCCCTTTGTCATCGGTACTTTACTTGCCCGAGATTCGATCGTCGGTATCATCATACCTACTTCAATCTTGTTACCGGCAAGTCTCTTTACTCATTCCGTAATGCATCATCCCGTAACTAACTCATTAGTCACATTGCTTGCAAGGCTTATAGTGATGTGCATTACCGAGAGGGCCCAGAGATACCTCTCTGATACACGGAGTGACAAATCATAATCTTGATCTATGCCTACTAACTAACACCTTCGGAGACACCTGTAGAGCATCTTTATAATCACCCAGTTATGTTGTGACGTTTGATAGCACACAAGGTGTTCCTCCGGTATTCGGGAGTTGCATAATCTCATAGTCAGAGGAATATGTATAAGTCATGAAGAAAGCAATAGCAATAAAACTAAACGGTCATAATGCTAAGCTAACGGATGGGTCTTGTCCATCACATCATTCTCTAATGATGTGATCCCGTTCATCAAATGTCAACACATGTCTATGGTCAGGAAACTTAACCATCTTTGATTAACGCGCTAGTCAAGTAGAGGCATACTACGGACACTCTGTTTTGTCTGTGTATTCACACATGTACTAAGTTTCCGAATTAATACAATTCTAGCATGAATAATAAACATTTATCATGATATAAGGAAATATAAATAACAACTTTATTATTGCCTTTAGGGCATATTTCTTTCAATTTCTACATATCTAGGGCATCCATAATATTCATATCATCAAAAAAGTACTTTTTCGTATCTTTTTTTTTGTTATTTTATTTCTTGTGTTGCCAATTTTTTATAGCAGATTTACTATCCTCGGTTGCCTGAAAACAAAATTTGGACCGGTCAGTTTTAGATAGGAGAGAAGAACTCGCACCTAGCCGGCATCGCAGGTGGAGGATTAACGATTTGGGTGCGGGGTAGGGTGCCAGTGCAAAAATGAAAGGGGTATACAAGGATGGTCGGGGCGGCCGTGGCACAACGAAGGGGGGGGGGGTGGTTCGGTGAGGCAACACGGTAATGCCACGGGTGTCGGTCGTTGAGGCCAACAATTAGGTCTAGGTTAGAGGGCGGCGGGCACCATGCTGGGCAAGGAAGGAGGTGGGCGGCTGTTGGATTGATATCCAACGGTTGGGGTGAATCAACTTAGAAATAAAAAAAGAAAGTTGTTTAATAAGTTCTCATTAATTACATCTCATCAACGTGTTTTAACTTAATGTATCACAGAAAATGTCATGCCGCTCGCGGGGGTCCTAATGTATCGAGGCGTTAATGCAAAATTCATAAATAAAATTAACTTAAATCAACATAACTAAATAGGTTAAATGGAAGATAGGTTGTTGTTCTTACACAATTATTGTCCTTGTTTCTTCTCCGCACCGCATGAGATCCATTGACGCCATAGCATCTTGATTTACAACTCTACCTCCTTCCTGACACCGCCTCTACCCATCTTCCATGAGCCGCATCCTCCTCCCACCGCTCCTGCTTTGGTTGCCCATAATCGTTACCTCCCCCCTTCCCTGGCTCTGAAACCCTGATAAGGCTCACATGTATGCCCACGGGAGGGGGTGGGGGAGGGGGAGAGGGTGCTATCGCCCATGTCGATATGGACATATATATGATCGACGATGATGCCTTGTTGTCATCGATCACCAGTCGACTCTCCCTTATCCCTTTCCCTCTTCCTCCGCCAACTGCCCTTCCCCTCCTTGCATTGTTCCTTCTTTGGACACGGTCGCGCTATAAATCCCAGGGCACTAACGTTCGCCTTCACGCCAAGATTTTTTGTTACATTGTACACGTACGTGCCATATAAGGAAGGTCACGACAATCCCTCCCACTCCCCCCTCCTCCTTCTCCACTTTTGATACACGTGCATTCCTTCCTGATCATTATTCATGGGCGCTACCTGACAACCATAAGGGTGAAGTGGGTGACAGTACATGCATCAAATCTTACTTAAGTAGTACTCTTATTAGTGATTAGCAACAACAATTATTTGATAGATTTAGAGGAGACCGTGTGTAGGGTGGCAATAGGGAGAACAAATGAAAGGACCAACATCGCAAATCGCACAAGGACCTGTGGGAGGGGGGAGTCACTTTTTATCTCCCCAGCTCTTCATATCATAATCGGTTGATCGAGGAACACCCCATGTGCTTCTCTTCCCGTCGGTCTTTTGGGCAGTTTCAGCGCTCTTCCTCTCCCGGTCGCTCCACTTGCAAGTTGATCCCATAAGTCTTGGCGACCGGCAACTTTCTGACACAACCGGCTGCAGGTCCTTAATCTCTCATCATATTTCCAGGTTCGGTCATCGATCATATTCATATCCTCACAAATTATTATTATTGTTCCTTTTTTGTTCTTGTCGTGCTAAGACTAAAACTGATGTTTAACTAATCATCGGTTTTGCCCGGTTTATAGAACATGGAGATATTTATTACATCAATCATTGTCATGTCTTCTAGAATTAGGAAGTCATATAATTAAGTGAAATATACCTTGGCGATCCTTATGTTAATTTGTAGGGTTCCATCGTAATTTCTCATCGGATTTCTAAGTATCTAGGGCATCCATCATATTCATATCATCAGAAAAGAAAAAAATTCATAATCTTTTTTTGTTATTTTTTTCTTGTCTTGCCAAATTTTGCTATTTTTATAGCGGATTTACTATCCTTGGTTGTCTGAAAACAAAATTTGGACCGGTCAGTTTTAGATAAGAGAGAAGAGCTCGCACCTAGCCGGCGTCGCAGGTGGAGGCTTAACGATTTCGGTGCGGAGTAGGGTGCCAGTGTGAAACAGAAAGGGGTATACAGGGATGGTTGGGGCGGCAGTGGCACAACGAAGGGGGTGGTTAGGTGAGGCGACACGGCAGTGCCGCCGAGGTCGGTCGTTGAGGCCGAGAATGAGGTCTAGGTTGGAGGAAGGCGGGCGTCATGCTGGGCGAGGAAGAAGGAGGTGGGCGGCTGTTGGATTGATATCCAACGGTTGGGGTGAATCAACTTAGAATTAAAAAAGAAAAGAAAATTGTTTTATAAGTTTTCATTTATTGCATCTCCTCATCATGTTTCGGGAGTTAGGGTGTCATAGAATTAAGTGAAGACATGGTTATTTTTATATTTTATGAAGACATACTTTGATTATCCGTATTTTAAATTGTAGGGTTCCATCGTACACTTCACACAGAGACCCCTGGTTTGTAGATACCGCCCTGGACGTTCCAAACCCAGGTTTTCCTTTTTGCATTTCGCACACGTGTACTAACTTTTCTAGATATACTTCCCTCAACAGAAAACTTTTCTAGATATACTTCCCTCAACAGAAAACTTTTCTAGATATATATACGGCCTACACGTTTGTTAATTTGTCATCTTAGTTGCGGTTCTGGTTAACCACAAGCCAGGCAAAGGGCGCGTGCGAGACACTCAGGTGGCGGCGGGAAGGTGCACCGAAGCTTCCTGCGCCCCAACAAATCTATCTCCCCGGCCAGGCCAACCAACTTTGTCGCGCAGGTAGTTGAAGCTGTGTCCTTTTGCTCTTTTGCCTTTTCAGCGAGGGAGTTCAAGCTTTGGTTTGGAAGCATGCAGATAGATAGATAGATCCTGCATGCTGAACCACCGTGTTTTGGATTTGCATTTGCAGATCGAGAGCGGTGGTGTGCACGACTGCATGAACGGCTGTACGAGCCTTGTCTGAACCCTGAACCCTGAACCGCCGTGCTTGTCCGGCCCTAGCCGCTGCATCATCGGCTCGCGCTTTTTGGTTGGCTTTGCTATCTGATCTTGGTCTGGATATGCGTGCCTACGGGTCATCACTTGTCTGTGGTGGTCGATTGGACGGTAAGTGATGAGATAGAGTGAGGTTTTCCTCTTCAGTTACGATTAGCATGCAGTGATCAGATCGCCACGTCGATCCGTCCGAGCCAGCCGTCCGTGGCTCGTCTTTTGCTACCGGTGCGTGCCTTTCCGTGTATACTTGTGGCCGCCTTCAGCTTTCGGTGGAACAGTTTATGCGTGCGTGCTTGCCGCGCCGCATGCCTGTACGGACGTGCACGCCATGGCTGAAACTTTTGGTTTGGGTTGGTGAATGGTGGCTACGGGACAAAACTCGTTGGAATCAGGCGCACGGATGGCTAATATCGGTGGAGGGTGGTGGTGCAGCGTGGCATAAGTTCCCCACAGTAAGAACTGCACGACACTGTACGAGCCATCCGTATGCCTCATTTCAACGAGTTTTGTCCCGTGGCCACCACCTACCACTTCCAACCAAAAAATTTAGCCATCGGGTGCACGTCCGCACAGGCATGCGGCGCGGCCGGCATGCACGCACAAGCTGGCCCGCCGAAAGCCGAAGCCGGTCACAAGTGTACACGGCAAGGCCGGTAGCAAAAGGCCAGCCACGCACGGCTGCCCCGCACTCATTGACGTGGCGATCTGATCATTGCAAAGCTAATCGTAATTGGAGATGAAAACCTCACTCAAACTCATCACTTATCGTCACCGATCGAATTACCCGTCATGTCACAGTGTCACATCACACACAAAGCTAAAAACTCATCGTACGCATGAATCGATCAGACTGTGATGTGATCTCACTAATCGTGGAGTCACGGTGAGAATTCGCCTCCTGCATCGATCAGATCCGCTGCCCACTACGTAGTACTACGGGTAGGAGTACTACCATGCGTCTCGTCTATCATCTCGTCCCAAGCTCCCCACCAGCCAAATTCTGGTATACTTTTACTGTTGTTGTAATAAATCTCTCTCCTACGGTTCTACCCCTTGTGATGTATATAAACAGGGCAGCGAGCGAACACAAGACATCTTCGAGATTATACTCACAAGTCACGGTCGTTCCTGGTATCACAACCATCTTCTCCTCTACACCATGAGCAACATCTCTCCTTCTTTCAGCGCCCCCACCCTTCTGGCCACGTCCTCCTCCCTTCGTCATTTCTTTCCTCTCGCCGGCAGCCAGAGCACGGGCGAATAGCTCCCATGCGACGTCGTTGATGTGAATTGTCTCTGGTTAGACGTAGTTGGTTGTAATAGCTCGCATGCGACATCTGCATTGGAAAAAACAGCTCCCATGCGACACTGCTGCCTAATCCAAAGACACATGTTTAAAACTCGAATCAGGTGAGCGGGACCCACAGCATGGGACCCACTAACTTATCCAACTCAGCATTGGTCGTGAGCGGGACCCACAACATGGGACCCACTAACTTATCCAAGTCAGCATTGGTACAAGAGGACACCGAGCCGTGCCCGAGCCGCAGCAAAGACCCGAGCCCATCCTCTCCCCCTCCCCGACCGTTGTTCTTCTTCTTCTCCGTGACGACGGCAGCAACGCCATTCAGACGCGACCTAGCAATGTCGAGCTCCGCTTCAGCCTCCGCCGCTCATGGCGGCTATGGCGTAGTGCCCATGACAAGGTGCCTGCATGCCCACGTGTCGCACCACAGGCGGCTAGTCACAACGACCGACAAGAATGGCAACCTTGGGCGGGAATTCGTGAAATGCGAGAGCAAACCAGAGCAGGGAAAGGTGAGATTTTACTTCTCAATATGCCAATTTTGGTTTTTGTCTCCCAATTTCAAATTTGCCCATTTTTCCCCATCGGATTTGGGATTTAGGGTTCATCTTTCCGATTTCAGGAATTGAAGCAATGCATCCATTTTGAGTGGCTAGATGAGTACATAGAGCGGATTCAACTGGAGGGTGCATCAGGGGAGCTCGATTTACCGTTGGAGGCGGAGAAGTTGGGCAAGTTTGGATCGGCATCTGGATCTCGGCAATTCCATTGGGGGCGCCCGCCCTTCCATGGGTGCTCTTGTGGGGATGCAGGGAGTGGCAGAGCTGAAGAAGCTGAACAAGCAGATGAAGAAACTCATCGAATTGCGTAAGCGGGGCAATTTGATGGGGCTGATGGCGGACTTTTTATGTTTGTGTAATTGCTCGCATTTGTTTATGTGATGACAATTAGTCGTAAGTGAATAGATTGGGCATCATTTGTAATCGTAATGATATGTACATTTGAATAAAAGTGTTGCGCTATATGAATTGCATGTCTTCTCCACTGCTGTTTCGTTTTTCAGTTCTTGATTCGTCATCAGTTTCAGTTTCAGTTTGATGGTAGAGGGAGAAAAGAAAAAAGGTTTGTTCACAGTTGCCCGAAAAGGCCCGGCCCATATAGAAGTTAGGCAGGGCCGAATAGAACATATCCAGGCCCATTGATAAAAGAAGTGTAGCTACTGCAAAAAAAAGTGCAAACAGTCATTGACATCAATATATCTTTTCGGCTTTAGGTTATTTCACAAATGTTAAGTTTCATGCCTTCACCTTTTTTTAGATAACTCATCTGGTAATTATTTGAGCTATTTTTATGCATAAGCTATCGTGTCCAATTGAAGGGGCCCGTGTTGTTTCGGCTAAAACAAAATGTTGGTTCTAGTTTATTTCAACCAAGGTTGGTTCTAGTCTTTGTGAACCAAAAAAGTTGCAATTGTTTGGTTCTAGTTTATTTCAACCAAGCACCATTTTTAATATTTTTTCTGACTTGTGCTATGGTGTTTTCAAAGTTTTTACTCGTGTGTTTCAACCGAAAAGGTTGTACCCCTCTCAAAAAGAAGACATCTAGTGTGCCCCTAGTAGCATCTCCTTACAACATAGAGGGCATCCCTTACAACATATAGTGCATAAAACATAAAAGGAAGATAATTAACTAGACATGTGCTAACAACAACTTATATGATTGGATCATGTTTTAGTGCATTTTTAGTACACATGGCCACATAAATAAAATACAATGGAGAAACTTTAGGACCGAAAAACATATAGATAGATAGAGGGGCATCGGGTACCCTAGTAGCATAGATAGATAGAACATATAGAGGGGCATCCCCCCACTATATATAGTTCATAAAACATGAAAGTAAAATAATTAAAACTAGATATATAGAAGACACGGGCACACACGCCCGAACCAACACAAACACAAACTAGATAGATAGAAGACTCGCACTTGAACAACTCCTTGGTCCCTCCTCCTTGCCACTCCTTGGCCCCTCCTCCTTGGGCCCCTCACTCGTCGTTCTCCGGCATCTGGTAGGGGAGGGTGTGCATGCCGTTGGGGTGAGGGAAGATGTTGTGGAAGTTGGTGAAGATGTTGTAGGTTGTGAACGCGATAAACTCGCATCCACACCAGAACACCTCCCCGAGGAGGTAGTGAGCGTCGTAGGGGTTAGTGAAGGTGACGTAGAGGCCGATGACGATGCCGTTGGGCCCGGCGTTGCCATCGTACTGCTCGTGGAGGTGGAACATGGGCGGAGTGCCCGGAGGGAGGTGGCGGTAGCCGGCTTGGAGGAAGAAGCGAGCCAACTCTCTAGGGCCCCTCCACCTAGAGATGGCCCACACCCTCGAGGCTATTCTCGACGACGACTCCGGCCGGGTCTTGCCTCTCCGGCACGGTCTGAGAGGCTGACGGTAGGTAGGGCCATTGAACTGCATGGTGGCTCGAGTGGTGGATTTGGCTCGAAAAGAAGAAGGGAGGAGGCTTGAGAGATGAGTGTGAGAGGATGAGGAAATGGTGCCCTTTTATAGCCGCGTTGCAACCATGGTCAATGTGTACACGGTGCCCCTTCTCGATCGTTTTCTCTTCTCCGCTCGACCGGCATAAGTAATTGCGGGCATTAATTCAAAAAGCGGTAGGCGAGCATCCAAAGAGGCACGGCGGCACATGCGAGATGCATCGCTGCGTACGTGCCCGCTCATCCGCCAAGGTGACATCGAAAAAGGAGCTGCACCACCGACGCGTCCGTCTCGTTCAAACATGCATTTGTTAAAATAGCTTAGATGCGACAGACGTACCCATACGCTGCGCTGCCCTGCCGTGCTTTTTTGCATCGATGCGTGCATGCAATCCCGCATGCAAATGGCTAGGTGTTCACGAGCAAAGAATAGCTAGGCTGCGACGTTGCATGGCATGCATGGGACAGGGATGGCCCAGATGCCATTGACCCTCTCGCATGCAACCCATCCCCCCCTCTCGACCCGCATGCAAATGGCTAGGTGTTCACGAGCAAAGAATAGCTAGGCTGCGACGTTGCATGGCATGCATGGGACAGGGATGGCCCAGATGTCATTGACCCTCTCGCATGCAACCCATCCCCCCCTCTCGACGGCCGTGCGCACGCACGCCAGACTCTGCCGGGCCCGATCCGCTCGGCCCAACGGTCACTTAGATGCTCCCCCGCTCAACGTTATCTGTCTCAAAAAATAAAAATATGTTCGTCAGAGAGAGAAAACGGTGGCCAATCAGATTGGAGCCCACGGATCGCCTCATGAATCCTTCTAGAAGGTCTATCCGACGGCCGCAGCTTTGGCGTTAGGGTTAGATCGACGGTGGACGTTTGGCGCTAGGGCTACATGGGGTTTGGAGGCAGTCAACGGGTTTTGAAAGGTTTGACCGAACATTCAAATGTGTATAACTAATTCAAAAAAATCTAAAAATGAAAACTCACAAGATATAGCCTTTTTATGTTACATAGTTATGACATAAAATGATAAACTTGATCTAATGATCTTTGCATGAAAAACCTTCACAAATTGGACTATCTCAACCGAGGTTGCATAGAGTTCAAAGGAGTGAGAAGAGGGTTTGAGGTTTTGAAAATGCAAAAAAAATCAAAAACATCACCTTAGCTTCATTTTAGAGTGACTAAGGAGGATCTGAAGTTATTTTTGCATTTTAAATTTTTAAACTTGTTTTATTGCTGACTTTGTATTAAAGGGTGTTTTTCAAAAATAAATTAAATAATATGAATACTTATTCAAAAAAAGGTGAGACTTCGTATTGATCCTATATAGGTATAATATAAGCTAAGAAAATCTTTTTTGGGTGATTTTGAGAAGGTCGAAAAAAACTTGCTTAGAAATGGGGCCGTTTTCCCTTACTTTGGAGCCTGTTTGGACAACATTTTCAGTGACTATGAGTTGGACTTCACAAAAAGGGTTGGATTTATGAACTAAAGTGCATAGTAGTACATAAAACGATGCAACATCACAGAACAAACAAATGAACTCAAAAAATATTGAGATAGGTTCAAATTTGAATGTCGGTTCAAATTTGAATTTTATTTCAAGTCAAATCAACATCATAGCACATAAGTTTTCACATGAAAGAACATAAGTTTTCACATCAAATGACAACAAACTTAAGTTTTCACATCAAATTTGAATGATTTCGACTCTATTTCTTTTGCTTCTTTCTACCACTCGATTTCTTCTCGCTTTTTCCACCGTTTGGTTCCACGGCGCATAGTTTGTTGATGCTGATGCTCTTGCTTTTGGCCCCTTGCAAACTCCACTAGGCCCCCTCAACTTTTGGGGCCCCAACTTTTGCACTGACCATGTCCCACTTCTTCGCTTTGCACTTCCGCAGATTGAGTAGATGGCACACATTGTTCAACTACTTGGTTTGCAACTCAACACTTGGCAGCACAACCTCCAAACATGGCAACACATTTGTCAAAGCAGATTCACATGGCAGCACAACAGTTGCTTCATCTGCAACAGTTTCAGATTGCCCTAGCGTCTGCAAAACAGATTCAGTATGCATCACATCGTCCAAAACAGAAACACTTAACTCATGTTCAGCAAGAATAGCTTGATTAGCTCCATATCTTTGTCACCAAACATTATCTCGCTTAGTGCTCTTCCTTCTATAGCCATTGAGTCTTGCTTTTTTCACTTGCCCGGCATTGTTCAACAACAAGAGGTGGGGCTTTTTCTGCACGCTTCCTCCTAAAAAATAAAGCATTTGACTTGGTTAGATACTAGAACAAGTAGCAAAATCAAAACTTGCAAAAACAGTAACATAAACATACTTTGGCCTCTGAGGAGTGTAGATGCACTTGGATGAACCAATTCTGTGCCCAAGTACCTCACACAACTTGCACCTATTTTTGTTACCTTTTTGAGCCCTTTTGGGCTTATCATTCTTTTCCTTTTCCTTTTTCCTCTTCTTACTACAACCACCTTTCTCAAACCAAGCTTTGAATCTGCTCTGTTTAGGCCTCCCAGCCTTTCTTCTAGTGACAGGGGGACACAAGGTAAATTCTATTTCCACCTTAGGCCACTGAGATTGGTCAGTCAGTGCAGGAATTGGACTTGCATATGCAGCTTTGAATTTTTGTACTGAATAATACTCATGCAAATATGGGTGCATATTTAACCTGGGTTTAGATGCCAAAAAAGTATGGAATGCTCACATGGCTTTCCAGTGTGTTGCCACTCTTGGCAAGTGCACTCATGCAACTCAAGATTTACCACATGCATCTTGCCACTCTTTGTATCTCTAACTTCAGACCCCACAAGGAAGATTTCTCAACAGATAGATGTGAAAGATTTCTACTCCTGTTGACCACCTGTTGTACCACTGCTGGAAGCTTGTCCCCTTCCAAAATATTAGCAATTTTTCCTCTTAACTCCGACAAACGCATGATCATGATCCTTATTTGATCCACCATGTCATTCACAGGCAAGTCTTTGAAATCCTTCACTTTGTTGTTAAAACTTTCTGCCAAGTTGTTATTGATATGATCACATTTTATGGCAGTATTAAAACCTGATCTATACCACAACAGAGAATGGTGGGTGTTCAACCATGAAGCAAATTCATTATCACTACATGATGCCAATATCTTACCAAGGTGATAGGAATGTGTGCATGCGGTGTAGGATCTTCTTTGCTAGCCACATGCGCCCAAATTCATCTCCTCTGAATTTTTTATCGATTCATCCACATATGTCCAAAGCACTCCTCTCCGTCGGCATGGGGAAAACATTTTTACTGCATTTTCCAACCCTTTACATGCATCTGTGTGGATGGCCAAAGGAGAAACTGGCCCTATGCATCTTTTCGGTTGCATCATGAACCATATCCATGATGCCTCTGTCTCTGATTGAAACATTCCTATTGCAATTGGGAACATCAAGTTGTGTCCATCTAGAGCATTGCATGCAGCCAACTGACCATTCCACTTTCCAACAAAAAAGATGAGTCTATGCTCAAATATGGACGATAACCTGCTTTGAATCCATCTATGCAAGGCTTCAAACACATAAAAAACTTGCTGAATAAAACCTTGCCATCCTCGGTTACCTCTGTATCTATCTCCACCACACTCCCAGGTGACCTCTTCTCCACCTCTGCTTTAAAACTATACAACATCCTAAATGTATTTGCCCAGTCACCATACAATGATTTCATGGCCCTTTGTTTTGCTTTCCACACTGTGGTATATTGCAGCTGGATGGGGTACAACTTCTCCAAGTCAACTTTAAGCCTCTTTGCAGTAGTGTTTGGAGTCTTGGCTAAAATAGGAGTAATCTTCTCTGTAACCCAAAGCTGTGATGTCATCTTTGAAACTCTCTGTGAAGTGGTCATACATGTATGCTGGTGTGGTATTTGATTTACCCTTCAGTACTTCCATCAGTTGTAGTCATGGCATAAGTACCATTTGCAAGGATTGCCACCACCATCATAACCTTTGCACCGAGCATAAAATTTCTTTCGATCAGTCCACATAGTCTTGGCATCAAACTCTTTTTCACTTTGCATAGGTCCCGAAAGACATCCTAAACTCCTTCATGCTTGGCCACAACTTTCCCACCTCAATAACTGGGTTCTCTTTGTCATACAAACAAACCAGCTCATTATCATCTGCATCATCCACATCATCCATGACCTCTCTCATCACCTGTTCTTCATCCTCATTTGCATTTCTAGGGCCTCTGTTACCTTCACGGGCAAAGAATCATCATCCTTCTCCTTATCTTTGTCATCAACTTGAATGCCAAACATTTCGGCCATATCAATGTCAGATATTGGTGTAATGACCAAATCTGTTTTTTCATTCAACTCTACTACATTCCAGTCAACAACAATCTTCCTAGCACCATGGGTTCCCTCCTCTCCATCTGCATCAATCCCTGTATCTTCAGCTACTACTACAGTTGGTTCAGTCAACAATGCCAACATCTTCTTTTGTGAAACCCACTCATCATCTTCCATCTGTGCAGCCATCTTTGATTGCACATAACCAACTCTGGAATGAGTTTGCAGATCAATTAGCTCTGCATAAAATGTTACTTGTTTGCTTGCCCACCCTTCTTCGATCAATTTCGGCAACAATGGATTCTCCATCTTCAATTATCACATTTTCACAATTATTGTTTTCGAAACGTTGCAGAGATACCTCTTGTTCTGGACCCCAAACAACACTCTCCCCAATTCTCTCCACCAAATTGACCACGGCCTTCTCCTTCATTCTCTCCAATTCACGGGATCAACATCAAGAATTCGACATCCAACCTCACGGTGGTATCTCTATCAATCTCTTGGACACCGCCATCACTAAGCTTGGCTTTACAGGAAAAAATTCCACTATCATTGCGAATGTGGTGGCAGAACCTGAACCTCCCTGTTTTGTCAATGGCAGGCGATGGCGGCAGTCACTACCAAATCGAGTTCGATTCTAAATGGGTCGCCAAGAAAAGAGGGTGGCATTACCGATTTGAAGCACTGTCTCCTCGCTCCATCTCATCCAGCCCTCGGTCCATCTCCTATCCAATTGAGATTCTAAAACGCCAAGCAACAGGGGCAGCATGAGGCCACAGATTTATCCAAAATTCAGTGGAATGGGAGTAGTGTTTGGAAAATACTCACTCGCAATAGCCATTGCAGAGATAGACGCTCCACCACCGGGCCGCGAAGAAGAAACAACCCCCAGATCCAATGGAGCCCGATTCTAAATCGCCAAGAAACAGAGGGCAGCATGAGGCCACAGATCCCCAAAATTCAGGGAGTGGGACTAGGGTTTCGGGCTCACCTCGTAATAGCTCCACCACCACGGAGAAGAAACCGCTGCCGGAGAAGATGCTTATGGCGGCGCCGCCGTCCAGCTCGGGCGAGTCGAGCACGGTCACGGGCGCCCCACGGTCACACAGTCACCGGTCGAGTCATGGACGGTTGACTCTTGACTACGTGGCCATAGGTGGACCCCACCAGTCAGAGCACATAACCTCCGGTGTCCTAACCAAGTCTCAAATTAACGGACAGCCAACTAGCCGCGTAAATGGTGTGTCGCATGGGAGCTATTTTTTCCAACGCAGATGTCGCATGAGAGCTATTACAGCCAACGACGTCGCATGAGCGACAGTTCACACCAACGACGTCGCATGGGAGCTATTCGCCCGAGCACCAAGCATGTCATCCCCTCTACCCGTCCCAAGCCTCCTATGCACCGCATCAATATTACCCACTTCATCAATTTCAAGCTAGATCCCGCCGCAAACAACTACGCTCAGTGGACGCAGAAGTTCTACGCTATCCTCACCAAATAATGACCGTGCCCACCATGTCGACCACGAGTCCGATCCTCGCCTTCAAGATGCCAAGTGGCGCAACGACGATCCGACCATTGTTTTGTGGTTCTATGCTACCATTTGCGATGAGCTCTATCAAGTGGTGAGGGAGCCGAGAACACCGTGTATCTTGTTTGGGACAAGTTGTACACCTTCTTCCGGGACAACCAGCCCGGATGGGCCGTCCACATCCGCGAAGAGTTAAGCACCACCGAGCAAGGAGACATGAAGGTGGCCGCCATCGCAATCGGATTAAGGCCCTCGGTGACGCCCTCGCCGATGCGGGTGAACCGGTCGGCGATGAGGTGTTGACATTGCAAATGATCCGAGGACTCAACAACCGCTTCCATGTGTTGGCAACTACTCTTCCCATGCATGTGCCTTTTCCTACCTTTATCCAGGCCCGTTCCTGCTGTTGCTTGAAGAAATCAATCTTAATGCGCGTGGCGGGGCCAAGGGATCCTCCACCATCACCATTGGCACCACCACTGCTCCAACTCCACCCCCGGTGGAAGCAACAATGGGAATCAAGGCGATCGCAACGCTTTTTCTAACACCCGGCCTGGACAGTCGGCACAACCACAACAACGGCCCTGGATGGGCTACTTTGCGCCATGGGGGGCGCCCTTCCCGTTGCCGAGGCAGCCGCCGCACACTCAGTGGGCCCCTCGAAGCGTCGGCGGCATCATCAACCCACGCCCATCTGCTCTAACTCAGGGATACTCGTTGCTCTACTCCATGGCATCCATCTTTATGCCGTCGCCTCCCTCGCGACACCGGTTCTCCGTGATCGACAGGGCGCCCGGCAACACAAGCTCCACCCCTCCTCCAATAATGACTAGTACATGGACTATGCCACGTAATCGCATGTGACGGGTTGCAGAGGTAATCTCAACTAGTATCTTTTCTCTTCAATGCACTTGTCGTAGTTTAGTTGTTAGTAATGGTTCCTGGATCACCATTACTCCTACTAGTTATACTCATCTCAGTCACACTCCCCCTTTCTCTCAACAATGTTTGATGTTTTACTCTTGATTTTTAATGACTTCATACCCATATGCAATTTTACTCGGGGCAATTCTTGTTCTATTGAATTTGATCCATATGTTTGTTTTGTGAAGGATATAGCCACCAAGGGAATCATCGGGAGATCTAGTTGTTAGAAATATCTATATTCGCTTTTCTCCATAAATAAAGGTGGCCCCTCGACCTGCTCCATCAACATGTGGCATCGGCGACTTGGACACCTATGGCAAGCTTCGTTAGTGGCCATGGCAAAAAAAGTCTTCCTTCATGTGATAAGCCAATGCGGCCATCACATGTTTCTTATTTGTCTTTACTATATCACCTTTCCAAAATACATTGTGATTTGTGGACTTTGCCAATTTATAGTTTCTCCGGTTTCCAAAGATTACCCTATCATTTTATATGACTGTTCTCATTATTCTGAACATTTTCCCTTAGAAACAACTCTGGTACAACTAACAACTTGCAACGCTTTTCTTTAACTCACAAGTGAGCCCTGGTTAGTAGGTTAGCCGGCTGATTTAATTAGGTAAGGCTAAGTTTAACCATCATGGGTCCCAACAGTCGGGTTTGACCTGCCACGCCAGCTTTGATTGCCCCCACTAGCACTAAAAACTTTGCTCTATTTTATGACGCTTCACTTGTGTCATGTATAACCCGTTTTCGTCATGGAAAATACTTTGGCGATGTTTTTCGGTCGTCGCGCCCACCATCACCGAAGCGCTGTCATAGAAAATAAAATTTTGACGGTACCACTTTTTCGTCACGCAACTTGGAATATTAGGTGATGGACAAAAAATGTCACCAGTGATCGTGTTTAGTGACGGCCCAGATGTCACCTATGATGGCCCAATATGTCGCCCAAAATCTTTTTGGCAACAATAATCCCGTCACCAGTGATTGGTTCGGGGGTTGACTGGTCAAAGATCCAGATAGGTGGGGCCAGCAGTTGCTGACGTGTCTTCTTCCATGTGGGTCCGCCATGGTTTTTATCGCCGACCGTCCTGTCAGTAATAATCGGGCGTCAGTTTTGATCGATCAAAGATGCTGACATATGGGCCCAGAATATGCTGACGTGGTTGCTTACAAGTGGGACTAGACATTGTTGGTGACATGCATTTACGTCACAATTATCGTCGCTCGTAGAAAAAATAGATTAATTGATGTGAATTTTGCCAGTGAACCTGTATTTAATTTGTAATTTCAGGAAAATAGATTGAAAATTTGATTCGCTGGAATATGAGATTTCAAACATTGGCAACAGAGCTTCAATTATAAGTGAATCCTGACATTTAGAAGCAGAGGACAAATTGTCGAACAAAGTAAAATTAAATTGACTATAAGCATGAGGCCATCGGTGTTTTTTAGACGTTGTCTTGTCTTGTTGTGTGGACTTCCTTCAGGTGACTGAGCATTGCCTCCATATGTCTTTGCCTTTTTTCAAAGACAGTGGATTTCTTCTGCTGATCCATTTTGAAATCTTCAATGTCTTGTAGCTGCTTCTTCTGAAGTTCTTTAATTTCTACTATCTGGGCAAAAAAGTGGTTCATTGAGCTCTTCATGAAACATATCAGCTGACTTTTTTGCATCTGCCTCTTGAGTTGCAATGATGTGTTCTAGCTCACAGATATGTTCACGAGAGGATGAATTCTTCCCGGAGGAGGATGAGACGCCCATGCTGAAAAGTAAGGTGCTTTGGGAGCTCTTTTCCTCAATGATTCCTACATCAGATATTGTTGCCGTATCAATCAGTTTTGATGGTGTATGTCTGATCCTCGATTCATTCTGCAATACGATTGATAGCAATGTTAGAACAATGTTTGGTAGTTTGAATAATTATTGTCAGACTATAAATTTAAAGCCTACAAATTTGGCAGTACTTATGATTTGTTTTTTTGCAGTCAGACTCAATGGAGGATCCTTGTTTCTAGTGCACATAGTTCAAGCAAGTCTCCACCAGACTGATTATCAATGTTGTCCTTAGGCTTGTATCAGATTTATCAATTGGTAAACATCAATACTGCAAGAAATGTGGTAATCCAACATACAACTTTTGCAATAAGGTAGTACAAACACGTACTATACGTCTAAAGTGGGAATAACATTATGTAGGTGTAGTGTTCTGGCTTAGCTTCAGAGTAGATGGTTTTCCTTATTTCTTCGCACGAAGTTCCTATGACATGTAGCTCAAATTTCGTATGATGTTTCTAGAAGTACGGATTGACAAGTTAAAAAGCCAAGAGTGTGTATCACATACATTGGAGTGATCCTCACACCAGTGGTCCACAAGTTTCTGCCAACTTTCTTCATTTATATAATTAGGCTTTAATGATATAGCATGCTCACGGCGCGTTTTTAGCTTGTTCCAAAGAATTGTTCCTAACTGGAATATCGCGACCACATTTCCTCATAAGACCAATGCACATTTTTGTGGCAAATGCATCCTTGGGGTCAATATGATCCATTCCCTGCATAAAACATACACTCATTTAGGATAGAGGATATGCACGTCTAGTTTTTATAAATGTTTTACAACACAAGTTCAACTTGTAGATTAATTAGCAACCAGGAAAGAAAGTTTAACCATGTGAATAGATGGGTCATTCATTGTAGATCTTGTTGAAATTAAAGATGAAGGTACATCGGCTATGGTGCACTTTTTCCCTAGTGCCACTCTAGAACCATACATTGCCTGGACGAATGCACTCGAAGACATCTATATCTATACCAATATAAAAAGACTCAAATGGGCAGATCCAAACCATCTCGACCATCAAATCATGTTATCTAGCGGTTCAAATCGCTCCAATGTTGAGCACCAAACACGTTTAATGCTTTAATTACCCACCACTGTAATTGGTTATAAACACGTTTTGACTCAACACTATCCCTTGAAATCTGCAATGTAATTAATATCCTACCAATCCCGTGAAAAAGTAATTGATATCTTACCAAATACCAACGTGCAACAGATATATGTTACCTAATATAACGTGTAACTAATATCTTACCTAATATAAACATGCATTGCACGTACATTATTACTAGTAGTTTAGAAACAAAAATCTAGAAGTGGTACTAATCTAATGTACAAGAAATCTATACGTGAGTAGTAGTTTTCTTAAGATTACCAGGATATTGACCTATATCAATCTAGCTGGCATCATCTGAACCCTGTGAATCCATATCAATTTCGTAGACAACATCTTTTCTCAGCGCGCGTTTGGCTATAGGACAATCGTTCTCCGGTGTCTCTTCTTTAATCCCGCAGTACATATGTGCTCGTCTGGCAGCAACAACTGTAGAATCAGACACGACTTGTTACTACGCACGGTCATCAATAATGTGAACAAAGATTCACAGGGTAACACATACTCCAGAAGTACGTAGATTCTATTAGTAAGAATAAGAAGTAGTACTACACTACCTAATCTAGAGCAACATATTACATTAAGAAGAAGAAATCATTCAATTGTAAAAAATAGCACACAAGATTTAATATGAATCTGCATACTAATTTACTGTAAGTGTAGATAGAACTATCTGCAGTACCCCATATAATACGCCTAATGTATTAAGAAACTACATACTAAATTGGTATAATCCTAGATAGAATTAGATGATGTACGGAGCCTACAATTAGATTACATCTTTGAAAGAACAACATGTGAAAACGTAAAAGCACGTGCAAATCTTAATAGGGACGATGGGGCGAGAGGGGGCTAGAGTTGTTACCTGGTAGTATGTTTAGGTCTTGGGGTCGACGAGGGAAGTTTACGTTGTTTGCCGCTTCGAAGCACGCCGTCCAAGCCGGACGCCAGGGAGGGTTTCATTTGGCTGCCACAAGTGGACTAGATCTGCGGAAAAGAGACATATGAGGCGACGGTGTGAATGAAGATGTGGGTTCATTTCGTGAATTGTCAAGAAGCTTCATAAGGTGGGTTTGGGGAAAATGAGTGCGACATTTAAATAATTGGAGGGAACAAAAAAAGAGAGGGAACGAAAGGGAGGAGGGAACAAAATTTTCGGGTCCAGCGAGAATATTAAAGGAAGGTGGATCCTTTTTATTATTTAGAAGAGGTTTATTTGTCATGCCAAGTCCAGTGAACAATTTTTCAATGAACCGTATTATTTTCCTTGTACATGACAAACTAGTAATAATTTATATTAGATCATGTAATACATCTTTGTCCATGTGAAATTTGAACTAAAGTTACCACTTGACATGTCCTGATGGTTGTTCACTCCCCATTTCAAAATCTAGATGCCAGGCCCTTACATGCCTCCCTAACGACACTACTTCCAGACCCCTTATTCACACATGTTCTCCTTGTTTCAAAATAATTATTGTAGATGTGTTTTCTCATTCATTGTGGTACTTTATTGTCAATTTCCAAGTACTCATAACAATTTCAAAATTTAGATGGTATGCCCTTTTTACCTCGTACTAACACTACTTCCATACCCATAGTGCACACATTTTCTCCTTTTATAGCCCCTAGTAACACTATCTCCATAACCCTAGAACACACGTGATGTGATTAACAACTTAATGTTGCAGCTTCTATATGGACAAAAGAGGTTTTCTTCATAATCATGATTCAAAAATTGGGCTTTTTTATATGGGGTATTAATATTGTCTTTTTAAACACGTACAAAATGCAAAGAAGAAAATGCAAGCTCTTTGGGTGTGGTTTGCTTCATAACGTGTACATGAATGAACCAACATATGTGTGTAGTGTGCACATGTAGAAGTAATATGCATGTTACATCGGCCATGTCCACTTGTCGGATACATCTATCATTCACTGTGATTGCTTGTTGTTTTGTCAGAAAATTCAGTTGCAATTTGAGAGAGTGGACATGTCTACTTCAGAATATATAGATGACAAGGTTGGTCGCCACGTCAATTTTTTATGAATTTGAAACGCATTTGCTACAATTGGTTGTTCATGTTTAGAGATCATATGGCTTTGTTTTGTGCATATGATTGAATAGAACATGTTAAAGTCTGGATGGGAAGATCAATTCTTTCGTCATGAAGTTCAGTTTCTAATTCAGGCAGTGGACATGCCTAGTTTAGAACAAACAGATTGCTCTGTGGTCGGCACGTCAACTTTGGATGAATTAGCAACACATTTACACGTTATTTTCAGTCTAAAGAACTCAAAGAGATAACACATTGATTCCTCAAACATTTTGGGCATGAATCTTAAGATGAAAGGTAAATCCATTTGAGAGTAATTTATCCTCTACTCAAAACGTGCCCCCCACTAATACTACTCCTCGGTGTCTGCAACTACTTTGGTGCGCTACCAGCTTTTATCGCCGCCACTTCCTCTTCCTAGCGAGCCCGATCCGCGATGTCGCGTATGTCCTCGAGGGCGTGATACGTCTCCAATGTATCTATAATTTTTTATTGTGCCATGCTATTAAAGTATCAATCTTGGATGTTTTATATAGAATTACTAGCAACTTTATATCATTTTTTTGAACTAACCTATTGACATAGTGCCCAGTGCCAGTTGCTGTTTTTTGCTAGTTTTTTACCTCTCAGAATATCAATATCAAACGAACTCCAAATGCCAAGAAACTTTTTGGAGATCTTTTTCTACCTAGAAGACACCAAGGGAGCCAAAGGAGCACACGGAAGGAGGCTCTTGGGGCCCACTAGGTACCAGGACGCGCCAGAGGCCCCTAGCACGCCCTGGTGGGTAGTGGAGCCCACGGGAAGCTTCTCCACTGACCTCCACCTCCATAAATACCTTAAAATCGCAAAAGCCCTAGGGGAATCGACGAAACACATTTCCAGCCGCCGCAAGTTCCAGAACCACGAGATCCAATCTAGAGGCCTTTTCCGGCACTCTGCCGGAGGGGGCAACGATCGCGGAGGGGTTCTTCATTGTCGGTGTACAAAAAGAGGGGCACGCTTTTGTACCCCTTTACCTGTGCACGGACAGTTAGAGTCGCGCCCATGACCACACCAAGCAGAGCAGGGAGGTGAGCCAAGGTAAGACCGGAGCCCAAGATAATCAGAGCAACGCCAAGGCCAAGGCCACAAAGAGTAGAGGGACAAAGCAGGTTCCCCCGGCAAGACCCTTGCCGGGGTGACCTCAGCGGCCCCGGCGAGATCCTTGCCGGAGACAGCTCGCCCCACACCAACAGAGCGAGCCACCCTTGAGCCCACGGTCGCCAATGCCATCATCAACATGGGGCCAGGGCTCGGGAAGGCACCTCTGTGGTGGCATGCAAATCTTTGTGAAGACATATTCAAGATCAGATGAGGATTAGAAGACGACGATCCTCCGCAAGATCCTTGCCGAGGAAGGCTACCAAGACCCCCGGCAAGACCCTTGCCGGGGACGACGGCACGCCACGGCAAGACCCTTGCCGAGCCACACGGCAAGACCCTTGCCGGGCCACCCGGCAAGGCCCTCGCCAAGGACGCCGGCAGGGCCACCGCCATGCCCACCGACGACCAAGCTTCCATCGCCGTTCCCATACAGCTGCCAGCCTAACTAGCTGGGCGGGCACCTGCGTGGCAACATGCGGCTCCCAGGCCAACTCATCAAGCGCCTGTGTGGCGGCATGCAGATCATCGTAAAGACTCCACCACCGCGCCACCTCACCTGCCTGCCTGCCTACATGGCACCGCACGCATCGCGGCCAGGGCGCGTGTCGAAGCAAGGAGGAGCAGCGACGGACGGGACAGGCCTCGCCCCCGTCCCCAATAAAGCAAGGGGACACCTGAGCGATGCATTAAATGCCTCTTGTCCTGTAATACGAGGGATAACCTCGCAACACTGTACACCTTTCCACCTCCTGTGTGCCATTGTTGCAACCCCTTTTTCCTATAAAAGGAGGCCCAAGGCAACCAGGAGAAGGATTCGGCTCTTTGGAACCACACGCTGACTACAGCTAGTTCGAGAGCTCAAGAACTCTCAGAAATACACCCACCAAAGCAGGACTAGGGTTTTACGCATCCTCGCGGCCCGAACCTGGGTAAACGATCCTTGTGCTGTCTACTAGCCCTGCTCTTCTCGCAACCCTGCGCCCCGACAATCATAGTAGGGATTCTTGTGATCCCATAGGTGTCGTTCCACACCGACATCTTTGGCGCGGCAGGTAGGAGGGCGCAATTGTGAGAATCTGGTCTGGTAGTTAGCCTAGCAGCTCTTCGTCGCCATGGCCCCTAAGAAGAAGACGGCCGCGGCGATCGGCTCGTTGGGAGCCGAACGGCCCGTGCCGGTGCGGACGAGCAGCGGGCCGGTCGTGGGCAGGACCCAGGCCGCGGCCCGCGAGCACCAGCATCGCCCAGGCAATCGGAGCCTGGCGAGCAGCGTTGTTCGTGCTCCCGACGACCGGCTACATGCCGCCTGATCCAAAGACGGAGCTGGGGCCCCTGCAGGCGGCACGGGGCCCTCCGGGGGTGTCGTTGTGCCGACTCCGGGCGGCGCGGCGACCTCCAGGACGCATACACCGGCGACCACCGCGCGCTCTTCCCATGGTGTGCACGCCTAGCAGCGTCACCACGTTGGTGACCCTGGGCACCGCGTGGGAAGAGCCCTGTGCGTCGTCAGCAAGATGAAGGAGTTCAGCACGCTCGCTGAAGCACTGGTGAAAATGGCACGCGGCCGCTGGGTCATGACGGAGCTCCTTCTAACATAGTTAGAAGTCGAAGCGCGCCGCGATCCACGCAGCTGTCGCCCCTGCCCATGCCGGCGGAAGCTTTGGCGCGCACACAGCTGCTCCTCGATTTCCCTCCTGCCGCGGAGAAGCTCGACGAGTGGAGGGCCACCATCCGGAGCCTCGTCGCCATCGCCAACAAAGACGATCCGTGACCGGCGGGGCCCTCGGGTCGGCGCTCCACCGAGCCACCATATGCTGACGCTGGGAGGACCGGGGAAGCTGCGGCCACGGTGCACTCTCCTCCTCCTCGCCAGCCGCCACGGGCGTCGGCCCGTAGCGACGACGCTTGTGATAACATCTCCATAGCGTCGTCCGACCCGCGGACCCTCTGCGACCAGCGCCAGGTTCTTCGGGAGCGAGCTCACAAAGACGCTCGAACCACCATCGAGCGCCGGCGTGAGACGCGCCGCCAGTCGGACAAGCGGGCGGGACCCGCTGTGGACCACCCGGCACCGGGGGGGCCCGGCGGCCTACCTTACGAGGTGGGCTACCCGGCTTTTACCCGTGAGCTAAGGCAGTTCCAGTGGCCGTCCCACCGCATGTTCAAGCCCAACGTCAGCAAGAAGTACACCGGCAAGACCCATCCGTTCGAGTTCCTCAGCATCTACACCATAGCAATGCAGGCTGCTGGGGCTCACGACGAAAAGGTGCTTGCCAACTATTTCCCGCTGGTGCTCAAGCCCAATGTGATGTCTTGGTTGATGCTCTTGCCGGTGGACTCCATTTCTTCTTGGTCAGATATGTGCCATGAGTTCTTTGGCGCCTTCACGGGAGGCCACCAAGCTCATGGCCAGGCCAGCGACCTGCATATCATTCCCAGAAGGAAGGGGAGACCCTGCGCAAGTACATCTAGAGATTCAGCCGGGTGCAGTACAACATCCCCGACGTTCATCCCGCCGCTGTGATTAGCGCGTTCCATCAGAACATGCGCAATCGCAAGATGTGCGAGGAGCTGGCAATGACCAAGCTCTACGTTCTGGCCGACAGGTGTGCCCGGGCTGAAGAGGGAAGGAAGTACCCCGGCGAGGACGCCGGCGCGGAAACCGACTCCATTGATGAAGACGCCGCCACCCCGGCGAAGAAGAGCCGGTGTCACAACAGGAAACGCAAAGGCAAGGCCGTGCTTGCCGTTGAGGGATCTGACGATACCGGTGCCAGAAAGAAGGTCAAGGCAGACGCCCCCGGCAAGGAGATTGCCGGGTGCGCCGCCTGCCGGGCCTTGGCGGCTACCGACAAGCCAGGAAGCTCCGGCAAGCAATACTGCAAGATCCACCCCACCAAGGGCCACGATCTCCAGAACTGCCGACAAGTCGAGCCGCTTGCTGAGAAGAAAAAAGCTGAGTACGAAAGGCGGGACAAGGAGAAGGACCAGGACGGTGCTGAGGGATCCGGCAAGCGACAAGGACAACCAGCAAGAGAGGCCCGCCCGGGGCCGCGACAAGAAACAAGAAGACGACGATCACGACGAGGACGACGAGTCTGGTGAGCAAGGGTTCCAGAAGGCTACGGAGGCCATGTGCGTCGATGGCGGCGCCTCGCTGCATACCTCTCACCGCCAGCTCAAGCAGTGGGCGCGATAGAATACAGTAGCAGAGCCGTCGTTCGACGTTAGAAGCCGCTAAAGTGGTCCAGCACGCCCCTCATCTTTGATGTCGAGGACCACCCTGACCTCACTACCACGATCGGGTGTTTGCCATTGTTGGTCTCGCCGACAATACACAACCTCAGGGTGAACAAGATGTTGGTTGACGGAGGGGCCGGCCTGAACCTGATCTCGCCTGTCGTGATCAAAAGGTTGCAAATCCCTGATGGAGACCTCGAGGAAACGGGCACGTTTCAGGGGGTCAATCCGGGGAGGAGCCAGCCGAAGGGGAAGGTCACACTGCCCATGACATTTGGAGGAGAGTTGAACTACAGGACGGAGAGGATCGTCTTCGACGTGGCCGAGATCCCCTTGCCCTACAACGGGATCCTCGGCCGCCCAACACCAGCCAAGTTCATGGCAGCATCACACTACGCCTTCAACATGCTAAAGATGCCAGGGCCATTGACCATCATCTCCGTCCCGTCCGACAAGAAGGACGCGCTGATGTGCGCCGACCAACTCTACCGGGAAGCAATTGTAGCAGCTTCCGTCAAGGCACCTGCTCCTGCCACCGAAAGCCCGGGAGGGAAGAAGGAGCCCGGCAAGACCTCTCGCACCCACTCCAGCAAGTGCACCTCCTCGGAGTGTTGTGCTACCGTTGAGGAAGTGCCAGAGAGCTCTGCCGACAAAAGCAAGAGATCCAGAGCCGAGCCGCCGTAGACCAAGAAGGTTCCTATCACGGAGGATTGCACGGGAGGGGCCTTCATCATAGGCTCCACCCTCGACAGCAAATAGGAAGGCGCGCTCGTCACCTTCCTGTGGGAAAATGTCGACGTGTTTGCATGGCAAGCGTCTGACATCCCCGGTGTTCCCAGGGAGGTGATTGAGCACCACCTATCTGTCTGCCCCCACGCGCGGCCCTTCAAGCAGAAGGTCAGGAAGCAGGATCTGGAAAGGCAGGAGTTCATCACAGAAGAGATCAGGAAGTTGGAAGCGGCAGGTTTGGTGAGAGGGGTGCTCCACCTGACGTGGTTGGCCAATCTGATAGTGGTGCGCAAGGCGAATGGGAAGTGGAGGCTGTGTATTGATTACACGGATATCAATAAGGCTTGTCCTAAGGACCCCTTCCCGTTGCCGCGCATCGACCAGATTGTTGACTCCACGGTCAGGTGTGACCTGCTATCATTCCTTGATGCCTACTCAGGCTACCATCAAATCTTCATGACCAGAGAGGATGAAGAGAAGACAACATTCATCACCGCATGTGGTATGTATTGCTTTTTACGGATGCCTTTCGGGTTGAAGAGTGCTGGCTCAACGTTTGCAAGAGCAGTCCAAATTGGTTTTGAACCTCAGCTCCATAGAAATATGGAGGCCTACATGGATGACATAGTGGTCAAAACCAAGGGCGGGCCAACTCTTGTGCAAGACCTGGAAGAGACATTTGCTAACCTGCGCAAGATCAACCTCAAGCTGAACCCTAAGAAGTGCGTCTTCGGCGTTCCGTCCGGCAAGCTCCTCGGGTTCTTTGTGTCGCAACGCGGGATCGAGGCAAACCCAGACAAGATCAAGGCCATTGAACAGATTGAGGCGCCCAAGCGGATTAAGGATGTGCGTCGGCTCACCGACTGCGTTGCCGCCATGAGCCGATTCATCTCCAAGTCCGCGGAGCGCGCCCTTCCCTTCTTCAAAATCTTGAAGAAGGCGGGCCCAATAGAGTGGACCCCAGAAGCCGAGGCAACACTGTAGGATCTGAAGAAATACCTTTCCTCCATGCCAATACTAGTTGCGCCTAAACCACAAGAGCCGTTGCCGCTGTATCTGGCGGCGATGAATCAAGTGGTCAGCGCCGCACTGGTGGCACAGAGGGAAGTCGACGAGGAAGCGGCAGTGGCGGCAGAACCAGCGGATGGCGAGCCAAAGATTCCCCCGGCAGGGCCTGGTGCCGACGAGGTGCGACCCCCGGCGGAGTCTGGTGCCACCAAGGCAATGCCCGCACGATCGAGTAAAGTGGTGCCAAATAAGAAGATGATGCAGCACCCGATTTACTTTGTCAGCTCCCTCTTGCAGGGGGCTAGGTCGAGGTATTCCGGCATGCAAAAATTGCTCTTCGGCCTCCTTATGGCCTCGAGGAAGCTGCGTCACTACTTCCAGGCCCACGAGATCACCGTCGTCACCCGCCTCTCGTTGCAGCGGATACTGCACAACCCGGACGCAATCGGGAGGATTGTGGAATGGGCCTTGGAGCTGTCAAGCTTCGGTTTAAGGTTTGAAAGTACCTCGAAAATTCAGAGCAGAGTCTTGGCGGAGTTCATAGCAGAATGGACCTCGACGCCTAACGAAGAAATCCAGGAGAACGCTCTCCCCGACAAGGAAGCAGACCGGGACTGGATCATGTACTTTGATGGGGCTTTCTCGCTACAAGGCGCCGGTGCCGGTGTGCTCCTCGTCGCACCCACCGGAGAGCACCTCAAGTACGTGATCCAGATGCACTTCCCCAGAGAGATGTCCACCAATAACACCGCTGAGTATGAGGGATTGCTTGCCGGTCTCAGGATCGGGGCAGACCTCGGGGTTAAGAAGCTCATCGTCAGGGGTGACTCGCAGCTCGTTGTCAGGCAGGTCAACAAGGATTATCAGAGCCCATTGATGGAAGCTTACGTAGATGAGGTGAGGAAGCTGGAGGAACGCTTTCACGGTATCCAGGCGGAGCACGTCCCCCGAGCAGAAAAACACATCGCCGATTACCTGTCAAAGCGTGCCGCATTCAAGCTACCTGTGGAACCAGGTACCTTTTTGCTCCGATTAACTCAACCATCCATCAAACCATCAACGGGGAAGAACAAGCGGAGGAAAGCAGGTCCCGGCAAGTACTTTCCTACCGAGCCCCCTGGGGCCGCCGGCAAGGGTGCTGCCGTGGACGCTGAGCCCGCTCAAGAGCAACTGGCTCCGACAAGGCGTCAAGCCCTGGCCGTAGAGACAGTCGCTTCCATGGCGGAAGAGATGCCTTTGGTCATTGTCGTCGAGCCCCAGGCTCCAGCATGGGCGCAGCATACCGTCCACTTCCTCCAAACAGGGGAGCTTCCTGAGGAGTAGGAAGAAGCGGAGAAAGTAGCTCGTTGGTCCGCCCTGTACTAGTTCGTCGATGACGTCCTGTACCGGAGGAGGCCGAACGGTGTGAAACTCAAGTGCATCCCCCGGGAGGAAGGACTGGAGCTGTTGGCGGAGATACATGGAGGCATATGTGGCTCCCACATAGGGTCAACGGCCCTTGCTGGGAAGGCGTTCCGGCAAGGTTTCTTTTGGCCCACCGCCATCCAGGATGCGACGGCACTAGTAACCAAGTGTGAAGCGTGCCAGTTCCATTCAAAGAAGCTTCATCAACCAGCTCAAGCCCTTCAAACAATCCCTCTCTCCTGGCCATTCTCGGTCTGGGGGCTCGATAACTGGGCCCTTTCCCCCGCGCTGTCGGGGGCTTTCAGTACTTGTACGTGGCAATCGACAAGTTCAAAAAGAGGCCGGAGGTAGAAGCGGTGAGGAAGGTGACTGCTCAGTTAGCCGTCAAGTTCTTCAAAGGACTGGTCTATCGTTTTGGTGTGCCGAACAGAGTCATCAACGACAAGGGCACGCAGTTCACAAGCCACACCTTCATGTAGTACATCCAAGACCTCGACAGCAAGGTCTGTTTTGCTTCTGTGGCACATCCACGGAGCAACGACCAAGAGGAGAGGGCAAATGCTGAAGTGTTGCGAGGCCTGAGAATGAAGACCTTTGACAAGCTGCACAAGAGCGGAAGGCGCTGGATTGATGAGTTGCCGGCGGTTCTTTGGTCGATCAGGACGACGACAAATCGAGCCACCGGCCAGACACCTTTCGCCCTGGTATATGGAGCAGAAGCAGTTCTCCCCGCGGAACTCATATACGGGTCACCTCGAGTGCTCGCTTATGATGAGCTTGAGCAAGAGCCGTTGCGCCAAGATGACGCGACGCTCCTTGAGGAAGATCGTCTTCGGGCAGCTGTGAGAGCGGCATGCTACCAGCAAGCCCTGCGCCGCTACCATAGCCGCAAGGTTCATGCCCGAAGCTTTGAGGAAGGTGACCTTGTTCTTTTGTGGGTTCAGTCGGCCAAGAATTCCAACAAGTTGACGCCAAAGTGGGAAGGCCCTTATCGGGTAATACGAGTCACCAGGCCTGGCGCAGTCCGCCTGGAGACCGAAGATGCCGTCCCAGTGAGCAACTCCTGGAACATCGAGCATCTTCGCAAGTTTTACCCATAAGGCGCGGCTTGCCGGGCCTCCCGGCAAGCCACCTTTTGTACAAGCTTTGCCGGCAAGGCATGTGACCCTTTGTACAAAGTCAGGCGCAGACCCTGAGCATAAATAAATGAAGCACTAGCGCCTTAAGTTGTAGCATGCATGCTAGGTCGAGTCTCTTCCTTGGTTAGGGTTGATAGAGCTTAGCGGCAACTAACCCCTAGCCTAGAGGTCGAGTGCGCGTCTATATGTTCCTTTTTCTGTCCTCCTTTGGTTCGCAGGGCACATGAGCTTTTCTGCTGAGCAACTCGGAAAGAAGGAAACGGACCGGCGCCCCGACCCCAGCAAACCAGAGTTGCCGGGGGCTGCAAGCACAAGGATCCAACCGCGGCAAGATGAGATTGCCGGGGGCTGCAGATCAAGATAAGTCTTTTATCCTCTATCATGCATTTCGGAACCGGACTAGGGTATGTGAAACCTCGTCTTTATCTCTAGGCTGCCGTGCTCCCCTTTTTTACTATACCTAAGGATTATTCCCTGGGTCCGGATTTGGTCGTAGCTTCGGCAGCAAAGAGATGGGACGAGGAGCCTGAAGCCCACTTCATCCCTGCCTCCGCCAAGAGCACGAGAATGGTCGAGAGGAGTGGGGGGACGGCAAAGCCTGTTGCCGGGCGAAAAACTTTTATCCTAAACAATAACAAGGATTCACTCCTTGTCGCGGGATTTACCCGCGAACGAAAAACCCGGCAAGCATCCCTTTTTCATTAAAAACATCCCATACAGGTATAGTTTGTGCGAGATGAAAAACATGAGCAAGGGGATTGCAAGTTTTAAATTTAACAAAGGGCCGCAGGCTTACAAACTAAAAAAGAGATAAGATGCCCGCAATCCCTTTCTTGTCCCTCTCCTCAGGAGGCAGGTCAAGGAGGCGAAAGGGCAAAAGGGGCGCCTAGGCGATCTACGAGCAGCAGAAAGCACCAAGAGAACAACGCGGTGGCCGCCCACAGTCGGGCCAGTGATGACGGTGCCGGGAAAGGAGCTGGAAGAAGAGGCGGCAGGACCGGCAATACGTGATGAAGGCGTCGGTGCCCGTGTACTCCGAGTTGACGGCCTTGCCGCCCGCCCTCTTCCTCTTCCGCAGCCTCCCGATGCCAGACGCCTAAGGAGATGGCCCCGAGAAGTTCAAGGAGCTGGCCCCGCCCCCGGCAAACCTCTGCCGGAGGAGCGGCCAGGTGCAGATGTTGCTACTGCCGCACCCGCCAGGCGCGGGGCGTCCGATGCCTAGTCGGACTCGTCCCCGCTATCTGCCCCGCTGTCCTCCTCATCACTCTCGCTCGAGGAAGAGCTTCCATCGTCAGAATCTCCAATAGAGGAGCTCTCCACGCAGCACTTCAGGCGAGTCCCGAACTCTCTGAAGACCTTGACGGAGAGTAGGCCGTCCTCCATTAATTTGAAGTAGAGGACGAGCCCCGCCGTCAAGCTGTGGATGCGGGCGAACCTCTTCCACCCACGACGAAGGTACATGACTCGGGGAGCCAGGAAGTCGACATTGACCCGCGTTCCCCCGTTCCCGCAACCCCTCATGTGCAATCTGAGGGATTGGGGCCGGTCGCGCTCCATCTCCCGAGCAAACGGGGCGGGAAGACGAAGACGATGACGCGGAGGCCGGCGCAGCCTGAGGAAGAACTCGCGGGGCTGGTCGTCGACATGGCCTTCCATCAGGAAAGGCACCATTGGCGGGGGCGAGGTCGGCGTGCCGCCCCGTCCTCCTCTTCCCCGAGCACTACAGCCTCTGCCCCGGCCTCGCCCACGGCCTCGCCCCCTCCCCTTTCCCCTCGCGGCCGGCTCCACCATGGCGGGCTCAGGAGGAGGAGGGACGCGTTATCGAGCAGCAACCCTTGCCGCCACCGTCGAAGGACCAGGATTCCCTTTCTCCATGGCGAGTGAAAGGAAGAAGCAGAAGCAAGAGAAGATGGATGACAGAAGAGTGCGGGACGCCATCGCTCCCCTCCCCCTCCGTATAAAGGAGCGGGGTCGGGGCTCGGCCACCCCGTTCGACCAATCCAGCCGCCAGGGGCACGCGGGATCGGGACCGACCGACTGCCCCAACCAGCGACGGCCCGGTTTCCCACCCCCGCCGCTTGCGACCCCAAGTGCATGGAGGACGCATGGCGGACGTGCAGAACCGAGGGGACAGGCGAAGTGACCTCTCCCCACCCCGTTATCATGGGGAGTGGATGCCTTGAAGACCGCGCCCCGACCTCGTTCAGTAAATGAGCCGCGCCTCCACGCCTCCCTCTTTTTACAGGGAAGGCGCGAGCCGCCTCTTTACTGTGATGTGACGCATGCGTGTGAAAACCGCCCCACGCATGCCGCCCACGTCACGCACACCCCTCCACGCCACGCCACGCGCACGGGACATGGGAAGCGAAGCGCGCGAAAAGTCTTACTGCAGTAAAAACTGCCTCGCCTGCCCGCGCACCGTTTTGGGCCTGACCCAACAACGTGTCACGCTTATGTGTGGCCCAGGCCCGGGGGCTCCTGTCGGTGTACAAAAAGAGGGGCATGCTTTTGTACCCCTTTACCTGTGTACGGGCAGTCAGAGCCGCGCCCACGACAACACCAAGCAGAGCAGGGAGGTGAGCCAAGGTAAGACCGAAGCCCAAGATAATCAGAGCAACGCTAAGGCCAAGGCCAAAAAGAGCAGAGGGACGAAGCAGGTTCCCTCGGCAAGATCCTTGCCGGGGACAGCTCGCCCCACACCAACAGAGCGAGCCACCCTTGAGCCCACGGTCGCCAACGCCATCATCAACGTGGGGCCAGGGCTCGGGAAGGCACCTCTGTGGTGGCATGCAGATCTTTGTGAAGACATATTCAAGATCAGATGAGGATTAGAAGACGACGATCCACGGCAAGATCCTTGCAGAGGAAGGCTACCAAGACCCCCGGCAAGACCCTTGCCGGGGACGACGGCACGCCACGGCAAGACCTTTGCCGAGCCACACGGCAAGACCCTTGCCGGGCCACCCGGCAAGGCCCTCGCCAAGGACGCCGGCAGGGCCACCGCCAGGCCCACCGACGACCAAGCTTCCACCACCGTTCCCATACAGCTGCCAGCCCAACCAACTGGGCGGGCACCTGCCTGGCAACATGCGGCTCCCAGGCCAACTCATCAAGCACCTGCGTGGCGGCATGCAGACCTTCGTAAAGACTCCACCATCGCGCCACCTCAGCTGCCTGCCTGCCTACCATGCACCGCACGCATCGCTGGCCAGGGCGCAAGTCAAAGCGAGGAGGAGCGGCGACGGACGGGACGGGCCTCGCCCCTGTCCCCAATAAAGCAAGGGGACACCTGAGCGATGCATTAAATGCATCTTGTCACATGTCTGAGGGATAACCTCGCAACATCATACACCTTTCCACCTCCTGTGTGCCCTTTGTGGCAACCCCTTTTTCCTATAAAAGGAGGCCCGAGGCGACCAGGAGAAGGATTCGGCTCTTTGGAACCACACGCTGGCCACAGCTAGTTCGGGAGCTCAAGAACTCTCAGAAATACACCCACCAAAGCAGGACTAGGGTTTTATGCATCCTCGCGGCCCGAACCTGGGTAAACGATCTTTGTGCTGTCTACTAGCCCTGCTCTTCTCTCAACCCTGCGCCCCGGCAACCGTAGTAGGGATTCTTGTGATCCCATAGGTGTCGTTCCACCCCGATATTCATCATCCTTGTTGCCCCTCCAATGATGCGTGAGTAGTTTAGCACAGACCTACGGGTCCGTGTTTAGTAGCTAGATGGCTTCTTCTTTCTTTTTGATCTTCAATACAATGTTCTCCTCGATCTTCTTGGAGACCTATTTGATATAATGACTTTTTGCGGTGTGTTTGTTGGGTTCTGATGAATTATGGATTTATGATCAGTTCTATCGATAAATATCATTTGAGTCTTTGCTGAGCTATTTTATGCATGATTGTTATAGCCTCGTATTTCTTCTCTGAAATTTTGGTTTGGTCTGGCCAACTAGATTTTTTTTTCTTGCCATGGGAAGAGGTGCTTTGTGATGGGTTCGATCTTGTGGTGCTCAATCTCAGTGACAGAAAGAGACATGACACGCATGTATTGTTGCTATTAAGGATAGAAAGGTGGGGTTTATTCCTACATTAATAGATCTTGTTTACATCATGTCATCGTTCTTATTGCATTACTCCATTTTTCCATGAACTTAATACACTAGATGCATGCTGGATAGTGGTCGATGTGTGGAGTAATAGTAGTAGATGCAGGCAGGAGTCGGTCTACTAATCTTGGATGTGATGCCTATATACATGATACCTGCCTTGGATATCGTCATGATTATTTGCTTTTCTACCAATTTCCCAACATTAATTTGTTTACCCACCGTATGCTATTTTCTTGAGTGAAGCCTCTAGTGAAATCTATGGCCCCTGGGTCTATTTTCCTATCATATTAAACCAAAAATACCTTGCTGAAATTTTTATTTATTTATTTATTTTGTGTTTTTGCTAGATCTATTTATCAAATCTCATACAATTTAATCTATCTCAATACCGTTGAGTAATTGACAACCCCTTCACGCTTTGGGTTGCAAGTTTTTGTTGTTTGTGTGCAGGTGATGTTTGTATAGTGTTGCTTGGTTATCCTACTGGATTGATAACTTGGTTTCATAACTAAGGGAAATAATCATCGTTTATGTGTGATGACCCACAAGTATAGAGGATCAATCGTAGTCCTTTCGATAAGTAAGAGTGTCGAACCCAACGAGGAGCAGAAGGAAATGACAAAGTGGCTTTCAGCAAGGTATTTTCTGCAAGCACTGAAATAGTCGGTAACAGGTAGTTTGATAGCAAGATAACTTGTAATAGACAAGTAACGGTACCTATAAATAAAGTGCAGCAAGGTAGCCCAATCCTTTTGTGGCAAAGGACAGGCCAAAACGGTCTCTTATAATAAGCAAAGCATTCTTGAGGGCACACGGGAATTTCATCTAGTCACTTTCATCATGTTGGTTTGATTCGCGTTCGCTACTTTGATAATTTGATATGTGGGTGTGATGTCTACTACGCAACCTTCTTCTTGTATACTCGTGTTGGGCCTCCAAGCGCAGAGTTTTGTAGGACAGTAGCATTTTTCCCTCAAGTGGATGACCTAAGGTTTACCAATCCGTGGGAGGCGTAGGATGAAGATGGTCTCTCTCAAACAACCCTGCAACCAAATAACAAAGAGTCTCTTGTGTCCCCAACACACCCAATACAATGGTAAATTGTATAGGTGCACTAGTTCGGCGAAGAGATGGTGATACAAGTGTAATATGTATGGTAGATATAGGTTTTTGTGATCTGAAAATATAAAAATAGCAAGGTAACTAGTAACAAAAGTGAGAAAAAACGGTATTGCAATGCTTTAAAACAAGGCCTAGGGTTCATACTTTCACTAGTGCAAATTCTCTCCATAATGATAACATAATTAAATCATATGGCAATCCCTCAATGTGCGACAAAGAATCACTCCAATGTTTCTATCAGAGAACATAGGACAAAAACGTGCATCAACCCCTATGCATAGATTACCCCAACATCACCTCGGGAATCCGCGAGTTGAGTGCCAAAACATACATCAAGTGAATCAATAGTAGATCTCATTGTCACCACAGATATCCCATCGCAAGACATACATCAAGTGTTCTCAAATCCAATACTCAATCCAACATAACAAAACCTCAAAGAGCAAGACTCAATTCATCACAAGAAGTTAGAGGGGGAGAAACACCATATGATCCAACTATAATAACAAAACTCGCGGTACATCAAGATCTTGCCAAATCAAGAACACGAGAGAGAGAGAGAGAGAGAGAGAGAGAGCGGTCAAACACATAGCTACTGGTACATACCCTCAGCCCCGAAGTTGAACTACTCCCTCCTCGTCATGGAGACCTCCGGGACAATGAAGATGGCCTCCGGTGATGATTTCCCGATTGGTTTTTCATGTCTACAAAGGCTTTCTCCAGTGGAACTTCCGATCTAGGTTTCTTTTCGGGGGTTTCTATATTTATAGGATTTTTTTGTGTCGGAAACAAGTCAGGGGGGTTCCCGAGGAGCCCACAATCCAGGGGGCGCGGCCCCTAGGCTTGTGGTCGCCTCGTGACTCTTCTGGCCCAACTCTGATGCTCCCTGGGTCTCTTCTGGTCCATAAAAAATCACCGTAATTTTTTAGCTTGTTTGGACTCTGTTTGATATTCCTTTTCTGTAAAACTCAAAGTCTCCTGGGTGTCTTCTGGTCCAACAAAAATCATCGCGAAAGTTTTATTCCGTTTGGGCTCTATTTGGTATTCTTATTCTGTGAAACTCTAAAACAAGGAAAAACAGAAACTAGCACTAGGCTCTACGTTAATAGGTTAGTCCCAAAAATAATATAAAATAGCATATTAATGCATATAAAACATCCAAAACAGATAATATAATAGCATGGAACAATCAAAAATTATAGACACGTTGGAGACGTATCAGGGTGGACCGGTGCTTGGGTGTTGTTCTTACTTGAACAAACCTCCCACTTATGATTAACCCCCTCGCGAGCATTCGCAACTATGAGAAAAGTATTAAGATAAAATCTAACCATAGCATTAAATATTTGGATCCAAATCGGCCCCTTACGAAGTAGCGCATAAACTAGGGTTTAAGCTTCTGTCAGTCTAGCAACCCATCATCTAATAACTACTCCACAATGCATTCCCTTAGGCCCAAAGATGGTGAAGTGGCATGTAGTCGATGTTCACATGAAACCACTAAGGGAATCACAACATACATATCATCAAAATATCGAACACATATCAAGTTCACATGATTACTTGCAACATGATTTCTCCCGTGACCTCAAGAACAAAAGTAACTACTCACAAATGATAATCATGCTTAAGATTAGAGGGGTATTAAATAGCATAATGGATCTGAACATATAATCTTCCACCAAATAAACCATATAGTAATCAACAACAAGATGTAATCAACGCTGCTAGTCACCTACAGGTACCAATCTGAGGTTCCGGTACAAAGATTGAACACAAGAGATGAACTAGGGTTTGAGAGAAGATGGTGTTGTTGAAGATGCTGATGGAGATTGACCTCCCAAAGATGAGAGGGTTGTTGCTGATGACGATGGCTTCGATTTCCCCCTCCGGGAGGAAGTTCCCCCGGCGGAATCGCTCCGTCAGAGTGCAAAAGTGCTCATGCCCAAGTTCCATCTCGAGACAGTGGCGCTCCGTCCCGAAAGTCCTCTCCTTATTTTTTCTTGGTCAAAATGACTTATATACCAGCAAATGGGCACCGAAGGTGGGCCGGGCTGGCCACAACCCACCGAGGCGCGCCCTGGTGTCTTATGGTCACCAGGTGGCCCCCTCCGGTAGTTATTTGCTCCAGTATTTTTCATTTATTCCAAAATAATTCTTCGTAAATTTTTAGCTCATTTGGAGTTGTGCAGAATAGCTCTGACGTAGGTTTTTCAGGTCCAGAATTCCAACTACCGGCATTCCCCCTCTTTGTGCAAACCTTGCATATTATGAGAGAAAAGGCATTAGGATTACTCCATAAAGCATTATTATGCATAAAAACATTATAAATAACATTAGGAAATCGTGATGCAAAATGGACGTATCATTGTGCTGCATCATCCTCTCCTCTTCGGGAAATGCCAACGCAGATACAAGCAATCAGGGCGCGTCGTTCGTCAGCAAAGAACTACCACCTTGCTTCGTCAGGGTCGAGGTAGTCCTACAAGGCAATTTTGCAAGACCAAAGAAGGACAGTGGAGTCCGTCTCACGATCAGTTTGATCACTCATGAGAGTCTACAACGACTCCTACAAGGCGGCGGACAGATGCAGCTCCTTCAGCACCATCAGAGGCAGCTTCGCCGCAATCGTCGGAAGCAAATCGCTGACTGCTGGCTCATCGTCGTCCTCCTTCTCCATCTCCATCTCCATCTCCTCATGCTCTTCATCAGTCTCCATGGTCACATGGTCCTCCTCCATCAACGCCTCCTCTTGTGCAACCTCACTTGGCGCAGCTTCAAGCTCCTCTGGAGAAGAATCTAATGGGGCAGATGGGGAACAAGGCGGAGAGGGGCATGGAAATGGACGGCTAGATATCGCGTGATTCCATCTGTCATCAATATTGTTGCACGTGGTGATTTTCAGATGAACCATGGTCGGGGGTTGATATGTGCAGGATTTGCTTGCCGAAATTGTCCGGCGCTAGAAGTTCTATAGGTGGGCAGGCGGCAAAAAAACAAGGGAAAACACGAGAAGCGATGATACGTCTCCAACATATCTATAATTTCTGATTGTTCCATGCTGTTATATTATCATTCTTGGATGTTTAACAATCATTTTATAGAAACTTTTGGGACTAACCTATTGTCATAGTGCCCAGTGCTAGTCGATGTTTTTTGCTTGTTTTTTACTTCGCAGAAAATCCATATCAAACGGAGTACAAACGCAGCGAAACTTTTTGGAAATTTTTTTGGACCAGAAGACAACTTGGGAGCCAAGGAAGTGTACAAGGGGAGGCATGTGGGGCCCATGATACACCAGGGCAGAGCCCAGGCGCGTCTTGATGTATCATGGGGCCCATGGAGCTCAGATGCACCGCCTCTCAGCTCTATAAATATCCAAATATTCCAAAAACCCTAGGGGAGTCGACGAAACACAATTCCAGCTGCCGCAAGTTCCAGAGCCACGAGATCCAATCTAGAGCCCTTTTCCGGCACTCCACCGGAGGGGAGCACGATCACGGAGGGGTTCGTCATCCTCATTGGTGCTCCTCTGATGATGCGTGAGTAGTTCACCATAGACCTATGGGTCCATAGGCAGTAGATAGATGGCTTATTCTCTCTTTTGATTCTCAATACAATGGTCTTTTGGAGATCTATTTGATGTAATGACTTTTTGCGGTGTGTTTGTTGGGATCTGATCAAGTTCGAGTTTATGATCAGATTTTTATCCATGAATATTATTTGAGTTTTCATCTCTTATATGCCTGATCTTTATATCCTCGTATTTCTTCTCCGAATCTTTGGTTTAGTTAGGCCAACTAGATTGATTTTTCTTGCAATGGGAAGAGGTGCTTTGTGGTGGGTTCGATCTTGCGGTGTCCTCATCCAGTGTCAGAAGGGGTAGCGAGGCACCCATGTATCGTTGCTATTAAGGATAAAAAGATCGGGTCTATTCCTGCATGAATAGATCTTGTCTACATCATGTCATCATTCTTATTGCAGTACTCCATTTCTCCATGAACTTAATACACTAGATGAATGTTGGATAGCGGTTGATGTGTGGAGTAATAGTAGTAGATGTAGGCAGGAGTCGGTCTACTAATCTTGGACGTGATGCCTATATAAATGATCATTGCCTTGGATATCGTCATAACTGTTTGTTCTTCTACCAATTGCCCAACAGTACTTTGTTAACCACTGTGCGCTATTTTCTCGAGAGAAGCCACTAGTGAAACCTATGGTCCCGGGGTCTATCTTTTATCATATTTGCTTTCTGATCTATCTTTTGCCGCATTTATTTTCAGATCTATTATTCCTTAACTCAAAATACCTTGCTGCACTTTTTCTTTACTTATTTTATTTTGTGTTTTATTCAGATCTATTTATCCAAACTCATACAAATTTATCTACCTTTTTACCGAGGAGGGATTGACAACCCCTCCTACGCGTCGGGTTGCAAGTATTTGTTCTTTGTGTGCAGGTACCGTTTACATAGTGTTGCTTAGTTCTCCTACTACATTGATACCTTGGTTTCACAACTGAGGGAAATACTTATCGTAGCCATGCTGCATCATCCCTTCCTCTTTGGGGAAATATCAGCACAGTCTCTAGCTACATCAAGCAGCTAGACAAGAGAGGAAGCTTCTACATTCCTGGGGGACAAAGCATTAGGCCCCGACGGGCGGTCAGTCGGGTACGCCTGCTACTTCCTGAGCTTGCGTTGGTTTTTCCCTTGAAGAGGAAAGGGTGATGCAGCAAAGTAGAGATAAGTATTTCCCTCAGTTTGAGAACCATGGTATCAATCCAGTAGGAGACAACACACAAATCACCGAATACCTGCACAAACAATCAAACAACTTGCACCCAACGCAATAAAGGGGTTGTCAATCCCTTCACAGTTACTTGCAAAAGTGAGATCTGATAGAGATAGATAAACGATAAAGTATATATTTTTGGTATTTTTGGTTTATAGACCGGAAAGTAAAAGATTGCAAAATAGTAGATCGGAAACTTATACGATGGAAAATAGACCCAGGGGCCATAGGTATCACTAGAGGCTTCTCTCAAGATAGAAAATAATACGATGGGTGAAATTACTGTCGAGTAATTGATAGAAAAGCGCAAAGTTATGACGATATCTAAGGCAATGATCATGAATATAGGCATCACGTCTGTGTCAAGTAGACCGAAATGATTCTGCATCTATTACTATTACTCCACACTTCGACCACTATCCAGCATGCATCTAGAGTATTAAGTTCATAAAGAACGGAGTAATGCATAAAGTAAGATGAGATGACGTAGAGGAATTAACTCAAGAAATATGATGAAAACCCCATCTTTTTATCCTCGATGGCAACAATACAATATGTGTCTTGCTTCCCCTACTGTCACTGGGAAAGGACACCGCAAGATTGAACCCAAAGCTAAGCACTTCTCCCATTGCGAGAAAAACCAATCTAGTTGGCCAAACCAAACCGATAGTTCAAAGAGAATTACAAAGATATCAAATCATGCATAAAAGAATTCAGAGAAGATTCAAATAATGTTCATAGATAAGCTGATCACAAATCCACAATTCATCGGATCTCGGCAAACACACCGCAGAAAAGTATTACATTGAACAGATCTCCAAGAACATCGAGGAGAACATGGTATTGAGAATCAAAGAGAGAGAAGAAGCCATCTAGCTACTAGCTATGGACTTGTAGGTCTGTGGTAAACTACTCACGCTTCATCAAGGGCAATAGAGTTGGTGTACAAGCCCTTCGTGATCGAATCCCCCTCCGGCAGGGTGCCGGAAAAGGTCCCTAGATGGGATCTCATGGGTACAGAAGGTTGCGGCGGTGGAAAAGTGTTTTTGTGGATGCCTCTGGTGGTATGGGGATATTTGAGAATATATAGGCGAAAGAATTAGTCCAGGAGGCTCACGGGAGGGCCCACAAGGGTGGGGGCGCGCCCTACCCCCCTAGGCGCACCCTCCATCCTTGTGGTCGTCTCGTGGCTCCTCCGACTTCATCTCCAACTCTCCTGGTTGTCTTCTGGTCCAAGAAAAATCATCGCGGAGGTTCCATTCCGTTTGGACTCCATTTGGTATTCTTTTTCTGCGAAGCTCTAAAACAAGGAAAAAACAGGAACTAGCATTAGGCTCTAGGTTGATAGGCTAGCCCCAAAAATAATATAAAATAGCATATTAATGCATATAAAACATCCAAAACAGATAATATAATAGCATGGAATAATCAAAAATTATAGATACGTTGGAGACGTATCAACGCCATAAAGGATGTGAAGAGGCGTCCTATATATATCAGCAAGGACTAGCTTCCCTACCGATAGCTCATCTAACAAAACTCCCAAGTTAAGCGTGCTAGGGTTGGAGTAGTCTGAGGATGGGTGACCGGATGGGAAGTGGGCTCGAGGTTAAGGGTGTGTTTGGATTGCAAACAATAGCAACCATACCAAAAAATTGGCAAGCCCACGAAAATTGGTGAGCATTTGGATGGCAACCAAAATTTTGGCTCACCCCACACGCCCACGACTGACAGTGTGATTCTTCCAATGCGTGTTGGGGAACGTAGCATGCAATTTCAAAAAAAATCCTACGATAACGCAAGATCTATCTAGGATATGCATAGCAACGAGAGGGGGAGAGTGTGTCTACATGCCCTCGTAGACCGAAAATGGAAGTGTTATGTTAACGCAGTTGATGTAGTCGAACATCTTCACGATCTAACTGATCTAAGTACTGAACGTGTGGCACCTCCGTGTTCAGCACACGTTCTGCTTGATGATGTCCCTCGAGCTCTTGATCTAGTAGAGGGTCGAGGGAGAGTTCCGCCAGCATGACGGCGTGGTGACGGTGTTGGTGATGTGATCCGCGTAGGGCTTCACCTAAGTACTACGACACTATGACCGGAGGAGTAAACTGCGGAGGGGGGCACCGCACACAGCTAAGACAAATCTTGGTGTGTCTTTAGGGTGCCCCCTGCCCACGTATATAAAGGAGGGGGAGAGAGGCCGGCGGCCAGGAGGGGAGCGCCAACGGGGGAGTCCTACTTGGACTCCTAGTCCAAGTAGGATTCGTTTCCCCCTTTCCTTCCAACAGGGAGGGGAAAGGGGAAAGGGGGGAGAGGGAGAAGGAAAGGGGGGGCGCCCCCACCCCTAGTCCAATTCGGTTTGGGCAAGGGGAAGGCGTGCGCCACCTCGCGTGGCCTGCCTCCTCTTCTCCACCATGGCCCATGAGGCCCATTATCTTTCCCAGGGGGTTCCGGTAACCTACCGGTACTCCGAAAAATCCCCGATCTTCTTCAGAACCATTCCGGTGTCCGTATATAACCTTCCAATAAATGAATCTTTACCTCTCGACCATTTCGAGACTCCCCGTCATGTCTGTGATCTCATCCGGGACTCCAAACAAACTTCGATCACCAAACACATAACTCATAACACAAATCATCATCGAACGTTAAGCGTGCGGACCCTACAGGTTCGAGAACTATGTAGACATGACCGAGACACATCTCCGGTCAATAACCAATAGCGGAACCTGGATGCTCATATTGGCTCCTACATATTTTACGAAAATCTTTATCGGTCAAACCGCATAACAACATACGTCATTCCCTTTGTCATCGGTCTGTTACTTGCCCGAGATTCGATCGTTGATATCATCATACCTAGTTCAATCTTGTTACTGGCAAGTCCCTTTACTCGTTCCATAATGCATCATCCCGTAACTAACTCATTAGTCACATTGCTTTCAAGGCTTATAGTGATGTGCATTACCGAGAGGGCCTAGAGATACCTCTCCGATACACGGAGTGACAAATCCTAATCTTGATCTATGCCAACCCAACAAACACCTTTGGAGACACCTTAGAGCATCTTTATAATCACCCAGTTACGTTGTGACATTTGATAGCACACAAGGTGTTCCTCCGGTATTCAGGAGTTGCATAATCTCGTAGTCAGAGGAACATGTATAAGTCATGAAGAAAGCAATAGCAATAAAACTAAACGATCATTATGCTAAGCTAACGGATGGGTCTTGTCCATCACATCATTCTCTAATGATGTGATCTCATTCATCAAATGACAACACATGTCTATGGCCAGGAAACATAACCATCTTTGATCAACGAGCTAGTCAAGTAGAGGCATACTAGGGACACTCTGTTTTGTCTATGTATCCACACATGTATGAAGTTTCCGGTTAATACAATTCTAGCATGAATAATAAACAGTTATCATGATATAAGGAAGTATAAAATAACAACTTTATCATTGCCTCTAGGGCATATTTCCTTCAATGCGAGGGTGAGTTGATGGCGCGGAAAAGCTGCGCCAAAAATTGGCAACTCCCTCGACCGCTCTCTCCGTGGGACCCGCTTAATTATTGTAGTGATTAACTAGTGATTTACTCTGGAAACTTATTTGTTGGTCTGTATATCTGTCCAATTTCCTAATCTTTGATAACCCACAAGTATAGGGGATTGCAACAGTTTTTGAGGGTAGAGTATTCAACCCAAATTTATTGATTTGACACAAGGGGAGCCAAAGAATATTCTCAAGTATTAGCAGTTGAGTTGTCAATTCAACCACACCTGGATAATTTAGTATCTGCAGCAAAGTATTTAGTAGCAAAGTAATATGATAGTAGTGGTAACGGTAACAAATGTAACAGTAGCAAAAGTAATATTTTTGGTGTTTTGTAGTGATTGTAACGGTAGCAACGGAAAAGTAAAAAGCGAAGAACAATATGTGAAAAGCTCGTAGGTGATACGTCTCCGTCGTATCTATAATTTTTTATTGTTCCATGCCAATATTCTACAACTTCCATATACTTTTTGGCAACTTTTTATACTATTTTTGGGACTAACGTATTGATCCGATTGCCCGATGCAGTTCACATCTATTGCATGTTTTTGGTTTGTGAGAATATCCATATCAAGCGGAGTCCAAAGCGGGATAAAAAGCAGACGGAGCTTATTTTTGGAATATTTGGAAAATCTGGGAGAAAGATCAACGTGAAGCGGTGTCCGAGGTGGCCACGAGGCGGGGCCCACGCCGTGCAGGAGGCGCGCCCCCCACCTCGTGGGCCACCCATAAGGTGGTTGATGCCCTTCTTGACGCAAGAAAGCTATTTTTGGTAAAAATCACGGCGAAGGTTTCAATCCAATCGAATTCTGGATCTCCGGATATAAAAGAAAGCGGTGAAAAGGCAGCGAGAGAACGCGAAACAGAGAGAGGCAGAGAGATAGATCCAATCTCGGAGGCTCTCGCCCTCACGCCATGGGAGCCAAGGACGGAGGGGAAACCCTTCTCCCATCTAGGGAGGAGGTCAAGGAAGAACAAGAAGAAGAAGGGGGCCCTCTCCCCCTTGCTTCCGGTGGCGCCGGAGCGCTGCCGGGGCCATCATCATCACCGCCATCTCCACCAACAACTTCACCGCCATCATCACCAACTCTTCCCCCCTCTATGCAGCGGTGTAACCTCTCTCTTACCCGCTGTAATCTCTACTTAAACATGGTGCTCGACGCTATATATTATTTCCCAATGATGTATGGCTATCCTATGATGTTTGAGTAGATCCGTTTTGTCCTAATGGCTATTTGATGATCAAGATTGGTTTGAGTTGCATGTTTTATTATTGGTGTTGTCCTATGGTGCTCTCCGTGTCGGCATAGCGTGAGGGATCCCAGCTGTAGGGTTTGCAATATGTTTATGATTTGCTTATGGTGGGTGGCGTGAGTGACAGAAGCATAGACCCGAGTAAGTAGGTTGTTTGCGTATGGAATAAAGAGGACTTGATACTTTAATGCTATGGTTGGGTGTTACCTTAATGATCTTTAGTAGTTGCGGATGCTTGCTAGAGTTCCAATCAAAAGTGCATATGATCTAAGCAGAGAAAGTATGTTAGCTTATGCCTCTCCCTCAAATAAAATTGCAATAATGATTTCCGGTCTAGTTATCGATTGCCTAGGGACAAATAACTTTCTCGTGACAACAAACTCTTTACTAAAACTAATTTAGTTGTGTCTTTATCTAAACAGCCCGTAGTCTTTATTTACGTGCTCTTTACTTTCTTGCAAGCTTATCCAAAACACCTACAAAGTACTTCTAGTTTCATACTTGTTTCGATGCGAGCGTCAAGTGTGCGTAGAGTTGTATCGATTGGTCGATAGAACTTGAGGAATATTTGTTCTACCTTTAGCTCCTCGTTGGGTTCGACACTCTTACTTATCGAAAGAGGCTACAATTGATCCCCTGTACTTGTGGGTTATCAAGACCTTTTTTAAAGCGCCGTTGCGAGGAGTCATAAGCGTGGGGTGAATATTCTCGTGTGTGCTTGTTTGCTTTATCACTAAGTAATTTTTATTTGCTGTTCTTAGTTGTTTTCTATCTTTAGCTATGGGTAGGAAGCATAAAATACCAAAAAATTAGTTTTACCTACTGAACCAATGGTTGAAGAACCACTCAAAATCTATCACACTCCTGAAGCTTTTTACTTGGATCATCTTTGATCCCTTTGTGCTCGTGCTGAAACCCCAACTAGCTTAGTTGAGGGAAAATCTTTAGATGAGCATGCTTGTTATGTGCGACACCGTATATCTGAAAAAGGGAAACTATTATGGGATCAAATTCAATGTTTGCAATGCTATGCTTGGACTTTTTGTGAATTATATGATGTTACTTGTTGTTCTGAAAACCCTAAGAAACACCTTCCCTACCAATGCTTGTTTAGTGATAATGGAATCATATCTTCATATGCTAAGGGTGTTTATAATTACTATGATGTTCAACAAATTGAAGAACTTGTTGCTTTTAAGGGTGCTTATGAAATTGCTTCTTTGATTTAAAAGTATGATGCTACTCTCTACAAATCTGAAAATTTTGCCATACTTGAATATTGCTATGATAATTATGCTTCTAATGCCTATGTTAAACTATATATTGAGGCCTACCCCTCTGTCCAAGAAGAGACTAATATTTTGCAGGAATCTATGGAAGAAGAAATTGATGAAATGTGAGCTCATTGGATGAAAAAGATGAGGAGAGCGAAGAACAAAAGGAGGAAGAGCGGATTGATCACCCGTGCCCACCTTCTAATGAGAGTAACCCTTCAACTCTACATTGTTTAATTCCCCTTCGTGCTTACCGAAGGATGATTGCTATGATGACTATTATGATCCCGTTGATTCTTTTGAAATATCCCTTTTTGATGATGCTTGCTATGCTTGTGGCCAAGATGCCAATATGAATTATGCTTATGGAGATGAACTTGCTATAGTTCCTTATGTTAAACATGAAATTGTTGCTATTGCACCCACGCATGGTAGTCCTATTATCTTTTTCAATTCTCCCGATTACACTATATCGGAGAAGTTTGCTTTTATTAAGGATTATATTGATGGGTTGCCTTTTACCGTTGCAAATGATGATTTTGATGAGTATAATATGCATGTGCTTTCTGCTCCTACTTGCAATTATTATGAGAGAGGAACTATATCTCCACCTCTCTATGTTTCCAACACGATAAAATTGCAAAAAATTGTTTATACTATGCATTAGCCTTTACTATGTGTGCATGAGTTGTTCCTTTATGACATGCCGATGCATAGGACGAGAGTTAGACTTCGTCATTGCTTGATATATGTTGCTTTGTGCTCACTACTAAATTACAAATCATTGCTAATTAAAATTGGCTTTGATATACCTTGGGATCCGGGTGGATCCATTACTTGAGCACTATATGCCTAGCTTAATGGCTTTAAAGAAGGCGTTGCCAGGGAGAAAACCCGGAAGTTTTAGAGAGTCATTTATTTCTGTTGAGTGCTTTCATATAGTTTGAAAATCTAAAAATAAAGAGGGGAACCCAAAACTTTTCAAAAGAAAAGCGAAAGTGAGAAAGACAAGCATTGTTGAAGTGGGTGCTAGCCTTGAACTTTGTTCATGCTCACGGAAACTTTGTGAATCTTGATTATAGAAAATTTTCAACAAAAATAATTATCCCCTTGTACAATTCCATTGTATTATAAAAATAATGTGCCAAGGTTTGCCTTTAGGATGTTTACAATGCTTGTTGGTTTGTGCGGTGCAGGAGAGAAACTTTGGCTGTAGTGCGCGATTTTTAGTTTTTTACTGGAACTTCAAATGGTTATGATTATTTTTGCACTGTCTTTATATACAAATTTTTTATTTTTCCTAATTTTGGCAGAAGTTTTCAAGTATCAGAAGTATGGTTAATGTTCAGATTGCTACAGACTGTTCTGTTTTAGACAGATTCTGTTTTTGATGCATAGTTTGCTTGTTTTGATGAAACTATCAATTTATATTAGTGGATTAAGCCATGAAAAAGCTATATTACAGTAGACACAATGCAAAAATAAAATATGAATTGGTTTTCAACAGTACTTAGAGTAGTGATTTGCTTTATTATACTAACGGATCTTACCGAGTTTTACATTTGGAGTTTTGTGTGGATGAAGTGTTCGATGATCGAGAAGGTCTCGATGTGAGAAGAAGGAAGAGAGGCAAGAGCTCAAGCTTGGGGATGCCGAGGCACCCCAAGTAAATATTCAAGGAGACTCAAGCGTCTAAGCTTGGGGATGCCCGGAAGGCATCCCCTCTTTCTTCAACAAGTATCGGTATGTTTTCGGATTCGTTTCGTTCATGCGATATGTGCAATCTTGGAGCGTCTTTTGCATTTAGTTTTCCTTTTTATTTTATGCATCATACTGTTATGACATGGTCCTTGGTTGATTCATAGAATGCTCTTTGCACTTCACTTAAATCTTTTGAGTATGGCTTTATAGAATGCTTCATGTGCTTCACTTATATCATTTGAAGTTTGGATTGCATGTTTCTCTCCACTTAGACAACCGCCATTTGTAGAATGATCTTTTGCTTCACTTATATTTGTTAGAGCGTGGGCATATCTTTTGTAGAAAGGATTAAACTCACTTGCTTCACTTATATCTATTTAGAGAGATGACAGGGACTGGTCATTCACATGGTTAGTCATAAAATCCTACATAAAACTTGTAGATCACTGAATATGAAGTGTTTGATTCCTTGCAATAGTTTTTGTGATATAAAGGTGGTGATATTAGAGTCATGCTAGTCAAATAATTGTGAAATTGAGAAATACTTGTGTTGAGGTTTGCAAGTCCCGTAGCATGCACGTATGGTGAACCGTTATGTAACGAAGTCGGAGCATGATTTATTTATTGATTGTCTTCCTTATGAGTGGCGGTCGGGGACGAGCGATGGTCTTTTCCTACCAATCTATCCTCCTAGGAGCATGCGCGTAGTACTTTGTTTCGATGACTAATAGATATTTGCAATAAGTATGTGAGTTCTTTATGACTAATGTTGAGTCCATGGATTATACGCACTCTCACCCTTCCATCATTGCTAGCCTCTTCGGTACCATGCATTGCCCTTTCTCACCTCGAGAGTTGGTGCAAACTTTGCCGGTGCATCCAAACCCGTGATACGATACGCTCTATCACACATAAACCTCCTTATATCTTCCTCAAAACAACCACCATACCTACCTATTATGGCATTTCCATAGCCATTCCGAGATATATTGCCATGCAACTTCCATCATCATCATATACATGACTTGAGCATTTATTGTCATATTCCTTTGCATGATCGTAAGATAGCTAGCATGATGTTTTCATGGCTTGTCCGGTTTTTATGTCATTGCTACGCTAGATCATTGCACATCTCGGTACACCACCGGAGGCATTCATATAGAGTCATTCTTTGTTCTAGATATCGAGTTGTAATATTGAGTTGTAAGTAAATAAAAGTGTGATGATCATCATTATTAGAGCATTGCCCCAGTGAGGAAAGGATGATGGAGACTATGAGTCCCCCACAAGTCCGGATGAGACTCCGGATGAAAAAAAAAGAGAAAGGCCAAAAAAAGAGAAGGCCCAAAAAAGAGAAAAAAAAGAAAAAAATGAGAGAAAAAGAGAGAAGGGGCAATGTTATTATCCTTTTACCACACTTGTGCTTCAAAGTAGCACCATGTTCTTCATATAGAGAGTCTCTTGAGTTATCACTTTCATATACTAGTGGGAATTTTCATTATAGAACTTGGCTTGTATATTCCAGCGATGGGCTTCCTCAAATGCCCTAGGTCTTCATGAGCAAGCAAGTTGGATGCACACCCACTTAGTTTCAGTATGAGCTTTCATACACTTATAGCTCTAGTGCATCCGTTGCATGGCAATCCCTACTCCTCACATTGACATCAATTGATGGGCATCTCCATAGCCCGTTGATTAGCCGTGTCGATGTGAGACTTTCTCCTTTTTTGTCTTTTCCACATAACCCCCATCATCATATTCTATTCCACCTATAATGCTATGTACATGGCTCACGCTCATGTATTGCGTGAAAGTTGAAAAGGTTTGAGAAACGTCAAAAGTATGAAACAGTTGCTTGGCTTGTCATCGGGGTTGTGCATGACGAGAATATTTTGTGTGGTGAAGATAAAGCATAGCCAGACTATATGATTTTGTAGGGATGAGCTTTCTTTGGCTATGTTATTTCAGTAAGACATAATTGCTTGGTTGGTATGCTTGAAGTATTATTGTTTTTATGTCAAAAGATAGACTATTGCTTTGAATCGCCCGTGTCTTAATATTCATGCAATGATTAGACATATGATCAAGATTATGCTAGGTAGCATTCCACATCAAAAATTATCTTTTTTATAATTTACCTACTCGAGGACGAGCAGGGATTAAGCTTGGGGATGTTGATACGTCTTCGTCGTATCTATATTTTTTGATTGTTCCATGCCAATATTCTACAACTTCCATATACTTTTTGGCAAATTTGTATACTATTTTTGGGACTAACATATTGATCCGATGTCGATTGCGGTTCATATGCGTAGCATGTTTTTGGTTTCGCAGAATATCCATATCAAACGGAGTCCAAACGGGATAAAAACGGATGGAGCTTATTTTTGGAATATTTGGAAAATCTGGGAGAAAGATCAACGCGAAACGGTGTCCGAGGTGGCCACGAGGCAGGGGCCCACGCCCGTACCAGGAGGGCGCGCCCCCCACCCTCGTGGGCCACCCATAAGGTGGTTGATGCCCTTCTTCGGCCGCAAGAAAGCTATTTTTTGGTAAAAAATCACGGCGAAGGTTTCAATCCAATCGGAGTTACGGATCTCCGGATATAAAAGAAACGGTGAAAAGGCAGCAGAGAGAACGCAGAAACAGAGAGAGACAGAGAGATAGATCCAATCTCGGAGAGGCTCTCGCCCCTCCCACGCCATGGGAGCCAAGGACCAGAGGGGAAACCCTTCTCCCATCTAGGGAGGAGGTCAAGGAAGAAGAAGAAGAAGGGGCCCCTCTCCCCCTTGCTTCCGGTGGCGCCGGAGCGCTGCCGGGGCCATCATCATCACCACCATCTCCACCAACAACTTCACCGCCATCATCACCAACTCTTCCCCCCTCTATGCAGCAGTGTAACCTCTCTCTTACCCGCTGTAATCTCTACTTAAACATGGTGCTCGACGCTATATATTATTTCCCAATGATGTATGGCTATCCCATGATGTTTGAGTAGATCCGTTTTGTCCTAATGGCTATTTGATGATCAAGATTGGTTTGAGTTGCATGTTTCATTATTGGTGTTGTCCTATGGTGCTCTCCGTGTCGCGCAAGCGTGAGGGATCCATGCTGTAGGGTTTGCAATATGTTTATGATTTGCTTATGGTGGGTGGCGTGAGTGACAGAAGCACAGACCCGAGTAAGTAGGTTGTTTGCGTATGGGATAAAGAGGACTTGATACTTTAATGCTATGGTTGGGTGTTACCTTAATGATCTATAGTATTTGCGGATGCTTGCTAGAGTTCCAATCATAAGTGCATATGATCCAAGCAAAGAAAGTATGTAAGCTTATGCCTCTCCCTCAAATAAAATTGCAATAATGATTACCGGTGTAGTTATCGATTGCCTAGAGACAAATAACTTTCTCGTGACAACAAACTCTTTACTAAAACTAATTTTGTTGTGTCTTTATCTAAACAGCCCCTAGTCTTTACTTACATGCTCTTTACTTTCTTGCAAGCTTATCCAAAAACACCTACAAAGTACTTCTAGTTTCATACTTGTTTCTGGTAAAGCGAACGTCAAGTGTGTGTAGAGTTGCGTCGGTGGTCGATAGAACTTGAGGGAATATTTGTTCTACCTTTAGCTGCTCGTTGGGTTCGACACTCTTACTTATCGAAAGAGGCTACAATTGATCCCCTATACTTGTGGGTTCTCAGTAGGCATTGGATCGGTGATGGAAAATTATGCCGGATGCGGTTCATCATGTAACAATCATAACATAGGGTGACACAGAACTAGCTCCAATTCATCAATGTAATGTAGGCATGTATTTCGAATATAGTCATACGTGCTTATGGAAAAGAACTTGCATGACATCTTTTGTCCTACCCTCCCGTGGCAGCGGGGTCCTAATGGAAACTAAGGGATATTAAGGCCTCCTTTCAATAGAGTACCGGAACAAAGCATTAGCAGATAGTGAATACATGAACTCCTCAAACTATGGTCATCCTGGGAGTGGTCCCAATTATTGTCACTTCGGGGTTGCCGGATCATAACACAAAGTAGGTGACTATAGACTTGCAAGACAGGATCAAGAACTCACATATATTCATGAAAACGTAATAGTTTCAGATATGAAATCATGGCACTCGGGCCCTAGTGACAAGCATTAAGCATAGCAAAGTCATAGCAACATCAATCTCAGAACATAGTGGATACTAGGGATCAAAGCCTAACAAAACTAACTCGATTACATGATAGATCTCATCCAACCCATCACCGTCTAGCAAGCCTACGATGGAATTACTCACGCACGGCGGTGAGCATCATGAAATTGGTGATGGAGGATGGTTGATGATGACGACGACGACGAATCCCCCTCTCCGGAGCCCCGAACGGACTCATGATCAGCCCTCCCACGAGGTTTTAGGGCTTGGCGGCAGCTCCGTATCGTAAAACGTGATGAATTCTTCTCTCTGATTTTTTTCTCCCCGAAAGCAAATATATAGAGTTGGAGTTGAGGTCGGAGGAGCTCCAGGGGCCCCACGAGGTAGGGGGCGCGCCCTAGGGGGGAGGGCACGCCCTCCACCCTCGTGGCCGGGGTGTGGGCCCCCTGGTCTTCATCTTTTGCAAGGATTTTTTATTATTTACAAATAGACGTTCCATGGAGTTTCAGGTCATTCCGAGAACTTTTGTTTCTACACATAAATAACATCATGGAAAGTCTGCTGAAAACAGCGTCAGTCCGGGTTAGTTCCATTCAAATCATGCAAGTTAGAGTCCAAAACAAGGGCAAAAGTGTTTGGAAAAGTAGATCCGACGGAGACGTATCAACTCCCCCAAGCTTAAACCTTTGCTTGTCCTCAAGCAATTCAGTTGATAAACTGAAAGTGATAAAGAAAAACTTTTACAAATTCGGTTTGCTCTTGTTGTTGTAAATATGTAAATCCATCATTCAAGTTTTCATCAAAGATTATGACTAACCACATTTGCAATAACTCTCAGGTCTCATGTTTACTCATATCAATGGCATAATCAACTAGCGAGCCATAATAATAAATCTCAGATGACAACACTTTCTCAAAACAATCATAATATGATATAACAAGATGGTATCTCACTAGCCCTTTCTGAGACCGCAAAACATAAATGCAGAGCACCTTTAAAGATCAAGGATTGACTAGACATTGTAATTCATGGTAAAAGAGATCCAATCATAGTCATACCAAATATAAATTAATAGTAATGGATGCAAATGACAGTTGCGCTCTCCAGCTAGTGCTTTTTAATAAGAGGGTGATGACTCAACATAAAAGTAAATAGATAGGCCCTTCGCAGAGGGAAGCAGGGATTTGAAGAGGTGCCAGAGCTCGGTTTCGAAATAGAGATAAATATTATTTTGAGCGGCATACTTTCATTGTCAACATAACAACCAAGAGATGGTGATATCTTCCATGCTACACATATTATAGGCGGTTCCCAAACAGAATGGTAAAGTTTATACTCCCCCTCCACCAACAAGCATCAATCCATGACTTGCTCGAAACAACGAGTGTCTCCAACTAGCAACAGTCCTGTGGGGAGTTTTGTTTGCAATTATTTTGATTTAGTTTGCATAAAGCATGGGATTTGGGCATCTGGTGACCAGCCATTTTCTCGTGAGTGAGGAGTGGAGTCCACTCCTCTTGAGAATCTTTCCGCCCTAACATGGAAGATAAGGGCAGCCCTAGTTGATACATGAGCTATTCGAGCATACAAAACAGAATGTTTGTTTGAAGGTTTAGAGTTTGGCACATACGAATTTACTTGGAACGGCAGGTAGATACCGCATATAGGAAGGTATGGTGGACTCATAAGGAATAACTTTGGGGTTTAAGGGATTGGATGCACAAGCAGTATTCCGCTTAGTACAAGTGAAGGCTAGCAAAAGACTAAGGCGACCAGCTAGAGGCGACAACAGTCATGAACATGCATTAAAATTAATAAACATTGAGTGCAAGCATGAGTAGGATATAATCCACCATGAACATAAATATCGTGAAGGCTATGTTGATTTTGTTTCAACTACATGTGTGAACATGTGCCAAGTCAAGTCACTTAAATCATTCAAAGGAGGATACCACCCTACTATACCACATCACAACCATTTTAATAGCATGTTGGCACATAAAGGTAAACCATTATAACTCATAGCTAATCAAGCATGGCACGAGCAACTATGATCTCTAATTGTCATTGCAAACATGTTTATTCATAATAGGCTAAATCAGGAACGATGAACTCATCATATTTACACAAACAAGAGAGGTCGAGTTCATAACAGCTTTTCTCATCTCAGTCAGTCCATCATATATCGTCATAATTGCCTTTCACTTGCACGACCGAACGATGTGAATAATAATAAGAGTCCACGTGCATTGGACTAAGCTGGAATCTGCAAGCATTCAATAAACAGGAGAAGACATGGCAATATGGGCTCTTGGTTAAATCAACAATAATGCATATAAGAGCCACTTCAACAATTTAATCATGATTTTCTCCTATCGAACCCCAAAGAAAGGAAAAGAAATAAAACTATTTACACGGGAAAGCTCCCAACAAGCAAAAGAAGAACGGGAAATCTTTTTGGTTTTTCTTTTTAATTATTACTACTAAAGCGAGAAAAGTAAACTAACTAAAAGTTACACTAATTATTTTTGGTTTTTCTTAAAGTTTATTAAACACACAAGAAGAAAGCAAGAAAAATAAAATAAACTAGCATGGATATTACAGTGAAAAAGTATGAGCACCGACATCTAGCAATGAGTGTGTGAACATAAATGTAATGTCGGTGGGAAATACGTACTCCCCCAAGCTTAGGCTTTTGGCCTAAGTTGGTTTATTACCAAGGATGGCCTGGCGGATATCCGTAGTTGTAGCTGGGGTCGTACTAATATAAAGAGGACTCTGACTGCCACTGGCTGGCAGTCATCTCCGGATCCCAAAAGTAATCAGACTGTCGTGGAGGCTCAAATTGTGGTTCCGGCTCGGCGGCTGGTGTAGGGTTCCGGTAGGCTTGAATGGCCGCCCACGGAACGAGATATGGACCTTCAGATAAATTAAACAAGGAAGGAGCAGGCAAGGTAATAGTCTCAGGGTGATGTTTATCAAAGAATAATTTATATTGAAGCGCCCCTTCCCTATTCTTAACAATAAAGTCATGCGCTAACATACTATTATAATCTAAATAAGCATTGGGCAACAATTTTTCTTCTTTCTCATAGATCCTAATAGGTATGTTATAATGCGCAACTAGGCGTGAAGCATAAATACCTCCAAAGATGGGACCCTTAGTACGGTTCAGACTTAACCGTTTAGCAATAATACCGCCCATACTAACAGTGTTGTCGGAATATAAACCATGGAGCAAAATGATAATATCAGGAACACTAAGGTTTCCACAGTTTCCATGACCAAGCAAGCAACGACTAGAAAATATAGCAAAGTAGCATAAACAGGAAAATGTATGCTAGTGATTCTTGCATCGGAAACCTTCCTAGTTTCCCCCACAGTAATGGTGTCAATAAACCCGTCCATATCTTTGCGATGTTGTTCATCTAAGGTACCCTCGAAGGGTATTTTGCAAACCTCGCAAAATTCATCTAGTGGCGTTTTCTTAACAACATCATATAAATGAAACTCTACTGAAGGAGGTGTTTCTTTAGGAAAATAGTAGAAGTTTTGCACAAAAGTATTGGTGAGTAAGAATCTTGATGGCGTTGGTCGCGGAGGAAGTCGGTGAGGCCAGCGTTCTCACCAATGAATAGAAATCATCATAAATCCCGGCTTTTCTCAAGAAATCATCGGAATGCCATTCACACGGCCGGACCTCCGCGGTGCGAGGCAAATTATATTTGGGCCTCTGTGCTTCTTCATTTTGCTTTTCCTTTGAGCTTCGGCTCGATGAGCCTCTCAAAAATCTCTTCATTATTTTCTGAAATTTTTAGTAACTTCAAACAAAAGTGAACCAACTTCAATAAAATTGATAGCAACTACTCCTACAAGTGCCTAGAGCCTATATCCTGCATTAGAACTACTTGGAACCATATAAATTTGACATGCAAGCTCAAGAACATGGTCACCTAGGCAGCACAAATTTGCAATGAATAAAGCACTAGAGCAAAAACTAATTGGACCAATGGAGGAGTCACATACCAAGGAACAATCTCCCCAAGCAGTTTTGTGAGAAGTGCTTTGAGCAAGGAGATCGAAAATCGCAGCAAAATGAGCTAGAACTCGTGCTTGAGCTGGATATTGGTGTTTGTGGAAGGAAGAAGGAGTGTATGGGTGCAGGAATAACTGGAGGAGGGCCACCATGGGCCCACGAGGCAGGGGGCGCGCCCTGGGGGGTAGGGCGCGCCCTCCACCCTCGTGGCCAGGTGCTTGCCCCTCCTGCTGTGTTCTCAGTGCCAGAAATTCTCAAATATTCTAGAAAAAATCATATTCCATTTTCAGGGCATTTGGAGAACTTTTATTTTCGGGGTATTTTTATATTGCACGGATAAATCAGGAAACAGACAGAAAAAATACTATTTTTACTTTATTTCAATTAAATAACAGAAAGTAGAAAGAGGGTACAGAAGGTTGTGCCTTCTAGTTTCATCCATCTCATGCTCATCAAAAGGAATCCACTAACAAGATTGATCAAGTCTTGTTAACAAACTCATTCTGAATAATCATGGAACCGGAGAAATTTCGAATAATACTATGTTACCTCAACGGCGATATGCACATCCCCAATAGTAAGAATATCATATTTCTTCTTGACAGTAGGAAGAGGAAATTCAAAACCTCCAAATATAATCGATGGAAATTTTCCAGTAGAGTTTATACTATGAACTTGAGGTTGTTTCCTCGGAAAGTGTACCGTATGCTCATTACCATTAACATGAAAAGTGACATTGCCTTTGTTGCAATCAATAATAGCCCCTGCAGTATTCAAAAAAGGTCTTCCAAGAATAATAGACATGCTATCGTTCTCGGGAATATCAAGAATAACAAAGTCCGTTAAAATAGTAACATTTGCAACCACAACAGGCACATCCTCACAAATACCGACAGGCATAGCACTTGATTTATCAGCCATTTGCAAAGATATTTCAGTAGGTGTCAACTTATTAAAATCAAGTCTACGATATAAAGAGAGTGGCATAACACTAACACCAGCTCCAAGATCACATAAAGCAGCTTTAACATAATTTCTTTTAATGGAGCATGGTATAGTAGGTACTCTTGGATCTCCAAGTTTCTTTGGTATTCCACCCTTAAAAGTATAATTAGCAAGCATGGTGGAAATCTCAGCTTCCGGTATCTTTCTCTTATTTGTAACAATATCCTTCATATACTTAGCATAAGGATTCATTTTGAGCATATTAGTTAGTCGCATACGCAAAAAGATAGGTCTAATCATTTCAGCAAAGCGCTCAAAATCCTCTTCATCCTTTTTCTTGGATGGTTTGGGAGGAAAAGGCATAGGTTTCTGAACCCATGGTTCCCTTTCTTTACCATGTTTCCTAGCAACAAAGTCTCTCTTATCATAACGTTGATTCTTTGATTGTGGGTTATCAAGATCAACAGCAGGTTCAATTTCCACATCATTATCATTACTAGGTTGAGCATAATCATGAACATCATCATTAGCATTTTCATTAGGTTCATATTCATTACCAGATTGTGTTTCAGCATCAGAAATAGATATATCATTTGGATTCTCAGGTGGTTCAGCAATAGGTTCACTAGGAGCATGCAAAGTTCTATCATTTTTCTTTTTCTTCTTTTTAGAAGAACTAGGTGTATCAATATTATTTCTCTAAGAATCTTGTTCAATTCTCTTGGGGTGGTGTCGGTGTCAAAACCGGCGGATCTCGGGTAGGGGTCCCGAACTGTGCGTCTAAGGCGGATGGTAACAGGAGGCAACGGACACAATGTTTACCCAGGTCCGGGCCCTCACGAGGGAGGTAATACCCTACTTCCTGCTTGATTGATCTTGATGATATGAGTAGTACAAGAGTTGATCTACCACGAGATCATAGAGGCTAAACCCTAGAAGCTAGCCTATGGTATGATTGTTCTTGTCCTACGGACTAAACCCTCCAGTTTATATAGACGCTGGAGGGGGCTAGGGTTACACAGAGTCGGTTACAACAGGAGGAGATCTTCATATCCTTATCGCCAAGCTTGCCTTCCACGCCAAGAGAGTCCCATCCGGACACGAGACGAAGTCTTCAATCTTGTATCTTCATAGTCCAACAGTCCGGCCAAAGGATATAGTCCGGCTGTCCGGATACCCCCTAATCCAGGACTCCCTCAGTAGCCCCTGAACCAGGCTTCAATGGATGAGTCCGGCGCGCAGATTGTCTTCGGCATTGCAAGGCGGTTCCTCCTCCGAATACTCCATAGAAGATCTTGAACACAAGAATAGTGTCCGGCTCTGCAAAACAAGTTCCACATACCACCGTAGAGAGAATAATATTTCCACCAATCCAATCTGCTGACACACTTGATATCATGACATCATACCATGGCCCGGCCATTATCCGAATCGGTTTTCTCAACCAGCCTTGGCGCATATCGTGAGGCAGTTTCTTTGGCACGTCTTGTCGAAGCATAGATCATGTCCCCTTATCACGGGATTCTCATCAATACGGGCATGGGTAACCCAACTGCGCCATCAATCGCGGCGCTTGGGGAATAAGCGAGTTAACCATGCCAGTAGGGGCGTATAGTTTCGTCCGCCTTTATAAAGGGATAAGGGTTCACCCTTTTTCACCTACGCCTTCTTCCTCTCGCTCATCCATTCAAGCATGTCCGGAGCGGGAGGCAAGTGGATGAAATCCTCCGTCACGGAGGAGGACATCAAGAAGCTGCGGGGAGCTGGATACTTGGCGGCGGATATCGTGCACCGGCTGCCCGACGCGGAGCAGGTCGTCCCTACCCCGGAATCTCACAAGAGGGTAGTTTTCCTTACCCACTTCGTCCGCGGACTGGGATTTCCTCTCCACCCGTTCGCCTGCGGCCTCATGTTCTACTACGGGCTGGACTTTCATGATCTGGCCCCAAACTTTATCCTCAACATCTCGGCGTTTATCGCCGTGTGTGAGGCCTTCCTCCGCATCCGGCCCCACTTCAGCCTGTGGCTGAAGACCTTCAATGTCAAGCCGAAGGTTGTAGGCGGCCAGCAAGCGGAATGCGGAGGCGCCATGGCTCGAGGGCTCCTATGTGGAGACCATAAAGGGGTGGCAATCGGGGTGGTTCTACATCACGGAGCCGCGCGACACCAACTGGGTGGCGGCCCCCGAATTCCGATCCGGAATCCCCATGCGGCTCACCTCCTAGAAAGAGAAGGGCCTATCCTGGGGTCCTTCGGCAGAGCTGACCGGATTCCATACTTGCGTCCAGAACATGATGAGCAAGAAAATCAAGCTCGTCAACGTGGTCCAGGTCATACTCCGCCGCCGGATCCTTTCGTGTCAAAGACGGGCGTTTAATTTTGGGAGTTCGACCCGGCCGAGCACCAGACGCTGCAGGAGCTTTTTGACACGACGCACAAGGACGTCTGGAAGGTGCTGTTTAAAGGCGCCTGTCGGATTTCGGGTTCCGGCAGACCCTTGAGGTTCGAACACTGGGGTGCGCGCGGAGATCTCACCCTCTACCTACCTGCACCCCGCCGCCTCGCTTGGATCTAAACTATGAAAGGAACAACACAAGAGACACAAGTTTTATACTAGTTCGGGCCACCATTGTGGTGTAATACCCTACTCTAGTTTGTGGTGTGGTGGATTGCCTCTTGGGCTGATGGTGGTGAACAATACAAGGAAGAACAGCCTCGCGAGGGTCTGTTCTTAGCCGGGGCGATGAACTGCATGGAGGAGTTCAGTCGCTCTCTCTCTCTCTCTCTCTCTCTCTCTCTCTCTCTCTCTCTATTCAAGATGCCTCTGTTCTGGATTCCCCATCCCCCTAGCTCTGTGCGTGGCTAGTCCTATTTATAGGCGAAGGCCCTGGGCCTCTTCCCCAAATATTGAGCGGGAAGGGCGCCAACAATTGGCCATTTTGAAGGGGAACATCTGGTACACTTATCCTGACTAAAGTTGGTCCTCGCTTTGTCAAAGGCTCTGGTGGTGGCCTTGGCTTGGGCTCCACAATGACTTCCTTCCTGCTGTTGGGCTGGTCTTGGTCTTGTTGCACCGAAATGGACGCCTTTGCTTGATGCTCTCGCCTGCGCTTGCTCCCTTTGCACCAAAGAAGAAAGGAGGACACTGCGCGGGCTGGCGCCCGCCTAGCGCCCTTGGTCGTCAAGGCTTGCGTCATGGGCACCTCATGAGGTACCCCGCCTTGATCTCTCCGCCTCCTCGTGAGCCAGCCTGATGAGGCCGTGCTTGAGGAAGCTCCATGTCGTCCGCCCCGCGAGGCTTGGCCCCTCGCGAGGGTCTTGAGCTTGTGTTGATGAAGATGGGCCATGATGGGCCCCCCTTTGAGCCACGCCGCAGGCCGCAGGCAGGCAAGTCTGGGGGCCCCCGTTCCCAGAACGCATCTCTGATAGCCCGGGCCCAAGGCGCGCCCGGACTTGGCCGAGCAGAAGCGAAAGGGCAAGTCTGGCACCGCAGCCCCTAACAACCTGCTGACCTTGGGCGCCCAGCGTGGCGGTTGGTTGGGCGTGGGTGCCTTAGCAACCGCGAAGTTGATAAAGGCGGCGCTGCCTAGGCTTTGCTTCCCTTGCTTTCTCACATTCTGCTCAGATCCCCTTTCTTGCGCCTCTCCTTCCTGCCTCCAAAATCTTCAGATCCACTTCGACTGCACGCCCTAGCAAGGCATGGCGCCTCGCCAGACCCCGGCCAGAGCTTGGTACTCGCCTGCCATGGACTCACCGAACGTGTCGGAGGCGAGCCTCGCCCGGGTGCGCCAGATGGTGGCGGCGCAGGGCATCGACGGGGCGAAAGTGTTCAAGGCTGGCTCCGCCCTCCCCGAGGGCCAAGGGAGCACCTTCTATCCGCTCTTTGTAAGCGCCATTGTTGCCGGTCTGATGCATCCCTTTTCCGAGTTCTTCTTCTCTGTCCTCTGCCATTACAAGCTACAAGCTCTGCATCTCCACCCCAACTCTGTTCTCCTTCTGGCGATCTTCGCCTACTATTATGAGGCTCACGTCGAGGTGCAACCCTCAGTGGCCCTGCTGCGCCACTATTTCTCCCTCCGGACCTCTCGTGGTTCCTTCTTTGCGTGTGCGAGCTTCGTCGCGTACGGTAGCTCCATCGCCATTTCGAACCCCGGTAAGAGGACTGAGGGCTTCAGGAGCAAGTGGGTCTTGGTAGATGTTGGGCGCATCCACCCTCGGCTAATCTTGCCCACGGAGCACCCCACACACTCCAACGATTGGTCTCGAGTGGAGCTCGTGGACCCCAGTGAGGCCGGTGTTGGAGAAGATGGACATGGATCTGAGGCCGGCCCGGCATGGCGTGGCGAAGCTGACCGGCCGTCGCTCTGAGGGAATTCCTGGAGCACCAGTGGCTCCGCCGTCAAGACTCCACTTCTGATTTGGAGGCCCCACCCGAGCCCCATGGTCTTGGCCGACGAAGACCTGCTGCAGTTCTCCATTCTTTGGTCGAGGCGGCGTGGCGAGGTTGGAGGCGCTCCTCGCCCTGTTCCTCCTGACGGCCGGGAGCAGGTAGTGGAGTCCATGCCCGTCTTCAACGGGGGCGGGCCCGTGCCCTTGAGGTTCCGAGGACCCGGTGGGCGTGTCCTCCGGCGACTCCAGCGAAGAGAAGGGAGAAGGGAGGCGGGAAGGAGGGCTCGACTCGAGGCGACCGATGGAGAGTCGAGGCTCCCCTCCTCGGCGCAAGTCCCGCGTTCTCTGCCTCTCACCGGCGGCGATGGCAGCGAGGATGATGATGAGCAGGGCAGCGGGAGCTTGCCCCGATCGAAGAAGGATAGGACCGGGCTGATCCCTCGCGAGATGCCCGGCCCCGAGGCGATCCAGCGCGCCTCCTGCTCCCGAGCTCCTTCAGGCTGATCCTTGCAGCCGGCTCTCGGGCTTCAAGTATGGCCGGAGGTTGCTCGAGCCCGCGAGCGATGACCAGTAAGTGCTCGATTCCCATCTTATTTCTTGTTTTGTCGCTGAGGCTTGACATCTGTATATCTTGGCTAGGCTGGCGCCTGCGGCAAAGAAGCCGAAGGGATCTCCTGAGGTTCCGTCTGGGGCAGCGCCTCTGCCCGTGAAAGAAGGTGACCGCAATGCACGGGCCTCTCCTGCCCGTTCGTCCTCACGAGGCCTGGCTGAGCCGGCTGGGGCGAGCTCAGCCCCCACGGCCCAAGCGACTCCTGAGGTGTCCTTGCCTGATGCTGCCATCACAGCCGTTGAAGCGCGGCGAGCTCCGCCTCGAGATCACGTGGTCACGCTGCCGCCTTCTCCTCCTACCCCACCGGCTGTTGTCTCTCCGAATCCTCCTACCGTTCTGGATCGTGCTGCTGCCGAACTGGACCGGCTGGCGAGAGATCTTTTGGGCGCCGACCCCCGTCTAGTGGCCGGGCGCTTGAAGCTGGCTTCCGGCTGGATTCGCTCCGACGCTTCGATTCGGGCGGCGCTGGTCCAGGCCTCGATGGCTTGCGACGAGGAGAAGCATGCCGTCCTTGGGGCGAAAGCTGCTCGCGACACTGCCTTGGGGGAGGTAGCCGATGTCCGAGGTCGCTGCAAGGCGCTGGAGAGTGAGTTGCAGGGCCTGCGGGACCAGTTCGCCAAGGAGGCCCGCCTTGCCAACAGCAGGAGGAAGGCATGAAAGCTCGCGAGGTGGCCGTCAAGGATCGGGACGCCAAGCTCAAGAAGCGCCATGAACGCCTAGGCATGCTGGAGCAAGAGTTGGAGGCGAGGAAGGTCGAGCTAGATGGCAAGGCACGGGTCCTTGCCGAGGATCGCGTGGCCTTCACGGAGATGGAGGTGAAGGCTCGCACCTTGCTGAGGGAGCTTTACGATTGCGGCCTGGAGAGCCCGCTGGCCGGCGCAGAGGACGGCCCCGCCAAGCTGGTTCCCTTCCTGGTTCGCGCTATTGAAAATGTCGCCCTTGGCCTTGGCCCTACGGCTGAGGCCGAGGCGCGTGTCTTGTCTTCTGCAGCGCTGACGCGGGTCCTCACCCACGTCTACCTTCGCGATCCCAACGTCGACCTCGACAACTTTGGAGCAATGACGACGAGCTTGCGGCTGCCGCTTTGAGGTCGTGAAGGTCGTGCGGAGGCTCATTGGGGAAGTTCCGGGCCTTCAGCACCAAGCCGAAGCGGGGCGATGCCAACCCTGCGGCTCCACAAGGCGAACCCGCTCCGCGCAGCTCCACCGCCGACAAGTGACTCTGTTGTGGCTCTTGTTCTGCTTTTAATTCCTGCACATGTATCATGCCTCGGGGAGGCGTTTAAACTTGCATTTGGCGTTGTGATAACAGTTATGGACTGTAATATTTGCTTTTGAATTCCTTGAAATTTGTGTTTTTCCTTCCTACTTGCTTATGTTCTATGCCGGTAGAGCCCGGCCCCGCGCATACCTCAGCCGCCGTTAGCCCCGACCGGAAACCAGGACGGGACCAAGGAGTGAGGGGCTACGTGACAAGTTAGGCTCCTGAGTCGCGATGCTCAAGAGTCCCCCTTGGCGCACGAGCAGCAAGTAGGGATGTGAAATGTGGATTGATCTACCGTTCTACGTCTGCAGAGCCCGGCCCCGCGCATACCTCAACCGCCGTTAGCCTTCGGAACTAAGGAGTGAGGGGCTACGTGACCAGTTAGGCTCTGAGTCGCGATGCTCAGGAGTCCCCTTGACGCTCAAACGGCCTTCATACCTTGGCTCCGCTCGGGGGCGTGACGAACCAGGCCCGAGGGGCTGGCTGGAGTGGCGTCGCGTCTGGCGTGACCAGCACAGGCCCGTGCCCAGCCCCCTCGCGCGGCACTCCCGAGGGGAGGCGTTGCGATGAGGCCGGACATTGAGCTCTGGGCTCCCTGAGGTTGATGCGGCCGGAGGCCACCCTCAATTGTTTATCACCAGCTCGGAGCATAGCGCTTCCGTATGTGTACGGGCATAGCCGCTCCTCGGCAGTGTCATCAGCCAGCGCAGAGCATGGTGCTTCCACTGGTGCGTGGGAGGGGGCTCCCCTCCGGGAGGAGCCCCCGGGGCGTGTACAGCCCCAACCTGACACGTGGCTGGCACGGTAGGGCCTGACGAGGTGTATCTGGGCACCCGTGAGCCAGCGCAGGACTCACGGGGCCCTACCTCAAGGCGGGTTGCGCCTGGCATTGGGCCTTATCTTGTGATGTGTTCCTGCAGATCTGGTTAGATGTCGGCGCTCTACGTCCTCGGGTCCCGACCCTCGAGCTGGTCTCAGCCGTCGCTGGTATGCCAGGTCGCGATGTCGTGGACAAAGGCGGAGGGTGAGGGCTGGAGAGCGGTAGGAGCCACGAGTCGCGATGCTCGGTACCCCCCCTTTAACGTGCAAGCGGTCGACATGAACGAAGAAAAGGTGCCATGGATTGGCATCAAATAACAAGCATGATTGGTCGAACGCATGACCCGAAATAAACGCAAGAGGGATACATGTCGCCGGGTCTGGCCCGAGCGACTTGGGGATGATGCAGCCCGAAGGGCGCTCCCAACAAGATAAGCTAGGAACATGAAGTTAAAGGGATACACGCCGCAGGGACGGACCCACGCGGCTTGGGAATAATGCAGCCACGGGCGCTCGATTAAATGAAAATTGAAAGATGTCACCTGATAGCGTTGAAGATGAAAGGGTGTTGGTGCAGCAGACTCGGTGGGCTGCGGGAGCCGATCCTCACGAGCCCCCAGGATTAGGGGCCTCGGGAGGCTCCGGAGGCGCTGGTGGCTCCTCGTGGACCATCTCCATCTCTGCCAGGGCTGCGGGCGCTGGCCTCTTGAGCCTCAGGATGCTCCTCATGAGGCGCTGGTGCGTAGTAGCCGCGTTCGGCAAGCCGTAAGGCATGCGAACGTAGCTGTGGGTGGACCTTCGCATGGCGCCCCACGCGAGAGGCCAGAGGCGCTCGAGAGGCGGCTCGGTTGAGCCACAGTGCGTCGATGCAGACGCGCAGCCCACCATCCTCGCCTGGATGGGGAGCTACGACAGGTAAGCGGCGGCTGCCGCTCGTGACTCTTGACTCCTGCAGCTCCTGAATGATCTTGCTGACGAACTCCTGAGGGTTCGGCCCTCCTTGCCTTGCTCCTTCTTGAGGGAAACATGCTTCGAAACCCGCCTCCAAGTGGTGCCCAAGCGCCTTCCTCGTGACCTGAGCAAGGTCGGTGGCCCTCCAGGGGGGAGCCCCCGAGCCCTGCTTGAGGACGGTGCCGGGCACGCTTTCCTATGCGATAGAAGGAGGTTCCCCTGAGCTGGCACGGACCCTGAGGGGCCTGCCTCCACGAGGCCGGGCGGACGATGTCTTCTTCTTCTTGGGGGCGGTCTCGGGAAGCCTCCTGCTTCGCATGATCCGGGTCTTCCGGTGATGCGGCTGAAAGGCTCGCTCGAGGAGCACAGCGTCTTTCTCTTCGCGGGGCACCGTGATGACTCTGCCACTTCACGGCATCTTGAGGACGTTATGGCCGTGGTGGGTTCTGACCATGAACTTTGCCGACCTTTGGGTACCCGAGGATGGCGTTGTATGGCAGGCGAATGTGGGCGACGTCGAAGTCGATGAGCTCGGTGCGGTAGTTGTCGCGCGCTCCGAAGGTGACAGGGAGGCGAACCTGCCCAATCGGGACAGTGGAGCCGTCGGTGACCCCAGAGAAAGGCTTGGTTGGCTGAAGCCGATTGTAAGGCACTTGGAGTGAACGTTTCCACAGACAGGACGTTGAGCCCTGCCCCGCCATCGATGAGGGTCTTGGTGACTAGCACGTTGCTGATGATTGGGGAGCAAAGCATTGGGAGGACTCCAGCCAGGCCGCACACTTGAGCTGATCCGCTGAGCTGAACGTGATGGCGCACGCCGACCACGAGGGGCGTGTGGCTTCGAGCCGGGAGGACTGCATTCGCCAGCGGGCGAACTGCTTGAAGATGCGTTGAGAGGCTGGGGCTTGAGCTCCGCCGGGATCTGACGATCGCGCGCGGCTCTGAAGCCCCCAGCCCCTCGTCCCGATGATGGTCTTCATTTCTCCTTGGCTGCGGTGGCGAGGAGGGAGGCCTGCGTTGCCTTTGGGCGATCCTCGCGAGGCTGATCCTCGGCCTCCCTCGAGGCGGGTCCCGCCAGCGATCCTCGCGAGGTTGGTCGCGCCACCCTTGGCGAGGGCCGCGGTCATCCCAGCGTCCTGCGTTCCTTCCTCCTCCTCGGCCGTAGCCCCGGTCGCTGCGGTCGGGACGTCGGCCGATCCTCCCTTGTCGCACGGCTCGGAGCTCTTGACATTCGTTGGTGTTGTGCGTGTGGAGGTCGTGGTACACGTAGTACCGGCTGCCCTTGGAAGACTCGGGCTGATCTCTGCCCCGCTTGGTGTCCGGTTCTGCCGCGAGCACGGCAACCCCCTTGCGCTTCACATCCTTGGCCATGGGTTTCTTCCCTTCTGGGTCTGCGGCGGCAGCTCGAGGAGAGGAGACGCCTTCCTTGGCCCTGGCGCACTTGGTCGCCAAGTTGAACAGCTCAAGGAAGTGCACAAGACTTCATGCATCGCCAGCTCCTCCTTCATCTTGACATCGCGCACACCGTAGGAGAAGGCGGAGATGATGGCCTCCTCTGTCACCTTGGGAATCTTGAGGCGTGCGTTGTTGAAGCGCTGGATGTAATTCTGGAGGGTCTCCACAGTTGCTGCTTGATGCGGCGCATGTCGCTCATGGCGGGTGGCAGTCACGAGTACCTTGAAGTTGGCGATGAAGCGGGTGCGCATCTCATCGAGTGAGGAGATCGTGCACGAGCCAAGTTCAGGAGCCAAAAGGGCCCGTCCTTGAGCGCCATGGGAAACCAGTTCACCATGACCTTCTCGTCTCCGTTGGCGGCTTCGATGCCCAGCTCGTAGAGCTGGAGGAACTCTGCGGGGTCGGCTGTACCGTCGTAGCGAGGAGGCAGGTCAGGCTTGAACTTGCCGGGCCACGCGATGCTGCGCAGCTCGGTGGTGAAGGCACGACAGCCTGCTGTGTTCGCGGGAGGCCTTGGGTGACGAAGAGCTTGGTCTTGCGGGTCCCCATGCGCTGCAGCTGGGAGCAACGCGGGGTCTTGACGTGCCGGAGCAGGAGCGTGGTTGCGACAAGCTGGAGCGGGGAGCACTCGGGCAGCTTCTTGTGGGCGAGGGACTTCCTGGCAGCTCTGCTCTTGCCGCGCTGGCGCCGGACGGAGAGGGTTCCACCCAGGGACCACGCGCCTTGGGGCCAGGGCGCCTTCTTGAGGGGGAGGCGGCCGAGGCGCCCCCGGAGCTTCGTCGCCCGCGCAGGGCGGGGTGCGGTGCAGCGGGACGGACGGCGCGGGGGAGCCCCTACGGCGCGGAAGAGCTTGGCGGCAGTCGAGCCACTCTTCGTGAGCGTCGCCGATCGGACGGTAGCGCAGGAGCTCGTTTGCCACGATGAGCGCAGCTCGAGCCTCCATGGTAGCGTAAACGCGAGACGAAGAACCAGCCGGGCGAGTGAGGGGTAGCGATGCGGCCGTCTTGCCTCACGGAGAGGATGCTTTGGGACTATGCTTGCTGCTTTCGTTCCCGCCGGGCGGTGGCAGCGTTGACGAATGACGAGGAGCAACGAGGCGCTTCGCCGGCCAGGGAGCCGTCGGGCAACGCTGGAAGCGAGCGGCTCGGCGCTCGGCAGCGGGCACGATGAGCGTCGGAACATGGATCACGGTGGTCGACGGAGAACAGGGCGGCGGAAGACGAATTCCGGCGCACCCCTACCTGGCGCGCCAAATGTCGGATTTCGGGTTCCGGCAGACCCTTGAGGTTTGAACACTGGGGTGCACAGAGATCTCGCCCTCTACCTACCTGCACCCTGCCGCCTCGCTTGGATCTAAACTACAAAAGGAACAGCACAAGAGACACAAGGTTTATACTAGTTCGGCCACCATTATGGTGTAATACCCTACTCTAGTTTGTGGTGTGGTGGATTGCCTCTTGGGCTGATGGTGGTGAACAATACAAGGAAGAACAACCTCGCGAGGGTTTGTTCTTGGCCGGGGCGATGAACTGCTTGGAGGAGTTCAGTCGCTCTCTCTCTTTCTCTCTCTCTCTCTGTCTATTCAAGATGCCTCTGTTCTGGATTCCCCATACCTTAGCTCTGTGCGTGGCTAGTCCTATTAATAGGCGAAGGCCCTGGGCCTCTTCCCCAAATATTGAGCGGGAAGGGCGCCAACAATTAGCCATTTTTAAGGGGAACATCTGGTACACTTATCCTGACTAAAGTTGGTTCTCGCCTGTCAAAGGCTCTGGTGACGCGGCTTGGGCTCCACAATGACTTCCTTCTGCCGTTGGGCTGGTCTTGGTCTTGTTGCACGAAATGGACGCCTTTGCTTGATGCTCTCGCTGCGCTTTCTCCCTTTGCTCCAAAGAGGAAAGGATGACACTTCTTGTGAGTTGGCGCCCGCTGGCGCCCTTGGTCGTCATGGCTTGCATCATGGGCACCTCGTGAGGTACCCCGCCTTGATCTCTCCGCCTCCTCATGAGCCACTGATGAGGCCGTGCACGAGAAGCTCCACATCATCCGCCTCATGAGGCTTGGCCCCTCGCGAGGGTCTTGAGCTTTTGTTGATGAAGATGGGCCGTGATGGGCCCCCCTTTGAGCCACGCCGCAGGCCGCAGGCAGGCAAGTCCGGGGACCCCCGTTCCCAGAACACCGACAGCGCCGAGGTACCTCCTCCCCTTACCGAGGAACGCGGACTCAGTGCAAAGCGCCACGCCAATCAGGTAGGTTTTTACACATCACAAGATGTTTTAGTTTCCTCAGTTTAATCATATGCAGGATCTAAGCTCTCATGCCTTTGACAGGACTAGGTGGAGACGGTCGAGCAGATCGACTGCCCAGCCCCCCTGCCCGAAGATCCAGCAGACGCTCTCCTGACGGAGATGCGGACTCCGGCACCTTATGAGGTGCCAGCGAAGACGGCCAAGAAGAAGGCCACGGGGACCCGACAGGGTCTCCGGCGCAAGGTTGTGTTGGACTCATTGTCCGAACACTCCGAGGCGCGCTCCTCCCACGATGACGAGGAGGAGGAACAGGAAATTTCTCCCCCCCCCCCAGCCGGGGGAGACAAGAAAAGGAAGGCCGCCCCAATCGGGGAGGCCGAAGGATCCAAGAAAGGAAGGACCCTCCTTCTGGACTGCTCCACGACCGCCGCCTACAGCGATGACGAGTGGTTGCCCAGGGACAAGCCCCTGGCGAAGTCGTAAGTGTCCGGATACCATAATAATTCTTGATATATTTTATCGCACTGCTTCTCATCACGCCAAACATGATTATGCAGTCCATCCCGATCCCATATCGACGTACCTTCTTAGGACGGTTCTTTGGACCCGTCGGATATGAATAGTGATTCACTTCCGACCGCTTCCTCCCCTCGCCCCACGGACAATGTTGAGGTGTTGTCTCAAAGGGCACCAAGCCGAGGGGAGGTAGTCCTGGAGGCGCCTCAAGGTGACCTTCCGGACCCTGGGCGCAAAGGGAGTAAGAATCCCACGGGCTCCAAGCCCGGCCCTCAGCCGAACACCACGGGGGACCCACTAGTGGTCCCGGACTCCGGCAGGTGACTCCCCACTAAGAGGGGCAAGCCGTCCGTGCCGGTGACCTCTGTCCACCCAGAGGCACCGGACAACTTGTTGGAAGTGCTTGTATGCCCATCGCCGAAGAGCACCGCACTATCATGAGTGCGGTGATCGAGAAGGTTCAGTCCGCCAAAAGTGGACTGACTGAAGCGTGCACAAGCCTCGTAACAGGCTTTCAGGTAAGTAATCAGATTATAGGAAGATATAACTGTATAGACAGTAGCACCTGATGCTCTGTTTGGCGTTTGTGAAGAAAAGTCGAATAGAGGATCGAATAATAATCGCAGGAGTCTAATTATAATATGTCTATGTGAATATGCAGGCTTCCCTGCTGGCCGCTGCCGCACGTACTGCGGAGGTCGCCGCACTACAGCAGGACCTTGAGCGGTCCAAGGAAGAGCTCGGCCTTACCAAGAGGCAGCTTGAGAAGAACAAAGGTAAGCGGTACCTTGTCTATATGAAAAAAGATTAGGTTGCAGTATAATAGGATCATCATGAATTTTGCCAGGGGCCACGACCGAGGTGGCGACCCTCAAGAAGGCGATGTCCGAGGCTGAAAACAAAGCGGCCAAGGAGCACACTGAGCGAGAAAGACACGAAGCCCGGGTAGGCGAGGTGCAGCAAGAGCTCCAGGCGCTCTTCAAGAAGCATGAGTCCCTGGAGCTTGACTCGAGGACGCGAGAGTCCGAGCTTGCCCAGGCCCTTGAAAGCGCAAAAAATGCCAAGGCCGAAGCCCAAAAGGCCCTCCAGGAAATTGAGGCGGTGAAAAAGATAGCGGCGGGTAAGGCATTCATTATGCAAAGTAGGCATGTGAAAGAAAATTTCCTTTTACTGACCCGAGTTCGGAGCTCTCCAGGAGCGTTCGCAGATCTGCCCCGTAGTGTGTCTGATGCTGCGGAGTTCTACCGGGCCGAGGAGGGAAGCTCGATGGCGAAGTTGTTCTAGTCTCAGTATACTGGGACCGAACACCCGATGCCCGTGAGCGACTAGCTGAAGCAGCAAGTCGATCTCCACAAGGCAACCGAACAGGCCATGAGGGGCCTTATAGTCCGGATGTGGCCTGGCGAGCCCCTGTCGCACAGCTACTTTAGCCTGGTGAGGCGGCTTGTGGATGCCTGCCCACGGCTGGAGGTCATCAAGCGGTGCGTTTGCATCGAAGGTGCACGCAGGGCTCTTGCCCGTGCGAAAGTGCACTGGGCCAAGATGGACACCGAGAAGCTGGTGAAGGAGGGGCCGCCGCAGGGCAAGGAGCATCGCCACCCCGAGATGTATTATGAAGGTGTCCTGAAGGGTGCCCGTCTCGTGACGGACGAGTGTACCAAAGATGTAATCTTTGAATGAACTTGCTCATGTGATCCTTCTATTTATCAAAACTAGTTCATGTTCATTATGCAACGCTTTTGTATTTAAAATATTACCTTCTGTGCGGCCGTTTATAAAGTCTGAGAGTTGCTAGTATCGGCTTCTGCCCCCATGCAACTAGTGCTGGGGTGTTCGGGATAAATCTGAGCACTCTTTTTCCCATTCTTGGGTCCTTCGAGGGAGGCGGTCAGCGGAACGAACCAGGCAATCGGACTATAATGCTTTATCGCTCTCACTTACCCATAGAAGTCTCCAGTTTTAAATTTTGGCGAAGCCCCTAGTCTTTGGAAGGCCGAATTTGGGGCGCTATACATGCAGCCGGACAAGGCCGGCTCCTCGCCCGAAGCGGAAAAAGTCTTTAGGGACTTGAGACCTCTCGAATAGCGACCAGCTCTCGCCTCATCATGACAGTCAGTTTTAGCTTTCTCTACTGAGGTGCTCAGCCGGAAGAACCGGGGCACAATCGCAAAGAGTTCTCCCAAAGGCTACCTTAGCCGATATAGCGGAACGTAAGGTACCAAAACATGAGAGCCGGCAAACCCAACTATTGACCCAAGACATGATTCGGAGCTGATGCATATAATGCTATAAGTTCGGGGTGCCGCACTGTCGAAAGTGTTCGGACTTCTCACGCCGAATTATGGGGTCTACGGAAGCCCCTGGCGTATTGGCCGTACCAGAGTGTACGGGTGCTGATTGTCATAGATAAACATATATATATATATATATATATATATATATATATAAGAATATAGGATGCAATAACAGACTAGTATTATGCATCGTTTATTTAAGAAATGAGTTAAAGCATACTGATACAAGTAGTGCGGTAAGAAAATAATAGGACTATTTGAGATGTCCCATCCAAGGGCAAGGTGCAGACTGGTATCTTAAAACAGGTATTTAACTCATTATCAGAGACCACCTGGGGATTGCGCTGTACGACGTAGCTTCCTACCCCCTTGGGTGTTGTATCATGTGTCCGCTACCCGTGATCACGGATAGGGCTTCCAGAGAGTAGAGTCCTGAAAGAGAGAGAGTGATAAAGGTAGTAAACCCCTAGTGCGGTTGAGCCGCATTGTGGGACAACACGCCGTGATCGTGCCCCCGCCTATACCCATGGTATTTTCAATGCGTAATTATGCATGCGCGGGATGGACTTTGCCGTTGTACTAAGACCAGGGCGGGGGCCAAATTGCTAAGCGAAGCTCGAAAGGCGTGCAGGCGATCTGTTGCAGGTGTTACTCGAGACGCAGCTTGACGGTGTCCGGGGCTTGATCGCCGAACTGGTGGATTGCCTCAAAAGGCTGCTTTGTGCTTCTGCTGCGAGGGCCGCAATGTGCTCCTCCATACGGAGCGAGCGTTCTGTGTTTCCATTGACTGTGATGACCCCCCTAGGTCCTGGCATCTTGAGCTTGAGGTATGCGTAATGTGCTACCGTATTGAATCTTGCAAATGCGGTGCGCCCGAGCAGTGCGCGATAGCCACTGCGGAACGGGACGATATCGAAGATTAGCTCCTCGCTTCGGAAGTTATCCGGAGATCCGAAGACCACTTCCAGTGTGATTGAGCCCGTACAATGGGCCTCTACACCTGGGATGACGCCTTTAAAGGTCGTTTTGGTGGGTTTGATCCTCGAGGGGTCTATACCCATTTTGCACACTGTATCCTGGTAAAGCAGGTTCAGGCTGCTGCCGCCGTCCAGAAGGACTCGAGTGAGGTGATATCCGTTGATGATTGGGTCTAAGACCAATGCGGCAGATCCGCCATGACGGATACTCGTGGGGTGGTCCCTGCGATCAAAGGTGATCGGACAAGAGGACCATGGGTTGAGCTTTGGGTCGATGGGCTCCATCGCATATACGTCCCTTAGTGCACGCTTCCGTTCCCTTTTGGGGATGTGGGTTGCGTATATCATGTCCACTGTCCTCACTTGTGGGGGAACCTCTTCTGTCCTCCCGTGTTCGATGGTCGTGGCTCCTCCTCGTCATCGCTGTGCAGCCCCTTGTCCTTGTTTTCGGCGTTTAACTTGCCTGCCTGCTTGAACACCCAGCATTGTCTGTTGGTGTGATTGGCTGGCTTATCGGGGGTGCCGTGTATTTGACACGAGCGATCAAGTATGCGGTCCAAACTAGACGGGCCCGGAGTGCTTCTTTTGAATGGCTTTTTCCACTGACCGGATTTGGAGCCTCTTAATCCGGCATTGACTGCCATATCCTCGGCGGTATCACCGTTGCTGCGGCGCTTGTGTTTGCTGCGACGTGACCTGCCGTTGCTGTGCTTGGTATCCGAAGTGCCAAGGTTACTCTATATGTAATTGCTACGAGCCAGCCAGCTATCCTCTCCCGCGCAGAAGCGGGTCATGAGTGTCGTGAGGGATGCCATTGATTTCGGCTTTTCCTGTCCGAGGTGCCGGGCGAGCCACTTGTCCCGGATGTTGTGCTTGAATGCCGCTAAGGCTTCTGCATCCGGACAGTCGACAATTTGATTTTTATTTGTTAGGAACCGTGTCGTAATTGCTGGCCGATTCCCCTGGCTGCTGAATTATGTGGCTCAAGTCATCGGCGTCTGGTGGTCGCACATAAGTGCCCTGGAAATTGTCGACAAATGTGTTTTCCAGATCCTCCCAACAGCCAACGGAGTCGGCTGGCAAGCTGTTCAGCCAATGCTGAGCTGGTCCTTTGAGTTTTAGTGGGAGGTACTTGATGGCATGTAGATCATCACCACGCGCCATGTGAATGTGGAGGAGGAAATCCGCGATCCATACTGTGGGATCTATTGTACCATAATATGATTCAATATTTACGGGTTTAAAACCCTCTGGGAATTCATGATCCATTACTTCGTCAGTGAAGCATAGGTGGTGTGCGGGGCCTCTGTGCTGGGCTATATCACGACGCAGCTCATATGACTCTTCCCTGCTGTGTTTGGCCCGGCCGGATTTATTTTTATAGTATACGGCGTGACGGTCATCGTCACGTGCTGATGCGCGCCCCCTTGATCCATAGATAGATCTTGCATGTTTTTCCCTGTCTTCTAATACATCTCGCAGGTCTCGCGTGTTGCCTCGTGCCTTGGTATTTTTGTTTCCGTGGCGGCGGGGTGCAGGCTGGACTTCGGGCTGATACGCCTCTCTATCTCGGCCACAGGGTGGCCGATCAGCCGCATCATACACTGGCAATGTAGGTTTCAATGCTTCCTCCTCGAGTTGGGGTAGCAACCTGCGTTTTGGATGACTCTTGGTTGGGCGTTCGAGTTCATATTCCTCGACCACAAGGACTTCAGTCCATCTATCTGCTAGCAGATCCTGATCAGCTCAAAGATGTTGCTGCTTTTTCTTCAGGCTATTTGCTGTGGCAATAAGCCAGAGCTTAAAGCGCTCCTGCTCGACGGGATCCTCAGGCACGACAAATTCTTCATCGTCGAGGCTCGCTTCGTCTTGGGAGAGAGGCATATAGTTGTCGTCCTCCGTTTCTCCCTCTGCCGCTCTCTTCAGAGGGCTGGCTTGTTCATCCTCCAGCTCTTGATCATGCTGGAGGGGACTGCCATCATCTTCGGCACTGTCCGGAGTACTATTATCTCCTGTGCCGGTATCACCGCTTTTGCTGTGGCGAGACTTAGAGCGGCACCGCTGACGTCGGCGCTTGGGTTGCTTCTTGGAGGGGTCATTGATACGTCTCCAACGTATCTATAATTTTTGATTGCTCCATGCTATATTATCTACTGTTTTGGGCAATATTGGGCTTCATTTTCCACTTTTATATTACTTTTGGGACTAACCTATTAACCGGAGGCCCAGCCCAGATTTCTTGCTTTTGCCTGTTTGATTTCAAGGAAAAGGAATATCAAACGGAGTCAAAACGGAACGAAATCAACTGGAGAAGTTATTTTTGGAAGGAAAGCCACCCGATGGACTTGGAGTGCACGTCAGGAAAGAAGGGAGGTGCCCACGAGGGTGGGGGCGCGCCCACCCAGCTAGGGCGCGCCCCCTGCCTCGTGGGCCCCCCGAAGCTCCACCGACGTACCCCCTGCACAGTGGGCGCGCCCCCTGCCTCGTGGGCCCCCCGAAGCTCCACCGACGTACCCCCTGCACCCATATATACCTACGTATCGAAAAACTTCCAGAACAGAAGATAGATCAGGAGTTCTGCTGCCGCAAAACCTCCAGAGCCACCAAAAACCAATCGGGACCTGTTAGGCACTCACGGAGGGAACCCTCACTGTGGCCATCTTCATCATCCCGGTGCTCTCCATGACGAGGAGGGAGTAGTTCACCCTCGGGACTGAGGGTATGTACCAGTAGCTATGTGTATGATCTCTCTCTCTCTCTCTCTCTCTCGTGTTCTTGATTTGGCACGATCTTGATGTATCGCGAGCTTTGCTAATATAGTTGGATCTTATGTTTCTTCTCCCCCTCTAATCTCTTGTAATGAATTGAGTTTTCCCCTTTGAGTAATCTTATCGGATTGAGTCTTTAAAGATTTGAGAACACTTGATGTATGTCTTGCCGTGCGTATCTGTGGTGACAATGTGATATCACGTGAGTCACTTGATGTATATTTTGGTGATCAACTTGCGGGTTCCGCCCATGAACCTATGCATAAGGGTTGGCACACGTTTTCGTCGTGATTCTCCGGCAGAAACTTTGGGGCACTCTTTGAGGTTCTATGTGTTGGTTTGAATAGATGAATTGAGATTGTGTGATGCATATCGTATAATCATACCCACGGATACTTGAGGTGACAATGGATTCTCTAGGTGACATTAGGGTTTTGGTTGATTTGTGTCTTAAGGTGTTATTCTAGTACGAACTCTAGGGCTGTTTCTGACACTTATAGGATAGCCCAACGGATTGATTGGAAAGAATAACTTTGAGGTGGTTTCGTACCCTACCATAATATCTTCGTTTGTTCTCTGCTATTAGTGACTTTGGAGTGACTCTTTGTTGCATGTTGAGGGATATTTATATGATCCTATTATGTTATTATTGCTGAGAGAACTTGCACTAGTGAAAGTATGAACTCTAGGCCTTGTTTCCTAGCATTGCAATACCGTTTACGCTCACTTTTACCACTTGTTACGTTGTTGTTTTTATATTTTTCAGATTACAAAAACCTATATCTACCATCCATATTGAACTTGTATCACCATCTCTTCGCCGAACCAGTGCACCTATACAATTTACCATTGTATTGGGTGTGTTGGGGACACAAGAGACTCTTTGTTATTTGGTTGCAGGGTTGTTTGAGAGAGACCATCTTCATCCCTCGCCTCCCACGGATTGATAAACCTTAGGTCATCCACTTGAGGGAAATTTTCTACTGTCCTACAAACCTCTCGCACTTGGAGGCCCAACAACGTCTACAAGAAGAAGGTTGTGTAGTAGACATCAAGCTCTTTTTCCGGCGCCGTTGTCGGGAGGTGAGTGCTTGAAGGTATATCTTTAGATCTTGCAATCGAATCTTTTTGTTTCTTGTTTTATCACTAGTTTAGTTTATAAAATAAAATTACAAAAAAATGGAATTGAGTTTGTCTCATACGCTTCGTCTTTTTAATATCTTCCGTGAGTATGATGGAAAGGAAAATTGTGCTCAAGTGTTAGAAGAAGAATGCATTAAAATGTTTGGCACTAAATCTTTGAATGATGAGCATGATTGCAATGTTGTTAGTATGAATTCCTTGAATATCCATGATGCTAATGATATGCAAAGCCACAAGCTTGGGGAAGCTATGTTTGATGAAGATGATATTTTTTGTCCCCCAAGCTTTGATGAGCAAATTTACTATGATGAAAGCATGCTTCCTATCTATGATGATTATTGTGATGACACCTATGCCATAAATAATAATGATAACCATGAAACTTGTCATCTTGATCTTAATTTTCAATCACATGATAGTTATTTTGTTGAGTTTGCTCCCACTACTATTGATGAGAAGAATTTTGCTTATGTGGAGGTAATAAAAATTCTATGCTTGTATATCATGAAAAGAATGATTTAGGTGTTGGTTATATTGTTTAATTCATTCATGATGCTACTGAAAATTATTATGAGAGAGGAACATATGCTTGTAGCGACCCGACCCGAATGGATCAAGTCTTTGTGCTTAGGTGTCATCCCTGGATCGGTATGCTGACACACACAGTACTCGAAGGATTTATAACAGAGGTAAATCACATGTATAAAGTAACGTAAATACTATTACCTCAATCCAAAATATAGCGGAAGCAATAAGGTTATGGATTCCCATCAACACCAACGGAAAAGTTGAGTATAGTAAATCGTAACCCTAACGTGTCACTTGTCGTCTGAAAAGTCTGCAACATGAAACGTTGCAGCCCGAAAATGGGTCAGCACATGGAATATGCTGGCAATGTAACACATAGAGAGTAATGAAAGAATAAGCCTATACTACATGCATATATGGCTGGTGGAAAAGCTCTATGGTTATAAGGTTTTGCGAAAAGCCAATTTTTCCCTACTGCAAAGGAATAAATTTGTTTAACTATCATGGTGGTTGTTAAACATTGAGAATGGTTAATGACATCCTCAATCCCAATTAAAAGTACTCATTAAAAACCCAACAATATTAATTAGAGTAACATGTTGAGATTCACATGATATTCAAGTACTAGATACTCAAGATGTCCATAACGGGGACACGGCTAATCATGATTAGTTTATACACTCTGCAGAGGTTTGCGCACTTTTCCCTACAAGACTCGATCGCCTCCGTTTGGTTTCTCGCACTACATGGTGTTTGAGAGACGGATGACCGAGACATAGTCTATCAGAAGCGTTTGCACCTTACGATGGGTAGACCGTACCACCTACAACCCCTACATCAGCTAGTCTACCACTGTAAGAGTTCACACGACTTAATCAACTATGCCAGAGCCCATAATGGCTTGTGGCTGCACACAGAAGTTACTAGCATGAATAATCTTATGATCCCTTTGAGCCTGGGTGGCGGTCCGAAGAAAAACAGGCAAGTCCTGATAGAAACCAGGTGCCTCAATCCACCCAGATGTGTGTTTAAGTTGCCACCTTAAATAAACCATTAATTTAACAATCTCACATATGTCATGGATACACTCAAACCCAAACCACGTCTACTAGCATAGCATGGCAAATAAGCAAACGAGAAGTAACTCCCAAGGTTTCATAAGTAAAAGCAGTAATAGGTACTACCTCAATCTACTTCCCATCCCATAATTTAATTAGATCCTAATCATGTAAGTGTTTGAGGAATAGATCTAATGCATAAAACTGGGTAGTAGAGAAGATATGATCAAGTGTTACTTGCGTTGCTGATGATCCGCGAAACCTAGAGATTCGAAATAACAAGCGGCGCACTCCGGGTGATCTATCGCAGACAAACAACAAGCATACAATAAGTACTCATCTAATGAACGGGTAAATCTCGAATAAAAGATCTGACCAGAAAGTTCAACTTAAGAACCCTGGTTGCAAAAAGAATCGAATCAAATAAAGCAACAAAAGTCAAGCAGCGAAAGAAAACAACTCGGTTCTAGCAAGTTGAAACTAAGTCAAATTTTACAGTAGCAAAACTTTGTTTAAGTTGATTAATCGGAGCGGCGGTTACGAGATGAAACTCGAGCATTTGAATCACCTGATTCCGATAAACGAAAGCGAGAAAATAGACTAGAAAGAAAATCGGATCTGAAATCGCTATCGAGAAAAATAGCGGAATAAATCCGATGAGAAAGAAAACGACGAACGGTTGAGCGAGCGGACGTTCATTAACCGAAGAAAACCGGTGATCTCGTTCGTTAAGACGAACGGTCCGGCGGACGCTCGCTAAACAAAACCGAAAAGTAAAACGGCGAGAAAAACCAATCTAGGGTTTCGGAAAGAAAACCGAAACGAAAAACCGATCTAGAAAACCGGAACGGAAACCGGAACGATTTATGAAAAACCGAACCGAGGAAAAGAAAAGGTGACGCGGCGCGGGGCTAGTACCTCGAAGAAGCGAGGGGCTCCGGCGGCGGCGGCGTTGGGTGGCGGCGACGGCACTTGGTGGCGGCGGTGTAGGGCGGCGGCGGCGGCGGCGGTGTAGGGCGGCGGCTTCTGCTTCTTCGCGGAGGAGAGGAGAGGTGTTGGTTTGATGTGTTAGAGGGTGCTTGGGTATTTATATTGGGGAGGGAGGGTTTTGCTTGGAGTAGGGACAAGAATTAGAGTAGGATTAGGAATCCTAGGAATAAAAAACGGAATAACGAAGCAGGATCAGATCCTACTAGGATTTGTAAAAGAATAGGAAACACAGGGCTCCTGGCTCCAGTGCGGCGCTAGCGATGGCCTTGGCCTCTGGCCGGCCGGGTTGGCTTGGCGGCTTGGGCCTTTGGCCCATAAGGCCATGGATTTTTTTAAATGGTTTCACAGAGAAAAATACAGAAAAAATCTAAAGGAACTCCAAAATTAATAAAGTAAACTTTCCCCGACTCCTAAAAATGAGTCGAACAAAATGAACTTTTACTCGGGACCAAAAATGCAATTTTTGAAAACACACATTTTTCCCTAAGGCAAATAAACTCCGAGAAAAATCCAAAATTTGGTTTATTTATTAAATCTTCATTTTTCCTAAATTTTGGGAAAGTCATATTATTCCCTCTCTTATTTTGATATTGGAAAAATATTTGAAGATAAAATAAATAAATCCAATGATCCTCTTTTCATAGTTTTGAGAGAACTCAAATACAAAAATTTCGAAATCTACAACTCTCTCCGAGGGTCCTTGAGTTGCGTGAATTTCTAGGATCAGAAAAATGCAAGAAAATATGATATGCATGATGACTTAATGTATAACATTCCAAATTGAAAATTTGGGATGTTACAATGCTTGTAGGAATTGCAATAATGTCAAGTTTCCTCTCTATGTGCTTAAAATCTTGAAGTTATGCTTGTTTTACCTTCCTATGCTAGTTGATTGTTGTTCCCATAAGTTGTTTGCTCACAAAATCCCTATGCATAGGAAGTGGGTTAGACTTAAATGTGCTATTCATATTCTTCATGATGCTCTCTTTATGTTTCAATTCCTAACTTTTATGTGAGCATCGTTGAAATCATAATGCCTAGCTAGGGGCGTTAAACGATAGCGCTTGTTGGGAGGCAACCCAAATTTGTTTTAGTTTCTTACTTTTTGGTTCTGTTTAGGAATAAATAATCCATCTAGCTTATGTTTAGATGTGGTTTTATGTTTTAATTAGTGTTTGTGCCAAGTAGAACCTTTGGGAAGACTTGGGTGAAGTCTTTATGATCATGCTGTAAAAAACAGAAACTTTAGTGCTCACGAGATTAGCTAAAACGTTTTACTGGAGAAATCTATTTAGTTGATTATTTTTGCAGATGATTACTAGACAAATTCCTCAGGTCCACCAATTTATTTTAGAATTTTTGGAGTTCCAGAAGTTTGCATTAGTTACATATTACTACAGACTGTTCTGTTTTTGACAGATTCTGTTTTCATTGTGTTGTTTGCTTATTTTGATGAATCTATGGCTAGTAAAATAGTTTATAAACCATAGATAAGTTGGAATACAGTAGGTTTAACACCAATATAAATAAATAATGAGTTCATTACAGTACCTTGAAGTGGTGTTTTGTTTTCTTTCGCTAACGGAGCTCACAAGTTTTCTGTTAAGCTTTGTGTTGTGAAGTTTTCAAGTTTTGGGTAAAGATTCGATGGACTATGGAATAAGGAGTGGCAAGAGCCTAAGCTTGGGGATGCCCAAGGCACCCCAAGGTAAAACTCAAGGATAACCAAGATCCTAAGCTTGGGGATGCCCCGGAAGGCATCCCCTCTTTCGTCTTCGTCCATCGGTAACTTTACTTGGAGTTATATTTTTATTCACCACATGATATGTGTTTTGCTTGGAGCGTCATGTCATTTTCTTTAGCTTTGCTTGCTGTTTGAATAAAATACCAAGATCTGAAATTATTAAATTGGAGAGTCTTCACATAGTTGTATAATTTTTCGACTACTCATTGATCTTCACTTATATCTTTCGGAGTAGTTTGTCATTTTCTCTAGTACTTCACTTATATCTTTTAGAGCACGGTGGTGGATTTATTTTGGAGAAATATATGAACTCTCATGCTTCACTTATATTATTTTGAGAGTCTTAAATAGCATGGTAATTTTCTTAAAAAATCCTAATATGCTTGGTATTCAAGATATGTGAAACTTTCTTTTGAGTGCGTTGAATACTAAGAAAAGTTTGATGCTTGATAATTGTTTTGAGATATGAAGATGGTGATATGAGAGTCATGCTAGTTGAGTAGTTGTAAATTTAAAGAGTACTTGTATTGAAGTTTGTGATTCCCATAGCATGCACGTATGGTGAACCGTTATGTGATGAACTCGGAGCATGATTTATTTATTGATTGTCTTCCTTATGAGTGGCGGTCGGGGACGAGCGATGGTCTTTTCCTACCAATCTATCCCCCTAGGAGCATGCGCGTAATACTTTGCTTTGAGAACTTCTAGATTTTTGCAATAAGTATATGAGTTATTTATGACTAATGTTGAGTCCATGTATTATACGCACTTTTTCCCATCCTTCCACCATTGCTAGCCTCTCTAATACCGAGCACTTTTCGCCGGTATCATACACCCACCATATATCTTCCTCAAAACAGCCACCATACCTACCTATCATGGCATTTCCATAGCCATTCCGAGATATATTGCCATGCAACTTTCCACCGTTCCATTTATTATGACACGCTCCATTATTGTCATATTTCAAGCATGATCATGTAGTTGACATCGTATTTGTGGCAAAGCCACTGTTCATAATTCTTTCATACATGTCACTCTTGATTCATTGCATATCCCGGTACACCGCCGGAGGCATTCATATAGAGTCATACTTTGTTCTAAGAATCGAGTTGTAATTGTTGAGTTGTAAGAAAAATAAAAGTGTGATGATCATCATTCTTTAGAGCATTGTCCCAAGTGAGGAAAGGATGATGGAGACCATGATTCCCCCACAAGTCGGGATGAGACTCCGGACGGAAAAAAATGAGAAAAAAAGAGGCCATAAAAAAAGAGAAAAGGCCCAAATAAAAAAATGAGAGAAAAAGAGAGAACGGACAACGTTACTATCCTATTACCACACTTGTGCTTCAAAGTAGCACCATGATCTTCATGATAGAGAGTATCCTATGTGGTCACTTTCATATACTAGTGTGAATTTTACATTATAGAACTTGGCTTGTATATTGCAATGATGGACTTCCTCAAATGCCCTAGGTCTTCGTGAGCAAGCGCGTTGGATGCACACCCACTTAGTTTCTTTTGTTGAGCTATCATATACTTATAGCTCTAGTGCATCTGTTGCATGGCAATCCCTACTCACTCACATTGATATCTATTGATGGGCATCTCCATAGCCCCTTGATACGCCTAGTTGATGTAAGACTATATTCTCCCTTTTTAACTTCTCCACAACCACCATTCTATTCCACATATAGTGCTATATCCATGGCTCACGCTCATGTATTGCGTGAAGATTGAAAATGTTTTGAAAATGTTAAAGTATGAAACAATTGCTTGGCTTGTCATCGGGGTTGTGTATGATTTAAATATTTTGTGTAGGGAAGATGGAGCATAGCCAGACTATATGATTTTGTAGGGATAACTTTCTTTGGCCATGTTATTTTGAGAAGACATAATTGCTTTGTTAGTATGCTTGAAGTATCATTATTTTTATGTCAATATGAACTTTTGTCTTGAATCTTATGGATCTGAATATTCACACCACAATTAAGAAGATTTACATTGAAATTATGCCAAGTAGCACTCCTCATCAAAAATTCTTGTATATTACTTTTGGGACTGACCTATTAACCGGAGGCCCAGCCCAGATTTGCTGTTTTTTTGCCTATTTCAGTATTTCGAGGAAAAGGAATATCAAACGGAGTCAAAACGGAATGAAATCAACTGGAGAAGTTATTTTTTGAAGGAAAGCCACCCGTTGGACTTGGAGTGCACATCAGGAAAGAAGGGAGGTGCCCACGAGGGTGGGGGGCGCGCCCACCCCCCTAGGGCACGCCCCCCTGACTCGCTGGGCCCCCGAAGCTCCACCGATGTACCCCCTGCACCCATATATACCTACGTATCGAAAAACTTCCAGAACAGAAGATAGATTGGTTGTTCCGCCGCCGCAAAACCTCCGGAGCCACCAAAAACCAATCGGGACCCTGTTCCGGCACCCTGCCGGAGGGGGGAACCCTCACCGGTGGCCATCTTCATCATCCTGGCGCTCTCCATGACAAGGAGGGAGTAGTTCACCCTCGGGGCTGAGGGTATGTACCAGTAGCTATGTGTTTGATCTCTCTCTCTCTCTCTCTCTCTCTCTCTCTCGTATTCTTGATTTGGCACAATCTTGATGTATCGCGAGCTTTGCTATTATAGTTGGATCTTATGTTTCTTCTCCCCCTCTACTCTCTTGTAATGAATTGAGTTTTCCCCTTTGAGTAATCTTATCGGATTGAGTCTTTAAAGATTTGAGAACACTTGATGTATGTCTTGCCATGCGTACCTATGGTGACAATGGGATATCATGTGAGTCACTTGATGTATGTTTTGGTGATCAACTTGCGGGTTCCGCCCATGAACCTATGCATAGGGGTTGGCACACGTTTTCGTCGTGATTCTCCGGTAGAAACTTTGGGGCACTCTTTGAGGTTCTATGTGTTGGTTTGAATAGATAAATTGAGATTGTGTGATGCATATTGTATAATCATAACCACGGATACTTGAGGTGATAATTGAGTATCTAGGTGACATTAGGGTTTTGGTTGATTTGTGTCTTAAGGTGTTATTCTAGTACAAACTCTAGGGCTGTTTCTGACACTTATAGGAATAGCCCAACGGATTGATTGGAAAGAATAATTTTGAGGTGGTTTCGTACCCTACCATAATCTCTTCGTTTGTTCTCCGCTATTAGTGACTTTGGAATGACTCTTTGTTGCATGTTGAGGGATAGTTATATGATCCTATTATGTTATTATTGTTGAGAGAACTTGCACTAGTGAAAGTATGAACCCTAGGCCTTGTTTCCTAGCATTACAATACCGTTTACGCTCACTTTTACCACTTGTTATGTTGTTGTTTTTATATTTTCAGATTACAAAAACCTATATCTACCATCCATATTGCACTTGTATCACCATCTCTTTGCCGAACTAGTGCACCTATACAATTTACCATTGTATTGGGTGTGTTGGGGACACAAGAGACTCTTTGTTATTTGGTTGCGGGGTTGTTTGAGAGAGACCATCTTCATCCTACGCCTCCCACGGATTGATAAACCTTAGGTCATCCACTTGAGGGAAATTTGCTACTGTCCTACAAACCTCTGCACTTGGAGGCCCAACAACGTCTACAAGAAGATGGTTTTGTAGTAGACATCAGTCATCCTCTGCTGTCTTGTCGCCATTGCCTTCTTTGGGTGTATCCACCATGTATATATCATATGATGAGGTGGCGTTCCAGTGCCCTGTGGGCAGTGGTTCCTGTTCGACTCCCGCATCGGTGTCCATACCATCGATATCTTCGGAGTCGAAGTCGAGCATGTCGGTTAGATCGTCGACAGTGGCTACTAAGTGGGTGGTGGGTGGGGAGCAAATTTCTTCGTCGTCCGCATCCCATCCTGGTCGGACATAGTTCGGCCAAGGCTCTCCTGACAGAGAGAGAGAGAGAGAGATCTTAATGAGTTTAGCACATCGCCGAAGGGCGAGTGCTGAAAGATATCCACGGAGGTGAACTCCATGATCAGTGCCCAATCGGATTCGATTGGCATGGGCGCAGGTGGCTCGGAGTCTGTGGCCGGAGATGAATCCAGTGATCCGGTATCACGGCTCTCGTGAGGGGTAAGGTCAGTATCCGGCTCTATCGCCACTGAGTGTGCGACTTCCGTGGCTGAGTCTATCCTCCCATCCTCGGATGGCGCGATCTGCTCCGGACTGAAGGCCGGAGTAGTTGCTGGTGTGATCTCCCGAACACTGTCCGACGGCAGAGCTATATCGTGCTCGTCATGATCGTGCGGCACACCTGGCATGGGCCCGAATCTGTCGAAGTCAAGTCTCCACGGATATCGGCAGTGTAATTCAAGTTTCCAAACCTGACCTGATGGCCAGGGGCATAGCTCTTGATCTGCTCCAGATGGCTAAACGAGTTGGCCCGTAGTGCGAAGCCGCCGAACACGAAGATCTGTCCGGGGAGGAAAACCTCACCCTGGACCACATCGTTGTCGATGATCAAAGGGGCCATCGAACCTTGCAACAACGACAAAGTGGAACTCTCAATGAAAGCACCAATGTCGGTGTCAAAACCGGTGGATCTCGGGTAGGGGGTCCCGAACTGTGCGTCTAAGGCGGATGGTAACAGGAGGCAAGGGACACAATGTTTACCCAGGTTCGGGACCTCACGAGGGAGGTAATACCCTACTTCCTGCTTGATTGATCTTGATGATATGAGTAGTACAAGAGTGGATCTACCATGAGATCGTAGATGCTAAACCCTAGAAGCTAGCCTATGGTATGATTGTTCTTGTCCTACGGACTAAACCCTCCGGTTTATATAGACACCGGAGGGAGCTAGGGTTACACAGAGTCGGTTACAACAGGAGGAGATCTACATATCCGTATCGCCAAGCTTGCCTTCCACACCAAGAGAGTCCCATCCGGACATGAGACGAAGTCTTCAATCTTGTATCTTCATAGTCCAACAGTCCGGCCAAAGGATATAGTCCGGCTGTCCGGATACCCCCTAATCCAGGACTCCCTCAGGTGTCCTTCAGGATACAAAGGTTCCTAAGTCATCTTACCAGTTCTAGTAGCCACTCTAACAGCATAATCATTTTTCTTACTATTAATTTCATTGAGCAAATCATTTTGAGCTTTAAGCACTTGTTCTACTTGAGTGGTAACCATAGAAGCATGTTTAGTAATGAGTTTAAGTTCACCTCTAACATCAGCCATGTAATTACCCAAGTGTTCAAGCGTATTGGAATTGTATTTCAATTGTCTACCAAAATAAGCATTGAAGTTTTCTTGTTTGACAATAAAATTATCAAACTCTTCTAAGCATTGTCTAGCAGACTTATAGTGAGGAATATCTCCTTCATCAAATCTATAGAGAGAATTTACCTTTACTACCTGTGTCAGGTTATCAAGACCATGAGGTTATTCAATAGGTAATGGATTAAGATCATATGTTTCTTCACCAGGAGGTAGATTAAGACCATGTGTTTCTTCAATAAGAGGTAAATTCTTAACATCTTCAGCTTTAATACCTTCTTCTTTCATAGATTTCTTTACGTCTTTCATATCTTTAGGACTGATAAATAGAACACCTCTCTTCTTCGGAGTTGGTTTAGGAATAGGCTCAGGAACTGGCTCAGGAGCTGGCTCAGGAAGTGTCCAATTATTTTCATTTGTCAACATATTATTCAATAGGATTTCAGCTTCATTCGGTGTTCTTTCCCTGAAAACAGAACCAGAACAACTATCCAGGAAATCTCTGGAAGCATCGGTTAGTCCATTATAAAAGATATCAAGTATTTCATTTTTCTTAAGAGGATGATCAGGCAAAGCATTAAGTAACTTGAGAAGCCTCCCCCAAGCATGTGGGAGACTCTCTTCTTCAATTTGCACAAAATTGTATATTTCCCTCAAAGCAGCTTGTTTCTTATGAGCGGGGAAATATTTAGCAGAGAAGTAATAAATCATATCCTCGGGACTACGCACAAAACCAGGATCAAGAGAATTAAACCATATCTTAGCGTCACCCTTTAATGAGAACGGAAATATTTTAAGGATATAAAAGTAGCGAGATCTCTCATCATTAGTGAACAGGGTGGCCGATATGTCTAGAACGTATCTATAATTTTTGATTGCTCCATGCTATATTATCTACTGTTTTGGACAATATTGGGCTTTATTATCCACTTTTATATTATTTTTGGGACTAACCTATTAACCGGAGGCCCAGCCCAGATTTGTTGTTTTATGCCTATTTCAGTGTTTCGAGGAAAAGGAATATCAGACGGAGTCGAAACGGAACGAAATCAACTAGAGAAGTTATTTTTGGAAGGAAAGCCACCGGATAGACTTGGACTCTACGTCAGAAGATACGGGAGATGGCCACGAGGGTGGGGGGCGCGCCCACCCCCTAGGGCCGCCCCCTCGTGGGGCCCCAGCTCCACCGACGCACCTTGCACCCATATAAACCTACGTGTCGTAAAACTTCGAGCGGAAGATAGATCTGGAGTTCCGCCATCGCAAGCCTCTGTACCCACCAAAAACCTCTCGGGAGCCCGTTCCGGCACCCTGCCGGAGCGGGGAACCCTCACCGGTGGCCATCTTCATCATCCCGGCGCTCTCCATGACGAGGAGGGAGTAGTTCACCCTCGGGGCTGAGGGTATGTACCAGTAGTAGCTATGTGTTTGATCTCTCTCTCTCTCTCTCGTGTTCTTGATTTGGCACGATCTTGATGTATCATGAGCTTTGCTATTATAGTTGGATCTTATGTTTCTTCTCCCCCTCTTATCTCTTGTAATGGATTGAGTTTTCCCTTTGAAGTAATCTTATCGGATTGAGTCTTTAAAGATTTGAGAACACTTGATGTATGTCTTGCCGTGCGTATCTGTGGTGACAACGGGATATCACGTGACTCGCTTGATGTATATTTTGGTGATCAACTTGCGGATTCCGCCCATGAACCTATGCATAGGGGTTGGCACACGTTTTCGTCGTGATTCTCCGGTAGAAACTTTTGGGCACTCTTTGAAGTACTTTGTGTTGGTTTGAATAGATGAATTGAGATTGTGTGATGCATATCGTATAATCATACCCACGGATACTTGAGGTGACATTGGAGTATCTAGGTGACATTAGGGTTTTGGTTGATTTGTATCTTAAGGTGTTATTCTAGTACGAACTCTAGGGCTGTTTGTGACACTTATAGGAATATCCCAACGGATTGATTGGAAAGAATAACTTTGAGGTGGTTTCGTACCCTACCATAATCTCTTCATTTGTTCTCCGCTATTAGTGACTTTGGAGTGACTCTTTGTTGCATGTTGAGGGATAGTTATATGATCCAATTATGTTATTATTGTTGAGAGAACTTGCATTAGTTAAAGTATGAACCCTAGGCCTTGTTTCCTATCATTGCAATACCATTTACGCTCACTTTTATCGCTCGCTACCTTGCTGTTTTTATATTTTAAGATTACAAAAACCTATATCTACCATCCATATTGCACTTGTATCACCATCTCTTCACCGAACTAGTGCACCTATACAATTTACCATTGTATTGGGTGTGTTGGGGACACAAGAGACTCTTTGTTATTTGGTTGCAGGTTTGTTTGAGAGAGACCATCTTCATCCTACGCCTTGCACGGATTGATAAACCTTAGGTCATCCACTTGAGGGAAATTTGCTACTGTCCTACAAACATGTGCACTTGCAGGCCCAAGAACGTCTACAAGGAGAAGGTTGCGTAGTAGACATCAAGCTCTTTTCTCGTGCCGTTGCCGGGGAGGTGAGTGCTTGAAGGTATATCTTTAGATCTTGCAATCGAATCTTTTTGTTTCTTGTTTTATCACTAGTTAGTTTATAAAAGAAAATTACAAAAAAAATGGAATTGAGCTTGCCTCATACGCTTCATCTTTTTAATATCTTTCGTGAGTATGATGGAAAGGAAAATTGTGCCAAAGTGTTAGAAGAAGAATGCATTAAATTGTTTGGCACTAAAACTTTGAATGATTAGCATGATTGCAATGTTGTTAGTATGAACTCCTTGAATATCCATAGTACTAATGATGATTGCACTAGTCATGATGAAAATGCCTCCTATAAACATGTCAATTTTTGTGGAGTGCATTGGGTTTGTAAGGACACACCAAATAGGGAAGATAGATATTGCAAGAGGCATAAATATTTAGAAACTAAAAGGTTGCAAGAAAGGCTAGAAGTTAGTGCTGAAAATTTAAGATATCTTAGCCGTACTTGTGAACTTTGCAATGAACATTGTCATTTAAATATCAATTGCAAATTGTTTCATGATCGAATCGTGTCAAAAAATTGCGATGACTTGATTTCCCTTGCGCATTATAATGAACTAAGTTTGCTTTTGGGTTATGAAGAATTGAAATGTTAAACTAAGCATATTCCAGAATATAACCTTGAGAAATTCCTCGATATTGATCTAGAAGAAATTTATATGTATTGTGCGGTGAATTGCATTGAAAGTCCTTATATTGCCAATTACATAAAGAAAAGAAAACAAATAGAGGATGAAGAGAATACTAATGAAAGGGAAGAGACTTCCCAATATCCTCCTATTATTTCTTATGATGAATCAGGTAACGAAGAGGAGCCTTCTACTCAACCAATCTCATTAATAAGGAGCTCCAAAAAGAGGATTAAACCCACACATTATGTGGTGAAGAAGAAGAAAAGAAAAAGGAAGAGAGGTAAAAAGGTATCTCTCCCAAATAAAGTTGCTCCTATTATTGTTGTGCCTCATGAAAATGAAGATGATACACTTGATGATGCACCAGTCCATAGATGGATCGCTGGAGCTTGCACATTTTGTCAACACCTTTAGGATCGATAAAACCTTCTGGTTGCATCATATACAACTCTTCTTTAATAAATCCATTAAGGAATGCAGTTTTGTTTATCCATTTGCCAGATTTCATAAAATGCGGCAATTGCTTAACATGATTCGGACAGACTTAAGCATAGATACGAGTGAGAAACTCTCATCGTAGTCAACACCTTGAACTTGTCGAAAACCTTTTGCGACAATTCTAGCTTTGTAGATAGTAACACTACTATCAGCGTCCGTCTTCCTCTTGAAGATCCATTTAATCTCAATGGCTTGCCGATCATTGGGCAAGTCAATCAAAGTCCATACTTTGTTCTCATACATGGATCCCATCTCAGATTTCATGGCCTCAAACCATTTCGCGGAATCTGGGCTCATCATCGCTTCCTCATAGTTCGTAGGTTCGTCATGGTCAAGTAACATGACCTCTAGAATAGGATTACCGTACCACTCTAGTGTGGATCTCACTCTGGTTGACCTACGAGGTTCGGTAGTAACTTGATCTAAAGTTACATGATCATCATCATTAGCTTCCTCACTAATTGGTGTAGTAGTCACAGGAACAGATTTCTGTGATGAACTACTTTCCAATAACGGAGTAGGTACAGTTACCTTATCAAGTTCTACTTTCCTCCCACTCACTTCTTTCGAGAGAAACTCCTTCTCTAGAAATGATCCATTCTTAGCAATGAATGTCTTGCCTTCGGATCTGTGATAGAAGGTGTACCCAATAGTCTCCTTTGGGTATCCTATGAAGACACATTTTTCGATTTGGGTTTGAGCTTATCAGGATGAAACTTTTTCACATAAGCATCGCAACCCCAAACTTTAAGAAACGACAACTTTGGTTTCTTTCCAAACCACAGTTCATATGGTGTCGTCTCAACGGATTTAGATGGTGCCCTATTTAACGTGAATGCAGCTGTCTCTAATGCATAACCCCAAAACGATAGTGGTAAATCGGTAAGATACATCATCGCACTATATCCAATAAAGTGCGGTTACGATGTTTGGACACACCATTACGATGTGGTGTTCCAGGTGGCGTGAGTTGCGAAACTATTCCGCATTGTTTTAATTGAAGACCAAACTCATAACTCAAATATTTGTCTCCGTGATCAGATCGTAGAAACCTTATTTTCTTGTCACGATGATTTTCCACTTCACTCTGAAATTCTTTGAACTTCTCAAATGTTTCAGACTTATGTTTCATCAAGTAGATATACACATATCTGTTCAAATCATCTGTGAAGGTCAGAAAATAATAATACCCGCTGCGAGCCTCAACACTCATCGGATCGCATACATCAGTATGTATTATTTCCAATAAGTTAGCTGTTCACTCCATTGTTCCGGAGAACGGAGTTTTAGTCATCTTGCCCATAAGGCATGGTTTGCAAGCATCAAGTGATTCCAAAATCCCATCAGCATGGAGTTTCTTCATGCGCTTTACACCAATATGACCTAAACGTTGCACTATCATTATGCATCTTTTGGCTTCAATATTATGAATATGTGTATCACTACGATCGAGATCCAACAAACCATTTTCGTTGGTGTGTATGACCATAGAAGGTTTTATTCATGTAAACAGAACAACAATTGTTCTCTAACTTAAATGAATAACCGTATTGCAATAAACATGATCAAATCATATTCATGCTCAACGCAAACACCAAATAACACTTATTTAGGTTTAACACTAATCCCAAAAGTATAGGGAGTATGTGATGATGATCATATCAATCTTGGAACCAATTCCAACACACATCGTCACTTCACCCTTAACTAGTCTCTGTTTATTCTGCAACTCCCGTTTCGAGTTACTAATCATAGCAACTGAACTAGTATCAAATACTTAGGGGTTGCTATAAACACTAGTAAAGTACACATCAATAACATGTATATCAAATATACCTTGTCATCCTTCTTATCCGCCAAATACTTGGGGCAGTTCCGCTTCTAGTGACCAGTTCCTTTGTAGTAAAAGCACTCAGCCTCAGGCTTACGTCCAGACTTGGGCTACTTCACTTGAGAAGCAACTCGCTTGTCGTTCTTCTTGAAGTTCCCCTTCTTCCCTTTGCCCTTTTCTTGAAACTAGTGGTCTTTTCAACCATCAACACTTGATGTTTTTCTTGATTTCTACCTTCGTCGATTTCTGCTTCACGAAGAGCTTGGGAATCGTTTCCGTTATCCCTTGCATATTATAGTTCATCACGAAGTTCCGGTAACTTGGTGATAGTGACTAGAGAACTCTGTCAATCACTATCTTATCTGGAAGATTAACTCGATTGATTCAAGTGATTGTAGTACTCAGACATTCTGAGCACATGCTCACTAGCTGAGCAATTCTCCTCCATCTTGTAGGCAAAATATTGTCAGAGGTCAAATACCTCTCGACACGAGCATGAGTATGAAATACCAATTTCAACTCTTGGAACATCTTATATGCTCCGTGGCGTTTCAAAACATTTTTGAAGTCCCGGTTCAAAGCCGTAAAGCATGGTGCACTAAACTATCAAGTAGTCATCATACCGAGCTTTTGTCAAATGTTCATAACGTGCGCATACGCTCTGCTCGCAACAGGTGCATCACCTAGCGGTGCATCAAGGCCATAATTCTTCTGTGCAGCAATGAGGTTAATCCTCAGATCACGGACCAAGTCCGCATCATTGCTACTAACATCTTTCAACTTAGTTTTCTCTAGGAACATATCAAAATAAAACAGGGGAGCTAAACACGAGCTATTGATCTACAACATAGATATGCTAATACTACCAGAACTAAGTTCATGATAAATTTAAGTTCAATTAATCATATTACTTAAGAACTCCCACTTAGATAGACATCTCTCTAATCATCTAAGTGATCATGTGATCCAAATCAACTAAACCATAATCGATCATCACGTGAAGTGGATTAGCTTTAAATGGTGAACATCACTATGTTGATCATATCTACTATATGATTCATGCTCGACCTTTCGGTCTCAGTGTTCCGAGGCCATATCTACATATGCTAGGCTCGTCAAGTTTAACCCGAGTATTCCGCGTATGCAAAAACTGGCTTGCACCCGTTGTAGATGGACGTAGAGCTTATCACACCCGATCGACGCGTGGTGTATGCAGGCACGACGAACTTTGGCAACGGTGCATACTCAGGGAGAACACTTTTCTCTTGAAATTTAGTGAGAGATCATCTTATAATGCTACCGTCAATCAAAACAATATAAGATGCATAAAAGATAAACATCAAATGCAATCAATATAAGTGATATGATATGGCCATCATCATCTTGTGCTTGTGATCTCCATCTCCGAAGCACCATCATGATCACCATCGTCACCGGCGCGACACCTTGATCTCCATCGTAGCATCGTTGTCGTCTCGCCAATCTTATGCTTCTCGACTATCGCTACCGCTTAGTGATAAAGTAAAGCATTACAGAGCGATTGCATTGCATACAATAAGCGACAACCATATGGCTCGCCCGATTGCCGATAACTCGGTTACAAAACATGATCATCTCATACAATAAAATTTAGCATCATGTATTGACCATAACACATCACAACATGCCCTGCAAAAACAAGTTAGACGTCATCTACTTTGTTGTTGCAAGTTTTACGTGGCTGCTACGGCCTTAGCAAGAACCGTTCTTACCTACGCATCAAAAACCACAATGATAGTTTGTCAAGTTGATGTTGTTTTAACCTTCACAAGGACCGGGCGTAGCCACACTCGGTTCAACTAAAGTTGGAGAAACTGACACCCGCCAGCCACCTGTGTGCAAAGCACGTCGATAGAACCAGTCTCGCGTGGCGTCTGGCGTAATGTCGGTCTGGGCCGCTTCATCCAACAATACCGCCCGAACCAAAGTATGACATCTTTGGTAAGCGGTATGACTTATATCGCCAACAACTCACTTGTGTTCTACTCGTGCATATGACATACGCACATAAAACTGGCTCGGATGCCACTTTGTTGGGGAACGTAGTAATTTCAAAAAATCCTACGCACACGCAAGATCATGGTGATGCATGGCAACGAGAGGGGAGAGTGTTGTCCACGTACCCTTGTAGACCGAAAGCGGAAGCGTTAGCACAACGCGGTTGATGTACTCGTACGTCTTCATGATCCGACCGATCAAGTACCGAACGCACGGCACGTCCGAGTTCAGCACATGTTCAGCTCGATGACGTCCCTCGAACTCCGATCCAGCCGAGTGTTGAGGGAGATTTTAAATCGACCTGACGGCGTGGTGACGATGATGATGTTCTACCTACGCAGGGCTTCGCCTAAGCACCGCTACAGTATTATCGAGGTGGACTATGGTGGAGGGGGGCACCGCACACGGCTAAAAGATCAAACAGATCAATTGATGTCTCTATGGGGTGCCCCTGCCCCCGTATATAAAGAAGCAAGGGGGGGTGCGACCGGCCTAGAGAGGGGGCGCGCTAGGAGGAGTCCTACTCCTACCGGGAGTAGGACTCCCCCCCTTTTCCTTGTTGGACTAGGAGAGAGAGGGGAAAGAGGTGGAGGGGAGGAAGGAAAGGGGGGCGCCGCCCCTCTCTCCTTGTCCTATTCGGACAAGGGGGAGGGGCGTGCGGCCGTGCCCTAGCCGCCTCTCCTCTCTTCCACCAAGGCCCACTAAGGCCCATTAAGTTCCCGGGGGGTTCCGGTAACCTCCCGGTACTCCGGTAAAATCCCGATTTCACCCGGAACACTCACTACAAGAAATATGTCAACTTGTGACCACCACTATTGGTCACTGAAAGGTCATAGTTTTTTCATTTGCGACCTTTTTGTGACCAAAAACAGAAGGTCAAAAGCTGGCGGTCGTAAAATGACTATAGCGACCTTCTTTGTGAGAAGGTCGTAGACGTTTACGACCAAAACAGAAGGTCGTTGAACCCATGACCTTTTGTTTTGGTCACTGGTTGTCTACCCAGGTCACGTCGAATCCAACGTGGCGATCTGACATGGCAAAATAACGACCAATTCAAAAGGTCACTGACAAGATTCAGCCCGGTCCGATTAGGTGCTTTAGATGGGCCGAGCCCAACAATTCAGCCTTTTATATATTTTTTACATCAATTTTTATCGGCTTCATGGGCGGGCCCAACAATCGGCCTTTTATATTCACAATTCAGCCTTTTTATATTCTGGGTCATGGCCTTTTAATAGTCAATTTCTTATTATTTTCACCCTTCTCTAACAAGTTTTTTCCATTAAATAACAGCTCCAAACCAACTTAGTTTGGGCCATGGCCTATGCAGGCCCAGTACTATTTTCTGCCATATTCAACCATATGTAGTAGCATGTACACAAATTTCAGAATATTCATGTCATTTAAAGCAGCATGTACACAGGGAATACAACATTTAATTACACGAGAAAAAATACATCATCTACACAATTTGCCTTAACTTACTACTACATAACATTGTTCAACTTGTATTAGCACATCTGGTACTGTCCTAATGGTAAGCACCAAGTAGTAGAAACTTCATTGCTCCCTCTGATGTGCTCCAGATGCGACAACTTGCCTTCCTATAAAAACATAACATTACATTAATAGATCAATCAAGGAGGAAAGGAAAAAAAACAGGCTGAAATCATCACGCACACAAATAACAACATAATACATTAATGTATAATGTAATAAAAATATATGTATAATCAAGGCAATTTCCAGCCAACATGCGTACATGAATGCCAACATGCGTACATGAATCACAGTAGAACTAGCAAAAGCGGATTAATTATGAGCAACATGCATGCCATGTACAAAACTGAAGAAGATTTTTACCAAAACAGAAGGAATGTGATGTGCATGCATTTGGTACAAGGAAAGCTGTGCTGCTGATTCCACGCTCTTCCCCAGTTATTGGGTATGAAAGAGTTGTGAAGGCTGCTGCTTGTAAGGTCCAGCAGGGAAATTCAATAAAAGGGTGGTGGGTTAACACCAACAATGTCCTTGTTTAAGTTATTTGATGTTCATATTAACCTATCAGTCTGTTGTCATTCTTCTCCACACAGATTATACGCAGCTGAGTGAGAAATCAGATTATGTGGACACGCCATATATAACCTGACAAGAGCAGATGCTACCTCTCAGACTGGTTTTTCATTCCATTTGATATTGCTGATTTTTTATAGCTTTCTCAGAGTAGTATAATTTTTCATTATGTGGCCCTAAATAAAAATCTTGTGAGAAAAATAGAAATATATTGTGATGGTATAAGTTGGTTGTGTTGCCATCATGGAGTGTAAGTAAGAACATGGCACATAGTTGAAAACAGCCAGCAGAGACTGAACGATCCAGAATTCATGGCTGAGCAAGCAAATCAATTTGGCAAATAGTGCAATGCCAAGTGAATTTAGTCAAGCATGTAAGTGAATTCAGAGCAGTAGCACTAGGGACTAGGGATTGACAGCAATAGCACTAGATTCAGTCAAGCATGAAAGTGAATCTAGAGCAGCAGCAAAATCAGGGAACATGAGAGAGGTAGAGGGAGGCTCAACCATGAATTGTTGCTGCCCCATGGTTGGGTATGTAATTGTTGCCGCTCCTCCTTGTGGATGCCGAGGTCGGAGACGCCAGATCCGTGCGGGCATCTGTCTCCCATCCGCATGAGCTGAAGCAAACCGTAGCAGGTAGTCCACCAGAACCTTCTTCCTCTTTGGTCGCACCAGCGGCGTCTGCAGGATCCGCCATGGCCAGAGGCTGACTTCTGAAATGAAAAAGAGCACAATGAGATGTTAGCTGAGCCGTGATGATATAGTAGTAACAGGAAAGCATACCAGGGATAAACTGTACACAGGAAAGGTGATAAATAACAAAAGCAGCAGTAACATATTCTCATGACAACAAGGACATAACCATCCCAATTCCATTTTACCATGTACTGTACAGTTTAAAAGTGAAGCATATCAAGAAGACATTGTACACATGCAAGGCTGAAAAGAACAGAACATTAGCATTGTCATGGCCCCCAAAGACAAATATTGACCAAGGGGTGTATCAGTAAGACTCGTCCATCCCAATTCCATTCTGCATTTTTAATTGTCATATAATGGTAAGAAATTAAGCGAAAATGGTGCAGCAACATGGATGAGCATATCCTATTACACAAACAGATGCTATCACGGACAGCGAATGCATCTGCCAGGCCATTGGACATCATAACATGAGTAATGTTAGCTAAGCCATGCTGGTATAAGACCAACACGGAAGCATATACTACATAACAAAATCAGAGTAGCCTTTTTCTTGTGGTTGCCAATACGCATCCATTCCTATTATATTTCTAATCGCCACATGATGTTAGGTGAAAATGATGCAGTGGCATCTAATATGGAGCATATTCTTTACACAAGCCGGGTCAACATGTAGAGGGTAAGAGACACTATCATTCATAGGCGGAGCAACCAATATATTTCAATTTCAACTCAAGCTAAACCGTTTAAATATTAAGCCATCGGTAATACAAAAATCGCCAAGAGATGTGTCACTGATGGTAGAGTCAGTACAAGAAAGTAGGCTAGTAACACAATAACAAGCCACACATAAAACTGTTATGCCCTGGACAACTACATAGAAGAAAGCAAAAGTAACCAGAACAGTATCGGTGTGGTGATCAAGTATATAAACACTCCTACCAGCTAATTATATAAGGGCACTGCTCATAATGAACATCAAATTATTTTTATGGGGAGGAAAGGCTTCCAGCTTCACCACCCCCAGGATATGCATTCAAACAAGAATTTATTAGTGATGAAGAAAAAAAAGAGCGGCTCCCCGCTTTTCTTTGGGCTAAAAGAGCCTAAGCTTAGCTTCAAACAAGAATAACTTTGTAAGACATGTATGTCTGCCATAAGAAAGCAAGCAGATTCAGTAGCTACTTAAACAACTAACTTTGTAAATTTCTAATTCTTAATAACAGTAAGTGATACTCCGGTAAGAAAGTAAGGCCTCGTAAGAATCAAGGACAAAACTGGCAGATGCAGAGGTTGCTGCATAGTATTTTCCATAAATGATGCTCACGCGGCCATCTTAACTACTCATACTAGTGCATTGCCATCTGAAGCACTTATTAAGAACACCAGAATGAAGTGTCCACTAAGCTACCTCTGAAGCTCGCATTAAACCAAGGACCAAACATGTTTGCTCTGGTTGAAGTGAACTGAACTGAACTAAACACGGCAGAAAAATTGAAAAACAAATGATAACGCGAGGGGGGCAGGTTCTTGTTCTCGCTCACCGTTGACGATAGCACTTGATGCACATGTCGTGGCTGCAGTTGCGCAGCATGACCCTGCTGTTGAGCTCCATGCAGATCCCGCACTCCTCCTCTATCTCGGCGTCCATCTCGAAGACAGGCCTCTTGCTGTCCTCTGGCTCGTCTCTCCTCCTGTACCTCTCCGAGCACGCCGCCCTCTGCCTTCGGTCGTCGGAGTCGCTCATCCCGTGCTCTTGTTGCATGAGGGAGGGGAATATCACGGCTGCAGACGGACAGAGGATGGGCATTAGTAATATCACAAGTCGAATCTCCAAGCCGACACACTGATGGCGTGAACATCTGCTGTTCTTGTCAGTTGTTTAGAGAGTGTTTACCGACTCTAGAGGCAAAAATGGCAAGCATCATGTGTACAACACCAGCAGCAAAATCCCAGAAACAAACCTATCTCAGAATGCAAACTTGATCCAAATCCATGCCAAACTGAATCTACCAAGCCCGACAACATCAACATGACTCGATTGTTTCCAGCTATTGCAAGGCACGCCAGAAAACTTTCTTTAATTTTCTTAGGAGTTCTAAGGACTTAAAAGACACGATAACAAATTCTTGGTTTAAAGCCTCAATTAATATGACGTTAGAAACTGCTGAAATAAGATAAACAAAGCAGATTACGATAAATCAATCTTTCTGACAAAGACATCAAATGCACTTTGCCAATTTCGTGACTAAATTCACGAATGTTTCAGTTTGCCAGTTAACCACTAGAATCCATTCATTTAGCCAGGAGAGCATGCAACCTCAAGGTTCTATACACACACACACACACACACACACATGGTTCCTATCGCCTTCAGGCTTCAGACTATTATCCAGCACAGACCAAACAGAGCCAAAAACAACCCCATCGGTCAAGCACACAAAGAAACTACAAACTCCTCACATCTCCACATCAAAAGAAGTAGAGCGAGTGAAAAATGTTACAGAGGTGGGAATCAAAGCAAGAACCAGTGAGGGCGATGCAGGGCTCGGCAGCCTTGATCAGCAGGCGGAGAGGCGGATCTGCCGGGTAGGGGAGGAGGTCCACGCGACGAGGCTGGTCAGAGGCTTCAGTGGCCAGAGGAAGCGGGTCCGAGCGGCGAGATCCTGGACAGAGTCCATCCATGGCTGTCATAACGAGGAAAGGACAGAGAGAGCGGGAGGTTAGCGAGGGAAGGGAAGAAATGGAGCACGGGAAAACGAGAAGGCAAGGGAGAGACTTGGCTCATCGGCACAGGACTCTTGCCGCCCGGCACGCAGCAGTGGAGCTGTTGGTCCTGTGGTGCTTCGATGAAGACGGAGGGCGACGAGAACGAGTGGAGGCACGCACGGGAGGATCTCGGGAGGGCGCCATGGGTCTTGTGCATGCTCGAGCAGCAAGCTCCTCTCGCTCGGACGCAGGCGCCGAGGGCGGGACGAGCGCGGCAGCCCTGCGGTGGAGGGCGCCGACCGAGGCCTCCGGGACGGGCGGAGGAAGAGCGGTGGACGTCCTCCAGGATGCGAGGAGGAGCGGGTGGTGGCGCGCGGGCGTGGGTGGTGGCCAGGGGCGTGGCGGCGGGGTCGGATGGCGGATCGGTGGGGTGGCGGCGATGGGGGAGAGGGAGCGCGTGAGCGGGGGGTGGATCTGGCGCGCTAGGGTTTGTGGGGTGAGAGGGTGAGTTTTCTTTTTCTTTTTTTTCAGACAAAGAGGGGGAGGGGGTGAGGGAGAAAGGGCTACCGTCGGATCCGAGAGCATCCGACGGTGTTTGAGCACGATCCGCGTGACATGACTACGGACCAATCAGAACGTAGTACACGTTATGACCTTCTAAATTGGTCGTAATCGACTAAAAATAAGGTGTTGAACCATATTTTTCAAAAAAAGGTGTTGAATCATATAAACAGTTTTATGATATGAGAAATTCAGAAAGAAACATTCTCATTGTGTCACCAAACGTGACATAGTTTTTAGGAAAACTAACAACCTTGGAATTGGAAAAAGACAAATATCTTTTAAAAATTGTTATGAGAAATGAGTTTTTAGGGGGGGGGGTCATTTTCTACTTTTTCACATGAAAAATTCAATGAAATGATCTCATGTTGTGCATAATGGTGAATCTTGGAATGGCAAACAATATTGCCTAAGAAAGTTTTCATTTTCTTTGGACGAAAAAATCATTTTCCATTTTTTGAGTGCCCCAAATGAGGTTTTTTTGTGAAGAACCAACCAAATAAATGTTGCAAAATTGGACCAAATCAATTTTCTAAAATACTAGGACATATTTAATGCACAATTGACAAAATGGTTGGGTGTAAAAGTTTTGATCCACCTCTCGTGAAAAAGACAAATTTCCTACCGATTCAAATTGAAGCGGGTCAAATTTGAACTGTAGTTGCCTCGTAGTTTGCTCTTTATTTTTTCCAAAAATCATTTCTATGTACATAAGTATCTATTTAATCAGAGAAACACCAAAAAAATTCAAGATTCAACCAACGGTCATTCCCGTTGTTTTGACCGCATTTTGAAACGGGCATAAAAAAATCAAAAATTGGAAAAACTTCGCATTGTGTCATTATATGTGGCCAAGTTTCCAGGAAAAACAATAAACTTGTAATACAGTAATTATTTTTAAAAAGTGTTCTCAGAAATGAGCTATCATGCATGAAGATGCATGGATTTCAAGCCAAATGATCAATCTCATGGCCACATTCATGGCATAGTTTCTTCAAATGATCTCATATCATGCACAAGGGTGCATCTTGGAATTCCAAACAATGTTGCCTCAGGGAGTTTTCATTTTCTTTGCACGGAAAATTCATTTTCCATTTTTCGAGTGCCCGAAATGAGGTTTTTTTGTGAAGGGCCTACCATATATTTGTTGCAAAATTGTACCAAATCAATTTTCTCAAATACTAGGACATATTGAATCCACAATTGACCAAATGGTTGTGTGTAAAAAGTTTTGATCCACCTCTGGTGAAAAAGACAAATTCCCTTGATTCAAATTTGGAAGCGGGTCATATTTGAACTGTAGCTGCCTCATAGTTTGCTCTTTATTTTTTCCAAAAATCATTTCTAGGTACATAAGTATCTATTTAATTAGAGAAACATCAAAAAAATTCAAGGATTCAACCACTAGCTAGGAACGGTCAAGCCCGCCGTTTTGACAGCATTTTGAAACGGGCATAAAAAATTCAAAACAAATCAAAAAATTGGAAAACCTTCGCATAGTGTCATTATATGTGGCCAAGTTCCCAGGAAAAATAACAAACTTGTAATACGGCAATTATTTTAAAAACTGTTATCAGTAACGAGCTATCACGTGTGGAGATCAATGGCTATCAAGCCAAATGATCAATCTTATGGCCACATTCATGGCATAGTTTGTTCAAATGATCTCATATCATGCACAAGGGTACATCTTGGAATTCCAAACAATGTTGCCTAAGGAAGTTTTCATTTTCTTTGCACGGAAAATTCATTTTTCATTTTCCGAGTGCCCAAAAGGAGGTTTTTTTTTGAAGGAACTACCAAATAATTATTGCAAAAATGGACCAAATCAATTTTATAAAATACTAGGCCATATATAATGCACAATTGACAAAATGGTTGGGTGAAAAAAGTTTTGATCCACCTCTCGTAAAAAAAGACAAATTTCTGTCAATTTAGTTGGAAGCGGGTCAAATTTGAACTGTAGCTGCCTCATAGTTTGCTCTTTATTTTTTCCAAAAATAATTTCTAGGTACATAAGTATCTATTTAATCATATAAACACCAAAAAAATTCCAAGATCCAACCACTAGCTAGAAACGGTCAAGCCCGCCGTTTTGACCGCATTTTGAAACGGGCATAAAAAATTCAAAAAAAACAAAAATTTGGAAAACCTTCGCATTGTGTCATTATATGTGACCAAGTTTCCAGGAAAAATAATAAACTTATAATACGGTAATTATTTTAAAAAAGTGTTCTCAGAAATCAGCTATCATGCGTGAAGATTCATGGCTTTCAAGCCAAATGATCAATCTTATGGCCACATTCATGGCATAGTTTGTTCAAATGATCTCATATTTTGCACAAGGGTATATTTTGGAATTCCAAACAATGTTTCCTAAGGAAGTTTTCATTTTCTGTGCACGGAAAATTCATTTTCCATTTTCCGAGTGCCCCAAATGAGGTTTTTTTGTGAAGGACCTACCAAATAATTCTTGCAAAATAGTACCAAATTATTTTTATAAAATACTAGGCCATATATAATGCACAATTGAAAAAATGGTTGGGTGAAAAAAGTTTTGATCCACCTCTGGTGAAAAAGACAAATTGTCGTCGATTCAGTTGGAAACGGGTCAAATTTGAACTGCAGCTGCCTCATAGTTTGCTCTTTATTTTTTCCAAAAATCATTTCTAGGTACATAAGTATCTATTTAATTAGAGAAACATCAAAAGTTTTCCAGGATTCAACCACTAGCTAGGAACGGTCAAGCCCGCCTTTTTGACCGCATTTTGAAACGGGCATAAAAAAATCAAAAAAATCAAAAAATTGGAAAACCTTCGCATTGTGTCATTATATGTGACCAAGTTTCCAGGAAAAATAATAATCTTGTAATACGGAAATTATTTTTAAAAAGTGTTCTAAAAAATGAGCTATCATGCGTGAAGATTCATGGTTTTCAAGCCAAATGATCAATCTTATGGCCACATTCATGGCATAGTTTGTTCAAATGATCTCATATTGTGCACAAGGGTGAATCTTGGAATGGCAAACAATGTTGCCTAAGGAAGTTTTCATTTTCTGTGCACGGAAAATTCATTTTCCATTTTCGAGTGCCCCAAATGAGTTTTTTTTTGTGAAGGACCTAGCATATATTTGTTGCAAAAATGGACCAAATCAATTTTATAAAATACTAGGCAATATTTAATGCACAATTGACAAAATGTTTGGGTGTCAAAAGTTTTGATCCACCTCTGGTGAAAAAGACAAATTCCACGATTCAAGAGGAAGCGGGTCAAATTTGAACGGCAGCTGCGCCTCATAGTTTGCTATTTATTTTTCCAAAAATCATTTCTAGTTACATAAGTACCTATTTAATCATAAATACATGGTTTGGTGGCGATACGTCGAGGTTTGGACGGTTGTCGAGGGCCCCAACTCTAGAGCGTGTAAACTCGCATGCCCGCCGCGTGGTCACCTCGTGACTATGGTGTTGCCATGTGTTTTGGGCGTCCTAGGCATGTCTAGTGGGTTGGGCACTCCCCAGGTAGGTGCTAGGAAGAAAATCACAACATAAGATTCTCACGAGGAGACCGATCGATGCTCAAACATGAATAAGCAGCCAAGTGTTTGATTAGCGGTACGGAAAATGCACATGGCTAACGGGAGTGAGTTTTGGCTGAGGATGGTCAGTTACTAAGAAGACCATCTTCACAAATTTTAGCTCAAAAGGAGGAGCATAGGTGGTACTTACTTTGCAAAGTACCACACTGGACATAAATACGAATGTTGAAGCTGGGCTCAAAATAATGAATGGATTGAGCTGGCATTTGGTGGAGGATGGTTATTTGGGCATAGGAAAGCACTGTAGAAAATGGATACCATTTGGACATGCCAAAGTGGTACTTCCTTCACAAAGTGTTTTTCTGAACAGAATAGGAAAATGAATATTTTTGAATTATTTCTGAACTAGGCAAAGAAGGTTTTTTACATATTCGACGAAGATATAACCCAAAGAATTTATGAGATTTTTTGGGAATTTTGGGAATGACAGAAATATAGGTTGCTTCACAACCTAGGGCAAAAACTGCAACATGGACATGACACATAGGCAAAACTGATGAGGTGGCGCCTAGTCATAGCAACCCACCACAATTTACAAGGTTATGACCATCTATATTGGTCATGATCAGCTATAAATAACGCAGATGAGCAGTGCTATCTGCTTTATGACCATTTCGTGTAAGGAAATTATGACCTTTCTGACCAAAATGGTCGTTATAGTTTAGGGTTTGGAGCCCCCCAAACAGCTTTTGACCAATTGGTCTGAAATGGTCATAGATCTATGACTAATTCTTCCAGGGTCACTAACAGAAGGTCACTAGTTGACATATTTCTTGTAGTGACTTCCGATATCCAAACATAGGCTTCCAATATATCAATCTTCATGTCTCGACCATTTTGAGACTCCTCGTCATGTCCGTGATCACATCCGGGACTCCGAACAACCTTCGGTACATCAAAACATATAAACTCATAATATAACTGACATCGAAACGTTAAGTGTGCAGACCCTACGGGTTCAAGAACTATGTAGACATGACCGAGGCACGTCTTTGGTCAATAACCAATAGCTGAACCTGGATGCTCATATTGGCTCCCACATATTCTACGAAGATCTTTATCGGTCAGACCGCATAACAACATACGTTGTTCCCTTTGTCACTGGTATGTTACTTGCCTGAGATTCGATCGTCGGTATCTCAATACCTAGTTCAATCTCGTTACCGCCAAGTCTCTTTACTCGTTCCGTAATACATCATCCATAACTAACTCATTAGTTGCAATGCTTGCAAGGCTTAAGTGATGTACATTACCGAGATGGCCAGAGATACCTCTCCGACAATCGGAGTGACAAATCCTAATCTTGAAATACGCCAACCCAACAAGTACCTTCGAGACACACTGTAGAGCACCTTTATAATCACCCGATTCACGTTGTGACGTTTGGTAGCACACAAAGTGTTCCTCCGGTAAACGGGAGTTGCATAATCTCATAGTCATAGGAACATGTATAAGTCATGAAGAAAGCAATAGCAACATAATAAACAATCGTGTGCTAAGCTAACAGAATGGGTCATGTCAATCACATCATTCTCCTAATGATGTGATCCCATTAATCAAATGACAACCCATGTCAATGGCTAGGAAACTTAACCATCTTTGATCAACGAGCTAGTCAAGTAGAGGCATACTAGTGACACTGCTTTGTCTATGTATTCACACATGTACTATGTTTCCGGTTAATACAATTCTAGCATGAATAATAAACATTTATCATGATATAAGGAAATAAATAATAACTTTATTATTTCCTCTAGGGCATATTTCCTTCAGTTTCGATGACCAGGGAGCGAATACGCTTTGCCTGTGTCTCGAGTTGTTGTCTGTTGTCCTGAACCGCCGCCGGGTCGTCCCCTTATATACGTGGGTTGACGCCCGTCGGTTTTACGGAGTTTCAAGGCCGGCTCATAAACGTGTCCGGCTCGGTCTCCGTTCTTTCTACCTTATAGTACAAGTTACATTGTCAATGCCGGTTTATGTCTACAGGTCTTAAACCGGCTCTGGGCCCTGGGCCTTCATACAGCGTCATCTTCTATCTTCATGGGCTTCAGATATAATGAACTACCAATGGAGTTAACATCCCCAACATTAGGCCCAGTGGTAACATCCCCAGCATTAGGCCCGAGACTGATTTGAATTGGTTCATGTCAGTCCTGAGCACTTAATAAGATTTCTTCTTCAATATCTTCACACAATTTGTAAACCGCCATGAAGTCATCTTCCAAGACCATGGTAAACCGCCATGACATCGTGTCAGGACCCCGATCCTAAGTCACACCGATCTAGCATATAACACCTCATATCCCTTTGCGGCCTCACGCACGGTATTCTCACGGGTGTCGCCTTACCATGGCCCGGGACCGTTTGCGTCTTTTGGCTCACGTATATGATAATGTCGCTAGCATCCATATGACAAAGAACCCGGCCGACATGGCTAGTCGTGGAACCCAAAGCGGCGCTAACCTATGGGGACAGTATACATGAATCACATCGAGCATGTCGGTCATCAACGTATGTATTCGGGCTGTAACCTTTGGGCTATGAGGACTCCGGTATCCCGGCTGTAGCGAGCTAGGCAGGACTCGAATAACACCAGCGTGACATTTCCCGAAGGCGACGGACATAGGAACGAAGTGAAACACATGCCGCCAGTCAAGTGTCCAAGCAGTAGTCTGGGCTAGCAGGACTCCGGTGGACCGGGCTGTAGCGGACTACTATCGCTCAGAAGCACGAGACTACATTTCCCCATATGAGAGGCTGCCAAGGATAAACAACTAGTTTGTCGGATCCCACACATACCAAGCATTTCAAACATACACACATTATGCTCAATATGTGTAGATACAACATGGCATCACAACATAACTCTACGACTCAAATATTATTCATTAGGCTCAAGAGCGAGATATTACAAACATGGGTCTCATGACCCAACACTCGAGCATACAAGTCAAAGCACAAGCGGAAGCTAATCATGTCCGAGTCTGCACAACTATAAACGAAAAAGGCTAAGAAGCTCGACTATCTACCAGATCCTGCGAGGCACAAGATCGTAGCTGAGGTAACAAGCTAAACGTCAAGTCCAAGCGGAACTACTAGCGAGACCGACGTCTCTCCGCAAAACATAAGATAAGCAAACGTGAGTACAATTGTACTCAGCAAGACTTACATCAGTAACTAACTACATATGCTTCAAAGATCAAGGGGGTGGTGGAGTTTGACTGCAGCAAGCCAGCTTTGACTCGGTGGCTATCACGAACTACATCGCAAGTAACTCTTTTGAGGTGGCGCACGAGTCCACATATTCACCATATCAATACACCACTATGGACCCGCTCCGTCTCCCTACGAGAACGCCATCCATAGTACTCACGCTTATCTTGCGCATTTTAGGGTATCCACTTTCACTTGTCTATGAACTGATATAGGCAATCGAAGTCCTTCTCCGTGGACACGGCTATTCGAATAGATCATATTAAACCCTGCAGGGTGTACTTCTTCACACACGCTCACCACTTACCGCCGTTTACACGACATGTACTCGGCAACCTTCAAGCGGAAGCCCAACGTGGGTGTCGGCCACGGCCTACCTAAACTCTCAAGTCCCTAGTCCAGGTTTATCGCCTATTCGGGTTCCATCCGCAGGGAGTCCGGCCGAGGTTTCCCATACAGCCCCGAACGATGTGTGCAGGGTTCCCGAGATACCAAACGGGCGCTTGGTACACCGGGCCACGGTGCCTACCGCAACACAACCCACCCCGAGGTCAGCGTTATGCCCCCAAAGATACTACAAACACGAAACTACTTGCAACTCCGGACCAGGAACAAGGGTGGTTAAGAAGCCGAGAGGGTCCATTGGTTTCGGGCCCAATGCGTGGTAGTAACTGTTTCATGGATCACAAACACAGATCTCAGTTCCTGAGGACGGTTTCAATGAGACAACCCACCATGTACTCCTACATGGCCTCTCACCGCTACCTTTACCAAATCGTGTTCAACACTTAGCTCACACACCATAGGACATGTTCACACAACCATTCCAATTCATTCCCGATGAATCAGACCTGACTCAACTCTAAGCAAAGAGGGCATGACAACAAGCATAAATGAGTAGGCACAACATGGCTCAAACAACTCCTACTCATGCTAGTGGGTTTCATCTAATTCTTGTGGAATGACAGGTCATGCAAAGGATCAAGGGGTTCAGCTACCGCAGCAAGTAATACATGAGTCGTTGTTGTTCTAATGCAATAAAATAGAGCAGGAGCGAGAGAGTGGGATTATATCGGAAAGAAAAAGGGGGTTTTGCTTGCACAGCACTTACGAAGATAATAGTTCTTCATCGGTGTCATCGAATAATCGTCGTCGGTACATCGTCTCTGGAGGGACAATTACAAGCAAACAAGAGAGAACACAATCAATGCAATGCACATATATGATGCATGATCATGTTAAGGTACTGAATTCACCTAATGCAATAATAATCCAAGTTAGTTGGAGTGGAATTCAAACAAGGTTGAATTCCAACTCAAAATGCTATTTCCTAAATTACCCTAATCATGATTCATCCTATTCAGTGATGTTAACTTGTTCAAACATGCATGATCATGGCATAAACAGATTCTTCATATTTTTCTGATCATTTTTCTTATATAAATTATTTCCATCCGAGTTACGGTTGAATTTATATGATTTTTAGAAGTTTAGAGTCTTTTCTGGAATTTCCTGACTTACATTAAATCTAGAAACCTAATTATTGCGTCAGCCTGACGTCAGTGTGACGTCAGCGGTCAACTGGGCGCCCCAGGTCAAACCCTGACCTGCGGGGTCCACTGGTCAGTGACAGAGGCGCTAATCCCGCGTTGACTCGGGCTTTGACACGCTGCGAGGCCCCGTCGATGTCTAAGGGGGGTTAGTGGCGAGGATTAGTGCTAATGACGAGGCCACGTCGGCTCTCGCCGAGTTAGGCCGGCGACCAACCGAGCGGCGGTGGCACGCCGGACTTGGCGCTTAGGCGTCGGATTAGCGCGCCGAGGGCACCGGGCATAGCTCTTGCTCGTCCGCATCCAACGGAGCAGTGGGAGGTCGCGAGGTGGTCGAGCTTCGCGGAAGTGAGCTTCATGGCGCCGGAGTTCGAGTAAGTCGCGAGGTTGGCGCTACGATGCACGGGAGGGCAAGTGGATGTGCGGTTAGGCTCTGGGGTCTCTGAGCACGTTGACACGCCCGACGCGAAGCGGCAGGGGCTGGCATGGCGGCGCCATGGCCGCGGTGAGGAGCCGCTGGCCGCGACGGAGCTATGGCCTAGAGCTCGCAAACGCGAGGAAAGGAAGGGGTTACTGCAGACGGGAGCTCACCGCTGGTCCAGTAGCGACAACGGCGGGGTCGGGGCCCGAGCCGATTTAATTGCCGACGGCGACCGGGCGGGTCCGCAGAGGGGAAGAACGACGGGGCGGCGCCTTGGGGCCCTTCCGGTCACGTGGATCGGTGAGGAGGGAGGAGAGGGGCTAGGCGGAGCTCGGGGCATGTCGGGGAGGAGAGGGGATGGCGGTGGCCGCGGGTACGGCGATCGGCGTCGGCGGCCGCGTTCGGGCGAGAGAGAGAGAGCAGAGGAGAGGGAGGCGTCCGAGGGAGAGTGAGAGAGTCCAGGGGGGGGGCGCGTGGCTGTTCCAGGCGTCGCGAGAAGGTCGGGGAGGCCGCCAGCGCAAGCAGGAGGTGGCCGCGGCATCGCTGGCCACGCCACGCCTCCGCCTTTCCGGCAGAGGAAGGCGATGAGCGGTGACTGGTGGGCTGGGCCGCCTGTGCCCGTGAGGGGAGGGGGAGAAAGCTGGGCGGTTCGGCGCCGGGTAAGTTTTTCCTCCTTTTAGTCTTTTCTAATTTTCCTGCAACTTTGTGGGGTTTTTAAAATACCAAAACTATTTTAAAAATCACCAAAATGCTCCTGGTCACTTGTTAGAATATTCCTAACATGAAACATTTTGGTTTGGTAATTTTGAACATTTAAAATATTTTATATAATTTAAAATGCTCATTTCAAAAACTTGTGGATTAATTCTAGAACCCTTAGATGACCTAGAAAATGGTACATCTCCTTTGACATGGGTTACGAACCAAAGTAAAGAGGATGAACATTTTGAAGGGCATTTCAGGTTCATTGAAATAAATTTTAGTAAACCCTAGTTGTTTTAAGGGGGTGTTCTGGGTTTCCTGCCTTCCCCATTTCAATTTTCATGGAAATTAAACATGATGCGAGGATGCAATGCTACTAGTTACAAGCAAGCTCTAGGGTTGATCTGGGCTGTGACAACTCACCCCCACTAAACAAGAATCTCGCCCGAGATTCAAGGCGTGAGGCAAGAGGAAAAGGGAGTCGCAAACTATCACAATCTTCATGATCTGTTTGCCCTTCTCGGAGATGTTGACTTACTCCATCATCTTAGTCTTGGCGTCTTTGAGATCTTTACGACACGACAATGTAAAAGAAGGGAAAACCTGCATGATTCGATCTTCACGAAGATCAAGTAAACATGATCGACTCACGGACTGAAGTGGTGGCGCATCTCGAGTTGAGACACCAAATACATCGAGAGGGATGGAAGAACAAAGGACGGGTTTGATTGGTGGCAACAGTTCCACACTTAGAGAGATGGTGGATGGTGTCAAGGTGGTGAGAAAATATTTGCCATGATTCAATAGCGGGGCACCTCAGGGGAGGTGACGCGAGGAACTATTCCCTTAAGTGGCGAAAAGAATTACTTTTGATACGTAGATCATTGAAACTCTTCATACTAGCCTAAGGCAATCCACAATGATCGTTTGGCGGAGTGCAAAGGAATGGTACACCCGGACTGAAATGGATGATGTAGACTACCTTGTTGAAGACAACGCAATGGATGATTTTTGCTTATCATCGGAGGTGGAGGGACCCATAGTAAGTCCACTTTTGAGGATGATCTTGAACAGAAATTACTACGAAGGCAGCCCATAGTGAAATGGCATAAGGACGGTGCAAGCTGGGAACGAAATGCAACTGTTCGATTGTTCCAACCATCATATCTGCACGAGATTCAGATCTGGTTGGTGTTAGGATATTTCAGACTCAAAGATACGAAAAGGAAAGGTTGCAACACAATTTGACGCGATGGCGTTGCGAGATTCTCGGGATATGAACTACGATAGCAAGCTCCAAAACATGAGCTGGTTCTGCTACAAACCTGTGAACACATTGTCCTAGACAAACATGACCACATGGTAGTCTTATAATAAAACACTACCGAGTTCAGGTTGGGAACCATCATCGAGGATATCGGAGTTTAACATAAGTCATGATTAGCTCTTATGAAAGAACTCCTTTTCCTTGAACAAATCAATAAGTGGCTTGGTGTGCTAGGAATACATATGGAATGAAGATGATCAGTCTATCAAACCATAGAATACTTCGCACGTGCATGACTGGCTTGGGATGATTCGGAGGAACAAAACAAACCTTTTTCAAATTCATGGCGGCAACTTACATCGGATGCACATGAATTAGAGGAAGTCACTACTTTCATCCAAACATATGCTTCATGAATGAAACACGAAGAAATGCTTACACAAGTTTCCAATACTAGGTTGATGCTCAACATGACTCATGGGGAGACAAGATGCTCTTGATGGCTCAACGACAACTTATCGGAATTTCCATATCACTTTGGACTTCCATCATCATGTGAACACGGTGATAGCATTGGTGGACCAAAAGACATAATGGTGTATGCTCGAGGGATCAACCACGAGTAAGACAACATTACGAATATCGTTGGTACTGATTTGACTTGACGATTGCCCACCTCAAGTCAAAGGATCGATAAGACAATAGATCCGACAATCGATCACGAGGAACAATCGATGAAGATATCATCTTTCTTCAACACACACTACACGAGAATATCCCTTTGGAACGAACTAAGTTGGACAAGCTTTTATCTTCCAACTCTCCAAGTTATTGTCTAGCTTAACCAACTAGCTCAGGGATAACCAACACAGATTCTTGGAGAAGGGGTGGTTCACGGAAAACCAACTTGATCACGAGCCCAACACATCGATCGGAAAACAACCCGGTAACACTTCCAAGAAGATATTTGGAAAGTCACGAACCACCGGTATGTTACTAAGCTCGAGAAAAATCTTGCTTTTAAGGGCAAGACGATATGATCGAATGAGTGAGGACTTGACACAATCCTAACTCATCAATCGAAGGGTGCACGAAATAAGGACTAGGTAGCACGATCAATCTTAGGATGATGATTTAATAATCAACACGCTAAAAATGAGGATATTGTCCATTAACTACCAAGCAACGAGTGGCTCGGAGTATTGATTTCGCACATCACAATTCACTTGCCGGCATTCGGTTACAACAACACGGACCGAGGAATGAATGATGATGGTGAGAAGTATCACTACGTCAAAATTTCATGAGAGTTAGTGCAATCCTTATGACACTCTTGACATAAGATGGCAATACTTGAGGTAGAACAGATTCAAAAGCTGAATTGGCATTTTGATCTGCGGAATACAACTGCTTTGACCCAATCACGGAAATGGATGAGGTCTTCGGAGTTTGTTTCTCCTAGTCATTCGAACAGCATGGCTTGACGGACCATAAGGATAATAGACATCGATAAACACGATCGCACACATAACCTTGACTATCAATTGATAGAGGATGGTGGAATACAACTAAAGAGAGCAACTCAAAGGAACATATAATTTTTCGAGTTGTGGATGCACAGATTAGTATGTCGAACGAAGCTCAACATTTCTTCCGGATAACCCATGCGAGAAAAGTAGAATTGGCAGATTCACAATTATGAATGGAGAACTCCTCAAGAGCACTCTAGTTGTGATCTTTTGGTTTAACAAACTTACGCCATAAGTGGTTCATGGTATTTGGAAGAAGGATATACCACGGACCTCGAGGACTATCGCAAAGGTTACTAATATCCTAAAGGCACTAGCAATACTAACGACATGAAGTAGGATGAATCTCGGGTTCGAGAACCGGGAGTAGAATACCTACTACTAAATGGCATCACGGGATGCTTTGAAAGTGATGGCCAGAATCATCACACTTGGAATACAAAAGCATTGCTGAATTGCTAGGTGACTTCCTAAACACTTAGGGTCATAATAATAATTCCAACATATATGTTGAGGCAGCGGAGTACCTCAACACACCAATTTGTGTGATTAATCTGGCCCGGATGAACATTAGAAATGGAGGGGAGGGATTTGCAAGCGCATCAGGACTATTTAGAGACACAGGATGACTCGGACAGCATAACGGCTGTAAATGCTCAAAATGATTTGAGACATCCTGCAAAAATGGTGGCATAACCACTCAACAACATCATAACAAGATTACGAGATCAACGGTTATCATACGTAAATAGTAGGAACCGAACGGGGATTAAAACCAACAATCTTAAAGGTCTATGGATTAGTAACACGTCATCCTAATAGGCAGATGAGAAGCCTAGTTCTTAAACCCGTAGAAGAGAAGAGGATGACTCGGATCGAGAAGGCCATGAGGTATAAGGAGTAAAAAGAGCCTTACGTTCCCTTCCACAATCAATTCCCTTACATAACTAAAGCACTTCTAGACACAACTTGACCAGTTTGGCTTGGTAATCCTCTGAGCGATCGGGCTCGATACCAACGCTGTCGGGACCCGATCCTAAGTCACACCGATCTAGCATATAACACCTCATATCCCTTTGCGGCCTCACGCACGGTATTCCCACGGTGTCGCCTTACCATGGCCGGGACCGTTTGCGTCTTTTGGCTCACGTATATGATAATGTCGCTAGCATCCATATGACAAAGAACCGGGCCGACATGGCTAGTCGTGAACCCAAAGCGGCGCTAACCTATGGGGACAGGCATACATGAATCACATCGAGCATGTCGGTCATCAACGTATGTATTCGGGCTGTAGCAGGGCTATGAGGACTCCGGTATCCCGGGCATGGCGAGCTAGGCAGGACTCGAATAACACCGCGTGACATTTCCCGAAGGAACAGACATAGGAACGAAGTGAAACACATGCCCGGCCGATCAAGTGTCCAAGCGGTAGTCTGGGCTAGCAGGACTCCGGTGGACCGGGCTGTAGCGGACTACTATCGCCGAAGCACGAGACTACATTTCCCCATATGAGAGGCTGCCAAGGATAAACAACTAGTTTGTCGGATCCCACACATACCAAGCATTTCAAACATACACACATTATGCTCAATATGTGTAGATACAACATGGCATCACAACATAACTCTACGACTCAAATATTATTCATTAGGCTCAAGAGCGAGATATTACAAACATGGGTCTCATGACCCAACACTCGAAACATACAAGTCAAAGCACAAGCGGAAGCTAATCATATGCGAGTCTGAGACAACTATAAACGAAAAAGGCTAAGAAGCCCGACTATCTACCAGATCCTGCCGAGGCACAAGATCGTAGCTGAGGTAACAAGCTAAACGTCGAAGTCAAAGCGGAACTACTAGCGAGGTAGCGTCTCTCGCAAAACATAAGATAAGCAAGCGTGAGTACAATTGTACTCAGCAAGACTTACATCGAACTAACTACATATGCTTGATTATCAAGGGGGGTGGTGGAGTTTGACTGACAAGCCAGCTTTGACTCGGTGGCTATCTGAACTACGATCGCAAGTAACTCTTTTGAGGTGGCGCTACGAGTCCACATATTCACCATATCAATACACCACTATGGACCCGCTCCGTCTCCCTACGAGAACGCCATCCATAGTACTCACGCTTATCTTGCGCATTTTAGGGTATCCACTTTCACTTGTCTATGAACTGATATAGGCAATCCAGAAGTCCTTCTCCGTGGACACGGCTATTCGAATAGATCATATTAAACCCTGCAGGGGTGTACTTCTTCACACACGCTCTCACCACTTACCGCCGTTTACTGGACATGGGCTCGGCCACCTTCAAGCGGAAGCCCAGCGGGGGTGTCGGCCACGGCCTACCTAAACACTCAAGTCCCTAGTCCAGGTTTTATCGCCTATTCGGGTTCCATCCGCAGAGTCGGCCGAGGTTTCCCATACAGCCCGAACGATGTGTGCAGGGTTCCCGAGATACCAAGCGGGCACTTTCGGTACACAGACCCACGGTGCCTACCGCAACACAACCCACCCACGAGGTCAGCGTTGCGTGCAAAGACATACTACAAACACGAAACTACTTGCAACTCCGGACCAGGAACAAGGGTGGTTAAGAAGCCGAGAGGTCCATTGGTTTCGACCCAATGCGTGGTAGTAACTGTTTCATGGATCACAAACACAGATCTCAGTTCACGAGGGCCGGTTTCAATGAGACAACCCACCATGTACTCCTACATGGCCTCTCACCGCTACCTTTACCAAATCGTGTTCAACACTTAGCTCACACACCATAGGACATGTTCACACAACCATTCCAATTCATTCCCGATGAATCGGACCTGACTCAACTCTAAGCGTGAGCAGGCATGACAACAAGCATAAATGAGTAGGCACAACATGGCTCAAACAACTCCTACTCATGCTAGTGGGTTTCATCTAATTCTTGTGGAATGACAGGTCATGCAAAGGATCAAGGGGTTCAGCTACATGGCAAGTAATACATGAGTCGTTGTTGTTCTAATGCAATAAAATAGAGCAGGAGCGAGAGAGTGGGATTATATCGGAATGAACAAGGGGTTTTGCTTGCACAGCACTTCGAAGATAATAGTTCTTCATCGGTGTCATCGAATAATCGTCGTCGGTACATAAATCTCACGGAGGGGACAATTACCGGCAAACAAGAGAGAACACAATCAATGCAATGCACATATATGATGCATGATCATGTTAAGGTACTGAATTCACCTAATGCAATAATAATCCAAGTTAGTTGGAGTGGAATTCAAACAAGGTTGAATTCCAACTCAAAATGCTATTTCCTAAATTACCCTAATCATGATTCATCCTATTCAGTGATGTTAACTTGTTCAAACATGCATGATCATGGCATAAACAGATTCTTCATATTTTTCTGATCATTTTTCTTATATAAATTATTTCCATCCGAGTTACGGTTGAATTTATATGATTTTTAGAAGTTTAGAGTATTTTACGAATTTACTGAATTAAATTAAATCTAGAAACCTAATTATTGCGTCGACCGACGTGATGTGACGTCGGCGGTCAACCTGGCGCCCAGGTCAAACCTCGACCTGCGGGGTCCACTGGTCGATGATGAGGCGCTAATCGCGTTGACTTCGGGCTTTGACACGCTGCGGGCCCGCCGTCGGTGTCTAAGGGGGTTAGCTGGCGAGATTAGTGCTAATAGCGAGGCCACGTCGGCTCTCGCCGGAGTTAGCCGGCGGCGACCAACCGAGCGGCGGTGGCACGCCGGACGGCGCTTAGGCGTCGGATTAGCGCGCCGAGGGCACCGGGGCATAGCTCTTGCTCGTCCGCATCCAACGGAGCAGGTGGAAGGTCGCGAGGTGGTCGGAGCTTCGCGGAAGTGAGCTTCATGGCGGCGCCGGAGTTCGAGTAAGCGGGGTTGGCGATAAGATGCACTGGAGGGCAAGTGGATGTGCGGGTTAGGCTCCAGTGGGTCTCCTGAGCACGTTGACACGCTCCGACGCGAGCGGCAGGGCTGGCATGGCGGCGCCATGGTCAGCGGTGAGGAGAGTCGGCTGCGGAGCTATGGCCTAGAGCTTCATAACGCGGGGAAAGGAAGGGGTTCTGCAGGGAGCTCACCGCTGGTCTGGTAGCGACAACGGCGGGGTCGGGACGGCCGGAGCCAGCTGTCGTCGGCGACCGGCATGGTCCTTGAGAGGAAGAACGACGGGCGGCGCTTTGGGGCCCTTCCGGTCACGTGGATCGGTGAGGAGGGAGGAGAGGGGCTAAGCGGAGCTCGGGGCATGTCGGGAGGAGAGGGATGGCGGTGGCAGCAGTGCAGCGATCGGCGTCGGTGGCCGCGTCAGGCGAGAGAGAGAGAGAGGAGAGGGAGGCGTCCGAGGAGAGTGAGAGAGTCCAGTGGGGGGCGCGTGGCTGTTCCAGGCGTCGCGAGAAGGTCGGGGAGGCCGCCCGGTATGGCGGTGAGGTGGTCATGACATCGCTGGCCTTCATCACGCCTCGCCTCATACAGCGGCAGAGGAAGGCGATGAGCGGTGGTAGGTGGGCTGGGCCACTTTGGGCCGAGGGGAGGGAGAGAAAGCTGGGCGGTTGCGCGGTGAGATTTTCCTCCTTTTAGTCTTTTCTAATTTTCCTGCAACTTTGTGGGGTTTTTAAAAATACCAAAACTATTTTAAAAATCACCAAAATGCTCTGGTCACTTGTTAGAATATTCCTAACATGAAACATTTTGGTTTGGTAATTTTGAACATTTAAAATATTTTATATAATTTAAAATGCTCATTTCAAAAACTTGTGGATTAATTCTAGAACCCTTAGATGACCTAGAAAATGGTACATCTCCTTTGACATGGGTTACGAACCAAAGTAAAGAGGATGAACATTTTGAAGGGCATTTGAGGTTCATTGAAATAAATTTTAGTAAACCCTAGTTGTTTTAAGGGGGGGTGTTCTGGGGTTTCCTGCCTTCCCCATTTCAATTTTCATGGAAATTAAACATGATGCAGGGATGCAATGCTACTAGTTACAAGCAAGCTCTAGGGTTGATCTGGGGCTGTGACACATCGTCTGTTATTTTTAACTGCATATACTCATCTTCACTAAAGGGCCTCCGACAATCGAGGCAACAAAGCTATCACACACCCCATTTTTCAGGCTCCTCGATTCTCGCACTTGCCGTTTGTCCACTCCCCTTATAAATAGGGCCGAGGGGTCATTTTCACTTTTCCCCCTCGTGCCTCTTCGCGTCATCGTCTTCCACGCGCAGCTCAACCTCTGGAGCTCCGCCGCCACTGTCGACCGTCGCCTCTGCCTCAACTCCGGCCGCTGCATCACCCTGAGCGTACCAAAGAACCGCAGCGCATCTCCGCTCTTCCATTAGCATCGGTAAGCTTTCCATTCTTCCACCATAGATCTGTTTCTAGGGTTTTGGTGTTCTTCGGTGTTCGTCGATGTTCTTTGTTCACATAATGGCTCTTGATAGAACCCTGAATATTTGCTCTGTATAGTGATAGCTTTAGTCTCTCTTTCCATCTGTGCATCCCATTTAAATAGAAGATCCCATCTGAACCTTCATCCACTGTTTCGGTACTACTTCTTAAGTCTGAATATATTTTCCTTTCCTGATACGCGGCAGATCCAAAATTATAATGCCAACTTGTGAAATCTGTTTTTCCTTCACTTATACATATGTAGACTTGTATCTTCAATGTCAGACTAAGCGGTTTAACTTTTAGAAAAATGACGACCCGGTATATACCATTATTCCCCTTGTTGAACCGCCAATGTACTTCACATTTATAGTCTTCGTTCAGCAAACTCCATTTTATGATCAGCCAACTCCGGCTTAACAACATACTTACACCCTTATACCGATGTGTAGTTGTCCATTGTAAATCTTAAACCGGTAATTATCCTGTTGTAGATCTTTCATTGCCATGGCCAAGCAAGTTTATGAATGCAACTGGGCTCGTTCGCGAGTAACAAGAAGCGATTAAACAATCTTGTCAAAACAGGCGCTTTAGCCAAGAAGGATGTCATCCATTGGAGGGTCCCTGGCCCGGAATGTCCTCCTACACCCAAGGACGGAGAAGTTGTTGTATTTGCTGATCACTAAGGCCGGGGTTTCAACCCTCCCGGTTCAAAAAATTTCCGGGATGTACTGGCTAGCTTTCAACTGCGCCCACAAGACATCGGTCCTAACTCTGTGACCAACATCTTCCACTTCCAAGTTTTTTGTGAGGTTTACCTTTAAGAGGAACCTACAGTAGAACTGTTCAGGGATTTCTTTCACTTAAACCGTCGCACAAAATTTACAGATGGACCCAATACTGAATTGGGTGGAATGGCGGTTCAAAAGAGGAAAGAAGTTACTTTTCCTCATCCTAAGCTTCATAGTCACCCCAAAGAATGGAACGTCACTTGGTTTTCTTGCAAAGACACATCTCCCCCTGATGAAAACCCCCTATCGGGTTACCGTCCTGAACGCCTGAGCAACACACATCCTTTCCCTCAGAGGTTGACTGCAAAAGAGACGGCCAACTATGCTCCACAATTATCAAAGCTCAGAGCCTTCATGGCAAACGGTTTGACAGGAGTTGATCTTGCTCGTTCTTTGGATAATTTGGAGCGTTCGCCTTAAGCCAGCGCCCCGGTTTGATGTGTGAGTATACAGGAAGTTTGAAGGATGCTCAGCGGCACATCGACATTCAGCTGACAGATAAAGAAGTCACTGAAGCTGTAAAAAAGATGTTGAACGAACCGGAGGTCGTCTACGCTCAAACTAGACTACTCCCTTTCTGCACCATCAACAAACCGCCAGCTGTAAGAATCATATAATTTGTTTATCTGAAATTGCTTCTGTCCAAATATTCTCTGAAAATGTGATGACCCGTTCTGGAACAAGAAACCCCGCAAGACAAACCGGTCAAGCCAACTCGTCCAAAAACCAAAGTTGTTAAAAAACCTGCCAAGAGAAGGACCACTACATCTTCCGATCCACCAGCCGATGATGATGTGGGTAATCCGGAACTAGAGGTAGATCTTGACTCACTCGGTTCATTTTTCATACGCCTTATTGATGATGATTATTGTCAGGACGACGCTGAAGGCAGCCAAGCCGATGTTGTAGAGGTAATCGTTCTTTCCTCCGATTCAAACCCTTTGCCAACACTAAAAATCCTTCGAGCAAACCGGAAAGTTAAATTTTCCCATCCTCTTGCTTACTTGGATCCAAACTTTCTTGTGAAGACACAACATCACGAAGCTCGCCGCACAACCCGGCATAGCGGCCAGGTAGTTACCTCCGCCGGTTTACCGAATACCCCGGTTCGAAAACGCCGATCAGAGGTCTCTTATTCCCTTGACACTTCACGCCCCAAAGCGGGCTGTTTTCGTCAACCTCTTAACCCATCTGATTCAAATTATCAGGGCACTTCTCACTCATCTTCCGGCGCATCGTCAGCCACCAAACTTCCACCCCTCAAAACGGTTATTGGGTAAGTTATACACTTGCTTTATCCTTGACATGCATTTTATCACTATACTGACCTTCATGTTTTACTTTCTCAGTGCTAAGCCCAGACCAAGCAAGAAGGCTCGTCTGAATAAACCGACAGAGGAGGACGCGGCTATTGAACCGGAGAAAACTCCTGATCCTGAAGAAACCAACATTGATGACATGCTGAATGACCCACCGCCTCAGGATCATGACTTTACTACTGATCGAGTAGAAGTTGACACCACAGGCCATGCTGACCAGCCGACCAGTCCTATCCGGACTGACAAACCGGCAAGTCCAGCAAAGTATACTGACAAACCGGCAACTCCAATAAGAGCTGCTGAGGAAAAGGATGATGATGTTCTAATTACTGGAACTGGCCATACCGCTCCGGGAAATCCTGTCGCTTTGTCAAAGCATACCGCCAGGGATGAATTTTCTGCAATTGGCAAAGGCAAATGGAACGCCGATTTGTCAACTTACACCCATCTGAATGCTCAAGACCTTCATTCTGGCTATCTGAACCGTCTGTACACCAGCCGTGACTATGAAGCCGGTCGGGTCAATATGATGAAGGAAAATATGAGGTAACTTCATACATGCTTCTCTTGTATTGATTTGCAGCTTATCAACTCCAGTAGCGCCCAAGTGTCGGTTTAATAGACCGAATTAAACCGGGACTTAGGAACAATGCCATAGTTTGCAAGAGTGCATCTTAACTTCACTGAAGTAGCCCCCAAGGGCCGGTTTAACTTTATAAAGATAAACCGGGACTTTGTAAAGGAATTTCCATATTAGTATTTTATGAGCAAATACACATTAGCCCCCAAGTGCCAAGCTTAATACTGGTATTGTGCTTGGGACTTTGAAAATTTTGTGACAAAGAGCAAATATGCATTAGCCCCCAAGTACTAAGGGCATAACTTGTTATGTGCTTGGTACTTCAAATATGTACTGTCCACTCATTATATATCTGTTTCTTTATAGGCTGAACTGAACAAGAAGGAAAGCCAAACCGCTGATCTCCAAGAGAACCTCAAGTCCCAACAAGCTGAAACCTCCAAAGCGAAGGAAGAATTGACCAGCGCGCTAGGCGCTATGGAGAAATTAAAATAGGGCTTCAACAAAGAGCGGGCGGATTGGGAGACTGAAAATCCGCTTTGGTAAAAAGAGCTGAAAAAGCAAAAGCCGCTCTAAAACCGGTGGTTGATGAGCTTACCAGCGTGAAGCGGCAGGTTCATGCCATGACTGCCGCTGTGTTCGGTAAGCATCCTTGACTTAGGCTTTCCATATATCCATGCATGTATTTGCCGGTTTACTAATCATTGTAATGATACATGAACTCGTATTAGCCACTTGGGGTCTGATGTCCAGAAGAAGTTGAAAGCGGCCTATACTCTGATAGAGCAGCTGTATACCGGCGCGCAGCGGATCATTTATACTGCGTCACACAATAATCCTCCTCCCACCTTGATCAAGGATACTTTACAAAGGTTATCTATGCTTCCTGCCTGGGTAGACGAGCTAAAAAAGTCTGCTGCTAGAACGGGCGCTTTGGCCGCACTGACCCGGGCAAAGGCATGGGTACCTGATTTTGATCCAGTTGAAGCGGCCCAAGGTTATCCCTGTTTGAAGGAAGATGGAACGGAATTTGGTGAAGATGATCTCTAAATCATAAACCGGGAAGTACGCCATTGGCTTGTCAATTGGTTGAAGAAGCGGACCTTTCATACTATCTGGCAAGCTATGATGACAAGAACAAACGGGCTGCTGCACCAATTCCAGAAGCTCAAAATCTTATCCCGCCAATCCGTAAGCACACTTATGCCCCTGACATTGAACCGTCCACGCTGATAAGTGATGAAGCTGTATTCCAAGCCCTAATCGGGATCGACCGGGAAGCTGTTGATTTCGACCTTTGGGTAGAGAAGAGGAAGGTGAACCGGCGCGAGATGATCCGCAACCGTCAGGCCAAGCTGGTGACCAATCATGAACCGGATGCTGGTTTAGTCTTCTACATGGTGCAACATGTATTTGAGAAAAACAATTATCCCTTTGGGCACTAGAACGCCTTGTAATAGGCTAGTGAAAATACTTGGTCTGGTATGCCTTCGTGCATATTTATCTGCGACTGATGCTTTCTTAATCCGACATGTTTAAGATATGATGTTTATAATCCATCGCCATTTATTCAAGTTGTTCCTGCAGATAAAAAGCTCAAAGCGCCCGGGCGGTTTACCCCCAGGCGGGTTATGATATCCAAGATGTATACGACCAAGGTGTGTAACCAGGCTATAAAAGATAACCAATCACAGAAATATATGTAATACACTGTGACTTTTAGGCATAAGGTTGGCTAACCAATGTTGTAGTGAGGGTCATAACCCAACTCTTGGAGGAGAAGGAACTCCTGTTATATGATGCCGGTTTATAATAAAACCGCTCCGGGTTATGATAAACACCGGTTTATTCCATACTGGGATTTCGATTCAAAAACCAGACCGGGTTGAGCGTCTCCGGATTATGATTTGATCGTGTACTCTCAACTTGTAATTGACAGTCTAACCGGGTTGATAACGCCAGTTTAAAAAATAGCAAAAATCTTATCAAAAGGAGAGCAAAACTCAACCAAAGGCAAATAAAACCGTTGTAGTCAAGGCTTTTCACGGGCTGCCAGGCCCCAAATTCGAGGCTTTTCATGGGCTGCCAGGCCGCTGAGTTAAACCATTTTTGCAAAGCCTTTTAAGATGGTCCGCAATCCTTAACCAATCATCGTTTTAACTTGACAAGTTCAGGGTCTGTATTTTAGAGTAACTTGTGAAAGTTCGAAGGGTCATACCAGGTTTACACAGGCGTGACTTACTTAAAGAGGTAGGTTAACCGGGGTTTTAGGTGTATACACGGCTTCCAAGCCATGGCTTGATAGCCCATTACAAGTGTAGATTCTAGGTTCATTGCGATAGCAAAGAATCCCCAAGTAACGTTTTGAGCTGTGCTCAGTGGGTGCCTATGTTTGAGTTGTTGTTTTACAACACTCTCTTTGGCCCCAGATTATTTTGGCTTTGAGCTGATCAAGAGGTGTGACTATGGTTCGAATACGACCAAGCCCCCAAGTGATGCTATGGCATTGCGCCTATCAAAAGGTGTAGCTATGGTGTGGATACGACCAAGCCCCCTAGTGATATAATATAAAGCTTTGAGAAGCTAAATCAAGGGGTAAACCGGACGCCGCTTTAGAAACAGAAGCTCCATGTAACCACACATGATGTAATAAAACAACAGATACCCTGCTTTAGCTGAGGTTTCGGTTTATTATATTGATCATAATATATACATTGTCATAATATGTACATAAGCAGAGCCTATAGCTCAAGTATAGTAAGGCCAAAGATGAGCAATATTCCACGGCCGGTTGGTCTCCTCCTCCGATTTACGTGAGTCTTTGCGCTCTCGAACATCGATTAGGTAGTACGACCCGTTGTGTAGATTCTTGCTGACCACAAAAGGTCCTTCCCAAGGCGGGGATAACTTGTGCATATCCGTCTGATCCTGGATGAGCCGAAGTACCAAGTCTCCTTCTTGAAAGGTTCTGGTTCTAACCCGGCAGATGTGATAACGACGCAGATCTTGCTGATAAATCACCGAGCGGGCTGCCGCTATGTCACGTTCCTCATCCAACAGGTCAAGAGCTTCCTGCCGTGCCTTCTCGTTGTCAGCTTCAACATACGCTGCTACACGAGGTGAGTCATGACGGATGTCACTAGGAAGAACCGCTTCCGCTTCGTAAACCATGAAGAACGGTGTGTATCCTGTCGATCTGTTGGGTGTGGTATTGATGCTCCATAATACAGAAGGTAGCTCCTCAACCCAACAACCGGCATTCGTTGCAGAGGAACCATAAGCCGGGGTTTGATGCCTCTCAAGATCTCTTGATTAGCCCTCTTCGCTTGACCATTGGACTGGGGGTGAGCCACTGATGATACATCAAGCCGGATGTGCAACTCCTTCATGGCACCCTTTGACAGATTGGTACCATTGTCGGTGATAATGCTATGTGGAAAGCCAAACCGGAAGATCACCTTTTTGATGAATTGAACCGCCATGGATGCGTCACACTTGCTAACGGGCTCTGCCTCTACCCACTTCGTGAACTTATCAACCGCCACCAAAAGGTGGGTCTTCTTGTCCTTGGACCTCTTGAAAGGTCCAACCATATCCAGCCCCCAAGTTGCAAACGGCCAAGTGATTGGAATCATCCTCAATTCTTGAGCCGGCACATGAGCGCGTCTTGAGAATTTCTGGCAGCCATCACATCTTCTGACCAAGTCCTCGGCATCAGCATGAGTTGTTAACCAATAGAAACCGTGACGAAACGCCTTAGCCACCAAAGACTTTGAACCGGCATGGTGACCACAATCTCCTTCGTGGATCTCGCGCAGAATTTCACAGCCTTCTTCAGGAGATACACAACGCTGAAACACCCCTGTCACAGTGCAATGATGCAACTCTCCGTTGATAATAGTCATAGACTTGGACCGCCGGATTATCTGCCTGGCCAAAGTCTCATCTTCTGGTAACTCGACCCAGTTCATATACGCCAGGTAGGGAACTGTCCAATCCAGGATAACGTGAAGAGCCGCCACCAGCTGAGCTTCCGGATCAGGAATAGCCAAATCCTCTTCGCCAGGGAGCTTGATGGACGGATTATGCAGAACATCCAAGAAGACATTAGGCGGAACCGATTTACGCTGGGAACCCAGGCGGCTTAAAGCGTCCACCGCTTCATTCTTACGCCGGTCCACATGATCCACCTAATAACCTTTAAAGTGACCTGCAACAATATCCACCTCACGCCGATATGCTGCCATGAGTGGGTCCTTGGAATCCCAAGTGTCGGACACTTGTTGAACCACCAGATCCGAGTCACCGAAGCACTTAGCCCGGCTTAACAAGGAGCCATCCGAAGACCATGGAGTAAGGCCTCATATTCAGCTGCATTGTTAGTGCAAGGGAACATTAAACGGAGAACATAACAAAACTTATCACCTCGTGGGGAAGTTAATACGACTCCAGCCCCCGAGCCCTCCAATTGCCTGGACCCATCAAAATGAATAGTCCAACGAGTATGATCCGGCTTCTCTTCTGGCGCTTCTAGTTTTGTCCAATCATTGATGAAATCCACAAGTGCCTGAGATTTGATCGTCGTTCGGGGTATGTATTTCAACCCATGAGGCCCGAGCTCGGTAGCCCACTTAGCAATCCGGCCAGTTGCTTCCCTGTTCTGGATTATATCTCCAAAGGAGCAGAGCTGACAACCGTGATGGGATGACCTTGGAAATATTGCTTAAGCTTCCGGCTTGCCATGAAAACTCCATATACCAACTTCGCGGTCGGGTACCTTTGCTTGGACTCAATAAGTACCTCACTGATATAGTAAACCGGACGTTGAACCGGATATTCCTTTCCCGCCTCCTTGCGCTCCACCACAATAGCCATGCTAACAGCCTGAGCGTTAGCTGCCACATATAGTAACAATGGCTCCTTGTCGACCGGAGCAGCAAGAACCGGCGGGTTAGCCAGCTGCCGCTTTAAATCCTCAAATGCTTCATTCGCGGCATCACTCCAGACGAAGTTATCCGTTTTCTTCAGCATCTAGGAATGGCTTTCTCACCAAGGCGGCTGATAAACCGGCTTAACGCAGCAATCTGGCCTGCTAGGCGCTGAACATAATTAATACACTTTGGTTTGGCCAAGGAAGTAATGGCCTTGATCTTTTCCGGATTAGCTTCAATACTCCTATTGGACACCAAAAAGCCCAAGAGCTTGCCTGTCGGTACACCAAAAACGCACTTGGCTGGATTGAGCATCATTTTGTAAACCCGCAGGTTATCAAAGGTTTCTTTCAAGTCATCAATCAACGTCTCTTTCTTCCTGGATTTCACCACAATATCATCCACATAGGCGTGAACATTACGACCGATTTGTTTATGAAGACAATTCTGCGCACACACACACACACCGTTGATAAGTCGCCTGGGCACTCTTGAGCCCAAAGGGCATGGATACATAGAAGAAGGCTCCAAAGGGAGTTATGAAGGTTGTTTTCTCCTGGTCCTTAACTGCCATCTTGATCTGATGATAACCAGAATATGCATCCAAAAAGCTCAAACGCTCGCAACCCGCCGTAGCATCAATAATTTGATCAATACGGGGGAGGGCAAAAGGATCTGCTGGACAAGCTTTGTTGAGATCTGTGTAGTCCACACACATACGCCAAGTGTCGTTCTTCTTAAGGACCAGCACCGGATTAGCCAACCACTCAGGATGGAATACTTCAATGATAAATCCAGCCGCCAAGAGCCTGGCTACCTCTTCGCCAATAGCCTTGCGTCTTTCCTCATTGAACCGGCGGAGAAACTGCTTGACCGGTTTATACTTAGGATCAACATTGAGAGTGTGCTCAGCGAGTTCTCTCGGTACACCTAGCATGTCAGAAGGCTTCCATGCAAAGATGTCCCGATTCTCACAGATGAACTCGATGAGCGCGCTTTCCTATTTCGGATCCAAATTAGCGCTGATGCTAAACTGCTTGGACGAATCACCAGGCACGAAGTCAACAAGCTTAGTCTCATCAGCCGATTTAAACTTCAGGGCCGGGCCATGGTCTGTAGTTGGCTTCTTCAACGAAGTCATATCTGCCGGATCAACATTGTCCTTGTAAAACTTCAACTCTTCTGTCGCGCAAACCGACTCAGCATAAGCTGCATCACCTTCTTCACATTCTAGAGCAATCTTGCGGCTCCCATGCATGGTTATAGTTCCCTTGTGACCCGACATCTTGAGCTGTAGGTAAACATAACAAGGCCGAGCCATAAACTTAGCATAAGTTGGCCAGCCAAACAGGGCATGATACAGACTTCTGATTTTCACCACCTCAAAGGTCAAGGTTTCTGATCTCGAGTCATGCTCATCTCCAAAAGCCACCTCCAGAGCTATCTTACCAACAGGATACGCCGATTTACCAGGCACCACACCATGGAACACTGTATTAGACGGTTTAAGATTTTTATCTGTTAACCCCATGCGATGGAAAGTTTCATAATAAAGAATATTAATACTACTCCCTCCATCCATGAGTACCTTAGTGAACTTATAACCTCCCACCTGAGGTGCCACCACCAGTGCCAGATGACCTGGATTGTCAACCCGGGGCGGATGATCTTCCCTACTCCACACAATCAGCTTCTTGGATCAGCGCAAATAATGGGGCACCGCCGGTTCAACAGCATTCACTGCCCTTTTATGAAGCTTCTGATCGCGCTTGTCCAGACTAGTGGTAAAGACATGATACTGTCCGCTATTTAACTGCTTCGGATTGCTCTGGTAACCCGACTGTTGCTGGTGGTGGTTCCCCTGGTTGTTATAACCACCTTGATTGCCCTGATTGCCTTGATTGCCATGCCCGCTCTGATTACAATGAAAACCTGAGCCGGAGCTGCCTCCACCATAACCCGGCCCATGAGATCCAGGGCCTGAACCACCACCCGGTCCATGATCATACCGGAAAGAATTAGAATTTTTGAACTCTTGCATGATGTAGCAGTCCTTCCAGAGGTGTGTGAACGGAATCTCCTTCGTCCCATGTTTTGGGCAAGGCTGGTTCAACAGGTAAGACAGGCGGTCCGGGTTAGGACTTGGTGCTCCACCGCGCTGGGGCGGTTTACCCTTACGCCATTGACCCTTGTCCTGCGTGCTGGTATTAGCCACAAAGTCCAAACCATGGTCCGCTTTACGCTTGCCGCCGTTTCCATGACCCGTCGAGTTGTGGTGCTGCCCCTTGGCGTTGCCGCTTCTTTTTCCCTTCCCTGTCTTATCATTGTCAGACTCGGGATCCTTGGTACTATCAGAATCGGCATACTTCACCAGAGCAGCCATGAGGGTTCCCATGTCATTACAATGACGTTTGAGCCGTCCCAACTTTAACCTCAGGGGTTCAAACCGGCAATTGTCTTCCAATGTTAAAACTGCGGTATCAGCATTGATGCGGTCCGATGAATGCAAAATTTCCGAGACCCGGCGCACCCAACGGGTTGTTCATTCTCCTTCCTCCTGGACACAGGTAGCTAAGTCCACAATTGACATGGGCTGCTTGCATGTATCTTTGAAATTCTGGATAAACTGGGTTCTCAACTCGGCCCACGACCTGATAGAATTCGTCGATAAACTCTTTAGCCAAGTACGGGTCGTCCCTTCCAACATCATGGTAAAATACTTTGCACACGCCGCATCATCCACGTCTAGCATCTCCATGGCCATCTCATAGCTTTCAACCCATGTCTCAGGGGATAAACCGGCAGTGTAATTCGGCACCTTACGCAGGCCTTTGAAACCCTTGGGTAGGCGCATGTTGCGCAACGCTAGGACGAGACACGGCACTCCCAAAGAACTAGAGGTAACTCCTGGTTCTACCGACGTGGTTGGACGAACCGGAGTAAGCTGACGGGCTTCATGCTATGCCGCTAACTCGGCCTCCCTGCGTGCCCGAGCCTGGTCCACCACCTCCTGAGCATCACCGGCGCCACCCGCCGGGTTGTTACCACGGGGGCGGTTCACGGTTCCGTGCATTGCTTGACACGGCCGTTTCATCCATATGCCTGCTGTAACTCCGGCTTGGACAGGGGGTGGAATGAATTCGATCACGACTGTATGAATAAGCCTCCTGTTGAACCAAGGCTGTCCGAAGAAGCTCTTTAACCCGACGCGTCTCGACCGCTGCCGGAGAATCGCCTTCAATTGGGATAGCCTCCAGCCGTGAAGCGGCAGCAACAAGGTTGTCCATCGGGTTAGAGTAATGACCCGGCGGTGTTGGGATGCGTGGCGCGACAATGTTGTCCTGACGAGGCGGATCCACCAAACGTGGCTAAACCGGCGCTCCTGCCCCAGGTGCCTCTGCCCAGTTTACTACCGGCGGATTACTGGTCCCTGCTCCCGGGGTGTTAAAGAGGTTTCTAGCGTCATAAACCGGCGGCAGGCGAGACCGGCACCTCCTCTTCAGGACCTCATTCGACGCACTCTGATCCAGCATAAGCCGGTAAGCATGTGCATCCAAAGCGGCCCGCTCTGCGGCTATCCTGGTATCCTTAGCTGCCAAGTCGGCTTTGGCTTGGGTGATCTGATCTTTCACCTTCGCAATTTCCGCATTGTGTGCCTCCTGATCCACCGGGTTAACCTCCGCCATCAGCGTTGCCAACGCATCAAATAAATGAGATAAAACCTGAGCTGGCGGTTGCACAAGGCCTCCTGCCCTGGCCACCGTTGCCGCTGCTGATCAGGAAATCATCACTGCTGCGGTCGAAGAGTGGAGCGTCGGCTGTGTACCGGCCATGAAGATTGCAACCCGGTTTGGCAGATCAGAGGGGTCCAGAATACTGTCGCCATCGGAACAGCCCCCAATCCGGCCATCTTGTAGCTGATATAACGACTCGGTCTCTCCGGTCGATGACTCGTCGCCGGAATAAACGACGGTCTCACCACCAGATTCCGATCTGTCCACGTATTCCCCTCCATGGATGACTCCCACGAAGGCACGCTTCATGACAGGCTTGACCCAGGCAGATCTCGCACGCTGAACCGTTTCGACGAGGTCGGTGCAGATGTCCGGCTCAGGGCCCGGTTCGTCGATCTTGCCAATTAAGACGTGTATGCCACCAAAGGGGACCCGGTTCCCGTACTCGATTGAGCCGGCCTCGGGGCCCCAGCCTGCATCGTCGATGTAGAGCTTGCCGCGATGACTCTTGGTCATCCGGCCCACAGCGTAACCCTTGAGTCCTTTGAAGCTGCCCTCCAAGAACTTGAAACCATCGTGCGATAGCCCCACGGTGGGCGCCAACTGTCGTGGTTTTGTCACGGCAGATGTCCTCATGAAAGGACTTATTCATGGAGCCATTGCTACGGGTTAGCTTAAAGGGGTTAAAGCGGACAAGGGACGCAAGAGAGTTTATACTAGTTCGGCCCCTTACGATGAAGGTAAAAGCCTACGTCTAGTTGTGATGGAATTGATGGGGTTTCGATGACCAGGGAGCGAATACGCTTTGCCTGAGTCTCGAGTTGTTGTCTGTTGTCCTGAACCGCCGCTGGGTCGTCCCCTTATATACATGGGTTGACACCCATCGTTTTACACAGTTCGAGGCCGGCTCATAAACGCGTCCGGCTCGGTCTCCGTTCTTTCTACCTTATAGTACAAGTTACATTGTCAATGCCGGTTTATGTCTATAGGTCTTACACCGGCTCTGGGCCCTGGGCCTTCATACATCGTCATCTTCTGTCTTCATGGGCTTCAGATATAATGAACTACCAATGGAGTTGATCCGGCCTCTCCTGGTCGGTTTACGCCCAGTGGTAACATCCCCAACAGAGTGTGTTGAATACTAAGAGAAGTTTGATGCTTGATAATTGTTTTGAGATATGGAGGTAATAATATCAAAGTTATGCTAGTTGAGTAGTTATGAATTTGAGAAATACTTGTGTTGAAGTTTGCAAGTCCCGTAGCATGCACGTATGGTAAATGTTATGTAACAAATTTGAAACATGAGGTGTTCTTTGATTGTCATCCTTATGAGTGGTGGTCGGGGACGAGCGATGGTCTTTTCCTACCAATCTATCCCCCTAGGAGCATGCACATAGTGCTTGGTTTTTTATGACTTGTAGATTTTTGCAATAAGTATGTGAGTTCTTTATGACTAATGTTGAGTCCATGGATTATACGCACTCTCACCCTTCCATCATTGCTAGCCTCTTGATGCCGTGCATTGCCCTTTCTCACATTGAGAGTTGGTGCAAACTTGGCGGTGCATCCAAACCCCGTGATATGATACGCTCTTTCACACATAAACCTCCCTATATCTTCCTCAAAACAGCCACCATACCTACCTATTATGGCATTTCCATAGCCATTCCGAGATATATTGCCATGCAACTTCCAACCGTTTTGTTTATAATGACACATTCATCATTCTCATATTGCTAGCATGATCATGTAGTTGACATAGTATTTGTGGCAAAGCCACCGTTCATAATTCTTTCATACATGTCACTCTTGGTTCATTGCATATCCTTACATCACGGAGGCATTCATATAGACTCATACTTTGTTCTAGTATCGATTTGTAATCATTGATTTGTAAATAAATAGAAGTGTGATGATCATCATTTAATAGAGCATTGTCCCAAAAAAGGCCAAATAAAAAAAGGCCCAAAAAAAGAGATAAAAAGGGGCAATGCTACTATACTTTTTTTCCACACTTGTGCTTCAAAGTAGCACCATGTTCTTCATATAGAGAGTCTCTTGAGTTATCACTTTCATATACTAGTGGTAATTTTCATTATAGAACTTGGCTTGTATATTCCAACAATGGGCCTCCTCAAGTGCCCTAGGTCTTCGTGAGCAAGCAAGTTGGATGCACACCCACTTAGTTTCTTTTGTTGAGCTTTCATACATTTATAGCTCTAGTGCATCCGCTATGCGTGGCAATCCCTACTCCTTGCATTAACATCAATCGATGGGCATCTCCATAGCTCATTGATTAGCCTCGTTGATGTGAGACTTTCTCCCTTTTTGTCTTCTCCACATAACCCCCATCATCATATTCTATTCCACCCATAGTGCTATGTTCATGGCTCGCGCTCATATATTGCGTGAAAGTTTATAGGTTTGAGATTACTAAAGTATGAAACAATTGCTTGGCTTGTCATCGAGGTTGTGCATGATGAGAGCATTCTTATGTGACGAAAATGGAGCATGACTAAACTATATGATTTTGTAGGGATGAACTTTCTTTGGCCATGTTATTTTGAGAAGACATAATTGCTTAGTTAGTATGCTTGAAGTATTATCATTTCTATGTCAATATGAACTTTTGTCTTGAATCTTTCGGATCTGAATATTCATACCACAATTAAGAAGAATTAAATTGAAATTATGCCAAGTAGCACTCCGCATCAAAAATTTTGTTTTTATCATTTACCTACTCGAGGACGAGCAGGAATTAAGCTTGGGGATGCCTGATCCATCTCCAACGCATCTATATTTTTTGATTGCTCCATGCTATATTATCTACTGTTTTGGACATTATTGGGCTTTATTATCCAATTTTATATTATTTTTGGGACTAACCTATTAACCGGAGGCCCAGCCCAGAATTGCTTTTTTTGCCTGTTTCAGAGTTTTGTAGAAAAAGAATATCAAACCGAGTCCAAACGGAATGAAACCTTCGGGAACCTGATTTTCTCACCGAACATGATCCAGGAGACTTGGACCCTAAGTCAAGGAAGCTTCGAGGAGGCCATGAGGTAGGGGGCACGCCCTCCACCCTCGTGGGCCCCCTGTTGCTCCACTGACGTACTTCTTCCGCCTATATATATCCATATACCCTAAAAACTTCGGGGAACAGAATAGATCGGGTGTTCCATCGGAGGGGGGGTCCCTCACCGGTGGCCATCTTCATCATCGCGGCGCTCTCCATGACGAGGAGGGAGTAGTTCACCCTCAGGGCTGAGGATATGTACCGGTAGCTATGTGTTTGATCTCTCTCTCTCTCGTGTTCTTGATTTGGCACGATCTTGATGTATCGCGAGCTTTGCTATTATAGTTGGATCTTATGTTGCTTCTCCCCCTTTACTCTCTTGTAATGGATTGAGTTTCCCCTTTTGAGTTATCTTATCGGATTGAGTCTTTAATGATTTGAGAACACTTGATGTATGTCTTGCCATGCGTATCTGTGGTGACAATGGGATATCACGTGATTCACTTGATGTATGTTTTGGTGATCAACTTGCGGGTTCCGCCCATGAACTTATGCATAGGGGTTGGCACACGTTTTCGTCTTGATTCTCCGGTAGAAACTTTGGGGCACTCTTTGAGGTTCTATGTGTTGGTTGAATAGATGAATCTAAGATTGTGTGATGCATATCGTATAATCATACCCCACGGATACTTGAGGTGACATTGGAGTATCTAGGTGACATTAGGGTTTTGGTTGATTTGTATCTTAAGGTGTTATTCTAGTACGAACTCTAGGGCTGTTTGTGACACTTATAGGAATAGCCCAACGGGTTGATTGGAAAGAATAACTTTGAGGTGGTTTCGTACCCTACCATAATCTCTTCGTTTGTTCTCCGCTATTAGTGACTTTGGAGTGACTCTTTGTTTCATGTTGAGGGTTAGTTATATGATCCAATTATGTTTTTATTGTTGAGAGAACTTGCACTAGTGAAAGTATGAACCCTAGGCCTTGTTTCCTAGCATTGCAATACTGTTTACGCTCACTTTTACCACTTGTTACCTTGCTATTTTTATATTTTCAGATTACAAAAACCTATATCTACCATCCATATTGCACTTGTATCACCATCTCTTCACCGAACTAGTGCATCTATACAGTTTACCATTCTATTGGGTGTGCTGGGGACACAAGAGACTCTTTGTTATTTGGTTGCAGGGTTGCTTGAGAGAGACCATCTTCATCCTATGCCTCCCACGGATTGATAAACCTTAGGTCATCCACTTGAAGTAAATTTGCTACTGTCCTACAAACCTCTGCACTTGGAGGCCCAACAACGTCTACAAGAAGAAGGTTGTGTAGTAGACATCAAGTGGTCCCGATTATTGTCACTTCGGGGTTGCCGGATCATAACACAAAGTAGGTGACTATAGACTTGCAAGATAGGATCAAGAACTCGCATATATTCATGAAAACATAATAGGTTCAGATCTGAAATCATGGCACTCGGGCCATAGTGACAAGCATTAAGCATAGCAAAGTCATAGAAACATCAATCTCAGAACATAGTGGATACTAGGGATCAAACCCTAACAAAACTAACTCGATTACATGATAGATCTTATCCAACCCATCACCGTCCAGCAAGCCTACGATGGAATTACACACACACAGCGGTGAGCATCATGAAATTGGTGATGGAGGATGGTTGATGATGACGACGGCGACGAATCCCCCTCTCCGGAGCCCCAAAAGGACTCGGATCGGCCCTCCCGAGAGGTTTTAGGGCTTGGCGGCGGCTCCGTATCGTAAAACGCGATGAATTCTTCTCTCTGATTTTTTTTCTCCCCGAAAGCAAATATCTAGAGTTGGAGTTGAGGTCGGAGGAGCTCCAGGGGGCCCACGAGGTAGGGGGCGCGCCCTAGGGGGGAGGGTGCGCCCTCCACCCTCGTGGCCAGGGTGTGGACCCCTGGTCTTCATATTTTGAAGGATTTTTTATTATTTCCAAATAGACGTTCCATGGAGTTTCAGGTCATTCCGAGAACTTTTGTTTCTGCACATAAATAACACCATGGGAAGTCTGCTGAAAACAGCGTCAGTCCGGGTTAGTTCCATTCAAATCATGCAAGTTAAAGTCCAAAACAAGGGCAAAAGTGTTTGGAAAAGTAGATACGACGGAGACGTATCAATCTTCAGGTGGTACATGCTCCTTTTTTGGCTCAACTAACCAGCATGTGCATGCAGCAAGACAGGTACTTACCAAACCAATTAGCATCGGTTGTTTAGATCGACTATAATCTGTTGCAAACCTCGTACCTAATTTGTTTATTATTATGCCCCAGAGCAGCCCTAACTCATACAAGTAATCCAGAATTTGCCTTAAAAATAATAGTTAGTTAGTTCAATTCTCTTTTTAAATATAAAACACTCATCGCAAACATTTTAGTTAGAACACCCGTATGCAAACCGACAGCTTCCCCAGGAAGCCAAGAGAAAATGTGCCAAGCAGGATTTCTGCAGCTCTCGATCACAAGCGATTTAGATAGAACACCTGTATGCAAAGTGAGAGTAGCGCAGGATTTGTGCATCCCTTCAATGCAAATGGTTGTTCTGGATGACCCATGTGCAACCACGTACAAACAATTTGGTAAGATTTGCATCTGTCATATTGGGTATGTTGCCATTTGCCAAACTGGAAAGATTTACATTTGTTGATCTAGTAACGTTACCATTTATCAATCCTTGTAACACTACGATTTTTCAAAATATGCAGCTAGAAATCATTAGCACTATGTAATTTTTGCCACTAAAATTCAGTAATTAAGCATAGATTGCATTCATAGAATAAGCAATCATTCTTAATTTATACAAACAGTTCAACTCGACAGCTGAACCGACCAAACTTCTTCCCAATTGTTGCCAACCACGTACTGAAATAGCTAGTTCAACTATATATACTAGCTAATTTTAAGTACGTTGTACAATTCGACCACACAACTATAGTCAGATGAACTGAACAAAATAGCCCCTAAATACTACTACTACCATGGAGGGGCTTTGTGCTACTTCTGGCAGCCTCTCCTCTGCCGAGCACGCTCAGTAAGAGGCAGAGGAGGAGGAGGAGACTACCGAGGAGCTGGACAAATGCAATACGGTGCCTGCCGCTGCCGCACGTTCAGCACGCTCGCCAGCTTGAACACCCACTGCCGCTCTAGACGATCCCTCTCGAAGCGGCCGGACTGCTCGTAGATCTCCTAATTCCTCACTTCTGCGTCGGCATGTGCTGCGGCCATGGCTGCGGTAAGGCTCTTTGCATGCTCGACGAGGCCCTCCTCCTCCTCCCGCAAGAACTCGATGTAGTACGCAAGATCGCTGATGCACGTGCAGGCCTCCACCTCTGCCTCCCTCCTTCGGGTGGCGGTGGCGGGGCAGGTGATGATCCTGGCGGTTGGCGGTGGGTTGGCGGCCACGGCGGCCGATGATGGGGTGGCGGCCACGACCACCACCTCCCGCCTTCGGGCCACGGTGGCGGAGCGGGTGATGGCCACGGTGGCCGGCAGTGGGGTGGCGGCCACGACGGCCACCTCCCGCCTTCAGGCCGCGGCGGTGGAGCGGGAGATGGCACTGGCTTTCGACGGTGGTGTGGCGGTAATGGCGGCCGGCAACAGCTGCCGACGGGCAGCGGCGGCGGAGCGTGTGGTGGGTGTTCCGTGCACACCCAATAGGGACACCACGCGCACTACACTACGCCGGGGACTGCGCTGCCGCCACGGTGTAGCCTCCCAGCTGGAGCTGTCCTCTGATAACGGCGGAGTGGCTGAGCGACGATGACGGACCGATGCCATTGGCGATTGTGGGAGAAGTAGACGAAATATGCTACAGGAAGGGAGGGGAAAGTGTGACGCAGGACTCGCCGGCCGTGAGGGTTTTTATAGCAGGCCGGTAAGCATTGGGATTTTGGGGGATTTCACCGAGTCGGGCGGGAAGCTTGCGCGGGAACCTGCGAGGTTGCGTGGAAACAGGCTCACCGACGATTGATTGGCGCCACTGTTTGGCAAAAAGAACGCCCCCGCACGCTGTGCAAGCTTGCGACGTAAGCCGTCTGCGGCAGTGGGGTGACAAGATGTGCGAGAAGAGGACGAGAGGACACGTACACATACAGTTAATAAAAAAACGTTTGCGATTTAATTACCTACTATACCCCCGTCCTGGTTTATAAGAAGGATTTAACTAATAAAATACGAATGCATGTCGCCATAGATTATATCATTGGAGTTGTATTTGAACATAGTTTCCAGCTATACAATTTTTGTAACATGCATTAACACTTCTTTGGTTAAATTTAAGGTTATACACCAGCAAGCGTTTGCCCGCAACACACACAGCTTATTCCATCACAAACAGCTACGATGGATCAAGCTATGCGCCATGTATCGCACACAACTCTAATATGATTCGGTGCTTGATGTCTCCGACATCGCCGCCTGATTAAATCTTATTTGCCACGTATCACTGTGTCGTCCTCTGCTCGCGTCCCTCGGCAAGCTCTGCTCGCCGTTAGGCGCGGCGGCGCGCTCTGTCGCGTCCATTGGCGCGCTTTGCTCGTGTTCGTCGGCGCGCTCGGCTTGGGGATAGCTTTTCCTTGAGGCGACCGCGGAGCACACTGCTCGCGTCCCTCCACGCACGCTCTGCCAGTGGTTGGGCGTGCGCGCGATCACGTCGGGGGCCCCATATGCATGCGGTTGCGCCACGCGCGTTGCCATGCAATGCAGTTACGTGCGGCAAGATGGAGTTATCAGGGCCTGCGATATTCCTGGTCGTTCGGCTTCCCCTTTAATTCCCGCAACCATTATAACCTTAGTCTCTTCAACCTTTCGATCGCGCCCCACAACACAACAAGCACACCCACGGCGACACATACAGAGGGGATGTCCGGTGGCGCTCCAATGGAGTTCGGCGAGCATAGAGTGGAGACCCACGCGAGGGAGACGGATCTCTCGGTGGTGTACACCATCGACCCGGCCGTGGTGGACGACTACATCAACAGCGTTGAGCAGTTGCTTCTTTGGAGACAAGTACAAGGTGGTCGGCATCGACCTCGATTACACCGCCGGTCGTCCGGCATAGATCAGAAGGTTGTTGTCGCCCAGTTGTGCATGCGCCATCATGTCCTCATCTACCACTACTGCATGGCCACAGAGCCTTTCGACCGTTTCAACAGGTTTGTTAACAGCACCGACTACAAGTTCACCACGGTGGATACCACCAACGATGTAAAAGCGCTCAGTGTTACGGGCTTGGCCTGCAAGAACCTTGTCGAAATCCGTGACCACTACGATGCAGGGCAGCACGAAGAAGGACTCCTGGTCGAACTTCGCCTCGGCCATCATCGACCCCTACTACGAAAAGATGAAGCGGGATTCCCGGAGAACAAGTCTCGTATCTGGCACGGGGCACGGATGCGGCAGCTGGATGAACCTCACCTCGGGTTTTGCGGCCAGGCGTGTACACATGCTACAAGATGCACAGGCGGATCGTTGACATGAGGAAGTGCCTCGTTACCCAAATCAACGATCCTGGATCGAGCCACAAGCAGAGCAAGCATCACAAGAAGTAGATGATGATCAAATGATCGTTTATGCTAGTTAATCATGCATGTAATATATAGTTTACTTTATTAGTGTGTGTGGAAATGTCATGTGTGTAGTATCCACCTATGTAATTATGCATGTAATAGTTTACTTTGGTGTGTGCAAATGCCATGGTTGTAGTAGCCACCTATGTAAGTGGATGTTTAATTTGGTTATGCAAGCATGTCCTTATAAGTGTGTGTGTGTGTGTGTGTGTGTTTGTGTGTGTGTGTGTGTGTGTGTGTGTGTGTTGTTCTATGCAATCCCGTCGCACAACACACACGTCTTATTAGCAGCAACCGTCTGTGTTATTATCAGTCTTCACACACATTTCTGATTACAGACCTGCTTCCCGCGTATCACACATCTTGTTAAGTTGAACCGTTTCTATTCTCATGTCTCAACGCAAATAGTTCATTAGAGTGAACCGCATACCGTATATCGCACACACCTTGATCTGGCTGACCGTTTCTTTTGTGTTGCCTAATCACAAACAGTTCATCCGAGTGAACCGTATGTTGTATATCGCACACACCTTCATCTGGCTGCCCGTTTCTTTTGTTCCTCCTCGTCGCAAATAGTTAATTGAACTGAAACGTATGCCCTTCATCGCACACGCAACTAAAACCTAAACCGTGTTTGATGCATCCGTCATCGCAACGTTTTATACATATCCGACGGTTTTCATACAGCACCGTTTGCGATTATTGCATCACACACAGTTTCTTAGATCGTAGTGTCGCGTTAGCAGCATCCTGCAATAGTGAGTATTCAACCCAAATTTATTGATTCAACACAATGGGAGCCAAAGAATATTCTCAAGTATTAGCAGCTGAGTTGTCAATTCAACCACACCTGAAAGACTTAATATCTGCAGCAAAGTATTTAGTAGCAAAGTAATATGGAAGTAATCATAACAGTGGCAAAAGTAACATAGCAGTTTTGTAGTGATCGTAACAGCAGTAGCAACAAAAGTAACTTAGCAAGGATCAATATGTGAAAAGCTCATAGGCAATGGATCGGCAATGATAATTGTGTCAGATGATATTCATCATGTCTCAGTCATAACCTAGGGTGACACAGAACTAGCTCCAATTCATCAATATAATGTAGGCATGTATTCCGTATATAGTCATACATGCTTATGGAAAAGAACTTGCATGACATCTTTTGTCCTACCCTCCCGTGGCAGCGGGCTCCTAATGGAAACTAAGGGATATTAAGGCCTCCTTTTAATAGAGAACCGGACCAAAGCACTAGCACTTAGTGAATACATGAACTCCTCAAACTACGGTAATCACCGGAAAGAATCCAATTATTGTCACCTTGGGGTATGCGGATCATAACTCGTAATAGGTGTCTACAACTTGCAAGATAGGATCAAAAACACAAATATATTCATGAAAACAAAATAGGTTCAGATCTGAAATCATGGCACTCGGGCCCTAGTGACAAGCATTAAGCATAGCAAAGGCATAGCAACATTAATCTCAGAACATAGTGGATACTAGGGATCAAACCCTAACAAAACTAACTTGATTACATGATAAATCTCATCCAACCCATTACCGTCCAGCAATCCTACAATGGAATTACTCACGCACGGCGGTGAGTATCATGACATTGGTGATGGAGTAAGGTTGGTGATGATGATGACGACGAATCCCCCTCTCCGGAGCCCCGAGCGGACTCCAGATCAACCCTCCCGATGAAGAACAGGAGGCGGCGGCGGCTCCGTATCGTAAAACACGATGAATCCTTCTCTCTGTTTTTTCTCTCCGGATGTGAATATATAGAGTTGGAGTTAGGGTCGGATGAGGTCTAGGGGGCCCACAAGCCGCCAGGGCGTGCCCTAGGGGGGTCGCCCCCAGGCTTGTGGCCAATGGGTGGACCCCCTCTCGTTGATTCTTTCGCTAGTATTTTTTATATATTCCAAAAATATTTTCCTTAAATTTTCAGGTCATTCCAAGAACTTTTATTTTTGCACAAAAATAACACCAAGGCAATTCTGTTGAAAACAGCGTCAGTCCGGGTTAGTTCCATTCAAATCATGCAAATTAGAGTCCAAAACAAGGGCAAAATAGTTTGGAAAAGTAGATACGATGGAGACTTATCGACTCCCCCAAGCTTAACCCATTGCTTGTCCTCAAGCAATTCAGTTGACAAACTGAAAGTGACAAATAAAAACTTTTACAAACTCTGTTTGATCTTGTTGTTGCAAATATGTATAGCCAGCATTTAGGTTTTCAACAAAGATTATGAACTAACCTTATTCACAATAACATTTAGGTCTCACATTTACTCATATCTATGGCACAATCAACTAGCTAGCAATAATAATAAACCTCGGATGACAACACTTTTTCAAAACAATCATAATATGATATAACAAAATGGTATCTCGCTAGCCCTTTCTGAGATCGCAAAACATAAATGCAGAGCACCCCTGAAGATCAAGGACTGACTAGACATTATAATTCATGGCAAAAAAGAGATCCAGTCACACTCATACCCAATATCAATTAATAGCAAAGCATACAAATGACAGTGGTGCTCTCTAACTGGTGCCTTTTATAAGAGGATGATGACTCAGCAATAAAAGTAAATAGATAGGCCCTTCGCAGAGGGAAGCATGGATTTGCAGAGGTGCCAGAGCTCGAGCTTTTTGAAACAGAGATGAATATAATTGTGGTATGCTTTCATTGTCAACATAACAACCAAGACATCTCACTATCTTCCATGCTAGATACATTATAGGCGGTCCCCAAACAGAATGGTAAAGTTTTTACTCCCCCTCCACCAACAAGCACACTCCATGGCTGGTCCGAAACCACGGGTACCGTCCATATCAACAACAGTCCTGGGGGAGTTTTTTTTAAGTTGTATTTTGATTTGATTTCGAGCATGGAACTGGGCATCCCGAATACCAGCCAATTTCTCGTGAATGACAAGTGAATAAACACTCATCTTGAGAATAACCCACCTATCATGGAAGATACTGACGGCCCCCAGTCTCTACATGAGCGATTCTGGCATACAAAGCATATTACTATTTGAAGGTTTAGAGTTTGGAACATGCAAATTTACTTGGAACGGCAGGTAAATACCGCATATAGGTAGGTATGGTGGACTCATATGGCACAACTTTGGGTTTATGAAAGTGGATGCACAAGCAGTATTCCCGCTTAGTACAAGTGAGGGCTAGCAAAAGATTGAGGAGCGACCAATTAGAGAGCGACAACAGTCATAAACATGCATTGAGATTAACCAACATTGAGTGCAAGCATGAGTAGGATATAAATCACCATGAACATAAATATCGTGGAGGCTATGTTGATTTTGTTTCAACTACATGCGTGAACATGTGCCAAGTCAAGCTACTTGAATCATTCAAAGGAGGATACCATCCTATCATACTACATCATAACCATTTTAAAAGCGTGTTGGCACGCAAGGTAAACCATTATAAACTCCTAGCTAATTAAGCATGGTATGAGTAATTATAATCTCTAATTTTCATTGCAAACATGTTTCATTCATAAGGGGATGAATCAAGAATGATGAACTAACAATATTTACAAAAACAAAATAGGTCGAGTTCATACCGGCTTTTCCTCATCTCAATCATTTCATCAAATATTGTCATTATTGCCTTTCACTTGCACGACTGAACGGTGTGAATAATAATAAGAGTGCGCCTGCATTGGACTAAGCTGGAATCAAATATCGTCATTATTACCTTTCACTTGCACGACTGAATGATATGAAAATAATAATAGTGCAAGAGTGCCGTGGACTAAGCTAGAATCTGCAAACATTTTATTCAAAAGGAGAAGACAAAGCAATTTGGGCTCTTTTTTAGATCAACAATAATGCATATGAGAGCCACTCAACATTTTCATCGTGGTCTTCTTCTCTCGACCCAAAGAAAAGAAAAAGAGTTTCAAAGAAACACACTGAAATATATTTTTGAGTTTTTGTTTTTCTGAACAAGGTAAAACAAGAACGAGAAAAACTATTTACACGGGAAAGCTCCCAACAAGCAAAAAAGAACGAGAAATATTTTGGGGTTTTCTTTAAATACTACTACTAAATAAACTAGAAAGAAAACTAAAAAGAAGCGAGAACTTTTTTTTGGATTTTCTCAAAGTTTTTCAAACACACAAGAAGAAAGCGAGAAAAAGAAATAAACTAACATGGATAATACAATGAAAAAGTATGAACACCGACAACTGAAATGAGTGTGTGAATATGAATGCAATGTCGGTGAGAAATACGTACTCCCCCAAGTTTAGGCTTTTGGCCTAAGTTGCTCTAGGGCCACGGCTCGAAATAACCCTCTCCTCTATACTCTGGAGGGTCCTGAGGGTTCCACTGGTTGGCGAGCTCCTGTGGCTCCCACTAAAAAATAGGCTCCTGATATGGATCAAGAACTAGTGTTGTCTCAGGTACTGGGGGTTGTGGAAGACCCCAAAATATGTAGGTGTCCTCGGGCAAAATAGTGTACCTGTATGAATGAATATCGAACAAAGAAGAAGCAGGCAACATAATAGTCTCACAAGTATCCTGGCTAAATACTAGGTTGTAGAGGAGTCTCTTGTCCTTATCATTCTTAATAAAATCGTGCGCTACCATATTGTTATAGTCTAAGTATCTAGGCAGCATATCATGTTTGTCATCGTGCCTAATGGGTATCTCAAAGCGCCTAGCAAGGCGGGAGGCATAGATACCTCCAAAGATAGGACCCCTCGAATGGTTTAAACTCAACCGTCGAGCTACAATGGCGCCCAAACTAAAAGTTCTATCACGATATAAAGCATGGCGCAAAATAGCAAGGTCAGGGGCACTAAGGCCTCCACTCTCCCTATGACCAATCAAACACCACCCCACAAATAATGAATAATAGCGTAAAACAGGAAAATGTAAGCTAGCCACTCTCGCTTCCGACACCCCTCTCTCTCCCCCTACGGTAACTTCATCAATAAAATCTTCCACATCTCTAGGCTGTGGTTCACTGACGCTGCCCTCATAAGGTAATTTGCAAACCTCACAAAATCATAAAGCGTCATCTCCTTATGCTCATCATATAAGTAAAACTCTACTATGGATGGTGATTTCCTAACATGAAAGTGAAAATTTTGCATGAAGGTATTAGTGAGTAGGAGGTATTGGTCACACTTATCGTGGAGGAAGTCGGTGATGCCTGCATTCTCCGCCAAATAATTGAAATCCTCATAAATTCTAGCCGCGCTCAAGAATGCATCACTTGGCCATTCACACGGCCGAACCTCCGTGGTGCGAGGAAGGTTGTACTTGGGCTTCTTCTTCTCCTCATTCTCATTTTCTTTAGAACCCCGGCTTGAAGAGCCTCTCCACCATCTCTTCATCATTTCTTTTCTTTGAAAATTTCTAAAAAATTTAGTGACTCAAAATAAAAGTGAACCAAACTCAACAAGATTGATAGCAACTACTCCTACAAGTGTCTAGAGGCTATATCATGCATCAAAACTACTTTGGACCATATAAATTTGACATGCAAGCTCAAGAACAAGGTCACCACAGTAGCAAAAATCTGCAATAAATAAAGCACGAGAACAAAAACTAATTGGACCATTGGAGGAGTCACATACGGAAGAACAATCCCCCAAAATAGTTTTGCAAATGGAGCTTCGAGCTAGGAGATCGAAAATGGTAGCAAGATGAGCTAGAACATGGGTTTGAGCAACAGGATGATTTTTTTGGAGGAAGACGAAGTGGATGGGTGCTGGAATAAGTGAGGGGGACCCATGTGGGACCCACAAGCCACCAGGGCGCGCCCAGGGGGTGGGCGCGCCCCCATGGCTTGTGGCCCATTGGTGTAGCCCCCTGGCGTGTTCTCAGTGCCAAAAATTCTTAAATATTCTATAAAAAAATCATACTAAAATTTCAGTGCATTTGGAGAACTTTTATTTTTGGGACATTTTTTATTGCACGGATAATTCAGAAAACAGACAAATAATAGTATTTCTGCTTTATTTAATCTAAGTAACAGAAAGTAGAAAGTGGGTATAGAAAGTTGTAATTTCTAAATTCATCCATCTCATGCCCATCAAAAGGAATCCATTAACAAGGTTGATCAAGTCTTATTAACAAACTTCTTCCGAATGACATGAAACCAGGGAATTTTTGAATAACACTAGGTTACCTCAACGGGGATATGCATGTCCTCAACAATAAGAATATCATATTTCTTTTTGACAGTAGGAAAAGGGAATTCAAAACCTCCAATAGCAATAGTTGAAAATTTTCAAATAGAATTGATATTATTAACTTGAGGTTGTTTCTTCAGAAAGTGTACAGTATGCTCATTACCATTAACATGAAAAGTGACATTGCCCTTGTTGCAATCAATAACATCCCCTGTAGAATTCAAAAAGGGTCTACCAAGGATGATCGACATACTGTCGTCCGCGGGAATATCAAGAATAACAAAGTCCGTTAAGATAGTAACGTTTACAACTACGACAGGTACATCCTCACAAATACCGATGGGCATAGCAGCTGATTTATCGGCCATTTGCAAAGATATTTCAGTTGGTGTCAACTTATTCAATTCAAGTCTACGATATAAAGAGAAAGGCATAACACTAACACCGGCTCCAAGATCACATAAAGCAGTTTTAACATAGTTTCTTTTAATGGAGCATGGTATAGTTGGTATTCCGGATCTCCTAGTTTCTTTGGTATTCCACCCTCAAAGTGTAATTAGCAAGCATGGTGGAAATTTTAGCTTCTGGTATCTTTCTTTTATTTGTAACAATATCTTTCATATACTTAGCATAAGGAGACATCTTCAAAATATCAGTCAAACGCAGACGCAAAAAGATAGGTCTAAGCATTTCAACAAAACGCCCAAAATCCTCATCATCCTTTTTCTTGGATGGTTTAGGAGGAAAGAACGCAGTTTACGAACCCATGGTTCTCTCTTTTTAGCATGTTTCCTAGCAATGAAGTCTCTCTTATCATAACGTTGATTCTTAGATTGTGGGTTATCAAGATCAACAGCAGGTTCTACCTCCACATCATTATCATTACTAGGCTGAGCATCAACATGAACATCATTATTAATATTAGTACTAGGTTCATGTTCATCACCAGGCTGTGTCTCAGCATCAGAAATAGAAATATCATTTGGATTCTCATATGTATCTAGAACAGGTTAACTAGAACCATGCAAAGTCCTGTCACCTTTCCTTTTCCTTTTAGAAGGACTAGGTGCATTAGTATTAATTCTATGAGAATCTTGCTCAATTCACTTAGGATGGCCCTCGGGATACAAAGGTTCCTGAGTCATTTTACCACCTCTAGTCATAACCCTAACAGTGTTATCATTGTTCTTACTATTTAACTCATTCAACAAATCATTCTGAGCTTTGAGAACTTGTTCTACTTGAGTTTTCACCATGGAAGCATGCTTACTAATAATCTTAAGATCATTAACAGTTCTACTCATATAATCACCCAAGCAGTCAAGCATATAAGCATTACGTTTCAATTGTCTACTAACATAAGCATTTAAATTTTCTTGATTAACAATAAAATCATCAAACTCATACAAGCATTGACTAGCATACTTATTATGAGGAATATCACCTTCATCAAATCTATAGAGAGAGTTTACCTCTACTACCTGTGTCGGGTTATCAAGACAATGTATTTCTTCAATAGGTGGTAAATTCTTAACATCTTCAGCTTTAATACCTTTTTATTTCATCGATTTCTTTGCCTCTTGCATATATTCATGACTGAGAAATAGAATACCTCTTTTCTTCGGAGTTGGCTTAGGAGTTGGTTCGGGAAGAGTCCAATCATTATCATTACTCAATATATTGTTCCATAGCAATTCAGCTTTCTCAACAGTTTGTTCCCTGAAAATACAACCAGCATAACTATCAAGGTGGTCCCTAGAAGCATCAATTAGTCCATTATAAAAGATATCAAGTATTTCATTTTTCTATAGAGTATGATCAGGCAAAGCATTAAGTAATTGGAGAAGCCTCCCCCAAGCTTGTGGGCGACTCTCTTCTTCAATTTGCACAAAGTTAAATATTTCCTTTAAAGCAGCTTGTTTCTTATGAGCAGGGAAATATTTTTCAGAGAAGTAGTAAATCATATCCTGGGGACTACGCACACAACCAGGAGCAAGAGAATTAAACCATAACTTAGCATCACCCTTTAACAAGAAAGGAAACAACTTAATAATATAGTAATAGCGAATTTTTTCCTCATGAGAAAATAGGGTGGCTATATCGTTCAATTTAGTGAGATGTGCCACGATAGTTTCAGATTCATAACCATGAAAATGATTGGATTCAACCAAAGTAATTAACTCAGGATCGACAGAGAATTCATAATCCTTATCAGTAACAAAGATAGGCGAAGTAACAAACTTAGGATCATATTGCATTCGAGCATTCAAAGATTTTTGTAACATCCCAAAATTCTAAATTTTGGAATGTTATAAACAAATAGATAGTTTTGATTGATTGTTTCATTGATTGACTGAAAGTGAGTGATTTCGAAACTTTTTGAAAGTTAGATGAGAGGGAATAAAAGGACTTTCCCAAACTTTCATTTTGCTTTTATGATCTTCGGGAATTCAAATTCTTTTCATCACAAAACCATGGAGAGAAGATGACATGACTTCTTCCATTTATTTAAATGACAAGGGGTGTTGAAAATATTTGAATTTCATTTGAAAAATATTTCCAATTCTGAAACTTTATGCAACTCAATGATTTTCACGAGCGAAGATAAAATGACTTCTTCAAATTATACTAAATATGAGTTGGGAGTTTTCAAAGAATTAAAAATTCAAAGTTCTTTTGAATTTATTTTCAATTTGGAGTTATTTGAGTTTTATTCAAATTATTTTTCTCCAAAAATAAAATACATGGAAAAATAGGGTAACATGATTCCCTACCTCGAGAAAATTGGAGAGAAATTAATTTGAAGTCATTTTGGTATTTTAAAAATAATTTTTATTGGATTTTATTAGAGCTGAAACACTCTTTGCTTTATTTGAATTTGTGTGTATTTTATTTGAAGCTAGAATAAAGTTCATCATAAAGGAAAAAATTTTCTGAAAATTTTGATATATTATATGCCTATATAATATTTTATTTATTTGGTCTTATTATTTTATTTGTCTCTGTTAAAAAAAATTCACTGATCGGGCGGCCCGCCAACCGGCCGAGCCATTGACTCAGCCCAGCCAGCCTGGCAAGCCACTCGCTCACTCGCCTGTTCGCGCTGAGATCGGCCGCCGCTCAGCCCGACCAAGCAGGTGGGACCCACTGTCGGGTCCGTCTCCGACCTCATGTGGGACTCCGCCACCACGACGCCATCACACGCTGACCTCGGCGTCCGTGCCAGGCCTCCTCTTTCCCCTTCCCCACGCCACCTCCTCCCGGCCCCTTAAAAGCCGTAGCCAGACGCCCTCTCTCTCCTCTCCGCCCTTGCGCATCTAGATCTCGCCGCCGTGAGATCGAGCCGCCGCCCGCTCCGTTCGACGCCGGGAGCCCCGACGCCGCCAATCTCCTCCTTGCCGCCGCCCTCGACCACTCTGCCGCCTTCCCGTCGCCGACGGAAGCTGGCCGGCCGCCACGCCTCGCCCGCTTCATGGGAGACCGTCATCGCGGAATCCGTCGAACCGCCGCCGGTTTCCGGCAAAACCGCCATGAGCTGCATGCACCAGGCCAGTTTATTTTTTTAGGTTTTTAGTTCGGTTTAATTTTATTAGATCGGTTTTCTTTTAGCCTAGTTATTTCGAGAACGCTCGCTAGTTAGGTCTTCACGTAACGGATTCGTTAGTTAAACGCTCGGCGTAACGCTCGCTGCTTAGTTTTTTTTTATTATTATTATAGTTTCGGCCAGGACCTATCTCGTGATGCTTTCCTTCACAGATTAGTCCCTAATTTTCAAACGTTCATAACTTTTCGCTCGATTGTCCAAATCCAACGAAACCAACGCCACTTCTTCGTTATGATCTCCTCTATCCAAGAATACAACTCAAACATGTTTTTGAAAGTTTTAAAATTTGAATTCAAACAGGTTTGTATTTGAACTTCGTTTGATCATAACTTGAGTTTCTTTACTACTATTTAGTTGATTCTTTTTTCAAATCGTAGCTCTTGACCTATTCTTTCTGATAAGGCCAAATACACATAGTTTTGGTAGTGTTAGAATTTGTTTTATGCTGCAAGAGTTATTAGATTTGGTTTTGACGTTTTCCTTATTGTTTCTTCGTTCTTTCCGATCTTTTGAGTGATTGCTTATGTGTGGTTACTATTGCTTGATTACGATAGATTGACCAGAGTGTGACGAGTAGATCTATCAAGAGTTTTGAGTGCGAATCATCTTCATCAACTTTGCAGGCAAGTAACACTTTGATCATATTCTTCTCATACCCAGTTTTTATGCATTAGATCTATTCCTCAAACACTTGCATGATTAGGATCTAATTAAATTGTGGGATGGGAAGTAGTTTGAGGTAGTACCTATTACCTGTTTTATTATCAAACCCTTGGGAGTTACTTCTACGCTTGCTTATTACGCCATGCTATGCTCAGAGACGTGGATTGGGTTTGAGTGAATATCCATGACAGATGTGAGATTGTTAATTAATGGTTTATCTAAGGTGGCAACTTAAACACACATCCGGGTGGATTGAGGCACTGGTTTCTATCAGGACTTGCTGTATTTCTTGGACCGCCACCCAGGCCCAAAGGGATCATAAGATTATTCAAACTGAAACTTCCGTGTGCAGCCACAAGCCAATTATGGGCTCTGGCGTAGTTGACTAAGTTGTGCGAACTCTTACGGGTAGGCTAGCTGATGTAGGGGATGTAGGTTGGTACGGTCTACCCACATGTAAGGTGCTAGCGCTTACGAAAGACTATGTCTCGGTCATCCGCTTCTCAAACACCATGTAGTGCGAGAACCAAGCGGAGGCGATCGAGTCTTGTGGGGAAAAGTGCGCAAACCTCTCGCAAAGTGTATAAACTAATCATGGTTAGCCGTGTCCCCGGTTATGGACATCTTGAGTATCTAGTTCTTGGATTATCCTGTTGATCTCATCAATGCTACTTAATATAATTTGTTTGGGTTTAATGAGTACTTTTTATTGGGATTGAGGATGATGTCAACCATTCTCAATGTTCAACAACCACCATGATAGTTAAATAAATTTATTCCTTTGAAGTAGGGAAAAATTGGCTTTTCGCAAAAACTGTAACCATAGAGCTTTCCACCAGCCATATATGCATGTAGTATAGCCTATTCTTTCATTACTCTCTATGTGTTACAGTGCCAAGATATTCCATGTCTTGACCCGTTTTGGCCGCAACTTTTCATGTTGAGACTTTTCGCATTTACGACGAGTAAGTGATACGTTAGGGTTATGATTTCCTATACTCAACTTTGTCGTTGGTGTTGATGGGAATCCACAACCTTGTTGCTTCCGCTATATTTTGGATTGAGGTAATAGTATTTACGCTTACTTTATACATGTGATTTACCTCTGTTATAAATCCTTCGAGTAATCGTGTGTGTCAAAGATACCGATCCGTGGATGACACGAAAGCACAGAGACTTGATCTATTCGGTCGGGTCGCTACAAGATGGTATCGAGCACATGTTGATCAGAGGACGTGACCCTAGAAACTGACAAGCCCATAGGAAAGATTTTCTCTACAACTTCATTTTCAAAAAGATCTTTTACCTCTCTTCTCTTCTGAGCTTATTCAAATATTCCCTTTTAGTGAGACCATACCCCTTTTCCCTTTTGACCACTCGGAGATTTGACTGATGAGACCACTCCAAGGAGATAAGATAACGGACATCTAAGACCATTTGGAATGAAGAGGACTTTACCGTGTAAATGGAAACTACAACTGTAGAAGACTCCGAAGACTTGGAGAAATTGAAGGCTTTCAAGAATTCCCAGATTTTATGACCTAGGAAGGTTACGCTTATGGAATTGAGAGATTATGGAAGTAATCAATACCCGAGAGTAAGGTGTATTGGAGTAAGACCAGGATCTGGAGTAGTACATCAAGGATTTTAAGATGGAATTGCAGGAAACTATATTCGACAAAGAAGTACTTCGTGAAGAAACTCATGACCGAAGGTCAAGTAGCCAATTTGGAGAAGCAAAACCCCGAGGTACCGGAGATTCGTCATGAACTCAAGGATGAGGACATGGTTCATGCCAAGGATGTTGAAACCTAGAAGTTTGGAATGCAACTACAGAATATTAAAGGATGTCACGAGAGACTTCGCGTCAATAGAGATGCTCTGGCAAAAGAACTTGAGAAGGACAAGCATGATCGGAAGTAACCACAGGAGACATGACCAAGACTTGAAGAGTTTGAGGACATTGACCTTTAGAAGACCAAACCCTTGTTATACCCTTACGTTAGATGCGACGGTTGTGAGCTGTCATTTGTTTGATGTTTTTCCGACAGCCACAATAAAATCTGCCTTTTCAAAACTTTTGTTTGTATTGAGTGCACCCTCTCGATCTCTCTTATCCCACCCCAAACCCATGGACCCGTTAGAGGAAGAATGGAGATGAGCTCTGGACCGATGAGTCAATTGAAGATGGACCTATGGATTCAGAACATGGAGGATCACATGGGGAATAACCCTATAGCCGGAAAGTATATGAACCAGCATGCTCTTCAGTGCTTTGAAAGAGGTGCTGCTACTTGGTGGAGGATGTACCAAACCATCAATGGATTGCAAGGAGTAACCACTTGGAAAGAATTTAAGTTGACTTTGCCAAAGTCTCGTCTTGTGTCCTAGAAATTGAAGCCCGATGGAAGTGATATGAAGAAACCATGCATGCAAGATTTGTGGAGAAATAGGACACACCCATAAGGAACACAAGGACGAATACCCTCATAATCGGAGGATTATCAAAGGAGTTAGCCGAGGATTTTCAGGGAACTTTGTTGGAGATTATTCCCAAAAGGTTTTGTTGCATCAATGGAAGTCCAGTCTACATTGTTGGGAAAGATACGTGAAGCTCAGAAGGATGACAAAGAGATTGCTGAGGTAAAAGAGAGGATGAGCAAAGGAAAAGCCAAAGGTTTTCGTAAGGATGAGCACGACACCTTATGGTTCGAGGACCGTGTAAATGTGCCAATAATGCAAAGATCAGGAAGTTAATACTTCAGGAGGCTCATGACTCACCCTACTTGATTCGCCCTGGAAACACCAAGATGTATTCGGATTTGAAGGAGTGTTTCTGGTGGACTGGTATGAAGAAGGATATTGCAGAGTATGTAGTCGTAGGTGACGTATGTCAGAGAGTGAAGGCAGAGCATCAGAAGCTAGTCAGAGTACTACAACCTATGCTAATACCTGAATGGAAGCAGGATAAGCTTGGCATGGATTTCATTACCAGATTTCCCAGAACCCGAACGGGATATGATTCTATCCGGTAGTAGTTTATTCGCTTGATCAAAGTGGCTCGCTTTATCCCGAGAAAACCACCTATACAAGTGTGAAGTTGGCCAAGATATATATTTGAGAAAGGATCAGATGTCTCGCATGGAGTTTCGAGGACCATCGTGGAGGAACACAGTTTACCTCAAAGTTTTGGAAACAAATGCACTGCACTTTGGATACTAGGCTAGAGTTCATTACGACCTTTCATCCGCAGTATGATGGATAAATCAAGAGAGTCAATCAGATCTGGGAGGACATGTTGAGAGCGCAGCGCTAAATTTCGGATCTAGTAGTGATTATAATCTACCTTACGCCAAGTTCTCATACAACAATGTTACCCACCGGTTTGAAGATGGCCCCTTTAAAGCTTTGTATGGGAGAAGGAGCGGACACCGTTGATGTGGTATGAAGTTGGAGACCGTCGATTGTTTGGACAAAATGTGATCAAGGAGTGAGAAGAGAATGTTAAGTTGCTTCGAGATAGACTGAAGGTAGCTCAGTCCAGGCAGAAGAGTTATGCAGACTCAAAAACGCAAGGAGACAGTCTATGAAATCGGAGACAGAGCATATCTTTGTGTGCGGCTCATGAGGAGTGAAACGATTTGGAGTTAAGGGAAAGTTAGCCCGAGATTTGTAGGACCATACCGAAGTTTTGGAGCGTATGGGAGAATAGGCTAACAAGTTGAAGTCACCGAAGGACTGCCGGGGAGTTCATGATGTGTTTCACGTTTTCCAGCTTGAAGAAGTGCCATGCAGAGATGGCCAATATTTCCTTGTAAGGACGCTTGACCCTGGAAAGGATAATGAGGTTCCACGAAGTGGAGTATGGACTTCATAAGTATAAGTTTTTATCTTGGTAGGTGGGATATCCCACGAGGATGAAGAGATAAAGTGTTATTGGATATAAAGGAGGTATGATGTTGGAAATATGGATCAATGGAAATTCCATGATGAGTCTGAGTAATCACGTCTTAGTTTGGTGCAAATATAAGGAAAAGAGACAAGACAATTGGATGGATTTAAGTATGCCGGAAGTTGGATGTTGGGATAATGATCGATTGCCCGGATGATGAGTTCAAGATTTGCAAGTGATGAGATGGGCTATAACCCACGTGCCCAGTGACCTCGCCAAGAAGCAAGCACACTCTTGTCAAGGAGAAACCCCGGAAGAGTTATGATTTTATCAAACGATTTATTCTATAGGAGTTTACATAAAACCCGAGAGTTGTTAAGGAACGACAGATGTTTGTTTGGCTTGCGTAATCAATGGATTTTCCGGACTTGGTTCGTCGACAAGAGAAATTCTGCAATGCTTGTGAGGTTGACCGAGTGTTAGAATGCGAGATTCGCTAAACCATGTACAAGGAAATGATTTGGGTGCGGGATGGATTGATCACCATACCGACTTACTCTTATTATTCGCTTTGCTATATGGGATGGTAAATCTGAGTGACTTACCTATAGTAGAGAGACGACGATCAAAACCTTGTTTAAACCTTAGAATGGTATAAGAATTTTTTCCCTTGTACAAGGCAGTTGTTGCCACCCGTAGGATATACGGCGAGGTTCAACCCAGACCCCTTTTCTGCAGGAGAAACCCTAAATTGTTGACCACCATGAGATATCGATAGTTGTTTAGAATTGGCGCGCCGGACACTGTCGCCTAAGAAGACCCAGCCTCGGAATAACCTTACCTGCAGTAAAGGGCAAAAGAATTGAGGAAAAGGTTATGCCACTACCGAGAGCCCAGAGAAGGAATTATCCTTAATATCCGAGAAGACCGACATCGTCAACGATAAGGATGGAGTACATGAGTTTTGATGGAACCGTAACAATGTTTCTAAGGGTGGTAGCACCGAGACCCCGGAGATGATCGATGGACTTTGAGAAGACCCCAAACCCTAACCTATTTCTTGTTAGCCTCTCCTAATCTCGAGGACGAGATTCATTTTAAGGGTGGTAGTTTGTAACATCCCAAAATTCTAAATTTTGGAATGTTATAAACAAATAGATAGTTTTGATTGATTGTTTCATTGATTGACTGAAAGTGAGTGATTTCGAAACTTTTTGAAAGTTAGATGAGAGGGAATAAAAGGACTTTCCCAAACTTTCATTTTGCTTTTATGATCTTCTGGAATTCAAATTCTTTTCATCACAAAACCCCGGAGAGAAGATGACATGACTTCTTCCATTTATTTAAATGACAAGGGTGTTGAAAATATTTGAATTTCATTTGAAAAATATTTCCAATTCTGAAACTTTATGCAACTCAATGATTTTCACGGCGAAGATAAAATGACTTCTTCAAATTATACTGAAATATGAGTTGGGAGTTTTCAAAGAATTAAAAATTCAAAGTTCTTTTGAATTTATTTTCAATTTGGAGTTATTTGAGTTTTATTCAAATTATTTTTCTCCAAAATAAAATACATGGAAAAATAGGGTAACATGATTCCCTACCTCGAGAAAATTGGAGAGAAATTAATTTGAAGTCATTTTGGTATTTTAAAAATAATTTTTATTGGATTTTATTAGAGCTGAAACACTCTTTGCTTTATTTGAATTTGTGTGTATTTTATTTGAAGCTAGAATAAAGTTCATCATAAAGGAAATCTTTTTCTGAAAATTTTGATATATTATATGCCTATATAATATTTTATTTATTTGGTCTTATTATTTTATTTGTCTCTATTAAAAAAATTCATCGGGCCGGGCCAACTGCCCAGCCTAGCTCACCAGCCGCCTGGCTTACGCTCCGCCTTCGCGCTGAGATCGGGCCGCTCACCACCGGCAGGTGGGACCCACTGTCGGGTCCGTCTCGACCTCACGGACTCCGCGCCACCACGGCGCGCCACCACGCGGACCTCGGCGTCCGTGCCCGCCCGGCCTCCTCTTTCCCCTTCCCCACGCCACCTCCTCGGCCCCTTAAAGCCGAGCCCGACGCCTCTCTCTCCCTCTCCGCCCTTGCGCAGATTCGCCGCCACGGCGAGATCGAGCCGCCGCCGCCTGCTTTCGACGCCGGGAGCCCCGCCGACGCCAATCTCCTCGCGCCACCTCCCGACCACTGCCGCTTTTCCGTCGCCGAGCCGCCGACCCAAGCCGCCGCCTCGCCCGCTTCGCCGGAGACCGTCGCCGAATCTGTAACCGCCGCTTTCCGGCAAACCGCCATGAGCCCGGTTTATTTTTTTTAGGTTTTTAGTTCGGTTTAATTTTATTAGATCGGTTTTTCTTTTAGCCTAGTTATTTCGAGAACGTTCGCTAGTTAGGTCTTCACAGCGAACGGATTCGTTAGTTAAACGTTCGGCAGCGAACGTTCGTTGCTTAGTTTTTTTTTATTATTATTATAGTTTTCGGCCAGGGACCTATCTGTGATGCTTTCCTTCACAGATTAGTCCCTAATTTTCAAACGTTCATAACTTTTCGCTCGATTGTCCAAATCCAACGAAACCAACGCCCACTTCTTCGTTATGATCTCCTCTATCCAAAGTAATACAACTCAAACATGTTTTTGAAAGTTTTAAAATTTGAATTCAAACAGGTTTGTATTTGAACTTCGTTTGATCATAACTTGAGTTTCGTAACTCCGATTTAGTTGATTCTTTTTGCAAATCGAAGCTCTTGACCTAAACTTTCTGATAAGGCCAAATACACATAGTTTTGGTACTATTAGAAATTGTCATATGCTGCAAGAGTTATTAGATTTGGTTTTGACGTTTTCCGAATTGTTTCTTCGTTCTTTCCGATCTTTTGAGTGATTGCTTATGTGTGGTTACTATTGCTTGATTACGATAGATTGACCGGAGTGTGACGAGTAGATCTATCAAGAGTTTTGAGTGCGAATCATCTTCATCAACTTTGTGCAAGTAACACTTTGATCATATTCTTCTCATACCCAGCTTTTTATGCATTAGATCTATTCCTCAAACACTTGCATGATTAGGATCTAATTAAATTGTGGGATGGGAAGTAGTTTGAGGTAGTACCTATTACTGCTTTTATTATCAAACCCTTGGGAGTTACTTCTACGTTTGCTTATTACGCCATGCTATGCTCAGAGACGTGGATTGGGTTTGAGTGAATATCCATGACAGATGTGAGATTGTTAATTAATGGTTTATCTAAGGTGGCAACTTAAACACACATCCGGGTGGATTGAGGCACCTGGTTTCTATCAGGACTTGCCTGTATTTCTTCGGACCGCCACCTGTGCCCAAAGGGATCATAAGATTATTCAAACTGAAACTTCCGTGTGCAGCCACAAGCCAATTATGGGCTCTGGCGTAGTTGACTAAGTTGTGCGAACTTTACGGGTAGGCTAGCCGATGTAGGGGATGTAGGTTGGTACGGTCTACCCACATGTAAGGTGCTAGCGCTTACGAAAGACTATGTCTCGGCCATCCGCTTCTCAAACACCATGTAGTGCGAGAACCAAGCGGAGGCGATCGAGTCTTGTGGGGAAAAGTGCGCAAACCTCTGCAGAGTGTATAAACTAATCATGGTTAGCCGTGTCCCCGGTTATGGACATCTTGAGTATCTAGTTCTTGGATTATCCTGTTGATCTCATCACGTTACTTAATATAATTTGTTTGGGTTTAATGAGTACTTTTAATTGGGATTGAGGATGCTGTCAACCATTCTCAATGTTCAACAACCACCATGATAGTTAAATAAATTTATTCCTTTGAAGTAGGGAAAAATTGGCTTTTCAAAAAAGCTGTAACCATAGAGCTTTCCACCACCATATATGCATGTAGTATAGCCTATTCTTTCATTACTCTCTATGTGTTACATTGCCAAAGATATTCCATGTCTTGACCCGTTTCGGGCTGCAACTTTTCATGTTGCGCACTTTTCGAACGACGAGTAAGTGATACGTTAGGGTTACGATTTCCTATACTCAACTTTGCCGTTGGTGTTGATGGGAATCCACAACCTTGTTGCTTCCGCTTATATTTTGGATTGAGGTAATAGTATTTACGCTTACTTTATACATCTGATTTACCTCTCGTTATAAATCCTTCGAGTAATCGTGTGTCAAAGATACCGATCCAGGGATGACACGAAAGCACAGAGACTTGATCTATTCGGGTCGGGTCGCTACAATTTTTCTTTCCACTTGCATAATAACTTCTTAAGATCATCTCTATCCTTACAAGCAAGAAAGTCCCTAGCTACCTCTCCATCCATAACATAACCCTCAGGCATAACAGACAATTCATATCTAGGAGAGCCAGGTCTAACAGGTGTCTCAAAGTGTACAGTTTCAATAATTTCATCAGTTTTAGAAATATCATCATCTTCAGCATAATCAATAGTTCTAACTCTAGCAAGATGTTCATTAGGTAATTCACCCAGTGGCACAGTTTTATCAAGCAAAGTAGTAGCATCATAAGCATCATTCATAGCAGAAGTAGCATCACCAATAACGTGCGACATATCAGAATCAATAGCAGTTGTAGGTGTCGCAAGCTTACTCAAAACAGAAGGTGAATCAAGTGCAGAGCTAGATGGCAGTTCCTTACCTCCCCTCATACTAGAGGGAAAAATCTTGGTTCTGGTCTCTTTCAAATTCCTCATAGTGATCAACATATATAAATCCCAAGTGACTCAGAGAATAGAGCTATGCTCCCCGGCAACAACGCCAGAAAAAGGTCTTGATAACCGGGATCGCAACAGTTTTCGAGGGTAGAGTATTCAACCCAAATTTATTGATTCAACACAAGGGGAGCCAAAGAATATTCTCAAGTATTAGCAACTGAGTTGTCAATTCAACCACACTTGAAAGACTTAATATATGTAGCAAAGTATTTAGTAGCAAAGTAATATGGAAGTAACGGTAACGGTGGCAAAAGTAACAGTAGCAGTTTTGTAGTGATCCTAACAACAGTAGCAACAAAAGTAACTTAGCAAGGATCAATATGTGAAAAGCTCGTAGGCAATGGATCGGCAATGATAATTGTGTCGGATGATATTCATCATCTAGCAATCATAACCTAGGGTGGCATAGAACTAGCTCCAATTCATCAACATAATGTAGGCATGAATTCCGAATATAGTCATACGTGCTTATGGAAAAGAACTTGCATGACATCTTTTGTCCTACCCTTCCGTGGCAGCGAGGTCCTAATGGAAACTAAGGGATATTAAGGCCTCCTTTTAATAGAGAACCAGACCAAAGCATTATCATATAGTGAATATATGAACTCCTCAAACTACGGTAATCACCGGAAAGAATCCAAATTATTATCATCTTGGGGTATGCGGATCATAACTCGTAATAGGTGTCTACAACTTGCAAGATAGGATCAAGAACATAAATAAATTCATGAAACATAATAGGTTCAGATCTGAAATCATGGCACTCGGGCTCTAGTGACAAGCATTAAGCATAGCAAAGTCATGGCAACATCAATCTCAGAACATAGTGGATACTAGGGATCATCAAACCCTAACAAAACTAACTTGATTACATGATAAATCTCATCCAACCCATCACCGTCCAGCAAGCCTACGATGGAATTACTCACGCACGGCGGTGAGAATCATGAAATTGGTGATGGAGGAAGGTTGGTGATGATGATGACGACGAATCCCCCTCTCCGGAGCCTCGAACAGACTCCAGATCAGCCCTCTCGATGAAGAATAGGAGGCGGCGGCGGCTCCGTATCGTAAAACATGATGAATCCTTCTCTCTGATTTTTTTCTCTCCGGATGTGAATATATAGAGTTGGAGTTAGGGCCGGAGGAGGTCTAGGAGGCCCACAAGCCGTCAGGGCGCGCCCCAGAGCCCCCCCAGGCCTGTGGCTAATGGGTGGACCCCCTCTGGTTGATTCTTTCGCCAGTATTTTTTATATATTCTGAAAATATTCTTCGTAAATTTTTAGGTCATTTCGAGAACTTTTATTTCTGCACAAAAATAACACCAAGACAATTCTGCTGAAAACAACGTCAGTCCGAGTTAGTTCCGTTCAAATCATGCAAATTAGAGTCCAAAACAAGGGCAAAAGAGTTTGGAAAAATAGATACGATGGAGACGTATCAGCCACCACATGCCCAACCCGACACGCCTATAGGGGCCACTTTTGTTCCCTCGGCAATCCTCTCCCACGATGGCATGTAGCACTCCCATCCCATCCCAACAATGTGCAGATAAATTCACCCCCACAATTTATACTTGGTGCACACATGAGCAAAAACTGGATTTTTACAACACAAACAACTTTCTAACCTAAACATCGTCGTTTCTTCCCTTAGTCCCGTTCCTTCTTCCTATAATTAAGGCATCTCTTAAGAATCCTAACTAATAAAATGCTTTGCTCGAGGAATATAATGCATTATTATGGAATGACACTTGGTCTTTGATTACTCATCCTATAAGTGTGAATGTCATGACAAGCAAATGGATCTACCACTACAAATTTCGGACCGAGACTTTAGCGCGGTACAAGACTCGGTGGGTGTTATATAGTTTTTACCCAACAGTCCGGCATCGACTACAGGGAGACATTTAGCCCAGTGGTCAAATATGCGATGATCATTATCATGCTCAACATTCCTTAGCTCTTCTTGGCCTATCCATCAGTGAGAAACGCCTTCTTGCATGGACATTTGGCTGAGATCATGTACAACAACCAACCATTCGGCTGATTTGACTCCTTTCGTCCATTGCACCGTCTACTAATCACTTTATGGCCTACAACAAACCCCCGAGCATGGTTCCCTCGTTTCACCACCTACCTTGTGTCCATGAGGTCCGTCACTTTGAAACCAGACTCCTCCCTCTTTATTTTATATTGAGATACATATGTCGCCTACCTTCTTATCCACGTAGATGATATCATTCTCACGGCTAGCCACGTTCCCCTTCTCCTCAACATCATTGGCTCTCTCCAATGATTGTTTTCCATGTTCGGTTTATGGGGGTTCCATCACTTCCTGGGCATCAACATACACCAAAATAGCAGAGGACTATTTTCTTTTTACCAAGAGCAATATGCTAGAAATCCTAGATCATGGCATCCACCTCAACGTCAATCCTATCACCACACCGATTGACACCAAATCCAAAGTTTTCACGTTGAACAATACTCCTTTTTCCACTCCCACCCACCACCGTAGCATAGATGGTGCCCTATAGTACTTAACGCTCACCGCCCCATTTTTTCCTATGTCGTACAACAATGTTGCTTATCCAAGCATGATTGTGGAGAAAAACACCACCAGCCAGTCACACGAATCATCTGCTAACCTGAGAGGCACGATGCACCTTGCCCTGCAAATTCAACGCTTCTCCGACGATGATCTTGTGACCTTTTCTGATGGCGATCGGGCAGGGTGCCCAGACACGCGCAAATCTGCGTCTAGTTTGTACATCTTCCTAGACAACAACGGAACATTGTTTCACGGTCGAGCCAGCGTCACTAACTCTGTGGTGTAATCCTTTGGCTGCACAACTTCCACCACACTCTGGCATCCCATACAACTAGATCAGGACCGCGCCTTGGCGCGAGGGTGCCGGTCCCAACGTTTTGGTCAAACAGGTACATGAATCCAGATTTAGTATATGCGTTCATACATGATAATAATAAAGTGAAGAAGAAAATAGAGAGGTTTATAGCTAATAGTAAGTGCGCTAGCTACTTGCCTTAGGTGCTGATCAACCACCTGGTATTTCAAAAGAGGTACCAGCAAGCAGAACAACAGCTTGCATCCAACGCAATGTAATTAATAAGTGTTTCTAATATGTGTAGCTTCAACATTGATAAGATAATGAGCAATTGTACAAAAAAACAATGCCAAACGGCAAGGAAAGGATAATTATTAGAGGTAGTCTATACAAATGTTGGAGCAATGTTAGTTAGCATACATGAGTAAATTCTTGCGCTTTACAAAATACAACGAAACAATTCATACCAGCAAGTGAAAAACAGGATCCATCATTCTACATCAGTACATAAGTTCAAAATAAAGCCAGGTAGTTCATACCTTAAATTGTAAAAATGGGTGTTACATCAGTTGGAAACAATGCTATGGAAACATAGATAGTGGTAGCAATCAACAAATATGTACTGTGCTTGTAGATGATCATTTTGGAGAACTCCTACTTCCTCTCTCGATGTACTATTCATGCTCCTCCTGCCAAGTAGACTTCGTATCTAATCGTTGAACGAAGACTTAAGCAGATCAGCACAAACCAAGCAGACCATCTTGCAAAAGTTAGGAAATTTGCACCTTGTCATGCACCAAATACCAACATGATTTCCACTTGAATGTAAAATTTAGACTTAGCGTTGCCATTCCAGTTTGGAAATACCATCGATCTCTCACGGTTCTGAGCTTCTAATTATTATTATTTTCACAAATCTACCACCTAAATAACAATTCGGACAATGAACTCTAACATCATGTGGAAGTACATGAGATGACAAAATAATAAAATGATTGATCCATGTATGTTAGGAGCTAGGCGCAAATGAATATTTCCAGACCTACAAACAAAACAACTTGAGAAGCACCACTATTTGAAACCACAAAAGGCATCCAGAAATATAAATAGGAAGCTCCAAAATCCTGAAACAACACACCCAGAAATGGAAGTGCAAAATTCACCCGATCGTTTACAATATACTATTTCTTAGAACATGACAGATGCTTCTCATATTTAGTTCGTTACCACACATAAATTAGAACTTTGGTTATTCTATTCAGGCATACAACCAAGAGCTGAAAGAAGTAAACCCTATAGGCAGAAAATATTTCAGATTCGAAAGCACATCCCATATTTTTTCATACGAATCATAGACATGAACTTTAACTATTTTATTTAATCATATGAACAGGATAAATCTATGGCCAAAATAAGCCTAAAAAATCAACAGCCTGAGACACCGCATATTAAAATCTTCCCCTTGTTTATCTTTGAGATACTGACTCACACAATATTTCCTCCCTATTTTTGCAGTATCAAAGTAAAAGATGGAACTAATTATGAATTACTACAGTGAGTTACAATTCCAAAGATACACACACACACGCAAGATTTATTCCCTGAATATGGAATGCATACTAATGAAAAGTAATCAAGGCCAGTTATTTTCGGCTTAGGCTTCTCCAGAAAGGGAGACTAAAATCACTTGATCTGTACATGGGCAATAGTTCATTTTCTTTACTGTTGCATGATTCTTCTTATTAACCCAGTCAAGCAAGCACACTGACAAAGAATTTTGTATGAATATCCTCAAAAGCATTCTGCATAAGCAAGTTCATTTGTCAACATATTTTCTTTTGGTCTTGCAAGCAAATATCTAAAATGTTCGCTTATTCAAAAAGGGTTCCTACAAACTTTAAAAATCCCAATACTTTTACAAAGCAAGTTGGTAACTTCCGGCAAACCTTGATAAGTGGATGCATCTTGTTATTGGAGGACGCGGGCCCAGGTGAACCTTGGTCGAGAATCTCATTGGCATCCATGGCGGCCATAGCTTTTGCTTGTCCAGAGAAGGGGTTGCATGGGAAAAGAGGGATTGAACTCAGTGGCAAGAGAAAAGAAAGAATCACAAGCGATAAGTATGGCTCGAGGTACCAACCTTCCGCGTGACGATGTCTCCTCTGATGCTGCCGCTGAATGCTTGACCTTGGGTAGAACGGGATGTTAGCTACTTGGCTTGAACCTACCCTGTAGAAAAAACACGGTATAGCTTTACATAACTGAATACATGATAAGTACATATGGGGCAGCCTTACATCACTGAATCAATAGTTCACACATTCAAACACATACTACAGAGAATCTTCCTTACATACCATATTGGGCAAAAGAGAATATTAAGTATGATGGCAACTAATTATATTCAGCCACAAAACCGTAAGATGATATTAACTACACATGTATCCCTTGGGTTTCTTGATTGGCTCGTAAAGAATACAACGAAGCACAATTTAGACAACTACCATGCTTTTCAATTTCGATGGGACCTTAACTAAAGATGTAAAGTGAGACAGATCAAAGATGTAGGAGCACATTAAAAGAACATAAATAAGCAACAATATACTAACAAACATTTATACCATAATGAAAATAACTCAAAGTAGGGAACACGACAACTTCCATAGTCATGTACAAATGGGTAATATTCAGAAATTGTTGTATCTGCAAATGGGTATCTTCATCGCTTTGATTAGGTATGACCAATACTACTTGTATTTTTCCGTAAAAAAATATCATATTGCTGCAAAACTTTTAAGGGACAACCTAACCATAGCACAAAGTAAAATAAGGGTTATTTTCTTCTCATCCTTGTATGAAGTAATGTTGTTCAACTGAAGCATGAGTGCTATATAATTTATCAGATTTGAGATTTACTATGTCGTGCAACCAGAGCACATTGTCTCAGCAACTTATTTATCAGTTTCTATAATCTATAGTGTGTACATATACAAAACTACACGTGGATTTAGCTAATTTATTCATGTAGCCCCACCACCTTAAGCAGTTTGGCAAAGCGGTTCTCTCGTATCAGCAAAGAAGAGCGGAAGTTTGAAACAAAGCCTTAAACAGTCTGCTTGTAAAGTTTTCAACATATATATCTTTAAGCATAAGTGTTATCAAAGTTCAACAGAAAACTACAGCAACATATCCATACAATTATATCGTAACAGATCAACAAACCTGGCATCGAGACAAGAAGTCTACAATATCGTTCTCGAGGTCATCGTCAAGCGTGTCATCCAGCAACACGAGTCCATGAACCATCCAATAGCATAATAACCAAGGTCAACTGGAATGAAAATTGTCAAGCAAAATAATAACCAGGGACGACACTCGATTTAATTTTGCATTGGAGAAGCAATACTCGGCATCGAGCCCTTTCGTCAAATACTCGACATGCTGATTGCACCACAGCTGTAGCCTGCAGGAGAAGAGAAAACACGATCAAAGCTCGGTATAAGCAGGTGGAGAACATCATAGCCTCAAGCCAGTGCTTGTGAAAATTAGAAGGCACACTCATTGAAAATTAGAAGCCACAATGATATACGACACCTAATTGACAACACTAAGCTTCTATCAGAAAACATTTTGGTACCACAATCAAGCAATTCCTACCCCCATCTGCTAAATAGGTGGATACCAGTGAGCTTACGATTTCGAGCAAGAGCCAAGCAAACTAACCAGGGAAGAGTGAAATATATAAAATGGAAACTACACATCGAGTACATGTCATCCTATAGGACCCACGTAAGGCTCATGGGCTGTAGATAAAAGTACAAAAAGCAACCTGACATCTAAATAAATTCCCAAAAAATAAACCCTTACGTCTAAATACACCTGAACGGACAGACATGGTAAAAGGACAAAGAACGAGTCAACTGCCGAAGCATAATAATAAGTACTATAAAAAAACAAGTAGAAGTTTATACATATTGGATTGAGATTGCTTAGGAAATACTGTACACAGGGCTCAACAAACACGGAAAGGTTTTTGCGTTGTCTAATTAAAGATACATTCAAATTTGTCTTTTAGAGCGAGCTTGCAAGATAGTAACGCTTGCATCTTTCCATGTCCCTATTCCAAGCAAAGTTGGCAAACAGATGGCGTTTAGTTTCAGATAAAGATCAACTATAAGTGCTAAGGACAACCATATGCATTCCTTTAGTAGTTGTAAACAAAGGTTAAATGCCAATACCTACAGGAACTTATGCCAGGAATCAGAAATCTAAGTTCTGGCACAGCCCATAGGGCTTGGAGGGCTGTAAAAGTTTTCAACTATACTTGATATGATGGAGATATTTTAAGCCTCACACAGTCATCATTCTGTTTAAACGGGTGCCTTGGTTCTTATCAGGGGCAGGTCCTAGCGCTGTAATCACGTGCGGCGAGAGCATAATAGCAGGAATATAAGATTAGAAATTCAGGTAATATAGTAAGAATGCTATTACAAAGACTATCAAACCTAACGACCACAAAAAGAGACATCCCCTCAAAAGTCAAAACAAGCTTATGCTGGAATGAGATGTCACAAATAAACTTCTAGCAAGAGGATAACATGATATCTGAGTGACCTAGGATGAGATCACCTTGGAAATGACCTTGCCTTGAAGAGAGGTGTGTCAACGGCCAAGCATATGAAACATCTCTAAATTCAATCTAGGTTTCCCCACGATTTTGAGAGGACCAACGAAATTCTGGCAAAGCATTAGCGCATTTTTTTTGCTTATTTATGCACCATCTCTGTGTATAAAAATCCCAGGCTCCGACTGTATTCATCTCTTCATTAAATCTCTTAAGCTCATTCATGTTGGTAAATCAGGCGAGGTAGTAAGTATGGCAAACAAAAAATCAAAGTAGAATGATCCCAAAATGTCTTTTGTTAGACTATTACAAAGCAAGTTAATAGATCTTAGATCTTGCGACCATGAATCCAATCCTCTACTGATTACTCTTAAATTCATATCGAAGTGAAGAGATCTAATTATTTACTCTTAAATGCCCACAAGAGAAGCATGCACAATCCTATGAAATCAGAATCAATTAGTTCACCTACTGACGCCCATCTACCAGGATCAAACAAGGCGTCCAGGATCAAACAAACAAAGTAAGGAAAGATACAACCCCTTCCTTGCAATCTAGCTAGACCACTAATGTAACAACAAATTTTCTAGAAGAATCTAACAGCAATCATATATAAACAAAGCACAAGGAAATATGGTCATGCATATTTTGAAGCCACCAAAGCCGTCCTTATGTCAGAAATTGAAATAAACGGTGGTACAAAGAGGAGAAATAATGAAAATAACATGAACTCAGAAATCATATGTAACTAAACTATGAGAAACCATGGATATTACCTCAGGAATCTATATAGACATAAGCTTCTCTTTAACAGGCAGAAAACCAGGCAATGAAACAGATAGCCTAGCTAAATCCAAGGATCTACTTGACGGCAAGTCACCAACAAAACAAGAAAGCCCCCCAAAAGTCCTCCTTTGGAACCTAGCTACCTAAGAATCTGCTGCACAAGAAGAAACCCAAGACATTTTTGCTAGCCAGTCCTAACCTAGTCAGTCCTATAAAATGGTACATGAACATAAGAGGGGAAGGAGCTCAACCCGCAGGAGCATGACCAGCGCATACCGGCCAGCAGAGGTGAAGCATAGATCGCTCGGAATCGCGTGTGTAAGGAAGAACCCAACAACACGACACATGCGAGTAGCACCAGCAAACAAATCAGTAGGTTACTTCTAGGACATAGGCAACATGCCAACAAATTAATCAACAGGTCCTCTTTTGATCCTTGATGCAGACAAAACAGTGAAAGCCACATGGCATGCTATTTTTAAACTGAACCGGGCATGGTAGTTTGCCTTATTAAAAAATTGTAGAAATTGGGGTGGCATCGGTGGATCTACAATGTAAGGAATATACCAAGCAAAATTTTGTCTCACTATGAGTAGAGCTTAGAGAACAACAAAGCAATGCAGAAAACAAAACATGGGACTGTACATATTCTACAAAACGCACCACTGCACCATGTAGATACAACAGAGATCAATTAGAAGGGGCAACTTGTGCCCTGTTTATGGGAGAAAGAAATCAAATAATATTTGTAACAATAGATTGAGATATGACTGAGAATACCTAATCAGTAAAGCATCACTACCCAACCATAAACATAAAGGAAGTAATGAGCTGAAATCTCTGATGGCATAAAAAATTAGAGCATCTCTGACATCATTTTGAAGTTACAAATGGTAAATAAACTACAACCAAGAAACAGAACATTAAGTAGCTAGAGAGTATACACTACTTTCTAATAGGAAAGAATGTAATTTAATCGGTAAAATCACATCCTTTATCTCCAACATGAAAGAACGAAGAAACCTTTTGTAATCAGTATCTACCATGCTCATGTTTCTTTTGTAACCAGTACAATAGCTGCAACCATGCGCATATCACTAAGCAGAAAAAAGAGAGAAGGTTACGACTTACTTAACATTTGCCAGTTGATGCTGCCTGCACCCATACTTTATAAATATGCCGCTTCTAATTCTGTTACAACCTGCCACTCCTCATTATATGTTGCCCCATCATTTTCCTGCAACGCATCTAGACAACAAAAAGCACCACATCAAGTGAGGTACGAAAATAGCAGATAGCAAAGCAACATGAGAATAGTAGTCAAGTATATTGGCATACCTTTAATTCTCAAATAGTTGATTGGTTCATGACGATGGTTCGAGCAGAAAGCTGCAATAGAAAAAAATAAAGATATTCTTACAAAGAAAGCCCAAAGGTTTAAGCAGGATATGGTAATAAATATACATGATATGTAAACTTCAAAACTGTTGCAGAGAGATAAATGCAGTTTTGGAAGCAACATGTTCCTAGATAGGCATAGTCTAATTGTAGTAGCATATCCTTGTGAGACGAATGCACTTTTTAACTTCTCCCTAGCCTACCCATGTGGTTTTAGAGGGTAACACGTTCATTAAATGCAAGCTCGATAGCATAATTTGCCCTCATGACACAGAGCTTTTCCCAAGTGCACCATCTATCCTGATTAGGAATGTTCTAAATCCAAGAGTATAATGTATGCTATATTATCATCAATACTGAGGATATAGAGACAAAGATGAGAGCGAGGAACCATGCCAATTAGCTTGGATGGGCTCTCCACTGTTTGATCTGCTTGACATTGCAAAGGGAGGTTCTTCAAGACTTCTCAAGCTTCTAGATTCCCAGTAGCTGCAACAGGCTCAACCTCAATTGTCTTCCATTCGATTACTACCTCGATTAATGCGGTGAAGATGTAAGGATAAGCCAATTTGATATTGCACTAATGATGATATAATAAGTTTCTGTGTAGTTAAAGATTTGCTTCTTACTGCTTCAGAAGCATCCATCCCAAGCCGCACGAGCTGAATACAAGGCTTTGATCCATGCCCATGAAGTGAGCAGCAGGTGTAGGTCTACTTGTTGACATAGCTTGCCAGCTTTGAGCATGACTGTACATGCTTTGAATTAGAAATTAGCAGGGAAAAAATATAGAACTACTGGAACTACATACAGACAGAATATAGGTAGGAGCAACCCTGGATGAGAACAAAACTTATTCCAGAGAGCAAGGACACAGCCTTGGGCTAAATTTGTCTTCTCGACGGGGAAAAAAAAGGTAGCCAACAAGCTAAGGAAGGCAACAAAAAATCCTTTGCAGATACAAGGACACGTCAAGGTCTGCTCATCTCCGCGACAGGAATAAAACAAGAGCAACTATGCTATGAACCAAGACAGAGCACACGACATCCATGGGACATGTGCAGATCATATGGGACAAATAGATGAACAGGAAAGAGAGATGGGGTAAACCTAGAGAACCAAGCATGGTCCGCCAAAACACCGAAGGTAGGAGCAACCCCGCAACAAAATCCCATATAAAATCATTAGCTGCCCAAGAACACAAGATATGGCCAAACATGAAAAGGGACTAAGGTGTCTAGATACCTTGTCCACCAACTACGATGGCATGAGCTATGGGAGCGTGCGGCCGTGGCTTTTGCTGTTGGGGTGGCCTATGGTGTCCGACCGCCACAACCGCCGTGGAGGAGGAACACGCCTAGCGTAGCTCGCACACACGCCTTGGGCTCGAGCTCATCCACGATCGCCGGCGTGCTCACCGCGTGCCCACGCCCGGCTCGAGCTCGCCCGCGCTGCGCTCACCAACGAGCCGCCGGGATCTCGCGCCTCGACCCGACACGGATCCGGCACCGCCATGAGCACCGGACGAGGAGGAGAGAGGGCCGAGCAGCGGAGCGGCAACCTCCGCTCCTCCTAGTGATGGGTGCGCTCGAGTCCTTGGCCCGTTGCCTTCTTTGCGCCCACGCAGCCGGTGCCCTCTGGCGTCCTAGGGGTGACGGCGCTTCTTGGCGTGAATCGGATCTCGGCCGCCAGGATGGATCTAGCCGGCACGAGTCGCATGGCTGGGCAGAGGAGGAGAAGGGGAGAAGGCATGCTGTGTTGGCGAGGGGAAGGAGATGATGTGACGGCGGCGAGCGAGCTCACCGAGGAGAGTAGCGGCGGCGAGCTAGATGGCTGGAGAGAACGGCGAGGGGAGAGGACGGGAGCGTGGCGGCGGCTGCAATCAACGAAGAAGAGGGGTGCAATGGGGAGTGGGCAAGTTGCGGCTAGGGTTCTCACCCAATCGACACTATCCATCCCTTGTCCATCCACAGAACGCCACGAAAGGGTAAACACGCGAATTCTCCAAAATGCCCTCGGCGGGGTGTGAAAACTACACGCGGTGGCATGATATTTTGACCGCAAAAGGCATGCACCGGACGCCTACCCAGAGACAGCCACTGACAGGCGTGGACCGCACACGAGTTACCCTACACGTCAGTGAGATCAGGCCGAAGCCGCGGAGTGAGCGAGACCGGGAGGGGCGGTAACTTTCATTGCGACAGGAGCAATGATTTGATCCGACGGCGCAGGTCATCCCACTGCTCGATCCGACGGCCGGAATCACATCAAGGAATCGAGATGGACGGTCGGATCTTCCAAATCGCTGAGGAAGCTCTGCCATCCATCCTTCTCCTATTTCTAGATGAGCGACTGTCGTCTTCTACGACAACGTAGCAGCGATGTGGCTCTCGAGCAACCCGGTCCCGCACCAACACACTAAACATGTCGAAACCGACCTCCACTTCGTCCGCGACCGGGGTCTCTCTCTTGGTAAGGTGCGTGCCATGCACATCCCTGTGAGCTCTCGGTGCGCGGATATCTTCGCCAAGGGCTTGCCGACGACAACGTTCGACTACTTCCGAGCCAGCCTCAAAGTCCGTGCGCGCGTCGATGAGACGGCGGCGGGCTGTCAGAACGGCCACCTCGACCCCTCTGGACGTCGTCATCCGAGTCAGGCGCTCTGGATCTCGTCGGAGGCCCGCCGGTTGAGCCCCCGCCACGGTGGAACACGGCGCCGGCACATTGTATCTGCACATCATCCATCCTCCACATGTCCCTCTCCCGGTCGGTGCCCCCACACGGCACATGACCGCGCCGTGAGACGGGCCCGAGCGCCGCGACCCGCGGCCGGCTCCCCGCCGTCTGCTGCACTCGCGTCGCAGTCTCCAGTGGCCCCCGCCCCCCGCCGCCGCCCGTCGCCCGCGTGAACTTTACTCGCGTCGTGCTAAACCCGGCGGTTTCGTCGGGTAAATATCCCGGAAACCCGGGCCAAAGCCCCCAGCGGAGGTCACCCCCACAGCACCGCGTTTTCGCAGTCTCCCCCCTCGGAAACATCTGTGCTCGCTCGCTCGCTTACCCAGCAAGCTTTCCCCACCTTCCCCCGCCCCGTCCCCTCTCCTCCTGGCGGTGGCGACGCGATCACGACACGGAGACTTTCTGGCACCCCTCCCCGCCGATCACCGTCGCTCCACGCGCCCTGCGGCCAGCCAGATAAAAGCCTGGGGGCGAGGAGACTCGTAGCCCCTAGCCGAGCCGGGGGTTGCGAGTCGCGGAGATGAAGAACCTGTTCAAGAGCAAGATCAAGTGGCAGCACCGGTCCAACGACGCCTCCTCGTCGCAGCCGCAGTCGTCGTCGACCTCGCCGGCGAGCTCCCCGTCGGGGACGGCTCCGGCGCCCGCGCTGTCCTCCGCCGCGGCGACGCCGACGGTCTCCGCCCCGCCCCCTTCCGCCCCGGTGGCGACGACGCCCTCGGCGGGGGTTGGTGGGGGAGGGGGAGGCGCAGCGGGCGGGGACGACTACATGTACTCGGAGGAGGAGTTCCAGATGCAGCTGGCCATGGCGCTGTCGGCGTCCAACAGCGACTGCGCGGGGGACCGGGACAGGGACCAGATCAGGGACGCCAAGCTCATGAGCCTCGGCGGGGGCGACCGCTTCGCCGCCGGCCGGGACGACGGCCACACCGCCGACTCGCTCTCCCGCCGCTACTGGGTGAGGCTCCACTCCTCACCCTCACCGGTGGATTCCATTCGAGCTGAGCTGGAATGCTGAACCGCACACATCAGAATCTCTAAGGACAAAGTACTATTATTAGGTTTAGGTTGCTTAATTACGCCAGTTTTCAGAATTGACACACTTAATGTGGAGCAAGATTCATCGTTCAAACAAATGTCTAGTCAGATTCCGGTGGTGCTACTTGCTTGCTAGTTCACCTCCACCATTTACCACTTCAATCCATGATACTACTATAAGCTTATCTATCATTGTCTAAATTAGTAAAGTTTTTTTAGTTGGAATATAAGTAAAGTTTTTCTGTTCAATATCACTATATTCACATTTAAACTAGGTCAATGGTGGTTGTTGGATAGTAGTGGGCAGTAGCTAGATCTGGATAATTTGCAAAAGAAAAATGAGTAGCTAGATCTGGGTTGCTGGCAAGCTTCACCTGGGTCCACAGTCAAAATCACATAAGAGGAGAGGTGTTACAAGCTACTGCAGAAGTAGAAAAACACAGAAGGCAATATGGATGATTCAGGCTAGAGGTGCTTGTGGTAGCAACAACAGGCTTGCTCGACCACATCAAAGCTACAGATATGCTATTTGTTACTGCTTCCTATTTATAGAGAGAAGACAGATATGTGTTCTTTCCTGACAGCAATTCAGCTTACATGCTCAACATTCAACAAAATGTGCTGTCCATTTGTTATATACGTTTGTAAAAGAATATTCGCTGCTGGATCACATCTAGCTGTTTATCTACGTGCTGTTTTGATGTCATTCATATACTTAGTGTGCCAGATACTATTCACTGCTGCTTTGTTGTTGTAGCTATTCTCCTCGGCTAGGCAAATATCTGCGTCTTTTCCTCTTTGATTTATTAATTAATCTCAAATTCTCTGTGAGTGTATTTACAATTGTGCTCCATTCTGATTTCCAGGACTACAACTGCCTCGATTATCATGAGAAAGTTGTCGATGGTTTCTACGACATATTTGACCCCTCCATGGAGTCCTCTAGGCAGGGGAAGATGCCATCACTAGAAGACCTTCAAACAGGCATCGGGGACCTGGGCTTTGAAGTCATCGTAATAAACCGTGCAGTTGATACTGCCTTGCAGGAGATGGAGCAAGTGGCGCAATGCATCTTGTTGGATTTCCCTGTTGCAAATATTACACTCCTAGTGCAAAGGATAGCTGATCTTGTTACAGATAATCTAGGTGGACCTGTGAAAGATGCAAATGCTATGCTTGCAAGGTGGTCGGAGACAAGTACTCAGCTGAGAACCTCACTACATACTAGCTTGCTGCCAATTGGCTGCATTAAATTAGGGTTGTCTCGTCACCGTGCCCTACTTTTCAAGGTCAGCTCCCTCCCTCCCTCTCTATGTGTGTATGTCAGGAAGTGCACGTGTAGTGCCCCTGTTGTTCCCTCAGAATTGTAGAATATCTCTCACTCGGCTGAAAACGGAGCGGAAGCGACAGAACTGAGTGCCGCCACATTTGTTTTCGTATTTCTTAGCAGAAGCGGAAACAAATACAGAAATACTGGAGATGATTACGGAAGCAGATATTGCCGGAAACGAATACAGAGCAAATACGATGCGGACACGATACAAAAGCGAAAGTTTGAAAGAACTCGAAAACCTCTTGGACCATACAAAAAAACACAACCAAACCGACAAACTTGTTAGGTTATGCGCCAAAGAAGAGGCAACAAGGTTTGACGGTGAGCAGGCGTGGTGGATGGGAGTGGAGGCGTGTAGTCAGAGGGACGACGATTACAGGAGTAGTGGATGATTAGTTTTTGGTGGATATGATTTGGTTGGGCCAAAAATGTATATGGGCTGGGGCCCATATAGACTAAAGATATACGCATATTTTCGCATGTGCGGATACAGAAATTCTGTTTATGCGGGAGTTATGCCGGAACACGCCGTTCCGTTTCCGTTTCAGCTGCTGCTGTGTAAATTTCCATTTCCATTTGTGTGCTCTGTTTCCATTTGTTTACGGAATGACGGAATGGACGGGAAGTTTCTGCTCCATTTTCATCCCTCTGCCAGTCTTATTTATACCAGGCAGATCTTTGAAAAGTGCAGTTTTATCAATCTTTAACCAGTTCCTGGTCCATGGCTTGGATAAATATATTAAGGCCATACCGATAGCCACCCTGATCAGAATGGTAAAACCTAATGCCAATGGACTCACTCACCCACGAAGTTAACCTTGAACCTATGTGTACATTTATTTCACTGTTTGTTGACCAAAGTTAAGTTTAAACACTATCCTCGCTCCATTTCCATCTATTTATCATTGTCAAACCTGGAAATGGGCAACCAATAAATTATATAGACCCCAGGCGGCATCTGCAGCCAGCATTACACAGCTTGACACCAGCACCGGCTTCGCATAGATAGAGGTGCCTGGGCCCTAACTTTATGTGGCTGTGGCGGAATAGAGGGTATGAAAAGAAACATCTAAGAGATAGTATGATGGTTCCACCAGGGTTTGGTTTGGACAACTTCCATACTTGAACTCTTTTGGTTATTACGATGTGTGCACTCTAGATAATATCAGTATAAATTTGTTCTCTGTCTAATTTAGGATGTCTTGCTTTAAAAATTAAAATTAGTCAGCATTTTTGCCTGGTATAGAAGGGAGGATCAATCTTCACCTAAAATACTTCCTTCGTTGTTTGACATGTTTAGTTATTTAATAATCACTACATGCCACGTGCTTACCTATGTTATATCTTGTGAAAGAAGTATCTTTGTAGCTTGTTACAAGATTGACTGATGTCACCATGTCTGTGGAAGCATACCAAATTATTGATGTAGTTGGCCATTTGAGTGGGTTATTATGTGTTTACATGTGTTTCTTCATGAGCCTATCAGACAGCAGAGAGCAACATGTTGGTACTGTATTCATTACTAATTGATGAATTTCCTTTTTCTGTATAAAAATAAGCTGACAGTGCTTGAGAGTCAAGAGCAAATGCAGAAAAACCCAAATATATTGAAGATAGCACTAGATCTGTTCATTTGCCTAACAAACATAGCATTCTTATAGCTCATGTGGCTCTTTCTGCAGATTCTTGCTGATAGTGTTGGCATTCCATGCAAACTTGTCAAAGGGAGTAATTACACTGGTGATGAGGATGATGCTGTTAACATAATAAAGGTGGACAAAGAAAGGTATTGACAAGATTGGGCACTGTAATTTGTTCATGTCATAGTAATTTCTCAGGGAAACACAATCCAAGTGCATTGTTCATCTGCTACAACTATTGCCGATATATTTTAATTCATTTGTTTTGTCAAATTTGCTAAATAGTTTTTGTGCTGCAATCTGCAGAGAGTTTTTGGTAGATCTGATGGCTGCTCCTGGTGCTCTTATTCCAGCAGATGTCTTAAGTTGGAAGGGCAGTTCGTCAAATTCTAACAATAAACTTGGCCAGAAACCTGGACTGAATCAAATGGCTGGGTCATCAAGTACCATTTATCCTACTCTGGGTGCCAATGCATTGCCACTTGAACATAAAGGTAACCAACTACCTTTGTTAAACAGTGGTGATTGGATATCGGCCAGTCAATCTGGATACGAGAAAGAGGCGGCCATAACACACTCACAAACCTCTTCCAGTGGTATACCATCTGTTACTGCTGCAGATGTTTTTGATGGTTCTTGGACATTAGTTCCTCATATGCAATCGGACGAGCCGTCGACTTCTGCTGGTACATCGTCACAGCATAAAGTTGTACCCCCAGGTGGAGAACATCATGGGGCCGGGAATATAAAACTAAGCCCAGGTCACCAGGAAAATACAGAGTCCAGTAACCTATTTGCTGAGCTTAATCCTTTTGGGCGTATTGAGCCAAAGAAAGCTTCAGTACCATTCAACGGGCCAGATAATAGAAACAACGAGTTACAAAGGCGTAGAGAAAATGTAGTCCCTAGCACTGGAAGGCCACAGCAAAGATTGGTTATGAAAAACTGGTCCCCTTACAATGATGTTTCCAACAACAAGCAGTACAACTATGTTCAGGACTCATTTGCACGTAGAACTGTTGGTGATAATGTTGTATCATCGCCGAGGTGCCACGATCTGCTGCAAATAATATTAATCTTAATATTGGAGCACGCAATGATGGATCACATGCAGTGTCAGCTCACAATAATGACAGTTTTATGGCTGGTTCCTCTGCCATGAAGATGCCTTCTGTAGCTGAGATTGGGAAGGCTGCTGAAATGGCTATGCGTGGTGATTTGAGCAAAGGTACTACAGGTTCTAGACTGGAGGATCAACTACCATTTGGAAGACACAAATGGGGTGATTCTACTGAACGAAGGGTTCCGGCTAATTCAGTTCAGAACCAAGCAAAAGAACGTGAAACTAACTTGACGGAAAGCAAGACCATAAGAAGTTGCCTCCTGATCCAAAGAAATCTCCACTTGACAGATTCATGGACGTGTCGATGCCATCAAGAAATTCAGAATCTGTTTCACCATCCTCTGCCAGGTCACACAGGCTTGATTGCGTGTTCGATGATGTTTCTGAATGTGAAATTCTCTGGGAAGATCTTGTGATTGGTGAACGGATTGGCTTAGGTATTTCTTTGCAACCAAGTTTTGATGTGTTCCTTACTGCCCTTTGCACTAACAAGTTGAACTGACAGTCCTAGGTTTAGGGAGAAATATTTGTATATTTATATTATACTTGTCATACACTGTCAAATTATTAGTGTGGCTCAGTTATGTACTTCTAATCTTTGTGCTATTAAGAGCCAATTTGTTGCGAACTTGCATCTTTGTAGTTCTCCATGAGAAATAATTGAATGAATTGCTTCCTCCTTCCAATAGGTTCATATGGTGAGGTATACCGTGCTGATTGGAATGGAACAGTAAGCAGTTATTTCCCTTTGTTTGTATATCTTGAGATTGGTCCTTTTTACAGGATGTTACATGCATGAAATGGTCGACATGATTAGAGACCAAATCATGGACCATCTTCACTTTTTCCTTCTTAAGTTGCTTCTGTCAGCGCACTGAACTTTCTGTTAATTTGCAGGAAGTTGCTGTGAAGAAATTCTTGGATCAAGATTTCTATGGCGATGCTTTGGATGAATTTCGAAGTGAAGTAGGTGAAATTATATGTTTTTTTTCTAAGAGTACTCAGTGTATACTATATATTCTGGTTTAGTTCATTCTTGATGCACTTCTTTTTGTAATTGCATATATTCTCTTTGCAAGGTGCGGATTATGCGTCGACTGCGTCATCCAAATATCGTTCTCTTTATGGGTGCTGTTACACGCCCTCCAAACTTATCTATTGTATCTGAGTATCTTCCAAGGTATACCAGTTTTGTATCTATCTTATTTTATGCGTATCTTGGTATAATCTCATGCTTTTCCTGAATCAAGTTACAACTTAGAAGCAGGGTCGAGCTAGCTCCTGACCCAGGCAGCTGCCTGGGCTGCTCTGGCTAGTCTCCCTTAAATATTGTTGTTATCTAGGGGATTAGTAGTGATGTTATTGGGGCCAATGGTTGCCAGCGTTCCAGTGAGTAGACCCAGGCTCCTTGGGTAGGCTTGCTACGCCACTGCTTACAAGTATCTGGGTACAGATATCATTGAAGAAATTCCTACATGAGAAGTTCCTTTGAACACCTAGCTTTGAATTGGCACCTAATACTGAAGGTGCTACATGCTACTTTGTTGAGAAAATACTTCTGTTAGTTGGATTCATAAAATCTGATGAACAGAAGTATTTTGGTTTACTGGAGGTGGCATATGGCTCTAGCATAATGTCATGTAACTTGTGTTCCAGTCTTAAGCAAGTCTAGAATGGATTTATTGGTTCAACTTTGATGGCCCATCCTTGATTTCATTGTTATTTCATTGCTTAGGGGAAGTTTATATAAGATCCTTCACCGTCCTGGCTGCCAAATTGACGAGAAGCGAAGGATTAAGATGGCCATTGATGTGGTATGGAAAAATCTTCCATAATTTTTTGCCATTTTGTTTATTTGCCCCTGCTTATGTAGATGACTGTTTTCTCATTAGGCCAAGGGCATGAATTGCCTGCACACTAGTGTACCAACAATTGTTCACCGGGATCTTAAATCACCTAACTTGCTGGTCGACAATAATTGGAATGTCAAGGTGTGTTCTCCTTTTGCATTTTAACTATTAGAACTTGATGGCTCGTAGTCATATTAATGTTGGGTTGGTCTGTTGGTTCACCAATGATATGAGGCAGGTTTGTGATTTTGGTCTTTCACGCTTGAAGCACAGCACATTTTTATCATCCAAATCAACTGCTGGAACTGTAAGTAATTAGCACCTCTAATCTGTACTATTACGGGGCGATTTTCAGTTTCTTTAGTCACACTAAATACTTACTAGTTCTTGTTTTTAATCTAAAATTTTGTTCCACCAGCCTGAGTGGATGGCACCTGAGGTCTTGCGGAATGAGCAATCAAATGAAAAGTGAGTGATTCTTGATGCATTTCATTCTAACTGTTTTATTCATGTCCTTGCAAGTCTCGTTTACTTATTCATTCAGAATAGTTCATGTGAAAGAGAGATCTTCCCATTTGAATTGTTGTGTTTCCATTTTTTTCAAGCACGGAGAGTAACCCTTGCTTTATATGTTAAGAGCATAAACAAAGTAACATTACCCAAGCTTGAACCAGAAAATAACGATAGCTGTCAATTGGCTCTGGTGCCGTTTAGTGTTTACAGAGCAGTATCGTAGACACCACACCACACCAACATTGACATGAAAATAATACTGGATAACAGATCTAACACTGTATTTTGGTACCAGGTGGCAAACCTGGTAAGCTATAAAAACACACACTGTATGTTGGTATATAACGACTACTCCCTCTGTCCGAAAAAGCTTGTCCCTCAAATGGATGTATCTAGTGCTAGATACATCCATTTGAAGGACAAGGTTGGGACAAGTTTTTTCAGACGGAGGGAGTATGTGTGTATGTGATTATCCTTCAGAGGCATGTTCTCAGTTTTGACTCCTAGAGTTGGGATGGGATAAAATACTCCTCCTATACTTTAGAAGGACCATTAGTCCTTCAGCTTATTTCGTTCATCTTCTTTTCCTTTTCATCTTTCCTCAAGTGGTGTGGCATCTTAGTTAATCTTGCTCAACCATTACTGGAATGCAGGTGCGATGTGTATAGCTTTGGCGTCATCTTGTGGGAGCTGGCAACACTAAGAATGCCGTGGGGTGGGATGAACCCGATGCAAGTCGTGGGAGCGGTTGGCTTCCAGGATCGAAGGCTTGATATCCCCAAGGAAATTGATCCTCTAGTCGCTAGGATCATATGGGAGTGCTGGCAGAAGTAAGTCTCTGAGTTTCCAGAGCACGCTTTTCTCATGTCTTCTTTTTTTAGGTCTTAACAACTCAGAAATATGTCGCTGATGCTACTGTTATCTGGTTTATTTATGGATCTCCAGGGATCCGAATCTGCGCCCTTCGTTTGCGCAGTTAACAACTGCTCTGAAGACGGTCCAAAGGCTTGTCAGCCCTTCTCCGGAGACGCAGAGCCCCCCTGTGCCCCAAGAGATCTGGGTGAACTCCTCTACCCCATGACAGAGGAGAGTTATCAAGGAATTCGTTCGTTGCTGCGGCCTGCAAATGTGAGCGCGTTGTATATAGTTTGAGCGCCCCAGCCCAGATGTGGTAGACATGTCCTGCGCGTATAGTATATTTACTTACTTACAGAGTCGCCCATGAGGCAACGGTCGGCAGGCAGAAGAGAAGAGACCCGCGTTTCGTCTTTCCGGTTGCGCGTGAGACAACCTGGTGCAAGCCCTCCTCCAGGAAGCTAGTGGATCAGTTAAATTAGTATGTACTCCCTCTGTTACGAAACATATGACATGTAAGCAATTCAATTTGAACTGCTTAAACGTCATATATTTCATAACGGAGGGAGTAGTATATCTGGCTGTGCTTACTAGTGGATCAGCTAAATTAGTCACACTGTGCTTGTAAAAGGTATAGTACACCTGTTCTGTTCATGTTGCTGTCTCGGGCTGTCGCCCACCGGCACTGACTGTTATACATCCGTTAACTTGTGCAGTCCTGAATAACAGGAGACACCACTATGCATGTTGGACGAAGCTGATCGACGTCACCGCCTTGAGCAAAAAAACCTCTTGCAGCTTACTTGCAGGTTTGTGCGATCGATCAGCAGGGGACCGGCGTTTGGTTTACTTGTGGCATCATACATCATGCTTTAACATGGTGTGCTCCAAGAACTGGTGCCTATTTTCATCTTTTGACGGCGGATATAACCATAACCCATGCGTTCACAGATTTGGGAGCCTCACACATGTGCAACCCTATCACCCGGGAAGATGCTGACGCTTCCCAGTGCGTCCCAGCTCGTCGCTGTTACTCCTGCTAGCCGTGCGCCGGTGTTGTGCTACATGCAGGGTCGCACCACAAGAGGTCCGCGTCCGTCAACCAGCAACTCGAACTACCCCTACCACGACTCCACTGCCGCAAATATTTTTTTTTGCCTTTTTTGAGAAACCATTGACGCAATCTCGATCTACGGTTATTTTTTTCTGCGTTGCCGCCGTCCGAAGATGAAAATAAGCAAGATGCGCTGTCGGGCCATGCTACGGGAATCAGCAACCCATCTATGTTGGGCCTTATTCAACTACGGCCCAAGTAAACCGACCAGAGCCTCTCGAAACAACGAGCGGAGCAGAGAGCTGCGCCGCGCTGCGCTGCGCAGCGCTCTCTCGTTTAGTCCCACCTCGGCCAGCCAAGGCGGAGGGCAGTCGAAGATGCGCTATATAAGCAGACCCACGGCAGCAGGATGAGGCATACCTTTCTCGGCCTTTTGGCTAAGATCAAGTGTAGTATCTGTTCTTATCAGTTTAATATCTGATATGCGGGCCATGTGCCCACAGCGATATTAAATTTATTTTTTATGGGGGAGGGACCACCACAGTAGCTTGCTACTGGGGCCTTCGTGTGTCGCCCAGCCGTTGCACTGCTGGCTGGGCCTGGCGCACCCCAACCAAAGCAAATTGAAAATTTGTTCTTTTTGGCTTGAGGACCTTTGTTTTTCAGAAATGAGAACTAATGAAAACCTGTTTTCGGAATTAACAGTTTAATCATACGATTGAAATCTCCTCTTTCAAATTCGCTGCTTGTCTTTGATGCCAACTAAAATCACACCGTCAGAATCAAATTAGTCTCTACTGCTCTTGTTTGGGACTTTCTGCCTGGTTGGGATTATATTATTCGCGCTTGTGCAAGGTGCGACCCGACATGCAGTAGCACAACACACCTTCGTGGCAAATAAGTCTTTCTAATCTTCAGAAACTAATGCCGGGGCTTGACATACATGAACATTATCAAGTTACGGTTCATCTCGATTACTACTTATATAAATCATGTGTTTGTCCTAGTACACACCATTAATGTTTTCAATCTTCTGAATCTAATGCAGGGGGTTTGGATAACAAACTAGTAGTACAACAGATATTGCCAGAGATACAAATAGAAAGAATAGATAATTCATTTCGTGAAAAAAAAGTGGAGTAGGTATGATACCTCTCGTACCATTCAAATGCTACTCATTCTCCATACATATCTCTCCACCACGCAACCTTTTCAGGCTGAGTAGGGCATTTTGAAGACCGAGCTCCATGGAGCCCTTTATTTTGAAAAATTCAAAATTCATAAATTTCAGTTTCAAAAAGTTCTGAAAAAAATATATACATGTATGCAAGGATGTAAAGTGTATGTGTGAAAAATTTCAGGATGAAATACCTTGAACCGCGAGCTGCACAAAAAAAAAACAAAATCAGAGACTTTAAAGATGAACAGTACATATGTTAAAAAGCCCTAGATTTGCCTTTTTTGTGTAGCTCACATTTTAATGTATTTTGACCTGAAAATTTGCACATATGTACATTATGCATCTAGGTATATGTGTATTTATTTTCAGAATTTTTTGAAACAAAAAAGTTTGAATTTTGAAGTTTTCAAATAAAAGCCTCCATGGAGCTCGGTCTCCGTTTGGCATTTTCGTATAAATTCTCTTTATTTACATAAATATAAGAGCGTTTAAATCACTAAAGTAGTGATCTAACGTTCTTATATTTCTTTACGAAGGGAGTACATGTCAAGATTGATTTCATGATGCAAACTGAGCGTAGCTCAGATGGTTAGGTTTGTTGGTGGAATCAGCCCACCAGGGTTGAAGTCTTAGACTTGCACTAGTGCTTACATTTTTCTGAATTTATTTCAGGCTTTCCGACGATGTCCGTTCAGTGCGAGATGTTAATCAGTTTCCTACTATTTGTGTATTAGAAATGTGCAATCTTCGACAACTAATGCCAGTATTGGATATAGGATGAACACTACTACATTAAAGCATTTATTTGCCCAAATACACATCATCAAAAGGTGTTTTAAATCTCAACAAACTAATGCGAGAGCTGGATAATGAACTAAAGTGTGTCGTTAGGGAAACTATATATATATATATATATATATATATATATATATATATATATATATATATATATAATTAGTCCGAGAAGAAGATAAGTGTGGAACACCCGAGATCTTCACATACATGCATATCTAATCTCCATCATACTATGCCGCAAATGAGAAAAAAATCCATCACACAATCTTTCTAGTCCTACAAATACATGTCCACATAAACCAAGACCCATTCAAAGTGTTTGCCATGGCTTGCAAGACCACAGTCGTTGTTGCTACCGCATGTATCTTTATGTTGGCACTCCTCGTGTCTTCTGGTAAGGAGATGAGATGTGTTGCAAACTTGTTCTATGAAGCTTCAATATAATGATGCTTCCATACATTGCTTCTTGTTTTGACAATACCATGAGATAACTTTCGTATCTTACTCTATTTATTTATATGGATGCAGCTCAAGGGGACTGCAAGGGCCATGCTATTAAAGTAGAATGCAACAACAATGATTCATGCATTAAGTGGTGCCATTATTTCGGAATCCCTCGTGGGCATTGTCATATTCATAGCGGCGGAGGCTATTGTGTGTGTGATGTTTGTGACTAGTTTGGTACTGCTAGTTTGTACCATCAAGTTTCTCAAAATAAATAATAAGGTGCAGCTATCCAACATATCATTAGCATCTATGATGTCTCTAAAAAGAACCATTTGATGGAAAGAGAAGAAAAATACTCCAACACATCAGTTACTGTACATCTAAAAAAATTTGTTGCTAGTTTTCTCAGTTGGTTGTTGCATATCCCTAAAAACTCCACCACACAACCTTTTAGGCCTATACAGGTTCCTCTAGTCAGCACCATAGAAATTTGCTTCCAATCTTCAACATCTAAAGCTGATCTTAGATGCAAATGAACAATTTGAGCTAAATCTGATGTTACTATAAATAAATCATATGTTTGCTAGTGTACTCATCATAAAAAATTAATCTCAACAACTAATGACGAAGTTGGATACTAAACTGAAATCTTTTGTGTCGGAAACAAATAGAAATAGATAAATAATTAGTATGGACAAGTAGGCGTGAAACCTCCAGTATTGACCAAAATGCATACTTGATCTCCATCATACGTCACTAAGAAAAATATTTTTTTTAGAGAAAAGGCTAGAGCCCGACTTTATAAATAAGGCCACCAGACAGAGTCAACAACGTAGCCACGCCAAACGAAACGACACATCATCCACATAGTATCAACGCCTAATCACGGCAAACAGAAGTTAACGACGACAATAGGGCCATCAAATCCTAACCGCCGTCCTGAAAGCGAAGAAGGGAGGTAGCTGTAGCCCGAATCCTAGTAGACATATCATCAAAAGCATCCCGATCCTCCCCCTTAGTCAATAATCTCCACTGCTGCAGGAATATGCAAGTTTTAAATAAGCAATCAACGGGTTTAGCAGGGAAAATGTGTTTAATGGTAAACTTGTTCCTAGTCGTCCAGAGGGTCTAGCACATCGCTGCGAATCCCACCCAGAACATTCTTCTCTCGGCCCCAACCAGGTTAGAAGCCAAAAGACGAAGTTCTGAGAAGGAGTCAGGTCTCCAAGAGACATGAAGCCAAGATCTTATACAACACCAAAAGAGCTTAGCCAAGACACAGTTGAAAAAAATGTGATTTGTGTCCTCTCTCTGGCCACATAAAGCACATCGATCAGATCCCGGGCCGTTACGCTTGCGAATCTGGTCAGCCGCCGGAAGGCGCCCACGGAAAGCTTGCCACAGGAATACCTTAACCTTAGGCGGGATGCGGGCCCTCCAGATCCACTTAAATTTGGTAGTGGTCGATCTCGAGATGAGTTTGCCATATAACGATTTCACAGAAAAATGCCCAGACGCAGAGTGGGGCCAGGACACCGAGTCCTCTTCCTCCGAGAGCACAGGGAAGAGGGCAACAAGACGTTGCTAGTCAACCAACTCTCCCAATTATTGTCAGAGAGCTCAGAGATCGAGATCTCGGGATTCGGGCAATAAGAAAAAAGAACTGGGAAAGAGACAACTAACGTGGCCGGACCGCACCACCAGTCTAGCCAGAACCTCATGGATCTACCATTGTGATCCACAAACTTGACAAGCCTTGACACACCGGCCGGAGTTTAACAAGATCTTTCCAGAATTGTGACGCGCCTACGGCGGGGGAAAACATAGGACTGGACGTAGGAAAATGTTTGTCCTTGAGGATGTTATACCAGAGGGGGTTATCCGAAATAGACATGATCTTCCACCACCATTTAATGAGCAAGCACTTGTTCATGACCAAGGTGTTAATTATACCCATCCCCCCAAGGCTCTTGGGTAGGCAGATGTGATCCCATTTAACCAATCTATACTTGCGCTTGTTATCAGCAGCATTCCAGTAGAAAGCACCCCCTGTGCTTGTCAAACCCAGCATGAGTGTCGTTAGTAAGAAGGTAAAACCCCATCAGAAATATAGGGAGGGAGGAAAGACAAGCGTTGATAAGGGCCACCTTGCCAGCCTGAGTATTATATCTGCCCCTCCACGGCATGACACGGTTGCCAACTTTAGCCACCGTAGGTGCAAAATCCTTAGCCAATAGTTTATCACACGAGATAGGAAGCCCGAGATATTTGAGAGGGAAGGATCCTAGTGAGTAGTTGAGTAATTGAGAGACTCGCAATGCCTCAGCCTCCGTCACCCCAGTGACAATCACCTCACTTTTTGCAAAGTTAATCTTAAGCCGAGACAAGGCCTCAAAGCAAAGTAGAAGAAACTTAAGGTGGGATAAACAAGCGTCATTGAGTTTCACCATGATAGTTGTATCGTCAGCGTACTGGAGGTGGGTGACACCTTCCGGAATAAGGTGGGAGGTAACAGGGGAGATGTGTCCAGCCAACGCGGCTCTGGACATGATATTAGAGACTGCATCCGCAACGAAGTTAAATAGGATAGGAGAAGCAGGATCACCCTGCCTGAGGCCTCTAGAGTTTCGGAAAAAATTGCTAGATCTCCCATTAACTGAAATCGCAGTATGGCCTCCCGAGACCATTTGCACGACCCAATGAACGAAGCCACCATCAAAACCCTTGGCCAAAAGAACATGTCGTAAGAAACCCCGGCTGGCAGAGTCGTATGCCTTCTCAAAATCCAACTTGAGAATGACGACCTTATTACCAGTCTTGCGAATGTCATGACTGATTTCGTGAAGGCATAAAACCCCATCGAGGATGAATCGGCCTTTGACAAAGGAGAATTGATAGGGGGAGAGGGACGTGATACATCCATTTTGCATCATGTTTACCTACTGTTATTTATGTTGTTTTTATGCATAATACTGCTTTTTGGAGTAATACTAATGCCTTTTCTCTCATAATATGCAAGGTACACACAAAGAGGGTGAATTCCGGCAGCTGGAAATTGAAGGAAATATGCCCTAGAGGCAATAATAAAGTTATTATTTATTTCCTTATTTCATGATAAATGTTTATTATTCATGCTAGAATTGTATTAATCGGAAACTTGATACATGTGTGAATACATAGACAAACATAGTGTCACTAGTATGCCTCTACTTGACTAGCTCGTTGATCAAAGATGGTTGAGTTTCCTAGCCATAGACATGAGTTGTCATTTGATTAATAGGATCACATCATTAGGAATGATGTGATTGACTTGACCCATTCCGTTAGCTTAGCACTTGATCGTTTAGTATGTTGCTATTGCTTTCTTCATGACTTATACATGTTCCTATGACTATGAGATTATGCAAATCCCGAATACCGAAGGAACACTTTGTGTGCTATAAAACGTCACAACGAATCGGATGATTATAAAGGTGCTCTCAGGTGTCTCTCGATGGTACTTTTGAGTTGGCATAGATCGAGATTAGGATTTGTCACTCCGATTGCTCTGGAGAGGTATCTCTGGTCCCTCTCGGTAATGCACATCACTATAAGCCTTGCAAGCAATGTGACTAATGAGTTAGTTGCGGGATGATGCATTACGGAACGAGTAAAGAGACTTGCCGGTAACGAGATTGAGCTAGGTATTGAGATACCGACGATCGAATCTCGAGCAAGTAACATACCGATGACAAAGGGAACAATGTACATTGTTATGTGGTTTGACCAATAAAGATCTTGGTAGAATATGTAGGAACCAATATGAGCATCCAGGTTCCGCTATTGGTTATTGACCGGAGACGTGTCTCAGTCATGTCTACATAGTTCTCGAACCCGTAGGTTCCGCACACTTAAAGTTCTGTGACAATCGGTATTATGAGTTTATATGTTTTGATGTACCGAAGGTAGTTCGGAGTCCAGGATATGATCACGGACATGACGAGTGCTACCTCTTGAGCACTGCGTTGGTTTTCCCTTGAAGAGGAAAGGGTGATGCAGTAAAGCAGCGTAAGTATTTCCCTCAGTTTTTGAGAGCCAAGGTATCAATCCAGTAGGAGGCCACGCACGAGTCCCTCGCACCTACACAAACAAATAAAATCCTCGCAACCAACACAATAAAGGGGTTGTCAATGCCTTCACAGTCACTTACGAAAGTGAGATCTGATAGATCTGATAGGATAACATTTTTGGTATTTTTATGATAAAGATGCAAAGTAAAATAAAAGTCAATAAAAATAGCTAAGTGTTGGAAGATTAATATGATGGAAAATAGACCCGGGGGCCATAGGTTTCACTAGTGGCTTCTCTCGAGAGCATAAGTATTACGGCGGGTAAACAAATTACTGTTGAGCAATTGACAGAATTGAGCATAGTTATGAGAATATCTAGGTATGATCATGTATATAGGCATCACGTCCGTGACAAGTAGACCGACTCTTGCTTGCATCTACTACTATTACTCCACACATCGACCGCTATCCAGCATGCATCTAGAGTATTAAGTTCAAAAGAAAAGAGTAACACTTTAAGTAAGATGACATGATGTAGAGGGATAAACTCATGCAATATGATATAAACCCCATCTTGTTATCCTCGATGGAAACAATACACACGTGCCTTTGCTGCCCCTCATCCTTTGGGAAAGGACACCACAAGATTGAACTCAAAGCTAAGCACTTCTCCCATTGCAAGAAAGATCAATCTAGTAGGCCAAACCAAACTGATAATTCGAAGAGACTTGCAAACATAACCAATCATACATAAAAGAATTTAGATAAGATTCAAATATTGTTCATAGATAAACTTGATCATAAACCCACAATTCATCGGTCTCAACAAACACACCGCAAAAGAAGATTACATCGAATAGATCTCCACGAGAATTGTGGAGAACTTTGTATTGAGATCCAAAGAGAGAGAAGAAGCCATCTAGCTAATAACTATGGACCTGAAGGTCTAAGGTAAACTACTTACACATCATCAGAGAGGCTATGGTGTTGATGTAGAAGCCCTCCGTGATCGATGCCCCCTCCAATGAGACTCAGGAAAAGGCCCCAAGATGGGATCTCACGGGTACAGAAGGTTGCGGCGGTGGAATTATGTTTTGGCTCCGTGTCTGGTAGTTTGAAGTGCGAGGTATATATAGGAGGAAGAAATGCGTCGGTGGAGCAACGTGGGCCCCACAAGGGTGGAGGGCGCGCCTGTGGGGTAGGCGCCCTACCTCGTGCCCTCCTGGTTGCTTTCTTGACGTAGGGTCCAAGTCCTCTGGATCACGTTCGTTCCGAAAATCACGTTCCCGAAGGTTTCATTCCGTTTGGACTCTGTTTGATTTTCTTTTTCTGCGAAACTCTGAAATAGGCAAAAGACAACAATTCTGGGCTGGGCCTCCGGTTAATAGGTTAGTCCCAAAAATAATATAAAAGTATATAATAAAGCCCATTAATGTCCAAAACAGAATATAATATAGCATGGAACAATAAAAAATTATAGATACGTTGGATACGTATCAACGAGGAGTCTCGAAATGGTCGAGACATAAAGATTGATATATTGGAAGCCTACATTTGGACATCGGAAGAGTTCCGGTTGAAATCGGGATTTTACCGGAGTGTCGGAGGGGTTACCGGAACCCCCCGGGGGTTAATGGGCCTTGTTGGGCCCTAGTGGAGAGAGAGAGGGGTCGGCCAGGGAAGGCCGCGCGCCCCCTCCCCCTCTGGTCCGAATTAAACTAGGAAAGGGGGGGGGGGGGTGGGGCAGCGCCCCCCTTTCCTTCTCCTTCTCCCCCTTCCTTTCCCCCTTCTAGTAGGAGTAGGAAAGAGGGGAGTCCTACTCCTACTAGGAGGAGGACTCCTCCTCCTGGCGCGCCCTGCAGGGCCGGCCGGCCTCCCCCCTTGCTCCTTTATATACGGGGGCAGGGGCACCCTAGAACACACTAGTTGATCATTGATCTCTCCCAGCCGTGTGCGATGCCCCCTCCACCATAATCCACCTCGGTCATATCGTAGCGGTGCTTAGGCGAAGCCCTGCGTCGGTAGCTTTATTAACATTGTCACCATGCCGTCGTGCTGACGAAACTCTCCCTCGAGCTCTACTGGATCGTGAGTTCGCGAGACGTCACTGAGCTGAACGTGTGCTGAACGCAGAGGTGCCGTACGTTCGGTACTGAGGATCGGTCGATCGTGAAGACGTACGACTACATCAACCGCGTTGTCATAACGCTTCCTCTTAACGGTCTACGAGGGTACATGGACGACACTCTCCCCTCTCGTTGCTATGCATCACCATGATCTTGCGTCTGCGTATGATTTTTTTTTTAAAATTACTACGTTCCCCAACAGTGGCATCCGAGCCAGGTTTATGCGTAGATGTTATATGCACGAGTAGAACACAAGTGAGTTGTGGGCGATACAAGTCATACTGCTTACCAGCATGTCATACTTTGGTTCGGGCGGTATTGTTGGATGAAGCGGCCGGACCGACATTACGCCAGACGCTTACGCGAGACTGGTTCTACCGACGTGCTTTGCACCTGTGTGGCTGGCGGGTGTCAGTTTCTCCAACTTTAGTTGAACCGAGTGTGACTACGCCCGGTCCTTGAGAAGGTTAAAACAACACTAACTTGACGAACTATCGTTGTGGTTTTGATGCGTAGGTAAGAATGGTTCTTGCTCAGCCCGTAGCAGCCACGTAAAACTTGCCACAATAAAATAGAGGACGTCTAACTTGTTTTTGCATGGCATGTTGTGATGTGATATGGTCAAGACATGATGGTATATTTATTGTATGAGATGATCATGTTTTGTAAGAGAGTTATCGGCAACTGGCAGGAGCCATATGGTTGTCGCTTTATTGTATGCAATGCAATCGCCCTGTAATTGCTTTACTTTATCACTAAGCGGTTGCTATAGTCGTAGAAGCAATAGTTGGCGAGACGACAACGATGCTATGATGGAGATCAAGGTGTCGGCTACCGGTGACGATGTTGATCATGACGGTGCTTTGGAGATGGAGATCAAAGGCACAAGATGATGATGGCCATATCATATCACTTATATTGATTGCATGTGATGTTTATCCTTGATGCATCTTATTCTGCTTTGATTGATGGTAGCATTATAAGATGATCTCTCACTAAATTTCAAGGTAAAAGTGTTCTTCCTGAGTATCCACCGTTGCCAAAGTTCATCGTGCCGAGACACCATGTGATGATCGGGTGTGATAAGCTCAACGTTCATCTACAATGGGTGCAAGCCAGTTTTGCACACGCAGAATACTCGGGTTAAACTTGACGAGCCTAGCATATGCAGATATGGCCTCGGAACACTAGAGAACGAAAGGTCGAGCGTGAATCATATAGAAGATATGATCAACATAGTGATGTTCACCATTGAAAACTACTCCATCTCACATGATGATCGGACATGGTTTAGTTGATATGGATCACATGATCACTTAGATGATTAGAGGGATGTCTATCTAAGTGGGAGTTCTTAAGTAATATGATTAATTGAACTTTAATTTATCATGAACTTAGTCCTGGTAGTATTAGCATATCTATGTTGTAGACCAATAGCTCGCATTTAGCTCCCCTGTTTTATTTTTGATATGTTCTTAAAGAAATACTATGTTGAAAGATGTTAGTAGCAATGATGCGGACTTGGTCCGTGATCTGAGGATTATCCTCATTGCTGCATAGAATAATTATGTCCTTGATGCACCGCTAGGTGACGAACCTATTGCAGGAGCATATGCAGACGTTATGAACGTTTGGCAAAGCTCGGTATGATGACTACTTGACAGTTTAGTGCACCATGCTTTACGGCTAAGAATCGGGGCTTCAAAGACGTTTTGAATGCCATGGAGCATATGAGATGTTCCAAGAGTTGAAATTAGTATTTCAGACTCATGCCCATGTCGAAAGGTATGAGACCTTTGACAAGTACATTGCCTACAAGATGGAGGAGAATAGCTTAGTTAGTAAGCATGTGCTCAGAATGTCTGAGTACTACAATCACTTGAATCAAGTGGGAGTTAATCTTCCAGATAAGATAGTGATTAACAGAGTTCTCTAGTCACTATCACAAAGTTACTAGAAGTTCGTGATGAACTACAATATGCAAGGGATAATGGAAACGATTCCCAAGCTCTTCGTGATGCTGAAATCAACGAAGGTAGAAATCAAGAAAAGCATCAAGTGTTGATGGTTGACAAGACCACTGGTTTCAAGAAAAGGGCAAAAGGGTAGAAAGGGAACTTCAATAAGAATAACAAGCAAGTTGCTGCTCCCGTGAAGAAGCCCAAAGCTAGACCCAAGCCTGAAACTGAGTGCTTCTACTACAAAGGAAATGGTCACTGGAAATGGAACTGCCCTAGATACTTGGCGGATAAGAAGGATGGCAAATTAAACAAAGGTATATTGGATATATATGTTATTGATGTGTACTTTACTAGTGTTTATAGAAACTCCTCGGCATTTGATACTGGTTCAGTTGCTAAGAGTAGTAACTCGAAGCGGGAGTTGCAGAATGAACAGAAACTAGTTAAGGGCGAGGTGACGATGTGTGTTGGAAGTAGTTCCAAGATTGATATGATCATCATCGCACACTCCCTATACTTTCGGGATTAGTGTTGAACCTAAATAAGTGTTATTTGGTGTTTATGCGTTGAGCATGGATATGATTTGATCATGTTTATTGCAATACGGTTATTCATTTAAATTAAGAGAATAATTGTTGTTCTGTTTACATGAATAAAACCTTCTATGGTCATACACCCAATAAAAATGGTTTGTTGGATCTCGATCATAGTGATACACATCTATAATACCTAAATAGTTCATCCCCACTATCTTATTTCTCTTCACATGCAAGCTATCCACATCATCATTCATGCCACATCAGCAACATACGTCCCACTACTGAAATTTTCTGGCACATGGTGAAGCCACGTCATTTTTTGTTGTCATTATTTTCTATAGAGTGCCTTATGTGCTGTCCTCATCAGCGCATCAGTTACTGCTGCTGTAGCTTCGTACTACTTCCCCACGACCCACGAGTTGCGTGCATATTTGACCTTTCCTCTCCCACGGTCATGCATGTACACAAACCGGCGAAGCAGAACACCAGTCGGGCAGAGGGCCACCCTTCAACATGCAGGTTTGTCCCTTCCTCTCCTCTCACAACTAGGTGCATTCACATAATAATTAAGGAAAAGGCGAGGCAGGCGACCATCGGGCTGCCGAGGTAAATGACCGGCTACCTATTTATTCTCCTATGCCATGACTCTGTGCCTTGGATGACCATCTGACAGCTTTCATGGCCGCTCGTGAGATCTGTTCAGCAGGTATGTAGATCACCACCAAGAGGATCCTGTGGTTCACCATGCTCCGCAATACCTCCATGTCATCTTTCCTGGAAGACGCGATCAGCAGAATCACAATCTTCCTAGAAAATAGCATCCACCGGAGGACCACAACGGTGACGGACGCGAGATGTAGGGTGAGGTCTACCACCATGCTGCCAGCATCGACTAGCACAAGCTAGAACACTGGCTATACATTGCGACGTTTGTGACCACTCAGGTGCCGTCAACGGGATTTATCTTCCACCTCAGTCCTGCATTTTTTTAATCTTATTTGCATTCCAGATTCACATTATTATTTTGGTCAATTTAGACATATTTGCCATCATACGCATCCTGTTTTTTAATCGTCTTTGATTTTGCATCAATAGTTCATTATGTGGCTGCAGTTTACGGGCAAGAGATTCCAATCTGTAGGCATGACGCTCAATGTTTGGGGCATTATATTTGTAACTCTGTTGTATCTTTCCAGACATTACAAGAAACTGAAGAAATACATACCGGTGCCTGAAGATGAACGATAAACAGTGCAACCTTGAGTAACATACATCATGTTGAGCGCCAGATGGACAAAATAGGCTCAGGTGAACAGCGTGACACATCATCAGTTAGAAATAATTAAGTTGTCCCGAAATTCTTTCGCAAAACTCGACGGTATTTCTACACAGGAAAACTATATCTGCAGCAGCTACATGTGACAACATCTCGGGCTACAAATAGCTTGACAATTTAAATCCCCACTCGTTATCATGTTTGCCTGTGCAGTTGTTTAATTCCAAGGCCTTTGATGAATTGGAAGCAAACAACGGTTAAAAATAAATCTAGTTAATCTTTATGATTCAACTCAGTATGTCTCTTAATCATTGCTGCAATCAGTGATAGCAAGTTCATTCGTTCATGTAGTAGTCTCATTTTTTGCAATTTCGGAACAGAAGGAGTTCAATAAGTTTTTCTTATGGATATCAGTTATCTACTAGCACCAAATCCCTTCAGTTTACTTAAATTTCGCCATCCTATTTTTTTTGCATGTGTTTGTAGTAGAATCAACTTCACATCACCGCAAGAGAAGCTAATTTGCTTCTGGGTATGCATCTATCTTCGTACAATATAACAAGTTTACTTAAATTGATTTCAGTATTATATACATGTATATTCAAAGAATGCCAAAATATCCTCATTACCTCATGTCGTGTTGTACGTGTGTTTGCGTGCCAAAGAATTTATGGTCCTCAAAGTTAATTTTTGTCCATAACCATACATCTAATTATTGTTGGAATATTGTAATGAAGCTTTGCAGATTGCATATCTTACTATAGTTGTTTCACTGGTTTGTAAAACTTCCTGTGATTTCATGAAGTATGACAGTAACTTCTTATATATTTTGCAACAGTGGTTTACGTGAGCTCAAAAACATCCCACCTCGGTGATAAAATAAAATTTCTTTCATACCTATTTATTTATCGTTTAGAATATACATGATGAATTTTTAAAGTTTTACACAATAACTTCCCGCAGCAACGCACGGGGCATTTATCTAGTATTCATAATATTGAAGCCAAAAGATGCAAAGTTAATAAAGATAGTGAAACTTATTTGTGGCACTGCCATTTAGGTCATATTGATGTAAAGCGCATGAAGAAACTCCCTGCTGGTGGTATTTTAGAATCACTTGATTATGAATCACTTGATGCTTGCGAACCATGCCTTATGGGCAAGATGACCAAGACTCCGTTCTCCGGAACAATGCAGCGAGCAACTGACTTATTGGAAATAATACATAATGATGTATGCAATCCGATGAGTGTTGAGGCTCGCGTCGGGTATCGTTATTTTCTGACCTTCACAGATGATTTGAGCAGATATCGGTATATCTACTTGATCAAACATAAGTCTGAAACAATTGAAAAGTTCATATAATTTCAGAGTGAAGTGGAAAATCATCGTAACAAGAAAATAAAGTTTCTACGATCTGATCATGGAGGAGAATATTTTAGTTACGAGTTTGGTCTTCATTTGAAACAATGCGGAATAGTTTCGCAACTCAGGCCACCTGGAACACCACGGTGTAATGGTGTGTCCGAATATCGTAACCATACTTTATTAGATATGGTGCAATCTATGATGTCTCTTACCGATTTACCACTATCATTTTGGGGTTATGCATTAGAGACAATTGTATTCACGTTAAATAGGGCACCATCTAAATCCATTGAGACGACACCTTATGAACTGTGGTTTGGAAAGAAACCAAAGTTGTCGTTTCTTAAAGTTTGGGGCTGCGATGATTATGTGAAAAAGCTTCAACCTGATAATCTCGAACCCAAATCGGAGAAATGTGTCTCCATAGGATACCCAAAGGAAACTGTTGGGTACACCTTCTATCACAGATCCGAAGGCAAGACATTTGTTGCTAAAAATGGATCCTTTCTAGAGAAGGAGTTTCTCTCGAAAGAAGTGAGTGGGGAGGAAAGTGGAACTTGATGAGGTAAGCTGTACTGCTCCCTTATTGGAAAGTAGTTCATCACGAAATCTGTTCCCGTGACTCCTACACCAATTAGTGAGGAAGCTAATGATGATGATCATGTAACTTCAGATCAAGTCACTCTGAAACCTCGTGGGTCAACGAGTAAGATCCGCACTGAGTGGGACGGTAATCCTGTTCTGGAGGTCATGTTACTTGACCATGACGAACCTACGAACTACGAGGAAGCGATGATGAGCCCAGATTCCACGAAATGGCTTAAGGCCATGAAATCTGAGATGGGATCCATGTATGAGTACAAAGTATGGACTTTGGTTGACTTGCCCGATGCTGGGCAAGCCATAGAAAATAAATGGATCTTCAAGAGGAAGACGGACGCTGATAGTAGTGTTACTATCTACAAAGCTAGACTTGTCGAAAAAGGTTTTTGACAAAGTTCAAGGTGTTGACTACGATGATATTTTCTCACTCGTAGCGATGCTTAAGTCTGTCCGAATCATGTTAGCAAATTGCCATATTTTATGAAATCTGGCAAATGGATGTAAAAACTACATTCCTTAATGGAATTCTTAAAGAAGAGTTGTGCATGATGCAACCAGAAGGTTTTGTCGATCCTAAAGGTGCTAACAAAATGTGCAAGCTCCAGCGATCCATCTATGGACTGGTGCAAGCATCTCGGAGTTGGAATATACACTTTGATGAGTTGATCAAAGCATATAGTTTTATACAGACTTGCGGTGAAGCCTGTATTTACAAGAAAGTGAATGGGAGCACTATAACATTTCTGATAAGTATATGTGAATGACATATTGTTGATCGGAAATAATGTAGAATTATTCTGCAAAACATAAAGGAGTGTTTGAAAGGAATTTTTCAAAGAAAAGACCTCGGTGAAGCTGCTTACATATTGAGCATCAAGATCTATAGAGATAGATCAAAACGCTTGATAAGTTTTTTCAATGAGTACATACCTTGACAAGATTTTGAAGTAGTTCAAAATGGAACAGTCAAAGAAAGAGTTCTTGCCTGTGTTACAAGGTGTGAAATTGAGTAAGACTCAAAGCCCGACCACGGTAGAAGATAGAAAGAGAATGAGAGTCATTCCCTATGCCTCAGCCATAGGTTCTATAAAGTATGCCATGCTATGTACCAGATCTATTGTATACCCTACACTTATTTTGGCAAGGGAGTACAATAGTGATCTAGGAGTAGATTACTGTACAGCAGTCAAAATTATCCTTAGTGGAATAAGGATATGTTTCTTGACTATGGAGGTGACAAAAAGGTTCATCGTAAAGGGTTACGTCGATGCAAGCTTTGGCACTGATCCAGATGGCTCTAAGTCTTAATCTGGATACATATTGAAAGTGGGAGCAATTAGCTAAAGTAGCTCCATGCAGAGCATTGTAGACATAGAAATTTGCAAAATACTTACAGATCTGAATATGGCAGACCCGTTGACTAAAATTCTCTCACAAGCAAAACATGCTCACACCTTAGTACTCTTTGGGTGTTAATCACATAGCGATGTGAACTAGATTATTGACTCTAGTAAACCCTTTGGGTATTGGTCACATGACGATGTGAACTACGGGTGTTAATCACATGGTGATGTGAACTAGATTATTGACTCTAGTGCAAGTGGGAGACTGAAGGAAATATGACCTAGAGGCAATAATAAAATTATTATTTATTTCCTTATTTCATGATAAATGTTTATTATTCATGCTAGAATTGTATTAACCGGAAACTTGATACATGTGTGAAGAAATAGACAAACATAGTGTCACTAGTATGCCTCTACTTGACTAGCTCGTTGATCAAAGATGGTTGAGTTTCCTAGCCATAGACACGAGTTGTCATTTGATTACGAGATCACATCATTAGGAATGATATGATTGACTTGACCCATTCCGTTAGCTTAGAACTTGATTGTTTAGTATGTTGCTATTGATTTCTTCATGACTTATACATCTTCCTATGACTATGATATTATGCAAGTCCCGAATACCGGAGGAACACTTTGTGTGCTACCAAAGCGTCCTGGCAACGAATGGATGATTATAAAGGTGCTCTCAGGTGTCTCCGATGGTACTTGTTGAGTTGGCATAGATCAAGATTAGGATTTGTCACTCCAATTGTCGGAGAGGTATCTCTGGGCCCTCTCGGTAATGCACATCACTATAAGCCTTGCAAGCAATGTGACTAATGAGTTATTTGTGGGATGATGCATTATGGAACGAGTAAAGAGACTTTTCGGTAACGAGATTGAGCTAGGTAATGAGATACCGACGATCGAATCTCGAGCAAGTAACATACCATGACAAAGGGAACAACGTAGGTTGTTATGCGGTTTGACCGATAAAGATCTTCGTAGAATATGTAGGAACCAATATGAGCATCCAGGTTCCGCTATTGGTTATTGACCGGAGACGTGTCCCGGTCATGTCTACATAGTTCTCGAACCCGTAGGGTCCGCACGCTTAAAGTTCTGTGACGATCGGTATTATGAGTTTATATGTTTTGATGTACCGAAGGTAGTTCGGAGTCCCGGATATGATCACGGACATGACGAGGAGTCTCGAAATGGTCGATACATAAATATTGACATATTGGATGCCTACATTTGGATATCGGAAGAGTTTCGGGTGAAATCGGGATTTTACCGGAGTGCCGGAGGGGTTACCGGAACCCCCCGGGGGTTAATGGGCCTTGTTGGGCCCTAGTGGAGAGAGAGAGAGAGGGGCTAGCCAGGGCAGGCCGCACGCCCCATCCCCCTCTGGTCTGAATTGGACTAGGAAAGGGGGGGGGGGCGCCCCCCTTTCCTTCTCCTTCTCACCCTTCCTTTCCCCCTCCTAGTAGGAGTAGGAAAGAGGGGAGTCCTACTCCTACTAGGAGGAGGACTCCTCCTCCTGGCGCGCCCTACACGGCTGGCCGGACTCCCCCCTTGCTCCTTTATATACAGGGGTAGGGGGCACCCTAGAGCACACAAGTTGATCATTGATCTCTCCCAGCCGTGTGCGGTGCCCCCCTCCAGCATAATCCACCTCGCTCATATCGTAGCGGTGCTTAGGCGAAGCCCTGCGTCGGTAGCTTCATCAACATCGTCACCACGCCGTCGTGCTGACGAAACTCTCCCTCGAGCTCTACTAGATCATGACTTTGCGGGACGCCACCGAGCTGAACGTGTGCTGAACGCGGAGGTGCCGTACGTTCGGTACTGAGGATCGGTCGATCGTGAAGACGTACGACTACATCAACCGCGTTGTCATAAAGCTTCCGCTTAACGATCTATGAGGGTACGTGGACGACACTCCCCCCTCTCGTTGATATGCATCACCATGATCTTGCGTGTGCGTAGGAATTTTTTTGAAATTACTACGTTCCGCAACAGAAATCTGGACCTGGAAAAGCTACGTCACGCCACCTATTCTGCACAACTCCAAACAAGTTGAAACTTCACGAGGAAATTTTATGGAATATATAAGAAATATTGGAGCTAATAAGTACCAGAGGGAGCCCACCAGGTGGGCACAACCCACCTGGGCGCGCCCTGGTGGGTTGTGCTCCCCTCGGCCCACCTCCAGTACCCATCTTCTGGTATATAAGTCATTTTGACCTGGAAAAATAAGGAGAGTACTTTCGGGATGGAGCGCCGCCGTCTCGAGGCGAAACTTGGGCAGGAGCACTTTTGCCCTCCGGGGGAGCGATTCCGCCGGGGGAACTTCCCTCCCGGAGGGGGAAATCATCGTCATCATCATCACCAACAACTCTCCCATCTTGGGGAGGGCAATCTCCATCAACATCTTCAACAACACCATCTCCTCTCAAACCCTAGTTCATCTCTTGTGTTTAATCTGTGTCTTTGGAACTATAGATTGGTGCTTGTGGGTGACTAGTAGTGTTGATTACATCTTGTAGTTGATTACTATATGGTTTATTTGGTGGAATATTATATGTTCAGATCCAATATGCTATTTAATACCCCTCTGATCTTGAACATTGATACGTCTCCAACGTATCTACTTTTCCAAACACTTTTTCCCTTGTTTTGGACTCTAACTTGCATGATTTGAATGAAACTAACCCGGACTGACGCTGTTTTATGCAGAACTACCATGATGTTGTTTTATGTGTAGAAAAGAAAAGTTCCCGGAATGACCTGGAAATCAACGGAGGCACCTTTTGGAATTTATAAGAATTATTGGGTGAAAGAAATACACCAGGGGGCCCAGGGCCTATCCACGAGACAGGGGGCGCGCCCGCCTATCTCGTGGGCCCCTGGACCTCCTCCGACCTCAACTCTAACTTCATATATTCCGTCTCGGGGAGAAAAAATCAGAGAGAAAGTTTCATCGCGTTTCACGACACGGAGCCGCCGCCAAGCCCTAATCTCTCTCGGGAGGGCTGATCTGGAGTCTGTTCGGGGCTCCAGAGAGGGGGATTCATCGCCGTCGTCATCATCAACCATCCTCCATCACCAATTTCATGATGCTCACCGCCGCGTGCGTGAGTAATTCCATCGTAGGCTTGCTGGACGGTGATGGGTTGGATGAGATTTGCCATGTAATCAAGTTAGTTTTGTTAGGGTTTGATCCCTAGTATCCACTATGTTCTGAGATTGATGTTGCTATGACTTTGCGATGCTTAACGCTTGTCACTAGGGCCCGAGTGCCATGAGTTCAGATCTGAACCTATTATGTTTCCATGAATATATGTGTGTTCTTGATCCGATCTTGCAAGTCTATAGTCACCTATTATGTGTTATGATCCGACAACCCTGAAGTGACAATAATCGGGGTACTTCTCGGTGATGACCGTAGTTTGAGGAGTTCATGTATTCACTATGTGTTAATGCTTTGGTCCGGTTCTCTATTAAAAGGAGGCCTTAATATCCCTTAGTTTCGTAAGGACCCCGCTGCAACGGGAGGGTAGGACAAAAGATGTCATACAAGTTCTTTTCTATAAGCACGTATGACTATTTACGGAATACATGCCTATATTACATTGATGAATTGGAGCTAGTTCTATATCACCCTATGTTATAACTATTGCATGAGGAATCGCATCCGGCATAGTTATCCATCGCTGATCCGGTGCCTACGAGCTTTTCACATATTGTTCTTCGCTTATTTACTTTTTTGTTGCTACTGTTACAACTACTACAAAAACCCAAAAACATTTATCTTTACTTTTGCTACCGTTACCTTTATTATCATACCACTTTTGCTACTAAACACTTTGCTGCAGATACTAAGTTATCCAGGTGTGGTTGAATTGACAACTCAACTGCTAATACTCAATAATATTCTTTGGCTCCCCTTGTGTCGAATCAATAAATTTGGGTTGAATACTCTACCCTCGAGAGCTATTGCGATCCCCTATACTTGTGGGTTATCAAGACCAATTTCTGGAGCCGTTGCCGGGGTGCATAGCCCTATTCTCTGAGTCACTTGGGATTTATATCTGTTGATCACTATGAAGAACTTGAAAGATACTAAGACCGAGATTTATCCCTCAACTACGAGGGGAGGCAAGGAACTGCCATCTAGCTCTGCACTAGATTCTCCTTCCGTTATTAGTAAGCTTGCGACACCTAAACCTGCTACTACTATGAATTCTGATATGTCGCATGTTATTGATGATGCCACTTCTGCTATGCATGATGAAACTACTTCTGTGCGTGATACTACTTTGCCATTAGGTGAATTTCTAGATGAACAACTTGCTAGAGTTAGAGGGGATGAAATTACTAAAGATCCTATCACTGATGATAGTGACGATGAAGGTTCCCCCAATGATTATGTTTTACCTGTTGTTCCTAAGGGTTATGTTATGCATGAAAAAGCTGCTCTGGAAATCCTTGCTTGCAATGATAGGAATGATCTTGAGAAATTATTAGCTAAATGGAAGCAGCAGTCTCTTAATGCTAGAATGAAACCCGATACTGCTTTTGCTACTTCACCTATTTGTGTTACTGATAAGGATTATGAATTCTCTGTTGATCCTGATATTATTACTTTAGTTGAATCTGATCCTTTTTATGGCCTTGAATCTAAAACTGTTGTGGCACATCTTACCAAATTGAATGATATAGCCACCTTATTTACTCATGATGAGAAGTCTCGCTATTTATATATCCTTAAGATATTTCCGTTCTCATTAAAGGGTGATGCTAAGACTTGGTACAATTCTCTTGCTCCTGGTTGTGTGCGTAGTCCCCATGATATGATTTATTACTTCTCTGCTAAATATTTCCCTGCTCATAAGAAACAAGCTGCCTTATGGAAATATATAATTTTGTGCAAATCAAAGAAGAGAGTCTCCCACAAGCTTGGGGAGGCTTCTCCGATTACTTAATGCTTTGCTGATCATCCTCTTATGAAAAATGAAATACTTGATATCTTTTATAATGGACTAACCGATGCTTCCAAGGACCACTTGGATAGTTGTGCTGGTTGTGTTTTCGAGGAAAGAACAATCGACAAAGCTGAAATATTATTGAATAATATGTTGACTAATGAAAATAATTGGACTCTTCTGAGCCAGTTCTCAAGTAATTCCTGAACCAATTGAGCCAACCCTCGAGCCTATTCCTAAACCCTCTCAAGAAGAGAGGTGTTTTATTTCTCAGTCCTGAAGATACGCAAGAGGCAAAGAAATTAATGAAAGAAAAAGGTATTAAAGCTGAATATGTTAAGAATTTACCACCTATTGAAGAAATACATGGTCTTAATTTACCTACTGAAGAACCGCATTGTCTAGATAACCCGACACAGGTAGTAAAGGTAAATTCTCTCTATAGAGATGATAAAGTTGAAATACCCTCTACTAAATTTCATAGCCCATGCTTAGATGAATTTGATGACTTTATGGCTAGACAAGAAAGTTTTAATGCTTATGTTGGTAGAGAGTTAAAGAATAATGCTTTTGAAATAGGACGCGTAGGTGATAATCTGGCTAGAGTTAAAGATGAACTTCACCGCGTTAGCAAATATGCTTCTATGGTTGCTACTCAAGCTGAGCAAGTACTTAAAGCTCAAAATGATTTGCTTGATGAATTAAATAATAAAAAAGACTTTGCTATTAGAGTGGCTACTAGAACTGGTAGAATGACTCAGGAACCTTTGTATCCTGAAGGCCACCCTAAGAGAATCGAGCAAGATTCTCAGAGAAATAATTTAGAGGCACCTAGTTCTTCTAAAAAGAAGAAAAAGAAAAACGATAGAACTTTGCATGCTTCTAGTGAACCTGTCGTAGACACACCTGAGAATCCCAATAATATTTCTATCTCTGATGCTGAAACAAAATCAGGTGATGAACATGAACCTAGTGATAATGTTAATAATAATGTTCATGTTGATGCACAACCTAGCAATGATAATGATGTAGAGATTGAACCTGTTGTTGATCTTGATAACCCACAATCAAAGAATCAACGTTATGATAAGAGAGATTTTGTAGCTAGGAGGCACGGTAAAGAAAGAGAACCATGGGTTCAGAAACCCATGCCCTTTCCTCCTAAACCATCCAAGTCAAAGGATGATGAGGATTTTGAGCGCTTTGCTGAAATGATTAGACCTATTTTCTTACGTATGCGCTTAACTGATATGCTTAAAGTAAATCCTTATGATAAGTATATGAAGGATATCATCACAAATAAAAGAAAGATACCGGAAGCTGAAATTTCCACCATGCTTGCTAATTACACTTTTAAAGGTGGAATACCAAAGAAACTTGGAGATCCGGGTATTCCAACTATACCATGCTCTATTAAAAGAAATTACGTTAGAACTGCTCTATGTGATCTTGGAGCCGGTGTTAGTGTTACGCCTCTCTCTTTATATCGTAGACTTGAATTGAATAAGTTGACACCTATTGAAATATCTTTGCAAATGGCTGATAAATCAACTGCTATACCTATCGGTATTTGTGAGGATGTGTCTGTTGTGGTTGCAAATGTCACTATCTTAACGGACTTTGTTATTCTTGATATTCCCGAGGACGATAGTATGTCTATTATCCTTGGTAGACCTTTTCTTAATACTGCAGGGGCTGTTATTGATTGCAACAAAGGCAATGTCACTTTTCATGTTAATGGTAATGAGCATATGGTACACTTTCCGAGGAAACAATCTCAAGTTCATAGCATCAATTATATTGAAAAAGTTCCAACTATCATTTTTGGAGGCCTTGAATTTCCTCTTCCTACTGTCAAGAAAAAGTATGATATTCTTATTGTTGGGGATTTTCATATCCCCGTTGAGGTAACTTAGTGTTATTCGAAATTTCTCCGCTTCCGTGTTATTCGGAATGAGTTTGCTAACAAGACTTGATCAACCTTGTTAGTGGGTTCATTTTGATGATCACAAACTAGAAGGCACAACCTTCTGTACCCTCTTTTTACTTTCTGTTATTTAGATTAAATAAAGCAAAAATAGTATTATCCGTCTGTTTTCTGAATTATCCGTGCATTAAAAAAATAGCCCGAAAATAAAAGTGCTCCAAATGCCCTGCAAATCTAGTATGATTTTTTACGGAATATTTGAGGATTTTAGGCACTGAAAACACTGCAGAAGGGCAAGCACCAGGCCACGAGAGAGGAGGGCGCCCACAGGGCGTGCCCCCTATCTCGTGGGCCCCCGGTGGCTCCCCTCCGATTATGCCAACACCCACACACTTCATCTTCTACCCAAAAAATCCCGTCCAGCTCAAGCACGAGTTCTAGCTCTTCTTCATCGCGATTTTCGATCTCCTTGCTCAAAGCTCCATTCACAAAACTGCTTTGGGAGATTGTTGCTTGGTATGTGACTCCTCCATTGGTCCAAATAGCTTTTGTTCTAGTGCTTTATTCATTGCAAATTTTTGCTGCATAGGTGACCATGTTCTTGAGCTTGCATGTTAAATATTTGAGGTCCCAAGCAATTCCAATGCATGATATAGGCTCTAGGCACTTGTAGGAGTAGTTGCTATCAATCTTGTTTAGTCTTATGCACTTTTATTTTGAAGTTACTAAAACTTCAGAAATTTTCAGAAAATGTTAAGGAGGCTCTTTAAAGGCTCTTCTAGCCAAAGCTCTAAGGAAAAACAAGACAAAGAGAAGGAAAAACCCAAGTATAATCTTCCTCGCTTAAGCGGAAATGCAGTCGTGTGAATGGCCATGCGAGGACTTCTTGAAAGAAGCCGAATTCATGAAGATTTTTATGCTTTAATCGAGACTGCAGGCCTCACCGGTTTCATCAACGACCGAATCGATCAAGATCTCTTACTTACCAATACTTTCGTGCAAATTTTTATTATTATCCTAAGAAATCACCGCTTTCAAAGATCATTTCATTTATATGATGAATTCAAAGAAATGTATTTACATCATTTTTGCGCGGTATGTAGGATACCTTATGAGGGAGAATTAGAGGAACCCCATCGTGAAGATGTGGATGGCTTTGTTAAAACTATTGCTGGGGAAGAGCCAAAGAAGGGCTCTGAGGCAAAAGTCTCTAGCATACACTTTCCCGTTTTACGCTACTTTGCCATATTTGCTAGTAGATGCTTGATTGGTCATGGAAATAGTGGAAATTTGAGTGTTCCGGATATTATTATTCTTCAACATGCTTTGCTGGGAGATAACACTTTTAGTATGGGAGCCGTCGTTGCTAAACGGCTACCCCTGAATCGTACAAAAGGCCCCATATTTGGAGGTATCTATGCTGCACGTCTTGCCGAACATTTTCAGATACCCATCAGGCACTATGAGGAGGATGAGATAAAATTGCACCCTCACATCTTAGATTACAAGAGCATGGTAGCACACAAGTTTATTGTTGATAATGAAGATAAGATGCTCTTGTATAAACTAAGATTTAATAAGAAGCACATTGAGATTATTACTTTGCCTGCGCCTTTGTTGTTTTATTTGCTTGCAGATAATTTTCTTGTTACACCGGAGGCGGTGAACAACCATCGAGCTCAAGCTTTTACTCCAGAGCCTGAACCTGAGCCGGAACCTGAACTGGACCCTTATCTTGCATCATCTGTCCAGTGGGATTCGGAGATGACCAGCCAGTGGTATCCTGATTACACCTCCCATTACACCGGGGAGAGTAGCGGCGGTCCTTGGTACTAGACCAACTTAGGCCAAAAGCCTATGCTTGGGGGAGTACGTATTTCTCACCGACTTTACATTCATGCTCACACACTAGTCGTCGGTGTTCATACTCTTTCATTGTATTATCCATGTTAGTTTAAATTTCTTTTTCTAGTCTTCTTCTTGTGTGTTTGATAAACCTTAAGAAAAACCAAAAAAATTAGTTAGTTTAATTTCCATGCTTGTAGTAGAAATTAAAATGAAAATCCAAAAATATTTCTAGTTATTATTATTTATTGTTGGGAGCTTTCAAGTGTAAATAGTTTTATTTTATTTTCTTTATTTTTGGGGGTAGAAGACCATATTGAAAATGCTTAGTGGCTCTTATATGCATGAATGTTTATTTAACTTAGAGCCCATATTACCCTGTCTTCTCTCTTGAGTTGAATGCTTGCAGATTCCAGCTTAGTCCAATGCATGTACACTCTTATTATTATTACACATCGTTCGGTCGTGCGAGTGAAAGGCAATAATGACGATATATGATGAACTTATTGGGATGAGACAAGCTGGTATGAACTCGACCTCTTTTGTTTTTGTAAATATGATGAGTTCATCATTCCTGAGTCAGCTATTATGAAGTAAACATATTTTCAATGACATTTAGAGATTATAGTTACTTGTGCCATGCTTGATTAGCTATGAGTTATAATGATTTACCTTGCGTGCCAACATGCTATTAGAATGATTATGATATGGTATGATGGGATGGTATCCTTCTTTGAATGAATTGAGTGACTAGACTTGGCACATGTTCACACATGTAGTTGAATCAAATCAACATAGCCTTCATGATATTTATGTTCATGGTAGATTATATCCTACTCATGCTTGTACTCGGTGTGAATTAATTTTAATGCATGTTTACGACTGTTGTCGCTCTCTCAGTTGGTCGCTTCCCAATCTTTTGCTAGCCTTCACTTGTACTAAGCGGGAATACTGCTTGTGCATCCAAACTCCTTAAACCCCAAAGTTGTTCCATATGAGTCCACTATACCTTCCTATATGCGTTATCTACCTGCCGTTCCAAGTAAATTTGTATGTGCCAAACTCCAAACCTTCAAATGAAATTCTGTTTTGTATGCTCGAGCAGCTCATGTACAACTAGGGCTGCCTATATCTTCCATGCTAGGTGGGTTATTCTCAAGAGGAGTGGACTCCGCTCCTCATTCACGAGAAAGGGCGAATCGGGATGCCCAGTCCCATGATCCAAAAAGATCAAAACTAAATCAAAATAATTGCAAACAAAACTCCCCTTGGGACCCGTTGAATGTTGGAGGCACTCGTTGTTTCGAGCAAGCCATGGATTGATGCTTGTGGAGGAGGGGGAGTATAAACCTTTACCATTCTGTTTGGGAACTGCCTATAATGCATGTAGTATGGAAGATACAACCATCTCATAGTTGTTACGTTGACAACGAAAGTATGCCGCTCAAAATTTTATTCAATCTCTATTTTAAAATCAAGCTCTGGCACCTCTACAAATCCCTGCTTCCCTCTGCGAAGGGCCTATCTATTTACTTTTATGTTGAGTCATCATCCCTTCTTATTAAAAAGCACCCGTTGGAGAGCACACTGTCGTTTGCATTCATTACTATTGGTTTATATTGGGTATGACTTGACTGGATCTCTTTTACCATGAATTACAATGCTTAGTCAGTCCTTGATCTTTAAAGGTGCTCTGCATTTATGTTTTGCGGTCTCAGAAAGGGCTAGCGAGATACCATTTTGTTATATCATGTTATGATTATTTTGAGAAAGTGTTGTCATCCGAG